>OY751108.1:1252500-2502500 GCA_963564075.1 Eupithecia subfuscata
TGATAGATAACTGATAAAAGTGAATGGAAGAAGAAAACCTGCTGTGCCGGCCCACCTAAGAGGGAAAAAGGCAAGAGAATGATGAGTAATTAACAAATTCCCATATCACTCAAAAGACGGCTGGGCTGAACTGGTTGAAACACCCTTGGGGCCTCAAATGAGGGAAGACGGTATCGCGGCAGACTCGGGCGAGAATGGCGAGACAAGATATAGTTAAACAAAGATTAGATACAACACCGCTGACCGTGAAGTGTAAAAGGGGACTAGGGAGGCCTTTGCACCCTATTCCCCTTCCACAGCGTGTCACCCTACTGCATGTGTAAAAGAGGGTGCTTGACCTCACGATAGAAATGAAATCTTATTATAATGGACCTACGCCGAGTATTCGCAATTTGCGTCACCGGCCGACTAGAGCCGAGTATACCCGATTCAGCGTCACCAACCCGAGCGTGACAGTTTCGTTTCGTTCACTGTTCAGGAAGAGAGCAATGCGCCTAATGACGTAGAACTGTTCACTTCAACAAGAAATCGTCACACATGAACTAGAAAGGAACGCCTCCACTTAATAGAGCTCGGGTCGGATGGCGGCTGCAAAATTTCACTTTCGCTCGCTTACGTAAACTCACCTTATTGACAGCGATTGGTTATTTAGGGCTCAAATACACGGATTGCACGTTGCCGACGACGGTAGGGCAACTGCAGCCGTCGGCAGCCGTCGACGGGTGTAGTTGCCTTGGCTTGCCGTCGACGACGGGTGCAGTTGCCTTGCCATCGGCAAAGTGCAGTCCGTGTATATAAGCCCTAAGGGCTCATACTCAATGCACACGAAAAATATGTTTACTTATCAGTAAAACAATATTTGTTGGCTTCTTTATAAAGACTTCGGGATAGGAAGGACAAAAGGCATTGCATTGCACTTTTTGTCAAACGCATTTCCGATCTCAATAATGCAATTAATAACTAGCTGCGCCACGCGTGGAAATTTCAGAAATTTATTGCACGCCACCTAGGGGTAGTTTTGTTTTGTAAAAATAAAAAATACGTGATTCATTAATTACTTCATAGTTTATTTATACCATGTTTTGAGTGAAACGAAACAAGGAATAATATTTTTCCATCGAAAGGTTACCCTTCTTAACCCCCTCTGAGGTTAATTTTTGAAAATTCACCTATCTACATACCTACCAAATTTTATTGAAATCTGCTAAGTAGTTACTAGTTACGGAGATGCGTGGTAACAAACATTCGCACGAACTTTCGCATTTATAATATTTGTAGGATTTTAATTAGAAATTCCTGCCAGAATGTCCTAGCGCTCGTAATTCCTAGGTACCTATCGCGTTTTTCGATATTTAATAAAGTTTTGACTGTAATTCTATTTATTAGCTGTTTCAATCATAATGCTTTGATTTTCCCCGAGTGAGGTAACTATGATCGATCAACTTCGTTATCCTGTAGGTATAGGTATTATTCCACGATACATCTACTTTATATCAAACCTTTTCCTTAAAATGTACTTGAGGCCTGGATTAGTGACGTCAGCGTGGCTAATTGTATGAAAAACAAAAGATAATCGCTTTTACTAGGTACCTTCAATAAATAGGCTAGGTGATTTTTTAAAGTAGTTCCTAATTTATTAATTACTAGCTTTTGCCCGCGGCTTCGCACGCGTATTTTCAGTAAAATAAGTAGCCTATTGCTTAAGTTAGGCTACGTTCTAAGTGTATGCCAAATATCATCTTGATCTGTTCAGTAGTTTTGGAGATCCTAGGTAACAAAAATTTCACATTTCACATAGTTTCGCATTTATAATATTAGTAGGATTAGTAGTACTTATTGTCCAATTAAAGGAAAAAAGTAGTGTGCATCAGAATGGCGGGTGTAATGTTGCGAATAAGCATAGAATAAATGTGGGTCAAATCTACCTTAATTCTACCTACTTAAGGATCCGGCGACGGATGAATTTCCCATACAAACGTAATAACAAAAAGATTTGTAATTTGCGCATATTTTCACCATGGTCTGCTATTATTTGTATTAAAATAGTATTTATCAAGGTTCCTGACACATTTTTTTTTTTTCAAATTCCTTTCTTAAATGAAATTAAACCGAATCGCATTTTTACATCAAAGAATGAATGTTTAGTATTTTTCTAGATAAGTATTTTGAAAAAAGCTTGTGGCAGGAACCTAAATAAATACTATTCTAATACAAATAATAGCAAACCATGGTTAAAATATTCTCAAATTACAAATCATTTTGGTACTACTTTTGTATGGGAGGAAATTTATCCGTCGCCGGACCCTTAAATCCACCAATCTCTGTTTACTTTTCGTAAACAGGCGAAAATGCTGTCAGCCAGTATCTGTGCTGTGACGTCATACGGGTCGTTAACAAATAATTGACATTTAGCAAATACAATACAAAATCATTTATTTGCCATTGAAATTATGTAGGTACACATTACTGGCAAACGTTCATCATTGTAAAAATACAGACAGACTACCTACATTACTTACATAGCGAATTTCACTCGTGAAATTGCTTACGAGTCCTATGAAGTCAGAACATGGCCGACAGCGTTTTCAGAGTTCTAAATTAAAATTAAAAAACAATTTTTGAATAGAAAATTTGTGTATCATTTATTAACGAAATCGAAAAATTGGTTTCCTAGGTCAAATGCTACAGAAAATATTTATTTATTGCGTCAAATTTGATACGCGTCCAGTAGCCTATCAACAAGTTTGTCCTCCGCGACGACTGCTGGCAGTCCCGTTACCTTCTCGGTAACATGTAGGTGCGTGTACAAACGAGTTTCATTGCGTGTTTCCTTATTACATTTGTTTATTGTGTTTCTGTGTAGGGGTCAGTGAGAGTTGAACTCGGGTTGAATACTAAAAACTGTGGCTTCATTTTATCGGTAATCAAATCAGTATTTGAATTCGGAGTAGGTAGGTACTTATGTCGCACGTCACACTGCACTTTCGCAGAGTGCATTTTGTATTAAGAAAGCAATAAAGTTTGATTCTATTATAATTGAGGAGGTCCAGAACAAAAACCGATAAAATCACTTTTCGTGTTTTTTCAGAAAATACGAAAGAATGATTTACGAAAAAATGGTTATGCTGTTAACTAAACTAATATACCGTAAATTTGGCTTGTAGGAATGGCTTTTATATAGGTTAGATTAAAAAAATATAGTGTTGATAGTTTCCCGACAATTTAAGTTTTAAAAATGGAATTATCGGGTTTTGGTCCAACCATACTGCAATTATCGGGATTTGAACGGCTATAATGTATTTATCGGCTTTTGTCCCAGTACTTCCATAATTTCTGACTTTTACCGATACTAAGTTGTTGTATTAAGGATACAATCATAGACAAGTAAAATACATGCTCATTTTTCTAATCATATATTTCGTCGCTTCATTATTCAAAATTAACAAATTCTTATACTAAAAATTTTATTTACTTCTTCATTGCAATCATACAAAATGTCTGCATCATCTTCATGCTCATGATGGTTTTCATTTTCCATTAAATCTTTACACCACTTAAATTCCTCATGACTACTCCATTCATTACCAAATTGCTTTTTCACTAAATTATTAACGTCTTGTTTTTTTGCTACACTGAGCTCTTTAAAGTTATTTTTGTTCAATAGTTCTGTTGGGTGCTGTTTGTCTCTTTAGCAGACAAAATGGTACACGCTCTTCAATAAACTCATTCCCGTAATTTCTGTAGGTGTTTATTAAATACTTTATTATTGTTTCCATTCTTCAGCCTCTTTTTCTTGCAACTAAATGTTTTGATAAGACTGTTCTTTTTCTGTCTCTCAATCCTTCGACTTTCTTGTAATATTCTTCTAATGATTTTATGTTCATTGTTTTCGAGTCTTCACCTAATTTTTTTTTCACCGTGTCGTCCGTATATTTCGTAATACTCTTCTTTGTGAATAATCACTGCCTTTTTTTGATGTCCTTTTCACAAACAAAACTATTGTTTTCATTCGAAAAACAGGACAGAATAAAAGAAAAAATACCTTTGTCGGTTTTTGATCTGAACAGAAAAAAAACTTCAGAAATTTGTATAGGATTTATCGGTAATAGTTGCGACTATACGAAAATATTAAAATAATACGTGTATTTGTCGGGTTTAGGTCTGGCTGCCCAACTTTAGAGTATTCTTTACTACGTTTTTAACGTGATTTGGTGTGACCTGAGTGATGTATTGTTTAAAGAAGTACCAAGACTAACATAAAAAAAATTAAAAAAAAAACGGGCATAATGTGGAAATATCGGTTTTTGTTCCGGACCTCCTCAATTATAATACATACACTGAAGTTCACTTGGAAATTCTGTAGATAAGTATCTTTACGTTTTCATCTCACACCCACTGCTGGGCAACTCAGTTTAAAATTTGACTATTTATTTGATAAAAAAAAGACTTGAGTTAAGTAAATTAATTGAGTAAGTACGTATTTTAATTAACTATTAAATGGGTACCTACTTAAGTAATAATTTAGTTTCATAGGTATCATTTGACTTGTCTATGCCTTCGTTTTTAAGCCCAAAAAAAATAGACGTTAGGTATTGATTTCGTATTTAGGACTTATTTCGCTGTTCTAAATTATAATTAAACTAGACGATCGCCTCGCGGTTTCACCCGCGTAGTTCCCGTTCCCGTGGGAATTCCGGGATAAAATATAGCCTATGTCACTCCCTGAAAAGTAAGCTTCCTAACGGTGAAAGAATTTTTCAAATCGGTCCAGTAGTTTATTTTTATTTATATTCAATACAAACAAACAATCAAATCTTTCCTCGTTATAATATTAGTATAGATAAATGACTTTATGCCAACTTTATCAAATCTTATACATAAAAAATAAATAAAATTATTGTTGTAAAAGTTTAAGCCTGTTGAAACTTTACGTAAATCAAAGGTTACCCATTTCGTCAAATCAGCAGGAAACAACGTGGGATGGATCGCGTAAGTTTCAAAAACTTTCCGATTCTACTGTTGTAACTTTGGACGGTTCACGTGTTTTCTTTGTTTATTTGTTTTTGACTTAGAATACACTCGAATAATGAGTGTATACGTAGGTACTTAATCAAACATGCGATGGACTAATTATTTTACGATCATTCGTCTTTATTTGCCTACGAAAATATATTTACTTGCTATCTATTTTACAGTTGATAGTTGTGTGTGGTCCTAAGAATTTTCTTATTTTAGCTTGCGTTGTTAATTTAATATTAAATAAAACATTTTAATAGGTTGTTTATAGTTATAGTTCATTTATTCATAACTTAACAGTACCTAGGTTACAGGTCACAATAAATTAAATAATCCTAGTAATAAAGTCATGTACTTACGTAAATAAAACACATTGTAGCTATAACGAAATTAAAAGCAGAGCTTGTGTTAATAACACGGGCTCTGCTACTTTGATCTTTAATCCATAGACTAAATTCATAGCTATTAACCAAATAATAAATGCCACGTCTTCATCTACCGGTCCTTATCCCACGGCAGCTGGGGTCGGCATATCGTGTATCTTTCTTCTACCATACTCACCTTAACAGCCTAAATTGGTCCACTGCCGGACGCAGGCCTCCCCCTGTTAAGCGCCTTATTAGCTTCTATCTCCAAGGGGGGTAATGGCCATAATCCTTACGCTGGGTATGCGGGTTAGGGATTGTAGCATGGTGGTAGAATTGTTCTGCAGGGGTGCTGCTGCCCGCCCCCGTGGATATTAATTTAGTCGTCTCTTACGACACCTGCGGGAAGAGTTGGGCGGTGCAAATTTCACAGAATCCATCCATCTTCTCTCGCCTTATATTCCTCCACATTCAAGCTTAACAGTTAAACAACAAATAGATAGTCACATTGATCTCCCAGACAACCTGCCAGAATCTCATTTGCGAGGGACGGTACCGTTGCGGCCTAAATCTTCCTAATAGACCTAACGGGAAGGCTGAGGTGCGAGACAACTGTAAATCTAGGCAAACCTAGTACATCTAGACCGCAAGGTGTAATCTGTTGGATTTGTAGAATGTGGCTACTTTTGATCCGGAAACAAAACACTATCTATAAAAAATCAAGCTCAGAAAATAGGAAAAAATACGAAATTTATCAAAATTTGACAAAAAACGCTAAATAATATTCATGGGGGTTAAATCGTTGCAGGTTGAAACCCCCTGCCTCACTATTCATTTAGGACGTAGATGCCTGGAACACCCTGTATTATGTCTATCTTCTCAGTCAGCCCAGATTCACTCATTGCTGAGTAAAGAGCTATTATTTGATAAGGCAATTCTATTGAGTTTCTGCTAAAAACAAAACCTAAGCTTCACCAAAACATAATCGGAGAATAGGCAGCTTCGTTGGTTAACTTTGACGTTTCATGTATGAAAACTTCTGTGAAAACGTCAATTGACCCATATATTTTTAAAGAACTCGTGCCTAACTGTATCTACAGTACTACTATTCCACTAAACGAAATACGAGTACTAGCGAATAAAAATTTCGAAACTTACCTATTTAAACAAAAGTTTCACGCTATACTTTAAAACAAACATATAACATGTTTGTGCCTTGTTCTTACGAATTCTTATATATCCTATATTCTAATTCTTATATTTTCACATGAATCAGTAAGTATCTATAGAATATAGAATATTTATAGTATTATATAACAGTAACATAGAATCGTAAAATAAGACGTCTTTTACTTATGGACATGTTTAACAAATATTACCATACCTAAAATTATAACAAAACTCGTATATCAAATACGAGTCTAACTAGAAAACCAATCAAATATATGATGTGTCAAATGTCAATATCGCCTCTATCGAGTAATTTAGTTATTGGTTTGACCATGGCTTCAATTTTCGATCTCTATTTGCGTAATTTGTATAATTTGTCATCATGTTGCTGGGTACACTAAACGGCGGCTTTATTACAGTTAAGAAAAGCAATACACAACTTAAATAATAATATAATTTGGCGTGTTTTAAAAAACTACACGAACGACTTCAAATTTATAAGGGACCAACATCGGGGTATACACAATCCAATAAAAAAGAATTATCGAAATCGGACTACTCTATAAAAAGTAAGGCGTGGTCGGTCATACATTAAAAAAAAATATACGCGTCGACTTGAGAACCTCGTTTTTCGTCGGTTAAAAATTCAAATACACCTCAAATTTGTCACACTTTAGTCTAAGTTAAACTTTGAAACTATCATAATTCTGTAATCAAAGAATAAGCAAATCTTTACTTGTAACTAAGGTACAGTATTTTAAAGTAGATAGGCATTAGGAGTGTTACAGGTATAATTAAAAAAATGTAACAAAAGCGATGTAACCAAGCCGACATATTAGAAAGCAAGGCGGTAAGGTAATCGATAAGGTAACCGAGGCCGCATTTCTGTTTGACCCCTTGGGGGTACAAAAAAACTCCAACCAAACGCCACAAATCATGACAAATATCCCGTTATACGTTTCAAGTAGTACAACAAAATCTTCACAAGTTTCTGGTCTATTCATTACGGATGTAAGCGGGTTAACTACGAACCTTATTTGTGTTGGAAGAACACCGACATTTCATACCTTAACGAGGGACCTCTTCAGGGTGAGTGCGCATCCGTCCGAACACTTTTAGTAATGTTTCTAGTTAATGTGAGAAATACTCATCATCATCAACCTATATTAGTCCACTGCTGGACATAGGCCACTCCCCGATGAGTGCCAGCCATAGCACTCTGTCTTCAGCTTAGAGGAACAGGTAGGTGTTAGTGTTGAGGTATTCTATTGTATATATTGTATATCAATTGAATTTATTTTGCTCATTGGTCTGTATCGAACTATTTTATTATGTTTATTGACAATGGTACGGAATTATATATTTTTTGCAAATTGACATTTATATTATACTAGTTTCTGCCCGCGGCTTTGCACGCATACTTTCGGTGTAGCCCATTGTTTAAGTTAGGCTACGTTCTAAGTCCGTTCAGTAGTTTTGGAGATCCTAGGTAACAAAAATTTCACTTTTCACTAACTTTCGCATTTATAACTATAGTAGGATTATTTTGCTTGTGATTCATTATGTTGATTACTTTATCTATTGTATTAAGTCATACCTGTTAAAGTGTTGTGTTTTGAATAAGTACATATACAAATTATGTGATATACGTAATGATATGACGACATATGTGACTGATGAAACTACTGAACAATGTTTTACGTAGGTATTCGTTTCGCAAGAGTTTTTATATCGAATGGTATGAATAAAAATGATGCCGTCCACTAAGCATCTGTCATCAAAATAGTCTATACTAATATTATAAAGAGGAAAGATTTGATTGTTTGTTTGTATTGAATAGGCTCCGAAACTACTGGACCGATTTGAAAAATTCTTTCACCGTTAGGAAGCTTACTTTTCAGGGAGTGACATAGGCTATATTTTATCCCGGAATTCCTGTGGGAACGGGAACTTCGCGGGTGAAACCGCGAGGATATCGTCTAGCTCTAGTTCATAATAGTCTGCTAACATAACGCATTGCTATTTCTCACTCTGTCTTCTTCTATTGACATAAGGCAGAGTGAGAAATGACACTGCTAAGCAACTGTTTTAAGTTGGCAGACCATTATGAGTTTGGCAGACCATTATGAGTTTGGCAGACCACCCTACTTCCTACTAACATTATAAAGCCGAAAGTTTGTGAAATCTGAATTTGTGTTACCTAGGATTTCCAAAACGACTGAACTGATCAAGATAAAATTTGGCGTACGTTTAGAGCAAAGCCTAACTTAGATAATAGGCTACTTATTATACCGAAAATACGCGTGCGAAGCTAGTTACGAATAAGGGGAGCACATTATACTATGATACGTTTTAATAAAATCAATCGTAGATCAATGACGCTTGCTCTACGCTTTATTGCGTCAAAGCCCTTCGTAAATGCTAGCTTCTTACGCCACTGCCTGTCGTAATAAACAACTTGATCTAGTTCTCGAGATCTGTCACTCTGACAAGAGTATACCTTGAGCTGGATATTTATTTAAGAGGGCGCAATACGCTATTTTGTGAAAAGTTATCTTTTATCTAGTACCCTTAACACAGGTTCTTTTTAGCTTGGGGATAGATGATGCTGTGTGAATTGTCCTGCATTATTATTATGATTACATAAGAAAGTCAATATAATGTAATGTGTTACAATATCTTGACTTTCTTTTTAACCCCCGACGCGAAAAGAGAGGGGTGTTAAAAGTTTAACGTGTTTGTCTGTGTATCTGTCTGTGGTATCGTATAGCTCTAAACGGATGAACCGATTTTCGTTTAGTTTTTTTGTGTCATAGATAATTTTATCCTGAGTGTTCTTAGCCATGTTTCATGAAAATCTGTCGGGGGTTTTAAAATTTTTATTTTGTTCTTGTCCTTATCTTTCTCAATAATTCATAACTATCAATTTCTCCATAATTTCTTAGCAAACGTAAGCACGAAAATTGACTAGGTAAGCACAGTTCAGAAAAAATGCTAATATTTAGCTTTCATTCTAAGAATATGAATTGATCACGCTACTCATGAATAAGTACCTAACTACATTGCATTGGCAAATTATGATCAGTTGCGCTATGTAAAGTCAATTCATATATTTTGATGCATGCGTAAGGTTCTACCTTGCTCACTTCAGCAGCCTATATTGGTCCACTGCAGGACGCAGGCCTCCTATAAGCGCCTTATTGGCTTTTATCTGATGGGGGTAATGCCCATAACCCCACGCTGGACATGCGGGTTGGGGATCGCAGTTCAGTGGGAGAATTGTTCTGCAGGAGGCGCTGCTGCCCCCGCAATTTAATTGAAGAGGCGAACTTAGTGGACTTGCTAAAAAAACTAGGCCTAGGTCTCAGTAAACACGGGATCCCCGTGGTAAAACTTTTTTCTTCCTTAACTTAATTGTGAAAACACAATAGAGACCCTGCAGCACTGCCCCCGCAATGCTGAATAAACTCAATCATGAAAACATCGTATACAACTAAACGCTTACGAAGCGCGAAGAGTTGACCTGCTTCAGCTATAGTCTCGATGGCCGTACAAGTTGTTTACATTTAATTATCAAACACCGAAAAGCAATGAGTCTTAGAACCTAATCACAGTGGCGATATGCGAGCGATTTCAAGGCGAATGTACAGCGAACTCGCTGCACACTCGCCTCGCTTAGAAATTGCTCACATATCGCCAGTGTGATAACTGTGATAAGGCTATTAAATAAAAGACAAAGACGTACTTGAACCGGCGACTTTTGTAGTGAAGGACCTTAGACACAATAACGTACCAATTAGGTAGGTGCTATTGCTTCTGATATCTTAGCCTCATTATTATAGACTACAAATTGGAACGCTCTTATCGGGTCACCAAAGACCGACGCATCGTGACCAAACTGATGTAGAGCAAACTAAAAATACTGAGAAATTGAGTTAACTCTACTTGAAGTCAAAAAGCTGTTGCGATGAATTCGTGGGCTCTCTGTTTCATTTATTTATTATGGACCACCTACAGTGGGAGGAAACACAGGCTACATGGGTAGGTAAAGATCTTTAAACTTAACAACATGAGGTTTTTGTTATTATAGTGCGTAACCCCACACTCGAAAATTTTTGCGATATTATTTGATTTTTTAAAAACATGAGCTAGTGGTCTCCTTTTTATAGGACACGTATAAACCTTAAGTTAAAATTAAGCTGGAGTTGGCAAAACACAAAAATGGGCAAAACTGCTCATCTCGACAAAGCCTCTCTTAAACAATCTTATGGCGGCGGCAGTACACACTCGCCGAGGCGTCTCGTCGAATGTCTCATGACATGGAGTCATGTCACATGGAGTGGAGATGTGAGCTGTGCCTCGCAAGCTGGCGACGGCACGCAGGCGCAGCGAAGACGAGAAGAGATGTGAGAGGCGTGCAGTGAGCGGTGAGCGGCGACGCTCTCAGCAAACATCCAACGCTCGCCGCACGCAGCTCTGTTCCGCTCCAGCCAGCCAGCACACATCTCTGCTCCAGTCCAGCCGTTACGCATCTCCGCACAGCTTCAGTGGAGACGCCCTAGCTGAAAAACGTCCCTTCTCGTCTCCACTTCGGACATTTCCGCACATCTCCGCTTTGGTGTAGTCCGGGTCTTAACCTGAGGTTAGTGTCGATAGTCGCGGGTGTCTAAGAGGCGACTAAGGGATATCCACCGGGGCCACAGCCGGGAACTGCGATCCCCAACCCGCATGCTTCAGCTTGGGGATTATGGGCGTTACCCTCCATGTGATAAAAGCCAATAAGGCGCTTATCAGGGGGAGGCCTGCGTCCAGTAGTGGACCACTACAGGCTGTTGAGGTTGAGGTAGAAAAGGGCAAATTGTAAAATTAAACACTGACACGAAAATAAAGTGATATTTTTTATTTCTGTCGCTTCGGTATGTAGACTTAAGTAAAGAAGCGATGAAGAAACCTTTAGCCTGTAAATTGTTATTTTTCTTGTGGGAGCAAAACCCGTCCCAAGCTTTTTTATCCTCTAGACTCTCTACCAGATTGTCTAGAGTCTCCTATATTTTATAGTAAGCCTTTTTACACATCAAGGTTTTGACCAGGAACAGCGACTTTTTATCATTGCCATATGATTGTTGCATAGTGGGTATACATTTTATGAAATGTCTATGTCACAGAAATCAGAGCACACCCTTATCAATTCTTATCAGTGTTGTGCAGTGGGCTATTGCTCCCAATATGCAATCGCTATTTCCTATTCCTATTATATTTAACTTACTTTTGATAAGAAGTACATCAGACATGAGCCTATGGAAGTTCACTGTACGAAAGCTTTAATTAATCTGACTTCTAAGTTCTAACCGGCCGGAGTGACGCCTCTCTAGATTCTTATTTGTAGTTGTAAACAGACAGTGGCCCAATCCTGCTAATCAATCGCTGTACTATGGCAATGGTATCGCAGTCGCAATCATCACGTAGAATCCAGATGTAAGAAACTCTAGATAATGCGTGCGGTGCATAGTAAAGCGATTAGTAAGCAGAATCGGGCCCTGGAAATTTCGCACATTAACTAACCCCAAAATAAACTGAGGTACCATACAATTTAAACTTCGTAAAACAAACTAAACATCAAACTCAATGCAATTTATATGTTTTTTTATTCATTAAATAAACATCTTCAGTGTAAACCTGTAATGACAGCACAGCTCCATTAGGCACGCTTTTATGATAAATTGCTGCTACAATGTTGCCGAATGCAAAAAATCGCATAATTTAAAAGTCGCTCATCAAGAATGTGGTCAGCTCAGAATGGCTCGTTAGAAACTTTACAAAGTAGCTGGTAATCATTACTGTTTTCTTGGTAAAATAATACTTTTTGCTAAAAGCCTGGAAACAATGTTTCTGTAGTTGGTTTCAATTAGTTTTTTGGTGCATTCCGTGTGGTTGTATCGTCGGTCGCTTTTTTTCGACGCAATATTTAGAGACAAATATTGTTTACTATGTGCTGTACGCCACAAAAATAAACGACAGAGTAGACATGGAGGTGTAAAACCACATAAGTATTATAGTCACTAAAGTGTAAAACACAAAAGTACAATGGGCGGGGCGTTTACTTTGTACATTTAGTTTCTGTCGTGAAATTTCGGTGTGTTTTTATTGTATTTTTATTAGTTTTAGAAAATAAAATAAGTGTATGAGTTGACTGTATTTAACTACTTACGTAGGAAGGTATATACAAACTATTTATAATAAACTATACCTTACCACAGAGACTGAGGCTGACGCACAAACCGAATTACGTTTTATGTTAGGTGTAGATACTATAGGAGAGCCGAGGACGGTAATCATCAATACACACGTGTATCATACGACGTTTTTCAACACACTTGTGAATAAAATAACAATAAAAACTCATTTTATATAGTAGATAAAAATTAATCAGTTTTCCTATGCGCGCTCATTGCGATCGGCCACAGACTAAAGGGATGAGGCTTTTTTTTTATTTTACGCGCATAGGGTTTCCGCCTATTCTGCCATGTACAAAATGGGGAATTTAAAGTTTTCTTTTATTACAGAGAAAACGAAAGTTATATTTGAGTGAAAGTTTTATTTATTAAACACGTACGAGTTAAAATTATCTATTTAAATAAGAAGTTGCATGAAATGAGCAAGCAATAGGAACATTAATTTATTTGTTCTATTGAATACGATCTTTTTTTTTTAATAAAAACTTTTTTAAGAACGAAGCAACTCAACCAATATTCATACTCATTTATTCGCCGTAGGAGCACAAGGCACACTTGGAGATGTCAGTTTAAATATACATTGGTTACAATAAGTGGTGCATAAATTATGATTCAAGGCCATAAAAGAAAAAAAAATCTATAACTCACTAGTGAATTATAGCAATGAAAAAGTCACAGTTTGATTATGGGTGTCATTCTGTAGTTCTGTACCCAATTGCGGTGACCATAGAGCCACTTTATGAGCAAGTGTGTTGAAAAATAAGTTAATACTAAGTAACATAAACAAACGAAAAAAAAAAACATAACTAAACAAACCTAGAAAGAAGGTATTTAGCCTTTTGATCAGTTTTTAACCGACTTCAAGAAAAGAAAAGGGAGGAGGTCCTATGTTCGGCTGTGTATGTACCTAACAACTGGCACATTTCAGTCCATCCACTTCTTCGTTTTGGTGTAAAAGTTACAAACATCCAAACCAAATTTCCGCAAGTGTTGTGTGATAGATATAAAATGACCTCGTGTATAACAATATGATATTTAAAACACGTTAAAGAACACTTGTTTACTCTATACAGGGTGCCACGGAACTAAGCCGAAAGGGGGTGATTCTGGACATTAAGAGGGTCAACGCTTGATCTATGATTTTTTGAATTTTGAACACTTTTTACTTGTTTAGAAATAAAAAGATACTTTTTTTCTTTATATTCGTGTTCTTTCACATGTATTCGCACATTATTATTATTGTTTTGAATTTTCAAAGGATTTTCATATTTGTAATAGTTTCATGACAAAACACTGATTTTGCTGAAAAAACAACCAAAAGACATTTGTGAAATATTTTGTAATGTTAAATAACGCAAGAATGCATGTAAAAGAGATAATGATTTTTTACTCACATTCGTGATATGAATAACAAATCATTATACACAAGTTGATCCCCTCGGTCGGGCTCCAGAACCACCCTCTTCCGGCTTAGTACACCCTTTCCGTGGCACTCTGTATAAAGAACATAGTGACTAGCAGAACCTACTTGTAAATAAATATTTGAACAGTTGCTACCCAAAGGCCGAAGCAGTATGACCATTCCTTATCAACAAAACAGATTATGAAACAATCAAAGCTGCCAAGTACCTATAATAATTCTCGTAAGGTGGATCGATTTACATTGCGCGGTAGGTTTAAACTACAACGTGTAAGGGTGAATAGCCTTATCCATGAAACCAGAGGTTAAGTATCAAAATTAATTATTTTATTGTATACTAGACGATCGCCTCGCGGTTTCACCCGCGTAGTTCCCGTTCCCGTGGGAATTCCGGGATAAAATATAGCCTATGTCACTCCCTGAAAAGTAAGCTTCCTAACGGTGAAAGAATTTTTCAAATCGGTCCAGTAGTTTCGGAGCCTATTCAATTCATACAAACAAACAAACAAACAAAAAATCAAACCTTTCCTCTTTATAATATTAGTATAGATGCAGTTTTAATTTTTTCTACGTTCTACTAGGAATAAAGCTAGCGACGAAGTAATTTGCGGAAAATCATAACATAAACCCTTTTCTATGAACCCATAATAAAACTAACTTCGATTCAATGGTTAGTACTGTTTTAAGCATTTGGGATTATGTTAAATTTTAGTCGAAAATATCTCTGACAATAACCAAATGGTCCAAAAGTGCCACTGAATTGATTTTTTTAGCAAGCGACATTGTTCCATAGAAAACTAGTTGCTGCCCGCGGCCTCGCACGCTCTTGTCCGGGACATAAAGCCTATGGCCGTCCCCGGGATACCATCTACCTCCCTGCCGAATTTCATTGAGATCCGTTCAGCCATTTAGGCGTGAAAGGTAAACAAACTTCTTTTCAAATTTATAATGTTAGTAACGATGTTTAACGATTGACGGCACTTTTAGGTCAGTTTTCCTTGCAGAACGCAGAAAAAAATTGCAAAAAATTGATAATATCCCGCGCGCTGTTAATCGAACGCCCAAAAGGTTACAACTGTTCTGTTACAAGAACACGATAAGGAATGTGCCCTTGCGGTTTCCATTCCTTGAAGGGTTTATAACTTTATAGCAAAGTTTATAACTTCACAATCACATTCTAATTCTGTATTCATTACAAGGCCAGAATATTTGTCACCGCGCGCGATGGGCTATTTCAGAATTTTCCGGTTGGAAAACTACTAGTGTTTTGGTTGCAGTCGGTGAGGAAGGGCAGAGATTAGCTAACAGTCCTGCGGCCGAATTCTGTTCATTAATGACAATGGTACCTATCGTCAAAGAATCGTCGATAGATGAAAGAACGACTAGATAGAGCGAGCGTGCTATTTGCACGGAGAGATTCATAGACTGGTTTCAACCTTGACACGCGTCCCTCCATCTGTAGTTTCTTTCATAAAAAATAAATACTATTTTTATGGTGAAGCGGTTAATAATGGAATTAAGGCCCTGTGCTATGGATGAAGTCCAGTGAAGAAGAGTTCAACGATTATACTCACCTCACCTCAACAGCCTGTATTGGTCCACTGCTGGACGCAGGCGTCCCCCTGATAAGCGTCTTGTTGGCTTTTATCTCATGGGGGTAATGTCCATAATCCCCACGCTAGGCATTGGGGATCGCCGTTCGGTGGTAGAATTGTTCTGCAGGGGGCGCGCTGCCCGCCCCGGTGCTTATCCCTTAGTCGCCTCTTACGACACCAGCGGGAAGAGCTGGGGTGGGGCAAAAAAAAAACAAGCAGGACTGTGAAATAAGGAAGGATAGCTCGTATCTTAATATAATGTGATTGTAAAACTTGACTTTTATTTTAATTCCATAATAATGTTTTTTACATTCACTGTTTTTTTCACTGTTTTTTTGCGGAACAAATCCCTCGGGATTAAAATTTTATGGGACCATCTTGGGAACATTCTCTATAGAATTGCAAAAGATCATTAAAATCGGTTCATAAGTGACGAGTTATTAGCGAACATACAAAAAAAATCATACATACCTACTTACCTAAGCCTAAAAAATTTGATTATTTTGAAAAAACAGTTTAAACTTAATACAAAGAAAATAACAACCAATTAATAGAAATAAATTAGAACTAATTATTTACAATTGAAACAATTGAGCTAACTGCAGACTGTTACAAACAATCTACAGGTAGCTCAACTGATCCATATCAATACCAGTCGTCGCGTCCCCGCTACGCTGGCTGCATTGCCCCGCTGTACGGCAATGCTGATGCTCTGCGCCAGATGACCAGCTCTCGGGTCACGCGTCGCTTCGACCAGACATTTTTTTGACTCAGATAATTTTTTGAAAACCCGAAGAGCCTCGGTACCCCACGGACCTAGGGTCTCGACTCCAAGGGGAGCAAATGCGTAGGCTCTGTAGAGACCTGCATATTTGCGCCTCTTGAAATCCTCGGCCAAATCTGCCGCCGCAAAAAAAACTGAAAACCTACTTCGAATCCCTTAATTTTACACTGTTTTCAAGATAAGCGGGACAAACACTAACCCTTTGGGAATAAAATTTTATGGGGGTAATGCCCATAATCCCCACGCTGGGCATGCGGGTTGGGGATCGCAGTTCGGCGGTAGAATTGTTCTGCAGGGGGCGCTGCTGCCCGCCCCTGGTGGATAAATCCCTTAGTCGCCTCTTACGACACCCTCGAGAAGAATTAGGGTGGTGCAAATTCGAAGCCGGCATCACACGGCTCCTTATGCGATACTTCACCAAAATTCTTGCAGTTTTGCTCTCCATGAATACGTAAATTGTTAACAATTTACGCAAAAACAACCCTAGCCTAGTTTTATAAAGCTCGATTTCCAATACCCGAGCCTAGCCCAGCAGACGTGATAGACGCGTATTCTAGTGACACGGCCCCACACCGCGTATACGGAACACATGCCAGCTGCAGTATTCGTGTCATACGTTTCACAGACAGTTGCATCTACCTGCATCGCCAGTTTTACCATTTACGGCCACATCTAGCCGTTTCACGTTCTTTTGTGGGGGGCTGTCACCGTAGATATTGATTTTGACGTTAAAAAATTGAATTTGATTGTCATGGAATGCGTAAAATCCCTAGATAAATAAATAATGATATGCGAGACTCCACACCGGACCATCTAGCACCACGATATTTTTATGCTGGATATTTTTATAAAGACAGATTTAAAAGTCTTAGCATAGGAAGAGTTTCTTAGACAAAACCGATGTACCTATACTCTACCTACAATGTTCAATGTTCATGCCAGGTATTGAAAGTATCAACCAGAGCAGAATTAAAAATTAGCTTTTGGTGTGACAAATTTAATAAAACTGTTGCTGTATGGCCCCGTAAACTTTTTTTCTTTTTAACCATTCCTGTATTAGAGAGAACAAAACAAATAACAAATCAGTCAAGCCTTTTAAAGTTTTTTAGACTAGTACCTAGCTGCGCTTCGCAGGCATATCGCAAGTTTTGTTCTTCTAAGAAACCCGCTTTCGGTAATACTCCAAATCTCCTAACAAATAAATCAGAATCCTAACAGTCCGATTTCACTCACCAAAGCATTATTCCCCAGAAAGCAACCACAAACGTCTAGCATGAGTTGGCAACCGTATCGCAGATACCCAAGCTAGGCATTCTAGGTTCTGGCAATGCGGTAACCCAGTGGCCCGATTTCACACTTGTGCGTGCGTTTTTGTCGCCTATGCACTGATTGGCTCCGTCGATGTAGGTATCTAGCCTTCTAGACCTAGGAGTCTAGACTAGGCTTCGGGGACAGCATTTTATGGCTTTGACTGTTAAAATGCCATTACATTATCATTTAATTGTGAGTAATGTGCTAGAAATTTCAAACGGCATCATCCGTCCGGGATACATGAAAATGGCATAGATAGAAGATAAAATATAAAGTACCATATATTTATCATGTAAAGCTGTAATTTACCCATAAACAAAATATAAGATTATAGATCATTTGAGGCGTGTATTTCCAAAAACCGCCAACTCCACTTGAAAATTACCGCGCTAAAAGCGCGTAAAGTCATAAGTAGATTTTTTTTTAATATGGAGGTCATTTCTAAGTTTGTTTCCTTCCAAACAGTGCTAAATCCGAAACAAATCAACATTCCAATGCGAGTTTCATTCCAAATCCCGCCAACTCTATCCGTAAATTTTACTCAAATTACAATGGCGATTGTTGTGAAACAAGTGAAATTGTGCTCCTCATTTATATTATTTTTTTTGCTACAAAATATACGCCTCAGTTACTCATTAAAAATTTGTTACATAACTTTGTTAGCAATGCCTTATTTATAGCCTATATTAGGTTGTTTGGGCACTGGGTTCTCATCTATGTACTGTATATTACTGGAATGGAGTTGGACTTCTTAAAGGCGGACGTTGATGGTGCTGTTTACGTCTTTCATAGGTTTTAGAAGCTTTTTAAGAGGAAGCTCTTTAAATTACATAAATTGATACCCCTCAAGAGTGGATAAGAGTTTTTTTTGTTTTCTAAAGTAACGAGTGACGAACATGTGGCTGTTCTGGTCATTCACCCGCCGATAGTAGAAATGTTGGCAATAGGATGTTTTATGTATTTAAATGGGTCGAAATGATATGTACAGAAGTTTTTTATAAGTTTGTGCAATGCACACTGTATCGGCTCGAAAAATGTCGGGACTAACGATACCTTCGATATTTTTTTAAAACTTAGATTTTAAATGTTATCAATAGTAGTTCGTCGGTCTTTGTATGTCTTTGTTCTGGTACTCTAAACTAGACAATTAAACAGTACTGGTTTATAAGAAGGGCGTTGTCATTCTGCGACAGTGTTAAACTTCTGCAGATGACATCGTTTTCCAAAACTATTTCTGTTCCATGTTTTGTATCAACAAACGATTTTTACTTTACTTTACTTTTTTACTTTAATTTATCGAGAAAAGAAAAGAAATATGATAAAAATAAGTATTAATATTTAGTTATCTATTCACAGTACAAAGTCAAAAACTTGCTTGATGGTCTGTTATTATGTGTAAAACCATTGTATACAGATATAACTTAATAAGCCCAATTTTTTTTGTATATTTCATGATCCGAGTATGGGTAGGTACCTTTGATAATTGATAATAAAAAAACTACATGATCTATCGATGCCAGAGTTTTACTAGTGCTTAAAATGATAAAAACTATTGGTTTTTGTGATATGATAATACTGACATGAAACAAAATTGGGGTTTATTTTACACTTGTGCGGAGTTATAAAAGGTAATTAATTTAATTAGTAATGACGTTATCACTGATACTAATCTTGTCTGACGCTTCCATTGACGTCAAAGATTTTCTAGATCTCTCCAAAGCACTATCAATCTTTGTTGAGCTGTTTACAATTATTTACAACAGGTGACTTTGTTCTGCGTAAGTGTATAGTTTCTTACGTGTGGGGAAAACCATGTTTTGGCACGTAACGCCGTTTCAGATTTATAAAATAAATAAATAATGCTGGACAATTCACACAGCATTATCTAGCCACAAGCTAAGCAGAGCTTGTGTTGTGGGTACTAGATAACTGATACACTTAATACAATACACTACATAGATCCATATTTTTTATTATACATAGAAAACATCCAGAACGCCCTGGACAAATGTCTGCAGATCGTACAAACATTTGTCCCGAGGCGGGAATCGAACCCGCAACCTCCTGCGTCGCAGGCAGACCTTCGCCCGCTGCGCTACAGAGGTCGTCAATTAGGTAATAAGGTAGCTTGTCATTTTTATTTACTAGGCATATTTGTTTTTAAAACGGAATACTTGTTTCTGCCCGCGGCTTCACACGCGTTGTTTATAAGTAACAGTTTAGAAGTTATTTCTTTCCCATGGAAACTTGATTTTGGATTTATGGGCCTATGTTGGATTCCAGGCTTAGAGCTACACCTATGCAAAATTTCAGCTCATTTTGTTCAGTATTCGTTTCTGCGTAAAGTAGCAACAAACATCCATCTATCCAATGGTCCACCTGGGCATGTTTAAAAGGTATACAGATGCTCTACCTAACTCGAGACTTTCAATTGTTAAGCCCATCTGCAGCCCATACCGGTCCACTGCCTCCCCCTTGATAACCGCCTTAATGGCTCGTATTATATGAGGAGTAATGCCCATAATCCCCAGGCTAGGCATGCCTGCTGGGGATTGCAGTTCTATGGTAGACTTGTTCTGCAGGAGGCGCTGCTGCCGCCTCTGATGGATATCCCTTAGAGACGACCTCTTACGACACCCGCGGGAAGAGTTGGGGTGGTGCAAATTCTAAGCCAGCACCACACAGTTCATAGATCTCTGTGTTAGGTGACAGTGTGTCTGTAAACCCCAATCTGTCTGTAAACCCGAGTGGCAATATGCTTCAAAACTAACATTGCAGTAGACATGTCTACTGGCTCCCCTTAATATAAGAAGGTCAATAAAAAACCTTATCTGGATTCCTTTCGCGCTGAAGTCAAGTGGCCAGCCCAAAAAATCCCAAACAAATAAAGGCTTTATGACTTTGACACTGGTGTCAATGCTCTCTCCATCCTTTGTTTCACGTGAGGTAGGGTCTACAGGGGTCAATCTTGCGATTAAAGCAATCTACCGTGTAAGTGAGCGTTTTGGAGACTACGCACCAAAGTCGGCGACATTTCAGTGTGTGAATATACTAGGCAGCCAACAGTGTTTTGTCAACTTGTCGGGTGCCCGCCGACTTTACGTGACTTTACTGTGTAGACGCCATTCTGGCTGGCTTACAGTCGGAATCCAGATTCTTTTAAATAAATACGTTGGACAATCACACAGCATTATCTAGCCCCAAGCTAAGCAGAGCTTGTGTTATGGTTACTAGATAACTGATATACTTAATACAATACACAACATAGATATTTTTTTATTATACAAACATCCAGAACACCCTGAACAAATATCTGCAGATCGTACACATTTTTGTCCTGAGGCGGGAATCGAACCCGCGGCCTCCTACGTCGCAGGCAGACCTTGCCCGCCGAGCCATACTCTCTAAATTCTATTGATGAGGTCGTCAAGAGACGGAATTCAGAATCTGAATTCTGATGTCTGTGTGTGTACCGCTCTATTCAAATGTACGGAAAAGGTGCTTTTAGAATTCAGAATCTCCAATATTCCGAGATAGATCTGACAAACTCTGAATCCGTGAAATCAGCATTATGACATTGTGTGCAATTCCGGACTTTCTGAATTCAGAGAGACATTCCGTCTGTATGTATGTATCTACGAACCTGCCCTGAACAAATTTATTAGCTCATCGTAAACATTACTTCCTTATGCTGAACTAGTTACTGCAAGTCATAACCAGTGATAGTAAAAGTTAATTTATTATTGTTAGATTTATAATAAAAAAACTGGTCTTATAAAACTTAATTATTATTTTTTAGGGTTCCGTACCCAAAGGGTGCTAACGGGACCCTATTAGTAAGCCTCCGCTGTCCGTCTGTCAGCGGGCTGTTTCTTATGAACCGAAACCATAATAGACAGATCCAGTTGAAATTTTAACTGAGTGTGTATTTGTATTGCCGACGAATTTTTTGTAAGGAATCCATCATGTGCGAGTCCGTCTCACACTTGTCCGGTTTTGTTGCTTACTTGTTTACACTTACACAATAGGACCATCCACAGAAATCTTAATAACAAGGCACTAGAAATCGTAAGCGCGCGTGACCTTGTCGCCGCTCAGGTGACTCTCACGCCACCAGTGCGTTCGTTGCTGTTCAGTTGCTCTCGAAACGTGCGTGTGTAAAAATGGTGTGTTGCAGCATTTCCCATTGCGGAAATTCTTCCACAAGTTGTAATTATATTAATAAAGGAATAACTTTTCATCGGTAAGTATTGTTTTTTCTAAATAATGCCGTTTTTCCTTAAAATTATAGAATCTTTAAAAGTAATACGAACGTCACAGTCGACCGTTCTTATTATCACGTTTAACTATACATTGCCTCTTATTTTTGTCAACATCGGGCAGGTACCTCATTACAAAAAGCAATGTACTGCACAGTGAACGATAACGTTGCGCGCTCGATTTCCTATCGTGGTACGGCCGCAGAACTCGGTCGCGAGCTAGTGTTGTGACACGGTAATATTATCCTTAATATTACCTTGGTTGTGATTTGTAAAACAACTTTGCATAATTTAACATAGTATTTTAGGAATACGATGTTATATTAAAATTGTTTATTTATGATTTATTATCATAATAACTAACTATCTATAAGGCTCGATTACCACTGACTGACTGACTGACATAATTGTTCTCCTTGATGGTGGAGGGGGAGGTATGTTTTTTTTGCAGAATCATGTAGGGGGTGTCCGGGGGACCTAGGAAAAATTCCGACTTTTTGAGATTTGCCCCCCGGAACCACCGCCCCCCAGGGGGGCGCCAAGCAGAGTCACACTGATGAAAAATTTTTAGGGGGTTGTATAGAGGGGGTCATATGATTTCGATTCCAAAAAAAATTTTACCCCCCCGTTCCTCCCAAGA
The DNA here is from genome assembly GCA_963564075.1 of Eupithecia subfuscata. Lineage (NCBI taxonomy): Eukaryota > Metazoa > Arthropoda > Insecta > Lepidoptera > Geometridae > Eupithecia > Eupithecia subfuscata. Next base: position 1,275,294 of record OY751108.1, read on the forward strand.
CCCCCCTTTTTGAGAGTGCTACCGGATGCCTTACATTGCAAACGCTGGCTGAACCCTACGAGATAGATCAGAATAATGTACTACAGTATTTTACAACTTAAAAAGGTCTACAAAAAAAGTCTACGATAGTATATGTCTATCTCTTAGGGATAACCCACAATAACCATTTTTTATCCCTTACTTTTTACGAGAAATAATGGCTTATTTACGAGGCGATTTTAAGCAGTACAGCATTAATCCTTATCCAATTAAATAACTTAGATACATTGTGCATTTAATATAGATTAATATTGCCCTTTACAGCATGTAATTTGAATGAATATTTTCGAAGATATTACAGATTTAAAATGACAGGGACATAGCGATTGCGGTATCGGCCGGAGTACCAATTCTGCAGTAGGTATATTTAGTATAAGCATTGCACCCGTGCGAAGCCGGGGCGGGTCGCTAGTTAATAATAAATGAATATTGAAGTACAAACTATATTTTTATTTTATTAGTACAATGCCCTAGTCATAGAATAACAGTACGATAGGTACGTGACCTGATATTTCGTGCCCAGCACTAGGGTAGATTACATTAAAATGACGTCATAACGACAACAAATGCAAACTTGTCACTAATGTGTGAGTAAGCGAACGTATGCAACTACGCATAAGGCTTAATTTGGTTTGCACTGCATTTTTGGATGGGCGTAGCCGTAATTCCGTAGTTATTGTCTGTGTATGTAGTGGTAAGGTAGTAGAGGGGGCGAGCCGGCGACACGCATTCCCGATAGATCGGATGGTACTCAACATTTCTAGTGCCTTGTTATTAAGATTTCTGTGGGACCATCATATAATTATATGACGGTATAATTAATATCTAACTATAATAAGCAAAGGTTATTATAATAAATCTCAAAAAACGTTAGACTTTTAATTTGTTTACTTCATCGGCCTTCGCTGTTTGAATTTAAACACATTGAAATATAAATAAATTGCAGACCCAGCCCAGCAGTGGGTCGACAAAGACTGATAATGATGATAGAAAACACCCGGAACAAATATCTACCGATCGTACAAATATTGGTCCCGCGGCGGGAATCTATCTTGAACTATAAACCTCGGTTGAGGAGCACCGAACGCGACCGTTGACCCAGAGCTGGTCGTAACGTAACTGTAAGTGGCAGGCAAAGTGCCAGGTCAAGGTCGCAGTCGCAGCTCCGCGACGCCTGACAGCCTGTGTGAGGAAACTCTTCCATGTTGTTTGTTTGCTAACCTTGCTTCGAAAAAAGGAAGAGGTTTTGTGTTCGCCTGTTATCTGTATTCACAGATTTCACCATTGAGGACAGATTTCGATGTTTATTTTGTTTTTGTGTAGGGAATGATTCCGAGGTGGTTCCGGGATTACTATATATATTAATCCCTCGGGAATTAAATTAGTTCATGAAATGTTTTTATCTTGGTTTCTTCTCTTTTCGCTAGTACTTCGTGTAAACCTTTGAATCTACCTTTCGTAGGTATAGGCCTATAAAAACCTTAAAACTAGAAATGTATAGACCAAAGCGATTATCATTAAAAAATCAGATTTAAATCAAAGTAATCGGATCTTCTTGATTAAAAAAAAAATATTTCTATCAACCCTGCTTCGAAGTCAATTTTTAGTTTTCAAAACATTCACTTGTTGACAAGTTTTCAACCTTACGGAATCTGTTTACAACACAGAGAAAGGAAAATCCCAACGGTACAAGGAGAGGCCCTATACGCCGTGTTTTGTTCCGCTTTCATTGAAACATTTATCAAATCAGCAAGGCCGCCATTTTAATAATATGTTCCCAAGTACAACACGCAAATTTTTGCGGTAAGGGCCATCCATAGTATTTATATTTTATCTATATCTTTTTTTTTTAGTCTAAATAAAGAAACTTTTTTATAGGCTGTCCTGAATCAGAGGTTAACCGTTGATCTGTTTATACAATCGTGATTGATAGACTTGGCGCTGGTTACAAATTAGTCTGGTAAATAGTTGCAGTTGAAGTGTGTTTGTCTAGCTAGAGAGTCTAACTTACAAATATCTTAAAGTCTGTAATGCGATACAGACTTTAAGATCAGGGCACAATAGCCGAAAAAATAACGTTTTTGTATGGGAGCCCCCATTAATTTTAATATTTATATTATTATTATTTGTAGCGGCAAGAGAACTACACACTCTGCGAAAATTTCAACTCTGTACCTTTTGCGGTTCTTTAGATACAGCCCGCTGACTGACGGATAGACAGCTGAGGTTCACTAATAGGATCCTTTTTCACCCTTTAGGTACGGAACCCTAAAACTACTCTAAAATGGATTTCCGAGTAGGGCCCCTAAACCGAATGGATGTATACCTTGTTTTTAGAATCCCCGAGCTGGTTGTTATCATAAAAATAACCGAGTACTACATAACTCTTCCTCATAATCGGTATCGGTTCTTACTAAAGATAAATCGTTAAGATGTTAGTGAACTTAAGTAATAAAAGTTCAAACTGATAAATACAAAATATCCAAGTGCCAATGAAAATGGCAAGACCACAAAGTAACAAAAGCTAACATTTTCGTTATGTAACATTTTGTTTTTAACAATGTTGTGGTTAAGTAGGTACTTAAGGGTGTCACTCAGTAACTTTACAACTTAATTGATTATGAGAGGTATTAAAATGAAGTTACTGAAGCTGTTATGTAAATGCAAAATGTAAAAACAATGTTGACATTTTAAGTTGGTACTATTCCAAACGAAACTATGTATAGGTTTTAAAATATGCGTCAAAACAAGCTGCCGCCGGTAATATGTTTAACACAGACAGTTGAAATTTTGACAGAGTGTGTATTTCTTTTGCCGCTATCACACAAATCATAAAATAAAAGATTTGTTTTTGAGGGTTTCTCTTGATTCTTCTTTTAAGTTTTGTATGATGGTACGGAACCCTTCGCGTGCGAGTCGACTTGAACTTGGCCGGTTTTTTTTTCTGACCGCTTGACAATAAAATATTTCTCTATGCTATTAATATTATTATATGTATATCTATATCGCTACCTAATATTCTAATTTCTTTACGAATTAAAGAACCTTGTAATAAAATAACCTAACAATTTTGTTTGTAATGGGTAATATGCGGAACTGGTGCCTAATGCCTATTAGCATGAGATGAGCCAAACAATGACATATTTTGTGGTTTGGTTTCACTCTCCACTCCATAGAATATGATGTATGTATGTTCGATGTACACAAGAATTTGTTTAGAAAACAGAAGGCACGAGAGCGAAGTGTTGACGAATACCTCAACCTCACCTCAACAGAGGACGCAGGACTCCCCCTGATAAGCCCCTTATTGGCTTTTATCTCATGGGGGATTACCACCCGTATAAGCGCTGGGCATGCCGGTTGGGATCGGTGGTGGAATTCTTCTGCAGGGGGCGCTGCTGCCCGCTCCCGGTGGATATCCCTTTGTCGCATACACTACTAAATAATAAATAAGGTACAAGTTTTTAAGCACAAAAGTTTAGGATTCTCCTTAGTAAGTTATGGGAGTCGAAACATGATTGACAAAACTTGGCTCGATACAAAAAAATCGCGTTGCTGTAGTGGTGTAAATTCTAAGCCGGCACCAAACAGCAAGAATGACGTTGACGAAAAGCAGGCTACGAATCCTTTGCAAGGTTACACGCAGATTTCACTTCGCCAACGTAATGTAGGCTGGCCGTAATCTAGGTAGAATTTGCATGCATTTGACTGTTTTACATAAGAGCCCCCACTTTTCAGTTTCACTTGAAAAATAAATATAAAAAAATAAAAGAGCGCCATGGGAAGAGTCAGAGATGTGTCTCAGTATCCATCCACAACAGCCTATATTGGTCCACTGCTGGACGCAGGCCTCCCCTTGATCTTATTGGCTTTTATCTTATTTAATGTTTGTGATGATAGGCAGTAACTGCAGTTCACTGCAGTGTCAGTGAATCACCAATAACTCTGTATAATAATTAATGCTGGACAATTCATACAGCATCATGAGCCCTAGACTTTTGGGCTCTAGCTTTGCTTCTATTCCTCATTCAGGCTGTTTTTCCTGCACTCGTAATTATTAAAAGTACTTACAAAAATAAAAAACTTGAAAGGTGTCAAGGGACACCCGGATGGAACGAAGTTCCTTTCGATTAATCTCGCGTCCTCGCGTCATCTTCAGTGAGGCCGCAGAAAACTGATATATCCCGCTCACTCCAATGACACGTTGCGCGAGCGAGCGGAACACACGATTGTTCACACCTCGACTCAACTCGGCTGCGGTCGTCGCTTCGGTTCTCCTCGGCTCTCTTCGTCAAATTATGTCGTTACAACGTTTCGTAAGACTTTTTTCCGTCTAGCCCCCTTTCACAACGCGCGCTAAGGAACTTCGTTCCGTACTTGCATAGTAACAGAAAATTATTTGCAGCGCCCTAAACGTAAAACAAATGATTATGATAATCTTCGTAAACACAATAATAGATATATGGAAATCGAGAGCAAACACTATGAAACTACCTTAGAACAGTATGATTACCGAGATAATAAAGATAACGAGTCGGGTCATACCTTGTTGGCTCAGGATAAGAGTTTTATCGAATAGTAAACTTGACGAGATTCTACCTACTCGAACGTAATTTACTTTATACTTATCTTAACTTAATCTAATAGTAATAAACAAGATATAGGAGGGACCAAAGGAAGTCAATAACACAAATGGTATAATAGGGTGGATAGTGGCGCCACTACATATTTAATTTTATAATTACGTTATACAAAGGAATTATCAAAAAATCGGACCGCGCGTAGACGATATCTATCATAAGCTTTTTTTAAATGTATCTTTAATAGTTTTGTACTGTATTATTTAGGCAGATACTTGTTTCAAGAGTTTAGTTCCTATTGGTTTATTGATTACCAAGCTCTCCAAACAAGGTTTTTGATTGAATAACACAAAACAAAACTATTACAGATACATTTAAAAAAAGCTTATGATAGATATCGTCTACGCGCGGTCCGATTTCTTGATAATTCCTTTGTATAACGTAATTATAAAATTAAATATGTAGTGGCGCCACTATCCACGCTACTATTCGCCTTAAGTTAATGACTTAAGTGTTAGTAACCATGATATTTTTAACAGTTTCAAGATATTATGAATAAGCTTTGTATCTATGTATAAGCCTCAGAAAGTGCACTAAAACGGTGACTGTCCTCGGAATAACTGTAAACAATTTTGCATAACCGCCTCATGGTCCAATAGACAACGTACAAAGAAGCGATGATTCACTCTAGCGCAAAAAACGAAGGCATCAACCGACGCAGATGGATCGCGAGTGAATGCGCTCTTCAAGGACTTGTCTAAATCCTGACTGATAGATATGCCTACAGGGTTATTGGTAATTTACCGACACTGCGTGAACTACTAAACTGAACTGCCGGTTCTGCCCATCATCACGAACACAGCCGTAAATCACCTTCCATTCAAAATAATATCTGAATAATCCTGGTAGGTGATATGGACTGATTCTCCTGGTGTTCAATAATAATAATAGTCATTATTTCAGGCGTCTTGAGAATAGCACTGATTTTATAAAATATCTTACTTATAGGCTAACATAACATGTAAAATATGTCTTCATTATTTAAATAAGGCATGAATGTGAGAAAAGAGATAGAAGACGAGACGAAGACATTGATTATGCTTCAAGGAAGTTTCTTCAAAATTAATCGTTGATTTTATATTCTTTCATAATTATACCTACCGAGTATCGACACCAATTCCTTGAAACTTAACGTACATTCGTTTCTAGTAATAGGTATTGAAAAGACTCACTACCGCTAAGCATGACAAATAAAACAAGATCCGTCAAGTGCGAGCGAACTCGCGCGCCGAGGGTTTCTAACGTTTGATACTAAAGGTTAGAAACTTCGCTGTTAAATTACTACCTAAAAATAGGCATACCAACCCACATTTCAAATAGATCGCTCTGCAAACTTCGGAGATTCTCTAATCTCCGAACCATTACCCCGCTGGTAATGGTCAAGTTTTCGACATCTTTTAAAATAATTGCTGAGATATTAATGAAAGAAAAAAGGACAGACTAAGCGATACTATAAGGGTTTCGAAACCGATCTCGAAACCCTAAAAATCAATTGTTTTGCAAGATGATACATTGACAACCTTTGTCTAGGAGAATCGTATTTGTGCAAGAGAATGGACTTTGTATTTTGTAGCAGACATTGTGAAATGTGAAGGAAAAATAAATAAACTCAGTCAAGTAGGTTCCGTCAATCACAAACATATTTCGCCTTTTATACTAGCGGGGTTGCTTGCCAAACTAGGCCTAGATCTCAGAACACACGGAATATACCGTGGTAAAAAACTAGACTTACATAAAATTCAAAATTTTTCTACGATTACGATCAAAAATTAAGATTAAAAAAACATGAAAGTGAACTGTTTTGCACCTAATTCGATCGAGATATCAGGAACCCTGCGGTCTTTAGAAAAGATTTTTGTTTTGATTCGCAGGTTATTACTAATTATTTGGTTCCTTAATACAGTTTCTTCATAAGTTGTGTAATAATCTTGTAAATAAGCAAAAACATCATTTTTGCGCTTACGCCATTCCAAAAACGTATGCTCCGTCTCGCTCCTATGAACGCCAAATCCTATGCCTATCCTTTTCACAAAATGGCGCGCAATGCGCCCTCTTAAATCTTAGTAATCCGCAATTTTGACCGGCGAGGCGTGGGTTATGTTTTCGAGTGTTTCTATGTGGTTACCGGATACTCTGATTTGTCTCCAAGCATCAAAACGGCTGAAGCAATTTTGATAAATGAGGCATCATAATAATAATGAGGCATCTCCTACGTTGTTAGTTCTACTATGTTTCTTACCAAAATTTGGTACGCCTTCGCCCTCTCATTTGGCGAGAAAAGTGAAAAAGCGATGGTTTTCTATTATTTCAATCTCCCTCTTCCTAGCTAGTTTTTTGACATTAAAATAACGTTAAATGAAGAAGATTTAAGACTTAAAATTATTATATAGTTGATTCTCAAACTAGAATAAACCTAAAAATATATCAAGCTAACATTAAATTATACCTAAAATTAAAACAAAAGCGTTTAATTATGTACATTATGAGATGGGTGGGTCTCCTGCAGACACCAGTCTCGTAAGAGTCTGGACAACAGGAGACCCCACGAGTTTGTGTGTATGTGCGTGCGTGTTTTGTGTGCGTGTGTTTGTGATTGGTGCCCTTCTGCACACCGGTCTCTTAAGAGTCCCGGCAACAGCTAGTGAGCACATGGTGTTGAGGTCAGCTTTCCTAATAGATTTCCTCCATTATTGTTTCAAAATCGAAGTAGGTAGCAATAGAATAGACGTATCATCTACTTGATAGAAAAAGACCCCTGTTTTGGTAACATTAACATTCAAAATGAAAGATACTTAGACGTAGATAGAGGGTACTTATCTAATGGTGTCAACGCACACTCAATGCCACCGGAGAGTAATGCAATCGGACGGCTAGAATGGAATGAAACGCACGCTGCATACCTGCATTGCAAACTTACAATGCTGCATCTAGTATCATTACAAACTCGGCCTAACAGCTGTTCTCCTCCTCTTCCGAATATGGAGTAATCTTTTTCTTGATTACGTTGCGCTACCTGTTCCTGTATCTTTGGCATCGTGGAGCGCATTGTGAAGCTTGGTGCTCAGCGTAGAGCAGATTTGGTCCGACTATTTGAGAGGACCTCTTGGTCGCTTGCCCTCGTTTTTACCAGTCAATCAGTTATTCGAGGTCATGTCCGTCCTTTCTGGCTATGTGACCGAAAAACTCTAAAGTGGTCAGAAAGTGGTGGTTGGTAGAGAGTGGTGCCTGGTTTTGACCGCTGTTTTTCATGCTGTTTTATACTGGAATTATCTGCAAAAAATATACTTAAACAAGCCAAATTATTACCACGTTATAAACACAATATAAAGTAATTGTCAATTAAAGTAAATTTGAGATCCTTTCTTCAATGAATACTGTTCACAGTTATATCTTTATCTCGACTCCGAGCATGTAACCGTAAACACTAAAGTTATCGACATAGCTCAAAGAATTAGCAAACTGAAGTGGCAGTGGGCCGGCCGTAACTCGCGAAGAACCGCCAACCGCTGCTGGGGTAAAAGTTTTCTAAAGTTTAAACCGCGACGGTAGTTGCTGAGATATTAAAGAGGGAAAAAAGACAGCGAGACCTTAAGGGTTTTGAAAACGATCTCCAAAATAGTACATAGGTAGAATAAAGTATAAACATTAGACTTAAAATATAACACACTAGCTGCGCCCCGCGGCTTCGCACGCTTTGTTTCTATGGAAACGTTTAAAAGGTGATTTCTATCCCACGGGAACTGATTTATGGGATAAAAAGTAGCCTTTGTTTGATTCCAGGATTACGATTACCTGTATCAAAATTTCAGCCCGATCCGTTCAGTAGTTTTTACGTGAAAGAGTAACAAACATCCATCCATCCATACTTACAAACTTTCGTGTTTATAATATTAGGAGGATAGGATAAATAAAAAAAAAGGTTACAAATACAGGATGTTCTGCAGCCCAGCAACAAGCAATAGTTTTACTCGTAGAGCAAACACTTATTTTCAGTATTACCCTCTGAGGTGTCCAGAAAATCAAAGTATTACTTAATCAAAGGGTTTTGAAGATTTTGGCCTTATCACCGGTCACCATTTTGTATATTTTTTTCGTACCCCTTTGGATGTGTATAAGATGGTGCCACTGTTATTGTTTAAATTCTATCAAAACTAACCACACAGTAAATACATTGATCAACAGATACACTATCAATTCATTGTCTTGTGGTGTCGATTATTTATTAACATTGTAGCTAGTTATAAACAGTTTATAGATAAACTGTGTGTTTATCTACAAACATTAACAATGGTTTAATATGGTAATTGTGTTATGAACAGAAAATGTAACTACTGAGAGCTAATTGGTTAATTGTTGCAAAGTACTTAACAACTTACAATCGTAATGAGTTGTTTTGTTGACAGTGAAAATATTACAGTTGTTGAACAAATGATTTGACAAACACCCAACTTCTTCAATATCTGAATATGTAAGAAATCAAAATCAAAATCAAAAACTCTTTATTTCCTTCCATAAATACAATAAATGTACACTTAGAAAAGGTCAAATTATAAAACTAAGCACTGACACGGAAATAAAGTGATATTTTTTGATTTCTGTCGTTTCGGTATGTAGACTAAAGTAAAGAAGCGACGAAGAAACCTTTAGCCTGTTAGTTGTTATTTTTCGAGTTGGAGCAAAACCAGTCCCAAGCTTTTTTATCCTCTAGATAATCTGATATTTTATAGTAAGCCTTTTTGCACAGCAAGGTTTTGACAATTTGTTTGAATTTATTTACTGATAATTTTTGCAACTCACTAGGAGTTTTGTTGTAGAAGCGTATACATTGCCCTTTAAAAGATACAGATAATTTTGTGTAGCCTAGTTGTGGGCACAGCGATCTTATGTTTGTTTCTGGTATTCAAATTATGTTTATCGCTATTTTTAGGGAACCGATTTAGTAATTAGCAGTTAAGTAATTAAGTATTCGCGTTTTGAACCAACTGCTAATAAATCCTTTATTGGTTGTTTGCATGTGATTTTTAAAGATGTAGGTAATGTCTACATACGGTGTAATTAAGTGGATCAATGGATATCTGGATCTCTTGTACACAAATCCTGCGTCCTCTCTTTGAGCCGGGAGGAGATTATTGGAATTAGCCAGTTTATTTTTAAATTAACGGGACAAATAGTAATCCCTAGGGAAACAAACTATTATGAGACCACCTCTCGGTATCATTTCATTTCATATATGAAAATCGAGTTTTTAACTCGACCATAGCCAAAACGATGCATGGAGTGTATACAAAAAGCACCAAAGGAAAAATATTTTACAAAAAATTCCTGACTTAATTTTCTAAAAAATAAATATAAACGCATACCCTGTATAGATTGTACAGTGGAATTAGCTCAGTCGATATCAAAAGATGCGTCAAAAGTGCCATTCTTTCTCGCGTGTGGCGCCTTTCGATAAGGTTGGTGGGACCATAGCCTCCAATTCACATTTCGGTCACACGCGCACACTTGCTCTTTGATATTCAATTGTCGCCTGCCAATGAGAAACCTCCGCGACTGTCAATTGATTTGAATTAGTATTGAATTACTACAATTGTGAGCTCTATTCTTTGTTATTGTGCGGAGACATGACAGGAAATCAAATGCGAGACGATTTGCGATCTCTTGGTCTCGCCGAATGGCTATTTTTGGCTTTACAATGATAATATTGTGGGTTTGGAATATACTCGTATAATGTACCGTAGGTACCGAGTTTCCTTATGATCCCATAATGCCTAATGGGGAAAAATGGGCAACTTTGTTTGATGGCTTCACCAATAGTAAAAAATAAATATAGTAATAATAAATATAATAAAAGTTTGTTAAAACTCCATGAAATAGCAACTACACAAAAAAGCAAAAAATACTGATTACCAAAAATATAAGCACAGTTTAGTTTAGAGTTTCGCAGACAGACCTAAGCAGTCTAAAGAGTTAGAATTCTGATGAAAGACTGCATAATGGGCGAACTTACTGTTACTACCTATAACTTGCAGGATGGAGTTGGCACTGGTTCTGCGCAGCAGCGAGCTCTTGAGCTTATACATACCGAATTCCAAAGCAGTTCCTTTAGTCTTAATTTGTAACGTTCTTCAATATTGGTTTTCTTATTCTGAAGACGCTATTATCCCTACGAAACCTTTAACTTTAATTAAAAAAAAATCTTTAATCGGTTTGGTTCATTTATGCCTCGGATTCATGAATACTCTCAGTAACCCAAGAACAAACTAGTCCAGTCCTATAAATAGTTATTCTCTGATCTTTACCTACGCCAAGGAATGATTCAGAGCTCCAACTGAACGTAAGGCACCGACTTTGTAAACACAAACTCGCGTTATTTATTTGTTTTACGTTGAGTTGAGTCTCTTGGGTGAGACGGACATTGTCTTGAGGGTTTTAAAATCGACAAAGTCAGAGTCGACAGCGGAGTTGTAGTGAAGTTAAAACAAAGTTACATTTCAGTGGCAATTAAATAATTGACCGCGAATTCGAAACTATGTCTCTTGCAAACAAATCCTAACATACTAACGAATAATAAATAATGCTGGACATTTACATGTATCAGGAAGCTCCCCAGTAAGTACAGCTTGTGTAACACATTATACCTACGTGTTTCGGAACAGGAACCCACAAATTGATTGATTGGCTTTAAAATGTTAAATTATACAGTCTGGTGGTTTCATTTCGTAATTGTATGATTGGTTGGTTAAATTTACAAAATATATACCAACCAAACGTCCACTTAATACAGCACGCAACAGACTCTTCAGACGCAACTAACTGTGATTATTTTTTACCTAGAAGCAAAACAACAATAGTAGTCACCTTCAGTGTTAAAATCTTTTTAGCAACCGCGAAACTTCTTAAACATTCCCCGTTTACAAAAATATCAACAACATATTATTTGTTTTTACAATGTTACGTGGCGTAAACGCGTTCGTTGACATACAAAATTGCGTTTATTGTTATTGCTCCACTAAATGATATACCGCTTGCGTAAATATTGTACGCTATTTTGTACTCGTTCTGTACTTTGTCATTCATGATACTTTGTATAGTTTGTAATTGTACTCTAATAATAATAAGGCACAAACTTGCAATAAGTTTCTTCGTATCTCCTGATACTACAGCCTTTCTTACATTGTAACGAATGCTTTAGTAACGAGTTTTTATATACTCAGACTAGCTCCTCAAGCTTCAAATATGGTTCGTCGAATTAATCACTGGTTTTTATAGCAACACACCTGTCGAAATTAATTGACATATGTGAGCGTTAAAATTGCGGAAGCTATGGGAGAGTGCCAAAATTGTACGATACAGGCGAAACAGTTGGTTTTGAGATGGTAAAAAAGCAAAGGATGAATATTACGACGAGATTAATTGACGAAAGAAAAAAGCACCGATTGTTGTTCAGAAGACATTGGCTTACATTGTCAGTATCTTCTGAAACTACCTCCGAGACTGTCAATTCATTTGAATTAGTATTGAACTACTACAATCGTGAGCTCTATTCTTTGTATTTTCTATATATAATAAAATATATCTATGTAATGTATTGTATTGAGTATGTCAGTCATATAGTACCCATAACACAAGCTCTGCTTAGCTTGGGACTATTAAATGATGCTACATGGATTGTCCAGCATTATTATTGTGCGGAGATATGACTGGCAATCAAACGACGATTTGGGGTCTCTTGGTCTGGCTGAATGGCTATATTTGGCTGTGAAAGGATAATCATGTGAGTTTGGAACGATAACTGTCGTTGGAATATTATCCCATAATGGGAAAAGGGGGGCGCCTTTTGTTGATGGCTTCATCAATCAATAAAATTAAAATTAAAAGTTTGTTAATTCAGTCAGACAGATATCCATGAAATACACAAAAAAATTGAAATGCTTGAACACCAAAAATATTAGCAGTATCTTCTGAACAATCAAATGGGGAAATATTTGATAAGACCAGCAAAGAGCGTTTAGAATGCACAATACATAGAAGACCTTTACCCAACACTGAATGCAGATGCAGTGATGGACTGAATAGATAGATCAAACAAAGTTGCTTAAGCCTGTTACAGTTGCTAGATACACTATACAGGCGAATATACGTGAAAGGTTATTGTTAAATCCAGAAATAAACATCTCACGGTAGCGTTTCTGAAATTGGCAAGTTGGCAACACCTCAAGTTATTACCTTGGCTTGTTACGATGTCGACGTAATTCTGGTGGTTGTGTTGTGCCATTGTTAGTTTCTATTACATCCAATTCTAATTTTGTACTAGCAATATTCTTTACTATGTCCAATGTCTCTACTCATCTCTGCATCAATAGATCTCTATTCTAATGCTCCTAATGCTTAATGAAGATCTAGGTACCACCACACCTGCCCCATTGCTCATGCTGCTCAGTTTTGTTACTGGGCTTACACTTCTTACTTATAGAATCTATTTTCCTCTTAGTTTAAGTTTTTTACGTGATCTGTATAAGTCTTGTAAGAAAGGAAATAAATATTTTATTCTTTATTCACATTCATTGTTCTGATCGGTTCAGCATTAAGTACTTCATTTATGAATCATATCATACATTAAATTACACTAGATAACATAGGCAGGTCAAACATTACATGCACTTGCTTCGGCAGTACATATACTAAAATTGAAACGCTACTACATGTGTCATTAATGATTATTAAATTAATACATAACTCTATTCTGACCTAGTATTAGGAAATATAAAAAATAGTATATTAAAATATTGAATGAAATTATAAATTAAAAAAATACTAAAACTACAAAATTTTACTTGGAATGCTTATTTGACGACCTCGGTGGCGCGGCGGGCGAAGGTCCGCCTGCGGCGCAGGAGGTTGCGGGTTCGATTTCCGCCTTGAGAAATGTTTGTACGATCTACAAATATTTGTTACGGGTGTTCTGGTCGTTTCTATGTATAATAAAAAATATCTATCTATGTAATGTATTATATTATGTATATCTGTCATCTAGTACCCATAACACAAGCTCTGCTAAGCTTGGGGCTAGATGATGCTGTGTGGATTGTTCAGCATTTTTTATTTATTTATTAGAAAATAAACCACACATATATTCACATGGTATAATAGGGTTGCCACTGGAAGAAAGATTTTTATTTTAGTTTAAGTAGATTTAAATAGATTAGGACAAATTAACGGGATTACGGGCATTACCCCCCAAGAGATAACAGCTAATAAGGCGCTTATCAGGCGGAGGCCTCCGTTCAGCAGTGGACCAATATAGGCTGTTGAGGTGAGGGGGTGAGGACAAAATAGGTTAGAATAGAAAATAAAATATAAAAAAACAAAGGAAGACTTATTATTTCCAAAGCTTGATTGTTATATATATTTTAATGTTTGACATGTGCCTTGTCTGTCAGTTTTACGAGTCTAATTTGTGTAACTACTAACTTTTTAGTTTCGGGCATTGTAATTATGTTCTGATCAGATCCCCATTTTCCATTCCTATCATTTCAGTTTTAGCCATAACAAGTTTATATCTTAGTTGTGTCGCGATCACCTTCTAGGTCTAGCGAGACGTTTGTTTTAATTCAGAGTCGAGTTTCTTTCATTGACCATACGAAAGATTTAGATTCATTCATTAATTGCAAATATATATGTACCTATATAGGTAGCTTAGCTTCTAATTATAGCTAAAGTTAGTACATACAGCCTGTTGGGTTTTGCAATTTATTATTTTGTTATAGATTACAATGTATCATTGCATTACAATAATATAATTAGTTTCAATAGTAAATGCTAGTTCTATTTTGTTGACTGTAATTTTCTTTATAAAATAAATGTAATATTTTACATTTGTCTCATAATAGCTGGGTAGAATAACATATGTAGAATAACATACATTTTTAGAGAAAAATCTGTACAATGACAGTTTATAAATTCATTTATATTATAATATTTTTTGCTTTGTAGTCAGAGTCGTACATAGCTCTTTGGTAAATTTTGACAGCGAAAGGCTGATAAATTTAGGTCTTGCGTTAATATTTTTACACACGTGGCAAAACAGTTTTTATAGTATAAACAGGTCCTGGGATGCCTAGTCAAAACTATCCTATCAGGATCCCGTGTGTTTCGCGGGTACAGTTTCAGAAAAATCGATAGTTTAAAATTAATCCTTGTACATGCACACTTCATATAAAATTAAGCAGAAATAAAACGCATTCGTTATCCAATCAATAACAAGCTTCGATAGAAGATTCAGCTTCAAAACAGGCCAATGGAATACCGGCCGGAACATCGTGCGATTGATAAATTGTTTCTAGATCTTTATCTAGGGGACTTGTAATGCGTAGTTTATGCAGTGGTCTGCCTTGCTCAGCTACTCTCTGATCTCACGTAGTGTGGATATAGTGTCTTAGTAGACTGTAAAAATGGTATATTTACCAGTGAAGCAAAATGAGCCAGCCAGGCTTTGTGATTTGTGCTTGTCCATCGTATGTATTATTTATTATCTAACTCAGCTGGTGAATTTAGATATATGTATTCGTGAGTATTATATTCATACTATTCGCCGCTCACTAACTGAATTTTGAATACGAATAAAACAAAACTTAATACCAATGAGCGGCGAAAATAGTTGAGTGATACACTCAATATCACGGATACATCTGAATGGACCAGCATCTAGAAGCTCTACTCTGATGAAGTCTGGGTTCTAGACTAGTTTAGAATACTCTAGAATCGAAATTGCACACACGCATGCATTGTTTTATCGCGTATTCTCTAAAGTTTATTGTAAATCTCCGTTTATTTCTATTCACTTTTTATGAAATTTTATATCTGTTTACAGTCGCAATTAAACGCTTTATCTATCTGAACCGTGTCAAAATTGTCATATCCCAAATTTGTGTCGTTGTTTCCAAGGTTGTCGAACGTGTAGAAAATTTGAGGCGGCTGTGTAAATTTTATTGAAGTCTTGCATGTATTCCCTGAAATAGTACCTTGGTACGAGTAAATCAAACTAGAATCTAGATCCAAGCTTTGCTCGCTACATTGGCCATGAAGTTCAAAGACCTCGCTATAGTTAGTCTTAAAGATATTGAGCATCGATCTAACGCTGTTGTCTGTTGTCCAACAAATCGTAACGGAAAATCTCAAAACCGACTTCGAATCCCTTAGTTTTAAACTATTTTTTCCGGTTCCGGGTCATGCCACTGGTGGGCCAGACATCACTACCCTGAGCCGCCTCCGTCCAATTAGCCAGGAATTGGTCCATTCGTCCCGCAATCTCCGCCTGGGTCTGCTTCTTTATCGGTTTTTACAATTATCATTTCCGTTAATAATGCTGCACGAAATTCGTACTTGTTACCGATGTTATAAGAGTCCTTTTCGTTTTAGATGCTGCACGAGAAGCGGCTGTGTGTCCTGGGCTCGGAACTGTCAAATCTGAACATCTTCGAGAGGTTGCTACGCAACGCAGGATCTCATCTGTCGCTGCTGATGTGCTTTCAGGTTTGTTCTATTTATAGCTATAAATTAATAATAATGAATAATCCTGGTCAATCCACACTCATCATCTAAAGCAGCAAATGTGCATACGGGCATCTTAACGCGTGGCAACGTTAACGCTGACGGAGCTGTAGCATTAGTCGACTCTAACGAAATCCCAAGCTGTGGGACGGGTCGATTCTTACGTCCGCCACTTATTATAGTCACATCACAAGATTTCAACCTCTTCTCCTTCACCATAGATTCCTATTAGTTCCTGTATTAATTCCGAGGCTCAACTTCCGTACATTAAGTAATAATGTCGTATGGAAAAATCAATGCGAAACAAAAACATCCAGAACAATGCATGTTTACGAGGATGCACGGATGAGTCAATGTCGGCGACACAGCGACGCACTGCTAATTGTTATTACTTATCGAGTTGCTGACACGTTTTGGAGTCAATTGATTTGGAGAATTTAGCCGTAGCATGTAAGTAATATAGGTCAAATTAGGGTAAGATCAATTGACCTATATTAAGATCCATTATTTTGCGGAATTGACCAATCACATATAATTGCTTAGAAATATTTCTGTGTGGTGCCGGCTTAGAATTTACACCACCGCGATTCTTCCCGCGCTTGTCGTGATGATGTCCTCCTAGCTGAATTGCGACCACGGCGGCCAGTCCCAACGGAGACTAGCCAGATACGCAGGACATATTATACAACATACACAAGTGTGTGCGCGAGCACAGGTGCACTCTCTTTTCCCTCACTCTCATAATCCGATGGGACGACAGACCGACACAACGAGGGAAAGGTCAGACGCAGGACCGACGGCTTAACGTCTTTCCGAGGCACGAGGGTGTAACACCGCCAACTTTCTGACACCGGGCTGCTACAGTGAATATTTCTTGCTAGAAAAGTCCCAATAACACAAATCTTGGCCCGACCCAACCGGGGAGAGGTCAGGCGCAGGACCAACGGCTTAACGTCTGTGGTAACGTGGATGTCTAGACTAGAGAGGCGAATAAGGGATATCAACCGGGGGCGCCCCCTGCAGAACAATTCTACCACCGAACTCCAATCCCCAACCCGCATGCTCAGCGCGGGTATTATGGTCAGTCCCCCATGAGATAAAACCCGCTTAAACCGCAATAAGGCGCTTATCAGGGGGAAACCTGTGTCTAGCAGTGGACCAATAATAGGCTGTTTAGGTGAGGCTTCGAAATACACGCACTCCTCACTCATCACATCAGTCAGCACACATTACATCAACTGCTGAACTTGCTACCCTCTATCCCCCTAACAAGGTGGGTTTTTCCATAATCACCACCATATCACCACGGTTGGCCAGTGGGTTGGTGACCGTAGTGCAGGTTTTAAAAATATACAGAGGCAAGCTGCTGCCCTTCCTCTGGTAGGTTCACTTAGTGTCTTACGACAGACACGAGCTGATTTAGAAGGGACGATTCTTATGTCGTAATTCCTAGGGGCTGCCTTAATTGTCGGATAAATATAGAAAGCCAGTAAAGTTTGACATTGCACGCTTTACTTACTTTGGGAATTATGGAATAGATGATGCTGTCAGGAGGATCCAGCTAGGTTGGGTAGCGTTTGGAAAACTACGTCGAGTCTTCTCGTCATCCATACCGCAATGCTTGAAAGCGAAAGTTTTCAATCAGTGCGTCCTACTCGTCATGACCTACGGAGCTTAGACGTGGAGACTCATGGTAGAGCTGGTTCACTAGTTCAAAGTCGCTCAGCGAGCTATGCTCGGAGTTTCTCTCAAGGATAGGATTCGTAACGAATACATCCGACAGAGAACCAAAGTTATCGACATTGCTCAAAGAATTGCAAGCTGAAGCGACCACCGCTGGGGTAAACGTGATCTTAATTGGACTCGGCAAACGTAGTGTAGGAGCCGTCCGGCCAGGTGAGATGACGATCTGCGAAAGGCTACAGGCAAATGCTGGATGCGGCAAGCTGTACAGCTGACAGGGCGCTATGGCTCATTAGGGGTGGCTTATGTCCTGCTGTGGACTAATATAGGCTGATGATGATGGTGCTGTGTGAATATTAAGTAAAGTTCAACATAATTATTTACTAGCACTTGTATTTCCAGAGTAAGACGAGGGAATGCCCCATATTCTATGTAAGTTCCGTTGCACAATGCATTGTTTGTGTCATCTGTGTTATCATTAGCGACCTACATGTTGTGTGGTGCCTGCTTAGAATTTGCACCACCCCAGCTCTTCCCGTGGATGTCGTAAAAGGCAACTAAGGGATATTCACCGGAGGCGGGCAGCAACGTCCTCTGCAGAACAATTCTACCACCAAACTGCGATCCCCCACTTGCGTGCCTAGCGTGGGGATTAACACCCCATGAGATAAAAGACAATAAGGCGCTTATCAGGGGGAGGCCTGCGTCCAGCAGTGGACCGATATAGGCTGTTGAGGTGAGGTGAGGAGGTGATCTACGAGGCGCCCGCAATAGTCTTATGTCACTCGCAGCAGTCGCAGCAGATGGCGCCTCACGTCATAACATAAACAACATGTTGTTAAAAAAAAGAATTATGTCGTGTGTTAGAACTTTTAGGTTATTGACTGACTAACAAAATTAAGATGTGATACCTCACCTCAACAGCCTATATTGGTCTACTGCTGGACGCAGGCCTCCCCCTGATAAACGCCTTACTGACTTTTATCTCATGGGGGATACTGCCCATACCCCCAAATGATGGGAAATAAATAAATAAATCCTCTAGCCTCAAGCTAGAGTCGATAATAAGCTTATCAGGGCAGGGGAGACCTACCTATATCCAGCAGTAAACTGGTTGTTGATGTGAAAAACTCTTAACCACGACGACGCTGCTAGTCCATCAGTGGTGTAGCCACTGGATCATAGCATCTCCATAATCCCGAGATAAGACAGTTTGAGTATTGACAGCTGTTATCAAAATTGCAGATTTTATCCTTATCTTTCATTTGATCCATAACCAGATAACATGCATAACTCTAGCACGAGTAGTTTCCAAGATCTGGCAGTTTCAGTTTTGATAGCTGTCTTACATCCTCATCTACGCATCACATTGTTCATAGAATCGACATGGAGATGGAAAGTAAAGGCGATAAAGGCTGGATTTAGTGCTCTATCGACGGTCAGCGCTGACGTCCTCCGAGCACTAAATCTAGCCTTATTGTGGGGGTGTCGTTTGAAGTTATTTCTAACTCACGGCATCCTACTACAGTAACGTAACTAATAGTCCTACAAAACATAGAATCCTGTGGCTTGCGAGAAGGAGGAGCGTGAAAAAAAAAACTAGTATAAAGCTGGCTACTTGCCGGCGTTACAAGAAGAAATGTAATGTGTTACACCGAGAGCGTTTCTTCAGTCACTAAGGAGAAAGAAGGTTCGCTCGCAACGGGCAACGAGACGGATTTCAGCACACGGCGTCACGTATCATGCTCGCTGCGAATGGTACTTTATACCCTGTAACACCGGTCAGTCGCCGGCCTCAAAGATCACACACAGAAATATTTCTAGATATATTTCTGTTTTCACACGACACAAGTGCGTCCACTCCACAAGTTGCATTAGTCGAGTGGCATTGACGCCAACATATGGAGCCAGGGCTACAATGAATCACAAATTACCTCGTTGCTGTGGCTATTGACTGCGACAAGTGATTCAAGTAACCTTCTACATATTTAACATATTTACGGCGCGGATGTTGAGCTCTCGGTAAATAACTTGAGGTAGAGCTGCGAATCTGCGGTTTTAAATTCACATGTGGTAGCAGTAAGGTAATTTATAAGATAATTTGTAGGCGAAGTTAGACCTTCCTTCCTTTTAGTCCGAACCCCGGGACTCCTTCAAAAACATCGCAGTACAATTTAAAATAATTAAATATTATTCACAGTCCTTGAAATCCTACTGTTTGGTTTAGCTTCCTCTGCTCTCTGCTTACGTCAATTTTTCGGTCTTGAAATTACCAATCTACCGATCGCTCGCGATTTTTACTGCCGTCCACCCATCGCGCACTTGGACTCACATAGTTAGTTCAGAAAACATCCCCATAGAAATGTTCAACACACATCCATCTTATGCCTGCTAAGTACTTTATGATCGACATGCTTACAAATTAACTTGTCTCTTCACACTTCTCATTTTTTCCAGGCTGTGGTTGAGCATGGTTCCAAGCTGTCCACGGAGCTGGCTTCCTCCTACCTGCAGAAGTGCGAGGCGCAGAAGCCAAGCAGCAAAGACCAGCTCATACACCTGGGATTAAGGCTTGGTAAGCTATGATCCAGCTTAGATTTTAATTAGATTCTAGCTGTGGCGTTAGCGGCGTGAAAATCGACCTCTACAATTCCCCCCGTGGATGTCGTTAGAGGGAACCTACCAGAGGAAGGCCAGCTGCTTCTTTCTGTGTATTTTGACACCTCCACTGGGATTACCAATCTGCCTTTAAGCGTGGTTATGTCATAAGATAACATAAACCCCCTTGGCTGGGGAACGCACGTTTGGCATTGTATGTGCTGGCATATGAGTGCTGATCAGTAGTTTTAAATTTAAAACATGTGAGGTGAAGATTATTAGATTATTATTAGAGAGATATTTATTTGCAAAAAAACATGTGTACAAAAAGGATACAACATGCTTGACCGTTTACGGTATGCAAAAATAATTAGAGAGATTACATGCAACCTTAAATACTATTATTAAACAAGAAAAGAAATTAAAAGTTTTAAAAACCCCCGACAGATTTTCATGAAACATGACTACGAACACTCGGGATAAAATTATCTATGACACAAAAAAACTAAACGAAAATCGGTTCATCCGTTTGGGAGCTACGATACCACAGACAGATACACAGAGAGACACGTTAAACGTATAACCCCTCTCTTTTTGCGTCGGGGGTTAAAAATTCGTCCAGGCTATAGTAACATTTTTAAATTAATAATATTTTAATTCAGGTGAATTTACAAATTATGTCGATTTTAGTAGGTAATAAATCAAAGGCTTGTGAATGAAAATGACGAAGATTGATTAAGCATTACTAAAATCATATCGTTAAAAGTACTCCAAAACGAGAATTAATTCAATGTTTGCTTTAGCATGGCTTACAATGTCCGCAAAACTACTTAAACTCTAGCTGAACTACTTACGCGCAAAAAATCCGTACTAATATTATAAAAGCGAAAGTATATCTGTCTCTCTGTCTGTTACATTTGCAACTTTCGTTCAATCGCACTCGACTTTTGAATTCTAAAAGGTTGAACGGATCTGATGATATTTGGCAGGGAGGTAGAAGGTATCTCAGAGACGGACATAGGGTACTTTTTTTTTACTACTTACTATAGGTACATAATAGTCGTGAAAGAAATCATGGACTCAATTTAAAAGAAATCCAAATGAGGTTAAAGAATCTGTATATCTCATAAAAACTAACAGTTCATTTACAATGAGAGTAAGTAATTCGTAGATAATGTTTAAATTACATATTACCTCTACGACCTATTTATACGTAGGTATAGGTAATCTAAGTTCTTATATAATAATGCTATTTAACATAATTTAGGATAGATAGGTACAAACAAATGTAATAACAAGCCAGCAAATAACATAAATAAATAGGGTAGATTGCGAAACTATTCGCAGTATGACTCCGACGAAGTATTATTGTGGTATATGGTACAATACAAGTGATGAGAGGAAAGGAATAGAATTAATTAATGACACAGTTCGCTATTTATCTATGGTGCTAACATATTTCAGTAAACTATTTTTAAAAATTCTAGTAGGTAAGTACCTATAGTACTCAATTTTTTTGCGGTTTTTTTTAAGTATAATCTTTTACAATATTCAGATTTAGAAATCGATGTTTTATCGAGTCTATACTCTATTAAAACACAAGCTAAGTATCCTGGCTAGCGTCAAATACACCAGTTGTTCGAAATTATTATTTTAAATTTTCACATTGATGCTTGGTACTACCAAAATTTAAAATTTAAAATAATACTAGCATACTACCAAGTTAATAGAAAGCTTCAAACTAAAACTGCAATAATTAGCCATTCTCTTTCATTTTCAACCATGCATATCTTTGCAAAGATTGATCCTTATCAGCAACCGAATCTGTTGGTACAAAAATATAGCATGTCATATTATTTTGAAAAACCAATCGGTTCGATTTCCTGCAAAATTAAAATATTTAAATCAATACTAAATATACAGATTATACAGTTTTGTTTTCTTATAAAATCGAGGTCAGGACCCCTTCTACGACTGTTCTCTAACTTTTATGGCGTAGGATTTGCCACCCTCTCCCAACTCAAAAAGCCACCCTGTAGGTATAGTATGCCGGTTCGTTACACCCACGCTTACCTCACCTCACCTCAACAGCCTGTATTGGTCCACTGTTTGACGCAGGCCTCCCCATGATAAATGTCTTATTGGCTTTTCTCTCATGGGGGGAAGTGCCCATAATTTGCCCCACGCTGGGGATGCGGTTTGGAGATCGCAGTTCGGTGGTAGAAATGTTCTGCAGGGCGCTGCTGCCCCCCCCGGTGGATATCCCTTAGTTGCCTCTTACGACACCCGCGGGATGTGTTGGGGTGCTGCAAATTTTAAGCCGGCACCACACGGCATCTGCGCTTGACTAATAAAGAATAAAGAAATATCCGCAACTATCAAGATCTGTAATTATTCTGTTTGCATTATTAATTTACGTAGCACACTAGCACAGCAAATAACTCGGGTCATTTCCTTGGCAAACAAGCCCGAGAGACAAACATTCGTGTTTGCTCACGTTAATTGTTGTGAATGTCCTGGATTCTTGAACTCTTTTGTGTAGGTATTTGTAACTTAGGTACATAGGTTACATTACAGGTCACGTATTCAATTTTCATAAATAATGTAAATACTACATTAATTATTAAATACAATTAATTAAAACTAATTAAATTAAGTGTGACCCGAGAGCTGGTGAGTATCTGGCGCAGCGCATCAGCATTGTCATACAGCGGGGCAATGCAGCCAGCGTCTTGGGGACGCGACGACTGGTATTGATATGGATCAGTTGAGCTACATGTAGATTGTTTACAACAGTCTGCAGTTAGCTCAATTGTTTCAATTGTAAATATTAGTATAATTTTCTTTGTGAATAAAGGCTTCTGCCCTTGTTTTTTTATACAAATCCAGGACTCCAAGTAAACGGAAAACAAAAGACGATGGCGCCAGCTTTTAAAAAATTATCTGTAGTAAGTACCTACTTAATGTAATTTACTTAATTGCTAAGTAAATATCGATGACAGTACGTCCAAACATGTATCGTTACTATGTAAACGACACTAACAACGGGATATTTACAATGATTTGACGGTTATACTTACCCGATATTTCGTAAATAAGAACCGTCAAATTACGGTAAATATTCAGTTTAAATACTTATGGCAGGGTTTTTCAAACGATTGGGCGCAAACTAGTGAACACTGAAAATTATAGGTGCCAGACAGAGACGCGAATCTCCTGTTGAAATAGATTGCGATTCTCATATTTCCTCATTAATAGAGGGCAAGGGAGAGGGCACTGGTGACTAATACAATACAATACAAAATACTTTGTTGTACACCAACAAAAATACAATACAAATATAAAATTAACACAGTAACACAGGCTTAGAAACCTTTCGCTGGCACTATACTCGTCCACGCATTATTTCCTTTGATTTAGTGAAATAATAAAATATTTCATACCTACTCACGTAATCTGTCAGCTGGATAAATCGAAGCTCTCGTCGGTCCCGATATTTTTCGAGGTGATAGATTCGCATCACTATTCTTAAAAGAAGTAGAGTCTATGAAATATTGCATTCTTTCGTTCAGTCAAAGAAAATAAACGCGTGGACGGGGCATAGTCTCTCACAAACACACCTATAAAGGTAGGGTTCACGGTAGGTGGTCCACCAGTTCAAAGTCGCTCAGCGAGCTATGGAAAGAGCTATGCTCGGAGTCTCTCTGAAGGATAGAATTCGTAACGAATACATCCGACAGAGAACCAAAGTTATCGACATAGCTCAAAGAATTAGCAAGCTGAAGTGGCAGTGGGCCGGCCATATCTCGCGAAGAACCGACAACCGCTGGGGTAAACGTGTTCTTGAGTGGAGACCACGACTCGGAAACGTAGTGTAGGACGCCCTCCGGCCAGGTGGGATGACGATCTGCGAAAGACTGCAGGCAGATGCTGGATGCGGCAAGCTGAAGACAGGGCGCTATGGCGCTCATTAGGGGAGTCCTATGTCCAGCAATATACTAATATAGGCTGATGATGATGATGATGATACCTATAAAGGGCTATTGGTAATTCACTGACGCTGCGTCAGCTGAGGTTCTGCCCATCATCACGAACTCGTTTGTAAAAACGCCAGGTATTAACTCTTAAATTTGGTATTGTGAGTTGGTATCCCCCTCTATTCAAAATCGTTCTATTCGGCCTCATTTGAAACTAAACTTAAAAACGTCTCTGCCCTGAACTAACACTTGGTGTAGGAGTGGGAGACCGATCTTTAGTACTTTATTGGGTTCCGGACAAACCCGTTTTTTTAATTTTTATTAGAGTATATTAACAGAAAAAATACGCATTAAGACCTGGCGTCTTCACTAACGTGTTCGTAATGATGAGCAGAACCTGCTGTATGGGCCCAGTCGCCTGTATCCTCCAACTCACGCCTTCGTACTGTCAGTGAATAATCAGTAACCCTGTATATATACATATGTATGTAACAATTAACTGCAATCGAAGACCTTTTGTAAAGAGAAAATAAATGAATTTATTATTATTCTCTCAAAAAAAAAACTGTCTCTCTCCGCTCGTCAGAACCTTATTCTTTGGGGCTAGATGATGCTGTGTTTTCTTTATGTTGGAAGTGCTGTGTGGGTTGTCCAGCATTATCTATTACTAGCTTCTGCCCGCGGCTTCGCACGCGTTGTTTCTATGGAAACGTTTAATGGTGATTTCTATCCCACGGGAACTGATTTATGGGATAAAAAGTAGCCTATGTTTTATTCCAGGCCTAGAATTATCTGTATGCAAATTTCAGCCCGATCCGTTCAGTAGTTTGGGCGTGAAGAGGTAACAAACATCCATCTATCCATCCATCCAAACTTTCGCATTTATAATATTAGTGTGATTTACATTCAAATACGAATGATCCTATAAACTCGCTCTCTCCTTAATACTAAACATACTTTGTATAAGTAAGTACGTACCTATGCGATTCTCTTATATCTATTTTCACGTGACATTGTCGATAATGATGGTGTAATAACTATACCTAACTAATTGTGTGGTTAGCTTAGCTTTGGTACTGTGTATTATCAGTATCACCTTATCAGTTATGTTATTATGATGCTTATTTTTATTACATTGCAATAAAATAAATGTATAAACTTTATGTGACTCGTGTCATGATTTACTTACATGCAACGCAAGAAACAGAAATTAATTACCCACACTGGGAATTACCCACAGCGGTCCAGCATCCTGATAATAATATTTATACACATAAATCCACAAAACTCATAAACCTAGCCCAAATAAGTCTACTACGTGATGACAAGATCTCGAGATCAAACGAAATCGTCTTGCAAGACTATACGGGTTGTCTGGTAGTGATCGCTCTTGAGCGATAAGACTGCCAATTGTCACATATTTTGTTTGTAACAGCTACAGCTGTGTGGTGCCGGCTTAGAATTGACACCACCCCAACTCTTCCCGCTGGTGTCGTAAGAGGCGACTAAGGGATATCAACCTGAGCGGGCAGCAGCGCCCTCTGCAGATCAAGCTTCAACATCATCATCCCTTTACGACCCACTGCTGGGCATAGGTCTCTCTATGTTTATGCCATTTGACTCGGCCCTACGCTATTATCTCTATCTTCATTTACGCTATTAATTTAGTCTATTAAGCTTACAATAAAATAAAATAAAACTGAACTTGAAACTAACGTTGGATGAAAGCAACTTAAAAATAACGAATGTCATGAAGTAAACAAATCTTGTCAGTTAAAAAATCATTTATAGCATAGGTACTAACATTTATTTGAAAGAATCTTTTTTAACATTCTCTCTGAAACTCCATATTCGGCAATAGTCTTATAGATTGTGGTAATTTACAATTAATTTTTTTAGGGATTCAGGGGTGTAAGTCGATGCTAACTTTTAAACAAACTTTTAAAATATAACTGTAATTAAATGAAACAAAGGACAGCCCAAATATAAGAACTTTCTTCCTAAAACCAACTTTATAAGTATAAAAACAATATTGTTTGTAAAAACAGTATTATAATTTTGTTTTTTGCTTATTGCCACAAGTAGGTGATTTGGAGTTACGCCCTTTGTATCGGAAACAGTCGATATTTGTGGTAATTTGAAGGTGATTAGTATTTAGTACTACAAAAAATCTTTATAAAGTAATTTAGAGCTGAATGCCTGTGTGAAATGTCCCTGTCTGACTTCCTCCTGCTGTCCCCAGGTGGGTTCCTGAACGAAGCAGGCTGGTACGCAGACGCGTCGCGCGTGCTGACTAAATGCCGCCAGATGTGTCAGGCGCAGCCCCAGACCACCTACTACAAACGACTTGCACTGGAGTGCTGTCATAGGTGAGTTACTAAAATGTAAATTGCAATCGATAGAGTGTATCGTCGATGCTCCGCACTACGGATAGCTAAAAGTATCATTAACAAATGAATCCTTAAACGATGTCTGATGTACCGTCAATTAACAGATTAAATGCTAGGTAATTAGTTAAATACTGATTAGGACAAATATAATGAATCTTTCTGAGTGTGGCTGTTAATGCAATAGGACCGATGATGGTATAATACCAGTTCCTTGGGAGTTATGGAAGCCCACAATGTGGCACGCTACATGCGTCGCGCTTTCCCATTTGCAGTGGACATCCGTGAGGGCGGGTGCGGCGGCAGATTTGGCTGAGGATATCAAGAGGCACAAATATGCAGGTCTTGACGGAGCCTACGCATTTGCTCTCCTTGGAGTCGAGACCCCCTAGGTCCGTGGGGTACCGAGGCTGGTTGTCGCTCTGATACTAATTTGAGAACTTCTCCGGATTTTCAAAATTTTAACAGTGTCTGATCGGCAGGCGAAGCGAGGCGACAGAGGGCCAATGCAGCCAGCGTCTTGTGAACACTTTCCATCAGTATTGATTTAGACCACTTAAGCTACATCAAGATTGCTTCCAACAGTCTGCAACTAGCTCAACCGTCTCAATACGAGTTGTAATTTGTTTCTATTAGTTGTAATTTTGTTTGTTTCAAAGAAAATTAGTACCTTTTGATGATTGCGTAGTGTAGATTGGATGACACGCCACAACTGCAACTAATGTTGGAGCTTCAAATCTGTTTGATGACAAAGCAATTCGGATCCGACGTCTACCATGCGAATCTGGTAAATTAAAAGCGTCTTCTGCATTCATGTTGATTTGATATTTAATCCTGTCAGTAAAAACATACCGTGCGACGGGAAATATATAAATAAGCCAAACGACTAGCAAATGTTTGAAGCGTTCATTTGAAAGATAATCGTAACTTCCTCTACAAGAGTAGAAAAATCAAGAGATTTTTAATTAAATTCGCAATTTCCAATCCTGAAGTTAAAAGCAGCAACGACACGGGAATTTCAGAATACTCATTTGCTTGTTCTAACTGTTGATTTTTACATGCGTTTGTTTGCTTATTGTTTCTCTTAATCTTCCCCAGGTTACTAAACACACAATCAGCATACTGCCTATTCCCCGACGCTGCTGAGACGTACTCCATCGCGCTCAATCTCATGGGGATATCGGAAGACGACGAGATCACGAACGAACTGCCTGGGGGCGCCTTTGCCGTCGCCGACACCTGTGATGCTGCGATACAGACCGAGACAAATGATGAGGAATACTTTATGGACTGGTTAGTATGGATGGGGATATCAGAAGACTATAGGCTACTTGACTCATATCAAATTTGGCCCAATAAATAAATATTTTTGTGTAGTGTTTGACATAATAAACATATTTATAGATTTCTGATATTAAAAGTGTAAGATGACTTCATATTTACAATTTAAAAATTGTTTTTTTTTTAATTGTGAACTCCGCTGTCGACCATGTTGTGACGTCATAACCTCTAAGCAAATTTCATGTTGCATCATAAACGAGTAAAATTCAGTATGTCGTCTGTCTATATTTTTACAATGATAGACGTTTGCTAATGTTAATTATTTGTTTTCTAGGCGCAGCTAGTATTATGTCTGTGGTTTTATACCCGTATGACGTCACAGCACAGATAAATATAGATGACAGCGTTTTCGCCTGTTTACGAAACGTAGAATTTTAAAATAAAAAGTTTCGGTTTTCTAGGTCCTAAAAAATATGATAATATATTTTTCCCTATTACTTAATCTTTCTTACCCCCTTATTCAAATCAAATAATTTATTTGCCCCTTCATAATCTTACCCCCTTGTTATATTGACAGTTCAAGGTGAGAAATGACCACGGTTTTAAGATAAAATACTACTGCAAAATAATGCATAAGATGGGATTAGTATTTTGTTTGTGTTGTTCCCAGCGAGTCGGTGCGGCGGGGCGCGGCGGGGCGCTGGCGCGGCGGCGGCGCGTGGGGCGCGCGCTCGCTGTGCGCGCGTCTCTGCAAGGAGTTCAGCGCGTTGTTCTTCGTGCGCTGCGACTACAACCTCGCCCACCACTGGGCCATACGCGCGTTAAGGCTGCTCGACCACCACACTCCGCCCAAGTATGTTATATACCATATCAATTATTTACTTCTGCTTCTCTTTTCCGGGATTAAAAGTAGACTATATGATAATTGCGGTCTAGAACTATATCTATGCCCAATTTCAGCCCGATCCGTTCAGTAGTGTTGGCGTCCATCGCATTTATCGTGAGCAGGCAAATCGACTCAGGCGCACAGTGCGGACAAAACTAGTTTTCGTTAAATTGGCTCAGACAATGCTTAAAGATTACGAGTATGATTATTTGAAAGATGATTAAGATCGTTTGAAAACACAACTTGTCAGCTTTACAATGAACTAAAGTTATGAAAA
The DNA here is from genome assembly GCA_963564075.1 of Eupithecia subfuscata. NCBI lineage: Eukaryota > Metazoa > Arthropoda > Insecta > Lepidoptera > Geometridae > Eupithecia > Eupithecia subfuscata. Next base: position 1,304,612 of record OY751108.1, read on the forward strand.
TTGGTCCTTATAAAAAATCTTATTGATAACCGGTTGAGGAAATTTGTAAATAGTAATGAGATAAAAGTCGGTAAAGCACATTATATGATACGACCCGGGATTTGAACCCGGGACCGCATTAGGTCCCGGGTTCAAATCCCGGGTCGGTCCAAGATTTGTGTGGGACCTTTCTAGCAAGAAATATTCACAGTAGCAGCCCGGAGTCAGGAAGTTGGCGATGTTACACCCCCGTGCCTCAGAAAGCACGTTAAGCCGTTGGTCCTGCGCTTGACCTCTCCCCGGTCGTGTCGGTCTCACGTCCCATGGGATTATGAGAGTGAGGGAATAGAGAGTGCACCTTTGTTTGCGCGCACACAGGTGCACTATGATATGTCTTGCGCACCTTTGTTGAGACTGGCCGCCGTGACCGAAATTCGGCTAGGAGAGCACCATCATACATAAGACAACTCTGATACAGCACGTTTCGTGCCTAAGCACGCGAAATTTCATTAAATTAACGGATAAAATTTCCTTTGCAGGATAATAATCGACGTGCTCCGCTGCTGCGCGAAGGCGTGCGTAGTGAAGCGTCGCTTCGAGTGCGCGGGCGCCGCCGCCACGGCCGCCGTCACCTCCTCGCGGGAGGTGTACGGCGCCGACCACCCGAGATACGCGGCCGCCTTGCTGGACTACGGCTTCTATCTGCTGAACATAGACTCTATTGTACATAGTGTCACTGTTTATGAGGTCAGTTTTTGTTGCGAAATGAGAAGTTTTTTCAAGCACAGATAATATGTAGGACCTAAATCTCCTATAGGTTTTTTTAATGGACCATAGACCTTCGTTCGACCACAATCTCACCTGTAGGCCTAGCACGGGGATTGTTGTCTAGGGTAGAATAGAGAAAAATTACGTCACATCGTTATCGAATGCGTATCATGTTTGAAACTCGTTCCTTCAACTTCAATAATTTACGCAATGTATGACAATGCGATGTCATTCTTCTCTGTTCTACCCTAGACAAGTATCCCCGCGCTAGGCCTACTGATGGTAAGTGAAGATGTAGGCGACGGTGTATCACGAATGTCTAGAAAATACCTATTCACCCTCGTCTTGGTCCTCCAAGAAAATCAGCATTGTTTTGATTGTTTTTGGAGTAACATTATAGGTTAAGGAATTAGTATTTGGATCCACTAAACTCCAGTATTGTGTAATATACGACTTAAATTGGCGCAACCGAACTGCAGGGGTATTTTAATTTTCCGAATCGAAAACGTCGGATTCGAATTCGATTCCGACGGATCGGACGCGTGGAAATTTCACAAATTTATTGCACACCCCCTTGGGGTTTTGTAAATATAAAAAATATGTGATTCGATATTTACTTTGTAGTTTATTTATACCGAGTTTTAATTGAATCGAATCAAGGAATAATAAAAGCCGCTATTTGGTGAAAAGGATAGGCATAGGATTTCGCGTTCATAGGAGCGGGACAGAGCATACGTTTTTGGAACGGCGTAAGCGCAAAAATCTAGTTTTTACTTACACAAGAATATTACAAAACTTATAAGGAATCTGGTTCAAGGAATCAAATAATCAGTAATAAAATAACCTACGAATCAAAACATAAATTCAATAGACCGCAGGGTTCCGGAGATCTCGACCAAATTATGTGCGAAAAAGAACACTTTCATGATTTCTTTTTTTTTCTCTATCATATTTTCACTTTCAAGGAACCAAAGAAAAAAATGTTAAATTCTATGTAATTCGAGTTTTTTTACAACGAGGATCCAGATAATACTGAGATCTAGGCCTAGTTTGAAAACCAAACCCCAGTTCGCACTCGACACGGGTGAGTAGCCTGACAACTGCTACTGGGCCATGAATGTGTTAGTTTAATAGGACCTCTCTTATCACATTGTTCCAGGAAGCGCTGGCCATCCTGCGCCGAGTATTCGGCCGCAGCAGTCTGCACGTGGCCACGGCGCAGGAAGACCTGGCGTATGCACTATACGTTCTGGAATATTCCTCCGGGAGGTTCTACAAGGCACGGGACCATGCTGAGCGGGCGATTAGAATCATTGAGGTAAGCATTTCATTTTAATATCCATATGAACAACACTGTCGATGTCAATATGAAAGTCAAAAAATATTTGTTGTATAATAATTTGTACTGTATACTCAAACGTTAAGGCGAATAGTAGGGTGGATAGTGGCGCCACTACATATTTAATTTTATAATTACGTTATACAAAGGAATTATCAAAAAATCGGACCGCGCGTAGACGATACCTATCACAAGCTTTTATTTAATGTATCTGTAATATTTTTGTTTTGTGTTATTCAATCAAAAACCTTGTTTGGAGAGCTTGGTGGCCACCAATAGGAACTAAACTCTTGAAACAAGTATCTGCCAAAATAATACAGTACAAAACTATTAAAGATACATTTAGATACATTTAAAAAAAGCTTATGATAGATATCGTCTATGCGCGGTCCGATTTTTTGATAATTCCTTTGTATAACGTAATTATAAAATTAATATGCAGTGGCGCCACTATCCACCCTACTATTCGCCTTAACCACGCCTATCCAGGTTTTCACAATTTTGCATTTAGCATTTTTTTTATTATTATTTAAAAAAATACAAACAAGGTGATCATAAATTCGCTACACCGCGGTGGAAAGCACACACTCGGGAGGCGTATACCAACCACCCTGCAGTGGGTAAAATTGACTGCAAATGATGACATTACATCTTATCAGTCTAATATCCTATCTCTCTACCTCCAGAACCTGGTGCCTCCAGACCACCTGCTGCTGGCGTCGGCCAAGCGCGTGAAGGCTCTCATCCTGGAGGAGATAGCGCTGGACATCCCGGCCGGGCAGGATATGAGTGGTAATAGATGACAGTAACTTAGGGCTGAGTCTGTTCGTCCACGCTACTTTATAGCTTTAGCTTAGGATTAAAACCGGTAGAAAATTATAATAAAATCCCAGAAAACTTTCGAAATCAAACTGAAATAGATGCTCATAAAAAATGTTTCCACGATCTTGACGACTTCTTCAACGATTCTTTTAGCAACTCGCAAATTAAATTGTAAATTAGTATAGGTTTCAAATAGTTCCTTTAGTAGAAAGGCACGATATCTGCCAGTCTTCCATTGCAACACCCTAAATGGGTACCTACATACTGTACTGTACTGTACTGTGTAGGTACTTAACTTAAACTCACCTAATCACTAAGACCTGATTGTGTGAATGCAATAAATAAAATAATGAACGGAGGCATAATCTAGGATTATGAGACGAACAGAAACAGCCCGTTGTACCTTAGCCTCTTATTAGAAACTAATTTTTGCTTATTTGAAAATTTATTATAAGAGCACACAGCTCCCTTTAATCCAGTCTCACTCGAGCGAAGTTGTTTTCATTTATTCTAGTACTATTTGAAGAAGCCCCGCTCTCTAAAATTACTAGTACCACAGATACTATACTAGTACCAAAAAAAACTACGTTTTACTCAATTGACGACCTCAGTGGCGCAGCGGGTGAAGGTCCGCCTGCGACGCAGGAGGTTGCGGGTTCGATTCCCGCCTCGGGACAAATGTTTATCCGATCAACAGATATTTTGTTCTGGGTATTGTCTGTGTATAATTAAACTATTTCTTTATGTAATGTATTGCTTAACCTAAGTACATCAGTGGTTCAGTATCAACAACACAAGCTTTACTTACTTTGGTGCTGTGTGGATTGTCCAAAATTTCCTATTATTGATTTATAAAAATTCTATTCTGTAATAGAAAACCTTAAGAAAATAAATAGCAATTCACATTCTCACAATAAACAACGTAGACATTGAATGTATTATAAAACTCACTTCTCCCACTTGTGGACAAAAATTGTAGTGAAGAGAATTAATTAATAATTTTCTTCCATTGTAATTTTCTATATTAACTTCATTTCTTATTTGATTTAATAAAAATAAAATATTTAAGAGTTGATGAAAGTAGCACATCTAGTACCGCAGTAGATATGAACCCCCGTCCTTCCAGAGCCGAGCCTGCTGGAGGAGTCGGAGTCGCTGCACAAGGCGGCGCTGGCGCTGTCCATGATGGCCTTCGGCGAGAAGAACGTGCAGACCGCCAAGCACTACGGCAACCTGGGCCGCCTCTACCAGAGCATGCAGAAGTTCAGCGTGAGTGCATAGTTACCACACCAGCACACATACTACCACTGCCTAACTTGCCTCCTCTTGACAAGAGGCCTTGACTTAATCAAAATCAAAAACTCTTTATTTCCATAAATACTATAAATGTACACTTAGAAAAGGTCAAATTATAAAACTAAACACTGATACGGAAATAAAGTGATATTTTTTTATTTCTGTTGCTTCGGTATGTAGACTAAAGTAAAGAAGCGACGAAGAAACCTTTAGCCTGTTATTCAGAGTGGTGAGTCTAATCAGAGGGGTGAGTCTATTTAATGTTAGTAAATGATCGTGATCATGACGTCTCCTTTTTCCATACAATTTGGTACAGCGCCTCTATCGTGCGGACAGGAAACTACGCAAATCCCACACTAAAAGGTGACGCCTCAATCACGTCTTGTTACTAACGTCAAATAGACTTACCCCTCTGGATAGACACAGGCTTGGCAGGCGGGTTGCTGATGGCAGAGGAGTAATACACAGAAGCTGCTGCCCTTTCTCTAGTCCCTTAGTGCGCTCTTGCGACATCGACGAGTTAGAAGGGTCGATACTTAAGCCGCTGCTTAGCCGCCACGACACAGTTCACTTTTAGAATTGACACCACGGTCAGTTTTTTTTTACTTTTGGATGTTTGTACAAGACAACTGTCAAAACAGGAATATGACTGCAAAGATAGTGAAATATAAAGTCTACAGTATAAAAAAATAGAACGACTACAAATTAATTCACAAAGAAAATTACAGTTCCACGTATTTACAATTGAAGCAACTGAGCTAATCAATATCAAAACCAGTCGGAAGCGTCCACAAACAACTTAAACATTTTTAATTCCGTTACAGGACGCAGAAACAATGCACCTCAAAGCGATCGCCATCAAAGAGGAACTATTAGGGCCTGAAGACTACGAAGTGGGCCTGAGTGTCGGCCATCTTGCTTCTCTCTACAACTACCATATGAACATGCATCACGCGGCCGAGAAACTATATCTGCGATCCATCTCTATCAGTAAGTTATATTATTGACCTATAGTTTCAAAGGAATAAGGAATAGAAGTAGACCTAAGTGTCGGCCATCTTGTTTCTACACGGCTAGCGAAATAAATCGACGCTCTGAAACGTGAATGAAAATGAACCAATTCTGGAAAACGTGACACCATTTTATACGAAGAATTATCCAATATATTTTGAGCCAACAGAGCCAATCAAATCGAGTGAGTGCATGCATGAACTAGGGTTCATGTCTTCCGCTTAGTGTTTGGGTTCAAAGGAGGATAGGGATCGCGGGGGGGGGGGGGGGGGGGGATGCCTTTGATCATTAGTGGAATCCAACACGTCGATACAATTTGAAAATGACCCTTCTTCATTGAATTCTGTAGGCACCCACTGTTGCTGTGGCTTTCTTTTTACTTTCAATACTGTCATCTAGATCTTAGATTTTTTACATAAAAGAAATTTTCAATTTTCAATTATATTAATGTCTATCAGTCATCTAGTACCCATAACATAAGCTCTGCTTAGTTATCTACTATATAAAAATAAGTCGGGTTTTCCTTCCTGACGCACTTCAAGCCTTACATGGAACGCCTCAGAGCGAGGTAACGCCCATGAGTCATGTTTTTTCGTGCGTGCAGCCGGCTCTATCGAATTATAAGACGTTGTCATGTCAAAAAATAGGAATAGACTATACATGGTAGTACCTTTGTTCCAGGTCTGAAGCTATTCGGCACGCGGTACTCGGGGCTAGAGTACGACTACCGCGGGCTCGTCCACGTGTTCACGGAGCTCAAGAGGCACGACCGCGCGGAGCACTACACGGGGCTATTGCAGCAGTGGCAAGGTAGCTATCCTCTACCGACATTATTTATGTATGCGGGCTAACTACGAACCTTGTGTTACGGAATTGTAATTGCCTATGCTGGAATTAGAATTCTCTATTCTGTGATCTAAATAGATTTATTCAGTGCTACCGTCTATTTTGTTCTTTTCATGTCCAGTCCATCCCAGGCTCACAGGTCAAAGCGATAAGGTCGCCCTTTATACTTCCTGTGTTTTAAGCTTTTTCTCTGTATTGTTTCCTATCTTTGTGTGGTATATTAAAGTATTTTTTAGTGGTATATTAAAGTAGCCCTTTTTGGGACGTGAAATTGTCTTATTAATTTACATGCAATAATTAATATAAAAGAAACTATAACTAATAAACTAAAATTAATGTTAGTAGAATTAATAAAGTTGACATACATAGAATTGACATAAATTTAGCAAATAATAAGTCGTTGTCGTTATAAATATTAGAAAATGAAATTATATGAACCAAACCAGAAACGGCAGTAGGTACAATATTGTACTTATTTCTAAACGTCCATCTAGTTCTAATTTATTTCTATTATTTGATTGCAAATTTCTTTGTCAATAAAGTAATACAAAAAATCTTCATAAGGCTGTTGTCTGAATCATTATTTTTTCTTCCAGAGCTAAGAGAACGAACAAAAGCGGAGAAGCCCCCGGTCCTCTCAGAAGACACTCTGTTCCCGCTCGAGCACATCCGCGCGAAATTCTTCGGCTCCAACGACTGAACACTAGACAATGCTGCCAACATAACGACACTCGCGTTCAGAGAGCACTAGCGCCACTATACCGCCGGACGCTGCCACCCAGGCCTGGGCAAGCCCGCGTCTAGGGTAGAATAGGGAATAGGGATACACAATGCGTACACACTTACCTACTTCTATGGCTGAGTGATCTAAAGTGAATGTTGGCCTCTTGAGTTGTCTCTCAGCTATAGTCCATTTCACATAGTAACCGTTTACTGATGGGCCAAGTTTTCGCTGTTTATCACGCAATAAATTGATTTACAATAAATTATACAAATAAATATTAATGAACCAAATATATAAATAGATGTAGTAAATGAATTTCATCTTAGACAATTTATATTGCGTGAAACGAAGGAAAGGATTTTTCTAGAACAGTTACTTTGTGAAATTGACTATAGTAGGGTCGAGTAGATCGGCTTCAGCTTCATACAAAGCGTTAATTATTGAAATTGGTGTAATACAGTTAGATTTTGACACATTTTATATAAAAAACATCGGTTGGAAGTCAACGTATGTGTCTTGTAATTATACGTAATATTTTACTATAAAAACTTTCGTAGTTTGACGAATTCATTATGAATGTAATGGACGCGGTACAGGCGCGACGCGAACCGCACTCACCCTGATGAAGTCCCTCGTTAAGGGATGAAACGTTGGTGTTCTTCCAACACAAAATAGGTTCGTAGTTAACCCGCTTACATTCATAATGTATACGTAATATGTGCGGAATGCGTAAATTGAGTTTTTTGAATTAATATGTAATTACGCATTGAATGACGGTTCGGCATCGATCAAAGTATTCCACCCCAGCCGTACAGCACAAAAATTGAATCCTTCAAATAATGGACTTAATTCGTAACATTAGGATGGATGGATGGACTTTACAGTGACGGCCTATAATAGCAGACAGCGCGCGGGCCACTCGTGGGAAGCTTGCGGTAATCAATTGTCACTGTAAAATGTATCTAAAGATTAAGAGTTATAGTCCATAATTGAATGCTTACTTTTGCCTGTGCGTTATCGGTGCTGGATGTATGTATCTTTAGCCTGCTCTGCGGTGATCTATATGCATATTGGAAGACAAAGTCACCCTTCTACTTGCCTTCCGATTTTTCCCGTCTTCTATGTGCTCGACTTTTGTCCGGGAGGTCGCAGCATACAATAGAGACTGCTTATGTTGGTTTCTATGTAGGGACTTTTTTATTTGTCCGGTTTTTTAGTTTTTTTTTTTCTAACAGGCCCAAAATATAAATAGGTATGTATGTAAATAGATATTTCATCCTCGGCCTATTACAGTGTGATTATTAACAGAAATAAATTATTTGCGATATGGCGTCCATGTTTAATGCTTCTACACTATATGAATAAAAGCGGGCAAAGACGCGGCCAAATGCTAGTTGTAAAAGGTAGTCTGCGTTGAACTTTTTGAAGTGTGAACAAGTAATATTTAAAAAAAAAAATACAGAAATCATTACCTATGTATTAAAGAAGTGTCACTAAGTCTGTTCAGATAAAAAGTGAGTATTTTTATAAGTATCAGAATTATTTCCAATAATTTCATTTTCACAGCTCATTGGCTTCATCACACTAATATCATAAACTAGTTTCTGCCCGCGGCTTCGCACGCCTCGTTTCTATCGACTCTATTTATGGTTATTATTATTACTATCCCATGGGAACTGATTTATGAGATAAAAAGCCTATGTTTTATTCCAGGCCTAAAACTACCTTTATGCAATATTTCAGAAGGATCCGTTCGGTATTTTTGGCGTGAAGAGATAACAAACATCCATCCATACATCTAAACATCCAAACTTTCGCATTTATAATATTAGTGTGATGCGAAAATTTACATGATGGATGGACTTTTGTTACCTCATTCACGCCAAAACTACTGAACGGCTCGGGCTGAAATCTTGCGTAGAGGTAATTCTAATCCTGGAATCAAACATAGTCTACTTTTCATCCCATAGAACAGTTCCCATGGGATAGAAAACGTTACCACATAAACAACGGGTGCGAAGGCGCGGGCAGAACTAGTTTTCAGTACGCTTAAAACTACGTAACAAAAACAAAAGAAAATGAACCGATGACCGGCGAAAATAATAAGAAAACTGATGCAGAAACCTGACACACGAGTTCCACCAGATCAATGTTAGTAATGTCTTGAATGTGTTGTTTCATTTCATTACGTATTCGGTAATATTTACACTTAGTTTTGATGACCTACGGTATCGACGGTTTGACGCTTCCGACTGGTATTGATATGGATCACTTGAGCTACCTGTAGATTGTTTGCAGCAGTCTGCAGTTAGCTCAATTGTTTCAATTGTAAATACTAGTTCTAATTTATTTCTATTATTTGATTGTAATTTTATTGGTGAATAAAGTAACCTACGGTATATTATTTTTGGTAAACTTTGTCAACAAAACAAAGACTAACTTAACGCATTCACTGCCCAGGTTCCTGCGGGTCACACCGCCACGACACGGGGATTGAGATTGACGTGGGCCATGAAAGTGTTATGCAAGTGGAGATGAATGTATTATTTATTTAGTTTTATCTTCAGCCTATTTACATTATATCTTTGTACGATACTCATAGTCCTTCACTTGCCCATAAAAAACTAAACTTTTTAGATATCGTTACTAATACTAGAGAAATATTCTCGTGTGAAAACTGTCCTAGTTTGACGTATTTATTATGAATGTGATGAAACGTTGGTGTTCTCCCAACGCAAACGAGGTTCGTAGTAAACCCGCTTTACATATACAGGGTTATCTATAATTTAATGGACACTGCGGGAGTTGCAGGTTCTGCCCATCACGTTCAACGACTACAGTTCACAGAGCCTATCGTATTATTTATTGACTGGTATTGATATGGATCAGCTGAGATACCTGTAGATTGTTTACAACAGTCTGTAGTTCGCATAATTGTTTCAATTGTAAATACTAATTCTGATATGTTTCTATTATTTGATGTCTATTACCTATTGAGTGACAACAAGAATATAAGAAAAATCTGCGTGTGTCAATAAACGCGTTGATAATCACAAGCACAAACGTAATAATTCATTTAGTCTTAATAAGATCTCAATATAGCAGGAATTCATCGACAAATATCAACGTGACTGCTCAAGAAGCCATTGTAAATATTCTAATGAGAATTTAACTGTAAAACTTAGTTTTAGTTAAACTTATGAATGGCGTTACACTGCCGAATAATTTGTCACTATCAGTATGTTATCTTATTTAGCTTTAATGTTATAATTAATACTAGCTACTGCCCGCGGCACGCGTTTTTTTCGTGGTAAAAGTCTATTTGACTACATCTATGCAAAATTTCAGCCCGATCCGTTCAGTAGTTTTGGCGAAGATGTAACAAACATTGAAACTTTCGCAATTATAATATTAGTGTGAAAAGTGTGATGGTCGCTATTTCTCAGAATAAATCACTGGAAGATTATTTGTTGTAAATTTATAAATTTTATTAGTCTTATTTTTAGCCAAGTTAATGTGTATAACTTAGTTTAGCTTGTTTAATTGACTGTGCAATTTAGGAGTTTGTTGTAAATATTTAGTTAATATGAGTTGCCAGTGTTCGCTCGTTTTAAATCAAATAAATTGGTAAACCCTGTGTTGCTTTTTCCTTGCAAACTCCTTTTATGCAATTCCTGTGTTACTCCTGACCGAGGTACGAAAGCCATGCCGTTATAAATGTACCTACTATACAAAACTTGATTGGTATTGATTTCGCTTCCGATTGGTATTGCTATGGATCAATTGATCTACCTATAGATTGTTTGCAACAGTCTGCAGTTAGCTCAATTGTTTGAATGGTAGATACTAGTTCTACGAGGTATTTCTATTGATTGTAATTTTCTTTGTGAATAAAGAACTGTTAAAAACTGTTTTTATATTAAAATAAAAGATAATATAGGTATCATCACTTTTCATGCTTGGTTTCAACAACTAAGGCACAGATATTATAATGTTCTACAGGTAAGTATACATGTAGAACACATAGGCAATACATATGGTTGCTAAAATCATTTATCTTTCAAAGAACACCGCCCGAAAAATGCACATCTTGCATCTCTCTTGCCCAAATACTCAAACGCAACTCGAATTTAAGCACGTCTCAAGTGACGAATTTTTGACACATTTTCCTTGAAAACTGTAAAAATTTGTCATTTGAGACGTGCTGCGTCTGAGTATTCAGAGGTCTGTGCATTTTTGAAATCCTTGCAAAACGAACTGAAAATGACATGCTGACATCTAATCTACCAACATGTTACGAGAATTTTAAGTTGCCATCCATGTGCACGAGTGCACGCGCCGAACGTTCTGGGCAGAATTGGAGTTTGCTAACAACTCACTTTACGAATGATATTGCAGAATCGTCCATAGATGAAAGAAACTCTTAAATAGTGCGTGCGGTACTATTTGCACGGAGATATCCGTAGATTGCTTTCAACCTTGACAATTTTGATACGCGTCCCTCCATCTGAAGTTTCCTTTATCAAAGGTATGTTAATATGTGTTATTCTGAGGCGATACCATTGTTATGAAGTGATTTAGTGGAGTTCGGCCTCTGGGTAAGTCGCAGGAAAAACAAGCTAAAATTAAGTTATAACTACCTACTCTACCTAGCCAGGAATTGTCCTAAAAAAAGAAAACAACTCTATAAATAGTGAGAATTTAATGCTTAAAATTAATCTGGGGTTTACAACTGGAATGCAAATTTTTTAATCTTTTTGCCAGTAAAGAATTCAATAATTATAAAGTTTAACTTTAGGCACTATGCAAAGGCATCTGTTTTAGTTTTTCGACTGCATGTCAGGTTTTCGGAACTATAAATATAACTACATTTAATACGACACTAGCACAATAAGCCCATAAAACACTTTATTTCAAACCAGATCTCCATAGGGAGATTTGAAATAATTCTAATTGTTGTTACTTTTTAAGTGCTATTCGAGAATTCTTCAACCAATAGTAGGTTTAAATCTCTTAAACGAGAGTTCTGTATAATTAATAAACATTAACAATAATAAAATTGCAGAAATACGCCAATTAATAATTTAGCAGCCACACATTACACATTATACTTATAGCAAAATCTAAGCTGCTTAAAATCTATAAAAAAATAAATTTAAATAAAATTGTGATACACAAAATACATTCATATCAAACACCAATTATTCTACAATAGATTCTAGCTTGTAAGCTTCAATCGAGGGCTTGTCTCCTCTAGGCCGGTCCCAGTAGCGCAACTAGCGCCCTCTTGTAGTCGCCGGAAGTCTCGCCCTGCTGCCGAGTCGCGGAAACACGAGAGTTGTTCGGATCAGGCGATAGGTGGCGTTGGTTGTGCGGCGCATGCGGCGACGTGCGGAAAGAAAAGCGACATCATTAGTAAATTGTGCTCGGAAAAACTGCTGTTGTAGATCTTGGGGAGTAATTGTTATAATTTTGTGGATAGTTAGCTTATATATTTATATTGTTTTTTTAATGTCACTGACTGATTAGATTATTAATGAAAATACTTAAGGACTTTGTTGACTCTTTAACAGTCGTATGGAAGACCATTGAAAATTGTGCGTTAGTTACGAGCCTAGAGTTTCGAATAAATATAAAAGATATTCATAAATATTAAAATTAAGACAATACTTTACCTCCTTTCCGATCACCAGAATTGTGAATAAATGCGTAAAAATATTAAAACACTTTATTATTTGACAAAAGTAATGAAACAATTTTCCTAAAATATTGAAAGCAGAACAGAATTGAAGAATAAAATGCAACATGCCTTAATAATGCCCAAATTGAATGAATTAAGTAAATAATAATACACATTTTTTTATATACCACTGCTGGTCAAAGGTTTACTCAAAGCAAGAAAATAATTATTTACGCCCTATAGTTTTTTGTGGAAATGTTTTGACGATCTTTTATACTTAGTAAAATTGGGCAGTCATTACTTTCATGCAAATAATAATGTGCTCTAATATAGATCGCAGTGCTGACCCAAGCAGTGGATGTACTTATTTAATAACGGTGTTTGATCTGACAAAGGTTATAGATAACGTAGAGATGAATAACGAAATGTAAAACCAACAAATCGAAAATATTTTCATAATGTACATAAAATATGGCTAAGCTGGCATAGCTTTAACCTTTAATTTTCTAAAGTTATAATAAGATCTTAGTCGATATCATGACCGAGAGCTTAGAAGTTTCCGTAAATCCGAAATATACGTATAATCTTCCAGCTTTACGCGGACAAGAATGCTGGTTTGGCTGGCTCCTCTTGCCCTGACTCTTAAGAGGTTTGTGTTCAAATTTATTTAGCACAAAATACTCATAGTACATTTGTAAAATAAACCCAATAGCGTTGTAAAGCGTCGATTCGTGTAAAAACCATCAAAATCTCCACGTTATCCACCACCCAAGCCCGACACCATCCATACCTTGAGATCGCTCTCCAGCGTCTTATCATACAGCCTCTCATACTCCTCCTTAATGCTCTGAAGGTCCACTTCAGCTCTGCCCACAATGATGCGGATCAACGTCTGATCCTCTGTCCCTGCGCCTTGCATCGCGTTGCGCAGGCGCGCGGCGAACCACGCCGCGGCGTTTTCCACACACTCCACTGAAAAGAATTGACCTTTACAGTACCTGAAGCTGGTGGTGCATGAAGACTTGTCGCGCAGGATGCTGCTCCAGGGGATGGTTCTGATGTCTGTCTGTTGGGCGGTTTGTGTTCGGTCGGTTGGGATGGTGACTCTTTGACAAGGCTTTTGTCTAGACTTGAGGAATTATGTATCATAACTTGAGATTGTAATTTATTGATTGATGTTTCCATGCCCTTATTCGGCCTTATTCTCCAAAAAAACAACAGTTCCCCTACGTTCGTAGTACAAGCTAACAAATATTTTCTTAGGAGCGTTAAAAGATTCCATATAGACGTAGGAAATTGTCGGTTCAACGCTTGTGAGTTTACAAGCGCTAATTGCGTTCTTAAGTTTTCAAAACGGGCTTTTAACATCAAAACAAATTCTAGAAGAGTCTAGCTAGTAACTTTTCGCAGTGTGATTAAGCTCTATAAATCAGATTTAAAAGAAAACCACTCGCAAGTCCAAACGAAAAACCTCCTCAAAGTTACCACACCACCCCACCGAACAACAAACACCCGACTACCTGTATAACAACCAGTCCAAATATCCACTTCTAACCTTGACTTCAGAAACCAAAGTCTTATCATAGAGCCGCTCGTACTCCCCCTTGATGGTTTCCAGGTCGATCTCAGATCTGCTGACGATGATTCTGATGAGGGTCCTGTCGTTGGTCCCGAGCCCCTGCATGGCCCCGCGCAGGCGGCTCGCGAACCACGCCGCGGCGCTCTCTACCGTCTCCACTGCGGGTGGCAAGAGCCGTTACTACGTACATCTAACAATATCAACAGTTAGTTCACTGTTGGAAATCAGCCTTTTTGAAAAGACACTATTACAAGACATAAGAGGACCTCTGTCGCGCAGCGACCGAAAGTCCGCTGGCAACGCAGGGGGTTCGATTCCCGCCTCGGAAATATACCCGGAAATATCCGCAAATGACAAACATTTGTTCTCTTTATAATTTACGGATATTTCCGGGTATTTTATATGTGTTACCTACATTAAATAAAATCTAGCAATGTAATGTAAGTATATCAGTTACACATTACCGGTGTTGTTATCCAATAGAAGAGATAGAGGATTTATTACGTACTAGTTTGTGCCCGCCGCTTTGCATGCATTTTTCTATGGAAACGTTTAAAGGTTATCTATCCCATAGGAACTGATTTATGGGATAAAAAGTAACCTATGTTTTATTCGAGGCCTAGAACTACCTACACTAGTAGGTATATGCAAAAATTCAGCCCGATACGTTCAGTAGTTTTGACGTGAAGAGGTAATAAACTTCCATCCATATACCTACGTATCTAAACATCCAAACTTTCGTATTTATAATATTATTATGAAGATGCATGCCTTTTCTTAAATTCATGGTAATAAATAAACGCCGATAGTCATACAGCTGAGACAAATTGTAAAATTGGCTACTTCCCTGCCGCTGCGATGCGTCACTAGGAAGACATTCCCGGCTAAATTGTCACAATTGCTCTGGGTTATTGACAGCGCAGTCTTTGTAAGCATTTACAATTTCGTGTTCATAGGAGCGGGACGGAGTTTTTGGTTTCGGGAGGTTTTTGGAACGGCGGCGTAAGCGCAAAAATGATGATTGCTTATATAAAAGAAAACTACACAACTTATGAAGAAAGTAGTATAAAGGAACCAAAGAATTAGTAATAATAACCTAAGAATCGAAACAAAAATCTTTTCTATAGATCGCAAGGTTCCCGAGATCTCGACCAAATTAGGTGATTAACAGTGCACTTGCATGATTTTTTTTCTCAATCGTAGGTACTTTCAAATTAAGGAACCGAAGAAAAAATGTTGATTTTTATGTAATTCTAGTCTTTTACCGGCTCGGGGATCCCGTGAGTACTGAGATCTAGGCCCAGTTTTACAAACAAACCCGCTAGGTTCGCCCCTTAAGAAAGCAGGAAAATACAAAAAAATTATTTATTTAGAATACATTTTCGATACAAATTGAGATGTCGAAATTTTAAAGAGACCTACATCGTCAAGTGGGGTATCAAATGAAAGGTAAGTTTGTACATTTCAAAACAGGTTTTGAAATTTCTGTAGGTTTCATACTTTTTGAAATATTTTGAAAAAAGTCGAAAAATTTACAGCTACCCCCTATCACCGAAGCATGTAGGTAGAGCATCCATCTGAAATGTAGGTTGGTACCTACTAGTTTTAGGTAATCATTAAATTTCGAATCTAATCGGTCTAGTCGGAAAAGTCTCTAATCTAATCGGTACCTTTAGTACATACTTACTTGTTGACAAACGTTCGAAACCCTCGGCGCGCGAGTTACACTCGCACTTGACGGCTCTTGTTTTACTTCTATTCCCCCTAAGTTGTGAGATTAATATTACCTACTTATTTATTTATTTCATGCTAAGACCATCTCAGCCAGCGGACCTCATTGGACCTAATTTAAGCATTCCACTTTCCAGAAGCCAAATCTCCCGAATTTTACTTAGATCAATGATGAAGATAGAGACCATCTCTGTTAAGACAATGAGTAGGATTGAAGATGAATCTGCATATTACCGATAGCCGAGAGCGCTTCCTTCAGCTCGCCGCCGATCTCCGCCTTGATGGCCTGCTCGATGGTGCGCCCCGCGATGTTCTTGTACTCCTCGAAGATCAGCCGCAGCTGCGCAAAGCTCTCGTGCGCTAGGATCTGGATACAATGCATATCTATGTAATTTAATTTATTTTTCTTTTAACTTTACGCGTGCGATCGACGCTCTTTACTAAATTCGAGAGCTGATGCGTTAAATTGGGCACTTTTGAAACGAATTGAGTTCTAAGAGTTATTAATGACGTTAAATCAGCGCTATCAGAGGGCCTACTCGGAAAAGGAAAATCGTAGTTTTGTTTTCGTTGACGTGCAAACTTTAGAGTAGGGGTCGTGACCTCAGTGCATCGTTTTGATTGATGATGGCCGATTCGTCACGATTATCTTACGATGTTTTTCTTTGCATAACCATCATTCTAGTCATGGTTAGAAGACTTTCCTGCGGTGGGCGAAGGTCCGCCAACGACTCAGGAGGTAGCTGGTTCGATTCCCGTCTTGGGACAAATATTTGGACGAAATGCAATTTTTTTTTTAGATCAGTCATTATCTACTGTTTTTTTACTTTGTTTTGTATCTTATAGTGTTTCCTTTATCGAAAGAGTGTGTTTTAGTAATAATATAAATATAGAATGTAACGACATCAAGTGTAACATGTGCTGATGTGTACGTAAGGAATAAATGAAATTAATTAAAAAAATGTTCCGGCTGTTCTGGGTATTTCTATGTAAGTACCTATGGTAAAAAATATCTATGTAATGTATTGTATTAAAATATATCAGTCATCTAGTACCCTTAACACAAGCACTGCTTAGCTTGGGGCTAGATGTTGCTGTGTGGATTGTCCAGCATTATTATTATTATATTATATTTTTGTATATTTTAATGCGACAGGATTCGAACCCAAACTTGGTGTTCGGTTTATATCAAGCCAACTCACCCTATTGAACACCTCCTCGTCCGTGCCCCACTTGGCCTCCCCTGCGTCGAACAGCGCCTGCGCGTCTTCCCTGGCCTTGTCCGGGTCGAGGCCGGACTCCTCGTCGCGCGCGCCCTGGCGGGTGGAAGACTGATCACAGCGTGGATATAGGACTTCGAGGCCTTGGGGGTGGAGTATGCCTTGAGTGTTGAGGGAACTGCCTTGTTGAAATAGGCTTGTAAATGTAGTAAGCCATTTGCTTGATCCGATAATTTATCTTTGGTGTAAAAAAATCGTTATCTTTGGCAAATATGATAGAGATAGGTACATATATTGACAAAATACAAGCCTGATACAGCATATAACAAAAAATAGCAGTTTCTTAACTCATAGAGAAGTATAACAGAGAAGAACTGCGCAAATGACTAGGTACTACACAATCTAATGTCATTTAGGATCGAGATACGAGTTAATTTGGTCGTTGGTCCCGCAACACTCACAACCATGAATTTAGTAATATCGAGTAACTCAAAAGACGTCAAATGCTCTTTTTTGTGAGATGGGAAGTCTTGGCGTGGGTTTTGTTATTTAATATTAAGCTCAAAACTGGTTTAACAATGACTACTAATTTAAATTGAAGGTGAATCTAATTCCAAGTAGGTAGCACACACGAATTCACACAGTAGTCATTAGAAGGGCACGAGGGGACAAAACAAAGACTCAAGAACACACGATCCACACTCCAAGGCTGAAAGAACTTAAGCGAAAGCAAAGAAAAAGAATTGTGCCATTATTGGCCTTGTATTTCGGCCTTGAAAGACCCCATAGCAGCAAGATCACGGTGACTGTATAAACCTAACAAAAGAAGTCCCTTACTGGATTTAATCGACGGCAAAAATATGTGAGCAGGGCCGAACTTCCAAGAGAATCGTATGTTCGTCGAGGTTTTTAATGAAAATTTCGAATAGTATCAAAGTTCAGGTATTCAAGTTCATTATCGCTTATTTTTTTACAAAATAGTCAATTTCAAAAGCAGAGCGAGAAATGGGCTTCCATTTGAAGAGTTTGCCGTCATTTGTGAGCCATGATAACCTATCCTATCCAATTAAGGTTACACTAGTCATCGACGCGAACTCGGCGATGTGACATATAACACACATAATGGTTCATTTACGGTTCATTCGTAAAACGGCCGAGTAAAAATATGGGAACAGACTTTTAGCACAAGGGTTGTTATAGAAAAACTATTGAGTGTATCTCTTCAAAAGAAATTAATTTCAACTCGAATAACTAGACTATGTCCGAACGGACTTTATTTTAGAGTTTTCTTTCTCCGTATATTATTTATTTTGTTGAAGTTGGGCTAAAATCAGTGTTGAAATACGAAAGTTTAGAAGATTGTATTTTTCAAATGTATGGTTTTGGGTGTATCTGTATTCAAATTTATATATTGACGAAAATTGATATTAATCTTTAGTTTTGGATGGTCAATATTAAACAGCGTAGTAGTTACCCTTTCACGTTTGTATGGAAATATGAGCGACAGGTTTTTGCTCTGTATTTTCTTGACTTTAAGAATATACATAATTCCGTTTGTTGGTAATGCTAAAGTTAAATGTATTAAACACACATTATAACTACAATAAGTTCAGTATTATTTTCATATTCCGCTAAAGTTTTTAAGTATTATGTATTCTGGATCCATAGCACCGGCTGAGTCATGCAAGTAAATAGGGGGAGCGACTACGTGGCGGCCTCTACAGAACAATGCTTTAGTTTTTAAGCCAATTAAGGTGGCAATGAAACTTAGTTTTTGTTTAATAGATTCACTACGAAAAACGCTTGTTTCAACTTTAAGTTTGATTAAGTTTGAAGTCGAGATTTAAATTACTTTGTGTTTGTCTTTCTGCGTTCTACAAGGAATAAAACTAGCGGAAAGGCAACTTCGATTCACTGGCATTTTTGGAGCATTTGGGAATACAAGAGATTTTGGGCTAAAAATCAACATATTAATTCCCAAATGCTCTCAGCAGTTGGTTTTATCGTGGGTTCCTATAAATGGTTAAAGAATTACGACTAATTACTTTTTCGTAAATTTTATTCCTTGTAGAGCGCAGATACAATTAAAAATCACAAAAAAAAAAAAATCTCACACCAAAATTGATCCACCTTAACAAATAACCCAGAAAGTATTTTCGTACACGCTAAAGTGCTATTAAAGACATGTTTATGTCTAAGGTTTTGTTATTATAGTGCGTAAGCCTCGCACTCTGGATAATTTCTAATTTCTAAGAAATCGAATTAGATCGCAAAAATTTTTGCGATATAATTCGATTTCTTAGAAATGTTTATGTCTGTCTAATTTATCAAAATGATAATGGTTAAAACACAAATTAGTATGTTAATGGTGCAAGCGAAAACGCAAAGCCATTCCTAATTGGATGTTAAATGTATTAGTTTACATTGGACCATCGTTTAGGCCCATTACGACTAAAATGCCATGCTATATTGACCTTAAAACTAATGTACTCACTAAAAATGTTTTTCGAATGTGTGTGTCTTATTGCTTTTTAATTTATACACTGCATTGATGCATGTTGTCGTGTCACGTAGGCGGCAATTTTATCGATTTTAAAACAAATGTTCTGTAGGACACACACTGTTCTACAAACATTAGAATAGTTTATGAGGAAGTCGTTTCAACATACAATTTTAATCGACATGTATCGATTGTTCTAAATGCTTGTAAAGGAATCGGTTGTAAAATGGACCTACATTAAGGTCCTCGTTCGGTTTCTACCAAGAAGACAGAGGACAGGTGTTCTACTTTACCAAGCAGAGGACCTCTCCTCCCTCCCCTCTCCTTGGTAGAGTAGAACACCTGTCCTGTGTGTAAAAAAATAATAGAATCTTGAAACGGTAGGCCTACCTTAATACATGCTGTGAGATGGATGATGGTCATGAATATTGTGAATGTGACGTTATTTTGACACTAGGTTGTTTTTACATAAATGTCTCCCTTCTCTACATTTTTGGTGGAAATCGGCTCTAAAATGATACAAATGAAAATGCAGTGATGTTTGCGAGCACCTCCACGGATCACGCATCGTCTCAATAGACATTTCGCCGTACGAAGACACGCTCTTACGCCCGTATTATGAAGGCTTACTCAATACTCGGCCATCTATCTATCTATCAATGCTGGAGTAACACTTTTACACGACATAAGAAGGGTTTATCAAACAGAGGACTTCTTTGAAACACGAAATACGAAGTTTCGGGTGATAGTTCGCACGAAACGTACCTACATACAACCTTACCACCGCACCATTAACTGACAATTATCGTGTCAGATCTCTATCAAATAAATGTTATAATCATTTTCACAGTAAGATCTTCGAAAGAACGGATCGGTCGTCCATCGTTTGGTGAGATCCGTTAACTTCGTCATTCGTTTATCAAAGTAGACCTCCAGATCGATTGACTGTGTAAGCTTTCATAATACGGGCCTTGCGAGAGTATCGCGATAACAACGTCTTTACCACTCAAAGACGTTGTTATCGCGATACGATCGCCCGTGGAGGTATTCCCTTGAGGGGTGAGTGGCAGTCATACTTACAACCACGATTAGGGTCAGCAGACGACGGAAGTCGCCAGACGTCTCTGAGCACATGTGCTCAGCGAGGGGGCGGGAGTACACTGACAAAGAAACAAATATAAAATTAAATATCAAAGTGCTTTATTTCCTTTAGACCTTACAGCAGTCTTATCCAGAGATTCTAGCCTATCCACGTAAGTACCTTTTTTGTTTAATTTGAATCTTGTGACGTGTCTGTAATATGCACTGTTACAGACAAGTCACAAGATTCAAATTACACAGGAATCAAACTGGGGTTAAAATGAAGTGGTTGATTGTATCAATACGAGGAAGACTTGAGGGTATTTTATTTTTGCGAGAGACTTGATGATGAGGATAAGAAAGGATCACTCTTGTAGTCGAATTTGAACCTTATGTGAAATTTAGGCCTGTATTTATAAAAGCTTTCTCAGTCATCAATCAATCTATCCTTGAGTACGCATTTCTATGGCTTATGCCATAGAGAAGCGTTGCTCAAGGATAAATAAAATAAATAAATAATGCTAGACAATCCACACAACATCATCTAGCCCCAAGCTAAGCAGAGCTTGTGTTATGGGTATTAGATGACTGATATACATAATATAATGGATTACATAGATAGATATTTTTAATTATACATAGAAACGACCAGAACACCTAGAACAAATATTTGTAGATCGTACGAAGATTCGTCCCAAGGCGGGAATCGAACCCGCAACCTCCTGCGTCGCAGGCGGACCTTCGCCCACCGCGCCACATCGGTCGTCGGATAGATGCTTCAGTAACGCTTAAGCGTTACTCAAGGCATGCCTATGACTGAGCAAGCCTTCATAATACGGACCTAAATGTTGAGGTTTGCGTATAGATCATTGCACCTATTTTATTTTCAGCCTTTACTGTCCCACTGCTGGGCAAAAGCCTCTCTTTTCTCCTTCCACTCCTCGATTTAACGCTGTCACAGTCCATGATGAATGATGTGAGTCAAGCTCGTCGCGCCATCATTTGCACCTAACTGTTGGGTTAAATTTAGGTCGAAATGTTGGTTAGCCAAGGAAGGCCAATCAGCATAAAAAGTAAACAAGAGAGATCAAAGATAAGGAAGACTATAAAGTATGATATAACTAGTTTCTGCCCGCGGCTTCGCGCGCGTTGTGTTATGGAAATGTTAGGTTATCTCTATTCCATGGGAACTGCTTTATGGGATAAAAAGTACATGGGTACTCCATGGGGCTCCATGGGGCAAAATTTCAGTCTTATCGGCTCAGTGTTTATGGCGTAAAGAGATAACAAACGTACATCCAAACTGGACATCAGACGTGCCAAATCACTCCCTCTCTTTAAAAAACTGCTTCATCAGCATTATCTGTCCTTGCAAAGTTAGACAACTTTATTTTTATTTATGTAAGTGTATTATATTGTTTGTAGGCTACATGTAGGTATTATAGTATGTAGTGTAAGTATTAATATTATTTTTTTCGCGTGCCACCGTCTATTTTGTTCTTACATGTCCAGTCCATCCCAAGGTTGCCTGGAAGAGATCGCTCATAACGATAAGGCCGCCTTTGTACTTCGTCTACTCTTAGCATTTATTTCTGTATTGTTATCTGTCTGTGTGGTACAATAAAGTATTATCTATCTATCTATCCAAACATCCAAACGTTCATTTACAATACATATTTGTGTGATTGTGAACTTACGTCTTTCGTAAGCCTCCACAATAGAAGCGATCTCCTTCTTGGTCCTGGTACACAGTATTTCCACCAGCGTGTCTTCATCAGTGCCCATCCCCTCCATGCAATGATGCAGCTCCTTGCAGAGGTACTCCTCGGGGGGAGACATGAGCGCCACGATCACATCCTCGAAGTGGCCGCCTAGCTCAGACTTTAGGTCCTCGATTATGTCCTGGGAAAGGGCGTTTTCGTCAGCGCTTTATTAAATGCTGGACATAGGTCTCCCGTTTACTGTTTTATATTATAAGACACCTATCGATAAAATTCGTGATACTTGATGCATGCACCTTTCGAAAGAGACATACATAACTTAAGCCCATAGCATATTGACGACCTCTGTGGCGCGGTGGGCGAAGGTCCGCCTGCGTCGCAGGAGGTTGCGGGTTCGATTCCCGCCTCGGGACAAATATTTGTACGATCTGCAGATATTTGTTCAGGGTGTTCTGGTCGTTTTCTATGTATAATAAAAAATATCTAGCTATGTACTCGTATATTATTATGTATATCAGTTATCTAGTACCCATAACACAAGCTTTGCTTACCTTGGGGCTAGATAATGCTGTGTGAATTGTCCAGCATTATTTATTATTTATTAATTATACCCGATCCAAATCAGCGCCACCACCTATTTTATCTTATTTTATGTTAAACGAAGGAATTTTAAAAATCAAATTTGCAGTTTGTGATACCTATCATAGGCTTATCTTTAATGCCTCTGTAAAAGTTTTATTTCTTTGATCGGTTTTGATCAAAAGTGGCCCATATCTTTATACCACGGAAAAATATTACCCAACTATCATAAATACTCAAAGGAAAGCTAGTTTATAGCCAACTGCATAAAAACTGTTGGTAACATAACATCATACTAAGAAGTCATACGAACACCTGTTCAATGAATGACAATTAATATACGTATAATGATTCGTGCCGTGACGTCTCCCGCTACGCGACATGAGTCTTGAACCACTTACGCCATACCTTACATCATTACCTTACCTAAAACCAGTTCATGACTCATTAATTGTGTGTAACATACACTAGCTATGATATGAGTGATGGTGTTTTAATCTTTATTGATGTTTTTCTTTGTCTTCAGTCTTTTACACACTCAAAGTTTCCTCTAGTAATTGATGAGAAGTAATAAGTTAAAACAAATTTTCTGATGTTTTTATAAAGCCACAGTCAGTTTAATATTATCTGTGCCAATATTTCTTAGATTTGATGGCATCATGCCATTGGCAGTAATTGTAAATGTAATACAAATTCCAATAGGAACCTTAAATTACATAATTTCCTCTTTTTAGATTGAGGTGGACACTTCTAGTGTACATAATATAAAATAAAATTCATCTTGCTGGTTTTAGGTTTTACCCCCCATGCAAAAAGAGAGGGGTGTTATAAGTTTAACGTGTCTGTCTGTGGTATCGTAGCTCCCAAACGGATGAACCAATTTTCGTTTAATTTTTTTTGTGTCATAGATAATTTTATCCCGAGTGTTCTTAGCAATGTTTCATGAAAATCTGCCAGGGGGTTTTTAAAATTTTTAATTTTGTTCTTGTTATTCATGTGTTTGGTTACTAATACTTAATTAAGTATTTGAGCAGTTTATCATAATTTTGATGTTAGTAGCTTTAACTGTGAATTCTGATATGGAGGCTTATGCTACAAGGCCCACCAAACTGAGAGCCATTTTCTAGAAGCAACACAAAAATTATAGCATACTATGTATAAAGTTTTTCTAGACTATTTAAATATTCTTTTCATACATTGTAAACTCAGTCTTGTATATTAATACCTGTCATTTATCAATATTATTGTTGTTGTTATGTACCGGTACTATACATATGTTTTAACTCCCTCATTAACAAAACCAACACGGGAACGTTTTTGTATGCAATAATGAGTCAGCTGCGGTAAATTGGTTAAAAACTTGATCTAATCGAGCCAAATTCTGACAAAAGAGTACCTACTCTGACCTAAGATCTTACTCTCTCTCTAGCTCTCTCTTACTCTTGAGTTCTGCTTACTTTGGGGCTAGATGATGTTGTGTGGATGGTCCAGCATTATTTATTTATCTACTTACTCGTCCATACTCCTGAGTGAAGGCATGAGAGATGGCCTGTCGCTGGCTGTTGGAGCGCGTGCAGAGGATGTCAATGATGGCTTGCTCGTCCGTGCCGAAGCCTTTCATGGCCGCGCGGAGGGCAGCCGCATCTTCCAACGCATTAAAGTTGGGGATACCCACTACTGTTGGTTGTCTCTGTACAATACAATAAAAAATTCTTTATTGCACAGCAAGAATACACAACACAAATAACAAATAGGTACCTACTGCAGATAATATACAATGGGCAGCCTAGTCGCTAAGAGTGATCTGTTACAGGCACCTTTTTAACCTTTTAGCCTCTACGAAACATGGGGTTGTAAAGTTGTAAATGTTTGTTTAAATCTATGTTGTAACTAAACTACAAGAATAAAAAATACAGGTTGCAAAATAAGCAACATAAAAACATTTATAAAGCTTTTATAAGTTTAGTTAACTTTATAAGATAGCTTGAAATAATAGACTTTACTTTATGCTGGATATACAAAGCCTTTTGTAAAATAGACTGCAAATTTTTATTACAAGTGGTCAAATTCATACAACAGGAAAGCATTTACCAAATAAGATAGTATAATGAATCTACTGGATACGCCCAAAATTAGATTGATTGATAACTTTGTTTACTAATTCTATGGGTCAAGGGCAAGGCAATTTCGCCCTCCTCGTAGGACCTGACGTAATCAGGAACCGCCCTTCGACGTAGGAAAACAGGCCCGTATCTTGAAAAATAACAGTTTCTCAGGGCAGAAAGTGAAAGTACTTACGTGCTGGGCCATTGTAACGACGTGGAACCTCGAGCCGGTCTTAATAGTCAGAATTCCAAAGAGAAGAACACAAAAATAAAACTGGTTTCACTCGATGTAGTTTTAACAAACGACTTCCGTCCGATATTCCGCCGTCTTCCACGGACGGCGCACGTTAGAGTTCCGAATGCACACACCACACACACAATTTCTTCAATCAAATCACCGAACTGCTGGTTTTTAATTTTAAACTTTAAAACAAACAACAAGAGCGACCGACCGTCTGTGATCGAAGCTGTTTGACAAACGACTGACTGACCTACATAACTGACTGACTGGACTGTCTGTGATGACATGACTTGACATTGACAGACTTCATGAATTGCTAGGTAAGAGCTAGGTAAGTAAAGTATTGACATTTCAGTTTTGTTGACAGCATGAAGCAGTGACGTAAGATATTGATAGAGTATTAAGCGTAGAAAGAGAAACCTATAGAACTCGTGCAATTGCCATCGCATTCACACTAAAGAGAGAACGACTTATGCCTAAAGCCTAAGAAGAAATGAAATAGGACGATTAGCTCTCTATCTCATCCAGCGTGCCGGTTTTTGCATTGTTTAGCACCTCCATGTGCTAAACAAATTTCCTTTGTCATCGACGGAGCTCGACACGAGACTGGTGAAAAAAGTTTTAAAAGTTCTAAACTTTTGTTTTTTATGTTTGAATGTGATCAATGTGTTTATGTGGACATTCCCGCAGCTAAAAACAATAAAAAAGAGAGTCAAATATGGTGCGGTGCAGCGTTTTTGCATGTAGAAGTGATAGTGAAGAAAAAGTGCCGAATATATCATTCCACTCGTAAGTACAAGTTCTTTTGACTACAAAAAGGTTCAAAATTTACAGTTTCATAGATTTACATACACACAAGGCTCAAACATTATGTTTTATGCTACTTTTAGTTCATCTAACTTGTGATTGTGAAAATTTAGGGTTGCCTGCACCCGATGATAAAATTCCCCGAATGGCGCATTGAAATATTTTTTAATAGGTACCTACATAGCTAGTTTATAGATAATGTAGCTCACTATGCATAGCAAAATAGTTTATGCCCGCGGCTTCGCACGCGTTGTTTCTATGGAAACGTTTAAAGGCCATTTCTATCCCATAGCAACTGATTTGTGGGATAAAAAGCCTATAGGCTTTTTACATAAATCCTGGAATCTAACATAGATGCTAGATTCCAGGATTAGAATTACTTACCTGTATACAAAATTTCATCCCGATCCGTTCAGTAGTTTTGGCGTGAAGAGGTAATATGTAGGTTGTTGCTATAACACACATAG
Organism: Eupithecia subfuscata; assembly: GCA_963564075.1. Lineage (NCBI taxonomy): Eukaryota > Metazoa > Arthropoda > Insecta > Lepidoptera > Geometridae > Eupithecia > Eupithecia subfuscata. The sequence continues at coordinate 1,331,107 of OY751108.1, forward strand.
CCCATCGGACTTCGTGAGATAGAACAACTATAACAAACATCCATCCATTCATCCACACTTTCGCATTTATAATATTAGTGTTTTTATTTGTTACAGATTTCCCGAAGATTAAGAATTACGTTTGCATTGGATCAAAGCAACGGGTCGCAAAGATTGGGGACCTAAAAAATCTTCGTAATAAAAAATTTTGTAATGATTCTGTGATATTTTAAATGATTCTGTGATTTTTGTACTTAATCTAATTCAACTGTCCAAATCTAATCTAACTGTCCCATATAAATAAGAAAAAAAATATCTTAAGTAGGTTCTTGTAGAAATTGGTATGCTAATTTTAAAATGATTCTGTGATTTTTATAATGATTCTGCGATATTTTAAATGCTTCTGTGTAAATGCGTGTGTATTTTTTAATAAAAAAAATGCTGTGACTAACTAGGCATAAGTACCTATACGCAAGTACAATGAAAGTTAAGTACTTTTTAGATAGCAACCTTACTATTTTTTAGCAAATATACGATGTTACGTTCGTAAGTAACCATTTTATTTTAAAGTGTTATTAATTTATGTAAATGTTATTGTATAGGTAATATAACTAAGACATTTATAATTAAACTGTGATCTTATGATTAAGACGTAATAAAACGAAATGTTGAAGACTGATTAAAACTGTAAAATTTATAAACGTTAATTATTGTAATAAATATTGATTATTTTAAAACAAAAACACTTGTTTCTCTATCTGTACTACTCACCTTCATACCTTCATAATTATATTTACCTACCAAAAACAACCTCGGTCTGCCTTCCACTTGTAATGCCAAACAGGGTTCACATTGTGATACTTACTTGTATAATTATAATGACCTAGCAATAGCCTTTATTCACAAAATAGAAAATTATACTAGTATTTACAATTGAAACAATTGAGCTATCTTCAGACTATTGCAGGTAGCTCAACTGATCAATATCAATACCAGTCGGAGGCGTCCCCAAGACGCTGGCTGCATTGCCACGCTGTATGGCAAAGAGAAGAGGGCGAGTTGCGTTTGATTTACATCCAAAACAGAAATTTTGGATTGAAATTAAATCAACAGAAATTAGTCAGTTTCTTTAACATGGCAGAAGCTTTATTCACAAAGAAAATTACACTAGTATTTACAATTGAAACAACTAAGCTAACTGCAGACTGTTGCAAACAATCTACAGGTAGCTCACAACTGATCCATATCAATACCGAAATTTTTTAGGTACCTATGTTACAACATAACAAATTACGGTATTGATATGGATATGCTCCGCTTTTTGCTCCAAAGTTTTTATAAGTGTCACCATGCCAAATCCTTATTTGCTAGGGCGTTTTTAAGACTTCCACAGATTAGGTACCTATATAACTTTTTAGCTGTAGTATAGTAGGTAACAAGAAAAAAAAAAGAGCAATGTTACCAACCATTTTTTTTTCCATTGCTCCTTCTGTTTACTGGTACTAAAACTAGTTCCATAATAAGACGGGAAGTATATAAGTTACTCTATGACTGGAGATCAGATCAGATATAGTGACCGGCATGAGTCGTGAGCACAAACTGACACCTGCGCAGTAGTTAATTTTTGAAGCCATGGGGGCGGGGCGGTGTCATTCGGCTACTGTACACTTTCGTGCAATTTTATCGACTTACGTTTTGGATGTTAAAATAGTAGCTTAAATTTGTTATTTCGTATTTGTTAAGTGTTTTGCAGTAAGAATGTGATCTGGAACGTTAGCCACTTAACGGGTCTTGTTAAGGAAAAAGTTAATTTAATGGCAGCTAATGAATGGACAAAATTTTGTCAAAATGAGAAGGAGTATATAAAAAACGATCACATAGTGGATGCAATGACAGAAGAATTTATAATTCATGTTGGTGACGATGACTCCGAGACCAATTCGGAGGATGAGGACAGTGACGATGTTGAGGAGATTAATGAGCCAGTGGCCTCTACCAGCACCAACTCAGCGTCTAGTTTTATGGAAGGCATATTACCTATTCCTCCAGATTGAGGCGAATTTAAATAATTTGAAAAATAAAGAAAAACAGTTATAAGTACTCAGATTATATAGTTTTATTGACATTATTATATTTTATTCACGAATGCCTACAACATTACTCTATCAAAGAAAAATTTCAAGTACCACTAATATTTTAATTAGTTTGTATAGGTACCTATCAATCATTTTGGTAAAAAACGGTACTGAATAAATTTGGCCAAAAGTGCACATGCGCGAGCTTACGTCATCTGTGCTCACGACTCGTGCCGCTTAATTATCTGCTTCATTGTTACTATATGCGCCAAGAAAAAAGAAAAGGGAGCAAATTTTGGTGCTTATGTTCTTAGAAGAAGAAGACTTAGAATGATAGTCGACACAAATGAGGTAAATCTAAAAAATTGCGATGGATCGTCGCAATTTTCATTTTGAGCCGCTATTACAATAAGTACCTACTTCAAAACTTGAAATGACGCGGAAAGCAGCTCTCACATAAAAATATAAAAATGATGTGTTGTGCGGGGTAAGGGTGTTTAAACACCAGTAACAAGAAAAATAATACCTACCGCAAATATCTGATTCCACTGGTAAGTACCTACTAATATTACAAGTTTGTAATTTTGCCTAACAGTCATCAAAACTCATAAATAAATTTAAAAATTTCGTCCACCATTTTCGTGAAAATGTTGCTATGCACTAGGGAAAAATACCCCGGTTTTGTTACTTGGTACTTAGGTAGGTATATAAAAATAGTAGAGGAGAGGGTTTACTTCATTCAAGTTAGGACTTAGGAATACCTATCACAGTTTTAGAATTTTCATTTTTCAGTCACTCGACGATGTTCTGAGTAGATTCAAGATGTAAACAATTAAGTACTATTTTACAAAGAGAATTACAATCAATGAATGGAAACAATTAGAACTAGTATTTACAATTGAAACAATTGAGCTAACTGCAGACTGTTGCAAACAATCTAGAGGCAGCTCAACTTATCGTATCAATACCAGTCGAAAGCGTCCCCAAGACGCTGGCTGCATTGCCACTCTGTATGGCAATGCTGATGCGCTGTGCCAGATACTCACCAGCTCTCGGGTCACGCGTCGTCGCTTCGACCAGACGCTCAGATAATTTTTTAAAACCCCGAAGAGCCTCGGTACTCCACGGACCTAGGGTCTCGACTCCAAGGGGAGCAAAAGTGAGCTCTGTCGAGACCTGCATATTTGCGCCTCTTGAGATCTTCGGCCAAATCTGCCGCCGCCGCACCCATCCTCACGGATGTCTTCGGAAGATGGAAAGGCGCAAGTGTGTCGACGCGCTTTGCGTTCGTCTAAAACAATTCGACTAAAACACAATTCGACTAAAAACATTTCAACTAGTAACAATTCGACTAACGACTAAAACAATTCGTAAATTTTGTGTCATCACATCATAGGGTGATATCCCCCAATGAGGCCTACAAGTCGGGTCAAATAAAGGTCGAATTGCTTTAGTCGAATTGTCATTAGTCTAAATGTTTTATTCGAATTGTATTAATTATTAAACGAATTGTTTTAGTCGAATTTTCCGTAGACGTGTCGACGCATGTAGCGTCCCACACAATGGGCCTCCCCAACTCCCATGGGACTAGTGTCATACCGTCGGGCCTCTTACCATATCGTCACGCATTAGGGCTACTAATAATAGCAACTTTACAAAAGTCAATAATTTACAAATTATTAAACTTCATAAAAGTTGACATGAAACTTTGTTATTTTGAGCCAGCAGCGCAGCGGTTCATTATTATTACGTACTAGCTTCTGCCCGCGGCCACAGATTAGATAACGTGCCGCGGCTTCGCGCGCCTATTTTCGGTATAGGCTCTACCTCCCCTGACACTAGCGCCGCCACATATTTTATTTTATTATTACGTCGAAGAAAGGAAATTCCAAAAATTACGTTGGGCAATTTGTGATACCTATTATAAGCATTTTTTAATGCCTCTGTAATAGTTTTATTTTGTATAGTGTAAACAGAGATGCGAAAATAGAGTTTGGTGGCCACCAAGGGCAACATCGTACCTATCTCTGCCTAAACTATACAAACAAATTGCCCAACGTAATTTTTGGAATTTCCATTCTTCGACGTAATAATAAAATAAAATATGTGGCGGCGCTAGTGTCAGGGGAGGTAGAGCCTTAGGGTCAGTTCACACCGAGACGCGACGCGGCGCGACGCTGCGCGCACATTTTTCATAGAGCGACTCAGAATATACTTTATTCACTACACGAAAAGATACACATTACATTGTGAGAATTCAGATTACGTTGCACCACGCAGCACTGCGCCTCGAGGTGCCTCGCGGCGTAGCGCGACGTATCGTGACGCAGCGGTGCATCGCCGGTACGCGCGGCGTGCAAGAGCGGTGCTGCGTCTCACGGTGCCGCGCGACGCCGCGAGGCGCAGCCTGAGGCCGCTGTGGCGACTTCTCTACTATTTCCGTTCAGACTTCGTTTAGAATTGATGCAGTTCGGTCGAGTGCTCGATTGAAAATTAACTTCTCCTCGATCTCCATAATGCACGCACCCGCCAAATATACGTCGTTCTCGTGCGCTTGCCAGTGGTAGACTGCGGGAGGGCGCGGGCGGGGCCGCGCGGCGCCCGCGGCTAGTAGATACGTTCCGCTGCGCCTCGCTGCGCAGCGAGGCGTCGTCCTGCTACGATTTTAAGATGCGCCTCGCCACGTTGCGATGCGTCTCGCGACGACGCGCGGCGTAGCGCGAAATCATTGGCCTCTTTGAGTATCGTCGCGTCGCGTCGCGTCTCGGTGTGAATTGACCCTTATTATCTAAGTTAGGCTTTGCGCTAAACGTAAGCCATATTTCATCTTGATCTGGTTCAGTAGTTTTGGAGATCCTAATAAACAAAAATACAGATTTAAAAATAGAAAATACAAACTTTCGGCTTTATAACATTAGCAGGATCTCCGTAACTACTTTACCGATTTATATGAAATTTGGTAGGTACTTATGTAGATAGTTTAAGTTCTAGAATAAAACATTGGAAAAACTTCCCTCTGAGAAAAGGGTGGTAAAGTTTCTGTGGAAAATTATTATTCCTTGGTTCGGTTCGCTCAAAACTCGGTATATAAAGAAACTATGTAAATAATGAATTTAGTATTTTTTATTTTTACAAAACTACCCCTAGGGTCTCTAGGGGTTGTGCAATAAATTTCTGAAATCTTTATGATTTCCACGCGGGCGAAGCCGCGGGGCATAGCTAGTATAAAATAAAACATGTAGTTTATTTACTAAAATAGGTAGTTTATTTTTTTTTAAACTTAAGACCTTGTACATCATCAAATAAAGTAAACGGAATTTGATTAAAAAATATATCTAGGTAAGTATTTTTCTACTAATAAAACAAATGCCAATCATTACTCAACACTTCCATGGCCCAAGACGCACCTCGTCTGCAGCTCGTTGATGCGGCGACGGCATTAAACGCGTTAACTAATATAAAAATAATTTCCCAAATTAAATACCTAACCCTTATCAACAAAATGTTGGCGAAGCTTAGGTAGGTATTATCTCTAATAAATGATTCATAAAATAAATATATTTTTTTATCGTATTACTATGGCTTGTATTATATAGGTACCTACTATGCTCCTTCCACGCATTTATTTTCTTTGATTATGACTGTAAGAATGCAAATGGCATTCTTTCATGAAATGTTGAATATAACTCTGATTCTTTTTAACCGTATTCAAAAAAAGGAGATTCTTAGTTCGGCTGTTTGTATGTTTTTTTTTTTTAATGTATGTACGTTTGTTGATTTCTCCTGTATTTCTGGACCGATTTGGATAATTCTTTTGCAGTTGTATAGAGCATTAAACCGAAGTGGTGCCATAAAAAATAAATTTATCCCCGAGGAATTAGTATTTATCCCGCAAAGTATAAAAATCAATTAAAAACTACGGGATTCAATCAAAGTCTATTTTTAGTCTTTACAAAACAATCAAATTATTAAGAACTAGACGATCGCCTCGCAGTTTCACCCGCGTAGTTCCCGTTCCCGTGGGAATTCCCGGATAAAATATAGCCTATGTCACTCCCTGAAAAGTAAGCTTCCTAACGGTGAAAGAATTTTTCAAATCGGTCCGGTAGTTTCGGAGCCTATTCAATACAAACAAACAAACAAATCAAATATTATAATTAAGAATAGTGATGCGGAACTAGAGGTACGATGGATCTTTATTGAGCCGACAGATTGCGTGTGTAATGAAAATTGAATTTTTTAAATGTCTCGAAGGAAATAAATGCCTGGACGGTGTATAGGTACAGACAGCGTCAGAATTAAGTAACCCCCCAGCATAACACAATGCAGGTTAGAATCCGATTTTTTTATCTATTCGTTCTGTTTTTATGTAATGATAAAAATATAATGTAGGTATTATATTTTCGACTTTTAAAACTAAACTATGAGATTTTATTGGACATTAGCTACGTACCTAATTTAATTTAAATTTAGAGATATTTATAATTATAATTGTATTTACTAAGATTTTGCACACTTTATTACCTAGGTAGTTTGTGTTTGGATATTTTACGAATTTTGTATTACATTCATGAAAATAAAGATTGATTGATTGGTTTGGTTTTCAACCTGCATGTGTTATGCAGGGGCGTTACTTAATTCTGACGCTGTCTGTACCTAATTATAATTAATCGTGAGTTATCTCCTCCCACAAAACCATGCGATAGTTTGGCTCCACGTTGTCCACGTAAAATCCATTCATAAACCGGTACGGGAAAAATTCTCCTAGCTGAAAACAAAATACTGTTCTTAGTAAGAACGTAAACTTTGCAAGAACCTATAAGAACTGCTAACTACGTAGACCACAACCAAAGTTCAGCGGACGCATCACACTAATACCACAGCCTACCTATACAGGGTGGAATTTTGTAATGCCACCTGGAGGGAAAGTACTCTTAATACTGTAGATAGAAAATTGTACTAAAAGAAAACATTCCTTTATTTTTGATAATAAAGAAAACTGCATTCAAAGATTTTCGAAAATTCGCTTGCCACACCCGGGAATCGAACCGACTAAAATCTGTAAAAATTACACCCTGTACTTTTATTGCATAGATCGTTAGGGTCAATAATAAGGATGAAATCTCTCTAACAAACTTAACAAATTAAATGAAAGGAAAACCATGAAATCTTAAATTATAAATTGAATGGGTAAGTTAAGCACTTTAACTTAAAGACTGTTTACTTGTGTCAGGAATTAATAACTATCATTGACGTCATTTATAAATTACGAATTAATATTTAGATAAGACGATTGAAATTTGCATGTGTTTGTACCTAATGCAGACTCTTCTATCTTAAAATACTGGATCTCTTAAGAAATGAGTTAAATGGTTTCCCCGAGGCAGAGCGAAACCAAATAATTCTACAGCAAGATGGTGCTCCAGCCCATAACAGCAGAATCACTACTGCCTACATTAATAACCATTTTAATACCTGGATTGGTACCAACGGCACAATCAGATGGCCTGCGAGATCACCAGATCTCACCCCTTTAGATTTTTTTTGTGGGGTTATGTAAAAAATCTAATTTACATGAAATCTTATGTGAATGTAAACGAGGTGAGAGTTGAAGTTCAGAATACGATTTATAATATTCACCACAACACGTTATTAAAAGTTACTAGAAATGAATTCATTAGAAGAATAAATTTGTGTATCCAAGAAAATGGAGCCCATTTTGAGCAACTAATTAGTAGTTAGTTGACTTTTTATTGTAAATAATTAAAATAATTTAAGATTTAATGGTTTTTCTTTCATTTAATTTATTAAGTTTGTTAGAGAGATCATCCTTATAATTGACCCGACCGATCTATGCAATAAAAATACAGGGTGTAATTTTTACAGATTTTAGTCGGTTCGATTCCCGGGTGTGGCAAGCGAATTTTCGAAAATCTTTGAATGCAGTTTTCTTTCTTTTCAAAATTAAAGGAATGTTTTCTTTGAGTAAAATTTTCTATCTACAGTATTATGAGTACTTTCCCTCCAGGTGGCATTACAAAATTCCACCCTGTATATATGCATACAGTCGTTCGACGAAGGCGTTTTGACAGGGCAATCATGCGGGGGGCAAGGGACGGGTCGGGGGGCGAGACGCTCCCGACCGAGTTACTAAGGCAGTGATGTATGCAACTCAGGAGCGTCCCTCCCCCGTCCCGTCCCTTGCCCCCCGCACGATTGCCCTGTCAATACCACGTAAAAATGCCTTCGTCGAACGACTGTATGCTTATGAGGTAGGCTGTGCTAATATTATAAATGCGAAAGTTTGAATGTTTGTTACCTCTTCTCTTCACTCTGACTTCTGAACGGATCGTGCAAAAATTTTACATAGATAGATGTAGTTTTAGGTCTGGGTTTAATAAACATATAGGCATACTTTTTATGCCAAAAATCAGTTCCCATCGGCTATGAATTACGTTATGATGGTGTAGGCCACGCATGAAAAAAATATTGGTTTAATTATTTTCTCTTAAATTATCTGCTATCTAAATAAAATGACTTACTTGTAGAGCCTCGGAAATAGTAAAAACCAATTTTTTGCACGCGTAAACCTTTAACGTTTCCATAGAAACAACGCGTACGAAGCCGCGGGCAAGCACGAAAGCTGCAAAGCCTGAGCAAAGCCTCTTACGTATCGTTCACATTGTTTTTATTTCCATAAGTTGCACTTCCCTACAAAGTAATCAAGAAATGAAAATCATTGTGATATTTATGCCCAGTTTTATTCATCTTACTATTAAACTAATCTGAACACGCGGCTCTGGCGTTATACCGTATTTTTTATAATTCGACTTATAAAAAACCGATATAATCGATAATATCATTAAAGTAACATATCTATCAGTTAAAGTAACTGATCAGTTACTAAGTAACAGTTAAAGGAAATTAATGTAACTTATCAAGTTATTAGTTATCACAAGAAAAAATAATATCACGATTCTTTTGCTTAATTTAAATTTACAGTTATAAATTACTTACAATAAATTCTTTGCACCGCACTCAGACCAAAACATATTAAAATAAAAATCTTGATTATCAAAGTGAATTCTAATTCGTGTTTTTTATGACAGTATTCGCGAATACTTATTCGTACGAAGAGAGGTGCCGTTTTACAGTCTTCCAATAGTAAGTTTAAAATTTCTTACGCCCCGCGTAACACCGATCAGTACCCGGCTTAGCGCGAACATTATTCGCGAATACTTATCGGGACGAAGAGTGGTGGCGCGCTTTTTATGCAGTCCTCCTGTAGAGAGTTTGCAAATTTTTTGCAAATTCAATTCAAACATCAAAGGCATGCAAAATCTAAAAATGAAATTAAATTCTAAGTCAAACATTATTCGTAAATTACATTATTCGCGAATATTCGGACGAATACCGGGGTCCGTTCAGTCTTCCAATACAATTTTTTTGCAAATTTGGACACCCATCATTAATTTAACATAAAAGGCGTGCAAAATCTGGAAAATCAAAGTAAATTCTAAATCGAATGTATTATTCGCAAATTAAATTATTCGTGAATATTTTATTCGGGCAAAAAGTGCTGCCCTTCTACAGTCAGTCCTTGGAGAGTTTACAAATTCACAAAAGACTATTTCAATTTCCACACCTTATACAGGGTGCCACGGAAAGGGTGTTCTTAGCCGAAACGGGGTGATTCTGCACCGCGAGGAGATCAACTATAGATTTTTTTTTGACGTGACAACGTCTTATAATTCGATAGAGCCGGCTGCACGCCCGAAAAAACATGACGTCATGCGGCGTTACCTCGCTCTGAGGCGTTCCATGTAAGGCTTGAAGTGCAAGCGAGAGCGCTCGACATCCGTCTCTCTCCTACTTGAGTGAGCAATGCGTCTGCGTGGACAGCTGCTATACTATAGTACATTTACATGTTTTGATCGAGTATCAAATGCTACCATTCCATCAGTATTTTCTTAAGACGTTGTCACGTTCAACTATCGTCAGTAAACCGACTTTACAGACAACCCATTTTTAAAGTAAAAGTTTTTCTCTATTCATGTTTTTTTATACGCACTCTTGCATTATTTAACATTACAAAATATTTCACAAATGTTTTTTGCTTGTTTTTTCAGCCAACCCAGAGTTTGGTTATGAAATTATTAAAAAAAAAAAATCTTTCGAAATTCCAAAACAATAATAATAATGTGAGAATACACCTAAAAAAAAATTATACTAGTATTTACAATTAAAACAATTGAGCTAACTGCCGACTGTTGCAAACAGTCTACAGATAGCTCAACTGATCCATATCAACACCAGTCGGAAGCGTCCCCAAGACGCTGGCTGCATTGCCACGCTGTATGGCAATGCTGATACGCTGTGCCAGATATTCACCTAAAAAAATATAATTATGAACAAAAAACTCCCCATTTTTTTATATAATAAAAAATGATCAAAATTAAAAAAATCGTAGAACAAACATTGACTACCTTGATGTCTAGAATCACCTCTTTCGGCTTAGTTCACCCTTTCCGTGGCACTCTGTATACACACACATAATATGACATTTTACATTTATCATATAAATCGGCGCTTTTATAATTTGCGCTGTATACAGGGTTATTAGTAATTCACTGATAGTTCTGCCCATCATCTCGGACACGTTCACGAAGACAACAGAACTTAATTCCTAAATTTTTTTTAAACCATCTCTGATACAAAATGGAAAAATATTTGTCAAATGAATTGCTAAAGATCGCTCTTCTCCCACACTACATTATATACCAATAAATGAATCTGAATTACCAATAACCCTGTATACCTACTCGCTAATACAGTAACATAATAAATAACATAACAGAGGCAACTACTGTTGGTAAGTAGTTTTTATTGTTCTGATTATGGTAATGTTTGATACTAGCTTCTGCCCGCGGCTTCGCACGCTTATTTTCGGTACAATATGTAGCCTATTATTATCTAAGTTAGGCTATGTTCTAAATGTACGCCAAATTTCATCTAGATCTGTTCAGTAGTTTTGCAGATCTTAGGTAACAAAATAAAATTCACATTTCACAAACTATCGGCTTTATAATATTAGTAGGATATGAACTAATATTTTTTTTTTTGATAATATATAACTTTATTCACAAAGAAAATTGTACTAGTATTTACAATTGAAAAAATTGAGCTAACTGCTTACTGTTGCAAACAGTCTACAGGTAGCATAACTGATCCATATCAACACCAGTCGGAAGCGTCCCCAAGACGCTGGCTGCATTGCCACGCCGCCGTATGGCAATGCTGATACGCTGTGCCAGATACTCACCAGCTCTCGGGGCACGCGTCGCTTCGACCAGACGCTCAGATAGTTTTTAACTAATATAATTAATTCGATAGTAACTCTGTCTGTCTCGCCTAAACGGCTGAACGGATCTTGATGAAATTTGGCAGGGAGATAGATGATATCCCGGGGACGGACATACGGCTACTTAAAAAGCGCGTGCGAAGCCGGTGGCAGCAGCTAGCATGCTATAAAATAAACTTAATGTGACGATTGTAGCTTATCATAACCTACTAGCCTTCTAAACGGGATGGGTCATTTTTAAGGACTTAGATAAAGATATGTGCATAAGTATAAGTCGCTTAGATAAAGATAGGGATCGAAAAAGACAGCCTCTCTTATGCTACCCGCATATATGCCGTGGAGCTAACTTCGCAGCTGTCATGGAGTTTGCAATGTGCTGTCACGGATGATCCTCTTGTAAAGGGGCTATAGGTAAATTTTTAAAATCTGGCGCGATTATCTTTCCTTTTTTCATACAATTATCCTTTCTGACGCCACTAATCCAGGTCTTAAGTACCTATACAAAAACAACAAGGGGAACACGCCAGCTTTTAAAAATTGATCTATGTCCGCCTATGACGCCGCTTCTTATGCGATGACATGTGCTGAAAGAGATAGAGGATACACTACAGCTATTGTTAAGGCGCTACCCCGACCCAAATCAGCGCCACCACCTATTATATTTAATTATTCTGTTAAACGAAGGAATTTTAAAAAATTGATTGGCCAGTTTGTGCTTCCTATCATAGGCTTTTTTTTAATGTCCCTGTAAAAGTTCTATTTTGAATACTTTAAGCAGAGATGCGAAGTTGCTCTTTTTGGCCACCATGGTGGGAGAAAAGAGCAACTTCGCATCTCTTCATACACGATACAAACTAAAACATCTTTATAGGCATTAAAAAAAACTTATGATAGGAAGCACAAACTGGCCAATTGATTTTATAAATTTCCTTCGTTTAACAGAATTATTAAATAAAATAGGTGGTGGCGCTGATTTGGGTCGGGGTAGCGCCTTAAAGCGGCGTCGCCGGGGAGTAACAAAACAAGGGTCACTTCTCTACTTTCAACCTTGGCCAACGCCAATAAAGTTCATTAAAAAGCGCTCATTTTCAATAACTTTAAGAATGGAGTACCATACATAAAGAATGGATTTGAGGATGTCGTCATTATTTCATTATGACCCGCTCAGGGCTCTTCAGAAACTTCGTGACTGAGTCATTGATACGAAATCTAACACAGATTTTAGCGGTTTTAAATATTTTCTGCGTTCTGCAAGGAATTAAACTACCAGAAAAGTAGTTTTCCACAAATCGTAGACCATTTTCTATGAATTCATGTTAAGATAAAATATATAATGGAGCTTTTGGTAATATGTCGATTTTAAGTAACAAAGCTCTTAGATTTTTAATAGCTCCAAAAGTAGCACTAAATCGAAATTTCTTAAAACATGGGTTCATAGAAAATGTTTTACTATTCACGGAGAACTACTTTTCCGCTTTTATATTTCTTGTTTAAAGCAGAAAATAACAAAAACCGGTAAAATATTTGAATTTGCGCCAATCTGTGTCAGATTCCGTGTCGACTAGTCGGTAACGGTGTCTGCAGATTGTATTCGAACGCAGCAGGACAGCCATGACAGATGACGTCATCTCAATCCCATTACATTCGTACGCAGGTAGTTTTACACGAACGCAGTTAATTTCTATCGCTTGTTTTATTAGACCACGGTCATTGGAAGACATGATAAAATAATCAAAAATTAGCTTGGTTTAATCGGAGTTAGTTCGATGGTATTAAGAAGTATGTAGGTATAGTTTTTTTTTAAAGCTGGCACGATTGTCACATATCCAGGCTTCCAGTATACGAAAATGCAAAAGGACAGTGCCAGCTTTTAAAAATTTACCTATAGGTATTGATCGTATTTTAGCCGTATTCATTTGTAACCGTTTTAATGAAATAAGCAAGGTATTTGAAAGAATGCCGAATTAAAAAAGCTTGTATCTAGAAAAAAGCTACAAAAAGAAGCTAGAAAAGAAAATTGTTTCTAGTAACTAAAGCAAGTAATATTTATTGTAGGTACTCACCTACCAATAAATGAAAAGCAAAATACATAATATACAAAATACGACAGGAAACAAAAACAAATGTGAACTCTTACATTGTGAATACAAGGCTTTGTTTACCGCTTTACTCGAAAACGAAGAAACTTTGGTTCCACTGCGGAACGAGAGAAACTTAATTAATATTTGACCTTAATTCATGATTATATCGGGTATTTATCGCGTACCTTTTGTATTATTTCCCTTACGTTTCTACCGCGTTACAGCGATCGTGGTCACGGGGCGACTATACCCGGTAAAATCATTAATTATGCTGACAAATCGCGAAAGTTTAAAAATTCTTTGAGCCGGTTCAGTTTGTGTTAATCATGTTAGAATTAGGGACAATTCACACAACTACACCACATCGCTGCGACAAAAAGTGGTTACGTGTGAATAGTGTCGCTGCAACTTTTTGCAGTTGCATGTGTTAACTACAAAATGTGGATGTGGCTGGGTGGGGCCAGTAGTTACGTTATCTAATCTGTGCCAGTTGTTGCGATTTGGCCCGCGGCTAGTGCACGGTGTGGCTGGTGGTTGCGATGTGGTCGGTACCGGCCACACGGTTAAATTAGACGGCAAAATGTGGTCTGTGTGGTTAAATTATTCATTTTCATACAAATTAGCACCCGACCACGTGTTGTCGTTGTCGCGTGGTTGTGGTATGTGTAAATTTCATTAGAGCTATATTATTGTACAGTAAGCACAGTACAGTCACAAGCAATATAAGATGACACATGCTAAGTATATAATGGTTTGCACACAATAAATAAACTTGGAAATGGGATCATCACCACCTGATCTTGATGTTCTTTGTATGGACGAACTACTAGAGAAGTGAATTTATAATAATGCTGGATTATTTCACAAATCGTTGAATCTCCTTTAAAAGCTCCATCACCTAGCCTATTTTTTTTAAACCTCGCCCCGGACACTGGACCATTTCTCCATACAAAAGTCGAGTCTCGGCACATACATGTGCAACTGTGTTGCGCTTCTTCGTATGTGACGTGTAGGGTCATTTCATGAATGTATTGTTTACTAGTTTTTTGTATTTGGTCTATATTGTCTTTAACTTTATCTATGTGGGTTGGTTGGAATAAAAGATGTTGTTAACTTCACTGAGTCTATTTAATACCAGTAAACACGAGTACATGAAATTACATTAACTTTAGTCTATAATCCTTAATTAGGATATGTGTGTTCTAGGCAAGGGCTTGAGGAGTGACTGCTGGCGATCGGCTTGGACTGTGAAAATGCCGAATAATCGAAACGCGTTTGCGCCGCGTACTTTATGTTAATCTGTGTCACGACATCAATCCCCCCTTTTTCAAAATTTTTTGACAATAAATTTTTTATCCTTAAATAGTAATATTCAAGTTAAAACTTTACATTTATCGCTTAAAAGTTACACAAGTTTGTGCCTTCATACAGAAAGCTGACATCACTATGCGCTCATGTTACGAAGTCGCATTACTAAGTACAATACAATCAAAGATGAATGAACAAGAAAAGTACAGTCAGCCTACAAAATTACATACATTGTTTTTTGAAAAAGCTTTAAAATACATTGAAACATATAATCTTTAAATAAAGTTGTACAAAAGTAAAATCTGAAAAATAAACTGAAAACAATAAAATTTCTATAAACAATACATTTTTAACATTATATAAACTTAAAAGTCTGGGTTCCCTAACCAAATATTTTTTTTTAGCATACATCAAACCTTTTCTTTAAGCTTTAATAAATTTACACAAAAAAATCGATGTTTAAATTTTCAAGAAAATAACTTAAATAAAATAAAAAAAAACATCGTAAAAAGTTATCATAAAGTATCTTGAAATAAAATATTCAAGCTGCCCAGGTACATAATCTCAAACCACACAATTGCAAATTCGCTAACGCTGCAAATAGCTCGCTACATTACAATTATGTGAGTGAGGCTCTCAAGTTAACTTATCCTGTTATCGTTTAGGTACCTACTTATCCGATAAATTCTAAGAACACTGGCTCTAAAAAAATTTTTTGCTCACTGAATTAAATTTTTTGAATAAAGAACTTTACACACGCACACTATACGCCTCACCCAGTCCTGCACATCAGCACCTTCTCAAAATCGCCGTAATTTTCTAATTGGTCTCCATGTAGCGCAGGAACATTGAGATGTTGTGAGATGATGTGATGAGATGCCAGTCACTCTTAGCAGGGGGGAATGAGCCAAATCTCCAAATTCCAACACTGATCCTCCGGTGAGCGTGCCTACTCCAACCGGGCAGTAAGTTGAGTGAATCTGCAGGTATAAACACCATTTTCTTTAGGATTGAATACACCTCAGATATCGCTGGCTTCCAAAATCTATACGTCTGCCGCTAGACCATAAATGCGTAAATTACTTGGCTGGACCGCGGGTGAACCACTCCCCGGTCATGCGCTGCCAACGTTTCTTTCTACATACGCTGATGACCGGCTCCTCAATAGGGCTTCTGTAGATGGCAGGAAAGGAATCTGCTGACGTCACCTGCTGCGCATTCCATACCGCATGGCGTCGCTGCACCGATATTGCATCATCCTGTTAGTTGGCTGCTTGTATATTTCTTTAACCTCCCGAGGCGTGGACTTCATGGGGAGGGATTCACTCCGCATTGATTTATGACTTTAAACACAACCCACAATTAAATTAAATCACGTCGGGGTCACCACTTTTGTATTTGGTCTATATTGTCTTTAACTTTATCTATGTGGGTTGGTTGGAATAAAAGAATGTTATGCACTATACTAAGTCTATTCAATATCTATAAACACGAGTACATCAGAACTACATTCACGATAAATCCTTAATTTAGGATATGTGTGTTCTAGGCAAGGGCTTGAGGAGTGACTTGACTACCGGCGATCGGCTTAGACTGTAAAAATGCCGAATAATCGAAACGCGTTTGCGCCGCGTACTTTATGTTAATCTGTGTCACTACAAGTTGTTTACTTGTTTACACCTTTTAAACCTTCCCTGAACTGCCACAAATATTTCAAGACCAAAATTAGCAAAATCGGTCTAGCCATTCTCGAGTTTTAACGAGACAAATGAACATCAATTTATTTATATTATATACTAGTTACATATTCATATTTAGACCGCCCGGTCACATAATAGCTACCGGGCGGTCTAATCGGGTTCTCTCAGAGCGTCCTCGGGGACGATATAGATAGATTATTTTCTATAAGAAATAGTGTGCGTTGTTGTTTTTATGGGTTTCATTTAATTTCATAGAATACATCAATACAATTTATTGGTAAAATCAATTTACAAGTCAGATTTTCTTAAAAATAGTTGAAATACCAATGTTTTATGTTTAAATTGTTTTAAATACAGAAATTAATAAACTAAAATAAATTGTATTGTATTCTCACAATAAAATTGTGTCAAGGCTGGGATGGGATTATCACGAAATCTTGTTGCTTGTGACTGTACATTTTATCACCTAGTCTAGACAAAATAAAACAATGTTGATAACATAGTTACGACGTAGAGTAACTACTTCTTAAATATTTATATAATTACTTAATATATTCTGTTTTACTCACCATAGTGGGTTTTGGGGCTGGTTTGGTCTCTGATCGATTAATGCCGTCTTTGTTGCTTTGACAACCTGGAAAATATTTTATTGCTGGTTTCGCTAAGGGATCGGTGGCTTCGTTGCTGAGACAGCCTGGAAAAACGAAAAATACAAAGGATCAGCTAAATTAATAATCTACCCCATCCTCAACAGCCTGTATTGGTCCACTGCTGGACGCAGGCCTCCCCCTGATAAGCGCTTTATTGGCTTTTGTAACATGGGGAGTCATGCCCATAATCCCTACGCTGGGCATGCGGCTTGGGGATCGCAGGATCGGTCTGCAGGAGGCGCTGCTGCCCGCCCCCGGTGGATATTCCTTAGTCGCCTCTTACGACACTCGCGGGAATAGTTGGAGTGGTGCAAATTCTAAGCCGGCACCACATACCACAATTAATTATCTAAGGCCGGCGTATTATGGAAGCTTGCTCAATCCATCTATGCTTGAGTAACGCTTTTCTATGACGTAAACGTCACTCAAAGATATATCTATGACTGAGGAAGCTCTTCATAATACGGGTCTTACTATATACTACTACTCGGCTATAGAATCCATTCTATTCAATGACCCATGACTATTCAATGTCAACAAAGACATTTGTGTTTGAAAAGTTAACGATAGCAGAAAACAACAAGGTAATAGCAAATATAACCACTAAAATGAGTATTTGACGTTAATTTCAACTCGATACCTCCGCACGTTCCTAAGAAAAGGGGGAGACAGACGGACAACAAAGTGATCCTATAAGGGTTCCTTTTTTTCCTTTTGAGGTACGGAACCCAATTAAAATCAAAAGGACAATGCACATGATTACAATCATAATATTTGACGGTAACATGAGTTTGACAATTTTATCTCTGGTTTTTATAAAATTGAACAAAGACAACATACCGTTTCTACTGATTTTATCTACACCAGTGACAAAATCGGAGCATATCGATCAGTATATCGAAGTAAATTCCCAGTTTAGAGATAAAACAAGTTGAATGAGTCAAACGCTGCGTCAGGCAGGCGGACCAGCGTCAGAGGTCGTCGCATATCTATTAAGTACAAATAAATCCATACGTTTTTTGTATGGACAGTTTAGATGGATGGATGGATGTTTGTTACCTCTTCACGCCAAAACTACTGAACGGATCGGGCTGAAATTTAGCATACAGGTTACTAGCGGCGCGACGCGGCTACGCCCGCGTTGAAATTTATGTTTTCAACTTTCTTATTTTTTTCTCTTGACAATAACAAACACAACAAAAAAAAATTGCGAAATTGGTCCAGCCGTTCACGCGTGATGCCGTGACCAAGGAAAACGGGTTTCATTTTTATATATATAGATAGAAGATAATTCTAGGTCTGGAATCAAAAAAAGGCTATTTTTTTATCCCATAAATCAGTTCCAATTTCAATGAAATAAAAATCACCTTTAAAAGTTTCCATAGAAACAAAACGCACGAAGCCGCGGACAGAAACTAGTCAATACCGATTATTTATATAAATACAAATTCGAAATTAACACTGTCTGTCTGTTATCTTTTCATGCATAAACGGCTGAACGAATCTCAATGAAATTTGGCAGGGCTGTAAATGGTATCCTGGAAACGAACATAGGCTACTTTCTATCTCGAAAAAGAGTGTGCGAAGCCGTGGGCTGCAGCGAGTATTATAAATGCGAAAGTAATTTGTCTGTCTGTTACTTTTTCTCGCCTAACCGGCTCAACGGATCTAAATGAAATTTGGCAGTGTGTTAAACCGTAGGTGACGGACATAGGCTAGTTGAAAAGCGCGTGCGAAGCCCCGGGCAGAAGCTAGTAACACACATCAGTAGGTACGACTGGTACTGTATGTATTATTTATTTGTTGTAACTTATAGGTAAAGGAAAATAACATTAAAGTTAAATACCTTGTCTGAAGGTTATCTAAACTGGTTTGTAGATAAAACAGCTTGGTGAGTGTCAATTAGTACCAGATAGGCGATCCAATTCAGACAAAGCAATTCGTTATCTCCTTTGTCTCTTAGTTCTTTGTAATTAGATCTCAGATTGATATCATACATATACTTTATTACTGAGTTTTAGCGTTGGTTTGGTAATAAGCTTAAAGGTAAGTACATGCACCCTGTAAGGGCGCAGCAATGAGGATCCGTCGTTTTTAGTTGAGAATGCAGATTCATAGAGCTAAGAAAGCCATAACATACAGTGCAAAAATTTTGTTCTGTTCTGCGACAAAAATTAACGAAGTTATGACCCTAGCGAAGTTCACTGAGTAACCGCCGCGGGCGTGTGTGACGTCACTTGGTCGGTTGCTGTCGCTGCCCGTTATAACCGTAGGCAGATATCAGTTTTTAGTGATTTCCAAAACTATAAGTTTAGGAAAAAAATGACGGAACTAAATAGACTCAGTTTTGAAATTGCTATATCGTTACGGATCCTCATTGATCTAAAGATTGTTATAATGGGTAGGTACATATTCTATTTGTTGCTAGGTAGGAACATAGAAGTCGGAAAATATAGGCAATGTCAGGTACAAGAATCAAAACAACTGTAAGAATAACTGGATAGGTAGGTATGTTTTTTACTCAGGCGGCCAAATAATTATAGTTTTGATTTATCATTTAAAAAATCGCCAACGGAGTAGTAACATTTGGTAATAAAGTATTTTGTAAAGTAGTTTAGAACGAAAAACCGAATATTTTTTAAGATCTTTGATGGAGTATTTTGTTATAAATATCTACTACCTATCTTTTTTGGGTTCCGTGCCCGGAGTGTGAAAACGGGACCTTATTACTAAGCCTCCACTGTCTGTCCGTCCGTCCGCCAGCGGGCTGTATCTCAACCGTAAAAGATAGACAGTTGAAATTTTCACAGAATGTGTATTTCTCTTGACACTACAACAACAAATAAAAATAAATATCAAAATGTAAGGGGGCTTTCGACAAATAGGTTAGGAATTAAATTTTTCAATGTGCGGGCTTTTTATTTTGAACTCTTGTGTAGACAAAAACAATGTCATTGGAAAATTCAACGGTTTGGCCCCCAACATTACAGTAGTAGATAAATGTTCACTTCGACTCCTTGGTTCACCAATTCTTGATGAGTCTTAAAATGATAAATAAAAAAAAGAAAATTCAAAATTTCAACAAAACTTCGGACAGACTGCTCAAAATCAATAGTCATATGGCTTTTACAATAATTCGGTTTTGTCTATCTATTTGTACCTTAATTTACGTGTTCTTTGAAATGTAGTCAACTGTGGAAACACAGCGAGCTCTTGGAAGGCTTAGACAACATAATGAGGAATACTTTATCATCGGTTTTGAATATCGATTTGGACGACCAAGCATGGTCGCATATCAAACTGGGAGGTAGGATTGGCTTAGGTATTCATAAATTTCAAGTGTAGCCCTACCAGCGTTCCTGTCTTCCGTCTACAGCACTAGTTCTTAGTAGTTCTTTAGTTGAACAATTTTTAAAGAAATACAAAATATTGATTTAAAAACATTTTTTTTCACCTGAAGTCCATCGAGTGCCCGGTATGTGCTTTATACCTATGCTCAGTGCTCGCAAATATATTTCAAACAGGACAACAAAACGAGAATTTTGTTTATTTTTTAATCTGTTTCCAAACATTGTTTCTTGAGAATGGCTAGAGTTTAACAATAAACTACTAGCTATAAACTACTAGTCAAACTCGATGTAGAATGATTGTAAACATAGCGCCCATAGTTAACCTAAAACTGACTCCGTTGTTGCCGCGACTTTTTAAACACAATTTATATAACGTCTCAATTTGAGATTCTGCCTTCAATAAATATTGCTTACTACTTATATCATAAACTCGACGCCAAGCAAGTGAGTTTTAGTTATTTGTGTCGTTGTTTGTTTACAAACATTCTACATAAAGTGTGGCTAGTATAGAAACTCACCTTTCGAAGGCATAGTCAGCCAGAACTGCTGCTTCAGGCGGTACCACAGCCCCGGTGGAAGCTTCATCTTAGCATCCTCCTTGGCAGAAGCAGCCAGGATCTTGAGCGCGTCCACCAGCAGCGACGCGCGCCAGGAGGCTGCGTAGACCAGCTTCATGCAGGACTGGGCGGCGGTGGAGCAGATCATGGGGTACAGAGCTGAGTGACGGCGCAGGTTGAAGAATGATAGGCCTGGAGAAATTATTCAAATTATGTAGTACTAGACGATCGCCTCGCGGTTTCACCCGCGTAGTTCCCGTTCCCGTGGGAATTCCGGGATAAAATATAGCCTATGTCACTCCCTGAAAAGTAAGCTTCCTAACGGTGAAAGAATTTTTCAAATCGGTCCAGTAGTTTTGGAGCCTATTCAATACAAACAATCAAATCTTTCCTCTTTATAATATTAGTATAGACTAGCGGCCCGTCCCGGGTTCGCACGGGTGGAAATTTATTTAAAAAAGAAAAATATAGCCAGTGTTACTCAGGGATAGTGTAGCATTCTAATGGTGAAAGAATTTTTGAAATCGGTCTTTAGTTTTTGAGTTTATTCGTTACAAGCATACAAAAATATAAGTAGTATGTCCTACAAAATATCTTTCCTCTTCAGTAGAGTTGCCCCGTTGTTGTTTTCTATTATATAGAAACCATAAAATAAACAAAATATCTAAGAAATCAAATAATATCGCAAAAATTTTCGACTTCGACGGGACTTGAACCCGAACTAAATGTAACTTTAGTCTTTGAACAGAATTGGATAAACTTCAATGTTTCCCCTGTAGGTGGAGCTAACGGCGCTAGAGACCGTAGGAAGTCGCAGAGATTTTCGACTCCCACGTCACTTGACCTCGTGGTGTAGTTGGTTATCACATCCCCGTACTGAGGGGAGGACGCGGGTTCAAGTCCCGTCGAAGTCGAAAATTTTTGCGATATTATTTGATTTCTTAGAAATTAACCTTAGTGTGGGGTTACGCACTATAATAACAAAAAACCTTAAACAAAATATGTATAAACACTTCATTAATAGGAACACGTTATTTGTGATTACGGCGACGTGTGACTTGATCTACACTAATTAGTGTATATCTGTGACTTGGCGACAAGTCCCACACTTGATCTAAGTACACTAATTAGTGTAGATCAAGTCACACGTCGCCGTACTCACAAATAACGTGTTCCTATAAATAAGTTTTTAATACATATTTTGTTTGTTTTATGGTATCTATATATTAGAAAACAACAACGGGGCAACTCTACTGTCATACGTGTAATAGGGTACATACCTACCTACTCAAGATGAAGTTCGGTCTAGCGAGACATAACATTTTTTTTTCCCCAAATTTCATGGTCTTCCTTTTATTTAAGATTAGCTTCTGCCCGCGGCTTCGCACGCGTATTTTCGGTATAATAAGTAGCCTATTATCTAAGTTAGGCTTTGTTCTAAACGTACGCCAAATTTCATATTGATCTGTTCAGTAGTTTTGGAGATCCTAGGTAACAAAAATTCAGATTTTACAAACTTTCGGCTTTATAATATTAGTAGGATGCTATGTTATTTGGAAAAAAAAATTGGTTGTCTGTAAAGTCGGTTTACTGACGATAGTTGAACGTGACAACGCAGACGCATCGCTCACTCAAGTAGGAGAGAGACGGATGTCGAGCGCTCTCGCTTGCACTTCAAGCCTTACATGGAACGCCTCAGAGCGAGGTAACGCCGCATGACGTAATAGCGAGGTAACGCCGCATGACGTCATGTTTTTTCGTGCGTGCAGCCGGCTCTATCGAATTATAAGACGTTGTCACGTCAAAATAAATCTAACGATTGAGCTTTTGATGGATATCGTAAAATTACGGGTGTATTTTTTTTACAATTCCCGGTTCAGACAGGCGATTATTCAAAAATCTTTGAATGCAGTTTAAATTGTTCTCAAAATCAACCAACTAATCTGTACTAATATTATAAATTCGAAAGTTACTCTGCCTGTCTGTTACTTTTTCACGTCTCGGCTGAACGGATCTCAATGAAACTTGGCAGGGAGGTAAAAGGACATAGGCTACTAAAAAGTGCGTGCGAAGCCGCGGGCAGCGGCTAGTTAATTTATAAAGATATAAGGTTAATTGCTAATTACATGCTCTAACCCTCATGCATGATTAAAGAAGCATTTAGATAGTATAGAAATGTCGAGAGATGTCAACTAGTAATGAGATAAGATGATAAGGCCCATTATAGTTCCTATATTATTATTATTAACCTAATCTTGCTGTGCTCTTAAGAGGGCGCATTGCGTGCCGTTTTGTGAAAAGTATAGGATTTCGCGTGTCCCGCTTCTATGAACGCGAAATCCTAGCATACGTTTTTGGAAAATATGTTTTTGCTTATTTACTAGAAAACTACACAACTTATGAGGAAACTGTAATAAGGAACCAAAGAATTAGTAATAACTAATAAAATAACCTACGAATCAAAACAAAAATCTTTTCTATAGACCGCAGGGTTCCTGAGATCTCGACCAAATTATGTGCAAAACAGTGCAAGTTTCATGATTTTATTTAACGTAATTTTTGTTCGCAATCGTGTGTTCGAAGAAAAATTTTGAATTTTATGTATTTCTAGCTTTTTACCACGGGGATCCCGTGGGTACTGAGAACTAGGCCTAGTTTGACAAGCAAGCCCGCTAGGAGCGCCCCTTAAGAAATTACCACAGAATAATAAATAGTACAGTTTTTTTTCGTTTGACCATAATTCTATTAACAATTCTGCTAATCCTAATCCTATTATCATACTACTAATATTATAAAGCCCTTTGTGAAATCTGAATTTGTGTTACCTAGGATCTCCAAAACTACTGAACAGATCAAGATTAAATTTGGTGTACGTTTAGAGCCAAGCCTAACTTAGATAAAAGGCTACTTATTATACCGAAAATACGCGTGCGAAGCCGCGGGCAGAAGCTAGTATTATAAATGCGAAAGTTTGTGTGAATGTTTGTTACCGCGTACCTCCGTAACTAAGCAGTACTTAACCGATTTAGATGAAATTTGGTAAGTAGTTATTTTAGGTTCTAGAATAAAACATAGGATAATATTAAAAAAATCTTCTGAGGGGATTAAAAAGGGTGACAAAGTTTCTATGGAAAATGATTATTCCTTGGTCCAATTCACTCATAACTCGGTGTAAATAAGTAAATTATTATTATTAAGTAACAATGCATCACGAATTTTTTATTTTACAAAACAACCCTTAGGAGGTGTGCAATAAATTTCTGAAATTTCCACGCTGGCGCAGCTAGTTAGGTATATTTAGAATTTTGCCCATTTATTTTGCAAAAAGAAGTGAAATACGGGAGCGAGACGAGATTTTGAATAGAAATCCTTCATTTCTATTCATACAATGTATTAAACACCAAATCACTCCCTATCTTCAGAAAACTGCTTCATCAGCATTATAATTTATCATTGTAAAGAGTTAGACAACCTTATTTTATGTATACGTAAGTTTATTATACTGTTTATAGGCTATGTATTTTATTATGTAAGTGTTTGGTTTCTTTAAGTACCTATCTAAATAGATTTATTCAGTGATATAGATTTGTTCCTTTCATGTCCAGTCCATCCCAAGGTTGCCTGGACGAGATTGCTCTCAGGCCGCCCTTTACACTTCCTCTATTTTAAATATTGTTTCCTGTCTTTGTGTGGTATAATAAAGTATTTTCTATCTATCTATCGAAACACCGCGCAGCTCACATAGTCTCACATGATGGAAAGTGACGATGTAGCGGACGATGTATCTGGAAGGTCTAGTTTAGAAGAGACCTATTTACCTGACTGCTGACAGATTGAACTGTTGATGTACAGTTATATGACGTCACAGACATAAAATCAATAATTAAATATTTGTACGATCTGCAGATATTTGTTCAGGGTGTTTTCTATCTTTAATAAAAAGTATCAGTCATCTAATACCCATAACACAAGCTCTGCTTTGCTTGGGGCTAGATCATGTGTGCATTGTCTAGTTTTATTTATTTATTTTTCTTTAATAAAATGTAGCCCAATGTCTTTCCCCAGAGCAGCCATCATCTCCTTGCCCATTATATCTATACAACAGCAGTGAAAAAGTAACCGATAGACAAGTACATAATTTCGTATCAACAATATTAGAATTTATGGGCCTAAATCTTAGAGAGACTTCTGCCAAGCAGCGGGCTGGAATCAGGACACAAAAAACATATTTATATTGCAATAATTAACCTTGATTGTATTTTGGCCATTGCTTAGAGATAATAAGTCCTTTTTATCTGAATTAAATTGTGTTTTGTAATATGTTCCAAATGATTTTTATTTTACTAGGTATTTATTTTATTTTACAAAAAACATTATTTGCACTCATTTCTTTTACCTACCTGGTAAGGAAAGAATCAACCATTTTCGTAGCTAATTTTGAAAAACAGTTATTAAAAGGAAACAAAGGGTCCATTTTAATAACTAGTTATAGGCAACAGTGAAGGAAATTGCCTTTTTCGTAGCTAGTTATGAAAAACAGTTATGAAAATGGACCTAAGGGAAATTTAGTGCAACAAAATTATGAATATGAATAGGTAATGGACAAAGGGCTCTTACTTTCAGATCGCCTATTGATGTAAAACTCCAGTGTCCCCTGCCACATATCAAGTCGGAGCCCCACAATGCTCCCTTTGGTGAAGCCTTCCGAATCCTGTGAAGTCTTTGCGTCGTGTTGTACTTTGCCGGTGTAAGATATTCCATAGGATTCTTTGTCCAGTCCCAGTAGTGAACAGAATTTGCGTCTGGATTGGATATGGTCAAACTTGTCTGAACCTAGACCTACCATCTGTGGAAAATGTCGGGAATTAGATATATCCATTGTGAATATTGTGATTGTCAACTAAGTACCTTTTTGTGATGAGGAATAAAGAAACATTTTATTATTATTATATGTGTTTCGAAACGGACAGCATGGTTTGAAGAACTGCATTTGAAATATGGATGTATATATATGTCTCTATGGTAGTTTTCTTGGGAATAATGCCTTAGTTCCTCCGTCAAAGTCATAGCAGCAAGTGTCCATGTCATTGTGACTGTCAATGTCAACTCATAGCGTTTGAAATTTTCAGCGGTGTATGCGGAAAATTTTGTGTTTTTATGGTTTTTTTGGTGAAAAAACGATGTTTATGGTGAAGTACAAGCATTTACTTTGTGCAAAATTCGTGCCCATCTCTCCGAGTTATAATCCCGACCACTGGCTATGAGGTAAGCGTGGAAAACTCAATCACGAGCCTGGCACAAAGTTCCCATCGGATGGTACCTAATACTTTGTTTATTCATGTCGCCGGCACCATCAGGCCGGCCGGTACACGCACGAGTGTGATCCTCTAGTACAGTTTGTCTTATCAAGTTATTGCGATAATAACCCAGGTTGAAGTACATAACCTATAGACGGAAGGTGCGGTGGCACCTTTTAGCACCCTAGATCATGTTAAATCATTTTGCAATCTCTAATTGAGTGTTACAAACATACTTTTGATGAAAAGATGATGATTTAGTAACATGACTACTATTATAAACAGATTTATGTGCATGTAATAGGTATGAAATAATTGTTTGAAATAAAAACATCATTGACACCAAAGTTTGGCAGGGCAAGACATACAAATGCCTACATAAATAACATATCGAAATCTTCGTAGGCTACCTGGTAGTACCTACCTACCTGGTTTGGTAAATAAAAAGTTGACACATTAATGCTAAAAGCTGTCATACTAAACACTTGTAGGATTGTCAGAAAAATCCTGCAAAATGAACGACCTAGCACCTGAAGTGCACTTGCCTGAGGCCCATGTGCTTTGTTTTTTACCGGTTTTTCACAGAGAAGATTAAACCTTAGCACAATAATAATAATCATAATAATAAGTCCCCAGGTTCGGTTTGTACTGTTAGGGGCAGAATCACCACTTTATTTTGAAGAATCAGAATTTTGCTACATATTTCATTGTTACTGGCAGACAGAGTACAGAGAATATATCAGAACAAGAGCTGATTTTTGACTAACTAATCTATATTGTATTGGAATTTAAATATAATATTATGAAAATGCCATAAGTAGGTATATAATTATAGCTTTCTTTTGCTTAAATTATTTAAAGAACAGTACCTACCTACCTTATAACTATTAAGTTAAAAGGTTCTGCAAATTGACCTTTCACATTACAGCTTGTAAATAAAATTACCTGCAGGTATGTTTAACACTTACTCGAAGTAAGGTGCCAAACATAAAAATACTTTGTAGTCTCTCATAATATGTTATTTTCATTGCATTGAAACTGAATATTATGCTCTAGATCATTGTCATGGTGATCTCCGACATTTTGAAGTACCTATCTAAAACATGATTTACTTCCAAGATCTGTTGACACCAGTTGGAATGAACATCACATATTGAACCTAGTTTCACATTCCCAGAATCATAGGTTATTTCCACAGTTGTTTCCTATGGCTTTCATAGAACAACTTTATTTAATAGTAAGTACCTAAAATTAGTTCTATTATTGACCCCGTATTATTCTGAAAATCATTTACTTAGACCCAAAGTTTGAAATAATCAAAATTAAATTATCTGCAACAAACTAAAAATGATCAAGACAAATACAGATTACTATTATTAACCTAGGATGTCCAACAGCAGGGCAATGGCATTCCTTTAAATTAAAGATAAATTCCTACTGCTATTTTGTTTGAGTTAGTGCAACTCACTTCAGGTGAAGGTTAGTGCTCACCAACACACCATCAGAATCTGGTATATTAAATTTTTATTACAATATTCACAAGTCACAAGAGTCACAAGAGCTCAAAGTTCTTTCTTAGTTTTGTTAATTAAGTAGCAGAGGATCATTACATAATTATTTGGTTTACAATAAATACTTTGAAACCTCATAGATAACCAAACCTTCACAGTTGGTTTCACTCGGATGTCATCCACTTTTGACGAGATGCATCGGATGCACTCATTTGAACGAGAGGTTCCAGTCAGGTGGGCAATGACCCTATCAAATATCTGACACTCAAGCCAATATGTGGGACTATACCATTTCATACCGGTAAACGAAACTTATTATTTTAAGTATAAAATAAGGGAAACTTTATCCTATCGTCAGAAACAATGTAACTGGAACTAATAATGGTGATGTTCATGAGAGAGTTATGTTATAGTTTGGCCAACTAACAGTCAAATAATCAACATAATACCGGTATGGTACTTATTGCCCCTGGCCTCGGAGGCTATATCCTAAATTAGGGGCCATCGCATGCTTACTTGGGCTAGGCGATGATGTTATTGGAGCTGTCTTGACGACGATTCAGGACACTACTACGGCAGCATGCCTCTCGGGGAGGTATAGCGGCATGGCCGTCTGCCAGCCAAATAATCTAAACAGAGTATCGGAACGGTACTTATTGCCCCCGGCTGCGGAAGCTGTATCCGGAACATGGGGCGTGGCATTATAGACATCAAATGAAGGCTATTACAGTAAAATAGTACAATACTTCTCATTATTATATTTCTTCTCATATTAACCAAGTGTGCCTTTTGCTCCTACGGCTAATAAATTTATGAGTGTGAGTATTACCCCATTCATGGCCTGGACTCTGCGGTGTGACCCGCAGAGGTGGCGACTCTGGTGCCCCGTTGCTAAACCTGATAGGTTAAACTAGCAGATGGACACTAACAATGTTAACTCCAGTGCGGAGGAGATAAGGATGCAATTTTTCGTTAAGCCTTCAATGGCTCGAATGGTACTTAAATACCTCTGGCCTCGGGGACCGTATTTAAAAGAGGTTTCCTAGGTGACACTTAATCATCATCAGCCTATATTAGTCCACAGCTGGCTATAGGCCCCGCTGGCACTTGGTCTTAAAAGCGATACCTCGCTATAACAAGGTCAGGTCGACTTTTATAACACCTTCAGTCGAAGTGTGATCAGTCTTGTCTGAATATACACGTCGCCCTCGGAGACTGTATCCGGATAATGGGGCATACATACCAGGCGATTTACGCCCCAACAAAGTGACCGACATTTTGCCAATATATTCGAGCCTGAGAGGATAGCACACAATCTATGATAATGCTTCTGGCTTATACATTTTAAATCTTGTATTGAGGTTCTGTCTGAGCTCCTTTAATGTTCTCTCCCCAGTGAAGTCCCCCCTAAGATGGAGACAATGGAACTTTTGGTAAAAAAGTGTGGGGGGGGATGGGGGGTTAGCCGGTACGGTGAAGTAGACAAGTGGTAAGACTAGGCACGTCACCCACTGTCCTGTATCAGATTGTCCATCATTATCACCAACCAAGGTACCATTACCCTTTACCGTCGGATATGACGTGGTTCTCCGCAATTAGATATATATCGTCTAGCGGGAACACCATGGAGTTATGGTGTCAGTGGATTCATAACCAAGTATTTTTCATGAAAACAATAACATACCCAAGCAGACACCTGTTTTGGTGTTTTCTGCAACTGGACCTGATTCAAGTACTTATGTTGTTCAGTTCAGAGAACTAAAAAGCTATATGTAGATATCATTAACTACCATCTTTATATTACATAGAAATACCGATAATTACACAGCAAGGGTTATAGCGAAATAACCCCTTGTAAATAAGTTATCCATACCATAACATATTTTATTTTATATTTGTAATGTAATAATGTTAAAAGTCCTATTTGAACTAAATGCAATTAGTATGGACAGTTAATTAAAGATATACTTATGAAGTATGTTTATGTGAATCCCAGATCTCATAATAGCAAGATCAATTAAATTTATTGATTCTAAAAATGAGCACATTACCAAGCATGTGATCAACAAATAAATCCTGAATTAGATAAAATTAAAACTATCACATTCAAACTGAAAATATTCTACTAAGCAGAATTCCATTCATTGAAATATTAGACCTTGCATTTTAGAGCTTGCATTTTAAATCAGCAAGATTTTATGAATACCATAATCCTATTTAATAAATTGATGAATCTAAATAGTCCATAGTAAAGTTTCAAATAGAAACCAGAACTTTACTCATTTAAATAATGAAATACCTATATTACCTATACATACAATATTTTCATACTTAGATCACTGCCTTTTACCCAGTTTATGACAGTTTTAAACATTGTCCGGCCCCACGAAGCGATCTGCTGTACAGCGACAGAACTGCGGCGTCACCGGCTGCCACTGTCCAGACCTAAGCCCCAACGAAGTGACCTGCATGACGG
The DNA here is from genome assembly GCA_963564075.1 of Eupithecia subfuscata. NCBI lineage: Eukaryota > Metazoa > Arthropoda > Insecta > Lepidoptera > Geometridae > Eupithecia > Eupithecia subfuscata. The sequence goes on from OY751108.1 coordinate 1,361,452, forward strand.
CGCACAATACAACTGCAGAACGGCGTCGCCGGCTGCCACTATCCAGATCCAAGTGTACATAAATGTGCTTCAGGGGCACTTTGTGTGATGCTAAGTATCGTTGATTTCTGATCAATTAGATTTGATAAATACTCAATATTTTGTTTTACACAACTTTAAAGTCTTAGAAGTTATGTCCTAAGATCTTTGACTTTGTTATTTATGTATTACATGTTAGTACCTACTTAGTTACATGTCATACATTTTATTTTCACATAGCGTTTGTCCGTCTTTCACCAGCAGATAACAAACAGGTCTTCAAACCATGCTGTCCGTTTCGAAACACATATAATATTACCGTTTTGCACAAAAACAAAACGGATATTATGTGAGTGGAGAAACGGACAGCATCAGCAAGGTACTTGCTGGTGTTGATGACACTATGAGTTGACATTGACAGTCACAATGACATGGACACTTGCTGCTATGACTTTGACGGAGGAACTAAGGCATTATTCCCAAGAAAACTACCATAGAGACATATATATACATCCATATTTCAAATGCAGTTCTTCAAACCATGCTGTCCGTTTCTCCACTCACATAATATCCGTTTTGTTTTTGTGCAAAACGGTAATATTATACATTTGTGAGCTGGAAAGTTTTAAGATGGAATGAGAGCCTAGCCTAAAGTAGGTATCTCTTAATTATTTTAGCAGAATTATCTCCATGTTGAATATACTTTCTTCTATGATAAGAAAACTAGGTACATAGACAAGCATTTATCTGGAACATTGGCTGGGGTAAACGTTTTCTTGAGAATGTTTTGGAGACTGCAACTCAGCAAATGTAGGATGCCCTCCGGCCAGATGCGATGAGGATCTACAGATGCTGGATGCGGCAAGCTGAAGAGAGGGTCACAGGGCGCTATGACGCGCATTAGGGACGGCCTATGTCCAGCTGTGGACTATTATTTATTAGCTTGGCTATCACGCCGTTAACCGACTATCGGAACTATAGACGCTGAATCAACATGCCATGATAGATCCCAATTGAGAGTGGCAAGGCTGTTTTTATTATTATTATTATTGAATTATAGATGAGCAGCTGAGAACTGACAACTTCACTACAGTACTACACTAGATAATCTCTTATAGTAGTCAGATTGTGCGTTTGTAACATTGGTCGAGCCTTGATGAGGCAGAGCATATTGGAGTGCTATTTTATATTACTATGACCTACGTATCTACATTCCTGCAAATAAATGATTTATGATTTTATCCTTTGTATTTCTATTACTCATAGACCCCACAGTGGGTAAAATCCAACAGCAAATGATATTTTTATAGTCAATAGACCTTCATTTGACTATTATCAGGTTCCCTGTCTCCATACAAAGGTCTCATTGAAAGGTTCTACGCTCACTTATTCATTTAAGGATTCTCTTTTGTGTCAAAACAAAAGTTGTATATAAACACTTGTCTAAGAAGATTTTTGTAAAAAAAAATAAAAGAATAATGATCACATGTGATTCATGAACGTACGGCAAAGGATCTAATATACCACGCCTGCTTGAGCTGTTTCAATGACAACCATGAAAACTGATGTGTGTTTGGACAAATATAGTGATTTCAAATGTGTTAATGATTATAATTACGTGAATAAAACTATGTGATTTTTGTAGAAAAAAATGCCTTTAATTGCCAGCAAAATTGACCCCCATGCATAAAAAACAAAAATCACCAGATTTTATTTCGTCTATTTAATTATGATGATGTGTCCTGTCACGTCCCATACAAAAAACGAAATTAGCCCGCCACTTTCAGATACAAGAAAATATCGGAATAAGCATCAATAATTGTGCATATATGATTCATGAGCGTAACAGACCGGGTACAAAAACGCTCCAATGAATCATAATGATTCATTGGACAGGGAACCTGTTATTAATGATTTTAGATTGAAAATGAAACACTTGACTTACAATATCAGTTCCATAGGTATCCGTGAGCATCTTGACTTCCCAGTAGTAATGGCAGTTGTGCTGCAGTGGCGTGTCTCCCTTCACAGCGGCCGTGCCCGAGCTGTACGTCGGGTGGAACATCACAAGTTGGTTGTTGTCTGAGAGCAACACCGAGCTGGAATCTGACACCGGCGGACTCTGCCATTTCCATTCTATTACTGAAAGTCATTGGTATTTTGAATGCGTGTGTGAATGTATGCAATGAATAATAAAATTTATCTTATCTAATTTTTATTTTAAGTTTATTATTCATCTAGCACCTACCTATAACACAAGCTCTGCTTAGCTTGGGGTTAGATGATGCTGTGTGGACTAATAAGCATTATTTATTTACATAATTATTCGAAGTCTCGCTGCATTCCTCTTTATTTCACATGTATGGGTGGTCAAAAAGAGTTTCGAGAAAAATTAGGACTTTACTTCTTAAACATCGTAATTATGCTCTAATTTATAGATCTCAAGAAGAGATTAAATACGAAAACTACTTACGATCGTCTTCCTCCCCGCAAGAGCATTCGTCTACGGATCCCCAAATCACTGGCACAGGCACCTTATTGCTCTTGTGCCAACAACAATCGCAATAGGGCCGATCATCATGGTATCTGATGATCCGACTGCTCGCATTTGCTGGAGTCATCAGCATTTTGGACTATTGTGACCTGCTTTGCTGTTATAACTAGCACGTCCTTATTACAGAACACTACAAAATTCACTGAATTTATTTATTTAGATTTGGCACAAAAATAAACACAGTATTTACAAAAAGGTCACTCACACACCCACAGAACAGAATAATCAGTGTTGCCAGAGCCTACTCACACTCAGCCCAGGTTGCCATTTGTAGGTTCAAATGTTGCCATCTGAAACCAAAGGTTGCCATTAGAAAAAATCTGTAAAAAAACTATACGTTCTAAAAAAATGCAGTGTTAGGTAAGTAACTGAAAAATAACATACCCCACTCACCTAGGTTTTTCGAAGTTTTTTATGTCACTCATACACACATTGGATTGGTGAATTCCAACTCAATGAAAAATATAATCTGAAAAAAAAAATAGCCGTAAGTAATAAAAAAAAAAAAAATTGGTTGCCTGTAAAGTCGGTATACGGGCGAAAGTTTTACGTGACAACGACTTTGAGTGGTAACTGAAGAAACTGCGTTACGCTCCGCTCACGCGGAGCGTAACGCAGTTTCTTGAAGTGTCACCCGGCAAACCAATTTATAAGACGTTGTCACGTCAATAACCTTTGCCTATCCTTTAATGGACGAAATGAACCTCTATCTAATCTATACTAATATTATAAAGAGGAAAGGTTTGATTTTTTGTTTGTTTGTTTGTTTGTATGAATTGAATAGGCTCGGAAACTACTGGACCGATTTGAAAAATTCTTTCACCGTTAGGAAGCTTACTTTTCAGGGAGTGACATAGGCTATATTTTATCCCGGAATTCCCACGGGAACGGGAACTACGCGGGTGAAACCGCGAGGCGATCGTCTAGTAAATAATAAGATGGGAAATCTTTCCTTCTTTCATTTTTTTGACATTGACAAAGAAGGACGGACAAATCAACCAATTTGTTTGATCCAACTGCAAGTATAGGTGGGTAATGGTAGGTAGGTACCTATGCAAGTATAGGTACCTACCTACCATTTGCCTAGTTTTATGTTTTATTAGAGCATTTTTGTTTTACAAAATATATAAAAAGTAAAACTGAAATAGAGCCGTTCTCGAACCTACTGTAGTGTAGACGTGACGTGACGAATATTCAGAAATGTTACTGAATTTCATTAAAATTAATTTAGTAAGTAGTTGTCTTTAAAAAAGTATAGGCTGAAATTTACATTATTGGAGACAAAATCTGAAACTCGAAGACAAACAAAAAACTCTTTGCAGCCCTAATTAAATTACCTACTTAGGTACCTACCTTTCGTCGATTTCATGCACTAAGTAATTATGAGTAACGTCTTATTCCTATCCTAGATACCTACCCAAAAGGTTGGAAGGATGGGCTGATGATTGATGAATAATGAATGAATCATGATTCAATCAGTCAAACTGTTTTTTCAGTTAGGTCTTTAGGTAGCTTCTTCGATTAAAACAATAAAAAAAGAGAACTTACCAGTAGATAAAACAGGAGTATTAGAAAACCATGAAAAATACTTCCTTTGCACTGCACACAGACACACACATCCATTTTTGTTTTAGAGTTTACGTATAATTACTTTTATCTCTAGCTTCACCAAAATAGACATTTTGACTGTAGAAATACTGGTACAATTTGTTTGTCTACTAATGTATTATTTATTACCTATGTATTGTTATAATTTTTGGGAATAAAATGCATTCAATATTTTGATTTTGTTCAATTCAATGCGTTCAGTTCATCTGCAAAAGTTATTCCATATTTTCTTACTGATGATCGCGCGACAAGTCGAAAAGTTGCCAAAAAGTTGCCATTTGAGCTTGGTTGCCATTTGGTTGCCACGAAGGGTCAAATGTTGCCAAAATGGCAACCAAAGTTGCCAAATGGCAACGCTGAGAATAATACTAAATAAAATAATAGATAGATAGAGAAATCCTGTGGAGAAATCACAGAGAAATGAATGAGTGAACTGTAGAATCCATAAAAAGTTTGTGGTGTGGTGAACTGAACTGGTACTAGGTACATAACTCAATACCGTAGAAAGAGAAACCTATAGAACTCGCGCAATTGCCATCGCATTCACACTAAAGAGAGAACGACTTATGCCTAAAGCCTAAGAAGAAATGAAATAGGACGATTAGCTCTCTATCTCATCCAGCGTGCCGGTTTTTGCATTGTTTAGCACCTCCATGTGCTAAACAAATTTCCTTATCCATCGACGGAGCTCGATACGAGACTGGTGAAAAAAGTTTTAAAAGTTCTAAACTTTTGTTTTTTATGTTTGAACGTGATCAATGTGTTTATGTGGACATTCCCGCAGCTAAAAACAATAAAATAGAGAGACAAATATGGTGCGGTGCAGCGTTTTTGCATGTAGAAGTGATAGTGAAGAAAAAGTGCCGGATATATCATTCCACTCGTAAGTACAAGTTCTTTTGACTACAAAAAGGTTCAAAATTTACAGTTTCATAGATTTACATACACACAAGGCTCAAACATTATGTTTTATGCTATTTTTAGTTCATCTAACTTGTAATTGTGAAAATTTAGGGTTGCCTGCACCCGATGATAAAATTCCCCGAATGGCGCATTGAAATATTTTTTAATAGGTACCTGGGTCATTATCAAAAAATATGTACATTGTGACTAACATGATTGAAATTGTGACTAAACTGTTTTGTGATATACCTGTACTTTTATAGTAAATGTGAGTCACATTTTTTGTAAGGGCGTGTGCACATAAAGTTTTTTAAACAAAACTACAAATTAGTTTGGGGTTAAAATAAAATGTTTTATTTGACTATTACTACTATCATTACTTACTATTATTGCAATCAAAAATTAACTAACATGACATGTTTTAACAGAAATACGTTTAGTAAGATGCAAGGTTACAATATAATTTTAGAAGTAAATTGAATCTGTTTCATTTAATAAAACAAAAGCATCTGGTTTTACAGAAAATCCGTTCAGAAAAGTTATATATTACATTTTGTATAATTTTTTTGCTAGTGTAAGCAAACCTTTACTTTGCAAGTTGATGTGAGTCACGTCATATGAGTCACGAAAATTCACGAAATGTGACTAACATGTTGGTAAACATTCTGTGCAAAACCTAAACTCCAAAAATATTCTGTAAAAATAATTAGCAATACAGATGAATGGAACACACAATCTAACTAGCATTTGTTAGGTCTATGCTATATAAATAATTAAAAATAATACACACCTTACTTCGTTTGTAAATCCACCGTGATTCACATGATTTTTTTTGGGAATTTTGGCCGGTCTTTTTTGTCAACACAAAAAATGGAACTAAAACCAAATGGCCGAGTTATTGTTGAGAACTAGTAGGCCGCATAGTGTTGCCAGTAATGAAAAAATAACTTTAAGTGGTAGAATTACGACGAAAACTATGGAAATCCTCCGTGACATCCTCTGAGTGACTCACATGTTTAAAACCTGAGACAAACATTAAAGTATTTTTTTATCTTAGAATTATTGTCTAAATTATTTTTAATTATTGTCTAATTATTTATGCCCCGGCTTCGCACGCGTTGTTTCTATGGAAACGTTTAAAAGCCATTTCTATCCCATAGCAACTGATTTGTGGGATAAAAAGCTTTTTATATAAATCCTGGAATCTAACATAGATGTTAGATTCCAGGATTAGAATTACTTACCTGTATACAAAATTTCATCCCGATCCGTTCAGTAGTTTTGGCTTGAAGAGGTAATATGTAAGTTGTTGCTATGACACACATAGCCCATCGGACTTCGTGAGATAGAACAACTATAACAAACATCCATCCATTCATCCACACTTTCGCATTTATAATATTAGTGTTTTTATTTGTTATAGATTTCCCGAAGATAAAGAATTACGTTTGCATTGGATCAAAGCAACGGGTTGCAAAGTATGGGAACCTAAAAAATCTTCGTAATAAAAAAAATTGTAATGATTCTGTGATATTTTAAATGATTCTGTGATTTTTGTACTTAATCTAATTCAACTGTCCAAATCTAATCTAACTGTCCCATATAAATAAGAAAAAAATTATCGTAAGTAGGTTCTTGTAGAAATTGGTATGCTAATTTTAAAATGATTCTGTGATTTTTATAATGATTCTGCGATATTTTAAATGCTTCTGTGTAAATGCGTGTATATTTTTAAATTAAAAAAAATGCTGTGACTAACTAGGTATAAGTACCTATACGCAAGTACAAAGAAAGTTAAGTACTTTTTAGATAGCAACATTACTATTTTTTAGCAAATATACGATGTTACGTTCGTAAGTAACCATTTTTTTTTAAGTTTTATTAATTTATGTAAATGTTATTGTATAGGTAATATAACTAAGACATTTATAATTAAACTGTGATTTTATGATTAAGTAGTAATAAAACGAAATGTTGAAGACTGATTTAAACGGTAAAATTTATAAACGTTAATTATTGTAATAAATATTGATTATATCAAAAACACTTGTTTCTCTATCTGTACTACTCACCTTAATACCTTCATAATTATATTTACCTACCAAAAACAACCTCGGTCTGCCTGCCTTCCACTTGTAACGCCAAACAGGGTTCACATTGTGATACTTACTTGTATAATTATAATCACCTAGCAATAGCCTTTATTCACAAAATAGAAAATTATACTAGTATTTACAATTGAAACAATTGAGCTATTTTCAGACTATTGCAGGTAGCTCAACTGATCAATATCAATACCAGTCGGAAGCGTCCCCAAGACGCTGGCTGCATTGCCACGCTGTATGGCAATGCTGATGCGCTGTGCCCGATACTCACTAGCTCTCGGGTCACGCTTCGCTTCGAGCAGACGCTCAGATAATTTAATTTTTAAATTTATTAACTGGAAAATCGCAAATCCGATCTACCAACTAAGACATGAAATAAGGAACCTAAAATCGGGGTAAGAAAATTGCATGGCAACACTTTTCCCCCACCACCTCGTATACTTTGTCTTGCTCTCTGGCATGCTCGCTGAAGATCTACCTATATTTAATCTGAGCTCAATACCATCTCAATACCACCAAAGAGAATACAAATCATAGATAAAGTATAAAATATAGATGACTGGCAGGCGGGTTCCAGAGTAAGACAAAGTTTACGAGGTGGGTGGGGTGAGGGTGCAATTTTATAACCGCAATTTTAGGTTCCTTACTTTATGTCTGGTTGGATTGCGGTGTGGATTGTAAATAGAAAATTTCACTGAAAGGAGACTTCAGTTTGATTCTAAAAACAATTTGAGCTGCTTTCAAACAATTTTGAATAGTAAAATAAAAATAAATCATAATCAAAAACTCTTTATTTCCATAAATACAATAAATGTACACTTAGAAAAGGTCAAAATATAAAACGAAACACTGACACTATTGCCTGTCTGAACCGAAAATCGAACCCGCCATTTTGTAAAAACACCCGTATTTTTACGATACCGATCAAAACGGCTCAATCGTAAGGATTATTTTTTCCAAAAAACATAGCATCTTGAATATAAGGAAGGCCATGAAATTTGAAATTTATTATTATAATAATTACGTTTTGCTGACAATTAATTTAATGTATGGTCTTCCTTTTATTTCACATGCTATTTGGAAAAAAATTGGTTGTCTGTTAAGTCGGTTTACTGACGATAGTTGAACGTGAAAATACTGATGGAATGGTAGCATTTGATACTCGATCAAAACATGTAAATGTACTATAGTATAGCAGCTGTCCACGCAGACGCATCGCTCACTCAAGTAGGAGAGAGACGGATGTCGAGCGCTCTCGCTTGCACTTCAAGCCTTACATGGAACGCCTCAGAGCGAGGTAACGCCGCATGACGTCATGTTTTTTCGTGCGTGCAGCCATCGTTGCTTTTGGTTTTTATCGTTATTAAGTGCGAGTTATTTTGCACAGAAACACTATAATCATATTTACATACAAAAAACAAAACTTTGTTCGCATTCTCGAACGCCTTTACATAATTATTGGTAACTAGCTGCGCCCCGCGGCTTCGCCCCCGTGGAAATTTATGTTTCCAACTTTCTTAATTTTTTCTTTCATAAGAACCTTCTCCCGACATTAACAAACACAACAAAGAAAGAATTAGCGAAATCGGTCCAGCCGTTCACGTGTGATGCCGTGACCAAGGAAAACGGATTTCATTTTTATATACAACTAGCTGCGCCCCGCGGCTTCGCCCCCGTGGAAATTTATGTTTCCAACTTTCTTAATTTTTTCTTTCATAAGAACCTTCTCCTGACAATAACAAACACAACAAAGAAAGAATTAGCGAAATCGGTCCAGCCGTTCACGCGTGATGCCGTGACAACGCGAAACGGGTTTCATTTTTATATATAAGACTAGCTGCGCCCCGCGGCTTCGCCCCCGTGGAAATTTATGTTTCCAACTTTCTTAATTTTTTCTTTCATAAGAACCTTCTCCTGACAATAACAAACACAACAAAGAAAGAATTAGCGAAATCGGTCCAGCCGTTCACGCGTGATGCCGTGACAACGCGAAACGGGTTTCATTTTTATATATAAGACTAGTTGACCTTGCGAACTTCGTACCGCTCTCGCCTTTTAAACCTTCATATTTTTATATTGTGAAAAAAAAAAATTGTGAATCTATCTAAACCATTCCCAGATCCCCTTGAACACACACTAAAAATTTCATCAAAATCGGTCCAGTCGTTTGAGAGAAGTTCAGTGACATACACACTCACAGAAGAATTATATATAGTAAGATATATAGATTTACTGACATTGCGAGATTTTGTTATTTTGTATGGGAGGTGATTTACGTAACTTGTGTCGAGCTCCGTCGATGTCATCGGAAAGTTGTTTAGCACATAGATAATTATTAATTATGCTAAACAATGAAAAAAACCAGCACGCTGGATGAGATAGAAGGCTATTCGTTCTATCTCATTTCTTCCTAGGCTTGAAGCATAAGTTGTTCTCTTTTTAGTGTGAATGTAATAGCATTTGCGCTAGTTGTGTAGGAAGAGCTCTTCCTGCTGTCACTTTTTTTGAATGTTTCGTTCAAAACCCAACCGTGGCACAAGCCGTTGCGCTATCTTTAGATAATGGGTTCAGTATCTTTTCAAATAGATTTTTTTGTGCATAATGACCCACTTATGGGAACAGTCCTAACCCAATATTAATATTTTATCTTTATAGTATCGATCTATCTCATTATAGAATCAAACGATGTAGCGTGTCGTCTTGTGCTCATAATTCATCTCAAGGTTTTCGAACGAAACTTAGACGAATTTTCCGGAAGTCTACGATTTATAATTTTCTAGTCATAGCACACACTTCAATTATTAACTACCAAGATAACTTTAAATGGTTTTCACAAACCCAAGTATTAATTTAAAATTTTCATTAAAATACATGTAGAAGCAATGTTTTGTGCTTTTCTAGACTATTCGATTGTTTGGTTTTCACCGCGCACCCCGCCCACAAATGGCTGTCAAAAATATAGAGAACATGGCCAAATGAAATGAATTTTGTTATTGATGCGTGAAAGTGTTCTAATTAATATTTAATTTCTTTTGATATGTTTTCCAAATAATAATATTACATGCTAGAGACTAAACTTGGTATATTCACCCATTTTTTGTTGACATAAACATGATTTTCGCAACTATTATTTTGCGAAAATGTTTATCAAAGGTTTTTAATTTATTTAAAATCAGTGCGTGATGTTATTGTGATAATAAAGCACCCTGGATGATAAAATTAGGGTGAGCTGTAGGTTAGTGTTGTCATTTTTGAAAATAATTCTATATTTGCAAAGAAAAACATCAAAACGTTTTGAATGTAAACAAGGTAATTTTCGGAAAAATCTTTTGTCTGACTAGTTTATTTAAGATGACACTTACAAAGTGGTATGCTTGCAAAGCTTTAGCTGAAAAAAGTTTACTGTAGATCTGCATAAAGGTAAGGAAATAGTTTCGAGCTTTTTATACGTTATCTAGGCTATGACCTGAGTGACCTATTTATTTTGCAGAACGTAGTGCAGAACCTTATATCATTAACATGGAACTAAATCCCTAAAACCTATATTGGTTTAATTCACTTGAAGCTTCTTAAAAAGGTATTTTACCACTTCTGTTCTGTAGGAACTTCTACTTGTCTATCTATACCGCAATGAATAGGTAGGTACAACATTGTACAGACGTTTTATAAGTAAACAAACATCTGAATCAGCCAAAAATAAAGTAAAAACTGAATTCCCCTTTTATGAAAACACATCACATTAGTGTCTCAAGTTTAGACTCTGAACATTTTATTTCAGTGGGTAGGTTAGGTATGTGGTTAGGTAGGTAGTAGGTGACCACGCTACCTACCCATTTGTTTTGGATTGTATCTAGCTAGATAGGTACTACCAGACAGACAGGGCGCTATCATGCCTCCATAGTAGGGAAAGCCTATGTCCAGCTGTGGATTGAGTAGGTAGGTAGGCTGATGATGATTTACCTGATTATATTGAACTTAAGGTTACCTTAAGGTTAAGGTTATGATGATAATGTGCACCTAGATATTTTATTTTCCTAACGAGTACTTAGTAGGTACACTGCACATCATTGCCTACCTTTATTGGTAGTTAGGTAGGTATTATTTACGGTCGATATCCTACTAATATTAAAAATGCGAAAGTTTGTGAAATGTGAAATTTTTGTTACCTACGATCTCCTTAGCTACTGAACGAACAGAACAGACTAAGATGAAATTTGGCGTAGGACCTATTTATTTAGAACATAGCCTGACTTAGATAATAGGCTACTTAATTAACCGAAAATACGCGTGCGAAGCCGCGGGCAGAAGCTAGTGTTTCTATATTTTTTCTCCTCAAAGGTAAATCCATCCATCAAATGGGCGCAGTCCAGTGACGGACTAAGGACAGAGGGAGGGGCTACCGCAGGAGGAACACGGCGGCGGCGCTCCAATGCATTTCTGGATCGACAAGCGCAGCCAGTGCGCGTACACCGGCCGCCATAGGGTGCCTTCATCTTTGTCAGCTGGTAATGCAATATTAAACTTGATAAAGTACATGTTTTAAGCGCGCTCCACATTCTCGTCGAGATTCTGAGCGAGAATCTCGCGTAGGTACCTACTTTAGCAAATAAGCGCGTTCCACATTCTCGCGAGAATCTCGCGAGAAGGCGAGAACAACACAAGAAACGTGAGTGTGGAACCAATTCACATGTTCTCGCCTGTTCTCGCGTTCTCGCGCTCTTTGTCTCGCGTCAAAAAACCGACAAAAAGCGGAGAACTAGGCGAGAACGTGCGAAGAACATGTGAATCGGTTCCACACTCACGTTTCTCGTGTGATTCTCGCCTTCTCGCGAGATTCTCGCACGAATGTGGAGCGCGCATTAGAATTTACGAAGAAACTATAGTAACAGTTAGAAGCAGTAGGTACCTATTAACACAAGGGTAGGTCACCTCCTATGCGTAAAATGTGCAAGCGACGAGAGGACGATGAAGTACCTAATACAAAAACTGTGAATACTGGTAGCTTTGACGGCTTAATAATGATGATGGCAGGATTGCTTATTATTTTTAAACTTTTAAGTTTAAGTGATCCTTATTGCCAACTGATTCCGACTGTCTACATTTCCCCTAGAAAGAGGTGTGGTTTTCGCAGAAATCTTACGACTATGGCGCGCTCGACTCGTAAAGATCTAGACTGGCATCCAAGAGCTCGAGTAGGAAGAGCTCGGGAAGCAAGAGATAAATATTCCGGTGCCTATTACTTTCTCTAGCAAGCACAAGACGTTTCGCGTACCTACTGCACTGCGGCTGCATCCCTGATACAGCCTACCCATTTATTTACAAGCTTCTCTCGCCCCTCGCATACCGCAGGATATGACGATGACGACTGGTGTTTATACTAGCGAGGATTATTCGTGATTTTTAAGGTTTTCAATAAAAGCCTTAAAATGTTTTTCATATTATAATTCTGGCGTAAATCTTAAATCACTCACTAGGTACGTCACTATCAATATTATAAAACTTTTAAATCCATCATGGTTATTAATTTATAATGAAACCAGTGGTAGTATTAACGTTCGTAGCAAAATACTTTTGTCTTGATTTCTTGAGGGTAGATCGATATATCTGCCAAAAACTCACTCGCAGTGCCCTCAGTTATTCCGTGATCATGGCGCATATAGGTAACTATGCCGAAATATTGGAAAGCTCAAAACTCAAATCATGGTAAATATTTTAAATGACGTTGTAAATACTACCAATATTATATACATCAGGCAGCTAAGTACTAATTTCAACTTCAATTTAACGTACCGTTTCTTTGTTTTTAATTACCTAGGGATTTTTAATGTTTGTCCTTGTCGTTGAACACAGGGCGGGCACGAGGCCGTGTGTGCGCGGGGGCGGGCCTGGGCGTGCGCAAGGGCATGGCGGCGCCCGTGCATCGCTTCGCGGCCGTCGACTGCCCACCGCGCCGCCCGAGACCCTCGCACCGGAACTATCCGTAACTATTTTAAACATTTTATGTGCCTTGTACAATGAAGCTTATATACGTTATTATTATTACACGCAGAAGGAGACGTCTACGCAAAAGGTGGCCGAGTGATCTCATTTCTAAGCCGCAATGGTGAGAGGCCGCAAAAGACCGTGATGATTGGGTATTTATGGTGGAGGCCTTGTCCAGAAGTGGGATGAAATAGGGAAATGTTGTTTACTACATGGTGCATTTGTGAACTTCAAGAACTATAACGTTGTAATCAACAGGCCTGCACCTATCCCGACGGTGCACAACCCCACTCGACGTCAGAATGAAGACTCTATTTACGTGGAGATTCCCTTGGAACCGCCCCACCCTACCATCGCGAGCCTGGCGGCCGCCCGCAGCGTCACCCCCGACACGCTGCTTCGGACGGCGGCGCTGGGGCTGGCGCATCATCACTCGCCGATGATGGCTCCGCATCTCAAGTTTGGGATTATGGTGTCATTCGCGCTGGCCACTTTGTTTCTTGCGGCGGCGAAGTATTATTTCGATCGGCAGGTGAGGTCCAAAATAGGATCTTTTGAATAAACTATTACTTTACTCAGTAGAGATCAGGTATAATATTTAATCCCGACGCAAACAGAGGGTAAGTTTTAAATCTTTATTTGCGTGCCTCTCTGTGGAATCATAGTTCTCGAATTTACGAATCGATTTTATTTTACATCTTGTGTTTGCAAATGACTTTGACGAGTGTTCTCGTCTTGTATGTAAAAGTGCACTTATATTTAATAAGTGCAGTTGTTCTAATGTAACGATGAGAGGTATAATTAGGTAGGTACCTAATATCTGCAAGGTACTTGAGTTTCAAAGTTAGGTCGCTTAGGAGTTCTCGAATTTAGTAAAATAAGATATTTTCAACAAAATATAATCAGCTTCCTGCAATCTAACCTTAGGTGGTCCGCGACAACTCCTCCGGCGGCGAAGCATCCATCGTCTGCGCGGCGGTGGCCTGCGTATGCTGCGTGGGCTGTGCGTTGTCCATGTGCCGCGCCGCGCCGCCGCCACCCCTGCCACCAGAACGCATCTCCTCTACTGCTAGACGAGAGCGGCAGCAACCCAGACAGGTAATTTACTTACAACTTTCTTATTGACGTGACAACGTCTTATAATTCGATAGAGCCGGCTGCACGCACGAAAAAACATGACGTCATGCAGCGTTACCTCGCTATGACGTCATGCGGCGTTACCTCGCTCTGAGGCGTTCCATGTAAGGCTTGAAGTGCAAGCGAGAGCGCTCGATATCCGTCTCTCTCCTACTTGAGTGAGCGATGCGTCTGCGTGGACAGCTGCTATACTATAGTACATTTACATGTTTTGATCGAGTATCAAATGCTACCATTCCATCAGTATTTTCTTAAGATGTTGTCACGTTCAACTATCGTCAGTGAACCGACTTTACAGACAACCAATTTTTTTTTTAGTAAAGCAAAAACACACATCCTTGTTATAATTATAATAATGTCCCCCTAGCCGAATTTCGACCATGGTGGCTTGGTGGCCAGTCTCATCGGAGACTAGCCCCATGCGCAGAACATAATATGTTCTGCGCAATATGTTCTGTGCACTATTATATTATAATAGTGCACAAATGTGAGCGCAAATACAGGTGCATTCTCTATTCCCTCACTCTCATAATCCGATGGGACGGCAGGGCAGATCGATACGACCGCGGTAAGGTCAAGCGCAGGACCAACAGCTGAACGTGCTTTCCTAGGCACGGGAACACATCCTAACACTGCTTGTAGGTATGGTCGGGCTTCAAATGAAACGAATGGATTCTGTTCAATCATTGGGTGGGTGGGTAGATACAGATACGGGCTGTGTTTGATAATGATTCTAATGGGACTGATTTTCCCAGATGAGTAGCAGTCCTCAGCAACTCGGCATTACGTTCTGTATAATTTTTGATACCATAAAATGTTATTATCTATTCCCCGATCTTTCCGTGTGTAAAGTCTGAACCTAAATGACTCTTATTCTTATTCTAAATGATGTCACAAGATTTAAAATTGTTTATTGCGTACATAGGTCTTAATAATAGGCATGTAACAGCTTCAACATGAGCCCGAGTGGGGCACAACAATGTTATGAATATTAATAACATAGATTATGTGTCCCAAGTAAATAGGTAAATCTTCATGGGAGTTTAATTTAACCGCTTTAAAGTACAGCCATCTTACACGACATTTATCCACAGCAACAGTCCCAATCAGAGCCCTCTGACGACATCTCCCTGACAACCCTCCTGCAATCCGCGCCGGGCGACTCCCCCGAGGCGCCGCCGCCGTACAAGATCGCAGTCCTGATGCCCGGCCGGGAGTCGCCGCCGCCGCCCGCCTACAGCGAGCTCAGCTAGCTGGAGCCGCCGGTGACTCAGGAGTTTATTATATAGACGAGGGAGTAAGGTTCTGGTACGATTTGAATTCAATATAATTTTAGGACATAATTTACCATCATACAGACTGAATCTCAACTAGTTTCAGATTTTTACGATGACAGCTGCGAGTTACTTAAATAAATGTGATACGATGATGGTGAAGTTTGCCCTGAGATTTGGTAACAAGACAACTAAAAGTAAGAATCTTCAATGTTTAAAAATGTATTAAAATCAACCGAAATAATCGAAAGTCATACGAAAACGAATTAAGAGTTTTTTTACTTCCCAAGTTCTTACATAAACAGTGTAGTGGGAATTGAATCGATTTGATAGACTAGGCTGTCTGTCGGTATTCCAAGAGTAGGTTTATTTATTTATTCAGTAATATTATTGTGTTGACAAAAAACATTTCGTCTTCTTTCCTATATCATTCAAGGTGAATAACGGAAAATAATGTAATTTCTAAATACAATGCACAATATTATATGGACCATGCACAATATTACATGGCTACAATTTAATTTCAATGTAAAAACAGGACAAAACAAAATTGTAAGGCCTGTTTATTTAAAAAAGCTGCTTTATGTCTATTCGAAGCAGATAGTCCCTTAGTACAATCCTGTATTGAACAAAATATAAATACCTTCCTATTGTATAGAACCTTATCCTATAAAGTTGTCCTGACTCACCGAGTAGGTTGATCATTAATCTACTGAATATTCTGCGTTTGATTTTACAAACGAATAGATAATGTGACTTAAATATGCATTTAAAATAATTTAAATGTGCTAAATATAAAAAAGGTAGCTGTCTGTATTTATCGTGTTGTTATTAATGTTAGATAGAAGCCAAATATTTTAATTTAAGCTTTTACAGAAATGCGTACTGTTATTTTTTAACTTTATAGGATACCTATGTTATTATTGTGATATATTATTTATAGTTTGGCGACAATATTCATAGATTTATTTTATGAAGATGTGCTTAAAATTCAGAGGTAATTGGATGGTTAGAAACTATTTAACTTTAGATTTTAACGAACGTGGTGTATTGCTATTTTAATAGGTACTGTGGTAATTAATATTGTCGCTAGGTACGCAGTAATTGGTAATTATCTTTGTAAATAATGATACGTGGTGTTCACTAATCGGCAAAAATATTTTTTAGAATAAAATTTCAAAGTTAGTTTTGTATACAATGCATTTTAAACCCCATAATATATTATAAAATAAGTGTATGCATGTTTAGAATAGATTATAGAATGTCGTCCAGTGTATTAGATTAGAATATGGGCTGGTGTTGCAACAAAACTCGAATGTACCTATAACGTAGCACACGTTCTAATAAAATGGTAAATAAGTATGATTTTTGTTAGGGGTACAAAACATTCTAACCTTTTATGTTAGCTAGTCTTCCAACAAACGTATTTATTCTTGAAAAATTATTTCCATTCAAGCCCCTAAGTGAATCCTGCATACACGTCCCTTGCTAATTCTTCATAATATTTTGACGTAAAACCGGCGAATACCTAGGTGCATAGTTACATCGGTTTAAGCCATTCATCAAAAATGCATTTAAACAAAAAGTTAGTGTAGGTAGTAGGTAAGTACGGTCAATATTAACAAAATGTTAGGGCACCTATTTTTTTCCATTATCGTACACTTGCTTGCATCGCAAATCTTCCACAAATGTGCTAAGCGCTGTAGTTTTTTATATTAATAAATTGAAGCGAAGAATGGCGCACAAAAAGGAATTTAAAATTGTTAAGATGTCGCTATTTTGTGAAAGAAACATCTTGGAGACCAGTGTAAAAGGCATTAATAGTTTTTTAACTACATTATATTCATGAATTATTAGTATTTAGAATGGTAAGTACCTACATTGTAAGCCTTACGTATTTTGCTGTACATTAACACGTGTATTAACAATTTTTTTGGTAATGGTGTCGATTCCGATGTCTCAAAAATTAAACTAAATTAATTTGACATGACAGCACTAAATATGTCGCCTTTCCTGCCTAATCGATCGAATAAAAAGAATGGCATCATTTTAATTCTGCCAAATTAGTTTTATTTAGTTTATTGTGATATTTCAATTGACAGTGAAATCGAACAACCTAGTAAAAAAACTTCATTCAACGACAAAGCTTTTGGATTTATCATTCATTTCCAAGCCAACTGTTTCATCAATGAACCAAAATAATCAAAATACCATCAAATCTGGACAAGTAGGTATGTTAATAATAATATGTAGGCCTAACGCTAGCATAAAAAACGGGGCTCGATGAATTTTAGATACCTAGGTAAGTCATTTAAAATGTGTCCAATAATAACGTATATACGTTAGCTCATCTAATCAAATAGTTTTAAGATCATTTAATCATTAGTTATGTACCTATTAAATCTAGTCTTTTAGTTTTTACTTCGACTTTACAAGGTATTAATAAAACCTTCCAAAGAGTAGGCAATCTCAGATAATTTCGAATTGGATAAAAAAAACTTGAAATGAATGTATAACTATGTAAACATATTTCTTTAGTCAATGTATTATGAAATGTGAAGTATCTACTTAATGATTTATAATTATAAATTGTTTCGCATTTCGTGTCTTACTGTCTTTTTATAGAAAGGATTATTGAGTTCGTCTTATTTATCAGACGCTTGTTAAATAAACTGTATGACATAATTATAAAACTTTGTTGTTTCAGTTACATTCCTTTAATCTAGTTGGTAAGGTAGGTACCTACCTATAAAAATAAAGTGTGGAAAAAATAAGGTTTACTCTAAGACAAAGATTTTGCCCCTTCTAACTTTAGCATCCGGAGCAAACCCCAGTAGCCGCCCTACATCCGACCCTGAATACCTACGCAAAATAAGCGTAAGTGCGACGCTCGCTAGTATAGCGTGGTAAGCTTATTACTTTGAAAACATCTTCCGTACCTATGCCATGTCATGTAGGTACCTAAATATTTAAAATCTATTAATAGCCCTAACTAATCCCAGCAGTAGGGAAAATCCGGACGATAATGGATGTGTGTGGGTTCACCCTTTGTTTGGGAGCTCACCTTTGTTTTGAAATCCTTGCAAATCGAATTGAAAAAATCACAGATGTAGTAAAAATTTGTAAAAGGTCTATCAATTTGTAAAACTTAAATTAAAGCCGTTAAGTATAACCCTTATCTACAGATTATTTGCCTTTCATTACTTACGTGTACTTTAGCACCTGTGTCCATTTGTAAGAAAGAAATAATGCTTATATTGAACAGTTTAGAAAATATAGAGAATATATTTTATTTTTGCCTAGGTTCAACCTCAAAGGATGAATCAAGTTAGGTCAATGTTTTAAACTATTTCTTTACAAAAAGTTGACGTATCGTCCGTCGTTCTACATGCCATACTTTAGGAGAAAACCACTTATTACATTTTTGTATGTAAGCGAATAATGTAGGGTGGATATGATTTTTAGTTTTTTTGGACTGACCTGTGGTGCGAGTCTCTACCCGTTTAAATAACTTAAGTGTATATTCTACGCCACTAAATGATGCATTCGGTTGGCTTGGCACCAGTTCCTTAGGATTGATTATAATGCCTTGCCTACTAATAAATAGATATTTTATTCCTAATCCTTAAAAACAGTTGCTAGTCTTATGTATACCTACCAATAATAATACCTTGGTTAACGGACCTACCTACCAATGGTTAACGGACCTCATCTAGGTCATCTATAAACCTAACATACATCTATAATTGTGTTTTGTTATTATAGTGCTGTTAGTTTGATTTCTTATAATTGTGTTGTAAATAGTTATAGGAATAGTCCGGGAGCCGACTGCAAAAAACCCTACCTGATAAAAAAATAGAAAATACCTACTCTGTAGGGGTAGCTGACTTTTAGTAACTGCAACTGCTCTTGGTCGGCCGCGGCTTAACTTGGCAAATTTTGTGCAAATGACAAAAAAGTGGTACAAAAATTCATCAAAAAAAACCTCATCGAAAAATAGAATGAAACTTGTATGGTAGAATAGAGGCTTCGGAGGACAGTAAAAAAAAAGTGGTCGGCCTAATCCTGCGTTGGC
Organism: Eupithecia subfuscata; assembly: GCA_963564075.1. NCBI lineage: Eukaryota > Metazoa > Arthropoda > Insecta > Lepidoptera > Geometridae > Eupithecia > Eupithecia subfuscata. The sequence continues at coordinate 1,381,108 of OY751108.1, forward strand.
AGGTTCCTGTGTCCGACCGAATTTGTGGTACCACGTGACAGCTGCATTTTACCTCATCGAAAAATTGAATCAAAAAAACGGATTATATTAGCTAAATTAAACCTGTTTACGTTTGTGTCGGTCGGCCTCACCTTAGCCTGGCAGTTTTTGCAGTCCGACCACATTTATAAAAAATATTTTCGTTTTTCAACATTGAAAATAATGGTTTCTTCATTGCTTCAACTGAACTGATAATGCTTAATTTAATACGACTATCGCAATGTTAGGTAGGCCGTGTGGTGCCGGCATAGAATTGCACCACCCCAATTCCTCTCGTGGGTGTCGTAAGAGGCGACTAAGGGACACACGCACCGGGGGGCGGGCAGCAGCGCCCCCTGCAGAACAACTTCACCGAACTGCGATCCCCAACCCGCATGCCCAGCGTGGGGATTATGGGCATTACCCCCAATGATTGTACACGCCAAAAAATGGCATCCGAGTCCCGGCCGCCTCGCTATTCCTGGCCAAGGTAGCTGCCATGGTAACGGCGGGGCAGGGGGTGCTAGGAATCACCGGGCTACCCCAGGCTACCATTAATTACGCAAACCGACCCTGGCAACGTTTAACGGACGCACTCTGAGGCTTGACCACCATCTAGCACAGTTGGAAGTGGAGTTAGAGAATATTAAATGGCATGTTCTGGGGTTATGCGAAGTCCGTAGAGAGGGAGAGGACACCGTAATCCTAGACTCGGGCCATCTTCTCTACTTTCGCGAGGGTGATAAAACATCCCAGGGTGGCGTAGGTTTCCTCGTCAATAACTCTCTAACAACGTCCAAGAAATCTCCAGTGTGTCGACCAGGGTAGCGTACCTGATCCTTCGGTTGTCCGAGCGGTACAGCATGAAGGTGATTCAGGTTTACGCACCGACCTCGGCACACTCGGATGATGAAGTGGAGGATATGTACGAAGACATATCCAAAGCCTTACACAACACCACTAAGGCACATTTCAACGTTGTTATGGGGGACTTCAACGGCAAGGTGGGAACCTAGACTGGCAACGAATCCCGGATAGGCCCGCATGGTTATGGAGTTAGGAATCACAGGGGGCAAATGCTTGGCAACTTCCTTGAGAAAGAGGGGCTGTTCTTAATGAACTCCTTCTTTAAGAAACAACCTCAAAGGAAGTGGACATGGCAAAGCCTCGCTCGACACTGTGACTAAAAATGAGATCGACTTCATCATGACGGATAGCAAGCACATATTCAGAGATGTCTCAGTGATCAACAGGTTCAATACCGGATCTGATCACCGACTGCTCCGAGGCTCTCTGAATATCAACTTGAAGCTTGAAAGAAACCGTCTGATGAAGTCCACGCTCTGACCTAACCCAATCCAAATCATGGCGGGCACCGAGAAGTTCCAGCAGCTTCTCGGGAATAGATGTGTTGCCTTGAATCCCACTGATGACGGTGACGAGACCCTACACAATCTGGTCGAAACGCTGAGGGATGAGGGCATCAAGTTCTGTAAACAGCAGAGCACAGGCAAGAAATCCAAACTCTCGGATGAGACTCTCGGGCTGATGATAAAAAGACGGGAAACCCCCCAAGCGACTTCGTCAGAGAGGTCAGACCTGAACAAGCGAATTGCGAAGATGGTACGACGTGACCTTCGGAGCTCCAACACACGCCTCATCGAAGAGGCGATAGAGCGAAACCGAGGGTCCAACGTATTCACTCAGCAGCTTGGCAGGAGCCACCTGACAAAGCTCAAAACGCACGACAGGAGGACCGTATTGTCGAAGCCGGAGATCTCCGCCGAGATAGAGGATTTCTATGGCCGTTTATACGCTGCACATGCCTCCCATTCCCGACGAGACGACCATGATTCTAGAGCCACCCTGACACGCCACTATACCGACAAACTGCCAGACATAAGTCAAGACGAGATCGTGTTAGCTCTGAGGCAGCTTAAAAATGGAAAAGCCCCCGGTGAGGACGGAATAACTTCGGAGCTTTTGAAAGCCGGAGGTGCCCCTGTAATATAGGAGCTTCAGAACCTCTTCAACACCGTCCTTCACAGTGGGAGAACTCCAAAGGCATGGAGCGGGAGTTTGGTGGTGCTCTTTTTTAAGAAGGGAGATAAAACCCTCCTTAAAAACTACAGACCCAGCACACTCTTGAGCCACGTCTATAAGCTGTTCTCACGAGTGGTCACGAATCGTCTCGCCAGGAGACTCGACGAGTTCCAGCCACCGGAACAGGCCGGGTTCCGCGGAGGATTTGGCACCATAGACCACATTCACACAGTGAGGCAGATTATACAGAAGTCCGAAGAGTATAATCAGCCCCTGTGTCTGGCCTTTGTGGACTATGAAAAAGCCTTTGACTCTGTCGAAACCTGGGCTGTTCTAGAATCCTTACAGCGATGCCAAGTAGACTATCGTTATATCGAGGTGCTGAGATGTCTCTACGAGGCCGCTAACATGAGTGTCCAAGTACAGGGCCAGCAGTCTAAACCCATCCAACTGCGCAGAGGAGTGAGACAGGGGGATGTTATATCCCCGAAACTGTTCACGAGCGCGTTGGAAGATATGTTTAAGACGCTGGACTGGAAAGGTAAGGGCATTAACATAAACGGCGGCTACATCTCACACCTGCGATCCGCTGATGACATAGTTTAAATGGCGGAGTCGCTAGAGGAGCTAAACCAGATGCTGGACGGCCTAGCCTCATCCTCGCGACGCATCGGTCTTGGCATGAATTTGGATAAAACCAAAGTCATGATCAATGGCCTCATTGATCCGGGACCGGTCGTCGTACATGGCCACCCTCTCGAAATTCTTTCCGAGTATACTTACCTTGGGCAAATTCTGCAATTAGGTAAAAATAATTTTGAGAAGGAGGCCAAGAGGAGGATCCAGTTAGGCTGGGCAGCGTTTGGGAAACTACGTCGAGTCTTCTCGTCATCCATACCGCAATGCTTGAAAACGAAAGTCTTCAATCAGTGCGTCCTACCCGTCATGACCTACGGAGCTGAGACGTGGACACTCACGGTAGGGCTGGTCCACCAGTTCAAAGTCGCTCAGCGAGCTATGGAAAGAGCTATGCTCGGAGTCTCTTTGAAGGATAGAATTCGTAACGAGTACATCCGACAGAGAACCAAAGTTATCGACATAGCTCAAAGAATTAGCAAGCTGAAGTGGCAGTGGGCCGGCCATATCTTCCGAAGAACCCACAACCGCTGGGGTAAACGAGTTCTTGAGTGGAGACCACGACTCGGCAAACATAGTGTAGGACGCCCTCCGGCCAGGTGGGATGACGATCTGCGAAAGACTGCAGGCAGATGCTGGATGCGGCAAGCTGAAGACAGGGCGCTATGGCGCTCATTAGGGGAGGCCTATGTCCAGCAGTGGACTAATATAGGCTGATGATGATGATGATCGCAATGTACTGCCGTGCTTTTTTAAAAGGCAGTCTTCTTTATACAATTTCAATACCATTTCATTTAAGTTAAATTTTTAACTGCCTTTATATGAATCACGACGGCATAGTCATCCTAAGTCATACAAATCCATGCCGACCGACCAGTATCTGCGAGGCCGCATGCGCGCTATTGCTGTTTCAGTTTTTTAACTTGTGAGTGAATGAGAAAGGAAGAGACGCTCACCAAACCAAACCTCCTTTGTTTGTTTCTATTCCTCGAAAGGCACCGCGCGCGCCGCCTGAGTCAGTCAGGGCCACTCATTTGTGTGCTACGCTGCTACCTAAATTTGAAGTCAATTTCTGGGGAAAGTTCGTCAGACTTCGACTCTTGAAGATGATTATGAATAATATTAAAAGCGTTATTGTATAATTTAGACTTAAGAATAAAAATTTGAACTCAATATTTGTTTTTGTATAGCCCTCTAAACACTCCACGCACTTATATAGGCGGGTGGCATGACTTTTTTGTTGGCTAGTATATTCTGTAGGTCGGCATGGTTATGAATATAATTATGTTACTCTTACTCCTTAAATTAAGCATTATCAGTTCAGTTGAAGCAATGAAGAAACCATTATTTTCACTGTTGAAATAAAAAAATATTTTTTATAAATGTGGTCGGACTGCAAAAACTGCCAGGCTAAGGTGAGGCCGACCGACACAAACGTCAACAGGTTTAATTTAGCTAATATAATCCGTTTTTTTGATTCAATTTTTCGATGAGGTAAAATGCAGCTGTCACGTGGTACCACAAATTCGGTCGGACACAGGAACCTGCCAACGCAGGGTTAGGCCGACCACTTTTTTTTTACTGTCCTCCGAAGCCTCTATTCTACCATACAAGTTTCATTCTATTTTTCGATGAGGTTTTTTTTGATGAATTTTTGTACCACTTTTTTGTCATTTGCACAAAATTTGCCAAGTTAAGCCGCGGCCGACCAAGAGCAGTTGCAGTTACTAAAAGTCAGCTACCCATACAGAGTAGGTATTTTCTATTTTTTTATCAGGTAGGGTTTTTTGCAGTCGGCTCTCGGACTAGAAAGTTATACATATTACTACGAGGTTGCGGGTTTGATTCCCGCCTGGGGAAAAATGTGTGTACGATCTGCAAATATTTATTCAGGGAGTCTGGAAGAATACATAGGTATCTTTGTAGTGTATTGTATTGAGTATATCAGTTATCTAGTATCTCTACAGAGCTTGTCTTATGGGTATAAGACAAGCTCTGCTTAGCTTGGGGCTAGATAATGCTGGGTGAACTGTCGAACATTGAAAACAAATTCAAGCTCATAATTCTTTATTCATAATATTTAAGTACAGACAAATAGGTAGACAAGTAAAATAAATATTTAACGTATGGGTTCTTAATAATAACTAAAACTTAAATCTAATAGTGCAGTGTACTATTAAAACTAATAGTAAAATTTAACTAAAAAATTACAGTATTAAATGTCATCTGTTTATTTCAAAATACGTTCTGATATTAATACGACCGACGACGACGCGGTTCACGCGATGCATAATTTATTAATGTATTATATATTAATATAACATATATTAATGTAACATATTAATGTGGAACAGTGAAATGTCCAATTAATATAAATAAAAATTAAATTAAATGCATTTTTAATAAGAATGTTATTACATAATAGCAAGTTAAAAATGACTAGCTGTCATAAGATTACACAACAATGAAAGCACAAATACGCAATAAAATATAATATTTTTTAAGACTTTTCTGTTTTATTTGCAAGAACATTACTTAGTGGTAACAATGCAAGGGTAACAATGATGATGAGGTATCAAAAAATATTTCGACAAAGTCGGTAAATGACATCTCGTGGCACAATCGGTTAGTTAGCGCATTCCCGTACTGAGGGAAGGATGCGAGTTCAAGTCCCGTCTTAGTCGAAAATTTTTTGGGATATTATTTGATTTTTTGAGTAAAATCAAATTTTTATGCAAGTTAACAGAGAAAACCCAGTATTGTGCTCACATTTACACAAAATAAATAAGATCATTATGAAAAAAAATTGGCTACAATAGAGGTATTTACAGTTTATCTATTAATATGCTTATTCATAGAAACAAAAGAGAGAAGATATATTCATAGTCACTTGTATAAAGTATCCACATAATAAAATATAAGACAGTGTTTTTTAGATAAAATTATTTCTCAATTATTCTCATTCTAAAACTGATGACAGTGATGACAAACGTAAATAACATTAAACAGCTGATGATGATATTTTACACAAAATTAATAACAGAATGAATATCTTAGTACATTAACCCCCATTTAAACATTCTTTTCATTAAAATAAAGCCACGGATCCACTGAATACGATGAATCTCATACAATGTTATATTAGGCAGAAACCAACCCGGCAAAAGCAAATTATTTATGCCGAATTAAATGTTTCCCGAGTTACCGCTATAGTTTACATTGCAAGTTCTTAACTGAGGGTCATTTTCAATATTAGGTAGGTAGTTAGGTAACGGTAGTTTATAAACTAAGGATGGACGAAGGGAGGCGATCACGGTGTAGGAAGTGTAGTTACTGATAGTGTAGTTAATTAAATGTGGCTTAAATTTTATTTCTTATTTGAAGCTTGTTTAAAAAGTAAAAGTAGTTTATTTAGTAACGAATTAAATGGTTGTAGTAACTATTGGAATTCCATGATGCCCGCAGTAGTTTTTAATGAAACTGTGTCGCAGACACCATCGCCCTCCTCACAGACAGGGTGTTCTACTACATAATTTTTAAATAACTATAAGATAGGTATGTATGATTAATGAATAATGTTTGTCTTTAATGTTAATAAAAACTAAGTTTATAAATATTCAAAGGTAGGTATGAAAATTTAAATATTTGTTTTTCTATGTGTATGCGACTGAAATTGTGTGTGTGTTTGTGTGTGTATGTGGTGCTCTTGAGGACACCGGTCTCATAAGAGTCCGGGCGACAGAAGCTACCAGGTGAGTGAGTAGATATATATGTGTTCATGTGTATGACGTATGCATGTAGAGCTCCTGAGGACACCGGTCTCGTAAGAGACCGGGCAACAGGAGCTACTGTTTGTGTATAAATCAAATTATTTTAATTTTAATTCTATTGACATTAGTATGCTATAAAAAGCAGAATATGGTGACACATTGTATCTTACGACCAACTGTATATTTATTTACTACCCATGTTCTAAGCGAATAAACGATTTGAGTTTGAGTTTTGCTTACTTAATGGCATTACGGCTCCAGCGTTAGCAGTTGAAACGTTAGGGGCGCGTTCACTGCCCGCCATCGGACAATCCGCACTGGCCCCATCAATGGTGGCCATAAAAGATCCGCATCGCACGGAGCGGACTGTCGGCAATGCCGGCGAGTATTCTTGAAGGCAACTCTTCTGTTTAGTGCGAATGCTGAAGCTGAAAAATTGGCTTATTGACTTGTTTTTATGATGTTAATGAATTAATGACAATGAAAATGAATTGATATTTTGACATCCTTATTTTATTATTATATTATAAAATTGTATTGTTTAAGATGTATGATTATTATAATGGTATTCCTATGTTCTATTTAATTCAATTTTTAATTTATACTTTTATTTTACTATAGTAATTTTAACTAGCACTGCTTACAAATTAAGTAAGTCTATGTACCACATGTACCACTTGTAAGACCTGTAACTATGTTGCCAATAAAGAATCTGAATGACGTCATTCGGATTGTCGATCAGTGGACACTTGTCAGTGGATTGTCCGATGCCGGTCTGTGTACGCGCTCTCTAACGTTTCAACTGCTAACGCTTGAGCCGCAATGCCAATAGGTAACTACACGTACTACGCCGTGATCGCGGCCCAGGCCCAAATTATAAATGTTCGTGACAACGCACTTTCGAAATTTGTTTGTTAGGTGGGTTTGTGGATAAAATTTGGTCCTGGTTGTTCGACAATGGCTTTTCTTCATCGGGAATCAGTAGATTTTATTTTGACAGCGATCTCTCGTACCGTACATAGTTATAGTCGCCGTCAAACATCTTGTCCGGTGATTGTACACTTACGCATTAATTTTATAAATAAGCAGCCCTTGTCACCGGCCGCTCGAGTCTAGCTTCGCGGAGGTGATTCACCGTTTTGATAAAATATATCCTGTGTTACTGTAGAATAGTTTTATAATATTTTATTTTCTATAGAAAAACTGTTTTTTTAACGAGATTTAAGAATAAATGAGTGTATAATAATAATAAGCGTTCATTTCAGTAAAATAATTCCATATGACAAAGAACTATATAAATACACAAAATATATATATTGTAGGTAACTATATAGTCTTACTTTTGGTTCCCACTGTAGTGCACATACAACCAGTGTCGAAACAAGCAATTATCTGGGCAATCAGTGATCGTTCTTATACTATTCTTTCCTTTCTTCCTCAGAATATTATTATGTAATTCTTATACCGCCGACAACGCCGCAGGCGAAAGAGATAGGTACAGGCTTCGTATAGCTCTGTCTCGCTCTTTCATTGTTTGAAACAAAAACTCGCAGTGAATAATAGACGCGACTGTCCAGAAGGTAACCGCCCACCGATTTGACCTAAGAATTTCGTTTTGCGCATCTTCGTCACGTAGTTCACCAGAGGACAAGATGTTTAGCGGCAACTATACGTAATGGAAAGTGACGATGTGTCTGATGGTGCATCACGAAGACCTAGCAGACACCTATTCACTCCGAAGAGACCCATGTAGTTAGCAGGAAAAATAGAAGCCATCAGTAACAGCATCGGAAAGGTACTTCGAAAGTGTAAAACAGTGCTTTAATAAATAAATTACAGTAATTTTCCGTCAGAGAGCGCGCCGGTCATCAAACCCGTTGGATCTCGAATAGTTTCACGTCGGTGTCGTACCATATTGGTGGGTCCACGTTTCTGGAACACAAGTTACAGATTAAATAAATAAAATGACTCATTGATTTTTCCAAATGGCAGACAGTGGTCTCGATTCGGTTGTCGCAAACAATCAACCACGACAGCAGTAACAAAGTTCCCGCCTCTCTCTTCACCATAGGAATAAAAAAGGACAGCGACATATTTTGTGCTTTCACATTACTTTAATTTTTTGCAATATTTAATTCGAAACTTAAGCCGGAAATAGTGGTGCGGCTAAACACGCAGCGTGTACAGCGTGCGCCGCAGTGGCGCTGTGGCTAAACAGCTTCTTGCATGCGCCACATATTGTCGCGTATGCACGTAGTGTTCCGTTTTACCGGCACGTGTGTTTCCGACTTCATGTCGTCTATTTTGTCAGTGCATTAAATTAAACTAATTTGATAGCGCTAAAGTAATGTTGCCGCCCCTTTCATTAGTGTGAAATACTATGGCCGCTATAATAAAAATAAACTGACCCGCCCTTGGCCGGTTAATGTGATTTAATATAACTGAAACAGTGATGGAACTTGGCATAGGTAGTTTGCCTTGGCCCTTTGTAAGTAACATATAGCCGCTGCCCCACTGCGGCGCACGCTGTGCACGGCCACGTGGCGTATTTTAGCTGTGTGGGTTCGTTTGTTTGACAACATGGGTCTAAGTTTACACCGCAACACACACCACAATACAGTTAATCCACGACATGTTCAACTGTAGCGCGGCATTAAAGTCCCACTTCCCGCAGTGAAGCTACGCACGCGTGTACCGCGTGCATAGCGTTGACAGCGTTGAGCTGCGTGGGCGCCATATTCGAGCAAACCACGCGTGTAGAAGATCTAGTGTCCGAGCCGAACATCATACGAGAAACCAAAGCCTCGGAGACTCCGATGGCTCTGGTATGTAGTCCGAATAGGAGAGGATTAGGCAGCGAGCAGAGCGTACATGGGTCGCCCAAGTGGCCGGAGGTCTATTGGTCGTCCGAGGTTCCGCTGGAGCGACGAAGTTGAGAAAGATCTGCATAAACTTCGTGCTGTCGACTGGACTGAAACGGCAAGGGACCGGGACAACCGGCGTTGTCTAGTGTCGGAGGCCATGATCCACTTCGGGTCACTGCGCCACGCCAGTAAGTAAGTACGCGTGTAGCATTGACATAATTTAATCTCGTATTCGTGCGTAGCGTGTTCGTAGTTTGCATTGGACATCATCGCATACATGTTCTTGCAAAGCGAAATTAGACACACGTGCGTAGCCTCTCCGAGCGCAGCGGTGGTGCAGAGGCTTAACTGTAATACATACCGTATGTAAATAACGCCCCACAAGTATGTCCGGAACCAAGCGGCGGTGCCCGCGTTGGCCTGGTACTTGCGGATGAGGATCGGGTGCGGCACGGGGAGGAGGCCCACCAGCGTGCCGTGCTGCAGGAACCGGAGGATCTCGGACTCGTCCGTCAGGCCCCTGGGGAGGAAGGACGCTTTTATGAACCAGCATTCATGCAGAGAAAGAAAGTAAAACCTGTAATGGTCAAAATTATTACCTACACTCCTCAACCTCCTCAACAGAATGTATTGGTCCACCACTGGACGCAGGCCTCCCCCTGATAAGCGCCTTATTGGCTTTTATCACATGGGGGGTAATGCCCAAAATCCATTTTTACCTACACTACTACCTTATAATTTTAGGGGGGGGGGGATACCTTGACCGATGATTTAAACTTGAAAGAAGCTAGATAATACTGTTTAAAAATGATAAACATCCATACTAATCGCGATTCCCATTTAAGAACATATTTACCCCAAATCTCAACAGATGTCTTTGCAAAATGGAAGATTTTCTAATTTTACTTTCCTCTCTTTTTCTTTTTTTCTCTTCATAAAAGTGCATAATATTGTTCTTTATTTTAAAATCATGTTTATTTTTGATTCGGTTGCAAATAAAATATTCTCATTCTCATGTGTTTTTGACCAAATGCTGCTGTCTGTGACCATCGATCGTTTCTTGCAGGGCCCGGTAAAAGCATTTTACCTTCACGTGACGCTACTAGTTGATTGAGCATGTGAACGTCGCTGTGTAGGTACAGCTGGTTTTTCACCATACTAAATTATTTTTAAGTGAGATTCTGGTCAAACGAAGACATGGCCAGTCCATAAAAATATCTACAAGTATGTAAGTTATCTAGTACCCAGAGCATAAGCTCTGCTTAGCGGCTAGATGATATAAAATCGTTTATTTTTAAGAATATTTGTAACAAATAAAGTTAGAGCTCTGTCTCCTGTGGTAGCTACAATGTAGCTATGTTACAGGGGGAACAGCTTCTTCCCATATATTTACTAAAAATAGTTAATAACTTGTTGTTATCTAGTTTATTTACCGAATCAATGAGTAGGTGGTGCTACAGTATACAAGTCTAGGTATGATACATTTATATGGAAAACTATCTAAGATTTACTGCATACCATATTATCTTTGCGTTTCGCACAAATTTATAATGAGCGAATAGTTCATTGTTTTATTTCTATTAAACAAAGGTATACTATAAGTACATTATAGGGTATACCTACAAAATAATAAAAAATAAATTTTTATATGTTCTTGGAGGTTATTAATAAATATTACAGTGTTAATTGTCCAGCATTGCTAAGGTTAGCTTAGTAGAGCGGGAGTACTCACTTGTCGATACATATCTTCTCCACCTGCGGCACCAGCACCTGCAGCAGCCTCATGATGGTCTGCAGCGGCAGCTTGCCCCGCCAGCCGCCCACCCACTCCGCGGATGGCTGCCACCCGCCGCCGGCACCACCGCCACCGCCGGCACCGCCGCCTGTGGAGGCCACGCGCAGACTGTCTCTCTGGAAACGACATAGACATATTATTTATTTGCCACCACATTTATACAACAAAAGTAAGGACCAAAATTCAAGGGAGGTTTATCTTCGATCACGAAAAGTAGAAGGGTTTTTTTTAAATATTTTCCCTTGCTTTTATGACCGAGTCTGAACCACCCTTGAGAGTTCGGTCCTTACTTTAAATTAACAATATTGAAATACATATAAAATACCTAATCAATAATCATCAATTACACAGTAAAGAAAATGAGTTAAATAACTAATTTAAATATGTCAAATATACTCGTAAGTAGGTGAGTAACTTGTGCTGCAGTAGCAAATGGACCTAGGCCCAGCGTAATATTTTTTAATGTTTTAAGTTATGTGAAATTTCGAGGTTTTTGTTTACTAAATTTTAATTGTAGCTAGCAACATTGTTTCATCACTGTTATGTTTGTATATTTGGGTGCACTTGTGCACTATAATATGTCATTCGCATCTGGCGTCCGATGAGACTGGCCGCCGTGGTCGAAATTCGGCTAGGAGGACATCATCATATTTGGGTAAAATCTAGTTCATAACAACAATGTATCTACTCTATTTTTATCAGCATCTTACTCTGTTTAGTGAATTAATAAATAAAGCAATGCCAACTGTTGTGAACAGGCATGGATGAGTATAGAGATAAATGAAGTGGAAGTAAAAAATAAAGCAACTTTTTCATAAAACTGCACAAAACAGAGGAAACTACTCACATGCGCAACAGTCCGCTTCTTATCACCAGCATCATCTTCAGTCGCCGTATCTTCGCCATCCGGCCCCGCCCGAGGCGGCAGTAATCTCTCTCCCCCTTCCCTGCCAACACTACCCTCTCTGCCAACACTACCTTCTCTGCCAATACTACCCTCCCTGCCAATACTCCCGCGATCACTCCCCGAGCGGTTACTGTTACTTCCCTCTAGGCTTACATTGTCAGATAGACTACCCGAGTTGTTTAGAGTAGGTTGTGTTTCGGATGGAGTTAGTACTGGGTCTTCGAGGCGTTGGGCGGGCGGATGGGCGGATTCCCGTTCTGTGATTTCTCCGATAGCTAGGGTGACAGAAACGCTAGTTTTATGCACTGGTATATACGTTCATTCATTTAGCATACACATACGATGCACTACACAATTTAAATTAAATTAATAATGTTTTCATGTAAACAAATTTGTCTATTTTAAAATTTGTATGACTGAATGGTCCAGCATTATTTATTTATTTATTTTATATTATCTTAGCGAGCTTTTTATCAGCGCATTCCTTAGCCTATATGAGGCACATCTTAGACACGGAATAATTGGAATTGTCAATTTTGATATTGGTCTTTTCTGCAGGCATAATGACTAGACAGCTATTTGCTTGGAATTGGATGGAAGGCACGAAATAATGAAATGGAGGAAGGAATGTCAAATATTTTATCATCATCATCAACCTATATTAGTCCACGGCTTTGGGTTAAATATTTTATGCATTGGATATAATTTTTGCTTTCTACAAATAGCTGTCCACGGCGATTATGCTAGGGTCCAACTCTGCTAAACCAATCACATTTACATTATTCCCATGGTATCGACGCAGACTAAAACAGTAACCAAAGCATGGTGGCAATTTTGCAACGGTATACCATAGCGATTGGTTAAAGAGAATAGGTTCTTAGTACAAGATAGTTTCATGGGTGTCTCGGGCAAACCTCGGGTAGAGCAAAGGTACAAACCTGGTGTTTCTGGCAGTGTGGGGTTCAGGGTGCCTGGTTCCGCGGGCTGCGCGGGCCGTGACCCTTCCATGGGGGTTTCTGATACACTCTCCGCGCTTGTCGACCTGGTGACAAATCACCATTATTTGCGATGACCATTATTGTCTCTCTTAACCATAGAAACGTTGGGAACACGTTAAGAGGGCGTATTGCACGCCATTTTGTGAAAAGAATAGGAATAGGATTTCGTGTTCATAGGAGCGGGACAGAGCATACGTTTTTTGAACGGCGTAAGCGCAAAAGTGATGCTTTTGCTTATTTACAAGAAAACTACACATAATTAGTAATAACCCACGAATCAAAACATAACTCATTTCAATAGACCGCATGGTTCCCGAGATCTCGGCCAAATTATCAGAAAAATAGTGCACTTTTTTGTTTTTTTTTTTTATCGTAATTTGTCCGCGCACATGAGGTAGATTATGATTACTAGGGTAGTGCAGTAATACCTGGGTAGTGCGATGGCGGGCGGCGCGTCCTTATTGCGGTGTCGCGCCGCGTTCAGAGAACGGGCGATGGCGCCGCGCTCATGAGGTAGATTATGAATAATATAATCCATAATTCCCCTTTTCCTCATCTACTACTCCCTTACCTTTCCCTCCCTGCCCTCTAGTCGGTAACTCCGCTCTACACAAATGTAATCAGTGGGTGACTTAAATGTTGCAGACTTCGTGTTCTGATTTGTTTAGTTTTGCATCACCTAATTTTCTAGATTCAACTTAATATTACTTTTTGTCTGTTTGCCCTGTATAAGTTACAAATAATCTTTACCGTTAAAGTTACTTTTGTAAACAGGCTTCCCGCGACACAGGCTTGCCTCGTGCGGGGGCCGCCAGTAATGTGTACCTGCTTATGTTAAATGGCAAATAAATGATTTTGTATTTTGTATTTGTATGATTACTAGGGTAGTGCAGTAATACCTGGGTAGTGCGATGGCGGGCGGCGCGTCCTTATTGTGGTGTCGCGCCGCGTTCAGAGAACGGGCGATGGCGCCGCGCTCATGAGGTAGATTGTGAATACCAGGGTAGTGCAGTAATACCTGGGTAGTGCGATGGCGGGCGGCGCGTCCTTATTGCGGTGTCGCGCCGCGTTCAGAGAACGGGCGATGGCGCCGCGCTCATGAGGTAGATTGTGAATACCAGGGTAGTGCAGTAATACCTGGGTAGTGCGATGGCGGGCGGCGCGTCCTTATTGCGGTGTCGCGCCGCGTTCAGAGAACGGGCGATGGCGCCGCGCTCATGAGGTAGATTGTGAATACCAGGGTAGTGCAGTAATACCTGGGTAGTGCGATGGCGGGCGGCGCGTCCTTATTGCGGTGTCGCGCCGCGTTCAGAGAACGGGCGATGGCGCCGCGCTCATGAGATAGATTGTGAATACCAGGGTAGTGCAGTAATACCTGGGTAGTGCGATGGCGGGCGGCGCGTCCTTATTGCGGTGTCGCGCCGCGTTCAGAGAACGGGCGATGGCGCCGCGCTCATGAGGTAGATTATGATTACTAGGGTAGTGCAGTAATACCTGGGTAGTGCGATGGCGGGCGGCGCGTCCTTATTGCGGTGTCGCGCCGCGTTCAGAGAACGGGCGATGGCGCCGCGCTCATGAGGTAGATTATGATTACTAGGGTAGTGCAGTAATACCTGGGTAGTGCGATGGCGGGCGGCGCGTCCTTATTGCGGTGTCGCGCCGCGTTCAGAGAACGGGCGATGGCGCCGCGCTCATGAGGTAGATTGTGAATACCAGGGTAGTGCAGTAATACCTAGGTAGTGCGATGGCGGGCGGCGCGTCCTTATTGCGGTGTCGCGCCGCGTTCAGAGAACGGGCGATGGCGCCGCGCTCATGAGGTAGATTGTGAATACCAGGGTAGTGCAGTAATACCTGGGTAGTGCGATGGCGGGCGGCGCGTCCTTATTGCGGTGTCGCGCCGCGTTCAGAGAACGGGCGATGGCGCCGCGCTCATGAGATAGATTGTGAATACCAGGGTAGTGCAGTAATACCTGGGTAGTGCGATGGCGGGCGGCGCGTCCTTATTGCGGTGTCGCGCCGCGTTCAGAGAACGGGCGATGGCGCCGCGCTCATGAGATAGATTGTGAATACCAGGGTAGTGCAGTAATACCTGGGTAGTGCGATGGCGGGCGGCGCGTCCTTATTGCGGTGTCGCGCCGCGTTCAGAGAACGGGCGATGGCGCCGCGCTCATGAGATAGATTGTGAATACCAGGGTAGTGCAGTAATACCTGGGTAGTGCGATGGCGGGCGGCGCGTCCTTATTGCGGTGTCGCGCCGCGTTCAGAGAACGGGCGATGGCGCCGCGCTCATGAGATAGATTGTGAATACCAGGGTAGTGCAGTAATACCTGGGTAGTGCGATGGCGGGCGGCGCGTCCTTATTGCGGTGTCGCGCCGCGTTCAGAGAACGGGCGATGGCGCCGCGCTCATGAGGTAGATTATGATTACTAGGGTAGTGCAGTAATACCTGGGTAGTGCGATGGCGGGCGGCGCGTCCTTATTGCGATGTCGCGCCGCGTTCAGAGAACGGGCGATGGCGCCGCGCTCATGAGGTAGATTATGATTACTAGGGTAGTGCAGTAATACCTGGGTAGTGCGATGGCGGGCGGCGCGTCCTTATTGCGGTGTCGCGCCGCGTTCAGAGAACGGGCGATGGCGCCGCGCTCATGAGGTAGATTATGATTACTAGGGTAGTGCAGTAATACCTGGGTAGTGCGATGGCGGGCGGCGCGTCCTTATTGCGGTGTCGCGCCGCGTTCAGAGAACGGGCGATGGCGCCGCGCTCATGAGGTAGATTGGCGAGAGTGTGGAACACGGCGCGTTTGCGGATTATTGTGTAAACGAGGTTCGAGTTACCTGCAGCGACAAACTTTAATTTAGTATTATAATAATATGTATGGCGTATTGCATCAAGAATTTAACTTCTTTTCACTTCTTTCATCATTATCATCACAGTCCATCGACTAGCACACTGCTAGAGCGAGGCCCTGCGGCGAATATTTCTAGAGGCTCACCGACAAACTGATACTGTATCATGTTGTATCTAGAGGCTCACCGACAAACTGGTACTGTATCGTGTTGTATCTAGAGGCTCACCGACAAACTGGTACTGTATCGTGTTGTATCTAGAGGCTCACCGACAAACTGGTACTGTATCGTGTTGTATCTAGAGGCTCACCGACAAACTGGTACTGTATCGTGTTGTATCTAGAGGCTCACCGACAAACTGGTACTGTATCGTGTTGTATCTAGAGGCTCACCGACAAACTGGTATAGTGACCGGCACGAGTCGTGAGCACAAACTGACACCTGCGCAGTAGTTAATTTTTGAAGCCATGCGGGCGGGGCGGGGTGCCGAATTGCACGCGATTGGTTCCTCAGTCAATGCACATCGTCTATTGGTTGGAGGCTCGCGTGTCATTCGGCTACTGGACACTTTCGTGCAATTTTATCGACTTACGTTTTGGATGTTAAAATAGTAGCTTAATTTTGTTATATTTCGTATTTGTTAAGTGATTTTGTTTTAATATAGTTTTCAACACACTTGCTCATAAAGTGGCTCTATGGTCATCGCAATTAGGCAAAGAATGACACTCATAATCAAACTGTGACTTTTTCATTGCTCTAACTCACTAGTGAGTTATAGATATTTTTTTTAATTTTATTGGTTGAGATGCTTTGTTCTTAAAAAAGTTTTCATTAAAAAATCAAAGATCGTGTTCAATAGAAAAACAACTTTTTTTTAAATAAAGAAAAACAGTTATACTCAGATTATATTGTTTTATTGATTATTATATTTTATTCACGAAGGCCTACAACATTAGGTACTCTATCAAAGTAAAATTTCAAGTACCACTAATATTTTAATTAGTTTGTATAGGTACCTATCAATCATTTTGGTAAAAAACGGCACTGAATAAATTTGGCCAAAAGTGTACATGCGCGAGCTTACGTCATCTGTGCTCACGACTCGTGCCGCTTATTATACTGTATCATGTTGTATCTAGAGGCTTACCGTCAAACTGGTACTGTATCATGTTGTTGAAGCACTCCAGAAGGAAGAACACGAGGTGGTGGTGCTGCGGCGCGGAGAACAGGAACCACGGCGTACTGAACGCTTCTAGAAGGTGCAGGAGTTTGCTGCTAGCTACCATTGATAGCGTCTTCAGGTACGGCGATACTGTGAACGAAATGGTCAAGCAAAATCTCACGACATTTCACCAAGTAGAGAGAAGGGGGGTTGAAAAAACGCCAAAATCACCTCACGTAATTTATGGATGCCACAAAAGTAACATTAACTTCGTGCCTTCGTTTTAACACATTGTTTCGTTCGTTTTTTGGTGAACAAAATGAAATAATATCTATCTAACAGCTTGGTGAAAATTTTTACTGACCGTTTACAAGAATGGTGAGAAGGCAGTCGAACAGCGGTTGCAGACGTTGGTGACCCGTGGTGATGACCTGGAAACACGCACATCGTCAAAACACTTTCGATCGCATTCTAAAATCTTTTCTGGTTCTATCCATCCAGTCATCAGTTCATAGAACCCAACAAACATTTCAGTCATATAAGTACAAGTTACGCGACTCAAAATGGTATAAACATCGCATTGAAGTAATTTTTGCGTGTTATATCACTTAGTGCCTCTTATCTTTATACAACTTCTAGTCGTATATAGACATCATTATTAACTTCTATACGACTGTTTATACGACAATTATACAACTTTCAGTAGTAAAACCACTGCTGAAATATTAGTAACGTCTATACGACTTTTACATCGGCAATAATCGTGTTAGAGTTGCGAGAACTACTTTTACGTGACTTTCGTGTAAAAGTGATAAATTGTACCCTTATACGACTTTATATCATGTTAGATTAATCGTGTTAGAGTCGCAAGATCCACTTTTACGTGACGATTGTATATAAGAGTGGTAATTTTCACTCTTATACTATTTTAAGTAAATTTGAACCCTTTTATCCTACTATTTAACGACTAGCTACCATATTTTTGTAATACAAAAAAAAACAGTTGTAAGTCATTTAAATGAACAGACAAAGCTGGTCAAAGATAAAAAAAGTGGTGCTTTTAAAAGAAAAGAAAAAAAAACTATATTGCGCTTCTTAGTCCCAACTTTATTACACCAAATATTTCTACACGACAAGTAAACTGTAAAGAGACTGCAATGGGTTCCATACAAAGTTTAATTTTGAACTCAGGAGATTTGATTCCTAGACTCAACTACCATGACAATTGAGGATGTCCCTTCTGCGTCCACCATGGAATATGAGTCTTTCGCCACCATAGCTGAGGATGCATCATCTGTCGCCATCATCGTTGAAGATGAGTCTTTAACTACTATATCTGTAGATGAGTCTTCAGCCGCCACCATTTAGGATGCTTCTTCAGCCACGTTACTTGCCTACAACATACATACACAATTACAATTACAATTCATCATCATCATCATCATCAATGGCCTTTACATCCACGAAGGATGGTTTATGTAGTATACAATTACCTACTTAGTACGACTGCTTTTACCGAGCCTATTGTTTTAGGATTATCGAAGCGCAAAAGTTTTTAGAATTATCGGTTGGACCGGTAAAAACAAAGGTACCTTCTCGTAACCAAAGAACTAGGTAGGTGTCCGTTTGTGGGATTATAGTTTTGGAAAAATACCTATTTTGAAATTCCTAAAAATTAAAAACCATACATAAATAAGTAGGTAGGAGAAAGTTTAGATTCTCTGATCAAATTACGAAAATAGCTTACCGGTAAACATTTCCTGTCATAATTATACCTAGTTTCATAAACACTAAAATGTTTTTTCTCATAGGATTTATTTGACTGAACCCTAATTACGTCAATATGGCAGATAACAAAAGAAGCGCAAATAGTGAAAAGTCTTTAAGAAATTGTATTACGGTCGTGTCTAAAACTCTAAGTCGTATTAAGGTAGCCTTTATGACATTCGTCAAATTAAAGTAAAATAATTGTTTGAAATTAAATAATTTGTAAAGCGCATTAATTATATTGAGATTAGTAGCGCATATTACCCGATAACATTAATTTCCCAATTGAATTATTTATTTGAAAACGAATTTCAATGATGTACTTACGTAATAATTATAAAATAAAATGGCTGTACTTACCTTACAAGATAAAAATGATATCACATTAAAAATAAACTGTCTGATTTAGTTTTACACGATATCTTTGAGATCACTTCAGAATAAAATCCCGTGAAAAAGTCGTCATTAACACTACATAATCGACAAAATGTCGTAAAGCAGCGGTAATAAACACCATAACTCGATTAAAAGTGAATAACTCGACATCTATACGGCCACTACACGACCATGTTAGTGATTAATACGACTGCTACACGACTCTATTACGACACTAATTCGTATAAAATGGGCCTTTTCTGGGTTGTGTTAACGTGATAGCGACGTCTTTACTACCAGAGTTGAAACCAAAAGTTAGAATCGGCACGTTGCGGCGACTTAAGAAATGTTTGTTGGGAAATAATGTGTCCTGCAGGGCTAAAGTTATAGTTTACTATACTATTTGCTCAATCTGTCTTACTTTTTATGACGGAAAAACACGTGTAATGCCGCGGTCAAAAGCAAGTGGCAAATAAAACAACAAAAATTTTATATTATGCTATTGAATATTCTGATTTCAAAAATAAAGTCATTTAAACGCCTGAGTTGAGTCTGTAAAATAATGCATAATTTTAAACAACAATAACAAAATCGATTATCTACAATTTCTTCATAAACAAAATCGATTTTCATAAAAATCTAATCGTTAAGCCATTAGGACATGACTAACTGATTTTCAGTCGAACTACCAAACAGAAATTTTTTTTTAGTACTTACACTAAAAAAAAATATGTAAGCTACAAGCAAGCGGCACCGTGTTCGAATCCCCAAACCATTGCCTTTTTGCACGAAATTTTCTACTTTTTTTATTTTCTAACAACCAGCAAGGGTTATTATCGCTATTACCTTGTGAAACACGACAACCAGTAGGTCAGCATGCGATCCAGTGAATACAGGAATGTCCATAGGCACGGCGGCCGCGTAGGGCTTGTTCAGACGCACGCCCAGGTTGCGCTCCCCAGATAGAAGGAGCAGGATGAATACTCCGATATGCATGAGGCCGACTCGGGCTGAAGGATAATGGAGAATAAGAAATATAATAAAAATAATAATAATAAATAATAAAAAAGCTTTATTGCAGGAAAGATTAGTTTAAGGTAGGTACAAGCAGTTCTTATAGACTAACTATCATATCCTGCAATTGCTTGCAGAGATTTCTTCCAGACGACCATAATTGAAGGAACCCTGTATCTTAGGCTACCTATGAGCTAGCTAGTTGTAGCTAACTGTATGTAGTAGTTGGATTAGGCCACTGTCAGTGAGTCGGACAGCTCTGGCACATATTTTACTATATAAACTTCCGTAGTTTGACGAATTCATTTTGAATGTAAGCGGGTTAAACGTTGGTGTTCTTCAGTTAACCCGCCTACATTCATAATGAATAAGAAATATGTTATTGTGAAAATGTGTTACATGAAGGTCTTAAAAACAAATAAATGTTTAAACAATGTTATCAGTTTTGGACGTACAATAAGAATTTTAACAATTTAAGAATTACAATTCTAGATAAAACTTTTAAATCCATCATGCGTTATTAACACTACAGCCATTTACAACGGGATATTTACCATGATTTGAGTTTTGAGCTTTCCAATATTTCGGCACAGTTTCATGCGCCATGATCATGGAACAAATCCCGTTGTAAAGGACTTTAATAGAATTGTAGAATTAGAAATCAAATTATTTACTTTACTTACTACCTAGGCTTTATTTTAATGGTAAAATTAAAACAGATAACCTATAATAATAACTAGTATAGGAGACTATAAATGACTACTCATCAAAAAATTATTTTAGGATTTTAGATTATAGTGTACGTACTAGCGTATTTCCTCAACTTACATTTGAACGTACTTTAAAGGCGAAGAAACAAAACAGTTACGTGAACTATATTCACAAAGAAAATTACAATCAAGGAATAGAAACAAATTAGAACTAGTATTTACAATTGAAACAATTGAGATAACTGCAAACTGTTGCAAACAATCTACAGGTAACTCAACAGATCCTTAACAATACCAGTCGTCGCGTCCCCACTACGCTGGCTGCATTGCCCCGCTGTACGGCAATGCTGATGCGCTGCGGCAGGTAGAGATAAACCATTCCAAAAATGCACGCCCATTTTACTATAAAAACTATCGTAGTTTGACGAATTCATTACGATGTATGGCATGAAATGGTGTTCTTCCGACACAAATAAAGTTTGTAGTTGACCCGCTTACATCCGTAATGAATGCACGGTACTATGAGCATAGGTACCTATGACGTTTGGTGGAGAGGGCTCCACCAAACGTCATAGGTACCTACACTCGGCGTGCATTTTGACGTGACAACGTCTTATAATTCGATAGAGCCGGCTGCACGCACGAAAAATCATGACGTCATGCGGCGTTACCTCAACATGACGTCATGCAGCGTTACCTCGCTCTGAGGCGTTCCATGTAAGGCTTGAAGTGCAAGCGAGAGCGCTCGACATCCGTCTCTCTCCTACTTGAGTGAGCGATGCGTCTGCGTTGTCACGTTCAACTATCGTCAGTAAACCGACTTTACAGACAACCAATTTTTGACGTGACAACGTCTAATAATTCGATAGAGCCGGCTGCACGCACGAAAAAACATGACGTCATGCGGCGTTACCTCGTCATGCGGCGTTACCTCGCTCTGAGTTGTCACGTTCAACTATCGTCAGTAAACCGACTTTACAGACAACCAATTTTTTTAGAATGGTTTATCTCTACTCACCTGGGCCCTGCCCGAGTCTGGTTGACGTTATTAACGAGGCGTGATCGTGACGTCTCCGTTTCCATACAATTTGGTACAGCGCCTCTATCGTGCGGACAGGAAACTACGCAAATCCCATACCAAGAGGAGACTTTACGATCACTTTTCGTCACTAAGGTCCAATAGACTCACCCCTCTGGGGCCATGTTAATTCGCCCGTGTTATATACGTCCCCCTATTATATAAGTTTCTGTGGTTACTTACATTGATCTGCCCGAGAGTCGTTGAGATGGTATAAGATCGGTACCAGAACTTCTAACACGTCGCTGCTTTTCAGGACGTAGTACATGAATTTCTGAAATCAAAATATATGTATAACAATACTTTATTGTAACTATACCTTATTGTTGCCATACTTTGTTGTAACTATATCGTGTTGTAACCATACTTTATTGTAACCATAGCTTGTTGTAACCATACTTTGTTAAATTATACCGTGTTGTAACCATACTTTCTTGAACTATATCATGTTTTAACCTTACTTTGTTGAACTATATCGTGTTGTAAATGGTTACAACTTGTCACCATACTTTGTTGTAACTACATATAAATAAATAATGCTGGAAAATTCACACAGCATTATCTAGCTAGCCCCAAGCTAAGCAGAGCTTGTGTTATGGGTGTTAGATAAATGATATACTAAATACAATACACTACATAGATAGATATTTTTTATTATACATAGAAAGCATCCATAACGCCCTGGACAAATGTCTGCAGATCGTACAAACATTTATCCGCGGGAATTGAACCCACAACCTCCTGCGTCGCAGGCAGACCTTCGCCCGCTGCGCCACAGAGGTCGTCTCCTTTTTATATAGCTTATTGTAACCACGCTTCATTGAATTAAACCGTTTTGTAACCAAACCTTACGACCATACTGTATTGTAACTATACCTTGTTGTAATCATACTTTGCTGTAACCATACCTTGTTATAATCGCACATCTTCCAGAAGAGCACCAGCAGCTCCTGGTGCAGCGACACGCGCTTGGCCGAGTTGGGCAGGTAGGTCTGCTGCAGCGGGTTGTTCAGCAGGCGCGTCACGCCGCGCAGCAGGAAGTGGAAGTCTTCGTCGCGGTGGATGCGGGACAGGTAGTTTATGAACAGGTTGTCGGGTAGGTTCTGCGGACGGACCTTCTCATTTAATAAAGCCAGAAACAGACTAAAGTAATTTACAACGGGGTATTTACCATGATTTGAGTTTTGAGCTTTCCAATATTTTGGCACAGTTTCATGCGCCATGATCACGGAATAACTGTTTGTTCACTGAATAACGTTGTAAATGACTTTAGTATTAATAACTATGATGGATTTAAAAGTTTTATAGAAACAGACTGAGCCGACGAAATGTAGGAAACGTCGGATAGTGTGCTCTATCTAGGCCATCTGTTTTCATACAAATTCAAGCGCGCAGGGCCCGTGTTCTTAAAAACGAAATCGAAGTTTCTGATTCGTTTTCGTGCAAACGCTAATCTTATGCAAGCGACATAAGAATTGATTTTGCACGACAACGAAAACGAACCTTCAATTTTCCTTTTCCGAGTAGGCTCACAGATCTCATAACACGTCGTAGACGGTGTAAGCCGTTGGCTCAGTCTGTTTCTACCGTAAGCCGGCAAAGTGCGAGTTGGACTCGTGCTGTGAGGGTTCCGTGCAAACTTGTAGGTTTTTTGTGATATAACTACAAATTTACCACGGTTACGGATTTTTGCTGTTACTTGTGCATAATGGTTATGACTTCTTGCACATGATTCTAAGTCAATGGGAAGTACCCTGGTCTTGATTCCCCTATGTATAGCATTGGAAGGCTGGTGATATGATGTGATGTGTTGTTTCGACTTACTTCTTCTGTTTCCTCGTTGGCTGCGTTGCTGGTGTCGTGATCCAACGTTACTATCAAAAGCTGCAGCGCCACCTAAAATCACATTTTAATAAATTAGACTAGTTACTTAAGAGGGCAGGCGCTATGCAGGCTATTTTCAAATATATATAGGCCTAGGATTTCGCGTTCATAGGAGCGAGACAGAGCATACATTTTTGGAACGACGTAAGCGCAAAAATCAAGTTTTAGCTAACTACACAACTTTTCAAGGAACCAAACAATTAGTAATAACTATTATGCTACAAATCAAAACATGTCATTTCAATAGACCGCAGGGTATCTGAGATCTCGACCAAATTATGTGCGAAACAGTGCATTTTCATGATTCTTTTTATCGTATTTTTTTCTCAATCGTGTTTTCACATTCGAAAACAAAGAAAAAAAATGTTTTTTATGTAATTCGAGATTTTTACCACGGGGATCCTATGAGTACTGAGATCTAGTCCTAGTTTGACAACCAAACCTAACTAAGGGAACCTACCAGAGGAAGGGAAGCAGCTACCTACTGTGTATTTTTAAATTTTAACACCTCCACTGCGATTACCAATTCGCCTGCCACGGCAAGAACCTTCGGGGGAACCATGTTCAGCAGTGGACTTTGTTCTGATGAGGGCAACTAGATATGAACCTACCTCCACCAGTGGCTCCAGCGTGTCAGTAAACAGGAGATGGTTGTAAGGCATGCCGTACCCGACCGGGTCGTACGAACACACCGTGTTGAGGAGAGACGTGAATAGCGGGAGCGCGTGCCGGTTGTCTGGGCTGGTGAGGTACCTGGGGAAAAGAGATTAAATAGCTTAGTTTTGATGGATAAAACTGCGCTAATTAAAAAGAAATTACCTAATCGGCGCACCTAACTCTGGCCGCCCCAAAATCCTGTGTTACGATTACAGTTTTCGATATGCGCCGAATTTTATCGACATCCGTGACAAAATCGGTGATGATCGATCGTTATGGTATGTTCGGAACGGAAGGAAAATATACGGAAAGCGCATCAAAAGGAAAAGAAATAGCATATAATAGGAAAGAAATATCCCAGTAAAGAGAGGAAATAGCATATTTGAGTTGGAAATATCCATAAAGAAGAAATAATCCGATGTGAAGCAACTGGACCGTAACGCAGGACCGTGTGGAGTGGCACGAGAGTTTGGAGGCCTATACCCAGCAGTGGGTGAAGTCTGGTTGTGGATGGTGATGCACTACAATAAAACTCCTAGGTATATAGTGAGTGGCCAAAAATATCAGTAAATAACAAATTGGTGCAAAAAAGCTTACCAAAAATATCAGATTATCTAGAAGATAAAAAAACTTGACAGTTGACACGGGTTTTGCTCCAACTCGAAAACTAACAACTAACAGGCTAAAGGTTTCTTCATCGCTTCATTACTTTAGTCTACATACCGAAGCAACAGAAATCAATAATAATAATTATAAACAATGCTGGATAATCCACACAGCCTCATCTAGCCCCAAGCAAAGCTTAGCTTAGCATAAAATATCACTTTATTTCCGTATCGTGTCAAATTTTAAGAAATTGACCTTTTCTAAGTGTACCTAATTGAGAGATTTTGATGATGCAGAGCAGAAGTAACTTACGCAATCCATCTATTAGGATGCGAAGAGTGTCTCGCCGGTCGGTAAATAGTCTCGCTGCAAGCAGTCAGCAGTAGCCGCAGCAGCTCCGTGCGCGCCGCCTCGTGGGACCCCACGCGTGCGCCCACGCGAGCGAACCCCACTCCACCGGCCCAGATATACTCGCAACTGTCTAGGGATGACAGTTCTTCTGCGCGATCCTAGGGATAGAAAAAATTGATGTTTCTATAAAGGAGGAAAGTTAAGGAACCTGTTTATGGTAGGCAAGGTTTTGAAATTATTTCTTTAAAAGGTGTCAGATAAATCAAAGCATAAGGATAAAAGCACAGAATAAGGGCCGGACTCCACGAAAGCGGAGACCAGACGAGCGGAGAGGAGATGTGTTTTAAACAACCAATAGAAAGTCATTATTCACACATCTCGTTCCGGCTCAGCTTGAGTGGATACCACCGAGCGGAGATGTATCATATTTGTATGGCGCGATCGAAGCGGAGATGTGAGCTGTGCCTCGCAAGTATTCAGTATTTTATTTATTGCATTCATACAATCAGGTCTTAGTGATTAGGTGAGTTTAAGTTAAGTTCACAGTATGTACCCATTTAGGGTGTTGCAATGGAAAACTGGCAGGTTTCGTGCCTGCTTCAAGCTGGCGACGGCACGGCGGAGACGAGAAGAGATGTGAGCAGCGCCGCTAGTGCATTCATATCAACAAACATCCGACGCTCGCCGCACGCAGCTCAGTTCCGCTCTAGGCAGCGGCTCAAGCGGAAATTTAGCGAGCACACATCTCCGCTCGAGTCTAGCCAGTTCGCATCTCTACACAGCTAGGGTGAGCTGAAAAACGTCTCTTCTCGTCTCAGCTTCGGACACATCTGTCTGTTTTTCAGCTAGGGTGTCTCCAATTAAGCGGAGATGCACTTTGGTGGAGTCTGGGCCTAAAAGTGGGGAGGGCGGAGGGCGGGAGTGGATATAAGTGAGCTGTTGAGGTAAGCCTCCTCTTTATCTTCTGAAAACCAAATGAACTAAACCCTTTGCATGAGGAAATGCAAACAAAACAGTTTCAATATATTTCTAGAGTGCTAGATAAGATAAGTGTTGTTATCATAAAATCAATACTCACAGGCCCGGATCTCTTCGAGCTGATCACGGTGAAGTCAGGGCAGAATAGCAGATCCTGTTCAACAATTACGATTTAGGACAAAGAAATTCACATCACACTTTAACACAAGCTCTGATTAGCTTGGGGCTTGAAGATGCTGTGTGGGTGATTGTCGCGAATTATTATTATTATAAGCTAGGTAGTTTCTGCCCGCGGCTTCGTTCGCGTTGTTTCTATGAAAATGTTACTGTACTACGTTGAATTCTTCACGCGAAAACTAGTGAACTAGTGGACTGAAATTTTTCATAGAAAGTATATCATCATCATCATAGGTAACTTTTTAACCCAACAAAACGCGTGCGAAGTCGCGGGCAAAAATTAGTTTTATCATACAATTCTATATTTATGTACATGATACTGGCTGACTCCACATTTAGATGCACTTTGCCTCAATATTTTAAGAAACTTACTCCAGCGGCTTAGGAAGAGCACTTGATTATTATTGAGATTAGCAGTCTCCAAATACGGCTACTTAACTCATATCAAATTTGACGCAATAAATATTTTCTTTAGTATTTGACTTAAGAACCCAATATTTATAGATTTCTGATATTAAAAGTGTAAGACGACTACATATTTTCAATTTAAAAATTGATGTTTCAATTTTTAACGCTGAAAACGCTGTCGACCATGTTGTGACGTCATAGGACTCTCAGCAAATTTAATGATAGGATCAAGTAAAATTCACTATGTATTTAATGAAGGGGTCTTATGTGATTAAAATTCGTTAATTAAACAGTCAACTAGCTATTGTCCTAATGAGAGCCGAACAGTAGACTCAACAGAGTTTAGTGGGGCCATCTGTCTAGTGTGTAATTTTTGTGTATTGAATAGACAAAGATAACACAACGCCGGAATACTCAAACCCACTCAGATTTAAGCATGTCTCAAGTGACATGCTTAAATCTGAGTCGCGATGACCGTTATCTATAAAAATCTGTAAAAAATTTGTCTTTAGAAACGTGCATTGACATGAGTCGCGTTAGAGTGTAACAAGGCCCCATCAAGTGAGCTCTGCTTACTTTGGGCTAGATGATGATGATTCAAATGTTCAACCAATATTAGTTTTTAATGTTATTAATGTCCAATGTTAGTTTTTCAAATTAAGTTTTTGTTATAATTATCTGTTAGTTTATTCTATAACATTTATTGTTTAAAGTGATAGCCAATAGGCTATCATGTGTATTGTTATCCAAAAATATACATGTTCATTATCTCTTTTATGTAGGTAGCTATTGCTGAATTTTATAAATCTATGATATTATGCCTTAGATTGTATGCAAATAATGTAATCTTCTCTAGTTTTTAAATAAGCCATACTTGGCTAATAAAACAGCTCAAGAGTTATGTTTACAAGCACTAGGATTAAATTTACACTAGTCCTCCGAAACATTATTGCGTCATACACGTCGCCGCCGCAAATTTCGAACGTGTGCAATTTTATTTAAAACTAGCTGCGCCCCGCGGCTTCGCCCCCGTGGAAATTTAGGTTTCCAACTTTCTTAATTTTTTCTTTCATAAGAACCTTCTCCTGACAATAACAAACACAACAAAGAAAGAATTAGCAAAATCGGTCCAGGCGTTGTTGAGTTATGCGCTTACCAACACATTTTGCGATTCATTTTTATATTATAGATAAGTTTTTATATTTTTATGTATGTTAGATTTAAGGTATATATTCATATGGACCGTAGAATAAGTTAATAAGATCTATACTTGTTCTAATGTTGTCTGAAATAAATGTATTATTATTATTATTATATTTTATTATGTTAAGATAGACATTTTGAAACTGAATAAAACTGAATATAGTAACTAAGTTGTTCAGAATCATATTTATTAAATTGCTGATAGAAAAGTGAAACTGTAACTTACACAAACAGCATTTATCAAAGACTGTGCGAGTGGCAATGGGTCGTTGCTCTCTACAGCAGCCGGCAGCAAAGACCAGAAGTAGCCGTGCCACTCCGGTTCCTCCAGAATGTAAGGAAAGACTCTTGTCAGAAGCCTCGCACAATTTAATGCTGAAACGAATTGTAGATATATATACAAAATAATGTTTAAGAAATAGGCTGGTTTAATAAGTTGAGAGATTCCTTACATTGCTGTCCTCATATCAAGTAAGGGTTTTTTGTCTCAAGATGATTTAAGAGGCATTTCATGATATGGTCTTAATCAATCAATACAAGAAACCATTTTAATCATTGACAACCTCGCATGACCCAAGAGTGACTAACTGGTGCAGCACATCAGCATTCCCATACAGCAGGGCAATGTAGCCAGCATCTTGGAGATGCTTCCAACTGGTATTAATATAGATCAGGGAGTATTTCCACAAATTAATAAAGAGATCCCATCACAAATTAACCAAGTAGGCACAGTGAGTGTTGCTACCGGTAGATTGCTTGCAACAGTCTGCAGTTAGCTCAATTGTTTCAATAGTAAATACTAGTTGTAATTTGTTTCTATTACATGATTGTAATTTTATTTGTTAGTAAAAGTATAATTTTAATCACTAAGGATGTCTATTAATTAGCGATTTTATTAATTGGGTTGGTTTATGTAGGTACAAAACTCAATACCTACATTCATAATTTAGAAAATGAATTATGTAGGTTTGAGTATTTATTCAACTATGAATAATTGCTAAATACTGAAGATACCATATTCGCGTGGGAGCAACGAGGTTAAATGAAACAATGATAACATGCTTCAACCTACTTTGTACAATGATTTTTTATAGACCTAATTAAATATTAAATACTATGCCAAATAGAAATTAATAATAGAATAGATTTTTATAAATTGCAAGATGGTACCTGCTTGCTGCTCTCTCTGAGTCCTGCAGCTATTGTCCACGATCTTCGACAGTTTCTCCACAGCCTTGTAAACTAACGTCCCCAAGTTGTTAGGATTCTCCTCACGTAACGACCGTATTTCGGCTCCAGGTACCAGTGCGAACACATCCTGCACATTAGTGACGCTCTCCGACCAGAACTGCTCCCAGAAACCCTCGTCAGCAGCATCCACAGGCTGAAATTCACAATTATTACTTGGTGTCCCACAACCAACACGAAGTAATTAATTTTATTAATTTACACGTATACAAAACCTGAGTTTTTGATGTTAGCTGGACGACCGCTTTTCTGAAGTTTAGTTTAGTGTCGGCGTTGCCCATTTTCACTGATTTTTAGTATTTATTTTATAACTAAATCCATTGCACTGAATTCGCACAAAAACAATGAAAGAAAATTTGATTGATTGATCGAATTGACAACTCAACTCTACCGTCTTGTCATGTCACAATGACGTTTCTTTGAGACGGCCAACGTGGGCAATTACATGGAGTGTTTCCATGCTATGAACTGTATAGCAGCCAAGAAACACAAAAGTGCCTCGTGCATGAATGATTGAGCTGAGACTTTTAAATCAGCTAGGAATAAAAGAGGCAAATTTAATCAAGAATTTGTATCAGATTAGATTACTTTTGAAATCATAAATTTCTACAAACAACATTCTTAAAGAGTTGTCAGTTTACAGTAAATTTTCGTTTATAATTAATTTCTACTATTTTTGGTCAGATGTGTACCTATTGACATCCACGTTTTCAACAAAATTTAATTGCCAAACGTAAGAATCAAGACCGTTTGCGTCGTAGTATTCGTGTTGCCATTAAAACGACAACAGCGGCCTCATTTATATTCTACTCTTTTCGGTCGCACTGTTTTTTTATCGAATTTGATCGTGTTTTTCATTACCTCCACGACCGCTTATTGTTCAATTTATTCGATAAAAAATTGTCATCTTCGCGTCGTCGGTCGTCATCGGCGCAGCCGGCTGCGGCGGCTAAAAAGTCAATGAAACGTTGCACAAATTGGACACTATTCATATATTTTTAATCTGTGCCGTCCATTTGACATTACTTGACACTGTCAAGTTGACAGTTTTCTTGTCTTGAGTTGAGTTGAGAGGAAATTGGAATATTTGGAAAACTACAATACATCTTGATGGTCAAAAATGGCTGCCGCGAATATTTTTCGAACTGCTTTTAGTGGGTTATTACGAAAATCCACAACATCGAGAACACCGGTAGTATGTCGGCTATCAACTGTAGTCCTGCAGCAAAAATTCCAAACGGCTAAAGCCTCAACGAAAACACTGAACTTCCAGACCGTTCAAATTGGGGTAAGACTTCTTTATCCACCAATAAACATGAATTCTTGCTGTTTCGATACAAATTCCATGCAGACCGAGTGTTTTTTACACCTAAAAAACACATTCGGTCACCTACATTTATACCTAAAATACCTATAATACCGAGTCAAATAAGCTTGTACATAGTAAAACTTAACCTCTATGATATTGCATAACAAATGTGTACAGCATTGAATCATTGTTTAGGTACCGCGAGCATACACGACGACCGAGCCTAAACCTTCCAAGCGCGAGATTGAAGAGCGAGTGCTGAAAGTGTGCAAGGCTTACGACAAGCTCACTAGTGTGAAGGTACCTACACATTATTTACATTGAGGTTTGGTTTCAGACATTATCCGGCGTCCGCCAGTACAGCCACGGCCCGCCTCTCTCATTAGACCTCATTAAAAAAAGGGTGTTACTTACCCTCCAACTCTATGACAAAATTGACCCAGAAAAGGTAGAATGATCTATAATTTGCTTCTCATAACATAAAGTGTCAATGGTGGCATACATTTCAATTTCTGTGTATACTTACTCGATTTAACTTTTTTCAGTTGACCATCGACAAACACTTCATCAAAGATCTAGGCCTAGACTCCCTGGACCATGTGGAGATTATAATGGCAATGGAAGATGAGTTTGGTTTTGAAATCCCGGACGGAGATGCAGAAAGGCTTATTACCCCCAAAGAAATCATCCAATATGTCGCAGACAAAGAAGATATTTATGAATAATATTAGATTTTAAAATTCCAGTTGTACTAAGAACTGCAGGGATATTTTTACAACTGGGTAGAGTTATCATTCTGCGTAGCTATAGTTCTGGTTACATGTTATTTGAACAAACATTGTTAGGTGGACATCTGGACAGGACAGAAATGTATAAAGTGTAATTCTGTGGATTACAATGCTCTTAGACTAGACCATTTGTTTAATTTGTTCTAGTGGCCCTGTTGATCAATAAAACAAAATGCTTCTAATCTAATATGCATTTCCTTTAGTATCTTCATTTGATAAGTTGCTAACTGTTAGGTTTGGATAGTTAGTTAGATTATTCTATGGTTTGTTCTCATAAAGACAGATTCTCAAAAAGACTTATGGAACAGGTTCTGTTCCATTTGTCTGAGAACTTGTCATTGTTAGAGATTATGATTAGTCTCGCTACCTGATTGATTTTGTTTTTCTATATCAAAGTTATTAGAGGTATTGTGAGGAGTTGAAAGAGAAAAGGGATGCCTTTGCCCAGCTGTGGGACATTATCTAAACATAGCACAGATAATTTTAATACTATGATAGGTTTATTTATTTTATGTTTATAGGTTACATAAATAGTACATAATTATGGTGAAGATATCCATGTGCCATCAAACTAAATTAGACTCAAATTATAACTAGATGTCGCCACTAGAAAAATTTGATAGAGCTTCCCGTCATAGATAAACAATTTTTTTCTAAGCTTTCTGTAGATGCGATTATTCCCCTTTCTTTCATTTAATTTATTCCACCATAGTTACATATTTATATACACTTCATCATCATCAATCTATATTAGTCCACTGTTGGACATAGGCCTCCCCTAATGAGCGCCATAGCGCCCTGTCTTCAGCTTGCCGCACCCAGCATCTGCCTGCAGTCTTTCGCAGATCGTCATCCCACCTGGCTAGAGGGCGTCCTACACTACGTTTGCCTAATAGGGGTCTCCACTCAAGAACACCGATGATGGGGTAACACACGATGTCGTCTTCATTGGCGGATACAGGGGGGGGGGGGGCATGGCCCCCCCCAAAAGATCCAGATACCTATTCCATACTTTCGACTCATTATTTCGATTCAATTCAGGTGCAGTTTTACACGGCATAGGTACCTACCTACCTATTCATCGGTAGGTCAGATATGTATGTCAGGAAACAGAAACATATTCTTTAGGTACCTACAACCTAAGTTTACAACAGGTGAATTTCTACTCTCAGTATAACCACGTCTACTTGGGACTTTGAAATTAACATAAATCCTTAAAAATGGATTTTTTTACATTCTTGGGTTGAATTTCTAAAAACGCTGAACACGTTATTTTCCATCAAACAATAGGCTAAATACCTACCAATTTTCATGGCTTTAACTACAAAACTAAGTAACGGAATTCCTTTAGTTACCTCAAGAGACATATTTACAAGAATACTGAAGCACGTCTTATGTATTTACTGAACGAAAAGCGAAATACTTATACCTAGGCATACAATTTTATGGATATAATTTTGATGAAAGTTGAATCGAAAAGTTAAGCCAAAAATTGCCAAATCTCTTTGTAAACTAAACTACCTAAATACTATTTTCTATCCCCTTAGAGCAGCCATTCTCAAAGTGTGCTCCGCGGAGCGCCGGGGCTCCGCGACAATACTGATCATAATTTCAAAAAAATACAGGTTTAGTACTAAAACAAGGTTGAAGAGAAAATTTTGGTAGGTACCTAAGTACCTATCAGAATACCTACCCATGTAGCAAAAAGACGATATCGACAAAACGCCAAGAACGTGAAATACCTACCTTATTCACAGATATTAAGTATAATACTATCCCTAGTATTCAAGTCGTCATTTACATAATACGTTAAATTATGTTATAATGACAGTCAATAATCATATTAATTTTAAGTAGGTAGGTACTTAGATCTTTGTTATTCGAACTGCGAGGCGCATAGTGGTCCACGGAATAACCCTACTTCTCTACAACCTTGTATTTTCTTGCTCCTAGGAAGCGAAAGGAGTAGGTAAACGGGGCATGTGCAGCGTATAAACGACCATAGAAATCCTCTACCTCGGCCGAGATCTCCGGCTTCGAGATTGATTCTCTTTCTTTCCATAGATTATCAACCCAAAATCTTCTATCCCTTTTATTAGCCTGTGCACGTACCTACCATTTTAAAACTGAGGCTCGTCAACACTCGATCAAACGCAACTGAAGACTAAATGTGTACGGGCAGCAGGAGTTGCCGAGGCATGCTTTGTCGTGCCGCGGCAAGCCGCGCCGCTCCAAGGGAGTCACATGCACACAAAACCTATATAGGGTACCTACTTCGTAGACCTAGAATCATGAAATTTGGCAAAAGCAAGGTCTAGCACAAGTAAGAGGAAAAATCCGCAAACCGTAAATTTGTAGTTTATTCTCTTTTCTATAAAAAAAATTACTTTTGATTCTCGCCATGGACCAAAACCTATAGGGTACTTCCCGTTGACCTAGAATCATAAAATTTGGCAAGAGGCAAGATCATTGTACAAGTAAAGGAAAAAGTCCGAAAACTGTAAAATTGTAGTTTATTCTTTAAAAAAACCTTTTATTCTCCATTGTGAGAATCAAGAGTATTTTTTAGCACAAATTAAGGGTAATCTGAAAACCGTATATATGAATTTGAA
Organism: Eupithecia subfuscata; assembly: GCA_963564075.1. Lineage (NCBI taxonomy): Eukaryota > Metazoa > Arthropoda > Insecta > Lepidoptera > Geometridae > Eupithecia > Eupithecia subfuscata. The sequence continues at coordinate 1,415,313 of OY751108.1, forward strand.
ATTTAAAAAAAAATTGTTCTCTCCCTGGACCAAAATATACAGGGTTACTAACTTCTTCCCGTTGACCTAGAATCATGATTACTGTTTCAAACCAAATTATGGTTCGATGATTATGGTAGGGTACCTAGACGACCTTGTTAGTGATTGTCCGAATCTTTTAGGGAAGATTTATATAAGACCGGTCCGTGTCCGGGCCGGACTGAGGCCGGACGGCGGCGGCGGGCCGGAGCCGAGCGGAAGAGAGAACGTTACTAGACGGGCCCGGACGGCAAACGGATCATGCACTGTCTGTTACAAAATGTTTGTAACCTTTCAAATCTGTGCCCTGTCCGGGCCACGTACACGGTACGCCCCCGGCACGGCCCGGTCTATCTTCCCTTAACCTCTTCCTGAGAAAGATATGCCAACATACAATGAAACAATAAACTAATGTGAATATTTTTACATCTTTATTGAAACTTTACAATAGACGAGGATAAGAGCTGAACTGTTGCTTCAGTTAGCTTTCATAAACTCATGCAATTTCACAGATATGATAAATTCAACTATAAAACTGAGATTTTGTTTCAAAGCACTAACATAAAAGGTTCAGAGTACAGAATTACAAAACCATGTCATGTAAATAAAAATAAGTTAAAAAAATATATTCTTTACACAATTACTAAACATTTCAGTCTAAGAACTTAAAATCATCTAAAACTTTTGCTAACCTCGTATCTCGTCTATAAATTTAAAAGAAAATGGAGTTTCTAAGCATACATACATAACATTATATACAGAGTAAGCTCGCACAACGTAAATGCACTGCACTTTCACACACATGCTACTCAAGTACCCAATATGTTACAACAATATTTACAGCCCACGAGACGTCCAGAACTAGCCTCAAGATATATTTATGTAACAAAAACAAAAATACTGATCCTTCAGCTCACAAGTCAACTAAACTCATTCAACAATTCAACAGTAATTTTATTTACAAAATAAATAGTCAACTTTTAACTACAACATAACATACCATTTTGTATCACTATTGAGAACTATGGGATCACAACTACTTTATTATTGTTCAAGAGAAACTAAGTATGGAAAAAATCATCACTAGTTTGTCTGTCTTTTAGAGTTTGCAGTCACTGCACTTCACTTTGGCTTCCTTTCTCCGAGTAGCTGCAGTCGCTATAACCTGAAGCGGCCTCGCCCGCGGCCCGCCGAGCGGAGCCAGCGCGCGGTCGCGTCCACTCGCGCCACACGCACCACCGGCTGCTTCCACTCACAAAGACTCGCCAGAACTCGCTTCTTCTTTTTCAACTCCTTGTCATCATCGGAGCTAGATCGAGACTGCTTTCTCCCTTGCTCCTCTTCTTCTTCAGCCTTTTTCTCTTCATCCACAAGAACCTTTAAGTCAATGAGCAACTTGTTATCGGACGAATCAACATCCATGTTCTCCTCAGATACCGAGTCTTCTGTTAGCGTTTTTTCGTCTTTATCGTCCGAATTTTTGTCAGACTTCATTATGATAGTTGTATCCTCAGTTTCTGAGGCGTTGTCCTCCTCAGCCTCACTGATCATTTCCTGCGTAGTTTCATCGTCGGGCGGCTCAGCCGACGACCGGTCTAAGCTTTCCGTTTTCTGAGACTCGACACTATTATTTCTAGAGTCCTTCTTATTTTTCTTTTTGCTGGGCCAACCGGTTTTATTCTTCTTCTTGAATTTACCGCGGCGTCCCTTCGGCCGCTGCGTGGCTTCTTTTAGTTCATTCCGTATTAGATCACAACCTTCGCACTCCGAGACGAGACTGGACATATCAGGGATGTTATTAGATGTAGTGACAGCAGCTCCCTCTTCTAAAGCGCCTTCGGAAAGTTCATAATCGCCCGCGTCCTCGAAAACCTCCGATAGGAACTGCTGCAGTCTTTCCGACGCCTCCTGAGTTTCAGACATGATGGGTTCTACTCTGACGTTGCTTTGAGTGTCGCTGATCGTATCTTCGGAGGCCGTTGACTTGTTGTCTTCGGCGAGTCTCCGTCGGTTGAGCAAACCGGCAGAGCCAAGAATGGCTAGTGTGGAGGCATGCTCTCGTGGAGACTTCCGGGGATGACTTTCTATAGCTTGAACTATGGCAGTTCGTTTTCTGATCTTCTGCTTTTTCATCCCGCGAGTACCGTAAGACCGCGACGGACCGGGTTTCTCTTCTCGTTGTTTTACAAGATCGCTGAGCGGACAACAGTTTGGTTTTAGAGGTGGTAACTGCCCAATCTCGTATGGTAACTTCGGCGCTTTCGTAGAATATAGCGCTGTAAAGAAAAACGGAAGACCATTAGTCACAACAATGATTAAAAGGAAGTAAAAATCAATGCTACCTATATTTAGCGGAAAACCACTTGAAAATGTGTAAAGCGTGCACAATTACAATAATTTGATTAGAATAGTTCTTTACATTATAATATTATATAATGACATGTATTTATTACACAACCGACGTGGCGCGGCGAGTGAAGTTCCGGTTGCGACGCAGGAGGTAGCGGGTTCGATTCCCGTCTTGTTATGTCAGACATCTAGTACCCATAACACATCTGCTTAGCTTGGTGCTAGATGATGCTGTGTGGATTGTTTAGCATTATTTTTATATGACAATTTATGGACATTTTCATTACAATTTAAACAATTTTTATTTTATTTCGTTAGCATCGAATGTAACTAATAACTTTTTCGAATTATTATTTTAAATTGTATTTGACTTGTAAAATATTGATTTAATATTATTTTTATTTGACATGTAATCCTATATGTTACTAACTAATAAAGAACTTTAACTTGAACATTATTTATTTATTGCTGTCTCACTACTGGCCATAATACCTCGCTTTAATTTAACTTCAATCAACTTACCAAAATACTTAGGAACGTTCCGAGTGACCACTTTATCTTGATCCTGCCGCTGGAACGCGTCGTACCAGGGCTGCGTCGCCGGCACAGACTCGAACGCAAACTCCAGCTGCTCTACTGCCGGAGTATACTTCAACTTGCCATCCTCCCACTTCATGCATTTCTCCAGCTCTCGTAGAGGACTCACTTCGGCCACCTCCTCCGTTATCGCTATTTCCACTTCCTGTGGCGCGCCGGCTTCTATTTCTATAGGAGTTCGTTCTGGTTGAACCACCGGTTTGGGGTCTTCTGGTGGTTCTGGCGCGGTTTTACATGGAACTTTTCTAGGCCGTTTGGTTACTACCGGCGCTCGTCGCTTCCGTTTTCTCTTTTCTTCGGGCCAGCTATCTTCTTCCGAAGATTCTTCCTTCAAGGCGAGCGGTCGCGCGAGTCGCCGTCTCTCATTCGAAGGTGGGGGCGGTATCGGCGGCGTTTTCCGAGGACTGAGGACTTTGTCGTCATCTGTGTCTTCGGAGGAAGTTGAGCTGGTTGAACTGGCGCGTTTGGGGAACATAAACTGCTCCGCTTCGTCGCTCAGGACGGATAGCTCGGAACGACGGACCTTCTTGAACTTGACGACTAGAGGCTTAGCGCCGTTCACAGTGGGCGGAGATTCTTTAGGTTTGATCGGGTTGAAGCCCCCGCTTGAGCGAAGTTTGGTGCTGACTCCGACGACTTTGTAGTACTGCCTGTCTTCCTCTGTCTTTTTGCTGCATCGCGTGTTGTGTCTTCGCTCGTCATCGAGGCCGTTTCGCCGCGGGCTGCCGTTGAGCGGACAGTCGGGGGTTTGTGAGCGTTTCGAGCGCTTGGAGCGGGGCGTTTCCGCGTCTCCGTTGCAGATCTTACGCTGAGATCGCCGCTCGCCGTTTATCGGAGCGGCCTTGTCGAGGAATGTAGCGACGTCTGCGCCGGCGCTGATGAGACTGTCGAGCGATATGAAGTTGGCGTGGTCGCGCACGAAGGACAGGTGATGCGGCGAGCGGCGATGTATCACTGCGTCCTGGTAGTCCGCATTGCACATCTCGCAGTACCCGCCTTTGGGTTCCTTGTCCTCCTTCTCTTTCATCCGCGGTCGACTTTTCCGCGTCATTCTGTAATACAAATCACACTATTACACGACTTATGTCTTTGTTCGGTTGTTATAAGCGGCGGTAGGAGTGCTTACTTCTCTGGCGTGTTCCGAATCAGATTGTTGTTTGTGAACTGATCCAGGGATTCGTCTTTCTTCTTTTTCTCTCTAGGCGGGTCCGGTTCTAGCGATATCGACGGCCATTCATCGAATTCTTTCACCACCGGCCGGCACAACCTGAAATAATAAACAAAATTGTAGATTACCTTCAGCAGGGGAATCATAGAGCTATCTAGATGTATAGAAAAGTCTCATACTTGTCCAAAAATTCAATCTTGATAAAGTGTTTAGTGAAGAGCCTGACATGCGATTTGCGAGACGCCGCGAAGAATGTGTCATACAGTTTATCCAATAGACTTATAGCCTGAAAGATATAAATACCATGTCAAATATATAGAAAAATAAGCAGTCAAAACAATTACTTGATGCCACAATCAATAACACAACTTCTAATACGAAAATAGACAAACTATCATAATGCCATGAGTGTGACAGCAAGACGGCAGTTAGTAAAGAAAGGAAATTTAAAAGCATAGAAGATATTACAAACAATTAGGGTCATACTCATACATAATACACTCAGCATTTTAAATGATGAAATCCAGAGTTGTTTAGTCATCAATTTTGCCTACTCTGATATTCTTTTGTAGTCTACATGCCTAGTGCATAATGGTAGCCTACTTTGAGTGCAAGTAGGTACTTGGCACTTCAATACCTACTATTATCATCGAATAACAATGAACCAAGAACTTTGTTGCATTGGTTGCAGATTGATGTACCTTTAGGGTACCAGTTCTTACGGTTATCAAAAAATGTGCACTATTCGACAGATGCGCCAGCAGCATTGCCAGGTTGGTTGTCTTGTAGGGCAAGGACTAGCGCAGGAATAGTCCTGCTAGCCTCAGCTTGACTTAGCTTACTGCCTGTGTTCACCCATTGTTAAGTAGGTATAGGTACCTTCTGCACAGTAAGCGTGACGTATCTCGGAGTGGGACAGTAGGAGTCGCGCGCGCGCTGCAGCATGGCATCCGCGCGGCGCCCCTCACGACGGCATGCCGCCGCGCCGCCGGAGCGGACCACGTGCGACACGCGGGATGTTAGGAATACTTCTTGCTGCTGGAATTGGAAAAAACACGTTAGTATACTATTCACTGGTTAAGACAGGATAGGCTGGCATAAAGAGAGATACCTACACGGCACACATTATGTCCACTGGTAAACACCTATCATCCTACCCCAAAACAGAGGAGTTTATGTCGTAGTCACCACACTTGGCAGGCGGGTTGGTAATTGCAGTACTCGAACTGCAATCATCGATCTGTCTGCCAAGTGTTGATCATGGCAAAAGATACAGAAAATATTCATCGAAAAATAATAGTGTTTTCAAAATTTACTGCTTATTTTTATATTGTTTTTATTTCCATGAACTGGAAATAAAAAAAGAGTAGTGGTCTGGCAGAAGAGTGGCCAATCAGACACATATTGCCAATAACCAAGATGTCAAGTCACTTAAGGTCTAGTTATGCTGCCTATGCTGGCATGACAGTGAACTATTTTCCTTTACATGATAGGTATATGTGTATGAGATCCAGTCAATTGGAAGGCAAGCGTGAGTAATGCTGAAGTAAAATCAGTCAGAAAAGGTTATTCCCGGTGGAGAAATTGAGTTATTAATAAGTAAGTACAGATTTTAAGGAGAAAATTAATAATTCACTTTTGAAACATTGATTTGCTGTTTCATACAAACAAGCAAACATCAATTATCAATTCTATTTCTCTCGGAAGGAACAAAGCATTGCAATATCCTTTGGAGATTGCTGTACTTTTATATCAGGTGCTGCAAAACATGTTTATCCAAGAGAAGAAATGTGAAATCTTGCATGGGAGTGTAGCATAGTGCATTATCTTCCATCCTAACCAGTCCAACTGTTTATGAATACATACTTAGTTAAGCAGTGTTCATATATGGACTCGAGAGCGCCCAGTATAAATTGACCCATGCCTTCATGTAATTCCATTTGTACTGGGGGTCAAGCATTATGTAATAGAAACTGTTGATTGTAGAATTGTATTTTATATTTTAAAATGTATTGAAATCTTAATGTAAATAAATGTTAACTATGTATGAAACTTTCAACAAATTTTTTGATAATCATAATTTTCATTCGAATGCGCTATGTTTCTTTTTCGACAGAGGTAAAAATGCACCGCTTGCAAAATGTGCGGTTTATATATTTCATTTAGTTATTTTATGTGTAAACATATTAGCAGTCAGTTACACACCATTTTTCTTATTATAGATTTGTTGCTTCGTTACCTAGCTGTTTGTTTAACTAAAATACAAACAAGCACAAAATAATGATTTTAAACTAAATCAGTTCCCCATGTGTATACTATTCAGAAAACAGGTTTTGTTTACATGTATTTAGCTCACCGCAGTTGATACCATAGTTTCATTTTAGTATTGAAACGGAGTAAGTGCATATGGTGCCACACAAGTTTGAATCTTGAATCAAAGGACATAAGATTCAATGTTTTTTACATTGTGCTAAATATGACAAATTTTTCTCAAGTAGCTGTAGTCGTACCATTTGAGCCTGTTGCTTTTGCACTTAGCTCATAAAATTTTCTTACCAGCTAAGAAAATTAAACCACAGCAAATGGGTCACGAATTTTGGACATTGTGGCAAATGTGAAAGTCAACAATGCACTGTGGGACGAAATGTTGCAGCACCGATTCTCACTTCGAAAGTCGAGCGCAGTTTTGGTCAGGGGGCTTATAGGCGTGAGTTACATATTTATCGAGCGTAATCGCAAATACACACGGCGCGGCACGAACCAACGGGCGGGCGAGCGAGGTATCGACGCAGCTCGGTCTCGCTTTACATATCATGGTGTTTTCCTTGAAATACGGCCGCGCGGCGAGCGACGCCGGCGACGGAGCCATAGCGCCCTCCTCAAATCGCGCCAACCGTCCCGCGCAAAAAAATAATACAACATCATTACAATCAAATTTCACCCCTAAGACTTCTTCCTAAGAACTATATCACCTTGAGCCGGGAAAGCAATATCAACTGTCAAAATTATGTGAATACACGCGTAACCCCATATAAACACGATCTAAACCAGCATATAAAATGGATGTAGTGCACCGCAGCGCGAGAGAGTTAGGCGCGCGGCCTCGGCCCGCTGCATTTCGCCGTGCCGTGGCGAGTCCGACGACGCGACCGTACAAAAGATGACCTAAAATTGAACTCAAGCTACGCGCAGCACTCACATCCACAACTGTTTTTAGACTGTTTTCTAAAGGAATCTGATTAAACTGATGTATCAGTATGCACACATGGCTCACATACGGCCTATATACTTACGAAGAAGCCGTCCGCGAGGCCCCCGCGCTCCGCTTATCACGAAAATAACTAACTATATACCAGTCATTGAATCGGACACTTCGTCACTGCTTGATTTACCACAAATTAGAACTTCCTCTTAACTTACAAGTTGTACACGTATCACTAAGTAAAAGCTTAAATGTTTACGCAATGTTTGTGACACTTTTTATAGTTATTTAAACACAATTACTTCACTAAAAACGTAAAATTATCAACAAACACAAAATCTGACACACAAGATGGAGTTTACATTGGTTTTCATTACGCCCGAGAGAGGCGCGACGGTCGCCTATCGTTGACAAGTGGAGGGAGAAAATGATCTTATTGGCTATCCATGCAAAAACGTTCCAATACTAACAAAAGCCGGAATTTGTACCATAGGAGTACAAAATAGTGATGTAAAAATAGATAACAAATATTAGCTAACTTATTGAGACTGATGAACTTTTTGATTATGATCATTTACGGATTTATGGATAGTGGCGGCGGCGGCGCGGCGTAGGGCGGCTTGTCAAAAATAAATTCGTTGTAAAGAGAAACGGAACGTTATCAATAGAACAAGACAAAGTTTTATCTTGACAAAACAAAATACTGACGTCTTTGGACAACCAACTTTATTTAGTTTCGTAAACTTGCATGCAACACATACATAACCAAAAAAGGTAATATATTTTTAATGCAGCAACGAACCAACTGGATTTCATCTCTATTTTGTATGCTAAAACCTAGCCAACCATTCATTTTGGCGGTAAAAACTTACCAATCCCATGTCTTGTATTCTGCGTGATAGTGACTTAGCAAGCCCATGGTCTTGAATATCCAAGTAAAAACAAAAATTTTTACGCACTGTAAAAACGAAAACTTAGAATGATTAATTTTATCCAAAAATAGGTCACAAAAAAATAATAATGACGCACGCACACACCTCTGTTGAATTTTTCGTCTAGGTTCGAGGTTGATACCATTTTGTTACAAAGGTAACTTTTTACTCGGATTATCATAGCAATCGACACAGATGAACAAGACTATACATCATAGCTGCCTTGCAAACTATTAGACTTGTAAATAAACCAATAATTGTGAGAAAATTATGCAAAACAAAATTACATTTCGTTCGTAAAATGTTCAAACGTCGAAATGTCAATCACAGACAGCTGAGCGCAATAGACAAAATACCATCTTTGATCTATGGAAAGAAATCAATGTCTAGATCGATACCATAGACACGCACGATAATCTACAGATTTGTGGCTCCCTCCCTTTTAAGCTGCGTACACACCGGGGGGCGGCCAAACGAACATCAACGAATGGTCTCGCTGGCCTTCGTTAGTGCTGTCTAGGCATGGAAGATTTCACGCATCACTGGTTATATCACAAGTGAAAACATAAATCACGTGCCACACCAGTTACATGCATAGAAACCGTGGGTTACTTATAACGCGAGCGTGATGTTTCACGCGGGCTAAGCTACATTACAATTCGCAGAATTCTATCGTGCGAAAGAGACAAAGCTACAGCATTTGAGCGAGAGCGACTGTAACGACACCGTGCCACTAGCTAAAAGAGAGAATTCGTTTAAGTGAAATTGCATCTTATTCTCAACACCATTGGCTTTAATTTATCTGGAGTATTTTTAAAACTTGCTTACTGCTTCGATAAATAACGCTCCGTTACAAAAACTTCATATGAAAATGAGTCTTATTTTAACACGTTAAGGTGCTCATTTAATATAGGTACATTTTATACTACCAAACCACAAGCTATTTTCAGAATAGCTCATATTGGTAATGAGAGCCCTAAATTAGTGTCATGTACTTTTTTATGCAATAAACAATTTTTAATTTTAATTTTTTTTAATTTTAATTTTAATAATACCAGTGAAATCACGCTGTGAGAGTTTCACTTCATTTCACTCACTTGTAATCTTTACTTGTTGCTGCTGCACGTGCATGCCGCGTTTTGAGTCGCGTGTTATTTTAAACTAAGCTCACCTGAGATTGTCTGTTAATACAGAAATAAAGTTGTCGTCCTAGTGTTTTATAATTACTTAAACATGGACAGTCCCAAGCCTGTCGAAGTATGAGGGAAAGTTCATTGAAGAAAACACGTTTTATTGTCAAAAAAACATCGCCGATTAGCTAAGCGATAAGTTCTGAATCATATCACTATCACTGCAACATGTAACAGGCGGAAAAAATGCACCCACTGTGATAATAATCATCACTAATGAAATATAACGACAGTGATTTATCACGCGTGATATAACCGTGACAGAAAAAAAATAACTTCGCGACGTGGTAGTGAAATAAAAGTAGCTATAACTTCCATGCCTAGTGCTGTCTTGTCTGGCTGGACGGCCGGCGGGCGGCGGCGGCGGCGGCGGCGGCGCGGCGGCGGCGGCGGCGGCGGGCGTTGGATCGTTCATTGGCGGTCACATCAAAGGAATCGCATCATTAGATCAAACTCAGTGTGGATGATCGCCGAAAGCCAACGAACAAACGCTCAGCGCCGCGCCGTATAAAATATTCGTTAATAGGTATAGTGGCCTACGTAGTAATTTTAAGTTAGTTTAAAAACTCATTCTTCGTGAGTGCCGGCTCACGAAGAATGAGTTTTTAAACCAACTTAAAATTCTTATTTAGGCTTCTTCTAAGTATGTAGGTAGGTACACAAAGCAGTGCCGAATTAGTTCACTTGTTGGTAGAACTACGTAATCGTTTTATTCAGTAATGGTATACCTACTGACAGTGTTAACAGCTTCTATTTTATTCACCACGGCCGGCGCGCGCCCCTGCGCGAGTCGCGCAGCCGAGGCTGGGCAGTGAATGCGTTAAACAAAGGCGTAGCCAGGATTCTGTAAAGTGGCAGGTATCCGGATTCTTGGGGAAAAGTAAGCATTAAATATTTTCAGGGCTCGCTTTGTTCGCTGTTATTTCGTCTGTGATAGGTACTCTCTATGACAAAAGAAATAGTGTGGTAGATAAAAACCTATGATTATAAAAACAGTGAGCGGAGAGAGCCGCGGTAATTTTGGAGTTTCGTGACGTCAGGTTAGCAAGAAAGACAAGGAAGCTAAGACGATAGCGAGCTGAGATATCCCCGCATTTTTGAAATATTCTCGGCGATAAAGAATTTAGGAATCCAAAAAAATAAATAAGATAGTTAAATCAGCGAGCAGAGCGAGCCGTAATAAAAAATTAATATAAGCAAGTGGAGAAAGCCCTGAAAATTTTAGAGAGTTCGCGACTGAGAAAATTGTTAAGAAACTAATACATAGTGAATATCGGTGAGTGGAGTGAGCCGCAGCCTTTTTGGAATTGGTGAGGTATTAACAAGACATGGAAGCTAAGATAATGAACTAAACAAATTATAAGATTTTTGCGATTAATAACAAAATAGGATCTGTCCTGCAGAACCTACGGCGAGCGGAGCAACCTGCGAATTTTTTTTAAGATCGGGGGGCCTACTTAGAAAAGGAAAATCGTTGTTTCGTTTTCGTTGTCGTGCAAAATCGACTCATATTTCGCTTGCTTAAGATTTTGCACAAAACCGAATCAGGAACTTCGATTTCGTTTTTAAGGGTACGGGCCCTGGCTGTGTGCATAAGTTCCCCCTCCCTTATGCCACCAGGACCACGGCCGCGATTGTCATCGGCCAGCGGAGCGAGCGGCGAAAAATTTCGCTTTCGTAAATTTTTCGCGATGTTGGTCAAAATGATCTTAATGTGAGCCCGTGACCATAATTAATAAATATGGATCATGACAAGATGTTACCGGCGAACGGATCAAGCTGCGAAAACTTTGTGGTTTCGTTAGATATTGAGCATATTGAATTCAAACGTCGGTTGGCTGAACCGACGTTTGAATCCAGACCACATCGAGAAAGCAAAAATGATGCCTGCGAGCGAACCGCGTTTTTATTATCTAATTTAGCAAAGTTAATAGTAGTTCAAGTACATTTTATCAAATTTGACTAACTTCCGCTGCTCAGATTTTTTTTCATTCGATACAATAAAATGATCCTTACAAAGGACTGAGTCGATTGGCATCAGAAAAAAAAATTACCAACTTGATTCATTTTAAGGCGCTACTCACGCTTGACCAAAAAAAATTTTATGCCAAAACATTTTTCTCCAAAAAGGAGCTAATGTTTTAAAAGAAACTGCACCTGTATCTCCTCTGGTTATGGGTGCCCCCATACTGTCCCAGTTAAAAAAACACACTGTATACGTAAGTACGTACGGACGTATTTAAATCTAATCAGCTGCATCCTCAAGGGGGGGAAGCGGCCCCCCTGCCCGTACCTCGCTACGCCTTTGGCGTTAACGTTAACCAACTTATAATTCTGAAAGCAAATACGTAGAGCTATGCTGAATTGGTTTTACTTGTTAAAGCAGTAGAACTATTCAATGGATTGGATGTGTTGTGTAATAGTAAGTATATTACTGGTTTATTTAGGTAGGTACACTACCTATAGGTACCTACATCTATACAAATATCTGGCAGGTATTGTTTCTAAGTAGGTAGGTAGCTCCACCCACCCATCCACTCCTAGTTTATTAGCCTCGCTGTCTCTCACTAAGCCTACATTTGCCGTGTGCGTTACCCCAGCAGATTTTTTTCTTCTAGAATGAAGTTTGTTTTACATATAACTAGCTGCGCCCCGCGGCTTCGCTCGAAATTTATGTTTCCCACTTTCTTAATTTTTTCTTTGCTATAAACCTCACGGAGCCCGAGACCTTTCCAACGAATGCAAAACCGTGGAAATCGGTTCCTGAGTTCTGGAGTTATAGCGTCAGGAAGGAAAACCCGACTTATTTTTATATAGTAGATTAGTGCGTTCTACACAGTAAATGTGCGTCAGGAAAAAAAAATTGTGCATGTCCTCGTTTCGGAATAAAACGCAAAATACGTTTTCTGCTGGGGTAACGTTCTTCGTCGCCCACGGCTGGGTGGGTATTAAACCAGACATTAAGTAGGTAGGCTAGGCCATCGTTTCAGCACGCAGTTCCATAGGCACTTTGAGCTTTACCTGAAATTATGAAGGCAAGTAAAAATTATTAAAACTGCTGCATCATTTTCAGCGAACTCGTGCCGTGTTTCGATGGGTAAGGTAATACAATACAACTACAGATAGGTAGGTAGGTACCTATATCGGGAACCGGGTGCCGAGGCCGCCCCGCCGCCGCCGTTCGTTTATATTTTATTGATTGCTTGCATGTAGCATCTACCTACTAGCTTCACAGGCATGTTTCGAGGGGACGACGGCCGATACTACTTGCCTATGTATTTGGCGTACCTATGTATACAGGCATCGATGTAAGTAAAATTCGGTATACAGGGTTGCTTTTTAAGATGGGAGTGGATAGCCAAATCAGAAACCTTGAGAGTTAGAGAAAAGCCGTGAAAGAAGTCATGGGCTCAATTTATGAGAAAATAAATACTTAAGTAGGTACCTACTGCATTTACTTAAGTAAGTACTTATTTTTAAATCATTTTTACCGAATGTTTCATTGTAGTTTACAAAATTCATTACGATACGAATAGATGTTTTACCGAGAATAAGCCCCATTAAAACCCTGGCAAGCGGCAAGCACACCAGTTTTTCGTAAAAATATTTTAAATTTTTTACATAGATGCTTAATAGTGAGGAAGGTAGTAGGTAGTTCATAATATGGCGTGTTTTAAAAAACGATAAACTGACTTCAAATTCTTCTAGTGGCAACATCTAGTTAAAATTCTAGTCTAATTTAGTTTGATGTGATGGATGACACATCGAGGTATACCCTACCTATCTAATACAAAAATAATTATCAAAATCGGACTACTCTGTAAAACAGTTATGCGTGGTCAAACATTACAATCAGAGAGTGAACAATCAATCATCCCCTGTTTTCCTACCCTTATGGTTGGATTGTGAATTTTTTTTAATGACATCACCTTCGGGTTATACCCACAGAAATCTAAATAACAAGTCACGTTAATTAGATTTCTGTGGTTATACCCTTTCCAATAAGAAAAGAATTATCGAAATCGGACTTCCTACTCTGCTAAAAGTTATGCGTGGTCATACAAAAAAAAAATACGCGTCGTCTTTAGAACCTCCTCCGTTTTTCCTTTCATTTTCTAGTACCTACATAATGCATTTCTTTGCAAAGATTGATGCTTAACAACAACCAAATCCGTTGTTGCAAAAATGCATGCAGTCATATTTTTAGAAAAATCTATCGTCTATCTATCAATTTCATACAAAAGGAAAAGAAAAAAAAATCTAAATAGGCAATTTTTGTCTTCTCATAAATCGAAGTCATGACTCCTTCAACGACCTTTCTCTAACTGTCGTGAATTAAATTTTAAATTAAAACAAATAAAAAAACTTAATTTAAAAAAAAATGTTTATTGCATAGAGTAAAAACTCGCTGCTGTCTCAGCAGAGGGATAGTGTCATTCAACAATTTGACAATTTGTGTAACCAAAAACCGATACATGTGTGTTTTGACAGCTCGTAAATACAGTGCCCTCACTCACACATTCGTATGATTGAATGTTGCAAGTAAATAGCATTTTCCCTAAAAAATTGGGTAATTGAAGCAAAGTTCCCATTAAGAAAATACTTCATTGTTTTTATCACCTACCTTTTATTTTTGATATTACATTATTTCAATTTACTGAAGGTGTCAATAGTTTATTGTCAAATAGAACAAATATAAAAAAAAATTATGAAAATCCATTTCCAACGTCTTGTTTTTTTTTAATTTTACAAAATATCAGCCGGTACCTATGGTTACTATCATTCTACCTAGGTCAAACGACAAAAAGGTTTTACTCCAAGTCTGCAAAATAAGATCGGCTCCGATCATTTTCGGAACGATAATAATTTTAAATAGACGGTCAAGTGCGTGTTCGGCCACGTGCATTGTAAGTAGTTGCACGGTACATGGCCTATCTAAACCAACTTATTTACCTGTTTTACACATACCTACCAAAGTACATTTTTTAAGTTGATTAGGATGACTATTAGGTACTCAACTAGAAAAGCATACTAAAGCTGTGTAGTTTTCCTTTTAAAATCACTCTACCTACTACTAGCATTTTTTTTTCACAAATAATAATGCCCAACTTAGACAAATTACAGCAATCTAGTACTAATAGTCTCTGGACTAAGCTGCGGACGGATCGACGAACGTGGTGGACTATAAGGGTTCCTTGTTGACTACGGAACCCTAAAAAAGAACATGTGCACGTGCAAGTATTGCTACAGTTATGGTGATGGGATGGATTGCAATGAGTTTATTGCATTTGCTGCATTTGAGCATTGCATTTGAGCCGAGAGAGGTCTAGGTCCGTGCGGTATCGAGGTTTTCCGGAATTTTAAAAATATCTGAGCGTCTGGTCAAAGCGGCGGCGCGGGACCCGAGAGCTGGTGAGTATTTGGCGCAGCGCACCAGCATTGCCATACAGCGGGGCAATGCAACCAGCGTAACCGGTACGCGACGACTGGTATTGATATCGATAAGTTGAGCTGCCTCTAGATTGTTTGCTACAGGCTGCAATTAGCTCAATTGTTTCAATTGTAAAAGTTGTTCTAATTGTTTCCATTCATTGATTGGAATTTTCTTTGTAAAATAGTAATTTGAGTTTACATCTTGAATCTACTCAGAATATCGTCGAGTGACTGAAAATTCTAAAACTGTGATATTCCGCGTAGTTTGATTCCTAAGTCCTAACTTGAGGGAATTCCACCCTCTCCTCTACTATTTTTATATACCTAAGTACTAAGTAACAAAACATGGGTATTTTTTTCCCAGTGCATAGCAACATTTTCACGAAAATGGTGGACGAAATTTTTAAATTTATTTATGAGTTTTGATGACTGTTTTAGGCAAAATTACAAACGGAATATTAGTACTTACCGGTGGAATGAGATATTTGGGGTATTATTTTTCCGGTTACTGGTGTTTAAACATCCTTGCACCGCACAACACATCATTTTTATATTTTTATGTGAGAGCTGCTTTCCGTCTCATTTGAAGTATTGTACTAACGGCTCAAAATGAAAATTGCGACGGTCCGTCGCAATTTTTTAGACTTACCTCGTTTGTGTCAACTATCATTCTAAGTCTTCTTATTCTAAGGTTTATTGCATAAAAAAATTAAAAGTACATGACACCAATTTAGGGCTCTCATTATCAATATAAGCTATTCTGAAAATAGCTTGTGGTTTGGTAGTGAGTGACTTAGTTGGTTGGCGATCCATTTCTATATCAAAAAACTACCCTGTTGTATGCACAGATGTAGTAAGTATATCGTATCGATGCCTGTATGTAGTAGGTATACTCGCTCACCTATCTAGGCGTTCTGTGTCCGGTGCTGACCCATTTATTTTGTAACATCGATTTACGCTCGCTCCGAATGACGTATTTCGTTCTCGTGATGTATTTTAGCAGAAATATTTTTTGCACAGGAAGAGTTGCGTTGCTTTGCTTTGTTGCGTAAGTTTTTTAATTGTAAGCGAAACACCTAAGTTACTATTAGGTAGGTATGTACTACATAATTTTTTTACCGCCTCAAAACTTCATGAAGTTTCTTGAGCGGTCAATGACCTAAAATCCAATAGTGTATGCAACTATCGTTGATTGTCACCTCCCTATTAGATAATATCTATTAATTATTAGGAGTTGTCATTTCTTATTTCTTGTATTTCCATAGGCCCTAAATTTTCGTGTCATCCACCATGGTCATATTTATACGAGAGAATCATTTTACTGTCATTTCATTGATGTTAGTCCTATCCTAACTAAAACAGTTTTGTGGTCACCGTTGTTGTTTTACCTTGGAAAGAATATTCGTAGCGACATCTGTGTTTTTAGTCTAGGAACATTTACTTCGACTGCTGGCAGCAGTGTCAATGCATTTATAAATGGCGCATGGCGCTTTCGTAATAAACTGTACCTATACAAACTAGGTGGCGCTGTATGTGCTTCTTAATTCTTGTTCAGTCAACCTCAACCTCAACGGCCTATAGTGGTCCACTGCTGGACGCAGGCCTCCCCTGTTAAGCGCCTTATTGGCTTTTGTAACATGGGGGGTAATGCCCATAATCCCCACACTGGGCATGCGGGTTGGGGATTCGAGTTCGGTGGTGAAATTGTTCTGCAGGAGCGCTGCTGCCCGCCCCCCGGATATCCTTAGTCGCCTTTTACGACACCCGCGGGAAGAGTTGGGATAGTGCAAATTCTAAGCCAGCACCACACGGCGAAATGGAGGCTTCTCTCTACTACCTACCTACTCCATAAATTCCTTCACGTGACAAACTGTACCTGCATCCTTGTGTTTTGTTTGTGCCCTTGTTTAGGTCACGTTCAGTTAGTAACCCATAAGGTTAAAGGTACACCACCTACCTTCCCAATAAGATTTGTTGATATTCTAACTTGGTTCAATGCTTCATCCTCTATGGGTGCGTTTTCACTGACGCGGAGCGGACCGTGAATTGGCTATCACAGTGCAGTGCAGTGGAGATTTCGAGCACTGAATAGCCTATTCACGGTCCGCTCAGCTCCACTCCACCCAGCTCCGCGTCATTGCAAACGCACCCTAAGCCAGTCCTACAATTTAGCTTTTTTTGTTGTTGTTTTTTTGTTTGTCAGAATTCTCAAAAGTTTCGAATAAAATGAACTCGCTAGGTACCGACGGTACTTCACTACTCGGGTACTGTAGCCCGTAGGGTGCGTAGCGTGCCCCTCAAGCCTTTAAGTTATTGCAAGACTTGTAAGTTAAAAGAGCTTGTTAGTTTAAGGCGAATAGTAGGGTGGATAGTGGCGCCACTACATATTTAATTTTATAATTACGTTATTCAAAGGAATTATCAAAAAATCGGACCGCGCGTAGACGATATCTATCATAAGCTTTTTTTAAATGTACCTATCTTTAATAGTTTTGTACTGTATTATTTAGGCAGATACTTGTTTCAAGAGTTTAGTTCCTATTGGTGGCCACCAAGCTCTCCAAACAAGGTTTTTGATTGAATAACACAAAACTAAACTATTACAGATGGGTACATTAAATAAAAGCTTGTGATAGGTATCGTCTACCAGCGGTCCGATTTTTTGATAATTCCTTTGTTTAACTTTATGATTAAAATTAAATATGTAGTGGCGCCACTATCAACCCTACTATTCGCCTTAAGTTATTGCAAGACAAGACTTGCAAGTTAAAAGAGTTTGTTAAGTTTCACGGTTTAATCGTACGCAAGTTTAAAGTAAAGTGAATGGTGGACGCGAGTGTGCGCCGTGACGTGTTGCCCTGAGGACAGTTGTTTGCGAGTGGCTCATAGAATACTACTACTCCTAGCGGAGTGGACTGGCTCTAATTACCCGTTCGAACACGTCGTAACGTGCTGACCGCTGGCGGGCACATGCAGCGCAGTATGGTATGCAAACCGTACAGGTACGTCGCGGGGGAAAACATAATAGGAAGAGTCCTGTTAAGTTACCCGGAACGTTAAAATTTCAAGTAACATTCCTACTCCCCAAAGAAATATACACTAGCCAAACTCGATGTAAAATGTTTGTAAACAAACCACGACACTAAAAATAAAACTCACTTCCTTGGCGTCGAGTTTCAGAGCAATGTTTATCATTTTAAGACAAAGTTCTTCGATAGTACTCCCTAACCTATAGGAACATACCTCATAAGGATTATGATAATGATAAATTAAAACAACAAAACCCACTTACATTAATCTTATATTTAAATAGACATTAAATTACAATTTTATATTACATAAATTATACATAGCCACTTTGTATAATGTACATTAGAGATACTTAACAAGGTTTATGTTGGGGAAGGAGAATCGTCGAGGGTCCAACCGGGGTTATATTCCACAGAAAAATATAATGGGCTGTTTCGTTCTTTTTGGATAGAAATATCCAATTTAATTAAGCGTTTTACGCAAAAGGCTATGCCCGTTAGAGAAAATGCCTATTTACACATAAAGTGAGTAGAAGGTAGAAAGGATACCTAAGCTTTTAGCATTTTAATTCAAAACAGCTTTATACAATATTCATAGCAATTTTTATTTGACTCGGTGACAGATATATTCGCCAACAGATTGCGCAAGCTGTAAGTTACATGCACCATAAGAGAGAATACAGATTATGTGTTAAGAATCGCGCGTTTTAATAACCATCTGGTCCCATACATTCGCACATACCCAAACGCGCGTTTGAATACCTAGAAGCGATACCAAACGTCTAATATTCTTAGTTATTTTACGTTAGTGTTTTCCACAAAAGAAGTTCCCTAGACGCAGCGGTGTAGGCAGTGCGACCGAATTAATTTCGTGAATTTAGCGTTGAAATATATTTAGTTCCACTTATTGCCGCGGGAGAAAGAGAAGGAAATGGTCCTACGAGACAAGTCTGGTACCCACGTGAAGGGAAACGCAGTAGAGGCAGACGTAAGCGTTGGGAAGATGATCTGCCTGAGGGATGGCGTAGGGCATGCCTAAACCGCTTGCAATGGCACACAATGGAGGACGCCTACGTCAAAAGACAACCTGAGTTACCTAGTGCCGGTGTCAAAAAATTAGTAAATAAATATTAAGTATAGAATTAGGATAACTTGTAAAAGTCAGTGAATAAAGTCTATTTTTGGAACGAAGTTCCTTATCGCGCGTTGCGACAGGGGGCTAGACGGAAAAAATTAAGACCAAAAGTTGTAACGACACTTTTTTTAGTGAAGCAAAAAGTGTCGTTACAACTTTTTTTTAAAATTTAGCAAGGAACTTCGTTCCATCCGGGTATCCCTTGACACCTCTCGTTTTATTTATTTACTTATTTCATATTGCCGCGGGACTTCTTTCGTTAAAAGCACTTTACATAGATATATGCACCGAATCAAATAACCGGAGTTTTAAGACTAACTAAGGTAGATGATATTTTGTACTTGCAACCCCAGTCGTCAATGTAGTGATGAAAGAAAATAATTTCTATACATTTTGTATATTACAAGGTCGATTCAGTTTTCATTGCCATGTGTAAAAACACAAAGCTCTATTTTTCCTTTCCTCTGCTGAATATTAGTATTCAGTGATATTATGGTGATTTTACGAATATCCTAATCATGAGAATAAATATTTATTGACAAAGAAAATAACAAATTAGAACTAGTATTTACAATTGAAACAACTGAGCTAACTACAGACTGTTGCATTGCAAGCAATCTGCAGGTTAAGTAATATTTTTTTTTTACGGTTTCATTATGAATATGAGTGGGTTTACTACGAACCTTGCTTGTGTTGGTTTCTTCCAACACAAACGAGGTTCGTAGTTAACCCACTTACGTTCATAATAAATTTGTAACTCAGTATGGTAATCTCCTGAAGATCAGCACCGATTTTAAAATATGTTTATTATCTCGTATGATCTATAATTTAAATTCATTATTATTTTAGTTTTTCAACATGGCAATGAAAAGAGTATCATCTAATATAATTTAA
Organism: Eupithecia subfuscata; assembly: GCA_963564075.1. Classification (NCBI taxonomy): domain Eukaryota; kingdom Metazoa; phylum Arthropoda; class Insecta; order Lepidoptera; family Geometridae; genus Eupithecia; species Eupithecia subfuscata. The sequence goes on from OY751108.1 coordinate 1,435,260, forward strand.
AAATCGAATGCCCGTTTTCACCGGCGATTTTAGACTAACGTCTACAGTACTTACATAAAATAAACTAATATTTATATTTTTAGTACTATAAATAATTTAATTATCTTGATAAACTTTGTAGCTTACTAAAAACACAGTTTGCCTGAGTGCGGGGTCTATTGCTATTAAAAATTTTCCACGTTTCAACTCGAAAATAAATAAATGTATTTATTATTATTTATCTTAATGCTAAATTCGTCGATGAACACGGCCACAACACTTCAGTCTCAATAAACTAACAGAAACAGTCACAGACAGACGCACAACTTTTTAAAATCACGATAATATATTAGTCATAGACAATTTATTTGCATTTTATTTCTCGTATCACTCTTCCCAGTCAAAATGGCCTTTTCACCAGAGATGGAATATCAAACTCAACGAATATGCTTTATTTTCATAGCGAACGATAGATATGAGATCTTTAGGTTTTTTTTTCGATGTACGAGATAAACCACACTGGCAGAATAGCGGCAATCCAGACACATGTCATGTTGCCAATAACAAAGAAGTCAAGTCAACCTAGCCGATTTTTGAGCCACAGAATATAAAAAGCTGGAACACCAAGTAGGTTGGGATGGGGGCAATTTAGATTCTGAATTCAGAGACGGAATTCAGTATCTGATTCCGGTGTCTGTGTGTGCTCTATTCAAATGAATGGAAAAAGGTGCAATCTGGATCGGCAAGATCCTGATCTTAAATATTTTGACAAATTCAGAATAAAAAAAAAATCACGATGTGCGTGGAGCATCACGGTAAGAAATTGTACGCAATTCCGGGCTTCTGAATTCAGAGAGTCATTCCGACTGTATGAGGCCAGCCTCATAGGAATTATATTATAATGTTCTCTCATAGTAAATATTCCGTTATAATTTTGACAGATTCCATCGCTTAGCAACGTAGTCCCTAGCTTGGTGACGTAGCCCCTCGCTTGGCAACGTACGTAGCCTCTCGCTTGGTGTCGTAGCCCCTCTAACTACGTTACGCTAAGGTGTAACGGCATTTGAGCATTACGTAGCAGCATCTCAGATGAAAAGGCTCTTCAACTGGGTCTAATGAGTGGTTTCTTCCTGGTTCTCACCGTTGGTGCCGTTCAGTACGGGCGGCACGTGTGGCTTGATAGGCGGCGCTGGTATCACCTAGAAATAAAAGTTTTATTAGTTTTGTATTACCTTGTAGTTGCCTTTGTGTCCGCTCTGAAGTTAGCTAAGTTGGTTAATAAAGGAAAGTACCTACTTCAAATCTGCTTAGGATTTTGAATAGTTTATTATTAATGTTTTTTCTTTAGTGCCTCACTCGGGATGCTACAATCATCGTAGAGAATAAAACAAAGTGAGGAGGTGAAGATTTCTATCTGCATCTGAATGAATTCAGAATACATGGCATCCATTCGAAACAGATTGGAACTTTCTTAGCTACTTCGTTTAATCCTCTAAGATTGGAACACCTGTATCAATAAAAAATTACAGTATTGTACCGAATTCAATGATTTTTAAGTCAAAAACTCAGTTAAATTCAGACTGGACAGGAAAAATGGCTAAGTCATAGACAAATGGATTTATGATTAGGTTACCTTTGCTGAAATTAAAATAATGAGAGAATGAGACATTTTACAATTTCATATTGGCACCCAAACACCTAAATCTATTCATGCATAAAACAACAAAGAGAACAAAATATCAGCTACATACTAATACGTATTATGAATTTTTAACTTTAAGCCCCATAATAAAAAGCGAACACATTAAACTCCTTTTTACAAGCAAGTTTTATTTATAATAAATAAATAAATAAATAATGCTGGACTATCCAAACATCCGACAAATTATCTAGCCCCAAGCTAAGCAGAGCTTGTGTAATGGGTACTAGATGACTGATAAACTTAACAAATTATATTGATAATGTACTGTTCTCCTCCTCGGAAGAAATCGTCTGACCAACATAGAAACTCTGACTCTGCAGTGAGATTTTCTTACGAACTTTCTTCCAGACGATTTTTTAAGACTCAAAGCCTGTCAAAGACATTGTGTAGGTATCTTTTTACCACATAGTGGTTGGCTACATGATATATTCTTTATTTTCTAATTTATTTAATTTTATAAGGCAACAGCTAAAACAATTATAACGAATTTATCATTCTGTTGATCATTAGAGATTTGAAATCAATTATTGATAAAACAAATGTTACATAAGATATGCTGAGAACTCCCCCAAAAAAATATTATAAGTCGTGCAGATATAGATTGTGACCGAGAAGGTCCCGCTTAAACCACGTTTGATCAAATATGATCTAACCGGATCAGCATTCTGTCCCGCTGTCATCTCCAATCCCATTCTTTATCTACACGACTTATATATAGATAATGAAACTCAAAGCTTTCCTCCACCGATCCCGGACTTAACTCTCACATGGCAGTCAGTACAACTACTCTAATAACACGCATGCGACGTCAATTTTCGCATACATGCCCCTCCGAGGTACCGTCTTCCGTTTCCTGTTACAATAATAATGAATCACTATCTTTATTTATATCCTGTTGATTTTTATGAAGCTTAGAGATGGGACAAATGGTCCACCTGTATTGCAGCCGGTACGCTGAACATTTCTACAGGGTGTAACAAAAAGTAAGGACCAAATATTAAGGGGGGAGCTTCGACCACAGAACACGGGACAATTTAATATTATTTTCGAAATATAGTCTTGTATTTTTGAAAATATTTTTCGTCGGTTTTATGACCGAGTCTGACTGAACCAACTATGAAAGTTTGGTCCTTACTATTTGTTATGCCCTGTGTAATGATTAACTAATTAATGAACAACACTCGTTTCATAAATTTTCTTTATATCCGTAGGTTTTCTGTAAGAAAACCTTTTTAGGCTCGCTTTATAGATGTCCATTATTTGTAACTTTTAGGTATGATTTAACTTGTGTCTTAAGAATTTGAGAACAAATATCTTTTCAACGTCAATTCGGGTTGTTGAAGTTATTTATATTTGAGGTAAATTCTCATTGGTGTTTTTCAAAAACATGTTATTATTGTAACCACGTCTACATTCCACGACTATGAAATTTCCATGAATCGGACACCGGCAGAAAATAACAAACCAGACACATATTGCCAAATAAAGGCCGATGCACACTTATAAATGAAATCACAGTTCGGTATCAGTGAGTCTCCGATTCGGTACAAAATATTTAAGGTCCGTCAATATTCTGTATGGAATTAGATTCACTGATACTGAACTGAAACATCACTGATATGTGTGAATCGGCCTGAAGGGTGCATTCCGAATTACGCTAAAATCGATATGATCGCGCGACGAGGACGTCCCGTGTGACGTCATTACATACGCCATTTTGCGATATCAGCGACCTGCTACATACTGAAATCACTGTGAGCGTACACGTCAAAGTCATTATCGTGATTTCTAATTCGGATCTCGAAATATTTTGTGATGGGATCGCTATCAGAGTTGTAATCGTATTTATAGGAACGCACCCGAAGAAGTCAAGTAAATTTAACTCTATTTGGGGAAAATGGATATCGCCTTCCAGCAACCCGAATCGACGTTCACAAGAGATTTTAGACATGGATTGTACGAACGAACTGCTTTGCCCATCGTTACTAGAACTATGAAATTTGTCTGAAAAAATGTGTCGAAATTCGACTATGAATTAGATTTAAATACCGATAGTGTTTAACACTGCGCTTTATGCATTGTTATCCCGTATTGTGTTTTATTTAACATTTACAACATACAGCCAATTCCGCCATTATACCAATAATACTATACGGGAGCTTAGCATGATCATATGATCTTAGACAGCGATTTGTCTAGAGTAGAATAGAAAAAAATGACATCAAATTCGTGATATATTTAAACTTCTTCCTTCCACCACATTGTATTAAATTTTTCTATATTCCACATTCGCTAAACAAATCACATACAACAAATCGCTGTCTAAGGCGATTACGATGACCTGGACGAGTCATTGTGCCAATCTAGGTTGTTGGTCTATATCTAGACGAAGTCTTTTGTCCGATAAATTGTATGCAGGGGGCGCTGCTGCCCGCCCTCGGTGGAATCCCTTAGTCACCTCTTACAACACCCGCAGGAAGAGTTGGGATGGTGCAAATTCTAAGCCGGCACCACATGACATAATGAACTGTCTTCAATTTACAGACACAAGGAGCTGCTCGAGCAGTTGCATAGCTCACTATGCAGCCGCAGCTTGAATCATCGATCCTGACAGCCCGTTCCCACTTGTCGGGTGTCGGGCCCGACAGAAAATCAGACATAACATTTTATATGAAAACAGTGTCAGATAAGTTTTTCAAAATCAAAATCTCTTTATTTCCATAAATACAATAAATGTACACTAAGTATAAAACTAAACACTGACACAAAAAAAAGTGATATTTTTGATTTCTGTCGCTTCAGTATGAATACCGTAAAGAAGCGAAAGAAACTTAACCTGTTAGTTGTTATTTTTCTAGTTGGATCAAAACCCGTCCCAAGCTTTTCATCCTCTAGATAATCTGATATTTTATAGTAAGCAAGGTTTTTGCACAGCAAGGTTTTGACAATTTTTTTGAATTTATTTACTGATAGTTTTTGCAACTCACTAGGAGTTTTGTTGTAGTTGCAGTGTGAACAGCTTCATATAAAATGTTCTGCCACAAAAGCAGCCGATTTTCTGCCCGACACCCGACAAGCGGGAACAGGCTCTGACTGCTTCAAGGTGTCCGAGTATCTAGGCTCCAAGTGTGGTGTGAGCGTATACTCACACTCGGCTTGGGTCGGTGCGTGTCGACCGCGGCCACCGACAGCTTGATGTGCTCCTCGCGACAGCCGTACGCGACCGGGGTCAGCTTTATCACGGTGTGGAGAGGGACGTGTAGGTAGGGGAGCTCCTCTGGAATGGAAACAATGGGTTATGATTTAATACATTTATTAACTAGCCTGGTTCATCCCACAGCTAGGCAAAGACCTCTCCCAAATCTTTCCACTCGGTGCGGTCACGCGTGATCTCCCACCAATCACTGAGGAAGGCGTTAAGGCGCTGGTTAAGGATTGCTGGCCCAAGTAAATTACATAATGCAACGCAGTAGGTTGCGGGTTCGATTCCCGCCTCGGGACAAATGTTTGTACGATCTGCAGATATTTGTTCAGGGCGTTCTGGATGTTTTCTATGTATTATAAAAAATATCTATCTATGTAGTGTATTGTATTATGTATACTTATCAGTTATCTAGTACCCAAAACACAAGCTCTGCTTAGCTTGGGGCTAGATAATGCTGTGTGAATTGTCCCGCATTATTTATTTATTTATTTTATTTATTTAATATATAAAAATTGTCTTGTCTAATTGTTTAGTTTGTAAGTCTTAAGAAATAAAATTAATGAAATATTTTTTTTTTAAATTGTTGTGTTCCCTTTATGTTTTTTCCGTACAAACTATAACTTTTGTGAAAAAAACACACACAATACACTGATTCCAAATGAGCGAGCTATCGCATTTCGCTGGGCATTACATCTTTGTGCGATTCTCGAACCGAGTACGCTTTATATCAGTCCTGAACTTTTTTACACTACGTTTCAAATGAAGCCTTTCTTACCAGCCGACTTGTCTAGGAAATAAGCGAGTAGACATCGCATCACTGCTTGATGTGATACTACTAGCACGTTTCCTTGTCGCTCGAGCTCCATTATCACTGGTTCTAAGCGGGCAACTAGGTCCTGTGAACAATATTAGATGGTTAAATAAATACTCAATAGTATAAAAAGTAAAAAGTACAGTAAAAAAGTCTTTATTTAGGAACATACTAGGTTCAATAACAAAAAATAGGAAGCGATGTGACATGCAGAAGGAAAAATACTGTGTCGCAGATCACAACCCAACCTCCGGGATAAGGGTTCCAACATGGTGTACCTAGGTAGTTGTTTTAGAAAACAGAGGAGGACGGGCTGCCAAAAAGGCGTATGAAAACAAAGATGAAATCGTTAGATACGCCCTAACACAAAAACTGTGGCATTGTTGCAAAAACTGTTGCAACTGTCTGCGAATGCGTGTATTAACAAAATGCTGACGCACGCATATTACGCGTCGTTAAAAATAATGTTTTTGCCAATAAACCTAACTGTTATTATTACCATTTATTGTGCAATCATATTGCGCGAACTTTTGTGAAAAAGCACACCACAAAGCACAAAATACACTGATTCCAAATGAGCGAGCTATCTCATTTCGCTTGGAAACACACTGCGCGGTCTCGCTACGGAAAGGGCCTATCTAACGATTTGAATCTTTGTATGAAAACCACTAACAGGCGCTATGGCGCTCATTAGGGGAGGCCTATGTCCAGCAGTGGACTAATATAGGCTGATGATGATGATAAAAACCACCGGGGCGTAGACGTACCGTAGACCAGTCCGGCCGACTGGTCTACGGAATCGCTGGACTGACGAAGTGGATGCCATCTACAAAACACTTTGGTTCGCTGAGCCACAGGAGTAACTTATAATATGTAAATAAAAAGTTTTGTACGGTATTCTACACTAGACAAGATTTTTTATTTACACTAAGAGAAGTAACATGCATAGTTTAATTTTTAGCTTATTAAGTACTAATTTCGGTCCACGGCTTCGCACGCATGTATTTATGGAAACGTTAAAGGTTATTTATATCCCATGGGAACTGATTTATGGAATAAAATATGCTTTATCTCAGGCAGGCTTGGAATTACCTGTAGGTATGCAAAATTTTAGCCCGATTCGTTTAGTAGTTTTGGCGTCTTCACGCTATATATTAATAAATAAAAACAAACTTTCGCATCTATAATATTTGTGTGATTACTAGATGGCGTTAGTAAAAGTTTTTCTAAAGTTTTAAAACACAATTTTTTTTACAAATCTGGGACATAACATAGTTATGTCCCAGAAATGTAAAAAAATAATAATATATATTTCTCACCTCATAACTTTCTCCGCGGGGATACCGGTACGCGAACTTATTCGCGTCCCGCGCGTTGAAGTCCGAAGGGTACTTGGTTTGGATCTCCGCGTATGTCATCTCTTCACAAATACCCTGCAATGAAAGATGGCGGTTGTCATAGAGTTTCTCTACTATTATTAGACGTGCTTTAACCCCTGACACCTGAGGATAAATAGGCGAAATTCCTCCCACTCGCCGGCGCATGCGCCGAAAACGGCGACGGAAAATGGCCTGATCAGGCCTTACAATAGTAGAGAGTATAGTGTGAGAGCAAAAAAATTTCATCTGATACAAGTTTTATTTGAAAATGGACAAAAACATCTTATGCCGGTACGGTGGGTCGGCCGCATGCAAATGGTTCACACGCGTAGGCCCGGGATGCGCTGTTGTTATACGTATGTGGCGTTCCCATGTCCTGTGTCTTATACTTACTGCGTCGATCTCATTGAGTGCCTTCCATAGCTCCTGAGGCGCGCGCACGTCCTCGACCATCTGTCTGGCGCGCCGCATCCAACTGGTCAACACGCGCAGGCCCGGGATGCGTTTTGTTCTATTTATATGGCGTTCCCATGTCCTGTGTCTTATACTTACTGCGTCGATCTCATTGAGTGCCTTCCATAGCTCCTGAGGCGCGCGCACGTCCTCGACCATCTGTCTGGCGCGCCGCATCCAACTGGTCAACACGCGCAGGCCCGGGATGCGTTTTGTTCTATTTATATGGCGTTCCCATGTCCTGTGTCTTATACTTACTGCGTCGATCTCATTGAGTGCCTTCCATAGCTCCTGAGGCGCGCGCACGTCCTCGACCATCTGTCTGGCGCGCCGCATCCAACTGGTCAACACGCGCAGGCCCGGGATGCGTTTTGTTCTATTTATGTGGCGTTCCCATGTCCTGTGTCTTATACTTACTGCGTCGATCTCATTGAGTGCCTTCCACCGCTCCTGCGGCGCGCGCACGTCTTTGACCGTCTGTATGGCGCGCCGCATCCAGCTGGTCCACACGCGCAGGCCCGGGATGCGCTGTTGTTCTATATAGGTGGAGAGGGCGGCCGCGTAACTGCGCCCTCTGGTGGACAGACTCGAGTCGCCGCCGATGCGGCCTTCTATGTTGTACATGCTTTCACCGTGCTGGAATTACGAGATGTAACAAGTTATAGTAGTGTATTCAAAGCATTTAATCCAGAGCAGAGGTGGACTTAACAAGGTACCTAATAATTTATACATATTAATTTAATGGGATGAGAAAGTCATGATTGATTCACTGGTGATTAAGAAGTCAAAAAGAAAATAAGATATAAAATAAATAGAGGTTGATTACCAGCCGTCACAAACTAGCCTGTCCCCTTAGAGGGCTGTTGAATCAAATATTTTTGTTTCAACCACTAACCTGTAAGCGACCGAGTTACTTTATTTTATTTATTTATTTAACGTACAAAACACATCACAATCACTTTCGTATTATGAGGTTAATTAAAGCTAGATTAAAACTTGATTGCAACAAAAACATATGTACTTTTTGTGAATGCTAGGTAGATAAGTACCTAACAACCTTAGCGTCACGAACCTGGAACCTAAATCAGTCGACAGGCTAGGCTAATCATGTTATTTTATGTAAACCGGACAATGCACATCAAGCTGCTTTATTTCATTTTATTGTAATGCTCATGACATTGAATAAGTATTGATTATGTTATTGTTTATTTTATCATAGCCTAGTCCACAAATGACAATGCACTCTTAGCAGCTATACTCTACCTAGGTAAAGTAACTGCATACTTACTAGGTACACTGGGTATCACACCCATATAATATTTATTTAGAATTAACTTTATCAGACAATGCCATTTTACAGCAGCACCATGAATTTATAATTAAGTATTATTATTTGTTTACATGACTCTAACGATGCCCATTTACAGCTGATCCATTTATCAATTTATCTATTTTTGTATGTACCAATATTCCCAAGTTTCTTGGTTATTTTCTGTCTTGTCTGTTTTATGGCCTTGAATCATAATTTAGGCACCACTTATTGTAACCAATGTATATTTAAACTGACATCTCCAAGTGTGCCTTGTGCTCCTACGGCGAATAAATGAGTATGAGTATGAGTATGAGTACGTGCTGCTATAATATAAATATATATCGAGTAGGTAGAGTTATTACTATCTAATACAGGTTGTTGAAACAAGACAGTAAAAAAGGTATTAATACGATTACGGTAGCAAAAATTAGATAACATGCTATATAATTGTATATAATGTAGATTGACGACCTCTGTGGCGCAGCGGGCGAAGGTCTGCCTGCGACGCAGGAGATTGCGGGTTCGATTCCCGCCTCGGGACAAATGTTTGTACGATCAGCAGACATTTGTCCAGGGCGTTCTGGATGTTTTCTATCTATAATAAAAAATATCTATCTATGTAGTGTATTGTATTAAGTATATCAGTTATCTAGTACCCATAACACAAGCTCTGCTTAGCTTGGGGCTAGATAATGCTGTGTGAATTGTCCAGCATTATTTATTTATTTATTTATATACTATGTACTTGAACTCGGTTTCATTTCTAGGATGTTTATTGATTTTACGGATAACACTCAGTGTCCACCATCACCCCTAACCTCTTCGCTTAATCCGGCCACCAATCTGTGTGCCTTGGGCTCCATCAACAAAATAAATAATAGTCTACAATAGTTATCACAGAACTCACCCTAGTCAAATAAATAGTCCTCGGCACAATATGTATATTCATCAGATAGTACACTATCCTGCTCTGTATATGCCCTTCATGTTTATGCACCACAACTTTTTCCCCAGTGTCATATATCTTCATGAAGCTATATTCCGACTCCAGCGCTTGGTCCAGGGGCTCGTACTTGTCTTTATAGTGTTCTATCCGGAGTAGGAAGTCGTTTAGAACATTGTCTGTGTTCTGAATGTTTGTGTAGTCAGGGCTACTTACTTTTACTTCCTGAAAATAATATAATGATAGTAAAAAACTCACATACTGGATCTTTCACACAGCATTGTCCATATTAAAATATGAGAATTACTAGTAAGTTTGTGTCTGAGGCCATTATATCTATATTATATTATATCTGAGGCATCTTTACTAACAGGATATGTACTAAAAAGGCCAATGATTCTGAAGATGTATATTTGTGCGCAAGTAACGTACAAAAACAGTTAGCGATACTTTTTAGAAGCGCCATCTATATATAAAATAAATACTTCACTTGAATTAACCCATTTTCAACCACATCTTAATGGTAAAGATATTCAGACGATTTATTTATTACTATTATTATCAGCCTGAATCTTCCCACTAAAGGGCAAAGGTGTTTCTAATACAAAATTACTTAAATTGAATCTGGCAAAAGTTTGTGAAGGAAAAGGGCAGGTCAGTTACAGTTACAGATCTAAACAGGGTTTCTTTGATTTCTTCCTTTGATGTTGGCTCACCATAATATTCTGTTCAATAATCCGAGGGTCATCACATACTGACTCGACGAAGAAGAGTTTGAAACCCATCTTGTGTACCACGATGTCTCGGATCATCCGCCGCCGGTCCAGAGTCGAGTTTGTAGCGTCAAACACCTGTACGAATGATAACATGTAATGTTTTTCTTCCACGCAGTACCTAGTATTAACATAACTTAATGCTTCTAACCAGGAACATAATATTGAGCCTCAACCACCGAGATCTCTCGGTTGTACGGCAGCTGCGAAAATATTAATTTGCCAAGTTTTAAATTAGATAGATTAGTCAGTTTAAGGTTAAATCTCCTAAATTACCTGACATCTTCGTTGAATCACCTTACTCAAAGTGATAGATTCACAGGAAACTTAGTTTTAAGCATATAATGTACATTTAACTTAACCATTGCCCCTCTACAGCAAAATTGTATTTAGTATACTTTGGACGAGTCATAGCCTCATGATTTAATTTTAAGAAAAATAATTTGTATATTTTTGACGTGACAACGTCTTATAATTCGATAGAGCCGGCTGCACGCACGAAAAAACATGACGTCATGCGGCGTTACCTCGCTATGACGTCATGCGGCGTTACCTCGCTCTGAGGCGTTCCATGTAAGGCTTGAAGTGCAAGCGAGAGCGCTCGACATCCGTCTCTCTCCTACTTGAGTGAGCGATGCGTCTGCGTGGACAGCTGCTATACTATAGTACATTTACATGTTTTGATCGAGTATCAAATGCTACCATTCCATCAGTATTTTCTTAGGACGTTGTCACGTTCAACTATCGTCAGTAAACCGACTTTACAGACAACCAATTTTTTATTTGTATGATGTATGACAATAAAGAAATCTGAATCTTAGACTAACTAATAAGTGTGTTGTAATTGTGATAATTGAAATACCGCATTCAGACCAGTACCATGACTAGGTACTTTGTACGAAAACTGTGTGCATGGACTTTGATTTGAAAAGTTTCGAGTAAAATAAAAGTAAAAACTTGGGAGTGTATGTCTGAGCGGCTGACTGTACTAGCAAGACGCATATAATGGACCAATTCCGAGGACGATACGCGAGTACACAATAACTACTAAAGGTAAAGAATCACAGGTAATTTCCGGAATAACTGGTCCCATTTAAAATTTATTTTTGCTTTGTTGTCCGCGTGAAAGACTCAGTAGTAAACACTTAAAACCAATATTATTAGTATTATATTATAACGGGTATTCATCGCGTTTATTTACGCGGTTATTTCAGAATCATCCCGTGACCACGACAGTGTGTAAACCTGTTGAAACGTCGGGCGAAATAGGTAACTAAACGCGATAAATACTTGTTTAATAATACAATTAATAATGTGTTCAGATCGCGTAAGTATGAAAACATTTACTTACAACCACTCTCCTGGCGGATATTAGCCATGACCTCTTGTAAGCTAGGACCCCATGGAGTTAGTTATACTTACAGCCACTTCCCCTCCTTTGACCAGCCATTCGCAGACATCCTGTAGCGCCACTAAGGCGCACTGCTGGCGGATGGCCATGGTCCTTTGTACGCTAGGACCCCATAGAGTCAGTTATACTTACAGCCACTTCTCCCCCTTTGACCAGCCATTCGCAGACATCCTGTAGCGCTTCCGAGGCGCACTGCTGGCGGATAGCCATGGCCTCTTGTACGCTAGGGCCCTATAGAGCCAGTAATACTTACAGCCACTTCTCCCCCTTTCACCAGCCATTCGCAGACGTCCTGTAGCGCCACTAAGGCGCACTGCTGGCGGATGGCCATGGTCCTTTGTACGCTAGGACCCCATAGAGTCAGTTATACTTACAGCCACTTCTCCCCCTTTGACCAGCCATTCGCAGACATCCTGTAGCGCGTCCAAGGCGCACTGCTGGCGGATAGCCATGGCCTCTTTGTTGTCTGCGCGGAAAAACTCATGGCTGGTGTATGCTGTGGTTGCGTGCCGTCGATACTCACCGAGATTGAATACTGGAAATGTAAGAGATGGTTACGATATTTGGTTGATATCACCAGTTGGTTCATTCATTCATAGGATCCAAGAACATGATCATAAGAAAAGATTGTGAACCCGAAAGATTCTAGCGGCCTTTGTGGTGCTGTGAGCGGCTCCTAAGACGCAGAAAGTTGCTGGTTCGATTCTCGACGCCTCTCGATCATTGTATTGTCCCGCGCATGTGCAAATACAAATTCCAGGTCTGCATGTTTTCTTTGATATACATATATATGTTCCTACTAATAAGCACCTAATTAGTTGCTGGTTCGATTCTCGACGCCTCTCGACCATTGTATTGTCCCGCGCATGTGCAAATACAAATTCCAGGTCTGCATGTTTTCTTTGATATACATATAATGTTCCTACTAATAAGCACCTAATTAAGCAAAACAGTTTGCGTAGAGTTGCTATGTAACAGGCTCAGTACCATCATTGTTTTCGGGACGCAGTCGATCTCCACGGGCTTACGAGTCACAGTCATCCTTCACAGATGTGAAAGCCGTAGTTCTTGATGATTCGATATAGCTTACCTTTAGTATTAATCCCTATCCAGTTGAGATACCGCGACAGTTTCTTGGAAATGTATGTCTTGCCGCGCGCGGGCAGGCCGACCATCGCGATCACATGCGGGATGTTCACATAGTTGGCGCGTTCACCTGCACAATGGAAAACAACATGAGCACACAACACAACAACTATCTATTATTAAGCCGGGTAGGTATTGACCGGCGTTACAGGGTGTAACGTAACGTGTAACACAGCGAGAAAGCGCTCGTAACGAGCAACGCAACGGATTTTAGCACACGGGGTAACATATTAAGCTCGGTATTAGTACCTACTCGGCTTTATAGGTGCATGCATAGTGCATAGCAACATACTTCGGCACTGAGTAAACAGCTGCCCTTGTAAACAATGTATTTTTGTGTGTGTATTGACTCTGTTTTTAAATTATGTAACTGTGTGTTTTATATGGACCAAAACGGGTCTGAAATAAACGATTTTTATTTTATTTATTTGTTTTATAGGTTTTATAGTGTCGAATCGTAAGCGGAATGCGGCCCTTGGTGAAATGAATCACCAAGGGCCGGATTCCACTAAATTAATCGCACAACAATCATCATTCATCATAATTATGGTATCACCTTAAAATTAGACATTCTGGCATTTTATTTTTACCTTTGATGAAAGAAACTATAGATAGAGGGGCGCGTGTCAAGGTGGAAACCGATCTATCAATCTCTCCGTTCTTTCATATATGGAAATTCTGGGACAATACCAGTGTCATAGTTAAGCGATTGGTTACCAGAATTCGCCCCCTGCACAATTGACAACAACATTAGCATACAATAGAACAACCATCTATTATACATAGGTGCATGCTCAGTTCCAATCATCAGCTGAATTTAGTAGAATTTCACAACATGTTTTGTTGGTATACTCCGTTTTAGAATCCGAGATCTTTTAGGTCAACAAAGACATTTATGGATGAAAACTTAACAAAAACTGATAACTATAACAGAAAACAATGAGTTAACGGCAAGGTACCACTTAAAAAAAACTTCAACAACGCATAATTTACGCGCACTTAAAAAAAACTTCAACAACACATAATTTCACACGCACGCGTAGAAAATGCGAAAATGGTTCAATTTAGAATTTGAAAACGCACGAGAGACGAATGATATGATAAATGGAAGCTTTCAAAACCCAAATTGTTTCAAACTTCTGCGATTTGCTCCGATAATGGTGTCAATTGAATGTCGCCAAAACTAAACTAATTTGACAGCACTAACAATAATACCATCCCTTTCATAACGATCTAAAAATAAAGAGGATTGTCATGTTTAAGTTTAGTCCTTTCAAATAATTTTATTTTTGGTGACATCTGAATTATTTCATTTTCGGAGCAAATCGCAGAAATTTCAAATAATTTTTCGTTTGAAAGCTTTCATTCATTTCATTCGTCTCTCGTGCGTTTTCAAACTCTAATTTGAAACTTTTTCGCTGCGCGTATGCATTATGCATTGTTAAGTTTTAAGCAGGTCCTTGTTGTTTTACGTTATCCTTATTAGATTTTATGAAGTTTTCTTTCTTCGTTTTATGAAATTTCTTTGTTGACATAAAATAGCTTGGATTCTAAAACCGAGTGCAGCATTAAATTTTGTGAAATTCTACAAAATTAGGCGTATCGGCACAGCATCGGTGAGAATTCAGATGTCACCAATATTTTGTAGGTAAAATATTTCAACGGCTTTATTTAAACGGAAAAAGTAGTATTCTAGAACCGATTAGGTACTTAGGTACTAGCAAATACCTACTCTTATGTATTGTTAAAGCCTAGGCCATAGGCACCGTTCATGAGCTCAAAGTCGCTCAGCGAGCTATGTTCGGAGTTTCTCTACGCGATAGAATCTGGAATACGGAAATCCCTAGAAGAACCAAAGTAAGTAATTAGCGGCTGAAGAAGCGTTGGGCAGGCCATTTATCTCGCAGAACCGATAACTGTTGGGGAGCAAAGGTTCTCGAGTGGCGACCACGCTGCAATGCGAAACGAAGATCTCCCACTCGATGGACCGACGAAATTGTAGTGGTCGCAGGGAGTCGACGGATGGAGGCGTTCAGGACAGCTATTCGTGGAGTCGTTTGGGGGAGGCCTATGTCCAGTAGCGGACGTACACGGGCTGACGTTATCAATCACACAATACAATACAAATACAATAACTATACTTGTCTCAATTTCGCCCTTTGAACCGAACCACCATACTACGCACAACGCGATTTTGACGATAGTGACCTTGATTTGGTTTAAGAGTTGATAGTAATTGAATAAAATGGTACTCAAAAGTACTTTGATTAAATGCCACTTAATATTAATGTAGACAAGACACCCATGCTTACTAAGAGCCTTATCACACTGGCGGTTTGCGAACGATTTAAAAGCGAAGCGAGTGCGCAGCGAGCACGCCGTCACGACGCTGCGGGCACGCCGTCATGACGCTGCGGGCACGCTGTCATGACGCTGCGGGCACGCCGCGCCACGACGCTGCGGTACAGGGAGCTCGCTGTGCACTCGCCAGTGATAAGCCTCTTAATGCAATGTTTAGGGGTTATGAAGATCAATTATAGGTATACATAATTAGGGATACACCAGCTCGCCAGTGCCAAGGTTTTCTTCCAGGTTCACCTCACCCACTAGTAGGCAACTGTTCAACTGTCAACTCCGGATTCAGCCATCTGGTCTGTATCAGTGTGACTGATGACAGTGACAGCTTGGTTAGCAACCAACACATGAGATGATGTGTAATCCATGGTATAATATTATATACTTCCTGGCCGTACACTACACTATTCAAAGCTTTTTTGATCACATTTATCAAGTTTCCTTCAAAACCAAAAACATTTAATTGATCTGTTCATCACAGCTACTAAAATATCTATTTATTACACATATATAGTTTCTACATTTACCTTTAGTAGGCGGATGAATAAGTATCTTTGTAGATAAGGTAAGTGCATAGTGAATACACCTCTGTCAAATTTCTTATTATACATCAAAGTCTATTGCTAATCAAGTTATCATAAATACAGAATATACAGTGTTGTTTTCATAACATTCCATAAATACTAGCCGCTGATAACAACCTACAAATATATCTAGTGGCTATAAACTTGTTTTGCGCAAATGACAAAGGTTACTCTCATTCCAGGCCATTTTATAAGCGGAAACTTTTGATTGGTTGAATGCTGAATATTCTCATAAATATTCCTTAGCCAGTTTTTTACTTCAGCTTGTGATTTTGTTTGCTTTTTTCTGAGATAAATAGTAGCCTATATGTTGATCGCGGTTTAGAATTACATCCATGTAAAATTTGGGCCCGATTCGTTCTGTAGTTTTGATGTGAGGAAATAACAAAAATGTAGACATCCTAATGTTCATATTTATAATATTAGTGTAAAGTGACAACAAACTATTCAGGAGTAAAAGATAGTTTGATTAAGTTGGTGTGAAAAAAAGGAGATCTTTACTAAGCCATGGGTCCACAAGCAATTATTAGTGAGATATTGTAGGTTTGCAAATGTAAATGTTGTGGTACAGGTAAAGGATTATCAATAAAGCTATGCAAAATTATCTTCTCAAAATGTATAGGGGGCTAAGATAATGGTTTATAAAAAATAATCATAAATGTTATCTTTCATAGAGCCATTTATTGCAGACAAAGTCTAATGATCAAACAGGTGCATTTTATATTGAAATTCACACTCCTTGACATGATTTTGACCCAATTTCATATAAATTGATAAAGTATTTATTCAAAGGCTCTAAGTAGTTATCGGAAGCAGGGGCTAGAGGACCTAATACTCAATTATATTGATGTTTATCACTTGTTTTTGTTCACAGTCCAAGTAATCTATCATCATTGCCTCTGAATCACTTCCTGTTGTATCCTGTTGCGAGGCAAGATTAAATTCCACTACGAAAATAATCGATTGCGTAGTAAAAAGACGAAAATGTCCTTGTGACGACAGCAAATACCTTTAGTAAAAAATTCTTACTCGAATCCATCAAAATATGATGAGTACAAACCGTCTCCGAAAAACTGTTTGTTGAGGTATTTCCAGCCCTCAGCACGTTTGTCGTCGTCCGTCATTTTCACAGAAATATGTTTTTATTAAATATAAAGCGATAATACTTCAAATTATTAAAAATTCAATAAAATTTTGCATTCGCCCGTCCGGTCTCCACCGATATCAATACGCGAACTGACTGTCAGTCAACTTATCATGTCAAGTGTCAAATCAAACGAATGAGTGAAGTTGACACATTGTTTGTCTGATTGACATTGACATTATAGCGAGATGGTGACATTAATGAACCCGTTCCGTTTCTTGGTCTGCTTGCAGTTTTTGGCCTGAACAAAATAGTAAAACACATATTTAAACGATTCTAAAGTATTCCTTCGATTATGGAAAGTTTTTGTCTAAACGATTCTCCCTAAGATTGTCCATAAATTGGTAGATTCGACATTACGATAAAAAGAACGTTGAGCTTTGTATGTTTACTGTCGCCAGTTTCACAGCGGAGAACGGAACGTTACAAGGGTACAGCACAAAAAGCCCGCTAATAATCAAACGAGCAACAGTTTTCGTTTCGTCCGTACCATTACCTACAGATTAAAATGAACGAGTCTGGATATAATGTAGTTAGAAATGAATGCGTCACTATCACGTTGCAAATAAATGCCGTAAGTTGACCAAACAACGATAACCTTGTGCTTTATTAATTGGTATTAATTATAGGTTGTCACGTTATCAGTTATCTATCACCTACCTAACCATTACCTTACCAGTAACTTTTCCATGTTAGGGTTATTAAATTTCTAAAGGGCTTGAAAGAAAAGTCAATAAAAATATTAATTTGACTAAAGAATGATTAGTTGCAGCATATTACCTACCTACATGCCTAGTTCGTCCTAGTGTTCTCTACCCTACCTCTACCTACTTATGTATATACGTACGCGAATACGTTCTATGAACTTTCTATAATTAATGAACCGTATCGAACGTTGCCAAATCGATATGGATGGTCGATGAATGGCATGGCAAGCCCACCCACTTCGAGAGATTAGGTCGAGGTGCGAGTGGGAGGCGCTAATTATATTTTTCACTTCGCGTCACGCACAAGTAGGTACCTAACCTACCCTTGACATTGCACAGCATGCGGTGTCGCTGACGCTTCTCTGTAGCCTGTGTCTGTAGCTACTTTGGTAGGTACAGACAGCACAAAAGTTGCATGTATGCAATATTCATAATACAAGAATTTACTGCCGAAACGACATGTTATACTATTTATGTTAAGGTAGGTATTTAGTTATAAGCGTATGTTTGATTATTTTTATAACATTAGAGATGTTAAATCTTGTATCTACCTCAACACAATCACGTAAGTACCTAATTAGGAGTTACATGGAGGAAAAAATAGTTCTGGCTTGTATAAATATTGAAAAGGTCACGGCGGCGGCGTCGTCGTTTCGCAAATGCCAAATTGAAGAGAAATCAGCTTGAATTTTTGATATTGGCAATACAACGACGACATGGCCATCTGTCGAACTTGTTAGAACTGTTTTTAATGTAAACCACAAACTCCTACGAATTAGGGGTTTTGTGGTTGCTGACTGTACGTTACGTAGTACGTTCCTATACCTACGTGCTAATTTCACCATAAATAGCTAAACAGCGCTAACTGAAATTCAAATCAAACGCGTCGATTTGTTGAGGTGTATGACTATGGCCGCTATAACACCAAATACTAAATGTAAATAAATTTAATAATTTAGGGGGCCAAGATTTGTAGAATGCCTTTCTCTGCCCAGCAGTGGGACGAACTAGGCAGTTAAAAAAGGATGCCAACATCCATTTCACGTTGATTAATGATTATCGATCACTGAAGTTAAGCAACTTCGAGCGTGGTCTACTTGGATGCATTTTTCGATCCATCAAATAAATAAGTTTTATGGTTTTCGAACGAAAGATAAAAATAGTTTTCTACGATGGTACGGAAGGAATAGAACCCGCTGTATGCGAGTCGACTCGTACTTGGCCGGTTTTAATTTGCTTTCCAAGGCCCTAAATTCTTGTGTGCCCTGTGCCTGGGGCCCCGGCATAGTCTAAGACGGCCCTGATTAGAGCTAATATTTATGTACAATTGAAACTGACTTGACTGTTGCAAACAATATACAGGCAACTTACTGTGCTTACTTACTTAATTTGTGGTTGTATCCCTTTATTAATTTGTGGAAATACACCCTTGATTGGAGTACCTACGTTTATGTTACTTGATGTCCGCACCTCCGAAATACAATACCTACCTGATCTATCCAATCAGTAAAGTGCAACTGATCACTTTCGGATAGTAATTGATGAAGTGACTTGGTGAGATAATATGTCTCTTTATTGTAAGTAATCGAACTGGAAATAATTAGATTGTCTTCTCGTTCTGGCTGATGGACTTTGTTAATGAAATAATCGGGTCAAATTCTGGTTACTTACATATCGCTAAATACCTATAAGCCACGTCCGATATACCTAGGTATCCACTTTTGTAATGGCTAAGAGATGGGTATATTCTGTGCCAAGCCTAAATTGCAATTTTTGATGATGGAAGATGTCCTACTAGCCGAATTTCGACCACGGCGCGGCCAGTCCACGACCAGTCATGCATAACAGAGACTAGCCATTTGCGCGTGCGCAGGACATACCATACCAGTACCTAATAAAGTGCACAAGTGTGGCAAACACAGGTGCACTCTATCCCTTCACTCTCATAATCCGAATGGACGGACGACACCCGGGGAGACAGATCCGAGGGGCGCGCGCGCACCCCATGCAGGTAAGGAGAAGGTGAAGACGTAAGCAGGCAGAGGGTGGAGTCTCATTCCGTACAGCGGCTGATACCGTACACGCGCATTATCTTGGGAAAATGATCGGAAAATATTTTGTCGTAAGTTTTATTTAATGCCCGTAAAATAGTTTTCTTTTATTTCCTTTATGCAGAATAGCAAAGTTGCTCTTGGTAGCCTAGCCACCGAACTCTGTTTTCGCTTCTCTGTCTAAATTAAACGAAACGAAACTATTTCAGAGGGATTAAAAAAAGCTTAGGATAGGTCACAAACTGTACCTACATTTTGGTTATTTGAAAATTCATAACGTAATTAATTATACGTAAAAAGACAAAATTAAAATTTTAAAAAACCCGCTGACGTTTATTGGCTGAACAGATTTTCATGAAACATGGCTAAGAACACTCGGGATAAAATTATCTATGACACAAAAAAAACTAAACGAAAATCGGTTTATCCGTTTGGGAGCTACGATACCACAGACAGATACACAGACAGACACGTCAAACTTATAACATCCCTCTTTTTGCGTCGGGGGTTAAAAATAGGTGGCGGCGCAAGTGTGTGGCCGGCATACATCCGCATCCGCCATACGTAAGCGGCATGAGTTTGGTTGAGAATCAGCGGCACACGTTCGTGGGCTATCTTCTCATTGGTAGCGTTCGCAGAACCACGAAATAGAGAAAAAAGGTTCTGTTCTTTCTAATTCCGTGGGCAGAACGATCGTGGTCGTGATGACGAGTCTTTTGTTGCATGGGCTGAAATCACTCGCCTCACCGCCATGCCATCTCCCTTGTTGGAGGTATTCTGGAGCATCCATGCAAGGGGACACCTACAGCAGATCTACCATAAATATCCTCCTCCTGAGAAGGATGGATGATATATTGGTATAGGTAGATACGTTATACATATCTAATAATCTACAGAGCTGCGCAAATTGCAAATAACAGAGATGAAAGTTAAGAATTCCCGGTAATTCGCCGACAATTTCTCGAGTGTGATATCCTGCTGGGAAGTGCTTATTATTATCTTCAAAGACGCCCATGCAATGATAGTTTTTACTACTTACTTATACCTATCCGGCTTTTGTGGCATAGTGAGCACTTGAACGGTTTGTTGTTGTTGGACCAATGTGAGTTTGATTTAGTGACTTTTCATACGCCCCGCTTCGCTGCCGAGTAGGCAGCAAAGTGTATGGAAAATTGCAAATTATGCCGGTACGTGAGAAAAATAACGTGGGTAGGTACAAGATACATGCCCATAATGATAAAACACTTACATGTATACTAATGCAAAAGGCTGCCATTTTAAACACCTGTCGGATCGTCAGGAAATATCTGAAAAATGAGCTTCATTCAAGTGAAGTTTCTCCCTCGGAATAGCTCTTGGCTTAGGCCCGTGCGCTTTGGATTTTACCTGTTTTAAACCGAAAAATTCAGAACTTAACCCAATAATAATAAATAATTAATCATTTATTTCAGGCTACATTAGTCTTATACAGACCTACTTCACCGCCGGTATCGTACCTATCAGCCACATGGCGGGACGTGCCATGTAGCCGATTTCTAGGAAACAATATCTAACTGTACATTTAGTTTTTTTAAACCTATTACTTTTGACGGAAATCGACACGAATGATTTAAAAAAAAAGACTAAATTATTACCAATGGATTTTGTTGCTGATATGATAAGGATCGATCTTTGCGAAGAAATGTATTAGGTACCTACCTCATCATCCACAGCCGGATTTTACCCACTGCTGGGTGTAGGCCTCCCGAAGTTTGTGCCATCCACTACGGTCCTGTGCTAACCGCCTCCATTGACGCCCTCCGACGCGTATTATGTCGTCGACCCACCTCGCAACCGGGCGTCCGACGTTTCTTTTGCCCATTATTGGCCACCAATCAGTAGTTGTTTTGCTCCACCTATCATCACCTCGCCTTGCAATGTGTCCAGCCCAACTCCATTTTAGCTCCATGACTCGAGTACCAACATCCTGGAGTTTTGTCATTCGTCGAATCTCGGTGTTCGAGACACAGGTACCTACCTACTTAAAATGAAAGGAAATAGCAAATTTTTACTATTTTGTTATGGACGGAAGACACGGAAAAAGCTTACCTCCTATTCAAATTTTTTGGTCGTTATGTGTGAAACTCATTTGTCTTATTAGCGGGATACTGTGGTGATACTTACAAATAAAAAAAAAGATTCGATATTATGTAGATACATACCTATTTAAAAGTAGAATTCATGTTTTTTCGAATAATGATGATCGATCAGTGTTGACTTGCAGAAACCAACCTTTCAACAACAGAATCCATTGGTTCAATAATACCGGGGTCGTTTTTGACGTGACAACGTCTTATAATTCGATAGAGCCGGCTGCACGCACGAAAAAACATGACGTCATGCGGCGTTACCTCGCTATGACGTCATGCGGCGTTACCTCGCTCTGAGGCGTTCCATGTAAGGCTTGAAGTGCAAGCGAGAGCGCTCGACATCCGTCTCTCTCCTACTTGAGTGAGCGATGCGTCTGCGTGGACAGCTGCTATACTATAGTACATTTACATGTTTTGATCGAGTATCAAATGCTACCATTCCATCAGTATTTTCTTAAGACGTTGTCACGTTCAACTATCGTCAGTAAACCGACTTTACAGACAACCAATTTTTTTTTTATAAACCATTTGGGTCGATTTCCATCAAAAGCAAATATTAAAAAAAGTAAATATGCAGTTATTGTTTTATATAAATCGAGGGCATGACGCCTTTAACGACTTTTCTTTAACTCCCGTGGTTTCGGACTTGGCTATCACCGCCCTTCTAAAAAAACCATCCTGTATATGCCTATGCCATCAAAGATTTAAATCGTTTAAATCTTTGTACCTATGCTATATTGTGTTTTTGTACCATAACTTTAATAAACATGTTATCTGGCCGTTTTATGAACTAGGGTAAGTACGTGGTGGGTGCTATGACTTACCCGCTTTATGTTTATGACTATGAGCAAGTTATTAACTTCTGATAGTATCGATCATAGCCGATACGATAACACACAATCGGTTATAATTTTAACATTGTTGTTTGTTGTTTAGTTCAGTTCAGGGCTTCAGGCAATTCGTTGACTGGATTGTGGATGGAAAGGTCGAAAGCACAGAATTTGGACTTCGGGACTTTGTTTGGACGGGTAGAGTAGCAGACCAACGTACCAACTAAAAGCCCACACTCCTGTGACGTGAGCCCTAGGAGGGGCACAAAAAAGTCCCGTTAGTTAGTTTTTTGCTTACATCCCGTAAACGATGCATCATAAGAAATTTTGTTATAGATATAATGAAAGCTGATAAAATTATCTACAACTTTGGTCTCTACACTTTTTGCCTATTCCCAATAAGTAGGTAGTTGTCTCGATTTGAGCTCCGAAGAACGGTCTATTTTCAAATATGTGTTTTATAGCAGTTTCTTATTTTCTTGTTTAGGAAACGCTGCGTAGCCGCTAGCCGCCGCCGCCGGCCGGTATCAAACGTCAAACCAGACATTTCCTCTCTTCCACCATCTCCAAAGTTCTGAATTCAAACTTTCCTTCCTTCGAAATACAAGTAGATAATTATGCAGACTGCAGGCAGATGCTGGATGAGGCAAGCTGAAGACAGGGCGCTATGGCGCTCATTAGGGGAGGCCTATGTCCAGCAGTGGACTAATATAGGTTGATGATGATGATGAATTATGCAGTTTCCTCTTGCGAATTGAACGGAGTCCTCAGTAGGTCCGCTCGCGGTGGAAGACCAATTCACGTGATCAAGTCATGCGTTAGCGCCACTATCATACCTACCTACTAATTTTATGTACTTTATGCCCTACGTAGGTATTATAAAAAAAAAGTAAGTAGGCACTAACACCCACTCACGAGCTGACTAGTGCGTGCTCCATGCTGGCCTCAGCTAGCCCTCGATAACAATGTTTATGTCTGTCTGACGCATCGGTGCATGCCTGTGGTTAGTGGCGATAACAGCTTAGATAAATATATGAACTAGATCATAAAATAATAATGGATGTTGCACACAGCATCAGCTAGCAACAAAGCAAACAGAATATCCAAACTCATACTCGGTAAAAGTCGGTTTTAAATCATTCATGAGATCCTACGTAAGTACCTAAGGTAGGTAGGTTAGTATTAATGGACAGTCAGATCAGTAGACTAAATAAATAGGTACTTAAGTAAAGAGTTTCATGGTAGGAAGTGACCATGAAGCTCTTTACTTACGAATATAATATTATCGACTTGTTGAAAAAAGTAATTTGAATTCAGAACAATGCAACCTTCATAGAAAAAAAAGGTCTGCTCATGGTTTGAAAGAGGTTTGTAGCATTTTTAACCTACAAGGTTGTTGACCAAAATGAGTTTCTGACAATCGACCTCTCATACCTATATAGCACTTTTACCCTCATAAATTACAAAATATTTTCTTTTTATATTATGCTGTAAGTATGTTTAACTCGCGAGCAAACATTTTTCGTTTCGTGCCTTTTAAATCCCTGCTACCTCAGCAGTCTACTTTAAAGCCACTCGCTACCCCCGTGACTAAGTATTTCTAGCCTGCTGCGCTAGCTCGGGATTTAATATCGGCACGTTCAACAAAAAATCTTTTTGGCCACTTTTTGAACAAATAACTATTAACACATTTTATTATATGAAAAATAAACACGGTAACAAATACTAACAATATTGAACAAACAGGTAACTATTATTCAGCGTGTGAGCGAAACCCGAGTTTGATCACTGTTTTTGAGCAGCAAAGTCACCGTTTTCAAGCTGCAAATACATGTTAGTCCCTCTAGGTATCTCTAGGTAAGTAAGTCTTTATGTAGCTATGTCTCTCACTCGAACCGAACTACGTAGTAGGTAAGGGACAAAAGATTTTTCCATTTGATCCACGGCAATTGGAGTCGAAGAAGTATCAACTAACAATTCTATTTTATTTCTTCTCTTATTTTAATATCCTCGTGAATATCAATAATGGTTAACACGACGTTTAAATATACAGGGTTATTCTACAATCTACAAATGGGATCAATCCTAAAACTAATTTTTATTTCTTAGCTGACTTGTATAAAAATTTTCTATGCTCATGGCACAAGACCTGAAAATATTGATCGAAACGTGAGGTAGGTACGTTTCGAAGATAAAAGAGGTTTTGGGCTCGACGACGCGACGACGCTTTCATACTGACACTCTCACGCGACACCAAACGTTTGAGTTATTATTGTTTTAGTGCCGTCTGATCTGATGACGCATTACGCGGATAATAAGGTAAATAAATATAAATAAATAATGCTGGACAATCCACACAACATCATCTAGCCCCATGCTAAGCAGAGCTTGTGTTATGGGTACTAGATGGATGACTGATATACATAATATAATACATTACATAGATGTATATTTTTTATTATACATAGAAACGACCAGAACACCTAGAACAAATATTTGTAGATCGTACAAACATTTGTCCCAAGGCGGGAATCGAACCCGCAACCTTCTGCGCCGCAGGCGGACCTTCGCCCACCGCGCCACATCGGTCGTCACAAATAGATTTTTATCTATTCTCCCAGGTTTAAATCCTAGCTACTTTTTCTTTAACCATGAGTAAAGCTGTTTGTTATATTTTATTTTAGTAGTAAAGTAACAAACAAAGACTCAGTAATATAGGGTTTATTTATAAGTAAATCAATTTATTAAAATTTGGCAAATAATTATTATAATATTAAGTAGGTATATAAACTTATTTAAATGTAATTATTTTATAAGTTTCTATTTGTATCTATTAGTTGCAATTTTATGGTAACATACCAATGAACAAATAGGTATCGAGTTGAGAAACAAAGACTCAGGGGCTTCCTTCGTGCTTTTTTTATATTAACAAAGCCAACAAGATTTGCTGTTTATCATATTATGAACCATTTTTTAAAATTAGATCTGTGTGTAGCTTTCTTTATAAAAATACTAACTGCGCCCCGCGGCTACGCCCGCGTGGAAATTTAAAATTATCACTTAGGGGTATGAAAAATAGATGTTGGCCGATTCTCAGACCTACTCAATATGCTCACAAAATTTCATGAGAATCGGTCAAGCCGTTTCGGAGGAGTACGGGAACGAACATTGTGACACGAGAATTTTATATATAAGATCATTAGTACTTAACTTACTTTACAAACCACTACACAGTGAGGTAAACTCTAATAATTCAGTTTAAAAAGATCCGACTGCTAAGAGAGATTGCTTCCTTCGTGTTTTTTTGTATATTAGCAAAAACAACAAAATCTGCTGTTTATGATATTATGAACAAATTTTTTAAATTAGATCAATGTAGCGTTCTTTATAAAAAATAATATAATTAGTAGGTACTTAACTTACTTTACAAACCACTACACAGTGAGGTAAACTCTAATAATTTAGACTGCTAAGAGATATTCCATTTAATTTATTAGGCCATGAATGGTACATGCTCAATATAATCTGGTTTTAGTCTCGCAGACTCCGGATTGACTGATTCGGTGACCAGATTAGATTTTACTAGATATTACTAGTTGTGGCCTTACTTAAGTAGGTACTCATTTAGTTTTACTGGACGGCACTAGTTGGGGTAAACTAAATTTTAAATCTGGAATTAGCGTGGTCTTAGTAATCAATGTAATCATAGTAATTATTTTTTTTATTGCTATATTTTGATAACCCTAGTTTCTAGGTGAACCTTATTTAGTTATTTAAGATGAATTATTTATTACCCAAGAAAACCAGGTAATCTTTCTGTCAATACATTATACTATATATCTGTCTATCTTTAGTGATGGATTAGTGTTAGTATATAACCCACATATATGTAAATACTAACAGGGGAATACCCCTTTGTCAATAAATGACACAGGTATGATGAACTCAGTCTTATCGGGGATTAAACTGGTTGTAAAAAGATGAAGATGATTCATTTATGAATTTGATTTAGAATTCACCTATTTCTATTCGAATTTTGTTTTTAAGTTGAAAGAAAACTGATAGGTACTGAAAGTTTCAGTATTAGTTTTGTTTCTCTAAACCTACACAGACCTACAAAAACAAAGCACTCTAAACGGGATATTTAGTATGATTTGAAGTTATATTTAGTATGATTAGTATTGTTGATGACCATGATTTTGAAACTATGTTTACTAAGTTTAAAATGGTAAGTACGCGTTTATCTACACAGTAAAATAGTTTAAATTAACACAAAACAAAAATTCAAGGCCCAAACTCCACCGATTTCGAACAATACTCCAAGGCAATCGTAATTGTTAAGAAAAAACGTTTGTTTCAGCAAATTTATTCAAACAGCTGGCATTTGGTGATAAAGCGCATGCGCGTCACGACTTGACCGCGTGTCTACTGGACAGTAGACACAACTATTGTTATTGTAACCGCAAAACAAAGTAGACCATAATGTAACTGATTATTATAGGAAATGGGACAAATTATTTACCAAACTAATATTATGTATAAATGTGAAAGGATGGATGTTTGTTTGTTACTTCTTCACGCCAAAACTACAAAACGGATCGGGCTGAGATATAATAAAAAATTGGCATATCGACGGTTATAGTGCAATACCTCATAACCCACAAAAAATACGAAATTGAGTTAAGTATACAGAAATGTAGGGAATTTTTTCCTCTATTAGGTGGCAATAGCTCGTAACCTACAAAAATTATTTCATTGCCATAGAGAACAAGATGCAATACCAATCAACATCACTACTTCAAAAATATGCAAGCAATTTCTCACAACCCACCAAAGGCAATACCACGTAACATCACTATTCCACGAACTTGGATACAATATCTCGAAACCCACAGTTGTCACATTGCCTCTTTTTACATTTCTTTGTCGCTTTGGTGCTGCACTGTAATGGTAATATAAATATATTACTTAATAAATAAATAAATACATTATGTACAAAATTGGTATGTACCTACAAGTAAAACATTTAGCAGGAAAAATAAGAGTTCTCTTCCAGCAAACCTTATTGGGCGAGAGAGACAGAAAGTTGTTAAAGTGGGTAGATGTGAACAGAGGATATAAGATTTAATTTTAACCGCATAATTTATTACAACTATTCTGCCCGCTGCTTCGCTCGCATATTTTCGGTATAATAAGCCTATTGTTTAAGTTAGGCTACGTTCTAAGTGAATGCCAAATTTCATCTTGATCTGTTTAGTAGTTTTGAAGATCCTAGGTAACAAAAATTTCACATTTCACAAACTTTTGCATTTTATAATATTAGTAGGATACATAAAATCTTAAAACCTGACAAATACTTTAATTACATTTAATTACGCATAAAATTTTTATAAAAACTATGGTACATAAAACACAACAGAGTCATAAAGATTTTATCGAACTCGGTTAAAAACAGTTAACATACCATAAACTGTAATTTGCGTTAATTCTAAGAATATAACAGAAAACCACGATGTCTGGTAGAGGTCGCTCTTGAGCGATAAGACCGCCACTTGTCACTTAGTTTTGCATCATCATCACACTTTTTAATACTCTTACTTATTACGAATTTACGGAAACCTATCGCAAGACTACCAAAACTATCTTATCCTTTATCATTCGTACCACTAAGGCTTAGAACTCGCTGCTGGCTTTTGTTTTCCCTGCCATGGGTCTTAGAGACCATTCCATGAATCGTCAACCAGAAGAGCAATAGAGCGTGACAACAGTGAATAGGTACTCTAGACTTTCATGGTGAATTTTCAGCCACATCGTCCCTTATCAACACGTGATCATTCGTATCGCTATTCAGGCTTAGAACTCGCTGCTGGCTTTTGTTTTCCCTGCCATGGGTCTTAAAAGACCATTCCATGAATCGTCAACCAGGAGAGCAATAGGGCGTGACAACAGTGAATTGGTATTCTAGACTTTCATGGTGAATTTTCAGCCACATTCGTCCCTTATCAGCACGTGATCATTCGTACCGCTAAGGCTTAGAACTAGCTGCTGGCTTTTGTTTTCCCTGCCATGGGTCTTAAAAGACCATTACATGAATCGTCAACCAGGAGAGCAATAAGGCGTGACAACAGTGAATTGGTATTCTAGACTTTCATGGTGAATTTTCAGCCACATTCGTCCCTTATCAGCACGTGATCATTCGTACCGCTAAGGCTTAGAACTCGCTGCTGGCTTTTGTTTTCCTTGCCATGGGTCTTAAGAGACCATTCCATGAATCGTCAACCAGGAGAGCAATAGGGCGTGACAACAGTGAATAGGTACTCTAGACTTTCATGGTGAATTTTTAGCCACAACGTCCCTTATCAACACGTGATCATTCGTACCGCTAAGGCTTAGAACTCGCTGCTGGCTTTTGTTTTCCCTGCCATGGGTCTTAAGAAACCATTCCATGAATCATCAACCAGGAGTCCTTTAGAATAGGTATTCTAGACTTTCGTAATAGGGCTCGACAAAAGTAAATAGGTATTCTAGACTTTCGTGATGAATTTCAGAATCACTTCTATGATAATCTGCCATACGAATAATATAAAGTATCTAAGTACCAATTAAGTTCCTCCACATTGTATGGTTTTAATTTTATATTGTTAATTTAGGATTATTAAAATGTGTAATGTAGTATACCTTTCTCAGGATTATTTTTTGTATTAGGTACCAGCAGTCTGACAGGTAGGTCTTAACGTGGGTTTTTATACTACTAGTTTGTGTGTATTTAAAGATAAATGTGCCTTTCATTTATAATAAATAACATTAATAAAACAAAACTGCAAATTTGTTATGTTTGATTTTATAAATTTTCCTACACTTTACTTTTCCTAAATACATTTCCTGCACTATTCATTTAAAAGCAATAACACACATCACACCAAAATAAATTTATTTAAAATAAATTTTATAGGTAATATCTCATAAGCCACACTAAATCCTAAATTATTAGCAGTTGGTCAGAATTTAATGTCTATACCTATTATGTAATACTATTAACTACAAAATAATATAAAAATAGTTTATTTTTATGAATATAATAGAAATAAAAAACATTTTTCGCTCTCCTGTAAAATTTGGGTTTTGTGGGTTGTGAGCTATTGCACTATAACCGTCGATATAGGTATTTAGTTCTACACCTGGAATAACACATGGGCGTCTTTTTATCTCATAAATCAGTCACAGTCCGTTACCATGTGAAGGAAGGAAATAATATTAAAATGGATCCATAGAATGCATGCGTAGCCGCGAACGGAAACTAGTAAATAATAAAAAATACACTTAAGGAGGCAATATTCCGTCATATAACATTTGATCCACAACTTCTATTGTGAGCATTGACGTATTTGTCAGCAGTGATGATCTCTACTTTACTTTAATACTCTTTCAATACTTACTTTATTCCATGACTGTTTAATAGTTTACTACTTATTCATGAATCCTACATAACAACTAGACAGCTACCGTTTTGTTTAATTGAGATATCACAAAAATTCACACAAAAAATTCTAATTATTGATACCTAGATAGTTCCACAGCACAGTGATAGATGTGCCAAAGTGCAATAGGTACTATGACAAATAGGTAGGTACCTAGGAAGAATATACCTAATCTAACAATACTAAAAGGCAATGTTTGGTGGACCATGATTCACTATGTGGTATTTTTATATGTTTTACGCATTCGTATAAGATTAATCACTAGATTTTGCGAGATTGATAATGGTTTGAATTGATTTAATTTTTGGTTTTATGTCGTTTGGTATAAATTTGTTAAAAAACTATATAAAGGATGGACACCATGTAATCAAGTGGATATAATATGCAGATACCTACTTGAACACCTTAACAATAACATAATATAAGTAGTCGATCAACTTATAATGTTTCAGTGACTATATCCTGAGTTTTAAAATGTTTGTGCAAAATTTAACTCCACCGTCTTACTCTACATACCTACGAGTAAATCAATAATGAAAAAACATTACAATTAACATTTATGTTTCATTAGAAGCATACGATGCACCGCCTTGTTTACCTTCGTAATGTTGTAGTGACAGTCACAGATAAACACTTAGTTATATGATAGACATTATTCGACATCAAACAAGTCATAGAACAAATCCGGTTCCGGAGGGCCCAGCCTTGTGCCTTGGCCGAGCCCGAGCGCATCCGTCACATTGCAAGCGTATAGCAGCTGTCGCGTGTTCGCTGTATTTTTAACCCTAAATATTCTCAGAATAGGGTGCTTAATACCTATACATATAATGAAGATAGACACCAGCGCGCAGACGAGATGCAAGTTTCTACTACTGAGGAAATTATTTGTCTTACCTCGAATTGGGAACGGCTTCGTCATAATTGTCTCCGTGGTCGGCGGCAACAGCCGCTGAGTCTCCGGAGACATGTCGCTGGTGCACTGATTAATCTCATGTTTTTTTTCACTGGTGCTGTTCACGCCACCGCGCAGCCGCAGAGACGGCGATCCGTTCGCGTCCATCTGCCGTTGCTATCGACGCATGACTGAGAAGGCGAATTCACAGCTGATTGCCGATAATCACTAGTTGATACACTGTGCCCGGTGCGCAATAGAACCACAGATTAATGAGGTGGAAGATTCAAGTGCAAGAGCAGGGGCAAACGTCGGGTCTGGGCCGCTGTCTCGCTCAGACTGACTGTGACTCCGGCGGGCGAGTCGGGCGTCGTCGTCGGGCACTCTGCCACAATGCCAGCGTAAACACTTCCGACGCTTTGTGCTATCGAATGGATAGAGCCCATTCAGCGATTATGCTGTGATGTTGCCAAAAAGATGGGAGCAGGAATTTTTGTGTCGGTTAGTGACACGTTTATTGAGATATCTATGCATGTAATGATAATGACTCAAGGTCATAACGGTAGAGTCCCATAAAGATACTGTCAGGGTCAGAGAGCAACGCTTTATCACAATTCGATAGTGTGTAGGTGGTACCAACTGATTTGAAAGCCGCAGAAAAATTGATATGATCGGACAGTAGATCTGCATCTGAGTGCATTATTTAACCCAAAAGAAAGGCATCACGAGAAACTCAAAGTACCCTAAACTACAAAAGATTGCGGGTACCGAACCTGTTATAAAATTTATTTGTAATTTTTTTTACGAATGCCATAAAAATAAAATCTTACTTTCTATACCTACTTACGTTCATCGATCCGGAATTTTTGTGGTTTCTTAAATTAGAGGACAAGGCTAGACTCCACATGCCTAGACTAGATTATCCGTCCCTCAAGGCTACTTGCTGTACGGAATATACCTAGGTAGAGCTCTTCACGATCTACCTTCCCAGCTTACTGAAGGTGTTTTGCAAAAAATACAGTTAAGTACATTCTATTCTTTGAGTTTTGACTCTAGATCAGTGTAAGGGGTAGTTACATGTAGACAAGAGAAATTACCTACTTAAATACTGCACAAAGAAAAAACAACAGCACATAATTTTCGCTTCTTCCTCGTGCTCCTACTAAATTCTCCTACTGGTAGGAGCACCGGGACACCCATGTCCTGATGCTCCTACTTACAATGAAACGATATCTAAAGTGTTTCGGGACTTAACCAACACCCTTGACACTCCAACCAAGTACCCTTTACACTCACTTCTACCTACTTCATTCATCATCCATATATAATCCTGGAATAACTCACCTCCTTTCGCTTATACTAGCCTCATCAGTCTTTTCACATCTAAATGCGTCCCGACGATTTTACCAACCCATATTTATTGCACAAATTCATACCTATCTCATACCTAGGTATATTATGAAATAAACTCTAAGAATCTAATTAATACGATAACTTTTTACGAATAAAAACCATTGCGAATCAACTTCTATTAGGTATTCATGCAAAAGTTTGGAAGTTTGTTAGGTTTTTCATGCCAAAACTACGCAGAAAACTAGCGGATCAGGATGAAATTTTGCAAAGATCTCGACCTGGATTAACATAGGATACTTTTTATCCCGCAAAACACATGCAAAGCTGTTAGAAACTAGTTTGTAAACTTTGTAATATATGTGAATAAGTTGGCAACTAAAACTTCATGACGGGATCAATTTCCTTCGTGAGATATGTGAGAATTAGATTAGATGAACTAAATGACGGTTCACATTGGTCACAAGAGCGACGATAGCGATTAGAGCTTTACATTAAACGAGTTCTGTTCTGAAACGTGATGCCTAGGTTCAATAAAAAGGTACCGACACGACACACGTGCATGGCCGATCATTTGCAGATGTCGGTGAGAACAATATTGATAGATACTTTACCTAATCACTGACGTAGGTACCTAAGGATCTCGTCTGTCTCGTTGGCCTAGCGGTCTGCTTGTTAACCGCTGATTATGAGGTCCTGGGTTCAAATCTCAGGTCGGGCCAATAGTTGTTATTGGGGTTTTTCCAGCAAGAAAAATTCACAGTGGCAGGCGGCAGCCCGGAGTCAGGAAGTTGACGATGTTACACCCCCGTGTCTCGGATAGCGCCGTTCAGTTTACTTCGAACTCTACCAAAATTATGGAATATGACATGTAATATTTATTAATGGCATCCGATTCTAAAAATGTTGTATGGCTACATTTTTCTGCAGTGCTTAGCTTAGGCTATGTTGAATCCAAGTACCTACCTACAAAGCGAGCGAAGTCGCGGAAGGAACAAGTAAAAAATAAATTCTATACCCATAGTGTTATTTATTACAAAATTCTCTGCTTCAACCACAAACGAAAAAAATGTTGCCAGAAAATAACCCTGTATAAAATCGTTGACCGGTAGATCAGCGCCCAGCATTTTTGTAATTAATTTTGACATAAGTACCTAATACTTATGATAAACTTACTCATAGATGACGAATGGTGTATTTTTTTGTATCTTAACTTGCAAATTTATAAAATTGCAAAGGACTAAAATATGAATAATGTAAAAAAATTATTTTCATAACTCTAACTCAAAATGTTGCAACGCCCACACACAGGGCTCATGTAGATTCGACCTAAAGAAATGACACCTACTTTGTAAAGGTCATTTCATGAATGCAATAAATAAATAAACAATAACTTAATTTACACTCCTCATACGATCCATTCGATAGGTCACACTAGCACACCAACCTATTTGAATGGAGCTGACTGTACCTGACCAGCTCGATTATAAGATAGTTACCTAATTAAAGACCAATTATTGATGGTAACCGTTATGACTGTCTTTCATGTTTTAATTTTATGAAGTCTTGAAGGCCACCGCAGCCTTGAGTTGTGACAATACGCCCCACGTCAACGCAAAACAAAAACTTACAGATAACTAGCATCTGCCCGCAGCTTCGCACGGGTTTTTGCAGAGTATAAAGTAGTCTATGTCCTTTCTCAGAATAAAACATCCATGTCAAATTTAATTATGATTCGTTCAGGCCTCAGAGGGAAAAGCGCGGAATATCCCAAGGGAAATATTCTAGGTTCGGCCATTTAGTCGTTAAAAAGTATGTAATTAATAGTCAGAGCTATTTAGTTTTTTTTTGTATTGTTAAGTTTGAGTTATTCTAGAGTTTACAGTATTAAAGTAGGAAGGTAGGTAGGTATAAAAGTATTAAACCTGAAGATCTGTTGATAAAGGCATTATTTAATCAAGAAAAAGGTACCTAGGTAGAGTCCCTATTTAGAATCTGCAATATGTCCGGAGAAGTTTCTATTTTTAACCGACTTCTAAAAAAGGAGGAGGTTCCATGTTTGGCTGTACCTGTGTATGTTTTTTTTATATTTTATCTAATTAGTATGTTTGTCGACTTCTCCGTAAATTATAGGTCGATGTTAAAAATTCGCTATTGTGTAGTATAAATAATAATGACCCTAAGGTGGTCTCATAAAAAATCGTATTTCCAGGGGATTATTAGTACCTATTTCTCCCGCTAAAATTACAATCAGTGTAAAATTAAGGAATTCGATGTTGGTTTTTAGCTTTCTTAAAACAATGAAATTATAAAAGGTTTCATAAGAAAAAAGTGGCTCAGTTACAGAAATCTAAATAACAGTGACTTGTTATTTAGATTTCTGTGGGCTCAGTTATTAAATTTAGAAAATGAATAGCTTTTGATCGTCGCTTCACATTCGTTTTCCAGATAGAGGTCAATTTTCGAAGTCATTATTATAGTACAGAGTCACTCACTCCCAGCCTAGTCCAGGCGATAGGTCGTAAAAAGATAACTGACAGACAGGAGTTCTTTCCGCATTTATAGTATTAGTAGGTCTGTAACTGTATGGATGGATATGTATTAGGTACCTCACTAAGGTTTCATGTAAAACCTTCGGGAAAATTTAGCGTTTGTTATTTATTGATCAAGAATAAACAGTGCCCTTACCTTTGCTGTACTTTACATAAAAAGTAACCCTGAAACGTATTATATTTCGTGATCACGCTATCTCCGTAGAGCAGTGGCAAATCGAACAATATTTCATATTCGGCAATGGTCCCATCATCAGCCTATATTAGTCCACTGCTGGACATAGGCCTCCTCTAATGCGCGTTATAGCGCCCTGTCTTTAACTTTTACCTCAGCGGTTGTCGGTTCTTCGCGAGATATGGCCGGCGGCCCACTGCTACTTCAGCTTCCTAATTCTTTTCTAAACGTTGAGTAAGTTCCTATAATTTCTGAGATCCGTGATTATGTCAAAAATAGAGTCGTAACAATGTGGAGACAGACTCTTAATTGTTTGTACTTACATAGGTCTGTCCAACTACTTCCCTTTATACGGAGCCCTTAGTGCGCGAGTCTGACTCGCACTTGACGTTTTATTTTGGGATAAAAAGTGGTATTTTGTATTGTTCCAGGTTTAGAACTACATGTAAGCAGTAGGCTGTATGGTGCCGGCTTAGAATTTGCACCCTCCCAACTATTCCCGCGGATGTCGTAGGAGGCGACTAAGGAATGTCCACCGGGGGCGGGCAGCAGCGTCCCCTGTAGAACAATTCTACCACCGAACTGCGATCCCCAACCCAGGCGGGTTGGGGATCGCAGTTCTACAAAAGATATGACATAATAGTTCATATGGACAATTAATTCGTATTAATACACAAAAATAAAAAGACAAAGATGATGGAATAGAGAGGAATGGTCTATCGTCGTAGGTCGTGCGATCCCCAACCCAGGCGGGTTGGGGATCGCATTTCAGTTCGGTTCGCATTACCCCCCATGCCATAAAAGCCTGCGTCCAGTAGTGGACCAATACAGGCTGTTGAGGTTGTGGTTGAGGTAAGTAGGCAAGGTAATATTATAGAGAGGAATGGTCTATCGTCGTAGGTCGTGCGATCCCCAACCCAGGCGGGTTGGGGATCGCATTTCAGTTCGGTTCGCATTACCCCCCATGCCATAAAAGCCTGCGTCCAGTAGTGGACCAATACAGGCTGTTGAGGTTGTGGTTGAGGTAAGTAGGCAAGGTAATATTATTTGGATAATATTACCGTGAAGTAGGTATGCTTAGTTATAGGCCGATCCGTTCAGTATTTTCCGCCATAGTTTTTAGACCTCTACTGCATCTCCGACCTCTCCTCTTAGGGCTCTTGCACACGTCACAAAATTCAAATTAAGTACGTATAATAAGTAATAAGTAAAACTAGGAAATCACTATATTTCCTAGCTTTACTAAAGCTCTATACTTACTTATAACTTTCACTTTTTGATCACTTAAATCTTTTTCAGGAAAAGCAAAGAAGTGAACAAACCTTTACCTTGTTATGTTGTCGTTTAAAAGTCTTCAAATTCAGTCAGACACAGACCAAACACAAAACTTTGAAGTGCTGAGCAGCGATTTCCCGCCCCACTTGTCTTCACACAAAATAGTTTCTGATTCACGGTCCCGGCTCCGATGTCAGGGAGACATGCAAGTTGCGTGGTACCGTACCTACCTTCATATCGACTAAACTTTACTTTACTTCCCTTCTTCCCTCACTAGTCGAGTGGCAGTCGTTTAGTTGGCTACGTGCGGGCCTTTGGAGGGAAGGTGGAGGTAAGTCGAGATTATTCAAATAAGATTAACCGCCGACTCAAACGAAACTCAGATTTAAGCTCGTCCCAAGTTACAAATTTATGACAGATTTTCATTGAAAACTGTCAAAAACTTCTACCTGAGACGTGCTTAAATCTGAGTACGGTTTGAGTATTCGGGGGTTAGTAACATAGCGTAATCAAGGAACATTGGGGTCTGATAATAGTTGAGAACGAGTTGTGTTTCAGAAAAGATTAAAAAATAATTTTTAAAATCTAAATTCAGGATGTTGTCTCCTGGGATACGGGAACATTCTTTCAGCGCAGTAAAACCATTTCGAGGGCATCTTGTAGTGTCTACTTATTAATATAACAACCTAATATTTTAAGTCAAAAGGTTGTAAAGATTGTGCGTGGGCGAACAATGCAAGCCAAAACTTCTGAACAGACAGAGCTGAAACTTTACATACGTAGTACTTACCTACCTAGTCTACGATCTGGTAAACTCTTTACCGTAAAGCATTAAGCTACTCTTTATCTTGGTAAAACGCACGTGAAGCCAGGTAGAAGCTAGTTTCTCCTTAAACCATAATACGGTTTTTTTGGCATTTTGTGAAAGTATCTCGAAGCTCACGTAAGCAAAGTGTCCTACCGGAAAGAGCTGTCTTTGGTCACGTAGGTTGACTTGAAGAATGTGATAAGTGTCGCGCCAACTTTAAAACTTTAATAAAGATTATTCTTTTATAACTTCAGTAAAATATACACCTCACCTAAAATAGTTAGTTTCACATATAAAAGCTCTTTTTAATTGTAATCCTGATTATTATAATTACACATAGAATCATTGTTTATCGGAAGTGAGAAGCAGAGATAGACCATTCCTCTCTATTCCATCATCTTTTTATTTTTTATTTTTGTGTATTAACACGAAATTATTGTCCATAAGAACTATGTCACATCTTTTGTAGGACACAAAATGTATATTACCTGGGAGAAGCCACTGACTCCAGAAATACAGTTAAACTACACTTGCGAGCTTTAAAATGGAATCGCTTCATCGCGAGTTGATCAAAACTATTTTTTTACAATTTATGTACAATGAACTATAGATTGTGGTATATCATTTGAAAGGTAATTTTGTTACCTTTCAAGTGATATCCAAGGGCGGATCCAGCTGTCAAGTTAGGGGGGGGTCATACAGTCAAAATCTAGTCAGGACGGGGTCCAACGTGAAAAAAGTAATAAATGTAGTTCAAAAAAAAACGTGGGCAAAGGCACCCCCAAATCCTTCGATTTGGGGGTGGGGGATGCCTTTGCCCAACAGTGGGACGAATTTTGCAGACGAAAAAGAAAGTACTAGGTACTCATTTATAATTATAAAATCATTTCCTTTACAGGACTCTGAAACATGTTAGATATTTCAAATGATTTTTGTTGAAGTGGGAAATCGAAGTGACCCCTTGGATTTTTATTTAGAGTTTTATTCCAAATTATTCTTATTAAATTACAAAATGTAGTTGTCTCTTTTGTTTTCTTGCGAAACGAGTAATTACTTCTTTCAATAGATTTATAATAGGTTTCTCAATAGGTATTGTTTTGTGCACATGGAGATGCAGAAGCGCTAGCCCAGCTATGCAGTTTTCTGCCATATGTGCATGACCACTTTCTGGTTTGTCACGGACCAGTAACTGTTTGGTGATGAAAACTATAGCAAGCCGTAGCCAGAAATTCATTGGTGGGGGACGGGGGCGTTGCCACCGAGCAGCGCACTTACAAAACTTTACCGGCGAGCGAAGCGAGCCGCGAAAATTATACGTACCTTGATAGATTTTCGTAATTAGTTAGCGGTGGTGGGGAAGATGACCTGAAAATGGGGCCCTGGCCTAAATCAAGCAGAAAATACTGGTTAGCGGCGAGCGGAGCGAGCCGCGAATTTTTTTGGTTATTGTTGGGTTATTCCCTCCACTTTAAAAGGGAGCCAAGCTCTGCCCTCAATCGAGACCAAAGAAATGTTACCTATTAGAGGGTAACATTTCTTTGGCTAACATTCTTTGGGTAGTGTAGTGAACACTTCCGACGAAAATATCTTCGATTCTATCATTTTTCTAAGTTCACTTTAATGAAAACTTCAGTAGTTCTGCTTCTGAAAATTATAAAAATCATAAGGACAATCCTTCGTTTTTCTACAACTCAATGCACGCTAGTCGATTACTAATTTAAATTGCTTTATAGGTGTTTGAATCAATACAAATTCAACGCTCATAATCTCAGATTTCAAAATTTTTCAAAGACCGTTTTCATGAAATTTCTGAAATGTTCTGTATCTGAAAGTATACAAATCACGAGAACAAACCTGTGTTTGTCTTAAACCTGATGCATGCTATTGGAACTCCGATAAAACTTGCTCTACTGGTGTTAGAATCTTTACAATTTCGACGAAAAATGACAGAATCTTTGATTCTGTCATTTTTCTAAGTATGTTTTCATGAACATTTCAGGAGTTCTGCTTCTTAAAAGTATCAAAATCAAATCTTCTATTGTCTACAACTCGCTAATATAACTCTAATCAAATTTGCTTTACAGGTATTTGAGTCAATAAAAATTCAACGCACATGTCTCAGATTTGGTCATTTTTCAAACCTGTGTTCCTCTTACACCCGATGCATGGTATAGGAACTCCGATAAAACTTGCTCTACTGGTATTTGATACATTACAATTTCGACGAAAAATTAGGTACTCAGATTTTTATACTTTTGCAAGACCGTTTTGAATAAAAATTTCAGGAGTACAGTTATTAAAATATGTCAAAAACATACGAACAAACCTTTTTTGTCTTAATCTCAATGCAGTATATTTTAACAGTGGTTTGCGCTGGTCTGAGGAATATTGTGTCACGACTACGACTCGAACAGAAATGTACCTTTTTTTTTGTCTCGTCGAGGAAATTCGTTCACGAATAAACTGGTCTGGGGGGGACCAGAATTATGTGGGACTCGACGCCCTGAAAAGGACGTAATACCCACTAAAACCTCTCCGGTGTCCCTCTCTCGCCATTTTCATTTAAACATCCGCGGCAACAGAAATGTACCTACTTGATCATATCTTTAAATTAGGTAAAATCTATGTATATTGTATAGGAGAGAAGAGAAAATTGGCTCATCAAGAGATCTCTGAAACTACAAAAGCTACGAAGCTGAAATTTTGCATGGAGGTTCCTTTCAGGACATAGGCACCCGCTAAGAACAGATTTTTGGAAATTCGTATTTTAAGGGGTCAAAGGAAATTTTTATAATAACTTCAGAACCGTAACTATTGGCCCTTCAAAATTTGTAGCGTAGAAAGATGACTTAAAACGGGTCGGTCGTCGTCGTCGTGACGTGCACGTCGCTGCTGAAGCCGCGCGCGATTTTAATATTTGTGTGTAATAATTATTGGATTTAAATGTCGTATCTAACGGAGTGGCTTTGACTTGTGTTGGTTGAGAGAATAAAGTACTCGTGTTTTCGTAATACGAACCCTGCACCTTGTTCTAAGTATACCTAGTTTGCCCTTTACCACCATACAATGTACCTACCTAGACACAGCCAAAGGGGGGGGTCATGACCCCCATGACCCCCCCCTTGGATCCGCGCTTGGTGATATCAAGAAGATTGAAAATTAATTAAATTGGCTACCTAAATTTTGGGAATTATTGCAATAGGTCGAAGTTGCATCTATCGGCTTCTATCGGCGCCAGAGCTGGATGAGCTGGATTTCTCCCT
Source organism: Eupithecia subfuscata (assembly GCA_963564075.1). Classification (NCBI taxonomy): domain Eukaryota; kingdom Metazoa; phylum Arthropoda; class Insecta; order Lepidoptera; family Geometridae; genus Eupithecia; species Eupithecia subfuscata. The sequence continues at coordinate 1,475,967 of OY751108.1, forward strand.
CATATCCGCTGTTTTAGCTCGTCCCACATATGCCAGATTGGGTTCAAGTCAGGAATAAGGGCTGGCCAGTCTAGTGTGGGAATGCCGACATGGAAGACGTCTGTCGGTACTGTCTAGTCACTGCTGCGGTGTGGCAGCGGACATTATCGTGCATTAAATCAAAATTTATCGTCGCCAATAAATCCTGCGTAAGGGAAAACATAACTTAACTCATAATTCACTGCAAAGAAATTGTAAAAATTAGTCTTGAACAACCCTTGAAGCGATTCCAGTTTAAAGCTCGCAAGTGTAGTTCGGGAGTCTATGGATTCATTTAGATTAATGTATGTTTACTTGTGTCAAATAAATAAAATGTTACTTTACTTTACTTTTAACCTACTACTACTAACTACTTGTAGTGGTAGCACATTACTCGTGGCAGTTTGTAATATAATAATAATTGGGATAATAATAAAAACAATTTAACCATCAGTAGTCGTCCTGTAACTTTGTTTAGTATTATTTTCAGTCGGATTTGTGGAATTTTAATTAGCCTTCAGTATTTAGTCTTTAAGTAGGTACTCATTAAGTTAGCTCTTAATTTCCTGAATATTGTTTACTAGCTTCTGCTCGCGGCTTCGCACGCGTTGTTTCTATGGAAAAGTACACAGTTCGATTTTCGTGGTGATTGTAGGCATTACCCTCATGAGATAAAAACCAATAAGGTGCTTATCAGGGGGAGACCTGCGTCGTCCAGCAGTGGACCAATACAGGTTGTTGAGGTTGAGGTGAAATGTATAAAATAAATACTTAAATAAATGTAGAGTAGAGACGCAGATAGAGTCAACGCCTAAAGTTGACAAATGGTCAACCGCGTGTTGAGGTCCATAAAGTTCACCATTATTTCTAATGTAGTTGGCTGTTCCTAGATCCCAAGCAAACAAAAATTAAATAAGCTGTCACACTCTGCATCATTAGAAAAAACCAACAGACTGCCATCAAAAACCTAAAAGCACAGTAACAACCCCTCCTTTCAGGTTAAACATCTACATTAAATGTACATGTTCGAATCCTTCCTAAAGACACTACCGAAGAACCGTTCCGAATTAGTGAACGACCTCGAAATCCCAGAGGTTACGGTCACCCCTTACGAGCTACCCGAGTTCGAGGACATTGAATCCGTGTCGTCGCGTGATACCCTGCCGACTCCCGTGTCCCTAACCGTCACTGAAGAGGTCGAGGAGAAAAGTTTTAATACCGCTTCGAGCGTTGCTCTTACAAACGCTATGACAGACTCCGATATTGATTATGATAGAATTAAACGAGTAAGTTCATTTGAATTTTTAAATAAGTGATTCAAGATAACTAAGTTAGACTAAAGTTGATACTACAGATTTAACAAATGCTGATTTAAGGAGTTGTGCTGAAGCCTTTTACCGGAGAAAAGGACATTTTCAGGGCATGACTCGAACTGAATGACGAAATAGATTAGAAGAGCGGAGAATCTTCTTATTCGAACAGCTAAGTTCAACTTCATGCCATCTCATTGCGCTTTCACTGTCGCTCTGTAAACGTTCATTTCTCACGCATTTATCGCTATTACATTTATTTTGAGACATTTATGATAACCTCTGCAAGGAAAAGTAAACTGTTATGGCTTCAACCACACTGCGAGCCTAACCATACTGCGAGGGCGCGGTGACTAAGGGCTAAGGCGGACGCTAAGTATCAAACATATGAAACCGCCGTTTGCGTTCATACTAAGTGACTAAGTCGGGCCTAGCGCGACGGGCTTGAGCGAGTTAGTCAAATGCGCTGGGCTTGCAATATGGTTGAAGCTTAAAGGTCAAACGAGATTTCGATCTTTATTTGCTATTTCTCCTTGAGGAGCCATACTTTCGTATCACTCTCATTTCTCATCAAACACATCGATCCAATAATCCCAATTTACTTGTGCAGTTCAAGAATAGACGCTACAGCGACCCCTGGGACCTGATGAAGGCAGCCAACCGTTCCTTCTCCACCGATTACCTGGACTCCGTATACAAATACAGGCATGGCAGATATTATGACAAATACTGGTCGAAATACCGCAGCGACTCTTACATCCCCTGGTCGACGTACTACCGATACGGCCGGCCTTACTACAAATACGATGATTATGGCTACTGGTCTTATAAGTACGATCCTGTAACGTACAAGTACAGTTGGGAGTACGAACCGTACAGTCGGTATCACTACAGATATGGGCTGCCGAGTTACAACTACTCGTGGCGGTATAGTGACGTAAAGCCGTGGAGGTACAGCTCCCTCTATCCGTGGCGATACAGGCGAGTAGCCTGCTGCCTTGAGGTGTAGATTGGTTAGTGGGGGTAGAAATGCTTGCATGCTAAAACGGAGTTTGAACGCCCATCATGATAAAACATAAGATTAACAAAACATGGCTTGATCAGTCGATGCAAGCAATGACGACGGAACTCCGTTCTAGAATGCTCTTGGAATCTGGCCTTCCATTAGGAGTAGCGTAGGGAAAAAAATCATCATCATCATCACCGGCCTTTATTAATATTAGTCGACATAGGCCTCCGCTATGAAAAAGATTAAATTGAAGAAATTCGTGCTTTACTGCACCAATTCCAACATTTCCAACTGTACAATGTCATTCCAGTCATATATAATGTCGGTCCATTTTTTGGTAATTTCTTAGAGGAATGGCTTGGTTGGTGCAAAAATGAAAATGGTAAGATTTTTGTTTCATGTCACTATCTGTATAACTTATTTTCCATCTTAACTCCTACCAATCTTCTAAACTGCTCTACGCTTTCACCAATATTTTTAAAGCCTGTCCCTCAGACTGTCTCTTTTACTCTTTTTATTATTAACTCTAGGCACTTACTACCATTAGTCTATTCATATCTTTCACCTGCCTTCTAATCTTGCGACTCTCTTTACCATCTTCTTACTCTACCAATCCAAAAACTCCTTAGTCAACCCATGTGTTCCTCTACTGCCAAGTTACCTACACCTGCCAAACTTATAATAACAATATATCCAGCAGTTACCAAACAACTTCCGACTACATCGACGACGTGCTAGCAGAATCTCGTCTGGCTCGCGCCGAGTACCGAGAGAAGCTGAAAGCTAAGATGACGAAGTACTTCGACGAAGAATGCAAGGTATTCACTCCTGATGACCCTGGCCTGACGCGGCTAGAGGAGGCCTTGCTCGATCTTGACTATAAGGTAGGACACTGCTGATTCTGCTACCATTACCTTAAACTGCACTTCATCATCATCATCAGCCTATATTAGTCTACTGCTGGACATAGGCCTCCCCTAGTGAGCGCCACAGCGCTCTGTCGATATTAACGTATTCTATTCTTGATTTCATTCCATCCATTATCCGTTGAAATAAGTCGTTTTTCGGAGTTACTTTCCCAACTACTCAGTCACTCTGTAAACTTCTCTCAACTTCTGACATCATCTTAAACTTTAGACAAGTGAAATCTGTAGCACTGACTATATTACAGATTTCACTTATCTTATCGTTGGTCTGAGACCGCGACTCGACAAACGTAGTGAAGAACGCCCTGCGGCCAGGATTGTGGAATGACTACCTGCGAAAGACAGCAAGTCGTAGCAAGATGTGGCAAGCTGAAGACAGGGCGCTATTGCGCTCCAGGTGGTCCAGCAGTGGGCTAGCATAGGCTGATGATGAAACGTTTGACAGGAACAAGTCTGCCTAGGCTACCGCATCGAGTGTACTCTCGGCAATTGCTCATGTTGGGAGAGGTTTATTGGGAATCATATTATATGCAATATTCAGGCAATACAAGATTCGTAGCTCAAACCAGCAGCTTTTGGTCGTTTAGCTTAGACCTACGCTAGTTTCATGGTACCTACCTGACTTGACTTGTTTGTTATTGGCGATATGACCATAGAAATATCAGTCATGGAATGGAGGCCTGGTTACAATAATCATTGAGCGAAACATTTTGAAAAACACCAATGAGATTTTAACCTCGAACACAAATAACCAAATATACGAAAAAAATTAAAACGTGGCATATGAAAATAACAAACAATCTAGGCAATAATAATAATCAATCAATTCATACATATCATTTCAGAACGATGATAATGACAAAGAGTAAGTTAAATCAAGGGCACTATTCACCTCATCTTAGCCGTCAACCATTTTCGTAAGTAAATCATTTAGTTACCTTTTATCAGTGCTTACCCCTCTGGTATAAGCCGCGTAGAGAAAAATTGTGATTGAAAATGTAATGCTGTCCTGCTCCTGGTTATATCAGTGATCTAAACGTGACAGTATCATTTTCAATAGGTACCTACCTACCAATCTTTATTTCACGGCTTATACCTAAGTGGGCCACTTACGAGTTTCATGGTGCTTACCGACTCTTGAAAACAGTTCCGAATAGGTATAATCAATTCCCAACTCGATTCTGAAGTTTGAATGCTCTATGCTGATTGCTGGCGCACCATTGTGATTTCATTTTATAAAAGCAAATAAAACTGGCTTTTTTGCTCGATTTCGTAAAAAAATTACAAATTACTTCAAGCATATAGTGAAATTTAAACAGAAATCGGGATTGAATTTGGAACAGTTTTCGAAAATAGGATCCCGAGCTATCTATGACTCTCATAATTAGCCAAATTCAGGACTGCTGTAACTTGGGCTTTACTCACGTGTTGGTTGGAGGGACGATAAAGGGCACCGACCATGATAACAGTGCATAGAGTTTCTTCTTAGTACTTAGGTAATCAAGCTATTTGCTGCTGTCATTCGCTCGACTCTACATCCATGCTTGTTCTAGCACCGATCTGCAAAAGCTAAATCTAAATCCACCAAGTTTCAAGCTTGAAAAATATAAATATAATTCTCTTTATTTCAATTCTGTTTCTCGATTCACTGAAACCTAATTCAGGTATTGTGGTAAGGATTTCTTTTTTCTGAAGTATCTACTAAGTACTTTATCAACACAGTTGCAAACTTACCGATTACGTAACTTATTTTTCCTTCTCAAGTCTTTGTTTTTAATAATAAAACAACTAGGTAAATTAATAAAACTACTTTGTTTCAGACATTATACCCCTACTACTACACGATTTAAAGCACATATTTATACCACCTTGATGTAGATACTCCACGAGTCTTCAGCTACCTGCAAGACGTCACCAGTTACTAGACATATTATGAAACTAGGTAAAATAACTCTAGTGCTAAGTGCTTCATAGATCTGTTTCTGTCTGAAATTCTAGATGTGTTATTGACAGCACGATTTAGGACAAGTATCAATACAAAACAATTCCCATTTCCCAAGAATGGGATGGGCATACTTGGTAATGACCCGACACTCAAGTGAAGGTAGATCTTGATTGACCGAACAGACTTGCGAACCAAATTTCGTCACTAGCTTTATGGATACAAAAAGTCAATACAACACACGTCTCAAAACCTATTTTAAGTAATAGTTTTTCAAAGAGGCGTACAAAAAACACTGCTGGCACAAACTAGCTGCGGGGTACAATTCAGAAGGATCATCTCTCATTTTACACCAACAGAGGTCATGTCATGCTTACTGGATTACCGTCTGAATTTTTGCGCAATTTAAATAAATTGAGCGCGAAATAGATTAGTGTCCGTTCCCTACATCCAAAGTATCAAAAAGATATGCAAAAAATTGCGTCAAAATGTTTGATAAGTACTTGGAAATGGCATTTATTGTGATCCTTTTGGTGGTGAAACACAACTAATTTGTGTTAAGACTGAAACATCACTTCTGTTCAGCTAACTTTATGTTAGCGTCCCAGATTTGTGAGTGTGTGGAGCCATAACGAAATCGACAATTGTATAGGAATCTGTAATCTTTCTTACCCATAAAATGTCCAAGAATAAAGACTTGATCTTTGCCAAGGTGATTGGATTTTGTAAAATCTTTACGATCTGATTGGATGTCAATGTCACTATAAAGTTAAGTCTAGACGAGGTCTAGACAAAGATAGTCTGTTCTTATTTGGGCTTCAAAAGTCTTATGACAGTGGAAACTAAAGTATTCTTAGTAATATAGGTCAAAAAACCCTTGTCTTATTAAGTATCCTTGCACCATAGTATAGGTACTTATCTGAATTTTCACAATCGCTTCTGCTGTTCTCTGTACCAAATTAGAATAATGTAATGTTAGGAGAAATAAAATTACATTATATTTTGTGTAAAATGTACTTTTAATGGGAATGATTTCCAACATTATAATGGCTTGTAAATGTGACCAAGAAATGGGTCACCAAGAATCACAATGTACTTAAAGGCCGCGATACGATGCTACTCGAAGGAAATTTGGTGGAAAATAATGCGCGCTTGAGCCAAATTTACTTAACTCAGGAAATGTTTTTCCTATTACTGCCAAATTAATGATGTTTATTAGGTACCTACCAGTTTTCTTGAGTAGCACCGCAAAAAACACGGCCTAAATAACAAAAAATAAAATAGAGACGGAAAAATAACATTGTTATATCTGGATCACAAATTAATAAGCAAATCACATTTTAATATTAACAACATTACTTACGAGTAGGGTTTAATAATACCCAACACCCAATTGACTTTAAATTTAATGAATAATAACTAAAAATATTTTTATTGCACATACATTTTTGGATTATATAATAAATATCACATCGTAAAGTAATAATATCAGTCGGTAATTTCATAACGTGATTAATTTTGATAAAATATTAAACAAATTAAAAATTAACTGCTTTAAATAGAGGTTTTGATGTAACACCAGAATTACCTTTTAAAACCAAGATAAAACACGTAAATAAGGGCGTTATACAAAAATAAAAGATTGATTGAACCTTTTTTTTGCAAGATTATCAAAATTGGTAAACAAACTTTTTCACGATTCGCAAAAGAAGTTCGTTTACACAATTTTTATATTTCTGTAAGACGATTACGTTATTATTTTGTTAAATTGATTCATTGAAGAAAGTGAACAAATGTTATGCAGTACACTAGCACAGTTTTTAAATATTATAAGGCGTATACTAAAATATCGTAACTATAAAGCACTTCACTAAAAAAGTGTCAATAAAATAGTAAATCGTTTTTAGTTAAACAATTGTGCATTGAATCGCTTAATATAAGTAAAGTGGGACAGGATAACACATTTTATAATAAACTTTACTGAAAAATAAAGATTTGTGTTTTATTTTAAAACAGGATTAAGGGATTGTGGCAGAATTATCATTATACCGGATAATTCCTTCTAAATGCTGTATTGTAAGTAACAGAACTGAACTTACTGACTGCTGTATACTTGTGAAATTCTAAAATTATTAAGATCGTCAATTCCCTATTGGTGTCGATTCAAATGACGCTAAAACTAAACTATACTATTTTTTTTAATTTTGGCGCCATCTGAATTGTCACCAGTGTTTTATTAAAGTTAATTCGTATTTTGACTTAGGTATAGTGCTTCAACGATGCTATTTATCCCAACCAGTGATCATAAACAACAACGACTTTAATATTAGCATTTATCCTGGATATATTGAAGGCTAGTTTATATAATATAATTATACCCTGTTAACATAAACGCTTTCTCAAGTTTTAGCAATCGCTAAGCTGTGGATTACCTATTCAGGGATTATGTCTGCAGAATAGCACATAACTCTTAGAAATAGCTTGAAGTTGAGAGACGTTTAAAATTAACAGGTATAATGTACGTACAAGTTTCACCAGAACTGAAGATTTGAACGGAGATAATAGATTAAAATCACTTTAAAAAGCAACAAGCCTTATCCTAACTAGCGTTTCCTTACATAAGTCATTCCTTGCTCGTCCCAGTCTTGACTCTCGGCGTAGGCTAGCCTACCGTATACTCTACGCTAGCGTTCAACTAAAGATGCTACATTCTATCAAAGCTAGCTAAGTTTGAAGCTGGACAGAGAAGGGAGCTATTTCGGTCTAATTACCTTTTTGTCGAGAGGTGGAACTTTTGAACTCTTACATATATATTCTGCCAGCGGCCACGCACGCGTTTTTTTCGAATAAAATGTGGCATATTATGTTAGTACAGTTCTAGATCTACATACCTATAAGTGTGCAAAAATTCAGGCCGATCCATTCAGTAGTTTTGGCGTGGTCTTTTGACGGCACAAACTTTGACCTTTTTAATATTAGTATGATTGAATACATTATCTTCTATTCGACTATGAAGACAATTTAGTCATGTCAGATTTACCTGATTAGGTAAGCATTTTTACCGAACTAAAAATGAAATGATTCGATGTGATAATTATAAAATTTCTGCTAAAAGTTAAATATTGCTTCAACTTTTAACAAAAAGCTAAGAGCCACAACCCATGTGATATTCCTAACTAGATAACCTACTCTAACGAACATTCACTACTAGTTTGGTTATCTATGCAGTTAGTTTATCTAAAAATGTTTTAAGAACCAAGCGTTTACAGCATGGTGTTTGATGATGCTGTATCTAAGACCATTTATATATGTACATAGTTTGGAAATCATTACCCAAGGACGGGCTTGTACTTAATGTGTGCACACAATAGGCGTTGTCGAGCTAAATATCCCTAAACATCTGAAGAATTGACAAATGCATGAGGGGTTTTGCGGAGATATTATGTTTTTCCTAATTATGAAAATAGTGCTTTATATGATTTGGGCAGTTGAGTTGTTGTGGAATAACAATTATTTAAAAGGGGTCTTTAGCTCAAAACCCACAACTTGCCCAGACGTTATATATTTTATAATGTGCAATATTTCTTAGCATACCTACCACAACTCTTCAGCTTGAATACAAAAATAATTGTTTCGTTTTTAAGGAAGAACATTAGAAGACGAAATTGGTGCAAACACACTTGACTATGGCCGTTTCAGTCTACTCATAATCAGGATTTTATTTCAATTGTGATTTGTTCACATTCAATGTTCCAAACATAATTTATATTCAATTTTAAACAGCACATACGTTTTTACAGACACCTATCCTATAATACCTTTAAAAACAAGGCCATAGTCAATAAAGAAGTGAGAAGTAAAACCACAATACACGACTAAATAGAAATATTAATTAATTGACACGTTAGCACATAGATCGCGAGACGGACAGAATTGCGAATTGCCGATATATACGTTCTTATGAAACTAGATATATCCGTATAGGAGATTCGAAGCACAACACTGAGTAGGAATATAGAAGAAATTTGTACCAGTTATTCGAACTAATTAAACCACTACATAGAGATAGAAATTTAGTGCACACAGCAAGGCAATGAGAAGGAAGTAAAGACTTGCATGTATAGCTTATAAATTCTTCAAAGTCTTCAAAAACAGGAAATATCTAAAAAAAGGTAAATCTACGATATAATAATTTACAAATATATTCAATCATTTGAATTATAAGTGGGATCAAAATAATGGATTACAGTAAAATTAATCCGAATGGATTACCTACAGATCACTTTATTTAGTAGTTGTAACTTTCTACTGAGTTTTGAAACAAACTTAAAATGGAAGGTAGATAATAAAACAAGCTATACATGCGAGTTCTACTGAAGATCGAAGAAGAAAGACATACATTTCACAATGTAAGTATATATCTTTATATATTTATACTCTTTGTTTATAATATGATTTCTAAGGCGCGCCTGATATGCATTCGCTTCGTTATACAAAAATAAACCACTCTGGACTTTCACAACAATTATCAAGGTAGTTTTCGCCGCAATCTTGCCGATTTCTGATAAAAATATAACTTTATATTAAAACCACGACGTTGCCTCATTGCCTTTCGTGTTGAGTCTTGTAAATATTATTATCATCATGTATATTTACTACTATATTGTCATTATAACAAGTGAACGATGAATCTTAAAGCAGTGTCGTAACTATAAGCTAGTATTTAGCCAACAGCTTAATAACATGAAATACTGTTTGTCAAAGCTTACTTACTATCTAAAATACTATGTTGCTACGTATATGTATTAGTATGTATTTCATCGCACCAGTCTCAATACGATATAATATCATTTATATACAGTACAATTTACGTTACAGAATTAAAAAACATAGAACGAATACACATATAAAAATCACAGTATAAATCACAATCAAAAATAATGGAAAACGATATCAACTTTTGAATTTTACATTGACTTTATCAAGATTTTGTTATATAAAAATATAATTATTGAAAACGAATCATAGTAACAAAAAGTACGATTACCCTACAACTAGCAACATTAACAATTTCATTGAACGGTAAGCAATACGTCATCTAAAAATTTAGTACATTCAGTTTTGGGGTTGCCAGCAAGAGAATGAAAAGCATTAGTGTTACGCCAAAATTGTTTCTAAAATATATGTATCAAAAGTAAATGCAAGCATTCAGTTCGTATAAAAATGAGATAATCGCAATATACTACACAAGTATTTTAAGTATGGCAACCACCTCTACGACTAACACCAACTCTTAGACAACTAGAAATTATTCTCTCTCAGTTTTAGGAATAAGCCTAAATATTATCACAAATTGATTTCTCAAAGACCTGACTAAATATTAAAAAAAAAACAAAACAAAACATACACATGGAGTAAGACGATTAAGAACTCCGAAAAATGTACACTTTACATCTGCAATACAAGTCCAGTTTTGAGAAAATCAATTTGGAAAGCACAAATTTTCTTGCATCTGCTTGCAACCGTCTGCTGAAAACCGTTAGAATACTTTACCGCCCGATTCGACCCCGATGTTGATATGTCCTTTTTACTCTATACAAGTCATTAAAGCTTTTTAAGAATTAATGTCTTAGTCTTCATTCAATAATTCATAAAATTCTGCTTTGGTAACACTATAGACATTTATAAAGTAGAACACAGTTAAGTTTCTCGTTTGAACATGACTTGACCATCTGATCAGAAAGCGACAGCAGCGCTGCGCAACACCGAGATGAATCTCAAAGGTGACAATCACTGACTGATACAACCCACCACCAAATATCACACAACCACAACCCAATTTGTAAGGAACTCGCCACAACATTCTGCAACTAAATGACTTGTTAAATGCTGCGATGACATGTTTCAATATCATGTAGTATTTTCTACTCTTTGCAAGATGTACCCGGAAGTCTGGTATCGGATGCCAAGATCCACTTTAAGTCGCTAAGCTACATGACGTTGTTAGCGGCGAGCACTTCACGATAAAAGTCCTTCATATATACACTTCACAGTCAGTCAGATAATCGCCACCCAAAGCTTGAGATCATGAGGTAACTCCTGAATCGGTGCGGTACAATATCCTAAGGTTCAGTATAGACGAAAATCAGACCCTTCTAGGTTTGCCGGGACCTGGGCACTCCGTCGACTTGATGATGGAAGTGGCGAAGTTCTGAGGACGCGGCCTTATGGGGTCCATCTCCATAAAGCCAGGGTTCAGGATAATGTTAGGCACTAGCTCCATCACATCGGGATCCTCGGAGTAATCTACGGGTTAGTTATACGTACCATGTGTGTGTATGATTGTTAGTGTGCGTCCCGCAGTCCAAGCGTGCGATCCAAGCGAGTGCGATAGAGGGGAAGAAGAAAAAAATATGAATAAAAAAGTTAGCATTACTTGCGTAAAATGTCTTACGTAAAGTCATGCGATTAGAAAGAAAACTCGCTTTTTGAGACCGTTGTCAATAGACTTCTCCAGGCAACGACAACCCATGCAAGGTAACCATCCGATATTGTAACTTAGCGAAAGTTTTGTTAGAATTGAAAATGGTCTCAATTCCCTAAACTATAAATCGTATAATTTAAATTTGCTAATGATATAACTGTTTTCGTACAGTATTCAAAGCTAATCTAAATCTAACTAAATAGCAGCAAAATACTTAAAACCTTCAAATACATATCCTAGGATCATTTTGTAAGCCTGCAAAGAAATACTACTATCGTATACCGTGACCATGTTACTTAATTTAAAGATCATTTAGGTAGGTACATCAATAAGAACTGTTCAAACTTAAGTATATCAGTCACACTCGTACAACATCTAGTACCCATAACACAAGCTCTGCTTAGCTAAGGGCTAGATGATGCTGTGTAGATTGTCCAGCATTATTATTTTATTTTTTATTTATCTTTCGTTTTATATTTAGACGAAGAAGAAAAGTATTGTCTTTTGACGTTAGAGTTTATTTAAGATATAATATTATTATCCTGTCCCATTTACACAAGTATTCTTAGTTCTACGAATGTGCTTATAGTATAAAGTAGTGCATTTTATGCATAAAATTTCTAATTGCAGCGCCTAGTTAAGATAGTGGTCATTTAAATAGAAATGGTCCGAAGTATATCACAAGAACATGGTGTTTTATTTACAGCATTGCAAAGATGCTTCAACGACAAACGTTGGTTTCTTATACCGTACTGTAGGTTTGTAAATTCCACTACTAATAATTCCACCAGTATACAATATAGTGTTTTTTATAGCGCATTTGATAAAAACATAACATCTTTGTGCGAAACTCAACGAGACAGACACAGGGACCAATGACCACGCTATTTAATTCAAATAATATCACTAAAAATAACAAGTATTTTAAAAATGTGTGTTTTTCAATACATCACAGTTTGGAAACCAACGTCAGACGTTTATATAAATTCCTAAAAAGTAGATAAACATTATAGTTTTTTGGCAAGATTATTAGCGTAAACATCACTATTATTTAATATAATTAATTATTATTAATTCTACTTCTTACTTGCTATTTAAATTGCTTGTTGCACGACCCAGCTATTTGTTTATGAACTTTCTTAATCTATTGCTTTTTTTTCTATAAGCGTATTATTTGTTTTTGTTTTAATGTTTTATACAAAACCTATATTTTATACTGATTGTTATATAAGTTTAAATAATTGCGTTTTATCTAGATAGTAGCTCAAATAGTTATTTGTTTAATTACTATAATGTTTGTAGCAAACGACTAAGCCTAAAGGTAATACGATGAATATTTTAATTCTATCCTATTACAGGAATGTAAGATCTAAAAGTAGAAAGCTTTGCTTTACCTCATGGAAATATCTATTTTGATAATTGACGTATCGTAGATTTCTTTTGGTCCGTAAATCTATTTTAATAATACTTTAGACATGCCTTGGTTATGAGCTACGAAATAAGATTTTCCTCTATAAAAAGTACTGCAAGTGTGCAAAAAACGGAACGTGTTTGTGTTAGATTTTTAAAGTGTATTGTATTCCTAAGATACATTTAGAAAAATTCGGAGTTCTAAAAATCTAGTCTAGCAAAAAGTTATTAATACATTGATGAAATTCCAATCCTTTGGACATTACTCAGTTAATGTATACTGAATAGGTAGAATACTTGTTATTCTAGTAGGATAGCTTTAGCAAGAGGTAATTCTATAAGGCGAGATTCTTTATTTTATTTTTGGTTAAATTTAAACCTAATAAATATCAATGCTTAGCACCAAATGCGTAGCAGAATAGAAAACAACTAAATTTGTCTTTTTGTATTTATCAATTCCTTGTTTTATATAAATTAAGTTTATAAACTAATATTTTTTACTTTGTTATTTAGAAATTTATAATTAATATACTACATTAAAATTTGGTAATAGTGAAATTAATTATTGGCACTAAAATGGTAACTTATTAATACAAACTACTAACACCAAAACTTTATACAAAAGAAATATAATTGTGCTTATATTTAAATCTGTAAATTGAGATTATAGATTGTACTTACTACGAAAATGGAAGTCTTTAGTAAATCAAGCTTATTATTGCTTTTATTTTCTCAAATCCTAATAAATAATATCCGCCTTACTGATAAAATCTTGTGTTTTGACTCATTTTGCAAATATGTAGTAAGTATAAAACTTATTTTATTTTGCATAATATAGATACAATTTGGTAAATGTAAATATTATAATGCAGGTACTTTACTGAAAATAATATCATAGTTTGTACCTACTTGTTATTTGTTTGCGCAGTTGGATAAATATTTGTAAGTACCTACATTTTAAACAATTTATTTATGAGTAAGGCGGAGCTCCTAATCTATTTCCTCAACTTTACCTAATATCTATTCAAACTATCATATAATAGTATCTAATAGATATAAAATAATATCATAATTTTCAAATCAATGGAGAGACACGTTTGCCTATGAAGTTTTTTATTTTAATTATTTTAAATCCCTAATTAATTTTTAGGCGTTTTGGTCGCTAGGAACCGCTGTGTAAAAATATGTGACGCTCACATATTTTTTAAAGCTAAGAAAACCTATATATCCTCAAATGATTATAAACCTTCGTACATTCACTACAATTAAGAAGGTTAGGTACGTTTTTTATAAGTTTGTATCTAAGTATCTAAACCTACGTCCTAAGTAAAGCCTTGGCAGCGGACGATGCTATCAGCGAAAGAAGACTCAACGATTAGAGCCCTCTTCTACACGCCCTTTATTGAATGAATCCTATCACTACGACAATGCGCACCTATAAGCCCTACATATCAATAGGGGGCTCATCTACGCGGCCCCCCGTTCCGCTAGGGACGTTGCTACAGGGGGCTTGAACCAAATGTGATAAGCGCATCGGATTACTAGCATTATGCTTTACGTTTTGGACTCTAGCGAACCCCCCTCACTATTAATCATTAGATTATGAACCGCGATGAGCGCACCGGACTATAAGCCATATGCTAGATGAATCAAATCTCAATATTGCCAGAGGAAGTACAGCCTCGACAGCGGACGATGCTATTTAGAAAGTTCACTGTGCGAGCCTCCTTTAATACAAGGAACCTAACGCTTAGCATTTTAAGTCCTATGGCTGTAACAAGCGCACTGGAGTTTGAACCATGGTTGTAACAAATTTCAATATTACCAGAGGAAAAACAGCCTTGGCAGCGGACGTTGTAGCTATAGGGGAGTATACCGAGACCCCTCAAACTGTTCATAGCAAGCGCATCGGATTAAGAACCCTAACACTATGATGAGCACATCGGACTATGAACCCTACGTTGGTTGTAACAAATCTCAAAATTGCCAGAGGAAGTACAACCTCGGCAGCGGACGATGCTATAGAGGAGGCTCACCGGAGCGTCGCCATTCGCGACAGAGCACCACGCAGGTTCCCGCGGCGAGGACCACGAGCGTTCCCATGACGACACAGACGGCAGCCAGCCAGGTGCGAGTGTCGAAGGACTCTGCGCCTTCTAGGAAGCGCTTGTATAATTCTGGAAGGAAAGAGGTGGGTTGAGTGAAGATTTCACCAGCACCGACCAATGATCGTTAAAATCTGCGGGAACAAAGAGATTGGAATCGTCGTTGCTAGTTGCTACCTGTAAGTCGTCAAGGCACACTCATCAAGCTAGGAAAAAAACGTTTAAATTTCTGACAGGTTGGGAAGTTAGAGTCTAGCTGTTGAAGCTGAGCTGTTTGTTTGACGTTATCCTTGTATCCTTATTTGTGGTTGTCCCCTACTCTTTGCTATCCCCATAGACTCTACTCCAATATCGATGAATGCTTACAAAACCTGGTATGGTTTCCCAACCCTGGTATTACCTGCATCTTGGTCGCTATACAGCGTGGTCGCCAGCACCTCGACCGGCGGTCCGGGGCCCAGAGCGTTAGTCGCCCACACGCGGAACCAATACGACGCGTTTGTGTCCAAGTGGTACACGTCGATTTGACGCTGGAACACACAAAGTCGACTTTGAGACGGTTGCTTTGATTGTAGTAAAATAAAGTGAGAGTAGTCAAATCTGGGTAATAATCAACTATTACTACCCTCATGGTAAACCAGGAATCTGTCTTCCTACCACCGAAGATAGACATTGATAGAGAGCTACTAGAACCTACAACAGGGAAACACTAGGCTGACCTAGATAGTCATTAGACTCACCAGCTAGACAAAATTGGCATAATTTATCATGGATAACGAAAATCAGAAGTCAACAGGGCGAATTTATGGTACGAATTTGAAAACTAAAGTCACAACTTTTCAAAAACTTTGCTCGCTATTGCCACTCAATATTTTCACAACTTCGATACTTTAATAGTGCGCAGATAGATCTATCTTTAGATTCAATTGCCAGGTCATTCGTTCAACGTAACACCTCCTGGGGCGGTAGATTTTTCACAATTGCCAATTACCGGAGCGGGAGCTGGGAATTAAAGGATGCCATGTGTCTTCTAACGCCGACGGGAACAGTTTGTAACTACGAGTAGTTATCCTGTTCTCAATATCTTGCTTGTTCTGGTTTCTTATATCAACTTATTAGTTCATAAATTCACACTCCTCCATGTCAGCCCCTATACTGAACACAGGCATTTGCCAAAATCACCACGCTTGGCAAGCGGATTGGTGATAGCAGAGAAGGTTTTAAATATACATATTATACAGAAGGAAGCCCTAGTATAATACTTAATTGGAAATAGATTACAAATTATCTTAATTTGATTACAAAATGCTCGGTTGACTCCCAATGAAACTGATGCCACCTCACCTGAAACATTTCTCGTCATTTCGCAGATAAAGGCCTCTTCTTCTTTTTCGATGACGACGACCCGAGACATCACAATATCTATCATCATGCATGATATAGCTCGCCAGACCGAACTTGGTCTCACGAGTAAATACCCTACGACACGTTTGGCATTAGAATTGGCCTGCAGAGTTATTAGGTGTATTTGGAAGAGGGCTTAAGTCTCTCTTTTCTTTTTATGCTCTCATCAAACGCAACTTGAATCAGGCGCAGTGGCAAGAAATTTAAGTTTTTAATAACAAGTTTTCTGATTTAAGTATAGGGAGTTTAACCTAGTTTAGATAGCAATCGGTTAATCAGGTCAAGAAAACCTACTTTCAAGTCAACTTGAAGGCAAAGCGTAACTAGATAAAGCACTTGGCATCAGATATAGGTATTCGATGTATTCCACGACAAGTTTAAACAACAATGGAACATCCTTGAGCGAAAATTTAAGCTTAGGTACCTTTAATTTGTAACAGCAGGGGATTTTGTTTTGATCAAATCATCTAAAAATAGGGAAATGACGCCATAGCTTTTTAATTACTGCTGTGTCAGTGGCTGACCCTTGAGAGACCCAAAGTGGTCATTGACCTTGGTCACACAAAAATTCTCCAGGCATCTCTGTTCTAAGCTGGCTCTCGCTAGTAGCTTCGAGAACGCGGAGATCGGATTGCGCTTCTCAATACAGGGATACCTCGGCCGGCTAACTTACTCTACGCTTAGATGGTTTTTCCTAATACCTTCTGACAGATGGCATGAAGATCTTTATGCTCAATTCCACGCATAACAGGTCCACCCGTTGTAAATTGGTCTGTAATCGAATGACCTGCAATTCAACCCCGGCCACGATAGGACCAGCTAAAGGAAGGGAGATAGTACCGAGTTTGAGCTGATGTGGTTAGTTAGGGCTGATAGGCCGCCATGGCTCTGTAGGTCCATGGCGACTGTTGACGGACGCTGCAGAGCGGTATTGCGCTATAAAGTCTTTAATCGAATGGGCTCCAACCCTGATCATGTTAGGACCAGCTATGATGGAAGAAGTCTTACCGAGTTTGGACTGATGTGGTTCGGGCTGATAGGCCGCCACGGCTCTATACTCCCGTTGACGGGCGCTGCAGAGCGGTACTGCGCTGTGAAGTCTATTATTGGGTGGCCCCCATCGCCCGCCACGTTCCAAAGGATCAGGGCGAGGATGGTGGACGCATGGACGGTCACGTTTACTAGTGGCGGCGGCTCCGCTGAGGACAAGAAGGTATTATTAGAACTAGGTCATAAGAAGCGGTGCCATTATATAAGAAGTTGAAGTTGAAGGTCATAAGAAACTACCGAGTTGGCTAGCAGAGCCATTGTCTGTCTTATAAGTTCTATCTAAATATTAGGTTAACGCTTAGGTTATAAAGTAGGTTCACTGCCCAGTTTCGGCAGTGCGACCCGCAGAGGCGCGCCGCCGCTACATGAAGGTGGACGTGACCTGTCTGTATATTAATTTCAGGTCTTATTAACCATCAAAAGAACTTTTTGCGCGACGGGCTGGAGGTAGAAGTTATATTAGCAACAACGGTCAAAAATCGATTCGCGCTTCCGCTCTGGCAGTCTTGAAAAAGTGGCTTTATCGGGAAGATAAATGCTATCCGAACCTACTGAAAACGTACCTACGAAATTTAATCCACAGCTCTAAAGTTCATCAAATTTTTGTTTGCAGAAAGCGCTATCCTAAAACATCTGACACTATTTCAAAACTAAGTTAGATGCAGTTTCCACCATCAAAAGTTGTAGTTTAGAGTCGAAACTATCGGAGCAGGCAATCTGTCCTCTGAGAAGCGAGCCGAGTTGTTGAAACAGTTCAAACTGTGCTTTCAACTTCTCTGTGTACGTGACAGCAGGCACAGTATTCTTTATGACTGTAGGGAGCTAGCTCGCCACAATAAGAGAGTAATTTTAAGGGTTGTTTTGTTTCCCTTTCTAACTGACGCGAAGCGGAACGAAGACGTGTAAAAATCGACTTTTAGTGATTGAAACACACATTTACGTCTCCCGCTGGTTCCTGATTCGTCGATTTCTACACGTCTCGGGAACGCACCTTAACAATTTCTTTCGACATACAAAGCTATAAATATTATCCCTGTGTTTAAGGCTCTTTGTCTGAACCCCTGAGCGCTTTCGCCGAAAAGCGTGGGTACTAAGTACCACGAGTGCAGAAGCAACGGTCATATTTATTATTTTTAATTATAAGATACAAAATAATAATCTTTATTCATACATAATACCAAGGTGGGACGATAAATTAGTAGCACTGTATATTTCGCGGTTTTGCGGTCGGGAACACTAACAGAGTTGAAGTTGTCGCAACTTACCAAATAACTTAGTTCTGCGTTAAGAAGTCGACACCGACGACGGGGGAAATGTAAATGAGAAAAGTTTTTGCGAGGTTTTTGAAAATTCACGTTTTTATGAAATACGTGATTTAGTACGTCGCGGCGGCGGCGGCGGTTGGAATGGGTTGTGCCGACTTGTGCCTTATTTCATTACCCGTTTATGTAAAATTTTAATGGTCGTTTGGTGGTAGTGTTAGCCTGCGACGTAGTGCACTATTGCTTAACGTTTCAGAAAAAAAAGTGAAGGCTGCATGCTGTTTGTGTTGAGTACACTTATGGCTATGCTAAGCCGTCACGTCTCTTAGAATAGAGAGTAAAGGAACCATAGTCCAAGACTTTGACTAGCAGTTTGTCACGATCATTGGTGTGAATTTGTCCTAAACATCAAAAAAGACTGACATAACAATCTGTGGGCCTCCAATGAGCCAGGTTATTCTGTGAGGTATTCTAACAATCTGAATTTGTTCTAAACATAAAAAAGGACTGACAGAACGGTCTGTTGGACCTGATAGAAATAAATTGGACCCCAAAGACCCGAATCTTGTATATATGTCGTGGCCATATCCTAGAATTGATCACTTCATGATGTGACCGACCATTTCATGAAATGGTAGAATTTCATGACATGGCCAGCTAAAACTGACAATATCGTTTAAGCATCAACGTTTAATGATATTTCCATCAACGTTTGGCCATATCATTTATGTAGGGATTCCATGACATCAAAAGGTTTAAGGCTATGGCGCTCATTACGGGAGGCCTATGTCCAGCAGTGGACTAATATAGGCTGATGATGATGATGATGAAAAGGTTTAATGAAAAATTCGAATTAGGAAGAAACTTTATATTTAAAAATTGCTTAATGCAGTTGGCTTTCAGTGTAGACGTTATGCTCGTTTTTCGAGTGACTTTTATAAAATTCCTGTAGTTTTTTATCGTAACGGCTCCTTACTTCATTTTTGTCTTCTATTTGCACATTATTATTCGCTTTTTTAACTAAATAATTGTCCGCCGACATGATGCTGATGCATCACAGAACAGAAACAAACAAACACTCAAAAACCACAGATGACAAAAACAAAACAAAACAATATCAGCGCCTCTAACGGTGGATAATGTAACTATTTTATGATATTGTTTGACCTTATCATGAAGTAGCCGTGCGTTTAGCTTTTCATATCGTTCAACGCTGATTATTCATTGATCTGGCCTGACTACATCATGATATGGCCAGCGCGTATTTTCCATTTCATGAAATTCTACCAATTCTTGAAATGGTCGGTCACATCATGAAGTGATCAATTCTAGGATATGGCCACGACATTATATTCTCTTTGAAACATATGGGTCCAATTTGATAGACAGATTCGTAAACTAAGCCATGAATATGCAATGTTCATATCAAAGAAGATTCCAATAATACCAGAACATGACCTATACGAGTATTCAGTATTCAGGGAATACGTAACTCCATTTATAACTCATATGCTATGCACATTTAATATGTGCGGGTAATTTGTTAGAGAGAAACGAGCTCAAATGACACAGCTTGATGAGAATAGCTGGTGGATTACACTAATAAAGATAAATAAATGATAACAAATGTTAATTAAACCTGCGAGCGTCGAGAAAGGAATCCCAGGGAAAGGGAATTAAACCAGTTTTGTTCGTTTGCGACCGAGTGTCGAAGAGGATTTCACCGACGACTCTGACTTGTTTTGGTATACAGGTTGGATTCTTATAATGACCACCTCTTCATGTAGCTACAACGGTTAGGGCACGGTAATATTATCCAACAGTATTTGGACTCGGCCGTATCTTTGAAATAAATGCCTACAGCCGCGCGGTAGGTAAACATGCGATAGGGCTGCCCGCCTCCACCATTTTAATTACATTTGCCTACTTTGTGTTTCTATTTAGTTTTGTGATTGTAAATATAGGAAGGTACTTTTTTATATAAACAAATAAAATACTTTGTGAATTGAATGGGAAGTGTTCAATAAAAATGCGTGTTGTTTTTTGATTGGTAGATTTAATTAAAAAACCTGTTTATGTTTGAATAACAAATCGGTCTTATAAATTTGCGACCGAAAAATATTTGCGCCTCGACTGAGACGTACCTACAAAATGCTTTATTATTAAATTTTAGGAGATTTTTTTGGAGAAAAAGGAATATCTTTTACTTGGTTATAGATACCTGCAGCTACTTTATTAAATATGTACATACCTGAACTTATTTTTAGAGAAAAAATCGCACGGTTATTGTTAAAAAAACATCACACCATCCGTTCGTCACTGCGGCACAGCCGCGACTGTCTGCATGCTGAGCGCATGCCGAGATCGAGGCGCGTAGGTATAGCTCTCGTTTCGCCCGTTTGCATGAAGTCGGATTACTTATAGGATAATTACCTTGGTTAGGGCCATTATTGACACGCGTTTTTTTTTCGCCGTGAAAATCTACGGTTAATTCGCCGTAAAAATCGACGGTTAATCCGTCAACTAGCTTCCATAGTGATACATACAACACTGACGACCGTGCCTTCGCACGGCGAATTCACCGTAGATTTTCACGGCGAACGGCACCTCCCCTTACTGCCCCGTGCAAAAAATTCACCCTGTGTAGGCTCCTGAAGATGGTATACTACGGTGGCCCATTGCTAGTCGTATTAGCTTTATGTTCTTCTGTAAATAAAGTACCTACGATCTACTCATCTTAAATGCAAGGTAAACAATTAATTGTCCCATTATGAAAGGACACAACACTGGTAGTTTTTATTTATAGCTGTGTATGCGTGTATCAAGTATGCATGTATGTATCAAGCTGTAACTAAGAACATTTTTTAGCTTGGAATATCCGTTATTTATTTTTTTGGGACCTGGCCAACGAACGCGATTCCTGGAAGAGTTTGGGGGAGACCTTTGCCCAGCAGTGGGACAAAATAGGTCAGGTAAAAAAAATAAAAAAGTTATTATAATTTGGCATGTTTAAGAAAACTATAACATGACGTGTGATGAGTTGATGACACATGGATGTAAAGACGAATGAAATGAAACTAGAGTTTAGTCAAACAATGACACTGCCGTAAGAGATCAATTCTTTATAACACAAACTAGGCAAAAACACAACTCAACAAAAAATAAATAACAATAACGTTTAAGAATAAGTATCCCTTTCCGTAAAACAACGCAAACAGAATTTGAGAATACCTCACGACATATTATCAAAATCAAAGATCAATGAAATATCAATACTGAATTTAAATACAGACTGAACCAGCGGTTCTTCAGCTATCACGTAGGCAAATGAGGGCGATATTAACTTACATAACGTATCTATTAGCAATTAGCTAAATTATTTAATAACTTAATAGTTCTACTAGTCAGGGACAATTTAAATCGGAGTAAACAAGCAACACGCAACCCCATAAGTATACTGATTGTCAAGGCCAAATATCTGTTTTGTTTTTCTATAGCAAACTAGAATAGAGTGTCGTGGAAGTCGCGGTGTACTAACTCTTTTAACTCAGCTCATGGACGTCGTAAGGGTACCTGTCAAAGGATGGGCAGCTGCTTTCTTCTGAGGATTTTTAACACCTCTACTGCGACTACCAATCCATCTGTCTATCAACAAACTATCTGTCAAGCGTGGAGATAATGGCAAAATCTCTCTCTTTCGAGGATGTTTTACCATAATTCCTGATTTGATGACGAGGAAGCAACATGTAACCGTGTATACTGATTATTAAGGACATGCTTATGTATCTGTTTTCTTTTTCTATTGCAACAATAAATTATACTAGTCGCCAATCTATAATTTGGCTACAGCCCTCCGGACCATCTGACCACCATGAACTTGCGGCCGTAGCCAATTTATAATTTGGGCAAGCTTACTCCCGATACCGTTGTATATGATGCCACCAAAGCATCATTTTGAGAAAGGGAGATCAGAATACGTATAAGAAAATCTTTATTTGTAGGCAAGATACAGTATTTTAAAAGAGATATGCATCAGCCTAATGGTACGCTCTTTTTTGATACTGGTTTTTTTTATACCTAACCTTTTTGTCCCACAGCTGGGCAAAGGTCTCCCCCAAATTCTTCCAGGGCCGCGATCACGGTGTGGTAAGGCAAGGCATTACGGCTCAAGCGTTAGCAGTTGAAACGTTTGAGTGTGCGTTCACAGCCCGGCATCGGACAATTCGCTGATAAGTACGTCCACTGATCTACGATTGATGATTCTACGATTCACTGATTCTACGCCATAATCGCGGCCCTGGAATCGCATTCGTTGGCCAGGTCTCATCAATCTACCCGGAATGCGTCGATATCGTCTTGCCAGCGTCTCCTTGTCCTGCACTTTTTTTTTTTTTTTTTTTTTTTTTTTTTTTTTTAAATAAATAAATAATGCTGGACAATTCACACAGATTTTTCACGGTGTTCTGGATGTTTACTATGTTTAATAAAAAATATCTATCTATGTAGTGTATTGTATTAAGTTTATCAGTTATCTAGTACCCATAACACAAGCTCTGCTTAGCTTGGGACTAGATGATGTTGTGTGAATTGTCCAGTATTATTTATTTATTATATTTAATTTCGATTCTCGTCCTAAGTTTTACTATGACAAATAATTTTATTTGTCATAGTAAAACTTAGGACGAAACCTAATAACATAACTTTTACCGCGGACGCACCTTGTTAACGCGACACTGTGTAAATGTTTATTGAACGTGTTTTGCTTGGGGATATAAAATTACGATAAACATTAGTTAAATGATTTTCTGTTAGCAACCACCACAATAATGTCACGTAGACTGAAGAGCGAGAAAGCGATCGATGGTATGACGTGACACTTTGATAGAACGTGCAGTGTTTTCAACTAAGTTCTATAGATTTGGAGTCGTGCTGTGGAGGGATCGATCAGGTGTGTCAGGGCCTTCTCAAAATACCTGTTTCTCGAATACTTTATTCTGCAGTCTATTTCGAAAATAGCCAATTTCTGGAGCAATCGATATACGAAACCCTACTTCGCAGATTACTAGTTTGAACTTTTCTACTGTTGCGTTGTGTGAGAAACTTGAAACTTTTAAGTCAATATCTTAATATTGATTTGAAGTTTCATGTTTCTCTCTAGCTCAGTAGGCCCAGAACGGGGATAGTTGTCTAGGGTAGAATAGATAAGATAAGAATGACATCGCATTGTCATACATTGCGTAAATTATTGAAGTTGAAGGAAGGGATACTTGTCTAGGGTAGAACAGAGAAGAATGACATCGCATTGTCATACATTGCGTAAATTATTGAAGTTGAAGGAATGAGTTTCAAACATGATACGCATTCGATGACGATGTGACGTAATTTTTCTCTATTCTACCCTAGACAATAAACCCCGTGCTAGGCCTACAGGACGGGACAGAACTTTATCCAATTTTTTAGTCACGACAGTAAAGTTAAACGATCTTTTCTGATATCGCTGCCCTTCCCTCCTTCATCTTTAGAAATAATTTAGTTTAAATAGCTAATTACCTATTGTTTCTATGGTTTTACTTGTGTTAAGTGCCGTCAATAACCTATCACACCTAATAAACTAGAAAGTTTGGATAGATGTATGTTGATGATAGTACTTTTATATACGATACCAACCCGTGCAAAATGTCATATCGTAAATTCAAAACTACCGCGCAACTGGCCAGCCTGTGAACTTATGAAGACCTAAATCACGCGCTAGACTAATATTTTAGTTTTAGTGCAACCCCCGAGAATAGCCTGTAGCTTGTGGCGCAGTTGGTGTAAAATATGAAATGAAATTCAGCTTACATTTATTACGGTATTGTACGCTTTAAAATGAACGTGGTAACGGGCTCTGGTGGAATTATGTAGTGGCAACAACATTACACCGAATCGTCGCATCTTCACATCTAAATGATCTTATCTATGTATTGTATGAAGTATATCAATAATTTATACATAACACAAGCTCTGATAATCTTGGGGCTAGATAACGATGTGTGAATTGTTCAGCATTATTATTATTGTTTATCATAAAACACAGAAATGTATGGACTCCAACGCGTTGTATGTAATTCCTTTTTCACTTCTCTTGCTCAAAAAGTGTACTTATCATAATAGTGTAGCTTAGCGGGCCTAAAACTCGAGTTTAATACCTAGGGCTAAGAAGTATTTTTTCTTTTTAATTTTTGTCTAAAATCATCAGCCCGTACAAAGCATTCGTTCTCTTACATAAAAACTCGACTTCTTGGTGCTCCGTCAATCTTTTTTTATTGAAAATAGAACCTTCTTGGTAATGTTTTATGAAGGTTGATTCTTCCCTTCACGGTAGAATGCGAACTGTTTCGTTGCGGGTTAGATAGAGACTCTTCTTTTTATTCTTCTTATCTTTTTATTTTCTCGCAATCGAAGTGAAAAGTAGAGTGTTTTACTCGGGCCAAAACCACCCATTATAACTCGGTCTTGTCATCCTCCCTCGCTACGCTCGGGAGTATAACAACCTCGTATATAATGGGATGGTTCAGTCACTTGTAAAACAATCTACTATTTAACCCCCGACGCAAAAAGAGGGGTGTTATAAGTTTGACGTGTCTGTCTGTGTATCTGTCTGTGGTATCGTAGCTCCCAACGGATGAACCGATTTTCGTTTAGTTTTTTTAATGTCATAGATAATTTTATCCCGAGTGTGGCTAAGAACACTCGGGATAAAATTATCTATGACATTGTTTAATGAAAATCTGTTCAGCCAATAAACGTCGGCGGGTTTTTTAAATTTTAATTTTGTCTTGTAAATTAATTCATGCAGAAACTGCAAGGTGTACAGTTTGTAAAAAGGATTATCCAAACAGTTTTCATCTACAAATGCCCAACCAAACCAGTACACCTCGATTGTTTTTCCTGATACACCTTTTTTCGACAGCCCGTGCTTTATCCATTCTCTTCTACATAGTTTACTTGGTTATGTATGGTTATGCTTTTTCATCTCTATGAAACCCATGCACACTGAATGTTCATAAACCAGTCGGACAGGCAATCAGGTGGCGCTGGCTGCATGCGCTGAATAATGACAGCCATTACGTGGCCTTCGCTGGACCGTGCTGTCTTCACGTACTAGATACGGTGGATATGATGTGTGGAAAATTATGGGAAATCGCAAAACACTGTTACGCGCGAGGAGGTCAGCTTTTTACCGCGCGGCTAAAGTGACATTGATTACCTATTAGGTACGTAGGTTATTTCACCGTTTGCGGCCAAAACTAAGATCAACAAAATTAAGTTCAGCTTGATCGAGTTCAAATTCGTAACACTTAGGTCCAATCTCAACGTTGCAATTGAACGCGTTCATAATGACAAACTCAGTTTAGCGCTTCGCATTAAAGAGACTGGAATCTGCGTCTTGGGCCATGTACAGTCAGCTGCAAAAATATGTATACACTCCCAAGTTTTCAATTTAACTAAATAGTAACTGTATAGGAATTGTGATAATTTATGTACCGCATTCTGACGAAGTACGATGACTACTTTGTACGAAAAACGTGTGCATGTCCTTTTATTTAAAATGTTCAGAGTAAAATAAAAGTTAATCCTTGGAAGTGTATACATGTCTGTGCAGCTGACTGTACGTGTTAGTTTAGTATACACTAGTTCTGCACATTTTACCGACATTAAGTTAATTCGGTCGAAAATTTTTGGGATATTATTTGATTTCTTATTATATATTAAGTATTCGATAGTTCACACAGAATCACACCTAACCCATAAACTATATGCCAAAGTAAACAATAAATATGAAAGAAACGTAGAGATAATAAATATGTATATACTAACAGTATTTGTAGAGTCGTAGAAACATATGCGAGGTAGAAGGTATTTACCTTCTACGAAACAATCACCTAAAGTGTAAAACAATTTTGGAGCTCCGCCAGACGATTCGATCGATGTACTGTACATATAAGTCTGGTCGCATATAAGCTATTCCTGTTTTCTGAAATCATGGCCACTCTACCGGGACACTTTATCAGATTGGCATTTTATCGTAGGTTCGCTATATCGAGATATAAAAGGTTTCATAATCGTATTGTTTAAGAAAGATACGAGACGTTTGAGACTCCCGCTCCGGGTCGTTCTTGGTGCAAAGGATTGCCATCGCTATTCAGCGAGGTAATGCTGCAAGCATTATGGGCACCTTTGCACCGGGAATGGTCAGGGGCGGGTTATTTAATGACTAAGTTTTTAGTTGTGTATTTAATTTAATACATAATGTAGACCTTTATGACTTTTAATATAGAAATATATTTGATTATTAAATTAATTATAGAAAGATATTGTATTATAACATGAAAATGATAGGTATATTTTATTATTTTCATAGTTTAGTAGAATGTAAAAGTAAATTGTCATTGAAGGAAGCGAAATTCATCAGTTACCATCAGGTGAGAGTGTTGTCCTATGTGGTTTATTGACGATAAAAAAAATCACAGCAGAAATTCCATCTGTGCAAGACCTTCCTTGCAGCTAAGATAGACTAATCTTGTAGGCCCGTTGGATCTTACTGCTGGGCAAATGTTTTCCTCTATTCTAAAATGTATATACTTACATAAAATACTACAAAAATCTGATCCCAATCATCCAATTCGAATCGTGCGGTGCGGTGCGGATCAGAAGATGCGCTTCTATGGCAATAACGGCCAACCATACAAAGAATTAGCAAGCTGAAGTGGCTGTGGGCCGGACATATCTCGCGAAGAACCGACAACCGCTGGGGTAAACGAGTTCTTGAGTGGAGACCACGACTCGGCAAACGTAGTGTAGGACGCCCTCCGGCCAGGTGGGATGACGATCTGCGAAAGACTGCAGGCAGATGCTGGATGCGGCAAGCTGAAGACAGAGCGCTATGGCGCTCATTAGGGGAGGCCTATGTCCAGCAGTGGACTAATATAGGCTGATGATGATGATACAAAGAATACTAAAATCCGTTTGATGCGGACGTCCAGTGCGGAGCGTCCGATGCCGGCCTGTCGACGATGACTTTGGAGTCCTAAATTCCATTAGATCGTACACGATATAAGGAAAGTTCAAAATAAATAACTGAATAAAGTTGGGCAACGAGAGGAGATTTGATACCACAAAGCGGAGATTAAACCAACTAATCCATTACTAATCCTACTAATATTATAAATGCGAAAGTTTGTGAAAAGTGAATTTTTTGTTACCTAGGACCTCCAAAACTACTGAACAGATCAAGATTAAATTTGGCATACACTTAGAACGTAGCCTAACTTAAACAATAGGCTACTTATTATACCGAAAATACGCGTGCGAAGCCGCGGGCAGAAGCTAGTGTATCATATTTGTGTACGCGATCGAAGCGGAGATGTGAGCTGTGCCTCGCAAGCTGGCGATGACGGCACGCAGCGGAGACGAAGAGAGATGTGGTCGGCGTCGCTCTCAACAAACATCCGCACGCAGTGCAGTTCCGCTCTAGCCAGCACACATCTACGCTCCAGTCTAGTCAGTACGCATCTCCGCACAGCTTCGGTAGCTGAAAAACGTCTCGTCTCGTCTTCGCTTCGGACATCTCCGCATATCTCCGCTTTGGTGGAGTCCGGCCGTGAAGCTAATAAAATCGTGTACTCACTCCGCACTGTGAGGTTGACTCTGTCAACAAAAGCAGTCTCGTTCTCGACTCCGCACTCGTAGAGGCCGGCGTCGTCCACTCCTATCTGTTTGAGGAGTAGGCTGCCGTCTGTCTGCAACAAGAGATCACTCATTAAAGCTATATCGGGCACTAGTTTCTGTTCACTTAAGCTTAAGTCCTTTCCTTTCCCAGGATACAAACAATATACAGGGTTACAGTTACAGGTAACTAGGTAACTCACTGACACTGCGTGACCTGAAGGTTCTGCCCGAACGCACACCACGAACGAACACGGTCGTGGTCTTCTATATATATAAAAGAAAGTCGTGTTGGTTACACTAGTTATAACTCAAGAACGGCTTTACCGATATGGCTGAAAATTGGTGAGGAGGTAGCTTAGAGCCAGGAGACGGACATAGGATACTATTTATTCCGTTTGATAGCATTCAAGTGTGACTTGACATAACCTCAAAAATAGAATAGGATAGAAATAACCTCAAAACGTTTCCATAGAAACAACGCGTGCGAAGCCGCGGGCAGAAGCTAGTAATTCATAAAATTTTATGTAAAAAAACGTTTGTTCAGACCCATTCTGAGCAAACGTTTTTTTAAACTTTTTTTTGGTATAATTAAGACCTGGCGTCTTCTAAACCGTGTTCGTGATGATGGGCAGTACCTGCAGTGACAGTGAATTACCAATAATCCTGAATAACCTGCATGGCCTCCTGAGATCTGATTCGAACTGTGCAGGACAGCATGATAGATGACGTCATTCTCAGTCCCATTCTATAAGTACGCAGGTTATATCTCCGTGTGAGTCGTTCGTGAAAAGGTAACAGATGGACAGAACAATTCTGATTCAGCTGTATTGCAGAGATTGTGGTCAGGGTTGACATGGGGTGATGATGAAGCAGCCACAACTTACGTAAACAAATAGCGGAGGCTTTAATAAGTCAAATAGATCACTAGATTATATGCAAGTATATGCAAGTTTTTTTGGAGTTGTGAATGTTATTGTAGTAGCCTTTGTCAGTGTGGGTAGGCACATACAAAACGGTCAGCACATGCCCAAACACACCTCTGTAAATGTAGTTAAGTTTTTTTTACCGCAACTTTATACTTAGAATTAGGTGTCAATTGTTGCTAGCATAGCAATAACGTCCATAAACTTTATAAATGCTTCTTTGACATACACGCCACAAACCACAAACCAGATGCTTTATGACAACAAAGTTGCATTAGGCAACACATTTTGCAAGTTAACGCAACCTACTAGGCATGTCTGTACTGTAGTGAGATGCAACCTTAGTTTGTTGCGTTATGTATAACCTTGTCCAGCATTAAAAAAAAAAAAAAACTACATCATCCCTCTGCTCTAAGCTATCTTTGATCCAGAGATGACGTGAGAAAAGCCACAGGCAGAAGCTTTGTTTATATTTTTGCGCAGCGACAGCAGGCGTTTGGGCAATATTCGATAATGTGGCCCGCGGCCTCGACCGAGGCCTGCGTTTACATAGAAAACATGATACCTGAGCGTCCCTGAACAAAATAAGTGCAAATAGGTGCTAAAAATTGAACCTTTTCTTACTTTTCAACCGACGAAAAACGGAGGAGGTTCCGTATATATATATATATATATTTTTTTTTAATAAATAATGCTGGACAATTCACACAGCATTATCTAGCCCCAAGGTAAGCAGAACTTGTGTTATGGGTACTAGATAACTGATATACATAATAATATACGAGTACATAGATAGATTTTTTTTTTTATACATAGAAAACGACCAGAACACCCTAAACAAATATCTGCAGATCGTACAAATATTTGTCCCAAGGAGGGAATCGAACCCGCAACCTCCTGCGTCGCAGGCAGACCTTCGCCCACCGCGCCACAGAGGTCGTCAAAGTTTTAATGTATGACCACGCATAACTTTTTACAGAGTAGTTCAAATCTGATAATTCTCTTTTATCGGAAAGGGTATATACTCCGAAGTTACGAAGTAACGTTATCTAATCTGTGCCCGAAGTTAGTCCCATATAAATTTGGAAAAAAAAACTTTTCACGTTCCATTGTTAATTTGATTTGGTTATTTCTTCAAGTTTAAGGTAATTTAGTGATCTTTGTTTATTGATTGTTTGGCGCCGACTCACAATTACTTCGATATACTTACATTAGTTAATGAAGGTTAAAAAAAGGTTTATTATTTTTTGCTTTTAAAATTTTTCGGCGGTTTAATTTTTTTGTTAAAATGTTTTTATTGTATACGATTCATATAAATTAGATGCATGATAAATAATTAGACTTGGTAACTTTGAAGAAGTGAACTTGTCTTTAACCTGACTGATTGATGAGTTTTACAGTTCAGGCTATAGTTTGTTGTGTCGCAAATTGTTTTTGGACCCAGAACTCTTCTCATCAACTCACCTCCGTCCCCCCCTCCCCCAAACAAGGAGGGTTTTGCCATAACCACCACGCTGGGCAACAACTTTACATTAACAATAACTCTAAATCTCAAACTTAAACAATAGCACGTACTAAGAAGACAGCTCAGCTCGTAAATCCACTGGAGGCAAAGCTTCCCGCAAACAACTAGCTACATTTTCACATAGAACAGGTGGAATCAAGAAGCCCTATCTTTATTTTGTTGGATGAGAAAAGAAATTGCGCGGACCTTATTAACGTGCAGCCCTGCATGCAGCCCTGCATGGTACGCAGCAGTTTTGTTAAGTTAAAGGTCTTGCAAGAACCAGCGTCGTAGGTGTAGGTGCCCTGTACGTATTGTAAAATTGGTTACACCGTTGCGGGCCTTGACATAAGAATCGATACAGAATGGCCCGTGTCTGATACCCTGGCCCAGGTGGGCTGTCACAACCTCTATTTTTAGGTATCATTGCTTTTTTGGGCGACCTATTTGTGGTACACTGTTGACTAGAGACGGTTGTGTTGTTTGTTTTGTGGCGTAAATAGTGTTGATTGGTTTTAAAGATTCTTTATTTACTCAATGAACATAAATACAGTTCACTTAAATGTGCAAAACAAAACTTGTACTTTTATTTAAGTTTCTACTAAGATTAATACTTTAGTACGAGTGTGCTTACCTATTAACATAATGTACTTGGCTACTTATTTCTATTATCTACTATACAAAAATAAGTCGGGTTTTCCTTCCTGACGCTATAACTCCAGAACGCACGAACCGATTTCCACGGTTTTGCATTCGTTGGAAAGATCTCGGGCTCCGTGAGGTTTATAGCAAAGAAAAAATTAAGAAAGTGGGAAACATAAATTTCCACGTGAGCGAAGCCGCGGGGCGCAGCTAGTTTGATATTAATTTTCTTTGTGAATAAAGATGTTATAGTCTTAGCTACTTTAATAGTGTTGATTAAAGAATTCATTAATCTGTTTACATGAATTTCACCAGGAAATTTTTGTTTGGCCGTTTAGGGAGAAAATGAGTCTGATTGTTCGCATCCTGCAGGGCTATTTGGAAACTCCGAATATCCAAAACCGAGACTTCGACACGGAATCTGACTCAGTTTCGCGCGAAATTCAAATATTTTTGCGGTTTTAATATTTTCTGCATTCTACGATGAATATTAATAACGGAAAAGTGGTATCCCGTAAAACGAAAAACAGTTTTCTATGAACCCCCGTGTTAACAAATTTCGATTTAAAAAAGAAAGAAAGAAAATTAATTTATTGGTTCACTAGTACAGCTTGCAATAACAATTACCATGTTAATAATAATAGTAATAGCAGCAAGTACCGCAGCGAACCAAAAGGTCCCATCTCAGCATAATGTTGCTCCACAAGAAGTAGAGTAACACTGGTTTTCTGACAGGACCTGTGGCTTGTGTCAACACGGGTGGCAAGACCACAGACTAAAATATCAAAAAATAACACTACACTACTAACAAATAATACAAAAAAGTTACTTGTATAACATGATTTGTAGTGTATGATTAATACATACACTATTTGCCTGTTCAACAATGGATTCCAATCTCAATCTCAACACAGAACTATCAAACCATGCACCAGCCCGACCAGACCAACAAGCCATTATATGTCATTGATTTGGTGCTTATTTTGGAGAATACTGATTCAAAACGTTAAAATATGTAAAGATTTCGCGCAACGATATTTTACGTAAGCCGCGGGATAAGCCCAGGGTTAAGAGGAAAGACGAGTCTATTGTCTTCCACCTAAGGGCTCTTCAGCCTTTCCAAGCCTTTAAAATAAAGTGATTGCTCTGGTGGAGGAATATTGCGAGGCTACATGAAGTTGGCCGCTTTTGGGTTTATAAATAAAACAGCGCGGTGGCTTTAATGAACATTTGAAGTTAGTGGTTATTTTGAGAAGTTTATTAGCGTGCGAAGATAGACCAAAGAATAAAGGGTCTTTCAACAAGGACGTGTCGATGTTGAAATTAAATAAAACAAGCTGTATGTGAGATATTAAAGAAATTATTTTTTTAATTGAATGGCCCATTTATGCCATTATTTATGAAATATGACATCTAATTTCTAAGAAATCGAATTATATCGCAAAAATTTTCGACTTCGAAATATGACATCGTTTAAATGTCCACCGCGGCTTCGAACGGTGGCACGGATCCGAGAAGTCCAATTTTCAATCCCCTCCGGAACCATCGGTCTATTTTCCCCATCGGTCTACTTTCACTATTAGCCTATTTTATTAAACCGTACACTAATTTTTCCTAATCTGTCTGTTTCCCAATACGTCTATTTTCCCCATCGGTCTACTTTCACTATTAGCCTATTTTATTAAACCGTACACTAATTTTTCCTAATCTGTCTGTTTCCCAATACGTCTATTTTCTCCATCGGTCTACTTTCACTATTAGTACGTCTTGTCCGATTCCACGCCGCTCTTGTCGTATCTGTGTAACGCGTTTGGATTAGCAATAGTGAATAAAGTCCCAGGTTCTACTTCAAAACTACAATTCATATCATTTATTGTAATTTTATGCATACAGGGCGACAATTGAATAGAACAACATTAAGTTTTCAATCTAATACCAAACAGATAACTCAGAAATGGAAAACTTTTACCACAGCATCATAAGAACAGATTTCTAAGCCTGTTTAATAGAAGAATAATATCTAAAACATACCAGTCCAAGAGCCTAAAGCCCAGACCTTACTTCAGGCTGTAAATCACCTGCCACGTGAAATACAACGCCGGTAATATCGGTGTTCGTGACATTTATATTGAGGGTCTACAATAGCAGTCTCGAGGCGAAGGCAGAGGGAAAATATCACCTGTCATAATCATTCGTTACCTGAACACTAAACATGGTACTTTGTGCTTACTCTTGAAGTTTCAGTATTGAGATAATCTTAGACTCGATTTCGTTTTGGAAGAATTTCGCAATATCTTAGAGAAAACGCATATTTGTAAACAAACCGCCCATACTTGACCTGAAATTCACTCTGCAGCCTCATCAATTTACATTAAGTATTTGTCGATTTGAGATCTTCTCTAAATAAATATTGCTTACTAATAACAGATATTGCTATATGAAACTCGGCGCCAAGCAAGTGAATTTTGGGTTTATATGTTTTTTACAAACATTTGACATCGAGTTTGGCTAGTGTACAGGTACTGTGATCCGCATGTTTAGCTACTTTCTTTATGGATTGTCGTCGCGATTGCTGTCAAACGCAATACATAAACATAACCTCTACCTCAACAGCCTATATTGGTCCACTGCTGGACGCAGGCCTCCCCCTCATAAGCGCCTTATTGACTTTTATCTCATTGGGTACCCCCCATGAGATAAAAGTCAATGAGGTGCCCCATAATCCCACGCTGGAAGCTGATACGAGTTCAAGCATTCACTGAAATCGGAATTGAGATTGGAACTGTTCAAGAGTACGCATAAGCACCCATTATTAACGATTTCTCAGCATAAATAAGCTGATGCTCTGACAGTCTTTAATGTTCCTCGAATATTGCGAGTATGATTAATTTTGACCCAGGTTTTGCCGGAGAAAATAATAAATCACTTTAATGTACAGTACATAGGTATCTCCTACACTACCAGGCAGCTACATTTTCCCGAAATTCTGAGAATCATATCTTCACTTTCCATCAGGTGTGATTGCGGTCAAATGAAGGTCTATCGACTATAAAAAATAAGACGTCAATTGCGAGTGGGACTCGCGCACGGTTTCCGTATTTTTGATCGGTTTGTATGACCTTGCTTCTTACCAAATCCTAGGTCAACGGGAAGTACTCTATCTATAGGTTTTGGTCCATGGAAGAATTAAAACAATTTTTTTTTAGTGAATTATCTACAAATTTATGGTTTTTGGATTTTCTTCTTTACTTGTGCTATAAGACCTTGCTGCTCGCCAAATTTCATGATTCTAGGGTAAAGGCTATAGTTTTGTGTGCATGTGATTCCCTTGGAAGTTTTACAATATTCGGACATAAACGGCTGTAACGTTCGATTGCGTCGACTTAGAAGTTTTGTTTATATTGAGGCTCCAAGAGGTTACGGAATTGAGTATTTAATGTTAATTTCAACTCAAAAGCCCATCGCGATTCCGAGAAAAGGGGGTTGATAGACTGACAGACAGACAACAGTGATCTTATGAGGGTTCCTTTTTTCCTTTTGAGGTAAAGAACCCAAGAAAATATGTAGATATCCAACTCTATCTTTTACTTTCAAAATTTCGCAGAAGTGAAAAAGAAATCCACCACATCCGATTAGATACGAGAAAATATAAACCCCGGGGAAAAGATTCCAGCCTCCCTAATAATTTGTACATTGCCCTCGAAAAGCACCCCTATATGTTTTACTGTATCAGCGGCCCAATGAACCGAGAAAAACTCTCGGAAAAAATGCTGACTAACCCTGGGTTTTTCCCGCTCAGGGACTTGTCAATTTGTCATTATAATCTGGGGATTTTTACGGCGGGTAAATATTAAAAAGACCGGCTAAGTGAAAGTAGGACTAGCGCACTAGAGGAGTTTTTTTTAAACTGTGTTGTTGTATTGTACATAATATGGAGAAAACTTAAAATTTTTAAGCAATTAACTAATATCGCAAAAATTTTCGATTTCGACGGGACTTGAACCCGCATCCTTCAGTTTCAGTAAAGGAATGTGCTAACCAACTACACCACGAGGTCAAGTGACGTGGGAGTCGAAAATCTTTGCGACTTCCTACGGTCTCTAGCGCCGTAAATTACCCTGAGTGTGGGGTTACGCACTATAATAACCAAAAACCTTAAAATTTTTGCTGTCGTTTTATTGGCCAAAGTAACACGTTTTCCCTATTACGTGATAAATTGAACTAGCGTCATAATTGTTTTTTTTTCACGTGACAACGTCTTATAATTTGATAGAGCCGGCTGCACGCACGAAAAAACATGACGTCATGCGGCGTTACCTCGCTCTGACGTCATGCGGCGTTACCTTGCTCTGAGGCGTTCCATGTAAGGCTTGAAGTGCAAGCGAGAGCGCTCGACATCCGTCTCTCTCCTACTTGAGTGAGCGATGCGTCTGCGTTGTCACGTTCAACTATCGTCAGTAAACCGACTTTACAGACAACCAATTTTTTTTAGAATATATTTCATAAATGCGAAAGTTTGGATGGATAGATGGATGGATGGATGGATGGATGGATGTTTGTTACCTCTTCACGCCATAACTACTGAACGGATCGGGCTGAAATTTTGTATACAGGTAATTCTAATTCTGGAATCAAACATAGGCTACTTTTTATCCCATAAGTCAGTTCCTTTGGGATAGAAATTAACTTTAAACGTTTCCAAAGAAACAACGCGTGCGAAGCCGCGGGCAGAAGCTAGTTGTAAATACTAGTTCTAATTTGTTACTATTCCATAAAAATACATTCGTTACTTAGACGAACGGACAGTCAGAAGGTGTCACCTCAGGCTTAGTAGGTAATACGGTTCCCTTGGCACCCTTTACGTAAGGAACCCTAATCACGTGAAGTTCTTGGTCGATAACTCGAACAGAAACTGGCTTGTTTTAGCTTCAGGGCCTCGGGAAATCGATATTCAAATGTGTTAAGACTTGCACTGCTGCCTTTTGCACGCTATTTATAAATACGTTTAGAAGCTAAGAATACTCTATTTTGACATAACCAGCGTACTTGGCAGGTAGCTTGGCCATGGCAGTGATGGTATGGTTGTAATTATTTTTACTCTTCAATTTTCGACTGTTTGCCGTTGTGGTGTCACCGCAAATATGCATTTTTTTCTGATTTAATCGGTCTATAGATCCAAATTGATAACCACTGGGGGGAAACGTGTTCTTGAGTGGAGACCACGACTCGGCAAACGTAGTGTAGGACGCCCTCGGGCAAGGTGGGATGATGACCTGCGAAAGACTGCAGGCTGGATGCGGCAAGACAGGGCGGAATGGCGCTCATTAGGGGAGGCCTATGTCCAGCAGTGGACTTACATAGGCTGATGATGATGATGTGATGATAGATCCAAAGGCATCGGTATAACTTGGCAATTCTGTTCATCCTGGTCTGAAGTATTAAACTAGCTTTTATCAGTTCCAAATCAGGTGAGATTTTTATTTTGATGACACGCGCTGATCAAATAATTGAAATGAAATGAAATGAAATACGTTAATGAAATGAAATGAAATACGTTTATTCTGATATAACAGTACACAATATGATAACAGGTAGCTTAGATATTACACAGATAAATTAAAGAAAATCAAAAAACGAGGACAACTAAAACTATCATGCTTTTCTTATAAAAAAAAATCTATGTAATGGAAATATGGTGAGATCGGTGCCAAGTGTACTAATATAATTAATATAATTATTAATATAATTGTCGATCAAAATTTGCCACGCTGCCGCGGGAATTGGACCCACAGTCTTCTACCTTCGGAGGACCTTCGTCCACTACGCCACAGAGGTCGTCAAACAGATGCTGAGTTTCCACAAACAATAGCACGCCTCGACAAATGTAGGTCGCAGTTTATACACGGAATGGGAGCCGTGTTTGCAGCCCTCGGGCCCGCGGATTTGACAATGCCTGCATTCATCCATGCTTCACGGATTACCTAAATTAGAACTCGAGATGAGTTTTATATTCGGTCAGTAGTTTTTGTCCTATAGGTATTATCGTTTGAAGGTAGGATAGGTAATACCTATGTGAAGTCAGGCTTCAAACAATAAGCTTGATCCTAGCAATCCAGGATCAAGCTTATTGGGGCGTAAAACTGTCGTGGTTTGACGAATTCTTTTTGAATGGCAAAATTCAAACGCAGGCAAGATGCAGTAGATCTAAAAAATTTGATCGTTTTGAAAAACCAAAAACCGACTACGAATCCTTAACTTTTAAACGGTTTTTAGGGTTCCGTACCTCAAAAGGAAAAAAGGAACCCTTATAGAAACACTTTCTTGTCCGATTGTCTGCCTGTCTGTCTGTCAACCCCCTTTCTCAGGAACGCGTGGGGATATCGAGTTGAAATTAACATCAAATACTCAAGTCCTCTTGGAGCCTCGATATAAATAAAACTTCTAAGTCAACGCAACTAAAAGTTTACAGCCGTTTATGTCAGAGTATTTTGAAATTTCCAAAGGAATCACATGCGCACAAGAACTATAGGGTACTTCCCGTTGACCTAGAATCATGATATTTGTCAAGAAACAAGGTCTTACAATTATACGGAACCCTTAGTGCGCGAGTCCGACTTGGACTTGACGTTTTATTTAAGTTTTGCAGAACAAAGACTTATCCCTTGGGAATACTATTTTTAATAATTAAATAATAGACGGAGATATCGACGAATATAAAAATTAAATAAATAATGCTGGACTATTCAAACAGCAATAACTAGCTCCAAGCTAAGCAGAGCTTGTGTTATGGGTACTAGATAACTGATATACTTAATACAATACACTACATAGATAGATATTTTTATTATACATAGAAAACATCCAGAACGCCCTGGACAAATGTCTGCAGATCGTACAAACCCGTGGTAGATTTGTTCTGCAGGGGGCGCTGCTGCCCGCCCCCAGTGGATATCCCTTAGTCGCCTCTTACGACACCCGCGGGAGGAGTTGGGTGGTACAAATTCTAAGCCGGCACCACACAACAACCAGCAGCTACTTCTCAGCTTGTTTAAAATCACTGAACCGTACGTAATGTTGTTGGTGTAAATTTATGAGGCGTATTTCGTAGTGAAACGTATAAAGCTGTTTCACTTGTAGTAAACAGTTTACAGTCGGTTGTAAAGACGTTTACTTAACCATTTGGGTGGTGCAAGCAAGAGGAGACTGAGGTAAACATATTTTAGAGCAAAATAAATCAATAATGCGGGGCATCCAACATTGTCTAGCTCCAAGCTAAGACTTTTGTTATGGGAGCAAATAAGGTTAAAAAACAAAGTGACAGTGAAGTGTGTTTTTTACTTCATTCTATAAAAGACTAGCTGCGCCCCGCGGCTTCGCCCCCGTGGAAATTTATGTTTCCAATTTTCTTAATTTTTTCTTTCATAAGAACCTTCTCCTGACAATAAAAAACACAACAAAGAAAGAATTAGCGAAATCGGTCCAGCCGTTCACGCGTGATGCCGTGACAACGCGAAACGGGTTTCATTTTTATATATAAGATTAGAGTAAAATGATTACTTAATGGATTGTTTTGAAAAAAAAAACCGTCTTCCAATCCCTTGGTTTTAAACTGTTTATACAACTGCAAAAGAATAATTCAAATCGGTCCTTAAACGACAAAGAAATCACGAAAATACATAGAACCGAACACAGATCTACCTCTTTTTTTTCGAAGTCGCTTAAAAAGAAAACCTCTAGCTCGTTTGTTAATTTTCTACTTCATCCATAGAGAAGGGCATACAAATTATTATATTATTATTATTATTTTGTCCATATACTAACATTTAAATTAAAAATGAAAATAATTGCACTGCACGGCGACAGAGGAGGCCAGACAAAAAACAGCATTGGAAAGTTCATTGAGGCATCAAACCCGCTCAATATGGCATCAAACCCTACAGAAAAGCTGAAACGAAGTTGTCAATCGCAAAAGTCCTACTACGGTACTTCGAGGAGCTGGGCTGGCTCGGGCCTGGTTAGGCAGGGAGATAATGCACAATGCACTCCTATGCGAGATGTCAGTCCAGATCCCAATTCCCCCACTTAGAATTTGAACACTTTTATTGCCAAAGTCGAACATAATAGTCCTGCAAGTCTGTAGATAGGACCAGGAAGCTGGAATATCAGACACAAAAATGTTAATCCAGAGGTTATTGACTCTAGGCCCGTATTATGTAAGCTTGCTCATTCATGGATCTACCTTTAAGTGACGTTTACGGCAAAGAAAAGCGTTACTCAAGTATAGATCGATGACTTAGTCTGCTATCATAGTTTAATACGAACTCTTCACCTTCCTAATTTAGACAGACATAATAAGGTGATGCGGGCGACCTTGGCTCTCTAAAAACCTAAATACTCGTATTTTTTGTAAAAATAGGTAAACAAGCCTGACATTGTGACTGGAGGTATTGAAAGCCAGACGGCTAGACGATTCCGTGACTATATAATTTTGTTATTCTTTGGCAAAACAACGATATTGAATCACGCAAAATAGCACTGTTTTTTTGTACAATTACAATTAGTTTATTGGTTTTATGTGTGACTTTGTACGTTTTTCTTCGCCTTTCAAAAGTATCAATATGATCTACCAAACCTCTGCCTTTCTCTTCAGGAATTAGTATTTACGAAAATAACATTTA
Organism: Eupithecia subfuscata; assembly: GCA_963564075.1. Lineage (NCBI taxonomy): Eukaryota > Metazoa > Arthropoda > Insecta > Lepidoptera > Geometridae > Eupithecia > Eupithecia subfuscata. The sequence goes on from OY751108.1 coordinate 1,516,345, forward strand.
AGTAGGTACCTATTTTCAAAGAAATACAGACAATTCTAAATTGCACATCATCACAATCATCGTCAGCTGCTGGACATAGGTCTCCCATAATGAGCGCCATAGCGCCAACTATAAATAGTGTACTGGGACATAAACTTCCCATAATGACAGCCATAGCGCCAACTAAATTGCACACCAAAGATTTTTTCTAAAACAAAGCAGATGCAGGACTTTAAAGGAGCCCTCCAGCAATTCGATAGAGAAACAAGTTTCCCAAAATAAAACAATAATTTTATATAGGTATCTCAAAAAGACTTGCATCTTACCCGCTTGTGCTCATATCTTCGAACAAAATCTACTATCGTAAACATGAGTCAGTTTCAGCAAAAGGGCGAAGCTCCCCCCATGAGTAACATCCAGACAATGGTAGGAATGAAGTTATACGACAGGCAGACGACGCGACAATGACGTCACACCCTGATCAAAAAGACTACGCTTGTACTGTACACTCCCCCTAATGAGTGCGGTTCTTTTTGTAAGACAACGGTTGCAAGGTACATTTTGACTTTGACGATGGCTGAGGGAAATGGCTAGTTAAATGAGAGACACAGGCGTTACTAATTTGCGAAAATCTTTTTTAAAATTTCCAAATATACGATTTATGTTTAGTAAAGGGGTTTAGTTTGGGATAACTATTGCTTTAAAGTTTTTTTTACATGTGAATATCTCAGAAACCTGACTCTTTAGGACATTATGTTACTTGATATTTTCATCCGTATATCCGAACATATAAATTTCATTGCGCCGCGATTTTGTAAAAAAAACTAAAGTAGTCATCAACTAAGGTAACATCGGCCGTTAGGGTTTGGCTTTTTTTCAAACCTCTTTCCGCACTATTACTTCTTTGATGATCCAACCAAATGAAAACGGATGGCTCGTATCTCTTACAAATTTACATGACTACCTACAGAGGATGTCGAAATTAGACTACAAAATTAAAATGCTGATATAAACAACTGAGTTGTTTTAGGGAACTTAGAATTGCAAGATAATAAACAAATTCGTTTAGAACCAGTTATCATGAATAAAGGAAGTTAGAGGTCGTCCAATAATAATAAAACTATGAGGTTATCGTGGTTCCCAATTATTGGAAGGTTGAAGTTTTAATAAGGTTAATTAATATGGAAACAAATTCGGTTGTTTAAGCAGTTTTCCAAAGGAAATTCGGATAATAAGCTGATGGCACAGTCAAATTTAACAATAAATCGGGTATAGAGATTAAAATGGAATGGCTGGACCGATTTCTATCAAATATAGTCAAGAACACGCTCGATCAATCCACCACCGTTTAAAAAATGTACTAAATTACAATTAACTTTGCCGTTTGGGAGCTACGATACCAGAGACAGATCAGATACAACGTGTATTTAAATTTTAGCTACCCATAGTACATGAGACTGTTAGCGTCACAATTTACAGGCTACAAAAATTGCTGAGATTGCAAAAAGTACAGAATTCAGCTAATGCATCTACCTCGATAATTAAACAATCAGGATCTAAAGATAGCTTTGATAACGCTAGAGACATTAAAGCACTGTTTGGCTTGTCCAGTGTTGTAGTTTATAGGAATGTATTTTAACCGACACAAACAAACCTTGTCCCAGAATCCGATGCTATTCGCATCGCATTAGAATAGAAACGTATCATGCAGAATTTGCAATCAACGGATGGGAATTTCATCTTCTAAAGTGGCTATTTAAATAGTAGCTTCTAAAGTAGCTACAAGTATTATACACGTTTTGTCAGTAAACTTGGAATCTCTTTGACCTTTTTTCGGAAAGGTCTTATCACAATAAACCCTAAACATATTGTATTGACCCTTGAACGTCACGGAAAGGTTGACTGATGGGTAAGAAAGAGCAGCTTTCCCGAAATATGTATTATGATAGGATCTTCCCTCTTTAAAAGGTCTTTGACGATCTATTTCTATGCAAAACGGATTACCGCTTTACAATGCAGTACAAAAAGCCTGTTGCTCACCATGTAACAAAAATACAAGGGACATTATCATCGAGCGACTGAAAGAGTCAGTCGATTTCCCGAGCGAGCCTCTTCAGTTACGAGTAAATATCTTTTCTGGTAAATGACAAGTGTTACCCAAAGGCCAATTTTTCATTATAATTAGCCTTGGTCTGACTGTTGGCCAAAGACCTCCCTCATTCCCTTCAGACATCTCAATCCTGACCTGAGCCATCATACATCAACTAGGAATTGATCCCATAGGTATGATTTTGATACTTAACATGTATTGTGTATTTAAACAGCTTGTGCTAAATAAAGTAGTCTCTCACTGAGTATGTAAACAATCAGTAGCTTGTACAATAGGCTATAATGACAGGCATTTAGAGTCCGGTTTTAGCACGCTTATTGTGCCAGTGTCATCGTGCCAGATTAGACGGTTTGTGAATGCCGCAGTCGTTAGTGTAGAGGCAATTAGAGATGGTAGTTCTGATCGATTAGGGACCGGAAATCCCTTAAATGTTTGTAATGATCAGGATTTTAGTATCGTGCTTAGTGCTAATTATAGAGCTCATGTTGGTTTTTTTTCCGTTGTTCACGTTACAACTTCAGATGAAGGCTTCTCTAGAGGTACAACATCGATAGCAGAATCCATTGCAACTCGTACAGTTTTTGATTAATGGTATTATATAGCTAGATGATAAACAATTATATAATTCAGCGTATCGTTCTATCGCAGAGCAAAAGCCTTCCCCTCTTTTAACTTATGTTAATTTATGCAACTTCGCTCAAAACAATCAATATATGCGAACAGTTCTCATCTCATCCAAGAGATGAGTACCCTTTGTGTACTACTTATAGTTACTTTGAAATATCAACAGAGAAAATCACAGTATGGGATATAACGGGGAAATAATAGTGAAGAAATGCGTGAGTGACCTGAATTACTGTAAAAATACGAGGAAAATAAACTTATGTAAGGCAGAAAATTCAATTATGCCCCAGGGCTAGAGTATGCTAATAGCTGCATCAATTAACCAAAACAATACGAAAAGTAGCGCGCACGAAACTAAAATAAGGAAATGTTGAAGGAATGCCGCCTCAAGGGCGAAGCGACGCGCCTTTCATATTTCAACCTTTTCAACGCTGGCTGCTTATGTTGTCAGTTCGTCAGAATACCATAGTAGGTTCTTTGTTAATTCATAAAGATTTCCTTTGTAGCTAACTTTGCGAGAACAATTAAAATTACTATAGGCCCGAATTCTGTTAGCCAATCGCTTTACTATGACAATGGTAACGTCGCAGAATCGTCCATAAATGACTCTAGATAGTGCGTGCGGTGCTTTTTGCACCGAGAGATTGATTGATTTTTTTATTACAGATATATTATTACAGATTGACTGATTAATATAGTGGAATTCGGCCCGGGAACACGTGCCACTGCTGTCGGGCAATACCTCTTGATTCCCCCACGCGAAAATTATTTACCTCAACGATTGTAAATTTATAATTTTTTTAAAGCAAACAAATCAAATACCTGCATAATAATGATAGGTACTATGTACTTGAAATAGAAAAAAATAGAGATACATTAATATGCCCGGAGTATTCGTAATAATATTAGTAATAAAACTTACACTGATCAACAATAACTCAATCAAATTGATACATTTTAATTAGGTAGTTCTTGTTAGATCGGGAGTATCGGTACATAATAAATAATTTTATTATTTCAGCACAACACTAGAATGGTAGACATTTATAAGTGACAAGTCACTGATCAGTTTCGGAATTCGAATGACCAAATTCCTCTCTATTGGGTATGTGCTCGATGGCGTGTGGTCAACTGGCCGAAGATGTCGTCGGGATCAGGAGATATTTCGGGCTAATTGTATGTATATTGTCCCAAGCGGCTAACAAAAAAGGTGTTATTCGAAGAGACACTGCGTTTGCGGCAAATACTAAATTGAATATTGATCTAGTCTGGATGTAACGAACAAAGTGAATTGTGAATGGAAAGTAAATACACGTTTTCTCTAAGACAAAGAACAGTGCACAGTAGTGCTTCAGCGCAAACACAATTAAAGTATATTGAACTTGACAAGTAGCGTGGGGACACGGACATCCATCAGAGCGCATCTAGTGGTGCCGACTGGGGTAATAATTGTAGAAAAAAATTATATAAACTTCTCACAAACAGATGTCAAACTACACACTAATAAATAAATAAATAATGCTGGAAAATTCACACAGCATTATCTAGCCCCAAGCTAAGCAAAACTTGTTTTATGGGTAGGTACTAGATAACTGATATACTTAATACAATACACTACATACACGTAGATATATATTTTTTGTAAACATCCAGAACGCCCTAAACAAATATCTGCAGATCGTACAATCACTTGTCGCGAGGCGGGAATCGAACCCGCAACCTCCTGCATCGCGCAGGCGGACCTTTGCCCGCTGCGCCACAGAGGTCGTCTAATATAGCGAAAGTTTGGATTGATAGATGGATGGATGTTTGTTACCTCTTCACGCTAAAACTACGGAACAGATCAGGCTGAAATTGAATTGCAAAAAAGGGTCTTGTCTTGACAAACAGATGACCAGAAATAATCCTACAAGGTTCTGTTTTGCTTTTGAGTTACAGAGCCAGTAGAACGGAAACCGTTGCACATTAGGGCTGTAAATTCTTAACTTTTGTAGGTGTTCATTAGAGATCAATAAAACAAACAACACTCCAAGTGAGTTGCAAAAATTGAAAATAAATGAATTCAAACAAAAGACATGATATTTTGTGTTTGGTTTACTTACTCCAATATATCAGATTATCTAGCTAGGGGATTAAACGACTTTTACTACATTTCCGGATCCTTTTACTACATTTACAGATATTTTACAACTTTTTTCTATTACGACTTTTGCTCCAATTCGTAAACTATCAACCTAACAAGGTAAAGGTTTCTTGATCGCTTGTATACTTTACCTAAAAATGATTGATGTAAAAAAAAACCAAGTGATCACCTTATTTCCTAGGTTTACTCATGTACTTTGAACTTTGCGACGTGTCAAAAGTCATGTAAGTCTAAAGGAAATAAAACACTTGGACATGATTTGATATTTATTTTGGTCCAATACATTCTTGCATATTTTGAAGTTGAATTTTTGTTACGTATCCAAGAGTCCTGTAAGGTCTTAAGGAAATAAAGCACTTTGATATTTGATAGTATGAAAAAACGTTAGACTTTGACCTGCAATGGGACGAAATAAGCTGATGGAGATTTACATCTAGCCGATGCTCTAGCTATGTACATTCTAGAACATAACAAGGGTCTTGATGCCACAAATCAAGCGTATATTTATAACCACAATTGTTAAACTAGAAAACTTGGCGAGGATTCCCGAGATGCGATGATTGCGAGTAAGTGAGCAAGACGGTGCGCCGGTAGCCGGGAACGATTTTGTAGGTATTTAGGTGTTTTGAAAAATATTTGTATGGCATATAAAAATATTTTCTAGTGATGCACTGCGTAATAAAGTTTGCAATGTTTTGGTATACATTTTCGTCATTTTATTTATTTTTCTATTCACACTGATCATTCAAAGTTTTATTTAGAGGTACCTACTTAACTTTGTAATTTTTTTGTATCGGGTGAAATATCACCAATCGTGTTTTTGTCTAGTGATGCACTAGAAAATATCCTCAACTACATTAAGTATGAATTTCAAAACTATAGGTCTTATAGTTATTGAGGTACGGACAGTTAAAAATCCCGAAATCCGGGAATCCTCGCCTTATTCATGAGCGTTGCGATCTAAGTTTTTGCACGATTTCAGATTGCACTGAGCCGTTTCTAATAACGAGGTGAGACCAATTCAGGCAACGGTGTATTAACTTGCCTATTAACCTAATTCATTAATCACGTGTTCCATAAAACCTGTGGTATGGCTATAATATTAATTAAGTATAAAAAAATATTTATTAAGCTTTATGTTAATATAGTGCGTAAGCCCTCACACTCAGGGTAATTTCTAAGAAATCAAATAATATCCCAAAAAATTTCGACTTCGACGGGACTTTAACCTGCATTCTTCTTTCAGTACGGGAATTTGCTATCCAACTACACCACGAGGTCAAGTGACGTAGGAGTCGAAAATTTCTCTATCAACTCTAGCGCCGTCAGCTCTTCCTACAGGGGAAACATTGAAGTTTATCCGATCCTGTTTAAAGACTAAAGTTATATTTTTATAATATTATAAATAAATAACATTTTTATTTTAATCTTTTATTTTATTTCATTTATAGTTTGTTCGACGAGAGATGTCGCGTTGCTCAATTCTAAGGTTTATGTTATTATAGTGCGTAAGCCCATTTTTATTTTTTATTTTGATTAACTTCCTCATCATCACTCATGTGCCCAAGGGGGGCTATGGCATAATCACCACACTTGACAGCCGGATGGGTGATCGCAGTGCAGGAGTTAAAAATACACAGAAGAAAGCTGCAGCCCATGCTCTAATAAGGTCCCTTAGTCATAAAGATGACTTTTACATTATTTTTCAATTTCTAGACTGTTCATAAACAAACCAGGACACCAAAACTACAATTCACTTACTTGGCGCCGAGTTTCAGATAAAATTGTACGCAATATTTATTGAAGGAAGGATAAGACGCGGTAACATTTTGAATTTTAGGTTAAGTATGACCGGTTTGTTTATAAGCATTCTACATCGAGTTTGGCTAGTGTAGGTATAGGTTTGGGTTCGTGCTCCAGTATCGCTATCTATCTATGCTTACGTCCAAACGACCAGTGCAAAACATTATTGGCTGACGACGCGGCGACGGGTGGTGAAGCTGAAGACCCACGAAAAACGCCGAGATAATAAAACTGACACCAGTTGACCCAACATTCAAATGACTAAATTCTCAACCACGATCTTATGAATTAGACAACGTTAAGAATCGTCCATCCTTCACTCGCCCATGAGGAGAAACAAAGACAGCAAGACCCTCGTTTATTATCCAAATGAATACCAGTTGCATCCAGATTTGACGAGTTCATAACAGCACTTCGTGAAATTACCCGTAATATCAGGCTACACTTGATTAGACCCTTTAGTGCCTTTTTCATATGCATACGGCCACGGCACGGCGACCGTGCCGTGACTGGTCGCATGTGAAAAGGCACTTAGAGTGCACATGGTGTAGTTAGAAGTTGGATAACCAATCTATGATGGTTTAGTTTTAATCAGATAATGACCTAGCATCCGGAATATACCGGATGAAACTGGTGATAGGTGGACAAGATCTACGACTGAATTTAATTGGTAGTCTCAGTTCTATATCCTTGTTGGATTCTGTCTTGTTCACTTCTGATTCTGATGGGACATGAAGGACTTATTCAGAAGACACCAATTCATTCAGTATTGCCTTGAAAAGTTGTAGTTGGTAGTTGTCAAAAACAGAGTCGCTCGCTGGTAGATAGCTCCAAACTTTACCGCTACGAATCATCAAGGTGGAGGAAAAACGAGGAAAACCAAGAGAAATGGTAAACCGGTGCAAGTGGATACTAGCACTAAATGAATTACCATTTCTCTTAGACTTATTCCCGGATGTGAATGGTGAATGCACGCTTTACACAAAACAATGAATAAAATAAACACTATGTAGAGATGGTGCTGGACCGTGTGTCTGCTTGTCATGAAGTTGATAGGGATATAATGAAATGAGGATATAATGATTCCTCTGATCTCTCTTAACCAGGATAATATGATTTGTTATCGATTTAATATTTATAGGATTAAAGTTCCTCTACAATACTAAATGCCAAACTGAAATACCTACTGAATAGAATAGAAAGACATTTATTTATAAAAGACACACTAATAGGATAGGTACATACATAAAGTTGTTATAAAAAGACCCTTACTTAGTATAATGCTGGCTAAGCTCCCGTAAGAGACTTAGCCATCGCTGGTCTTCCGATATTTTTATTCGCTGACTGAGCATGCAGAAAACACCATCATTAATGGATGGTATACAGAATACATCAGCATTTAATAGACCTATCATAAAGAAGCACAATATTACAATTACAGGAGCGTAAGAATCATTGTGTTTTCACCCGCAAGGTCGAATCCCTTAGCACCGGTCACGGAGATTGCACACCGGTGGCGTATCATTGTCACCAGACCGTATTCAAAGACATGTGAACCTTCCATCCTCGTATCAAAGCTCAAATTGTATTGCAGAATGATATAACCACCAGGTATTATCTGATTTATGCTTCTCTATGGCTTTGTAATAAGAGCTATTATGAGGTGCTGAATAGCAGGCGAATCTACGCGCCGGAGATTGATAGGAACTGACCTGAATGAGGTAGTTAAGGTAATTCGCGTTGAATGGACCAAATAAAGCAATTATTTAATTGAAGTGCCTGAAGACTCATCAATGCGAACCCATTTTGGTTTGAATCTCCAATTGATTGCAAGGCACTTTGACTGGGTATGGTAGCGACCGAAATGGGTAATTGGCACCCATTGGATTCGATCCGTATTTCCTCAAATGGTGTATCGAATCGCGGTGCTCAACCCAGTTTGGTGGCCAGTCAATAAGGATATTAGTTACATGGTGTTGGGTTCGTGCATGATCTAACTATTTAGTTAGTTCAGCTTAGCGCAACTTTGAAATCCAATAGCGATCTAGTTGCAAGTTTGCAACGCTTCATTGAATAGGACCTACTCAAATGTAGTGGGGCTCTTTATCTGACTAAATAAAATGAAGAGCTGTTCGATGGTGCACCACGTCACTTGATAACCGCTGGAAAGATTTTGTGAATTTCGTAGTAGTCCGAGTAAGGTTCATAGGGAAATAAAGCAACCGGAAAAGATGCCCGGAAAAGGGGACATTTGTCGAATTCATCATCAGCCTATATTAGTCCACAGATGATCATAGCCCTCCCCTAATGAGTGGTGCTGCCCAGTATCCAGCGTTTTATATACCTATACTATTTTATTGCGAATTACAGCATAAAGTCATTTACATGTGCATCAGCAAACATGCCAGACGCACTACAGTATCTGGGCAGCCCCACCATTGCTCTGAACAAATTCGTAGGGCACTGATGGACGCCTTGGTATAAGTAACCCACAGGCCGCTGGTATAAAGAGCGCCGCACACCGACGGGCACAGCAGCACCATGTCATCCGCGTAGCTAATATTGATCCTCTGACCATCGATGGAGCACCCCGCACGCATGCTGCGGAGCTCGCCGATGAGCTCGTTCACGTACAGGCAGATAAGCTTGGGCGAAGATATGCCGCCCTGTCTTACCCCACATTCCAGCCTGTACGTGTTCGATACTTCATCTATCACTCAACAACAATGTTTTCTATAAAATGAATATACCTAACATTGTACATACGTCCTATCTTTCCTTCTAATATTATAAAGCCGAACGTTTATAAATGTTTATTTTATTTTGTTACTTATGACCTCTAAAACTACTGAACATATCAAGATGCAATTTGGCGTACATTTAGAACATAGCCTGGCTTTAGATAATATGCTACTCATTACACCGAAAATACGCGTGCAAGGCCGCGGGCAGAAGCTAGTATGTAATATACCTGTACCGAACAATAGCAAATACGGCCCTCGGTCAGCAATTCAGAGGTATTAAAATGCGATATAAAGGTAAACACATTCGACGTAATGGCGCACAGTAATAGCGGGTTATAGCTATTGTTAAAGTTCCATTAGTTTCAAAGCCAACACGAAACGTAGGCACCTTACCTACTTGCACGTTTCTTAACCGACTTCAGAATAGAAGGTTCTCATTTCGCCTGTATTATTTTTTAAATTGGTATTTGAGAATCCGAACAGTCAGAGACTAGAGTGAATACAGAAAGGTCTTAGAGACAAGTTTGTAATAATAATAAAATACTCCTCTCAATAAGAAGAGAGAGAGAGAGAGTTGAGAGAGTGAGATTTATTTAATTTAGTCCCATCAAATTTGCTTCATAAATTATTACAATCTAAGGTTCCGAAATTGAAGTCGGTCGGTCGTAAATAGTTATTATACAAAAAATAACATTGAGAAACCATATAACATCGCAGCAGAATATTAAAAGAAAACTAAAAATAACTCACGCCATTCAAAAACAACTTCAAACTAAATTATTGCTTTCTGCAAGAAATTCCTCTTTCGACTTTGAAGTTGCATTGCAAATTCATAGAGCTCTTACTTTTATACGCTTTGCTAAGTTAAATGTTTCAGTTAGACAAGAAATGACGTTTATATTTTAAAAGCTGCAGCAAAAGCGCCCGGTTAAATATTTTAACATTGCAGTGTAGTGTTACTGCCTTACATTACACTACAGCTGTGTGGTGCCGGCTTGAATTTGCACCACCCCAACTCTTCCCGCGGGTGTCGCAAGAGGCGACTAAGGGATATCCATCGGGGGAGGAGCGCCCTTGCAGAAAAATTCTACCACCGAACTGCGATCCCCAACCCGCATGCCCAGCGTGTGGATTATGGGTATTTTCCCCCATGTGATAAAAGCCAATAAAGCGTTTATCAGGGGGAGGCCTGCGTCCAGTAGTGGACCAATACAGGCGGTTGAGGTTGAGGACAGGCAAGCAACATTAACATGCATACCTAATGACCTCTACTGCGAATACTGCATTCACCAATCCGCCTGTCCAGGGTGGTGATTATGCAACCTCCTGCATCGCGCAGGCGGACCTTTGCCCGCTGCGCCACAGAGGTCGTCTAATATAGCGAAAGTTTGGATTGATAGATGGATGGATGTTTGTTACCTCTTCACGCTAAAACTACGGAACAGATCAGGCTGAAATTGAATTGCAAAAAAGGGTCTTGTCTTGACAAACAGATGACCAGAAATAATCCTACAAGGTTCTGTTTTGCTTTTGAGTTACAGAGCCAGTAGAACGGAAACCGTTGCACATTAGGGCTGTAAATTCTTAACTTTTGTAGGTGTTCATTAGAGATCAATAAAACAAACAACACTCCAAGTGAGTTGCAAAAATTGAAAATAAATGAATTCAAACAAAAGACATGATATTTTGTGTTTGGTTTACTTACTACAATATATCAGATTATCTAGCTAGGGGATTAAACGACTTTTACTACATTTCCGGATCCTTTTACTACATTTACAGATATTTTACAACTTTTTTCTATTACGACTTTTGCTCCAATTCGTAAACTATCAACCTAACAAGGTAAAGGTTTCTTGATCGCTTGTATACTTTACCTAAAAATGATTGATGTAAAAAAAAAACCAAGTGATCACCTTATTTCCTAGGTTTACTCATGTACTTTGAACTTTGCGACGTGTCAAAAGTCATGTAAGTCTAAAGGAAATAAAACACTTGGACATGATTTGATATTTATTTTGGTCCAATACATTCTTGCATATTTTGAAGTTGAATTTTTGTTACGTATCCAAGAGTCCTGTAAGGTCTTAAGGAAATAAAGCACTTTGATATTTGATAGTATGAAAAAACGTTAGACTTTGACCTGCAATGGGACGAAATAAGCTGATGGAGATTTACATCTAGCCGATGCTCTAGCTATGTACATTCTAGAACATAACAAGGGTCTTGATGCCACAAATCAAGCGTATATTTATAACCACAATTGTTAAACTAGAAAACTTGGCGAGGATTCCCGAGATGCGATGATTGCGAGTAAGTGAGCAAGACGGTGCGCCGGTAGCCGGGAACGATTTTGTAGGTATTTAGGTGTTTTGAAAAATATTTGTATGGCATATAAAAATATTTTCTAGTGATGCACTGCGTAATAAAGTTTGCAATGTTTTGGTATACATTTTCGTCATTTTATTTATTTTTCTATTCACACTGATCATTCAAAGTTTTATTTAGAGGTACCTACTTAACTTTGTAATTTTTTTGTATCGGGTGAAATATCACCAATCGTGTTTTTGTCTAGTGATGCACTAGAAAATATCCTCAACTACATTAAGTATGAATTTCAAAACTATAGGTCTTATAGTTATTGAGGTACGGACAGTTAAAAATCCCGAAATCCGGGAATCCTCGCCTTATTCATGAGCGTTGCGATCTAAGTTTTTGCACGATTTCAGATTGCACTGAGCCGTTTCTAATAACGAGGTGAGACCAATTCAGGCAACGGTGTATTAACTTGCCTATTAACCTAATTCATTAATCACGTGTTCCATAAAACCTGTGGTATGGCTATAATATTAATTAAGTATAAAAAAATATTTATTAAGCTTTATGTTAATATAGTGCGTAAGCCCTCACACTCAGGGTAATTTCTAAGAAATCAAATAATATCCCAAAAAATTTCGACTTCGACGGGACTTTAACCTGCATTCTTCTTTCAGTACGGGAATTTGCTATCCAACTACACCACGAGGTCAAGTGACGTAGGAGTCGAAAATTTCTCTATCAACTCTAGCGCCGTCAGCTCTTCCTACAGGGGAAACATTGAAGTTTATCCGATCCTGTTTAAAGACTAAAGTTATATTTTTATAATATTATAAATAAATAACATTTTTATTTTAATCTTTTATTTTATTTCATTTATAGTTTGTTCGACGAGAGATGTCGCGTTGCTCAATTCTAAGGTTTATGTTATTATAGTGCGTAAGCCCATTTTTATTTTTTATTTTGATTAACTTCCTCATCATCACTCATGTGCCCAAGGGGGGCTATGGCATAATCACCACACTTGACAGCCGGATGGGTGATCGCAGTGCAGGAGTTAAAAATACACAGAAGAAAGCTGCAGCCCATGCTCTAATAAGGTCCCTTAGTCATAAAGATGACTTTTACATTATTTTTCAATTTCTAGACTGTTCATAAACAAACCAGGACACCAAAACTACAATTCACTTACTTGGCGCCGAGTTTCAGATAAAATTGTACGCAATATTTATTGAAGGAAGGATAAGACGCGGTAACATTTTGAATTTTAGGTTAAGTATGACCGGTTTGTTTATAAGCATTCTACATCGAGTTTGGCTAGTGTAGGTATAGGTTTGGGTTCGTGCTCCAGTATCGCTATCTATCTATGCTTACGTCCAAACGACCAGTGCAAAACATTATTGGCTGACGACGCGGCGACGGGTGGTGAAGCTGAAGACCCACGAAAAACGCCGAGATAATAAAACTGACACCAGTTGACCCAACATTCAAATGACTAAATTCTCAACCACGATCTTATGAATTAGACAACGTTAAGAATCGTCCATCCTTCACTCGCCCATGAGGAGAAACAAAGACAGCAAGACCCTCGTTTATTATCCAAATGAATACCAGTTGCATCCAGATTTGACGAGTTCATAACAGCACTTCGTGAAATTACCCGTAATATCAGGCTACACTTGATTAGACCCTTTAGTGCCTTTTTCATATGCATACGGCCACGGCACGGCGACCGTGCCGTGACTGGTCGCATGTGAAAAGGCACTTAGAGTGCACATGGTGTAGTTAGAAGTTGGATAACCAATCTATGATGGTTTAGTTTTAATCAGATAATGACCTAGCATCCGGAATATACCGGATGAAACTGGTGATAGGTGGACAAGATCTACGACTGAATTTAATTGGTAGTCTCAGTTCTATATCCTTGTTGGATTCTGTCTTGTTCACTTCTGATTCTGATGGGACATGAAGGACTTATTCAGAAGACACCAATTCATTCAGTATTGCCTTGAAAAGTTGTAGTTGGTAGTTGTCAAAAACAGAGTCGCTCGCTGGTAGATAGCTCCAAACTTTACCGCTACGAATCATCAAGGTGGAGGAAAAACGAGGAAAACCAAGAGAAATGGTAAACCGGTGCAAGTGGATACTAGCACTAAATGAATTACCATTTCTCTTAGACTTATTCCCGGATGTGAATGGTGAATGCACGCTTTACACAAAACAATGAATAAAATAAACACTATGTAGAGATGGTGCTGGACCGTGTGTCTGCTTGTCATGAAGTTGATAGGGATATAATGAAATGAGGATATAATGATTCCTCTGATCTCTCTTAACCAGGATAATATGATTTGTTATCGATTTAATATTTATAGGATTAAAGTTCCTCTACAATACTAAATGCCAAACTGAAATACCTACTGAATAGAATAGAAAGACATTTATTTATAAAAGACACACTAATAGGATAGGTACATACATAAAGTTGTTATAAAAAGACCCTTACTTAGTATAATGCTGGCTAAGCTCCCGTAAGAGACTTAGCCATCGCTGGTCTTCCGATATTTTTATTCGCTGACTGAGCATGCAGAAAACACCATCATTAATGGATGGTATACAGAATACATCAGCATTTAATAGACCTATCATAAAGAAGCACAATATTACAATTACAGGAGCGTAAGAATCATTGTGTTTTCACCCGCAAGGTCGAATCCCTTAGCACCGGTCACGGAGATTGCACACCGGTGGCGTATCATTGTCACCAGACCGTATTCAAAGACATGTGAACCTTCCATCCTCGTATCAAAGCTCAAATTGTATTGCAGAATGATATAACCACCAGGTATTATCTGATTTATGCTTCTCTATGGCTTTGTAATAAGAGCTATTATGAGGTGCTGAATAGCAGGCGAATCTACGCGCCGGAGATTGATAGGAACTGACCTGAATGAGGTAGTTAAGGTAATTCGCGTTGAATGGACCAAATAAAGCAATTATTTAATTGAAGTGCCTGAAGACTCATCAATGCGAACCCATTTTGGTTTGAATCTCCAATTGATTGCAAGGCACTTTGACTGGGTATGGTAGCGACCGAAATGGGTAATTGGCACCCATTGGATTCGATCCGTATTTCCTCAAATGGTGTATCGAATCGCGGTGCTCAACCCAGTTTGGTGGCCAGTCAATAAGGATATTAGTTACATGGTGTTGGGTTCGTGCATGATCTAACTATTTAGTTAGTTCAGCTTAGCGCAACTTTGAAATCCAATAGCGATCTAGTTGCAAGTTTGCAACGCTTCATTGAATAGGACCTACTCAAATGTAGTGGGGCTCTTTATCTGACTAAATAAAATGAAGAGCTGTTCGATGGTGCACCACGTCACTTGATAACCGCTGGAAAGATTTTGTGAATTTCGTAGTAGTCCGAGTAAGGTTCATAGGGAAATAAAGCAACCGGAAAAGATGCCCGGAAAAGGGGACATTTGTCGAATTCATCATCAGCCTATATTAGTCCACAGATGATCATAGCCCTCCCCTAATGAGTGGTGCTGCCCAGTATCCAGCGTTTTATATACCTATACTATTTTATTGCGAATTACAGCATAAAGTCATTTACATGTGCATCAGCAAACATGCCAGACGCACTACAGTATCTGGGCAGCCCCACCATTGCTCTGAACAAATTCGTAGGGCACTGATGGACGCCTTGGTATAAGTAACCCACAGGCCGCTGGTATAAAGAGCGCCGCACACCGACGGGCACAGCAGCACCATGTCATCCGCGTAGCTAATATTATTGATCCTCTGACCATCTATGGAGCACCCCGCACGCATGCTGCGGAGCTCGCCGATGAGCTCGTTCACGTACAGGCAGAAAAGCTTCGGCGAAGATATGCCGCCCTGTCTTACCCCACATTCCAGCCTGTATGTGTTCGATACTTCATCTATCACTCAACAACAATGTGTATGAATATGCCTAAAATGAATATGCCTAACATTGTACATACGTCCTATCTTTCCTTCTAATATTATAAAGCCGAACGTTTATAAATGTGAATTTTATTTTGTTACCTAAGATCTCTAAAACTACTGAACATATCAAGATGCAATTTGGCGTACATTTAGAACATAGCCTGGCTTTAGATAATATACTACTCATTAGACCGAAAATACGCGTGCAAGGCCGCGGGCAGAAGCTAGTATGTAATATACCTGTACCGAACAATAGCAAATACGGCCCTCGGTCAGCAATTCAGAGGTATTAAAATGCGATATAAAGGTAAACACATTCGACGTAATGGCGCACAGTAATAGCGGGTTATAGCTATTGTTAAAGTTCCATTAGTTTCAAAGCCAACACGAAACGTAGGCACCTTACCTACTTGCACGTTTCTTAACCGACTTCAGAATAGAAGGTTCTCATTTCGCCTGTATTATTTTTTAAATTGGTATTTGAGAATCCGAACAGTCAGAGACTAGAGTGAATACAGAAAGGTCTTAGAGACAAGTTTGTAATAATAATAAAATACTCCTCTCAATAAGAAGAGAGAGAGAGAGTTTAGAGAGTGAGCTTTATTTAATTTAGTCCCATCAAAATTTGCTTCATTAATTATTACAATCTAAGGTTCCGAAATTGAAGTCGGTCGGTCGTAAAAAGTTATTTTATTATACAAAAAATAACATTGAGAAACCATTATAACTTCGCAGCAGAATATTAAAAGAAAACTAAAAATAACTCACGCCATTCAAAAACAACTTCAAACTAAATTATTGCTTTCTGCAAGAACTTCCTCTTTCGACTTTGAAGTTGCATTGCAAATTCATAGAGCTCTTACTTTTATACGCTTTGCTAAGTTAAATGTTTCAGTTAGACAAGAAATGACGTTTATATTTTAAAAGCTGCAGCAAAAGCGCCCGGTTAAATATTTTAACATTGCAGTGTAGTGTTACTGCCTTACATTACACTACATCTGTGTGGTGCCGCCGGCTTGAATTTGCACCACCCCAACTCTTCCCGCGGGTGTCGTAAGAGGCGACTAAGGGATATCCACCGGGGGCGGGCAGCAGCGCCCCCTGCAGAACAATTCTACCACCGAACTGCGATCCCCAACCCGCATGCCCAGCGTGTGGATTATAGGTATTTCCCCCCATGTGATAAAAGCCAATAAAGCGCTTATCAGGGGGAGGCCTGCGTCCAGTAGTGGACCAATACAGGCGGTTGAGGTTGAGGACAGGCAAGCAACATTAACATGCATACCTAATGACCTCTACTGCGAATACTGCATTCACCAATCCGCCTGTCCAGGGTGGTGATTATGGCGAATCTCGTTTGAGGGAGGAATGTTCAGCAGTTGACGGATATCTGATGATGAGGTGTATTCAATATGGTAATGTGTAGCCTAGATAGATAGAAAACACTTTATTATACCACACAAATACAGGAAACAATACAGAGAAAAGCTTAGAAAAAAAAAAGGAAGTATAACGGGCGGCCTTATCGCTGAAAGCGATCTCTTCCAGGCAACCTTGGGATGGACTGGAAATTAAAGAACAAAAAAGACGGTGGCACTGAATAAATATGTAGATACCTATTTAAAGAAAACGAAACAAATACTTACACTACATACCTACAACAAAGATTAATAATAAACTTACATAAACATAAAATAAGGTTGTCTAACTCTTTACAAGGATATATAATGCTGATGAAGCAGTTTTTTGAAGATAGGAAGTGATTTTGCACGTCTGATGTCCAGAGGGAGATCATTCCATAGACGGGTAGCTTGTACAGTGAAAGATTTGTCATAGAAAGAGGTGGTGTGAGCAGGGACTTTTAAGATGAGGGTTTCAGAGGAACGCAAAGAGAGCGAGTGAGAGTTTGAGAGGAATTCGCTATGCTCCTTGAGATAGGAAGGGCTCTAGCTAGAGTAGCTAGTCAGAGCAATAAGATGGAAGTAGAGATGAAACTATTATATCCATCCTACCAATCCTACTAGGTATTCTATTAATCCTACTAATATTATAAATGCGAAAGTTTGTGAAATGTGATTTTTTGTTACCTAGGATCTCCAAACTACTGAACAGATCAATATGAAATTTGGCGTACATTTAGAACATAGCCTAACTTAGATAATAGGCTACATAAAATACAGTAAATACGCGTGCGTAGCCGCGGGCAGAAGCTAGTGCTCCATAAAGGCATGCTTTCTGGCAGACGACGGATTGGTTTAGGACGTGGTCGTCAAGCAGATTGAGAGTGGAGACTTTAAAAAGCAATTAAGTATTATGGTCACTAAAGTATGCTTTATAGGTACTAAAACTATCTGGGTATAAAATGAGCTTCTGTCAAGTAAACGATCTTAAATCTGTTTATAGAGGTTATAATTATAAAGAAAGAGGTAGTTTATTGATAATGGTGATCTCTGAAAAAATATATTTGAGTAGTGTGTGCAAAGACTGCAGGCAGATGCTGGATGCGGCAAGCTGAAAGGGCGCTATGGCGCTCATTAGGGGAGGCGGGGGAGGCCCATGTCCAGTGTGGACTAATATAGGCTGATGATGATGATCGAAATATTAGGGATTTTTACACCAGAGCGTAGAATATCTAAACCAATAAAGAGGCTTGCTCGACCTATGCTTTTCCTTTGAGCCCTGGCCAAATTCCCCATTTTGGAAAAAAATGTCCAGAGATATAGTTCATTTTTTTTTCTTTTTTAGTCAATAGACCTTCGTTTGACCGCAATTTCACAGGGGATAATTGTAATAAGCCGATTATTATCATAGCTAAGCGATCTTATAAGTAGCTTATCTACTTAGCTTAGCTCAAGTGGAAAATCCCGCTTAATTTATTTCAGTAAATTAGCTCCCCTACTTTTTCTATAGAGGAGGTGTTGAAAATGTTGAACACCATTGAAACTGAACAGGGAGAATGATTGGACATCTTATACGACATGACAACTTCAAAAGTACTTAACAAGACGGAAGATGAGGAAGAGGAAGACCAGAAATTAGCTATATGAGTCAGTTCAAGGAGAAAGTCGCTGTCGTGTCATATAAAGATAAGATATTTGTGTATTGTGAAAAGACTTCCCTTCATACTTTTTCCGGGGTTAGGACACCATACCTTCCCCTTGCAAAAAATTATATGATAAGCCTGAAAAAAAAAAACCTTACGCAATATCTCCTAATTCAAGGAAGAAAGCTGAAAGACCCATCGTGTGGGGTGTCTACGTGATCAGCAGAAGGAGCTCTACAACTTGGCTCCAAGGAAATTTCAAACCGTCATAACTCCGGAGCTACGCGAGACAGACCCCCGTTTTCGGATCCTTAGTAAATCAGGAGAATGAGCTCTACCACATGGATTAATAACTCCTTATCAGTTAATAAATTCAAACAAATTGTCAAAACCTTGCTGTACAAAAAGGCTTACTATAAAATATCAGATTATCTAGAGGATAAAAAAGCTTGGGACGGGTTTTGCTCCAACTCGAAAAATAACAACTAACAGGCTAAAGGTTTCTTCGTCGCTTCTTTACTTTAGTCTACATACCGAAGCGACAGAAATCATAAATATAACTTTATTTCCGTGTCTGTGTTTAGTTTTATCATTTGACCTTTTCTGAGTGTACATGAATTGTATTTATGGAAATAAAGTCTTTGATTTTGATTTTTTTTTACCCCTTACCCCACCCCCCTTCGAAAAACCCCTCACGACTTTATTGTTAGAGGTATATTTGACGACCTCTGTGGCGCAGCGGACGAAGGGCGAAGTCCAGGGCGTTCTGGATGTTTTCTATGTACAATAAAAAATATCTACCCATAACACAAGCTCTGTTTAGCTTGGGGCTAGATAATGCTGTGTGAATTGTCCAGGATTATTTATTTATTTATTTATATACTAGTTTATAATAATAACTATTTCTATGACCAAAAGATCGTCCTGACTTGATTGAATGGAGACCATATAAACTAGTTGATTTATACGCTAGAGATTATTATCGTAATAATTAATTCGGTGACCCTCCGTCCCTGAACTGGCATAAAAACGTCGTAAAATTAGCCAGTTATTTGGGGAAATAAAAACAAATTGCGTCTTAGTTTGGTTGCTTTGTTGTGGTTTATTTCGGTGTATTTTTTAATTAAAATCTTTGCCGAATAAAAGTAACATTACATTTGGAAGTTAAAGGTTCATTATTAGTGGCCTAAACTTTATTAGCACCATCATCATCATCATCAGCTTATATTAGTTCACAGCTGGACATAGGCCTCCCCTTATGAGCGCCATAGCGCCCTGTCTTCAGCTTGCCGCATCCAGCATCTGCCTGCAGTCTTTCGCAGATCGTCATCCTAATCAGCATCCTAATTAGCACCATGAACTAACTTGATGTTTTTACAAAAACGAAAAACAGACATCTAATTCCCTGTTTTTTAAGTTTTGCGGTACAATTAGCAATTTTAAGGTAAAAAAATTACATGGGGCAAACAGTATCATTTTCTAAATACAACCAAAAGAATTATCAAAATCGGCCCACAAATGTCTGAGAAATCGGCAAACATAGAACCTACCCCTTTTTTTGAAACATGCAAGCGTCTTTAATACGAAAATCAACAAACGCTTTACTAAAATATAGTCTATCCTAACTTTAATGCCTAGCCAATCCTAGCCTCCATTCAAAGTTTGCAACAGCAGTCCGATTCAAAACAGTTTCCTTGCCAAAGATAAGGCTAGTTGTTATAGATACAGACAGATACGGCATCGACAGAATGTCTACAAACTGAGAAGGAAGCCGCATTGAGTTCGCTGTCTAAATAGCCTACTTTGTGTTGTTGTAGAAGCGTATTATCTACTAAGCTGCTAATATCTACGTAGAACAGGAACTGTATTCCAACCAAATTGTATTTACAATGTTTAGTACTTAACCTAAAATAACTGTTGCCGCGTCTTTATATACACTTTGAGAGCTTTCTTTCAATAAATATTGCTTACAATTTTATCTGAAACTCGACGCCAAGCAAGTTAGTTTTACATCTTTGTGTCGTGGTTTGTTTATACAAATATTTCACATCAATTTGGCTAGTGTATAGGCTCAGAAGCCTTCTCAAATTCGGAAAATTGTATCTCAATTCGACGAGGTATCAGTATAATATCAGTATCTCAATAGGAACCCACTCGGTAGGGTAGCCGCGGTGAGCCAATTTTGCGGTGGCAGTATAGTGTTACCAGGTTTGGTAATAATATTCCCAGACGACGTGTTTCGACGACCTCAGTGGCGCAGCGGGCGTAGGTCCGAATGCGACGCTGGAAAGTATGGCTTCGATTCCCTCCTCGGGAAAAGTGTGTAAGTACGATCTGCAGATGTTGATCCCGGGTCGCGGCTTCGCACGCAGTTTCCAAGAAGAAAGTCCTTCCTCGGAATATCGTTTAAGTACCTCCTTACCGAATTTCATTGAGATATTTTCAGCCGCTTAGACGTTTAAAGGTAACAGACAACAGTCAGAGTTACTTTCGAATTTATAAAATTACTAGCTTCTGCCCGCGGCTTCGAACGCGTATATTCGGTATAATAAGTAGCCTATTATTTAAGTTAGGCTTTGCTCTAAGCGTACGCCAAATTTCATTGTTCTTGATTGTTCAGTAGTTTTGGAGATCCTAGGTAACTAAAATTCAGATTTCACAAACTTTCGGCTTTATATTATTGGTAGGATAGAATGGATCTAGTTCCCATAACACAAGCTCTGGCTTAGCTTGGGGCTGGATGACGGTACGTGAATTGTCCAGCATCACGTAAAATTTCGTATCAGTCCCTTGAGGGCTAGACTGTATATACCTACGTCGAGTCTAGCCCTCAGAGGGGACTGTTACTCAACTCGGTTGCTCCTTGTGCAATCTAATCAGCTAGTCTAGCCCGGAATGTTTGGAGAGGCATTCACTTCGTTAGGTTTAATGAAATGATGGAGGGTTTTGCGGGAGCCTTTCTGTTAGGGAATTTGATTTCGATGTTGAGAGCTTTGGGATATTGTTGGGGAAGTTAGTTATGTCTATTTTTTAGACACAAAAATGCTGATATTATAGGGGACGGACGGTATAGGCACAGATTAGATAACGTTACTTCGGTATAGGTATAGGTAAGCGATTTTTTTTGGGATAAGCACTAGGATTTGGCTCTGTTATTGGTAATTATAGTTTGGTACGCGCATGAAAATAATTTATTTTGTCGATGCTGATGCTGATAGACTCAAAGGATGGTATAATGTAGGTACCTATACAATAGCCAACCTCGATGTAGAATGTTTGTAAACAAACCGCCTATACTTAACCTACCTAAACTTCACTCTGTTGCCGCATCATTTTATTACACTATTTACAGTACTTGTCGATTGAGATTCTTCCTATAAATTTTGCTTACAATTATATCTGAAACTCTACTATTACGTAATGCCCATAATCCCCACGCTGGGCATGCGGGTTGGGGATCGCAGTTTGGTGGTAGAATGGTTCTGCAGGGGGCGCTGCTGTCCGCCCCCGGTGTATATCCCTCAGTCGCCTTTTACGACACCCGCGGGAAGAATTGAGGTGGTGCAAATTCTAAGCCGGCACCACACAGCATTACACGAACAGCATGTACCTTCACAATTGTACTTACTCACTGTTTCTTAAGAAAATAAATACATATGTATAAGTAAGTGAATTCTTTAAGCAATTCCAGAAAAAACTTCTTTCCGTATTTTCAAGGAAAACTCCGCAATAGCGACTAAACGTTTTCTCCGATGTCTCATTACAACTTCTCGCCCTCTATTTGACTAGAGGGGACGAAAGGATCTCTCACGACGCTATAAAGTCCTGCTATAGGCATTGCAATCTGTCTTTACGCGCGATATTCTATCGGAACTATCTCTTTCTGATAAGAGCACGGTCCTAAATAGCAAAGGGTGCTGCGAAATGATTTTTCTCTGGATTACAGTGGTTGATTGAAAAACTGTTGACTGTTGTCGTTTCACAAACATATTTACAGTACCATGTCAATTTATTAATGAAATCTTGTTGTACACTCATAGAAATATCAATCGGTTCCATAGAATAAAGCGATTATAATTTAATTCTAGAAATAAGAATAAACTCCCTGTGCCCACAACTAGGCTACACAAGATTAATGTATCTTTTAAAAGGTACGGGTATACCCTTCTACAACAAAACTCCAAGTGAGTTGCAAAAATTATCAATAAATAAATTCAAACAAATTGTTGAATATATCGTTTGTGAAAAGGCGTAACGACAAAATATCAGATTATCTCTAGAGCAGCGGTTCTCAAACTTTTTTAGCGACGGAACCCCTCCATTTGATGGAGCCCTAAAATAAGTTCATTGCTTAAATTAGTTAAAAGTGGAGAGTGGAGCGAGCCTCGAAAATTTTAAATTTTTTTAGCGACTCGGGAAATTTCAGCTAGTAAAGACTATATAGAAACGGCGAGTAGAACGGAATTTAGGAAGCGGGAATTCCCGGGAGCAAACCCTAGTACGTACATATCCGCCATGCGCAAAATATTCTCATAGAGCTTTGAAAAATCCGCAATCACCGAAAATGCGGTCATTAGATAGAGATTTTCAAAAAGATAGAAAGATTCAGAAACCTTATTTCTAAAACAGTTTGATGAGGTAAAATAATTTGCGGCCTTATTGCTTACTATCGCGACTTCTTCCAGGCAGTTCCAGGCAATCAAAATTTAAAAGAAAAGATTAAAAGATGGCGTTGCAAGTGTTAATAAGTGTTACTTAATATTAAGTAAAACTCATTCAAATGGTGGCATAAATCAAGATGAGGGGCAAAACGAAAGAATTATTATAGTTACGACAAAATAAACACAAAATTAAATACTTCTCGGACTAGGATTATACAAAATCGTTACCTTCTATGCCAAACCTCGCTTAAAAACACCATTAGTCATAATACTTTAACAGCATTGTTCTGGGGTCATTCCCCGCTAACCACAATATTACTTACGTAGCTATTTCACACCCTGGCAGGGTGGAGGGGTGGCAGGTAAGGCCGGAAATAGTTACGACTGCCTGCTGGGTTGCGACTTTCGTAATGTTTCGCTTTGAACAATTTGTTAGACGCGACTATTAGTCTTGGACCAGCATAATTAAAGAGAGAGATTTACCGACACGGAAGACCAGCGCTATCGTGAAGTAACATTACCAAGTGACCGAGAAACCGAATCTTACCGAAAAACTACCATCTAAGACTCGTGTGGTTTATAATTTATTTATTTAAAAATAAAGGTTAGTATGCATGTTTTGCTATTAGAAAATGACCACAAAACGCAAAAGATAAACGAGTGGTGGAGAAAAGGTTAAAAATAGAAGCTCCGTCTCAGGTTTTTTAGAGTGACAACATAATATACGAGTAAAAGTTTTGTTTAATGGCCTTGAACCTGAAGTCTTTGATACCTGCGACATTTTGTCGTATCGCACGATAAAAGCCTCCAGCATAACAAACTAAAACGTGCCTCTGATAGGTCGGGGCGCGTGCTAAACGTCTATTAATTTTAAAAGGACTCTACTAAATGCACTTATTTGGTAGGTATCCGTGTGTATGTGTGCGGTGAGACTTGAATTTAAAGCGGGTAAAATCGTAGGTAGTGATTTTTGTAATCTGCAGTGTTTTAGCCAAACAGTTGAACTAGACGTATCCAGTGCATGTTAGTTAGGTACTTATTGCATTACTTCTGAAAACAGTTTCAATCGCGGACCTAGTCTTTAAGAGAAATATTAGCATCCTGGCTGTGTGGTGCCTAGCTAATTGCCACCAAAACTCTTCTTGCGGGTGTCGTCAGAGGCGTATAAGGTATATCAACCATAGGCCGGCAGCGCCTCTTGCAGGAAAATTTTATTTGAACCCCAACCCGCATGAACAGCGTGGGGATTATGATCACCCCCCACGTGATAAAAGCCAATAAGGTGCTAATCAGGGAGGGGCTGCGTCCAGCAGTGGACCACTAAGTACTGTATAAACTAGTACCCCATAAGTAAGTACCTACTGCTTACGTTTGCCTGTTGAACTGGCCCCCTAAGATATGAGTTTGGAAAAATCCGGTCCGTACCGTAACTACCAAATGATTTTTGCTAGTAGACCTTAGTTTTCGACACTGATATCAGCCCTTGATTAGAGCACAGTGAATTTTAAACCTTCGTTTTCGTTAATATATTCTGTGCTAAATCGGTAGACTACTCTACCGATGTAGGTATATGTAAATGGTTTCAGGAGATAAGCATTATGTTACCTACTGGAAAATGCTGTTTCGCGCGTTTAAATAAAGTGTAGCCCAATTATAAGACTAATTATACTTTATGCAAGTAAGTAATCATCTGCAAGCTGCCTGTGTGCCGGCTTAAAATTTACACCATCCCAACTCTTCCCGTGGGTGTCGTAAGAGGCGACTAAGGAATTTCCACTGAGGGCGGGCAGCAGCGTCCCAGAACAATTCTACCACCGAACTGCGATCTACAACCCGCATACCCAGTGTTGGGATTAATGGCATTACCCCCCTGAGATAAAAGCCAATAAGACGCTTATCAAGGGGAGGCCTACGTCCAGGAGTGGACCAATGTAGGCTGTTGAGGTGAGGTGGAGTTAAGGTAAGTACCGATCATTTTAATACAAAGTTTGTGGTCTTGGCAAGTTGTTTGTATAATGAATGTCTTATCTTAATGACTACCTAAATATTATACCTAATGCAATTTGCTTGCTTAGTCAATTTGGCTAACCTCTGATAGGTGTTTGGCGTTTGCTTATTTGAGTAGGCAGAACCTGTTTTCTAGAGGTTGGCTTGAGGTTATCCTACAATATCTAGATGTTGTGTTATCAGTTTTTTGGTGTGAGGCGCCGCGGCGGACCTAAGCTGGATGCGGCAAGCTGAAGACGGGGCGATATGGCGCTCATTAGGGGAGGCCTATGTCCAGCAGTTGATTAATATAGGTTGATGATGATGATGTAGTACCTACTGTATGGCAGGATGAATTACCGCCCGAACTCAGATTTAAGCATCTTTCAACAAGTGACGAATTTTTGAGATTTTCATTGAAAACGGTCGAAAAATCGCGACTTGAGACGCGCTTAAATCTGAATTCGGTTTGAGAATTCGGGGGATAGTCATCATCATAGAAATACCTAGGGCAGTGGCTCTCAAACTTTTATAGCGACTTTTGGAAAACGAAACAATTGACGGAGCCCTAAAGTAATTCGTTGCCTAAATGAATGGAAGCGGAGAGAGTTGCCATGCCAAAATGTTTGTGTCGGTTGGGGAAATTCGTAAGCGCGAAGAGAGCCAATGAAAAAAACGGCGAGCGGAGAGCCTCGACAATTTTTGAGACCGAGATAAATTTGGCTTGACAGAGCGTTATTTTTTGGTAAGAATAACAGTCTGACAAGCGGAGCGAGCCGCAAAAATTTTTGAAACTTTAGCGATGGTGGAAGAATTTGTGGAAGCCATAGCAAAAACGACTGCGAGCGGATCGAGCCGCTATAGTTTGCTTCTTTTTCGTTTGGAAAAAAAGCGTTTTAAAATTATTATAAGAAATTTATTTCGTACTAGTGCTTGATGTGATGACTGTATCGTTCGACCTAGGTACCTACTCAGGAAACTCAGGGCGCTCTGGGTTTCGCTTTCGCGTGTTCTCTTTCGCACTCATTGAATTTCGAATAGCTTATTGCAC
The DNA here is from genome assembly GCA_963564075.1 of Eupithecia subfuscata. Classification (NCBI taxonomy): domain Eukaryota; kingdom Metazoa; phylum Arthropoda; class Insecta; order Lepidoptera; family Geometridae; genus Eupithecia; species Eupithecia subfuscata. The sequence goes on from OY751108.1 coordinate 1,542,780, forward strand.
TTCATAAAAGCAAGCAGGTAGCAGTAGCAGGTATTCTAGGCAAAAAGAACCATATAAAAGAATCTGCAACTTTTTTTTCTTTACTACCTATTTTTTTTAATTATGACCAGGATTATCGCGCGCCGCTACAGAGACTTCGCGGAGCCACAGGGCTCCGCGTAGCACACTTGAGTACCATAGCTAACCTAGGGAATAGAAGATTACTTTTAACATGGATAATCCATGTTAAGAGGAATACGACAAAAAATTATATGAAAATAAGCCTGATATCAATAACAGAAGCATGAACAGAAGGACTGGTTTTAGGAAATTATTGAGTGTGTTAATAGGTTTAGATTTACAACGGGAGCCAGCTGGAGAGGTAAGTGGTGTTGCATTCAGACAGGACCATGTTTGTCAGGTTCGCTAGTGATTTAAACAAAAAGTTCTGAGCATTTAGGAATTAATATCTAGACTCACTAAAACTTCATGATGTGTCCGGTTCCCTCGATGCACCCACTGTACATTGGAGGGCAGCTCAAGCCCTCTGCATGGCACAGTCACATTTGTGCCCTTGTCTGCAGCCACTTCTCTGAACTCTATTTCCTCGGCAGTGGTGAACGGGAATACTGTAGGATAGATGTGAAAAATAATGAGTTAAGTGTATAGGTTGTCAATGGGGTAGGTGTCTTGTTTATTTGATCATTGGCAAAATAATTTTTAGACCTATTGGCAATATTTTTTCTTATTTGTCTTAGGTGTACTTATAGATTTTTTTGGAATTGTGCTATTGTTCAAGTATTTGGTAAAGTGCTAAAACAGTGGTTGAACTTTGAACACTGAATATTTTTTGTTTTGTACCTACCTATTTGTAGGTACCTAGATAGATTTTGAAAGAAGCAATTTTTCTGAGAAACTTACGGTATTTACTTATTTAAATAAATGAAAAATTTATATTTATAAGTAAATACCGTAAGTTTATAATAATAATATAACAGGACAGGACCGAACAGAATTACTTAATAAAAAGACAAAAGCACAGGTTAAAGGCTCAAAAGAAATTTTATTTACCTTCAAATCCGAGGCAGAACACGGTCAACAATAAACGTCCGAAAAACATTTTAATAACTACATCTACCTACACAGCTAAGAAAATATTTGGGCTATTTTTTTATCTAATTTTCACATTACACAATAATTGAATTAGGGTAAATGACGGAAGGCGAAATAAATAGGAAATAAATCACAAAACAAACGTCTTCACTCCATTGATAAAATTCATAGACTAGTTTTTTTCTTTTTATTTTCCCAGAGTTTGGAAAAGTATTGCTAGACGTAAATATTTCACAATGCTGCCAGAACAACTTAATAAAGCAGAGGATACATCGATACACCGAATAGTGTAAAAGTACCATTAAATAAATAAGTAATGCTGTACAATTCACACAGCATTATCTAGCCCCAAGCTAAGCAGAGCTTCTGTTATGGGTACTAGATAACTGATATATTAATACAATACACTACATAGATTTTTTTTATTATCTAAATAAAAAATCCAGAACACCCTGACTGAACCCCGAATATCACCCTGAATATCTGCAGGTCGTACAAACATTTGTCCCGTGGCGGGAATCAAACCCGCAACCTCCTGCGTCGCAGGCGGACCATCAACCGCTGCGCCACAGAGGTCGTCAAAGAAGTAACTCCAATCTTCGAGTCATCTAACCAATATTCATAATTTAGTAACCCTAGACAATTCACACAGCCTCATGATTAAGTAAGGCTATAATAGAATTAAGGGGCCTCGGTCCAGTTTAATTATCGACAGAGCCTAGGAGGTTCAAACCGATAAACAATTATTATTTAACAAATAAAATTACGGAGGCGGACGGTAGCCGAGCCAAGCAAGGCGTTCGCGGTGCGGATGTCTTCACACTGCAGCCAGCCGTGCGAGAGCCGGTGGCGTCTCGGAGGCGTTTTGAAGCCTTGTGTCGGTCACGGCGGCGTCGCATTATTGTAAAGATGTCCTTTTTAAAATCATTTTTATAATATCTATACCTACGGCAATCGTATAAACAACGATGTGGTTGGAATAGTAAAATCATTTTTTCGGTATAATCTATTTTACTTAGCGCCATATTCGGGTCATATGCTTAAAATTTTGTAAATAAATACAACTCGTAACTCCGCTAGTAGCACGCCTCTGTGTGAAGACACTCCTTATCTTAGAGCATTTAGAACGAATGCTCTAAGCTCCTTATACTTGCTGATATACAATGCTCACACGCCACGCCTCCGCATCGCCACCGCGACGCGACCGTCGCGGACGCCGCCTGTTTGTGTCGCCGAGCCGACCCGCCACGGCCGTGCACCGCTTGCGGTGTGTGTGTAGTCTTTCATATTAATTCATATGATACAGCTCGCACGCCTTCGCCTCCGGCCCGGCCCCGGCGGCGTCTGTGTGTGACGGCTTTAAGTGAGTTCTCGTTCTCGGTCTTAAAACCATAGCCACGCCTGTCATAATACCTCGTAATACCTTGTCTGTGCTTCGATTCGACAACTGCACAACCATAGACAAAAATATAGATTTTCTTCAGACATGGCCGCTTTCGGCAATACAACATCTGCAATGTTTTGTAAATTCATTTATATAAAATGAAAAGAGTGTTTTTTACATATTTATAGTGTTTAGTGGACCGTGCAAAGTGCTGTGATAGTTGTAATGGATGCAGATAGCGAGTACGAAAATAAGAAAGCGATTCGTGATGCAATTCAAACTATAGAGACAATTCAGTCGATGATCGACGTTTCAGCTGATAGACTCGAGGGTTTGAGGACACAATGCTCGACAAGCGCGGAGCTGACGCAGCAGGAGATACGGACCCTGGAGGTGAGAGTTAGCTCGCTGTAGGAAGTCGCTGTGCCCTTGAAATTGGCGAGTTCCGAACTCCCGGGTTTCAAGGACTTTTCTGAGCTCAAGGACCCGCACTAAATAGTTCAGTGCCGATGTATTGCAGAGAGACCTTGGCTATCGGGTTTCCCGTTTACGCCACTACAATTACCTACTCATATTTACAAGGCTACAAATACAAACAGATGTGCTCAAATATTATTCCAAATATAATCAGTTCTTATTCAATTGATCAGTTATTTCAGCGTAAGTAATACAAACTCGCTCATTAGTAGCATTTCATTTGAAAATAATGAGCATAGAAATCATGTTTGCATACAAATGAGGGAAATAACATTCTTTCAGAGAGAGTGGGCCAAACTATGTAATCTGTGTAAAGGAATTTCATGACTCTGTGATAAGATAAAGCGCATCTCTTGTTGATAATAGGTATTCTTTTGAGTTTTCTATTATCTTGTAGTAAGTAATGTGTCATGTCATGATTCTTAGTAAGTACTGATAGTTGACAACCAAATCTAAATGCTTGGTCATGGTTGCTTAAAAACTTAACTGTAGATAGTTATGTGGCTGAATTTTGCAGAAGGTTTTCATTTATCGTAAAATGTAAGTAAAGGGCATTGATAAATGAGCCTTGTGCAAAACTATATACCTAGCTGTTAGGGAAAATGTAGCCATCCAATATCGTAAAATTCTGCTACCCGGAATGTTTTCTTCCAATATAAAAAAATAACAACTTCATTTGTCTTAGTGTTATGCTAATCTCAAAATAGTTTTCACTAGAAAAAGACTGCAGTTTAAATGTATCTTTCTGGCTTCATATTTCTGCATACCTATTATAAAAATCACTGTATATTGTATTTCTGTTTCCATAAAATATTCAATGTGTCATAGGCTCTGTTATTTATAATGACAATACAAATTGTCCATTGCTCTATTCAATGGAAATGAATAGGTCATGCTTCTAGACTTATATGGAGGATCAAGTCACACATAAGATAGGCAGTGCAAATTAGTTTATGGCACAGACATTGGTCTCTGACAAGGAAATTAGTAACTTATCTACTACCTATGGGAGCGTTCAAGTATTACGTAACGCAATTTGGGGGGGGGGAGGGGGTCTCGTAAAACTTTAAGATGCGTTACAGGGGCGGGAGGGGGTCTGTCATACAACACATTACGTAACATTGTTTCTAAAAAATTAGGGAATTAAAACTCCCAAACTGGCAACCCTTTTCATTTACGCTACGGGGAATCCCTCGATTGTATATCTCTTTAAAAAATAAAAAGTGCATGGAAAAGATTATCTGTTTTTGTAGTGTTAACCTACACCTATGAAAATTTTAAAAGAAATTCAATAAACATTATTTCTTATTCAACAATAATTTACAGTTGAACATTTTACTTATCTAAGGGGAGGAGCGCTTATTTTGTAAGCCCAAAGAAATAAAAGTTATTGTTTTGGAACTGGTTTTTTAGAATTTATATGTAACTCAAAAATTCAGACAGGGCTTGAGCCCTCTATATTCTACGGGAATGTGTTGCCAATTACGCTATTAAGTCGACCACCGGCCCTGCTGAAAACCTGGGCCATTAATTTTAAGGATAATTTTATAAGTACTTAGGAAGACTAAAATATACACATATCATCTCTAGGAGCTACTTTTCTGTCACATGTTAACATTTAGTTTATAAGTCTTAGTCATAATCATAACATAACTGAATGAAACAATTAGTCAGTGCCTATCTATTCAATTAGACAATAATATAGACAAGAAAGGTGCTTGACTTTGATAGAACTTATTTATGTGTAGCTTTGATAATAATAATAAATGAACAACAATTTCTATCTGAGAAGACTTTTGACAAGGCACAAAGATACCCTCTAATTAACAGTGATCGGAATTAGGTGAGCTAAAATACCTAAAGTTCAAAGAACAGAGGCAAAAAAAATGGAGACTTCCTTACTACAATAATTTTATTGGACCCAATTGGGACGAAAATGGAATAATTGTCAAATAAGTAAAGCAAGTATATTTAATATTAATGTTTATATAATATTACGAACTAATTCAAATCATTTCTAACCATCCAACCCAACCAACCATCTTTTTAACCAACTGCAAGAAGTTTAGTATCTTTTAACTTACATTTCTAATTGTTATTACTCAGGTAAAAAACTGATTCACCTCATTGTTTTCTTTACCCAGAATAGCCGAAGCTTTAATATTAATATTATAATTTATGACCATGTTCATAATCAAAAACTTTGGATTTCTCTAGATGAAAGCACCGATTATTTAGGTCGTTATATATTATACATTTTCTAGTAAAACCTTTAAATGTAGTAACAAACAAACCATTTTTAATAGTTTGCAAAATGTTAGAAAAGGTGAATCTGTGCTAGAAAAAGAAACTTTAAGAACCGATTTAGATTATATTGACGAATATTTTAAAATCTTTCAAATTTCATTAAAACGATTACAAAAGTCTAATTTATTGTTAACAGAATCTTTGCAGATATTTGACGAAACAAGAATTATTCTAAGCTGGTGTTCATCTGAAAGAGTCAAAATAAAACTAGAAAATGTTATGGCCAGAAAACCCGATCTAGATACATTAAGAGATATTTGTGAGAATTTAGAAAAAGAATCGGAGAATGAAAATGAATCTTTGTCATACTATAAATAATGTACCTATAACTTCAGTTGATGTTGAAAGGTCCTTCTCTACCTATAAAAGGATCTTAAGTACAAAAAGAAATCGTTTAAAGATTGAAAATATGGAAAAACTCATGATAATTTATTTTAATACTTCAGACGAAAATACATCTGATGATGACAAAGAAAACTCCATTCCTGATGGTGATGAAACATTTAGCTATTCAGATTAACTGACTAATTTCTACATCAACAGAAATAATATTCTCCTGTGTCTCTTAACATTTGGTTACTTTCATAATTTTTACGTTGATTCCAATGATTGTACAACATGAATAAATGGTGTGAAAACTATAAAATTGCTTTTTTAATCTTTACCTACTTTGTTAGTCACAATAATATTATAAATGTGAAAGTTTGGATGGATGTTTGTTACTTCTGGGACGAAAAAATAAACGGTCGAAAAATTGGGACGAAAAAATATTTAGTACTAAGGCGTCTCCATTTGGTCTCTGTTATTTTTCGAACTTTAGGTATTTTAGCCCGCCTAATTCCGATCACTACTAATTAAGCTAAAAAGTGTATGCGAAAGGAACAGCTTGGGATTTATTTATTGAAGGACTTGCAGCGAAAGGATCACATTAAATTTTACATTATAAAATTAATTAAATTTAGATAATAAAACCAAGATATTATATCTTAAATTCTCTGGGACCACTCAGTCAGAGGAGGTCGTAACATGGCAAAAATATTAATATTACTGGACTAAACTTAACTCATGCTAACAATCAATAATAAATAATTATGAATTGCTAATAAAGTGCTTATTATGTTTCTTAATTTGATCCTTTTTAACCCCCGATGCAAAAAGAGATGGGTGTTATAAGTTTAATGTGTCTGTCTGTGGTATCATAGGTCCCAAACTGACAAACCGATTTAATTTTTAATTTTGTTCTTGTGATGAATCTATCTACAATATTTGGGTTGTTCAAAGCATCTTATGTCATCTTCGGTTTTTCCACCATCTCACTTAAAATGATTCGAATGTATTACGTTAGTCTCACCTCTCGTCAACATAAAACTTCATCATCAGTTTATAAATTGGTATGTTCTTTCAGGGTAAGCTAGTGAAGCACTTCTCCAGACAGCTTGTCATAAAGGCCAGCTTCTGTGAGGAGGTGCGGAGAGAGCTGCGGGACGTACCGCGTTTGGCGCAGTGGCTGCGGGTGGTGGGGCTCAGTCCGGAGGCTATCGAGGTAAGATGTTAGGGCTTTAATGGTAACAAAGCTAACGACATGCAATCCCAGCGAGCGAAGCGAGCCGCAAACTTATCGAGCGAAGCCAGTCGTGCTGATACAGTCAGCATAGTTAGTACATGCTGTATGTGCCAGTGTGGCGGACGAAGCGAGCCGCACTGTTTGTATTGATATGCTGGCTGTGCCATTGCGGTGAACGAAGCGAGCCGCGTACCATCACACTGAGTAACACACGCTTTAGCATAGTACACTCTAGCATAGCACACACAAGACGTATCACATACTCCACTGCAACTGTGTCCCTGATACAGCCTAGGTACCCGAGTTCGTTTTGACCCAGCAATTCGATAATACTCCAAGCGGTACCTATGCTCTTTATCAATCAATTTGTCTGTATATTCCAGGTGGTATAATATGCTCTATATCAGTAAATTAGTCTGTGTATTCCAGGCGGTATGCTCCCGCGTGATGACAGTGGAGGCGCTGCGCGAGCGCTCCGACCACGAGATGAAGGCGCTGCTCGCGAGCGCGCGCGACGAGGAGGTGCTGCGGCTGTGTCGCGCCATGCAGCGGCTCAGGACGTATATAGGTACTACGATAAAACTTCTACATGTTTTTACAGTAAATCCGCCGTCTTTACTGTGTGTTTGCGCCGCGCAGAGGTCGTAGACCGGAGCTGCCAAGCGTTTGTCGCACACATCGAAACGGCTTGTACCATTCTATGCCATAATGATAATGGTAGGTACAAAGTTTTCTTCATCGCTAAGCTACGTTCTATGATGTGTACAAAAAATTCATTCTTTGATAGATGCCACATCATCAAACTTCGAACAACTCTCTGTTGCCAATTGCATGTGTATTTACCAGTATCTTTCCCCCCAGAGGCCCTAAACCGCGGCGAAGGCGTAGAAACCGGCGGCGCAGAGCTCACGCTGTTCTGGGACTCGTGGGAGCGGCACGCGCGCGCCTCGCCCCGCGCGCGGGCGCAGCGCGAGGCGCGCGCGCGCAACCACGCCAACAACCTGCACACCCCCACCGAGCACTCCACCCCGCAGCCTAGGAAAGGTACCTAGCTTGTTATTTAACACTAGAAATAATCTATTCAATTCAATCAAATTCATGAGAAATAATCTATTCAAAAAAATGCGGTTCACTTAGCTATTCTCGCTGTTTGAGGGCTTGAAAAAAACTGTGAAAAAAACTCGAACTCTGTTAAACGCGACCACTGCCGCTCGAATCGATCAATGTAACTGAGTACCTAGTACGAAAAAGTAAGTAGTACCAGTTACGAAAAATGGTAAATATTCCAATGAATCCAAATCCACGCAGATCGGTCCTAGGTTATGGTTAAGGTAGAAAATACTCTTATTTCCGCATTTGGACTCGTAGTTGGTACATTATGCGTTTCGTTAGCTAGCATATCCAGCGGTCCAGTAGAGCAGAATCTTCCTGGGATCTAGGTCGTAGGTTGAATATATGAAACTGCCGTGAATAATAACTTTCATACTGTTGCTGAAATTTAACACCACCATAGAAAACTAAACCTTAATAACATTGTTACAGCATCAAACACCTCAACAGGCGGCAAGTCCCCCACAACACCCGTAGGCAAGCGGAAGAACAACTCCAGTTCAACTGCGACCAGGCTGCCAACGCCCGGCGCGCCGCTCACCAAGTCCCGCTCTCACGAGTCACAGCTGTCTGTCAGGCCGGATGATAAGGACCTCAGGTAAAATGCAATTGATCTTATACGATGCTCTTTGCGAAACACTAAACATGAATGATGATGACTGGAACTTGATCCAACGTAACCGACCTGAGCGTGACGCTGAAGTGTCACGCTAGGTCGGTTACGCACATCTAGTCATCCCGTACTGGTTTCTCATAAGACGATTCCCCTTCGATCACACAGCGATCCGATGCGGTGATACGCTAATTCACGCCGCGCCGCATCGCTTCAAGTCTAGATCGCTCACGTAGGACGCCGCGTTGCATTAGGGCTAGATGATGTCCTGATGAAAATGTCCGGCGTTATTTAATTTTAATTTATTTTCCAGTGACAACAGCCAATCGTCGACCTCCCACGTGAACACGGAATCAACCCCTCCCGCCTCCCCGCGCGACCCGGAACCTGACAACACGCCCCTACATCGACCGCTACAGAACTTTCACAATAATAACGTGAGTAACACAATAATAAGGAAGGTCGTAGACGTAAGAATCGATGCCTCCAACTCACCCCGTGGGTATCGTAACAGTCGACTAAGAGAATCTAACAGAGGAAGGGCAGCAGGTTCCTTTTGTGTAGTTTAAACACCTCAGCCACCGGCAAAACCCCCTTGTTTGGGGGGAGCAGCAGTGAATCTGATGAGGAAACTTAAGCAAAAGTTACAACAGCGAAAAGTCTACTTTGAGTCATTCAATAAAACAAAGTAAGAGCTGCATCGTGAGAATTAATACAAATATTTCCCCTCCTCACCTCAACAGCCAATAATGGTCCACTGCTAAGCGCAGGCCTCCCCCTGATAAGCGACTTATCTCATGGGGGGTAATGCCCATAATCCCCACGCTGGGGATACGGGTTGGGGATCGCAGTTCAATGATAGAATTGTTCTGCAGGGGGCGCTGCTGCCCGCCCCCGGTGGATATCCCTTAGTCGCCTCTTACGACACCCGCGGGAAGAGTTGGGGTGGTGTAAATTCTAAGCCGGCACCACACAGCGATACAAACATCTACAAGAGCTTAATTCTACGAAATTTAGTGAAAATCTGTCTAAAACTGAGGTTTTACACGGTGAGCCGCGTATCACCAGGGGAAAGGGGGGCTAAAAAATTGCTATAAAACATTACGTAATTAATGGAGGACCCCTTATCGGTGTGTAGACTCTATAACATGTAACTTTCCCTCCGCAGGCTATCTACGCGCTAGGCGGCGCACCCCGCTCTCCCCGCACCCCGACCGTCTCTCGTTGCATGGCGCACGACATTGCGCATCGCTTCACGAAGACATTCAACATGATCGCTACGTGCGATTACTGCGACAAACAGATGCTCTTCGGACCTTCGCTCAAGTGTAAGGAGTGCAAGTTCAAGTGTCACAGGTAAGAAAATATACTTGTCAATTGGTAACGGGAAGTTAGGAAATAGACTTGTCAATTCTTAACAGGAAGTTAGGAAATAGACTTGTTAATTGGTAACAGAAAGTAGACTTTTCAATAGTTAGCTATGAAATAGACTTGTCAGTTGGTAATATGAAATTAGGAAATGGACTTGTCAATTGATAACAAGAAGTAGACTTTCGATCATTAGCTAGGAAACAAACTTGTCAATCGGGGCTAGGCTAACAGTTTTGTGCCTCAGGTACAGTTGGATTGAGGAGTGGAAGTCGATCTTCGCGAATTCAACGCTAGAAGCTGGCGAGAGACAGCTCAAAACTAAGATATGCTTGAAGACGTTCTGTAATTTTACAAAGGACTTCTGTAGACATCTCAACTGATAGACTAGGAACCATGAAAATGTATCATGAAGATTTGAACTCGTTCCCTCGTGGATCAAACACGAACGCGGTAGGTACACTCGCACCATATAACTGAAGGCTTTAATTCTCTAAAATACGCAATGGTTTCGTTTTCTTTGTGGAAATTGGAACTCTGATTCGGTGTATAAGAGACCTACTCTTAAGTCAATTGGCCGAAACCAAACACGAAATTTCGTGTTGCAGAATTAAAATAGGCCTCCTGTTATTTCAATAGCTTTTACATCATGTGTCGAAACACAGAACATCAGAAAGGTTCCTGTGCAAAGGTCGTATCCGATTGTGTCATTATGACACAAGCCTGAGACACAGAAGGTTCCGGGTTCGATTCGACCTCACCTCCTCACCTCAACAGCCTATATTGGTCCACTGCTGGACGCAGACGCGCAGGCCTCCCCCTGATAAGTGCCTTATCGGCCTTTATCTCATTGGGGGCATTGCCCATAACCCTCATGCTGGGCATGCGGGTTGGAGATCGCAGTTCAGTGGTAGAATTGTTCTGCAGGAGGCGCTGCTGATATCTCTTAGTTGCCTCTTACGACACCCGCAGGAAGAGTTGGGGTGGTGCAAATTCTAAGCCGGCACGATTCCCACCGCGAGATAAATATATGTTAGGCATCAAGTGTTTCTTATCCAGTAATGTGAAGTTCTTGTTGGCAGGGATTGTGAAAGTAAAGTTCCTCCTTCCTGCGGCCTACCTCCAGAGTTCGTGGTGGCCTTCCGAGAGAAGTACCACAAAGATGGTAAGACTAACAGTAAGCACCTTTTTATCTCATTTGTTCTTCTAACCGTGCAAATCGATATTAATAATTTCGGATCGGTCTACGGTAGACTCGAACGAAATGCACATCAAATCGAAGAGCGTAAAAAATTAGTCGATCGGTCGTCGAATTAGTCGTCACGGAGGCGTTTTGAAGCCTTATGTGTAGATCAAGGCGTTGCATTATTGTAAACATGTCCTTTTGTAAATCATTTTTATAATCTAACGTTTCTGTTGTTATAGTGCGTAAACCTCGCACTCTGGATAATTTCTAATTTCTAAGAAATCAAATAATATCGCAAAAATTTTTTCAAGGTTCCCGTCGAAGTCGAAAATTTTTGCGATATTATTTGATTTCTTAGAAACATTTTTATAATCTTTTATACGGCAGTCGTATAAACAACGATTTGGTTAGAATAGTACAAAATTTTTTTCGGTATAGTCCATTTTATTTAGCGCCTTATTCGGGTCATATGCTTAAAATTTTGTAAATAAATACAACTCGTAACTCCGCTAGTAGCACGCCTCCGCACCGCGACGCGTGGCGTGCTCTCTGTGTGAAGACACTCCTTATACTTGCTGAAATACAACCCTCGCACGCCACGCCTCCGCCTCGCCACCGCGCCGCGTCGCGCACGCCGACTGTTTGTGTTGCCGGGCACCGCTTCGCCACCGCTTGCGGTGTGTGTGTAGTCTTTCATATAAATTCATATGATACAACTTGCACGCCTTCGCCTCCGGCCCGGTCACGGCTTCTGTGTGTGACGGCTTTTAACCTACGAATCAAAAGATAAGTCATTTCAATGGACCTCAGGAACCCCCTGAGATCTCGACCAAATTATGCGCGAAACAGTGGACATTCATGATATTTTTTCAATCAAAGAAAAAATTTAGAATTCTATGTCACTTTTAGCAAGGTGTGACGCATAGAGGAATTACAGAGAGGAGGTGTTCTATTTAGATTTCCCTAAGAAACAACGCGTGACACTTTGCGGGATGAGGGGGTGTTAGATCCCGCCCACTTTGTTGTTTTCCATCTACCGGTGAGAAGCAAAACTGCTCGCTTCGTTCTGTTACGTAGTTTAACTACCTCACACCAGATGTCACTAAGTGTAGGATGTAATAGGGACGTACTCAGAATTTTCGTACCATTACCTATTATGTAAACAAGTACCTAATACTTGCCTGAATCAAAAGTCGCGTGATGCGAATGAAGCTTGATACTTAACATAAGTCTTTTGATATGGTCAAGTAATATTAATTTCAGAGGCAGAAAAAATAATAAACAAATTAAGTATGTCGAATTTTTATTTTTTCCAATTCGAGAAGAAACCTTCTATACGATCCCGCAATCAAAACTCCTCTATCACGACGGCATCTTGTAGCACTCTCAAAAGGGGGGGGTCCTGGGGGGCAAGAGGGGGTAAATTTTTTGTTGCTATAGAAATCACTCGTCTCCCTCTATACACCCCTTACAGAAAAATCAAACAATATGATTCCGTTTGGGAGCCCCCCTGGGGGGCGGGGGTTCAGGGGGGCAAATCTCAAAAAGTCGGAATTTTCCCTAGGTCATCCGGACTGCCTCTACACGATTCCGCAAAAAAAACATCTCCCCCTCCACCATCAAGGAGAACAATTATGTCAATGAGTCAGTCAGTCAGTCAGTGGTAACTGGTAATCGAGCTTTATAGATATTCACATGATGATGATGAAAATATTGAATTTAAAGCAGGCTTTATTTTTATTTCCTGCGCATTAAATATTTTATTAAAAGTACTTTCCATTGACGAAGCATAGCCGTGGGACACTTGGTAAAATAATTGGATCCTAATTCCGACCCTGTCTTTTTGTTCAATTCATGGTTGATGTTCATAGATGACGATAGATGGCGGTATGTTTAATAAATGATTATAAATTAATAAAAATAATATTTAGGCGACTAAAAAGTCTTTAGGAATGTCAGTAGAACTAATTTCCGTACGTATGATTATTAAAATATATTAATACTGCTCTACTTGGCTATTTATTTTCAGTTCCCATGACACTAGGTGTCGCCATCTATTGTCAAGTAGAAGAAGTATATTTGGAGACGCCGATACGATGAGAGATTTTTCTAGAACTATTCTTAAATTACGCATAAAATTACTTACACATGAAATGTGATGCCATTCATAGCATCAGAACGTCTGTCCGAGTAGTTTTTACAAGTTAGAACACAACACTTCATCCTTTTCTACGTATTTACATGAAAATTTCACGAAATTCCACCCTTCACAAAGTTGCGCACAGGACGAACGACGACAGTACACTGACTAAGGCCACGCCCACTGTGATGACGTCAGGACCTAGTTGAGAATCACAGTGCACAGTTGCTTAGGCCCCCTCCTCTCCGTAACTCCTCTATGGTGTGACGTCACTAGCCCCCACTCCCAAATTTTGACACGCTTTGTTTTGTCATTTTTTGTTTCATTGACAAAAGAAAAAATAGGTGTCCAATATCTTCTGATAATACAACTGACGGACTAAATAGAATAATATTTTTTCTAGATTTTAACCAGATCCCGTGAGTACTGAGATCTAGGCCCAGTTTGACAACCAAACCCGTTAGGTTCGCCCCTTATCTGTTATCATAATATACCGGTAGCCGTAAACCCTACAGCTAAGATCTGTTTGTTTCTGTTCAGGTGCTTACTACGGCTGCGTGTCCCCAGTCGCGGGCCGCGGCGGGTTCCTCTCCTCGCTCACCCACCGCCCGCGGCGACGACACGCGCCGCCGCAGGTTCATCACACGGTCAGTTCATTAGATACTATAAATGTTAAGTCTACTAGTCACGTGATAGCACAACTAGATGTCACTAGTAAATCGAGCCCAGCTTTAGACCTCGCCGACGAGAACGCTTGATCTTGAGCCAAATAGTTTGTCAATAAATTCAGTCTTCTCCGGGAGTTCAAGGTGTTTTATTGTCTAAAACACTTCACCAGTGCAGAAAGGTAGGTAGGGTCGGGTTCAAATACTAAACATATACCTAAGAATAATAAATAAATAAAATCTCGTTTATTGCACACATAACACATATTTTACATTAAAGTCATTTACAACGAGATATTTACCATGATTTTAGTTTTGAGCTTTTCTATGCCGAAATATTGGAAAGCTCAAAACTCAAATCATGGTAAATATCGATCTTCGATCCTTTCGACCCGAAGGGAAAATAATAGCAAAATCCAGATACTGAAACTGCAATCATCCCTTGCAAACTGCACCAAAGAGTACATTTACTACTTGGCTTTGAGTCCTTTTATTATTCTTTACTAGTTTCTGCCCGCGGGCTCGCACGCGTTGTTACTATAGAAACGCTCAAAGGGTATTTCTATCCCATGGCAACCCATTTATGGGGTAAAAAGTAGTCTGTTTATTTTTTATTCCAGGTTTAAACTTAGTCTACATGTCTGAAAATTTCAGCCCGATCCGATCAGAAATTTTGGCGTGTGAAGAAGTAACAAACACCTATCCAAACTTTCGCATTTGTACACAGGGTGGTCCGGATTCCTCTTCAAACACATCATCGTGCAACAGTTCGACGCCGTCGTCTCCAGCGCTGGCGCCCCCACCGCCGCACAAACACAAACAACAGTTCCATTTCCCTGGTGAGTCTACCGTCCATCCATACTATACAGGGTGGATTTTTTGAACGGGGCAGTAAGGGGAGGTACCTTAACCGGTGTAGCTACAGGAAAATGATCTTAGGAGACTCCATAATATTTTAAAGAAATTCATCCCCATTATATATAAATTACAGTGGGAAACGTTTTTTTGCGATTTCTGACTTTAAATTTGCTGGGAATATTTTATTTTATTTTATATATATTGAGGGACAGACCTCAAAACGAAAAGCGGTGCAGATTGTATCAAAATAACAAGGAAAAGAAAGTCATTTTTAGGTTAAGTACTTGTTTAGAAACAATTCACAACGAATTTGGGTTGAGTATAGCTGTACCTAACTGGAAACCACCACCGGCAGAAAGAAGTTGACTGGATATAATAATTCTGCGCAAAACCTCTGATAAGATACAACATAACACTATCTGCGTGCACCGAACCCTCCCATAAATTGACGTGCCTATTATTGAAAGATTTTTTTTTGTTATTATAGTTACTAGTATAGTATTATAATATTACCGTTTTGCACAAAAACAAAACGGATATTATGTGAGTGGAGAAACGGACAGCATGGTTTGAAGAATTGCATTTGAAATATGGATGTATACAGGGTGTTTGGTGGAGGGTTAGACAAACTCGGTGGGTGTGTAGGTGGACCTATTTGTGAAATACAAATTGAAGGAAAAGACCCTAACTGTTTACAATTTTTTTTAATCCCATTTTTTGTATTTTTTTAAGATTTTCCGAAACTTTACGTCTCTACCCCTAGAACTTTTTTTTGGAACATGTTTTCCAGTAAACTTTTTACTTGTTTTTGGTTTCAGGTGTATCCTTCGTCTTTTGAAGGCAATATTTATTTGACAGAACGTGTAAATAATTAGTTATAAGCTCTCAAAGTTAAAAAAAGTTAAAAAATAAACAAGAAGGACAACTTTGCATCGTTTTAAAAAAAAAACTAACAGCGATCGAGGAGTTCAAACGCTTTTAAAAATTTTTCTAAGCATCGCTTATTACAACGGTATACCACATGTAGCCGAAAAGTCTATAAATTTGTCAAAAATTAACACTTAAAGGGAAAACGGAGTTAAAATACAAAAGTAAAAAAAAGATTTTTATTTCTTAAAATTTACATATTTTGTTCAAAAACCTCTCCCCTATTTCTAATACACGCGCGTAGTAGTACGGAGCGTTATCTCGTCTTTCATCTTTGCAAAAGCTGCGTCAATTCTTTCAATCAATTGTTCCTTTGCTTGTATTTCTTTTTCGTAAACCAGCTCTTTTGCACGTCCCCATATGCTAAAGTCAAGAGGAGTGAGATCTGGGGACCGTGCAGGCCATGAGATGGGGCCAAGCCGTCCAATCCACGAGTCGGAGAACGCGTTGTCTAGGAACTCTCTCACTGTGAGACGATAGTGTGCCGGACACCCATCATTTTGAAATACTATTGGTCGATCTTCATGAAATATTGGCACATTGCTCATCAATTCAGGGAGGTCATTTTGCAAAAATTCCAAGTAATTGTCCCCGTTAAGAGTGTCCAGTAAGTAGTAAGGTCCAATGAGATGTCTACCAATCACACCTGCCCAGACGTTGAGAGAAAATTGCTCGAAGAGTTAAGTTTCCCGTTTCTCCAAGTCGCCGAAAGGTATTAGAAAATGTGCTGTGGTGTGGCACACGTCTATTGGAATGCAACTCTCTGTACAGTCTCTGTGCTGCACGTGTACGCATAAATAATATCAGCGTATTCTTCAATGCTGAATTCCGCCATTGTGACAAAAACAACGATAACAAAACAGAACAACAAAGAGTTTATCAAAACATAACAAATTACCAAAATAAGAACGAAATTTAACGATTACAAATATTGATTCGAATTCGAAATTCTGATTTCGAGGGGAGTAGATTTAAAATCAGCGCTGCATGTTTCTGACATTCAGCACAAAGCTGAATCTACTCCCTTTGCCTATGATTAGTTTTTTTATTTTTGTGTTAATTCTAGTTTAGGTTAAGTAATTTATAGGCAATAAATGATTTATTATTATTATTATTATTATTATTTCGAAATTCGAATCTTCGAATTAGTTGGATGCCTAGGTATGATAAAAAAAGGTTTTCTTAAATTAATTTAGCGTTCCTACCTTTGTATTAGAAATAGGGAAGTGATATTTGAACCAAAACTGTTATAATACAATGTTTTATTCTTAGCGTGTTTACTCCATTTTCCCTATAAGTGCTAATTTTTGACAAGTTTATAGATTTTTCGGCTACATGTGATATACTGTTATAATAAACGATGTTTAGAGAAATTTTTAAAAGCATTTGAACTCCTCGATCGCTGTTAGTTTTTTTTTTAAAACGATGCAAAGTTGTCCTTCTTGTTTATTTTTTTTACTTTTTTTAACTTTGAGAGCTTATAACTAATTATTTACACGTTCTGTCAAATAAATATTGCCTTCAAAAGACGAAGGATACACCTGAAACCAAAAGCAAGTAAAAAATTTACTGGAAAACATGTTCCAAAAAAAAGTTCTAGGGGTAGAGACGTAAAATTTCGGAAAATATTAAAAAAATACAAAAAATGGGATTAAAAAAAATTGTAAGCAGTTAGGGTTTTTTCCTTCAATTTGTATTTCACAAATAGGTCCACCTACACACCCACCGAGTTTGTCTAACCCTCCACCAAACACCCTGTATATATGTCTCTATGGTAGTTTTCTTGGGAATAATGCCTTAGTTCCTCCGTCAAAGTCATAGCAGCAAGTGTCTGTCATTGTGACTGTCAATGTCAACTCATAGTGTCATCAACACCAGCAAGTACCTTGCTGATGCTGTCCGTTTCTCCACTCACATAATATCCGTTTTGTTTTTGTGCAAAACGGTAATATTATATGTGTTTCGAAACGGACAGCATGGTTTGAAGACCTGTTTGTTATCTGCTGGTGAAAGACGGACAAACGCTATGTGAAAATAAAATGTATGACATGTAACTAAGTAGGTACTAACATGTAATACATAAATAACAAAGTCAAAGATCTTAGGACATAACTTCTAAGACTTTAAAGTTGTGTAAAACAAAATATTGAGTATTTATCAAATCTAATTGATCAGAAATCAACGATACTTAGCATCACACAAAGTGCCCCTGAAGCACATTTATGTACACTTGGATGTGGATAGTGGCAGCCGGCGACGCCGTTCTGCAGTTGTATTGTTCGCCGTCATGCAGGTCACTTCGTTGGGGCTTAGGTCTGGATAGTGGCAGCCGGTGACGCCGCAGTTCTGTCGCTGTACAGCAGATCGCTTCGTGGGGCCGGACAATGTTTAAAACTGTCATAAACTGGGTAAAAGGCAGTGATCTAAGTATGAAAATATTGTATGTATAGGTAATATAGGTATTTCATTATTTAAATGAGTAAAGTTCTGGTTTCTATTTGAAACTTTACTATGGACCATTTAGATTCATCAATTTATTAAATAGGATTATGGTATTCATAAAATCTTGCTGATTTAAAATGCAAGCTCTAAAATGCAAGGTCTAATATTTCAATGAATGGAATTCTGCTTAGTAGAATATTTTCAGTTTGAATGTGATAGTTTTAATTTTATCTAATTCAGGATTTATTTGTTGATCACATGCTTGGTAATGTGCTCATTTTTAGAATCAATAAATTTAATTGATCTTGCTATTATGAGATCTGGGATTCACATAAACATACTTCATAAGTATATCTTTAATTAACTGTCCATACTAATTGCATTTAGTTCAAATAGGACTTTTAACATTATTACATTACAAATATAAAATACTAGACGATCGCCTCGCGGTTTCACCCGCGTAGTTCCCGTTCCCGTGGGAATTCCGGGATAAAATATAGCCTATGTCACTCCCTGAAAAGTAAGCTTCCTAACGGTGAAAGAATTTTTCAAATCGGTCCAGTAGTTTCGGAGCCTATTCAATTCATACAAACAAACAAACAAACAAAAAATCAAACCTTTCCTCTTTATAATATTAGTATAGAAAATATGTTATGGTATGGATAACTTATTTACAAGGGGTTATTTCGCTATAACCCTTGCTGTGTAATTATCGGTATTTCTATGTAATATAAAGATGGTAGTTAATGATATCTACATATAGCTTTTTAGTTCTCTGAACTGAACAACATAAGTACTTGAATCAGGTCCAGTTGCAGAAAACACCAAAACAGGTGTCTGCTTGGGTATGTTATTGTTTTCATGAAAAATACTTGGTTATGAATCCACTGACACCATAACTCCATGGTGTTCCCGCTAGACGATATATATCTAATTGCGGAGAACCACGTCATATCCGACGGTAAAGGGTAATGGTACCTTGGTTGGTGATAATGATGGACAATCTGATACAGGACAGTGGGTGACGTGCCTAGTCTTACCACTTGTCTACTTCACCGTACCGTCTAACCCCCCTTCCCCCCCCTACACTTTTTTACCAAAAGTTCCAGTGTCTCCATCTGAGGGGGGACTTCACTGGGGAGAGAACATTAAAGGAGCTCAGACAGAACCTCAATACAAGATTTAAAATGTATAAGCCAGAAGCATTATCATAGATTGTGTGCTATCCTCTCAGGCTCGAATATATTGGCAAAATGTCGGTCACTTTGTTGGGGCGTAAATCGCCTGGTATGTATGCCCCATTATCCGGATACAGTCTCCGAGGGCGACGTGTATATTCAGACAAGACTGATCACACTTCGACTGAAGGTGTTATAAAAGTTGTTATAGCGAGGTATCGCTTTTAAGACCAAGTGCCAGCGGGGCCTATAGCCAGCTGTGGACTAATATAGGCTGATGATGATGAAGTGTCACCTAGGAAACCTCTTTTAAATACGGTCCCCGAGGCCAGAGGTATTTAAGTACCATTCGAGCCATTGAAGGCTTAACGAAAAATTGCATCCTTATCTCCTCCGCACTGGAGTTAACATTGTTAGTGTCCATCTGCTAGTTTAACCTATCAGGTTTAGCAACGGGGCACCAGAGTCGCCACCTCTGCGGGTCACACCGCAGAGTCCAGGCCATGAATGGGGTAATACTCACACTCATAAATTTATTAGCCGTAGGAGCAAAAGGCACACTTGGTTAATATGAGAAGAAATATAATAATGAGAAGTATTGTACTATTTTACTGTAATAGCCTTCATTTGATGTCTATAATGCCACGCCCCATGTTCCGGATACAGCTTCCGCAGCCGGGGGCAATAAGTACCGTTCCGATACTCTGTTTAGATTATTTGGCTGGCAGACGGCCATGCCGCTATACCTCCCCGAGAGGCATGCTGCCGTAGTAGTGTCCTGAATCGTCGTCAAGACAGCTCCAATAACATCATCGCCTAGCCCAAGTAAGCATGCGATGGCCCCTAATTTAGGATATAGCCTCCGAGGCCAGGGGCAATAAGTACCATACCGGTATTATGTTGATTATTTGACTGTTAGTTGGCCAAACTATAACATAACTCTCTCATGAACATCACCATTATTAGTTCCAGTTACATTGTTTCTGACGATAGGATAAAGTTTCCCTTATTTTATACTTAAAATAATACGTTTCGTTTACCGGTATGAAATGGTATAGTCCCACATATTGGCTTGAGTGTCAGATATTTGATAGGGTCATTGCCCACCTGACTGGAACCTCTCGTTCAAATGAGTGCATCCGATGCATCTCGTCAAAAGTGGATCACATCCGAGTGAAACCAACTGTGAAGGTTTGGTTATCTATGAGGTTTCAAAGTATTTATTGTAAACCAAATAATTATGTAATGATCCTCTGCTACTTAATTAACAAAACTAAGAAAAAACTTTGAGCTCTTGTGACTCTTGTGACTTGTGAATATTGTAATAAAAATTTAATATACCAGATTCTGATGGTGTGTTGGTGAGCACTAACCTTCACCTGAAGTGAGTTGCACTAACTCAAACAAAATAGCAGTAGGAATTTATCTTTAATTGAAAGGAATGCCATTGCCCTGCTGTTGGACATCCTAGGTTAATAATAGTAATCTGTATTTGTCTTGATCATTTTTAGTTTGTTGCAGAGAATTTAATTTTGATTATTTCAAACTTTGGGTCTAAATGATTTTCAGAATAATATGGGGTCAATAAAAGAACTAATTTTAGGTACTTACTATTAAATAAAGTTGTTCTAAGAAAGCCATAGGAAACAACTGTGGAAATAACCTATGATTCTGGGAATGTGAAACTAGGTTCAATATGTGATGTTCATTCCAACTGGTGTCAACAGATCTTGGAAGTAAATCATGTTTTAGATAGGTACTTCAAAATGTCGGAGATCACCATGACAATGATCTAGAGCATAATATTCAGTTTCAATGCAATGAAAGTAACATATTATGAGAGACTACAAAGTATTTTTATGTTTGGCACCTTACTCCGAGTAAGTGTTAAACATACCTGCAGGTAACTTTATTTACAAGCTGTAATGTGAAAGGTCAATTTGCAGAACCTTTTAACTTAATAGTTATAAGGTAGGTAGGTACAGTTCTTTAAATAATTTAAGCAAAAGAAAGCTATAATTATATACCTACTTATGGCATTTTCATAATATTATATTTAAATTCCAATACAATATAGATTAGTTAGTCAAAAATCAGCTCTTGTTCTGATATATTCTCTGTACTCTGTCTGCCAGTAACAATGAAATATGTAGCAAAATTCTGATTCTTCAAAATAAAGTGGTGATTCTGCCCCTAACAGTACAAACCGAACCTGGGGACTTATTATTATGATTATTATTATTGTGCTAAGGTTTAATCTTCTCTGTGAAAAACCGGTAAAAAACAAAGCACATGGGCCTCAGGCAAGTGCACTTCAGGTGCTAGGTCGTTCATTTTGCAGGATTTTTCTGACAATCCTACAAGTGTTTAGTATGACAGCTTTTAGCATTAATGTGTCAACTTTTTATTTACCAAACCAGGTAGGTAGGTACTACCAGGTAGCCTACGAAGATTTCGATATGTTATTTATGTAGGCATTTGTATGTCTTGCCCTGCCAAACTTTGGTGTCAATGATGTTTTTATTTCAAGCAATTATTTCATACCTATTACATGCACATAAATCTGTTTATAATAGTAGTCATGTTACTAAATCATCATCTTTTCATCAAAAGTATGTTTGTAACACTCAATTAGAGATTGCAAAATGATTTAACATGATCTTTATAGGGTGCTAAAAGGTGCCACCGCACCTTCCGTCTATAGGTTATGTACTTCAACCTGGGTTATTATCGCAATAACTTGATAAGACAAACTGTACTAGAGGATCACACTCGTGCGTGTACCGGCCGGCCTGATGGTGCCGGCGACATGAATAAACAAAGTATTAGGTACCATCCGATGGGAACTTTGTGCCAGGCTCGTGATTGAGTTTTCCACGCTTACCTCATAGCCAGTGGTCGGGATTATAACTCGGAGAGATGGGCACGAATTTTGCACAAAGTAAATGCTTGTACTTCACCATAAACATCGTTTTTTCACCAAAAAAAACATAAAAACACAAAATTTTCCGCATACACCGCTGAAAATTTCAAACGCTATATGAGTTGACATTGACAGTCACAATGACAGACACTTGCTGCTATGACTTTGACGGAGGAACTAAGGCATTATTCCCAAGAAAACTACCATAGAGACATATATATACATCCATATTTCAAATGCAGTTCTTCAAACCATGCTGTCCGTTTCGAAACACATATAATATCTGTGTTATAGTGCGTAACCCCACACTGAGGGTAATTTCTAAGAAATCTAATAATATCGCAAAAAATTTCGACTTCGACGGGACTACAAACAAACAAAAAATCAAACCTTTCCTCTTTATAATATTAGTATAGATTATAGTATAGACTAGCTGACTCGGCGAACTTCGTACCGCTTTCGCCTTTTAAACCTTCCCTGAATAAGCTGAACCCGCATCCTTCCTTCAGTACGGGAATGTGCTAACCAACTACACCACGAGGTCAAGTGACGTGGGAGTCGAAAATCTTTGCGACTCCCTACGGTCTCTAGCGCCGTTAGCTCCACCTACAGGGGAAACATTGAAGTCCCGTCAAAGTCGAAAATTTTTGCGATATTATTTGATTTCTTATTGAAAGATGTTGGTCATGCGTGTAATAAATATATCAAGTTTTTACTATTTTCTAGGTTCTACAAGTAATTTAGATAGCAGATAAGAAGTTTAGCGCATATTGTTAGCCATTTGCTGTGAATCTTTGCCAAAAGAAACTTTGAATCAAATGTAGTTTTGGAGATCCAAAGAGATATTACTGAAATCAACATTATGTCGATAGACTTTATAATTACAATTTATTAAAAGTTTGTTTTAGCAAATGGCTTACAATAAGCGCAAAACTTCTTATCAGCTATCTTACAATACAATACAATATTAATATTCTTTATTGTACACTACAAAATTAAATAAAAAAACAGACATTTACATAAACACAAAAGAACAATGGGATGGCCCTTATCGCTTAGAATCGATTACTTCCAGACAATCTTACTTGTCATACCTATAAACTAATAAAAACCCGTTTTTTGTACTTTAAGCTCCTACGATTTCCGATTCGTTAATATAACAATTTGTTGCAGAAGTAAAGCCAGCAGTATCAAGTCCCAACCACATCCACTCCAGCAGTATTCAATCTCCCGCGAGGATAGCGCACGATAAGGAGGATCTCACGTCTAGTGTTAAAAGTGGAGGTAAGAAGGCTTATGGTTTTTCAATTTTATTTCCTAAAATAATAAACGCTTAGAGAGAAATACAGGATTATCGTAAAGTATGTAAGTACATGTACAGAACGGACTTAACGCATTCACTGCCCAGCCTGTCCGCCACTACACGGGGGCGGAGAAAGGCATCTGCGTCTTAGGACATGAATGTGTTTAATTTAAATTTATGTTTTGATTAAACAAACTGGTGTTTTATTTAATACAATAATACCACAATGATCTATGTTCTTAACTTTCTACGGAAATCTTCCAGATTCACTTTGTTTAGAAAGACATTATTGGCTTTATAAAATTACATAATGGAAATACCGCATAATCTTCTGAGGCGACAAACCACTACGAGACAAAGGCCTTCCCCTAAAACCCACAATATCCGGTCCAGCGGTTTCCTGCGACCGTTAATAATCCGTAAACTAGCTCGAAACTCCAAACGAAATGAAATGCTATGCTACTTATAACAAACGAACAACTCTTGTATAAAATTAATTTGCATGAAAAATCCTTTACTTACAAAACCGGCCTAATACGCCTCGGACTCGCACACGACACGAAGGGTTCCCAAAAAATCACGTTGATTTGTGTAAGATAGATAGATAGATAGTACTTTTATTCATCACCTTTTATTAAGCACTGTAAGAGCCCCCTTTAATTTTAATATTACGTATGAGGTCATCAAGAACCGACAACCGCTGGGGTAAACGTGTTCTTCAGTGGAAACCACGACTCGGCAAACATAGTGTAGGACGCCCCTCGGCCAGGTGGGATGACGATCTGCGAAAGACTGCAGGCAGATGCTAGATGCTGCAAGTTGAAGACAGGGCGCTATGGCGCTCATTATAGGTCATCAAGAACCGATAACCGCTGGGGTAAACGTGTTCTTGAGTGGAGACCACGACTCGGCAAACGTAGTGTAGGACGCCCTCCGGCCAGGTGGGATGACGATCTGCGAAGACTGCAGGCAGATGCTAGATGCGGCAAGCTGAAGACAGGGCGCTGTCTCGCTCATTAGGGGAGCGTGGTACGAAATTATGAAAGGCCAATGGAACGAAATATTTTCCCAAGACCATGTTTTAACACCCGAATTTATTTTTTCTCCACGCAGATAGCTTTCGAGTTTCCATCAGCGGTTCTAATTCCACGGACAGCAGCGGCGCGAGACAAGACTCGCTAGACCTACACAACAAACATGTCGACACCCGGTGGCCCAGACAGAATAGCGTAAGTTTATTTTGATTTATTCCATATGTTATCCATGATACCAGTTTTTGAAGAAATTTGCTTTAACCAGAATAAACAAATCAAACTAGTATTTTTACTTATAAAAAATCTAAGCCAAGGCAGATTGCCCACAATGCTGGCAACATTGCTAGTTTACACTAGTTTGTTCTACTTTTGTAGTTTCGACGGTATCTCCAAATCGAAAAGACTCGAGTATCAGGTGCCGAATATGTGTCTAAAAGTACGACAAAGGAGCCCAAGTTTTCCTCAACTAAAATATAATAGAGCCCATAAAAACCAATATTAAAATACTGCAATTTTTGTTGGTAACAAAATCTAGATGTTGCATGAAACCAGCGCACGGTAGCGTCATGCTACTGAGCGCTGTACTGACCGTCTACATTTTTTATGACACAGTTGGAACTTATATTTGTTTGATATTTTGTGAAACAGGATAAATAGGTACTTGTTACTTCTAAATAGTATTGATCTACTTTTAAATAGTACCAGATTGTCATGAAACATGGCTAAGAACACTCGTGATAAAATTATCTATGACACAAAAAAATAATCAAATATCGGTTCATCCGTTTGGGAGCTACGATACCACAGACAGACACGTTAAACTTATAACACCCCTCTCTTTTTGCGCCAGGGGTTTATTAAAAATAGGATATGAGAATACAAAATTAATGCTGTACAATCCACACAGCATCATCTAGCCCCAAGCTATGCAGATCTTGTGTTATGGGTACTAGATGACTGATATATTAATACAATACACTACATAGATTTTTTTTTTATTGACTTAATACACATTAGATATTTTTTATTATACCTACATAGAAAATACCCAGAACACCCAGAACAAATATCTGCAGATCGTAAAAACACTTGTCCCAAGGCGAGAATCGAACCCGCAAACCCCTGCGTCGCAGGTAGACCTTCGCCCGCCACGCTACATCGATATTCAGGTTTAGATTTGTTATAATTAACAGTATAAACAAGCATTTACCACAGTAAAAGTTAAAATTGCCTTTACTCCAATTAAAAAATAAAACAGTAACAATTTTAGGATCAAAAATACAAAATCCACAGTGCAAATGAGTGTTTCCTGCTGCATAACTAAAAATAACCTTTACTTGAATCAGAGAACACAACTCGGGCAATAAAATGTTTCGTCGTCGGTCGCATGAGTAACCAACAGATGCAGTCATAAATCAGGAGAGATAGCAGCCTCCCTCGATAAGCGAGTGTCGATAACAATGTGCTCCTGTTAAATTTATGACTTAGTACTGGCTGGATCCTCTAGCGAAGTTGCGTTTGTCTCTTAATATAAACTCAAAATTCAGTGCTTTATTGTTAACAAAGTTTGCTTTATTTCCTTTGGGCCATGCAGGCCTCTTGGACACGTCAGAAAAGGAATTACTTGTTTGATTAGGGTTGAAAGTGTTTCTTAGCCTGGTAGCTTATTTTTTAAGTCGGTACAGGTCTCTCGGGAGGATAATTTATTAATTTAAGGAGAAGTTGAACGAATACATTAATCTTTGTGCATTTGGATTGTATCTAAATTTGTGAAAATGTCCGCTATTGTGCATAGACGTCGGTTGTTCGAAGAAGTACGTATTTTCTGTACCCAACATTTTAGCCACCTAGATTTTGTAGAAAACACTGCATCTATAAATCGAAATTGTATTTGTTATTTCGTGAATTTTACATGCGCGAGCCAAAGATTTCTCTATTCTAAGTGATGATTTTACCACTATCTGGTGGGCCATCTGCTCGGTCCGTTTACAAATATGATCAACAAAAACGTTTATTAACATTATAGCGGAACCAAATTCATTAGCTTTCACTGTTTAAAATTTTTATGCATACGTGACTCCCCTTGAATATACCTACAGCCCGACTGATTAGTTTAATTTTGTTGTTTGTTTTCTTTTTTATTCATATGTTTGGGTTATGATAGCACTGACATACTATGAAAAGAAAAAGTCCATAAAAGTCAATAAATATCAAATATTTTCATCTTCATTCATAATTTATTTGCAGGAAGGTACAATAATGAAAATTTTATAAGTTTTGAGTACAAACATACAATTAAAAGAATCATTGCAATTAACACAAATTTCATCCCAAATAGAAGCATGCATAAAGGTACAATTAATTTTATTTGCAAAGTGGTAAAAGTTACAAAAACCGTTTAATGTTCACAGTTTATTAACACTTATTTCCTTTCCAGTTATCTATGAAAGAATGGGACATCCCCTACGACGAGCTAAAGCTATTCGAAGTGATAGGGACAGGTCGGTTCGGCACCGTGTACCGCGGCAGCTGGCACGGCGCCGTCGCGGTCAAGCTTCTGCACGTGCACTCGCTGGCTGACGACTGCGTGCCGTTAGATACCTTCAAACACGAGGTGAGTCGACTGTATAGTGTATAGTATAACACTTCTGAGAGATACATCACTGCTAAACAAAGGGCTTTCCTAAGAAACTACAAATAGTGGTCATTGGGCGCCTACATCCTGCTATGAAGGCTAATTTATTTGTCAGATGTTTTAACTTAACAGACATGCTGGAGGTGCCCAACTGTAGGACCAACCTACTTAAGTTTGCCCCCATGTCACTCGCTATCTATCTACTCAATATGCTGTCCGAAAACAGCGTAGATATATTTTACCAAAACATGCCGAAAGCCATGGAAATGCCACAGAAACACACAAAATGTTTAGATTAATATTTAGTAGATATTACTATTTTTATTAGTATGCGTCTTAGTTGTATATACCTAGATATAACATCGCCTTAGGGCTTAATAAAAAAACCTGTAATGATGTTATTCTGTCAATATATATATAAATAAATAAATAACTCTCTCATTGCCTATCGCAGTGAATGTGTTGAAAGGGTTCTGTAAAACCTCCTTACTTATCTTGCAATGCGCCTAATATCTATGCGGATCACCAACGTCTATGGTTTGACGTTAGACCTACTAGAGACCTACTAGAGTTCTACGAGAGGACAGAGAAGAAACTGGAAGAATCAGCTAAGTGGAATTCTGGTTCAAACATCATAGCTGAAAGTACAAGAAAGTCATAGAAACCATGTAGAAACGGTCTCGCGATTCGTGTAGTCAGAGGCGCTAGCCTCGTGTCTGTCTTTCAAGCCCTATTTTCAACTGACTTAATTATGCCCACAAGTGAGACAGATAAAGTACCTACTCCGTTATTTTAAGGTAAACCACAGCGTTACAATTATCTTAAAAATATAAAAACTAGATAAGTAATATACACCATGCTGATACCATGCATACTATGCATATTTACTTTATGCGTCAGGGTTACCCGTAAGATTCCAGTCTCATAAGAGTCGGGGTAATATGGGGTGCCACACCAGATATTTATTTAAATATATTTCTTGTCTATACTAATATTATAAAGAGGAAAGGTTTGATTTTTTGTTTGTTTGTTTGTATGAATTGAATAGGCTCCGAAACTACTGGACCGATTTGAAAAATTCTTTCACCGTTAGGAAGCTTACTTTTCAGGGAGTGACATAGGCTATATTTTATCCCGGATTTCCCAAGGGAACGGGAACTACGCGGGTGAAACCGCGAGGCGATCGTCTAGTCATAGATATTTGAGCGCGCGCGTGTGTGTGTATGTTTGGAGCCCCTGAGGACTTGAAATAAAATCGCATTAGTTTAGCCCCCTTTGTCAGAATCTGCCAAATCGTTTTCTGACTTTTTCGGCTTCTTGGGACTGCATTCAATGAAATAATCAGGTGCAGATTTTATCTCCCGTCTTATTTCTAACTTTGAGAACTTTATTTGGTACACACTCTCGAGATGACGCTGTGTAAAATATCCAGGACTATTTCATTTTATTAATTTGGTATCCTCAGGTGGCAACATTCCGCAAGACCCGCCACGAGAACCTCGTCCTCTTCATGGGAGCGTGTATGAAACCGCCGCGGCTCGCCATCGTGACGTCACTCTGCAAAGGCATGACGTTACACACGCACATACACCTGCGGAAGGACAAGTTTACGCCGAACAAGAGCGTGCTAGTCGCGCAACAGATCTCACAGGTTACTCAAATCTCGAATAAGTAGTATTAGTAGTTTCGTTTTCCATGCAACTCACTATTATTAATATTATTATGGAGTAGGTCTAGAAATGGGATTTTATTAATAGAAATCAAAGACAGAACATCCAACTTTATTTAGTTTATTTATACACAAAACCACCTCAACCGAGAGTCCACAGCCCGAGTGCCTCTGCTTGGTTCTTCTGTTGGCGCCAATGATACTTCTGTGTGACGTCATCGGGTAAATAGAATCTTCTTTCCAGCCAGTATATGATGTAATGTAAGACATGTAAATGAAAAATAACAACGGTCTGATACAGAGCCTTGACATACTCCCACTTAGTTTCCATTTAATATAGTCCTAGTTTACAACCGTTTTGATATTCTGTTGATTCCTTTCTGTTTTATGATGGGAGGTAATAATAGAAAGCTTTTTATTTCGAATGCTCATGCCTTGATGACGTAATGAGGATCCGTAACGTTTTTAGTTCAGAATGCAGATTTATAGAGCTAAGAAATCCATAACACACAGTGCAAACATTTTTGATCTACGACAAAAGTTGACGAAATTACTAGCGAAGTTCACTGAGTGACCGCCGCGGGTGTGCGTGACGTCACTGGCTTGGTCGCCGCCCGTTAACCGTAGGCAGATATCAGTTTTTAGTGATTTACTTCGAAGCTATACGTTTAGGAAAAAAAATACAGAACCAAATGGACTCAGTTTTGAGTCGAATGGAATTATTTTTATTTATTTTTTTAATTTTTATTATTCGAAGGGTCTCGCAGCAGGACTTGTCCTGCTGCCCAATATTATTATTATGAGCCCGAACTGTCCCACTGCAGAGCAAAGTCTAATCTTGTATGGCTGCCTTATATCAGTACCAAATAAAATATTTTAAAAATCTGTATTCTACAGGGTATGGGCTACCTCCACGCGCGAGGCATCGTCCACAAAGACTTGAAGACGAAGAACATCTTCCTGGAGAATGGGAAAGTCGTCATCACTGACTTTGGGTTGTTCAGTGTCACGAAACTCTGTTTTGGAAACAAGTGAGTAAAAAGCCCAGGCTCCCCAAATAACTTGTAAAAAGAATGAGGATTTCTGGCGGCCTTGATTTTGTAGAAGTTGCGAGTGCTATGCAGCATAATATCGGAAAGAAATTTGAATGACCTGTTATGAAATTAAAAAATAACATTTTTTTTCTCGATTACGTTCATATTTGTAACCACCGAATTTCAATGATTTGGCGAGTTTGAGGTAAGAATCGAGATCTGATCTTATTTCAAGAGTAAGTACTCAAAGACAACCAACGCGTGTGTGGGACACGGGGGTTGGTACAGGTAGCGGCACGTAAGTTTAGCGCTAAGCAAATGATGGAAGGGATACTGCGCACCCTGTGATACCTCATTTTTGACTTCTGCGCAGTAATGGTCAGCGCTAGAGTTTCGTGCCGCTACTTGTACCTTTTAAATTATTTAACCGACTGTAATATTGCAGTCACTGTGGGGAAGACGACCACGACCCTCTCCAGGTAAAAAAAAAAACAAATAAAGCAACATCGGACCTTGACCGGTCTTGAACTCGAGATGACTGCACCACCCGATAAAAACGACGGGAAAATGTGGAAAACCTTAGACGAGGCTTATGTCGAAAGACTGAAAAAATAGAACTAGGATTTAGGATAAAACAACGAAATAGGTATGTAAAGTTTTAGCACTAAAGGCTTAGTTTATTTATTTATATTTATGAACACTGCAGTGCTCGCGGCGACAGTCTCGGTATCCCCGCCGGCTGGCTGTGCTACCTGGCGCCGGAGCTGTGCCGCGCGCTCACGCCGCTCGCCTCGCTGCATCTGCCCTTCTCCAAATGCACTGATGTCTACGCTTTTGGGTAACTACAGTTTTATTTATCTACGAGTTTCTGCCCGCGGCTTCGTAAGCGTGTTTCTGTCTCTGTAGAAATGTTTACAGGTTATTTCTATCCCATGGGAACTAATTTATGGGATATAAAGTTTGATTCCAGGTGTACTTATGCAAAATTTCAGCTGTATCTCATCATCTATCCATCCATCCAAATTTTGGCATTTATTATATTAGTGTCAGTAGTAAGTACAACGACGCCGCCGCCGTGTGGAACTGAAATGGACCAACGACAAAAAAATCATTTAAAAATAATTTATTTCAGACCGTGTTGTGGTCCATATGCAGTTAGAAAAGTTTATAGTACAGGGTTTTAACATATTTTTAACACAGATTAGAAAAATTAAGAAATTACATAAAAACTTTGCTTACACTCTTTGCGCTCAAAAACATTTTGCGCAAATCAAAATTAACTGATGTGATACCTGCGTTGTTCTAGCACGGTATGGTACGAGCTCCTATGCGGGGAATACCCTTTCAAAGGGCAGCCGCCCGAGGCAGTCATCTGGCAGGTCGGCAAGGGCGTCAAGCAGTCGCTCGCTAACATGCAGGCTTCCAGGGATATTAAGGTAAACCTCCTTTATGTAACCCATTCGCTGCCCAGCCTCAGCAGTAGGGTCCAGGTGGCCATGTAACCAAAGGAAGGCAGACGCAGTGGGTGGAAAACGGTTATGAATGCAGCCATTAAAGCTACCTCATTAATTGAATTAGCACCTAAATTTGAACCAGACTAATCAGCCGTAGTGACTTCGTCTACGCTTTCGCTAGACATGCCACAGTTTGATATAAATAGCTGACCTTTCACAAAATCAATAGCAATCAAGCCACATCTAGTTTTCGTAGGTTTACGCACCAATACTCGACGCGATTCAGATTTGAGTATTAGAGGTACATTTTTAAAGGCTGGCGCGATTTTCTTTTCTTTTTTTTCCACGCTGGCGTCATAAAAACAGGCCTTCTGTATACGAAAAACTAAAAGGGATCGCGTCAGCTTTTAAAAATGTATTTATACTCAAACTACTACTTATACGATGCTTTTAATATGACTTGAGACCTGTGGATTGTTTGCAACAGTCTGCAGTTAGCTCAATTGTTTGAATTGTAAATACTAGTTCTAATTTATTTCTATAATTTGATTGTAATATTCCTTGTTAATGCTTGAGATGTGCTTATATCTGAGTTGCGTTTGAGTATTTGGTGGTCAAAGCAATAAAAAATCGAGCTTGTGACTTATTTCACTGATTTATCAACCACTAAAACTTTATACTCTTCCAGGACATCCTAATGATCTGCTGGGCTCTGAACGCGGCCGACCGACCGGACTTCCCCCACCTCCTCACAACGCTGCAGAAGCTCCCGCGCAAGCGACTAGCGCGCTCTCCCTCGCACCCGGTGCATCTGTCCCGCTCCGCCGACTCGGTTTTCTGAGGCCGGCCAATCAGGCTGGGTAACGTCACAGCCAATGGAAAAGTTCACAGTGTTCCATATTCAACAGTGTTAAATTGTGTGGTTGATTATCTTGAAAGTAAATGCTACTTTTGATCTACAACCTGAGTCTCTGTAATAGGAAATAGGTCTTTTCTGGACCTTCGTGATACATCGTTACGTCAGGCACATTGTCACTTACCATCAGAGATTGTGGTCAAACGAAGATCTTTCAGTGTAAGCAAGCTGTAAGAGCAATCACATTTATTGGTCGATAGAACTGTTTTGGTGGTTTAGATGAATCTGTGAAGTAACAGTGAACTGACCACAAGAACCATTTTAATTTGAAACCGTTAAGTGATCATTCACGTGTGATAAACCTACTTAAACATAACTGTGTTGTGCATTCCTATACTCAGACACATAGTGACTGGCAGTACCCATAGTCTTGTGGATATTAGATTCGGAATCTATAAAGGGTGCCACGGAAAGGGTGTACTAAACAAAAAGGGGAATTCGGGACATCGAGGGGGTCAGCGTTTGTTCTAAGATTTTTTTAATTTCAATCATTTTTTTATCTATTTAAAAAATCTACTATTTTTCTTCTTATTCGTATTTTTTTAAGTGTATTCTTACATTATTATTATTGAATTGAATTTTCAAAGAATTTATATCATTTTTTGTGATAATTTCATGACAAAACACTGGTTCAGCTGAAAAAACAAACAAAAAAAACATCTGTGAAATATTTTGTAATGTAATATAATACAAGAGTGTATGTAAAAGAACACGAATACGAAGAAAAAAAACGTACATTTTGCAGAATAAATAAAATTAAAGATTCCTTAATTGATTCTTTAATCACAAGTTCATCTCTTCGGGGTCCAGAATCACCCGCTTCCGGCTTAGTACACCCTTTCCGAGGCATGGCACCCTGTATTCATCATCATCATTGAATACTATACAACACACATTCGAATGACAATGTTTTTATATTACTTGCTAAAAAGTAAGTTCTATTAATAACAAGGAATCCATGATAATTAAGTTTGGAAACGCAGGGAACATGTAACACAGTAGTATAAATCAAACGAAAGATTGTGAATTCTGAATAAATCGAATCAACTTATGATAGAAAACACTTTTGATAGTATTTCAGTTTTTTGTGCAAATCTTTAAAAAATGCGAGCAATAAAAACTCAGTCATTATTAGGATAAGTATAAAAAATGAAAAGAATAGATTTGCACAAAACATATTTATGTGTCTACTTCTAGAATTTGCTTCTTAAGGAATAGTGTACATTATGTAAATAATCATGTAAATTTAAGTAAAGGCTTGATCTCTGATTAATCAACATAGAGTAAATTATATTTTCGTATTTATGAGTGTTATAGGGAGACTGCAGACAGCAGAATTATTTGGTACTACAAATGTCTGTAGTCTGTAGGGGCCCATAACAAAGTGAATCATGTTGAAAGCTAATGGCTTCTAAGCTCTGCATACAAAATAATGTACAGTGTTACAAATTATAAAAAATTGTGTTCTAAATGGGAGGTTTTCTTTACTTGGCACGAAAACTATGATATTTTTATTGACCATTTTATTTATGGAAGAATATTCTTTCTACATATATTAATGGGATAATATTTAATTCTTTGTTGTGATAGAAAATAATTAAATGATATCTTCATTTTGATAGAAAATCATGAAATATTAGAAACTCGAAGAATTTGCTCACGCCATCTAGTCAGCATTACGGAACTAACCTAACTAAAATTGTTGTCGTTTAAAAAAACCTCGGTGTTTTTTTGCAACACATGAAGGATCCACTGTTGGTTGCTTGGGTGTCTTTTAATATCTAATTATAACTTCAGAATGAGTTAAATTTAGGTAAATAAAATTGTTAATACAAAATGTACCTAACATTCCTTTTGGTAGGTAGTTTATTATAACTGCATGTACATTTTGTTTGTATATTATTTTAAAGTTACCACTTTCTGATTGTATATTTTGATTGTTTTATTGGTGTGATATTGGCTAAATGAACCAAAATTTACTATTATTCAAGTAAAAGAATATTATTACAAAGAAAATTAATCACAATTAAAGAATAAAAACAAATTAGAACTAGTAGTTACAATGAAACAGTTGAGCTAACTGCAGACTGATGCAAACAGTGTGAGTGTTCCTTTTTTGCTGGATTAAAGTAGGGTTTTCATGAGTTCCTGAATAAACTTGAACCATAATGTACCTTTAAATGTATGTTATTTGTTGGTATAGAAGCGTATTTGACTAGTTTCAAATGCAAATGCCGAAAAAACACCCAGGTTTCCCATTACCTGAGTAAAGCTTCCATGTTTGCTAGGTTCCAGTAATTTTTAAAAACTAGGTATGTTATTATAAATCCAGACAGACAAAGGTTTGTAGAATGCAGTTTTATAGAAAGTAAAAATTGGAAGCAGGGCTTACTTCTAATTTTATGTCATTATAATGGTGTTCTACAAACCTGGATCATGCAAAAATAACTGATGAACTGAATTGTAAAAACTTATTTATTATTTTATGACCTAATGTGTAAATTGGCTACTGCCAAACTGTATATAAATGAGAGGAGAGGAATGATTGGACCTGCATTGTAAATAAAATTATTTATTCAATAGGTACAGAAATTGGTTCCCGTTCAGTTGTAGTTTTACATTATGTAATTGAGATTTCGAATGATAGGCTAGTTACATTTGCCAAAATAAATTCCAATCACTGTTTCTATGTGTATTGCTTTCTCTTCCTTATTCCCTTGTATAGGAGCCGCCAAACAACTTGTCCAGTGATGGGCAGCATAAAATTGATATGCTGCCAACAATGCAGCAGGCAAAAGAGATAGGTACAGCTTCGTATAGCACTGTCTTGCTCTTTCATATAACTGTCCAGAAGGTCCCCCGCCCAACAATTTAGCCTAAGCCTACTGTGCACATGGTTTGCCAGAGGACAAGAAGTTTGATTATTATAACTATGTGATAAAAACATTGTAAGCTGAGAAAAAGATTGAATATTGAAAAACTATTTTATTCAAGAAACATGGCCAGCAAGTACACCAGCAATATTTTTGCACATACTCTTTATTTCATCATTGGTCATGTACTCTGATGCTAATATAGCATTTCCCACGGCTACAGTCTCTCTCATGGACTTCGCTTTTATCCATATTCTGCCATTCATACCGGCAGCTATTTCAAAAGGCCATTCATTCTTCAGCGATTCTATCAACATACACTGCGGGCTTAGAATCTTCCTAATTAGATTCAAAGAACACTTGAATACAAAACCGTCTTCTAAAACACCCAATCGGTTCTTCTTTCCATGTGAATCGACACAGATAAGCTCCGGTTCCATGTCTTTGCTAGCTACAAGCATTTTAGCATAGACTACGTCACCAATTTCAACTTTAGGTCTGTTCTTTTTTGTTGCGCCTTCGAAGGATAAGTAGGAAAGCATGGCTGGGCAGCTGCTTCCGACATCAACTCTAAAAATGTCTCCCAATTTCTGTACAATAAGTCCAATCACATTTTCACCACGTGAAGGGATGTATCGCTTCTGGTAACTGTCCACCCAAAATGTGTTTGGTGCCCTTCTTCTCAAGACTCCAGCTTTAGTGATGAAAACACCATCAACTTCTTTCCGTAATCCCGGGCCGAGGAGGACTCTGCTTTTCACACCGAGATTGGATATGACTTCACACTGGTCTCCTGGGAGGACGACGTCACCCACAGCAACTTTCATGGTCAAAACCCAGGAATTAATGCTAGAACACAATAATCTCATACAAAAAATCAAATTTTATGTATTTATAACCTGCAAACTGAAAGCACAACACAAACAAAGTTCTGTTTGATGACTTTGACTGTAGGTAGTAACGTGCCGTGACATTGGCAATTTGCAAAGAGAAAAAAAAAAAAAAAATTTTGTGAAGTTGTTGTCAAGTTTGTGTGTCAATGTCAAGCTTCAGTCAGTCAGTTATATAAAAGCACGGCCGGCTCGCACGCAGCAGTCGCACGCAGCACGTGCGGATTTGTGCGGGAATTGTTTTGTTTACAGTTTTATTTTCGATATTATTTTTCTTTCACACAAAATGCCTGCTACAGTGCGAAATGACGTTCTAGTGTACAAAGGGAGTAATTTTTTCCGCCAGCGTCTTCTCCTTGCCACGCTAAGTGGACGAGCAATCAGGATAGAGGATATTCGAAGTTCTCATGACGACCCCGGTCTTCGGGAGTACGAAGTGAACCTGATCCGCCTACTGGACAAAGTGACGAATGGTACACGGGTAGAGCTTGGACAGACGGGCACATCCATGTACTTTGAGCCAGGGCTGCTGATCGGAGGTCAAATTACACACAGCTGTTGTCCACAGAGAGGCATAGGTTAGTAGAACACTAAGCCTGCTGATAAGTGGCCAATTTCCCAGTACCCATTTCTCTAACGTGGTATTATTATGCCTTCGTAGGTCAATTAGCACTGAGTACAACACCTCACCTACACCAAGCAGTGGGATAGGTAAATGGGATGATGGATGATGTTAAGAACACTATTGTATGATCTCAAGTTCTTGATCTTGGCTCTGCACCCAGATTGACACAAGTCTCCTAGTGTCCATATAAAGAAAGCATTGTACATTTTTCATGCAAGTATGAATTTATGGAGTATTGAAATTCCCCCAAGAAGGGGGAAAACTGGGATATTATTATATGAAATACTCATCAAATTTATTAAAATATCTTGTTTAATTCCAGGCTACTATCTAGAAGCCTTGTTAGCTCTGGGCCCGTTCTGCAAGGAACCCCTAAACGCGGTATTACAAGGAGTCACTAACAGTAACCTGGATGTGTCTGTTGACAAGATAAAAGCAGCAGCGTTGCCGGTGCTCCTCAAGTTCATACTGGTTGATGATGGGTTAGAACTGAAAGTGGTGAGAAGAGGTAATTTATTATTTATTTACAGACTCCTTCCAGAAAAATCACAACATTAAAGAGTAGTAATAAAACCATTATCTAGCTCTATGAATAAAACAAAGTGGTCTTTAGTCTAGTGTTCTTTAAATAATAGAATTTACCAATGAATGAAATAATCCATAATTTACAATAGATTGTGTAACGTAAATTATGAATTATTTCATTGATCAGCCTCCTGGACAAAGTGACGAATGGTACACGGGTAGAGCTTGGACAGATGGGCACGTCCATGTACTTTGAGCCAGGGCTTAATACTTACCTTTTGAACGCTACAGACATGATCAGAACTTATGGGTCCTCAGCACATAGGTATTTTTGTTTAGTTTATACCTTGGCATATAGGACACGGGAATGCGTTTGTGGTGTGGCGCTCAAAAGTTTAATAAAGACTTCAAGATACTAGAGACTAGTAGACTAGACTTAATCTCCAACAGTGACTGACTTTCTGTGTGCAATAGACCCTATTGAATAATAAATCTGACATAGTGAATGAAAGAAGAGGCCTATACCCAGCTGTGGGTGACAACAGGATGGATTGATGATAATATAAAAATTATCTTCCAATTGCTCTGAAATGATAAACAAAAATCTGAAGATGATTCTTTGATTTCAGGAGCCCCACCACTAGGAGGCGGAGAGGTGGTATTCAGGTGTCCAGTGAAGAGACACCTCCGTCCACTCCAGTGCAATAAGTGGGGGCTGGTGAAGAGGATCCGAGGAGTTGTGTATGCTCTGAGGGTGTCGCCCACCATGGCTAACAGGGTGGTTGATGCTGCTAAAGGGGTAGGACATTTTAAGCCTTTCACAGTTTAACTTTTATAGATTATACACTGGGACCCAGTTGTATAGAAAATTTGAATAGTTTGATAAGTTAGGAAATCATTGCAGCACCATACCCAAAAGCTTTATTGTATAATTTTTTCATTG
This sequence comes from Eupithecia subfuscata, assembly GCA_963564075.1. NCBI lineage: Eukaryota > Metazoa > Arthropoda > Insecta > Lepidoptera > Geometridae > Eupithecia > Eupithecia subfuscata. The sequence goes on from OY751108.1 coordinate 1,580,915, forward strand.
ACTTTTGAAACGTCAGAAAATACAAAGTGATCAACCTTCGATTTTCCCGACGCAATACCCTGATCGCGTTAACAAGCAAACTAACAAGTATATGCCAACGTTAGTACCTAATTAACATGATGGTCAGTAAATTTACTGAAATAGCACTCCAATTTTAACCGACATCAAATCAAGGAGGAGATTCTATGTTCGGCTGTATCTATCCACGTTTTTTATGTATGTCCACTGATTACTCCATGAATTGTGTACTGATTTTGATGATTATTTGCTATTGTATAGATAGAGAATGATCTCTAGATGCTCCCATAAAAATTTTACTCCTGGGAGATTAGTACATGTCGCGTCCTACATCTGTGATGTGCCGCAAAACTACCAAAGTGTAATTATTAAGGAACTAGATGTCGGTTTTTAGTTAATTTCAAAACAATGAAATTATGTTGCCCTAATTAACTAACGCCATCTAGTTATGATGTCACCCTACCCCTATAAATTCCCCAGGTGATGCTAAAGTTCCTGCCCGACGTGTACATAAACACGGACCAGTGCCGCGGCTCCAACGCCGGCAAGAGTCCCGGGTTCGGCATCAGCCTCGTCGCCGAGACCGATGATAAGACCTTCTACTGCGCTGATTCAGTAAGTCACTCAGGAAGACACATTTGGATTTTGATGCTTATAGATTTAATGGTCTCTTTGAATTCAATATGCAATGTTTGTTGGACAGATTTAATCTTTATGACCCTATCTATTGGTCTCTTAAAAATACACGAAGTAATTTATTGTAAGGGCACTGAAAACGTCTGGAAGAGATTTTGGTTGATGAAACACCTCATGAAAGGCGAACTACCGCTGTGCCTTAAACACAGAATCCTGGACATGTGCATTCCCGTACTCACCCCCTAACCACATGGCCCTAATGAACATAACAACCCGTAGCGCGGAGTCTGTATTGGTGCTTGGCTTACATTAAATAAATAAAATAGCCATTTATTCCATAACCATGTTTAACAATACAACCACGACACAGTGTTTAATAATAATCATGCGTATGAAAAATTCCTTAATTCTTATTACAATCAATGTTTAAACAGTCAAATTAGAAATGTATCGAAATGACTTACATTGCCGACCATTATTTTCAGAAATCCGCAGACGTCGGCACAGGCGAAATCACACTACCCGAAGATCTAGGCCGCGAGTGCGCGCAGAGACTACTAGATGAGATACACCGAGGAGGAGCGGTGGATAGCGCCTTCCAGTGGATGCTGGCGCTTTGGATGGCGCTGGGGCAGAAGGACGTCAGCGAGTGTGTGGTAAGTATAAGAACTGGATGAGATATACCGAGGCACTGGCACTTTGGATGGTATTCTGGCAGAAGACTTCTTGATAAAGACTATGATGAGACGATCTTATTTATTGTCGTCCGAACTGAAGAAACATGCAAGATATCAAAGTGACTTAGCTGTGTTTGAGACGCTAAAGCAAAGTATCATTTTTGTCAGTTTAAATTAGAATCGCAACTATTTTTTATTCGCACAGGGTGTCCTAGTGTAGAGATCAAAGTGAGATACTATAATTATTAGTAATTAATAATTTTAAGTTAATGCGATTGTTGTGTGTAAGTATATGTATCATCGATCTAAGTGAAATTCAGATTGGGTACTAGTAGTCTGGAAGTGGAAGGCTCAAATTAAGAGCAATTAGGTCCACCCACCTCAGACATAGTCGAACCGGCGGCGCCGCAGACGTTCGTGTTTTGCGTGCGTCTAGGTTCGTCTTTCCATCTTTGTTGTTCATTAGGTAGGTATATTGCAAAAGATTGGAATAGCGTGTCTTTACGTTTAGTTGTAACACAACACAGGCCATTTGTTGAGTTAGCGCTGGGAAAACGTACCATATCTACAGAATTTTACTTATATCTATGGTAGGTACGAGTATGTACGCATGTATTAGTGATCAATAAACTTAACTTTCCATTTCAGATCGGCCCTCTATCAGACTACACAATCACCTTCCTTCAACACCTGAAAGAGTTCTTCGGAGTCATGTTCAAGCTGGACATTCAGTCTGATGATGGAGAGGATTCAGGAGACGAAGGTATCTCTGTCGCGCAGGCAGTTAAGATGACGTGTGTAGGGATAGGCTATGTTAATATTAGCAAGAGGACATTATAAGGTTGGTGTTGATTTTGTGGTTTTCTTTAAAAGTCATCCAAGTACCGGTATGGCCCGGCCACACGCTCCGTGGCCTGCGCAGTTAAAGCCGTTATACATTACATCATCGGGCCTTTCTATATGGGCCTGGAAAAAATACCTTTTAAATTCTAATAGCAACGCAATAAAATTGATTGCAGCTTGTACTTCTCCGAAAGAGCGCTATTTGTCTACCAGCGGTCTTTCTGCGTCGAAATAGAGGGCATCTCTTTCTACACTATGCTAACTGAGCGAAGCGAGACTTCAGATCAGACCCAGATAACGCACTGCAAGTGTAAAACCACTATTAGATAGCGTTGGATTGCGCGTGGCAGGGTCATTAATTTAGTTCGTCCGTTCTTTTAAGACCTAAACTAGTTAGGTATACTTCTTTTAAGACTTGAGACTTATCATTGTAATTTTATTGATATTGTTTCAACTGTGAACTTGTGAGAATAGTTAGTTTGAGAAATTCATTATTTCTGAATTGAAAGGCGAGCGATGTTGCTGTTTTGAGAAGTTCGCTATTTATTCCCAACGTGTTACTAGTCCTGGGGCTTGCTGTGCGATTACGCAAAAACCACCCTTCCTATACTGATATTTAAAAGCCCTTTGAATGGCCTTAGAAACCATTTCAAGCAAATGCCTCCTTAAATTACTCTTTGGAAAACTACTTCTAGTTTCATGATGAAATTGTCAAATATAATACACATAAAACTTGGTCAATTTCACGTTCTCCTCAAACTGAATGCAAAAATATAGAAACAATATCGAAATCGGAACTTACCGACATAAATAGGAGCAAAATAAACACTTCATTTTAAGTATTCATTTAATTAACTTAAGCATTATTCACAAACTTAACACTAAAATTGTAAATAAGGCACATTTTTACATGATTTTACACATTTCTGACAAAATCCAATTGAGTTAATCGACTATCATTTACTAAGAATATTTTAACTTAGAAATAAGATTATAGTTGGCAGTGATAATTTGAGATACGAAATCGAAACATTTAAGGTTATTTTTAATGGATAACGAACGAAATAAAAAATTGTGCCTGCAAAGGCCTTTTTCGTACCTATCTGAAAAGCTGTAATTTGACTTAGAATACATTTCTCCCCCAAGAAGCTTACATAATAAATAATGATGATACATAATCTACATTTTATGATGATGTCCTTAACTTCTTGGTAACTACTTAACGTAGTAAAATAAGCTTATATTCATTACCTAATAGTTTTCAGTCGATACATAGATAGATATCACATTTCATAAAATAAAAGCGAAAATGAATTTATGAAATGAAATAAAATGTTTAGAATTAATTTTGATTAATAAATTAATTTAAGATTGATCGTGAGACATAGGTAGGCCCTTCAACTTGTTAATAATCCTCAATGTAGTCCTCAATCGATAAAAATATATGTTGGTGTTTTTTTTAATAAGAAACGTTATGTACTTAGATAGCAGTGGACTAATATAGGCTGATGATGATGATGATGATGTACTTAGATATCGAATAAAAATAAAAACATAAAGGGCGGTATTTAAAAACCCATGACCGATCTGTATCGGGTATTTATCGCGTACCTTTTGTTTATGATATTTAATAAGGGTGAACGCGTCGTCGAAATTTGGAACTGCAGAATGGACCATGTTAACCGTAGTTACGGAAAACATAAAAAAAAAATATTCAAAAAATAATTGTTAATGGTACTTTTGTATGATAAAAAAGACAACCCATTTGTTTTAAAGTACCTCACCCTTTACTTCTCAACGCTTCCATCGCATTGCAGTAATAAATGACTGATGTTCATTCCTATGGTCTTGGGATGACTGATAAAATCGGTTTACCAGTCGAAATACCCGATATAACCTTTATCCTATGTCTCACAGACCACTCAATCTAATCATCCTTCTCGTCACATCCAAGTCCCGCGGACCAGTTGCAAATGCCCCCGACGGGATCAAAGCTGAGACCTTTAGGACAGACGTACTCCCAGCCGAGTAGGGATCCAAACTCCATGCGAGCGCAGGATATAAACTTCTTGCAGGACGACGGATGGGGGAAGTTACCGACGTCTAGGCATTCGATGGATCCTGTAAATATGTTTTATGACTTTAGGAATGTTGACGAAAAAGTCATAGGCTGACCTAACACCACCTACCCTTAAAACATACGTGCAAATGGTTAATTTGCACGTATGTCTTAAAAGAATAATAAAAATGACGAAAATCTTTAATGTAATACGCGAATACAATGAACAGTATGGGTCCGAACAAACTGTCTTGAACAACTCCTCAAAGAATCATTAAATATTTAATATTAATATGACTTTAGTGAGAGGTTTCTTATTCTGTAACCATTTTTTGAAAGGTTGTAGTTTGAACTGCTAAAAGATTACACCAGTGTTTCACCAGAAGCAACGACGACAAGAAACTACACATTCTCAAAAGGCAAGTCCAATTACTGTAAACATATTTATCAAGAAAACTCACCTTTTCCATGTAAAATAACTTTGGTGCCCTCCGCATACTTGAGGGCTACTCTCTCCGCACTGTCATCATAGTAGTCATAGTTGACCACTGGCTTGCGAGGGCTCTTAGGCTCACTCTTGGCCACTTTCTCGAAAGGCTTTGACGGCTGCCTTGGTCTAGGCGGTCTGGTAGTCACTTCTGGGACGTAAGTGGGTGTTGTGGACCGGACAGAGATTGTTGTTGATGTTGTCGGTCGAAGGGTGGTGGAAATACGTCGCTGGAGTTTCTTCCTGAAGACCTTCCTGATTGTTTGTGGTGTGGTTGGTGATAAATATTGGTATTCGTCTGAAAAGTAGAGTAATTGGTGATGTTGTTGCCGAGAAGTGTGATGTTATTATTGATTAAGTTATTAGGTAGGTTAAGTTTGTGTTATTTTGACAATGTGGTAGAATTAAGACGAGGCAAGGTTATGTGATAGGTTACAGAGTTATTGTAGTTATTTGGCGTCGAAGGTACTGTTATTGAATCTATTGTTATTGTCCTATTAATACGAGGTTAATTTGTTTGTGACAGTTTCCTACCCCCAAATGATGTTATTAGGTAGGTACTACAGATCATTTACTATGAAATTGAAATTAGACACTAGGCCCGTATTATGAAAGCTTCCTCGGTCATACATGAGTGCTTGAGTGACGTTTATGACATAGAAAAGCGTTACTCAAGCATAGCTCGATGACTGAACTAGCTTTTATAATACGGGCTTGTACTTGAAGACAGAATCTAGTCTAGAAGAAATATGGCAAGTGCTCAAGAGCTAGGTGACTGGCAGAGTGTTAAGAAGCGCTGCTGCTTAGCTTCTTAGACTCACCATCATAAGTCTTGGTAATTGGGGACTCCAGCAAATATTCCCTAGTGTAAAACCCAGCAGGTTCTTGACTGGAACCAGTGTAACCTACAGTAGACCTCGCTTCAGAGGTAAATCTACGAGTAGACCTAGAATCTTCAACAGGGATGGTTGTATATTTGGCAGTATTTTCTGGTACTTCTGAGACTGTGGTGTATTTATCGTTTGCATATTTCACCCCTCCTCTCTGCACTCCTGTATACCCTGAGATTATCACGTTAGGGGAGGAGAAACCTCTTGGTGTTAATGTAGGGGTTGAGTAAGTTCTGGAATCGGTTTCGGTGAAGTCGCTAGTGGTGGGTAGATATCGATTAGTCACAGTTTGGTACAGTGGGGTGGTAGGGTATCTGCTTAGGGTGCTCGTTTTAGGGGCTTCAAAAGTAGTTGGAGACAGTCTGCCAAATAAAGGGGTATTAGATCCTCTTAAATCAGTTGTGGGGAAATCTAAAGTGACTTTACCGGTATCAATGTCAGATTTATCAGTGCTGCTTCTTGAGTCGTATGTAGTTTCATATCCAGTTGTCGAATATGGTCGCTTTGTCCTCGTTGTCAAATCAACTGTTGTGTATTCAACAGTGGTTTCCCTTGGTGTATCGTAGATGAAGGTTTCTCCAGTGGTGGTTTGGACGAAGCCCTGCGTCGGGCCAGGTCTGAAAGCTGTGGTATAGTCTTCGTATGCTGATGTTTTGATGTATTCTGATTTAGGGCTCGTGTAGTCTGTGTCTCTCGTGCTGTCGTATTCGGTGCTGGGCAGTGGTGCAGCTAAGAGCTGGTGTGTTGCTATAGCGATAGCATTTTTCGCGTTATCTGTTTGGGATTGTAAAGTGATGTTAATATCTGTTGATCAATTTTGCAAGTTGTTTGGATAAATGTTATTTGTTAGTATCTGAAGTTTGTGTTAGTATTGTCAATTGAGGAATCTTCTATGGCGTCCTGAGTGCCAGAAATCTGCAATTTACCAAAAATGTAACTATTGACAGTCTTCTTATTATTGACTTTTGTCAAATTACTCTTAGTAAAGAAAATAAAATTATTTTGCCGTGTAGCTAATTCCTATCATCATTATCATCAATGGTCCTTTTGTATCTACTAAAGACATCTTTATTCTTATATTATTTACCTTCGACAACAGTAATGCCTTCAGTCGTAACTTCTTCACTCTTCTTCAGTATATCAGCCAGCTGGTTCTGTTTGAAGGTGGAGCTGTACTTCTTGCTCTGTCTCTTTCTCTCGTCCTCGTTGGTCGCTGAGGCGTTTTGGTCCTCTTTCAGATTGATGAGGGGCCGACGGGGGATCTTGGATGGGTTCTTTGCTGACCGTTGTTGGAAGGTTGGGTCTTCGATGGCATCTGTTGAAAGGGCAGTTTATAAGTTACTATAAAGTAGTAGTTATTTTTCCACCTTTGAGAACCTTAACGTTTTTGATTGTTAGAATGATTTTTGCCTTTGGTGTGAAAGTAAATGTACAAAAGGTGATGAAGTTTGAGTGACTAACAGATAGCACTTTTAACTGAGGGAAACGATTAAAAGAATTGTTTATCTGTGATCTATGATCACGACTCAAGTGATAAGGGTAGGTTATATAAGATAAGACATTAGGTAGGTATTGTAGGTTACCTATTTACTATATATATATAGTGATATCTTACTACAAGTCAGGAGGAACAGCAAACACGTGTAAACTTTCTCTTCTTTTATTTTATGCAAACACAATAATTTATCAGTACTGACTTACTATAACAACACATCAGATAATTATGACTACTCGTTAAAGTCTTGAAATAGAATGAATGCCCGCTCGTCTGTCCTGGCATTTTATAGGAACCCCGACTCAGCGCTCTGCCGCGCATCGGGACTCGTCGGTTTCAGAATATTCCTACGTAAACACCCGTCGGTTTGGCTCGGGTCGCTTCGAGTTGGAATATTCCGACATAAACAATCATCGGTTTGGTTCGGGTTGCTTCGGTTTGGTACTTTCTGACGTAAACAAAGGTCGGTTTGGCTCGGGACGCCTCGGATAGGAAGTTTCCTACACGAATCACCCTGGCTGGGTTGCCCTGTGTCTCACGCCAGCCGTTATTTATGGAGAATTTCCGCTAAATTTACTAATTTATATAAACAAAGCTTACAAATTCGTCCATCCTGATAATCAAATCACGACCTCGTGATATATACTCAATAAGCGTACATACATACTGTGTAAGCGTGCATGTGATTATAGACAGGCACTGTTGAAGTAGTGTCGAACCAGGTGAGTTTGACACAAAATCGATAATTCTTTGAACCCATATCCATATCTACATCTAGGAAGATCCAAATCGAATAGATAGGTATTCTTATATTCATTAGCAGCTAGAAGTCAAGAAGGTCAGGATCAGGAAGTTGGCGGTGTTACATCTTCGTTGCCTCGTAAGGTACGTCAAGCTTGGTCCTGCACCTGATCTCGCCCTGGTCGTGTCAGTCTGCCATCTTATCTCATTATGAGAGTGAAGGAATAGAGAGTGTACTTATTATGATACTATGTCCTGTGCACATACATGGCTGCTCTTCATTTAGAGACACACACACACACTTCTTTTTGTTATGATACAATACTACAAGACATTTTATTAAAGTATGTTATCGTATCCTTTTTGTAACACTTTGTGTTATCATTACTGCATTATTACATTGCTAGGTACCATACTACATTATCGTATCATTGATCATTGACTTTGTGTCATAATTAGATTCATTAATGCGTTATTACATTGCTAGGTACCATACTACATTATCGTATCATTTATCATTGACTTTGTGTCATAATTAGATTCATTACTGCATTATTACATTGCTAGGTACCATACTACATTATCGTATCATGGATCATTGACTTTGTGTCATCATTAGATTCATTACTGCATTATTACATTGCTAGATACCATACTACATGACCGTATTATTGATCATTGACTTTGTGTCATCATTACTGCATTACTACATTGCTAGTTACCATACTACATTGCTAACTTTATCATATTGTGATTGTTTTAATACTACTGTACTATTATAAGCTACAAAAACTGGTAGGTTAATTGATTCTACTAATAATATGAATCAAAACAAATCATATTTTAATCATGACGTCTTTCGTGTCATGTAATAAATTTGATCCTTCAATTATTTCAAACTCCAATCTCTACTACAATACTAGAACCAGAGTATTACGGTTCAAATCAGTTTCTATTTCAAACGTTATTTACATGATCATCATCATTTACTTATACCTCGTCCTTTAATAATCTCAATTTCCAATCTCTACTACAATGCTAGATCCACAATATTATGGTTAAAATCAGTTTCGTTTTCAAACGTCATTTTTTTTTTTTTTTTTAAACGTCATTTTGCCTTTTACTTTTCTTTTACTACAATGCTAGATCCACAATATATGGTTAAAATCAGTTTCGTTTTCAAACGTCATTTTACTTTTTTTTTTTTTTTAAACGTCATTTTGCCTTTTACTTTTCTTTTTATCGTATTCGTCCGGTTTATCGCTTTATCTATTTCATTAACTTTTTCTATTTCAATGATATATTTTACTATTATTCACTACTCATAACAGAACTGTTTTTTTTATCGAAATTATTATTTTTCATCTTCCCTCAAAAATTTTTTTTCATCAGAACTTTTTTATTAAATTGTATCCCTTATCGGTTCCTCTGTCACTCATATTACGATCATTTAAATTTAGATACGGATGAATATTTTCGTAGTCTTTTAATTGCCCTTACCATTGTTTGGTGATTGGCGTGTCTTCTACAGTCTATCTCCCATTACTTAATAATTTACAACAGGAATTTTGTAACAAATTATTTTTTTACTCAACCCGGACATAAGGTCGATCGGTCTACCCAAACCTAAATTGGCACGGTTTACATCTACTCTTATTTACGTTCCTTTGGCAACTGCAGACTGCATTATTTCAATATTTCTTTTTTTATTGCAGCTTACAAAATAAGCACACAGAGAAGTAAAATTTTATAAAAACTATTATCAATTAGGTGCGTCACTTTAATGTGGTTTTCTGCATCTGTTCTAATGTTCTATAGATTCTGAGAATTATACTTTGTTTTTCTTTTCATTTTCTTATTAATTGGACACCTTATCTATTTTAATTGGACACCTAAAAAAGCGGCAAGCATTAATTCTATTGCTGCATTGACTTTTCTTCTACTCATCAATCTGTTATTTCTTTTTTTTTTTTTTTTTTTTTTTTTGCATTTCTTTCGTTTTAATTTATTTGACAATTGATTATGAATGTAAGCGGCAATTTTATTATTATTATTTATTTGACAATTTTACTCTAGTATACCTATGTGACATTATGTATTATTAACTTCTTATAATAAATTAATTTTATTTCTTGCATTATTTCATTTCTCTATACCTAAGTATATGTTATTTCATTACTTTTAGTTTAGTTTGACTAAGCCCTTACAACAGCATATTTTGACATACCTTAAAATTTATGTTACTTCGACAAAAATACGATTTATTTGTTTTTATTTTGTAGCCTTTTACAACCAATCCCTTTGATATTTTGTTTCTTTTGCGCATTGTCTCTGTTTTTTTTTGTTCAACCCCTTAATATTTTGTTTCCTTTCTCATGAATTTGAGTCTAACCAATAATGTGAAGTATGATACAAACAACTGTAACGACATCAAGTATAATAATGTGTACCTAAGATAGTATTCTAGGACTCTCTTACATTTTTTTTTTTAAATATTTGTTTTTTTTAATTAGGTATCACTATAGAACCCTGCTTATGAATAATGTTGCTCAATCCACAAATAAAATCACAATTTTACTAAATGTTTTTTTTTTCTTTTTGTATGCCGAATTCGGTGAATTATATGGAATGGAACCAACTTTGAGAATAGAACTTGTAAGTATAAAAGCAGTTTTCATGCAACAAAATGATTTTATGTGATTTTTTTTTTTTTAATTCAGATTGATTATTTATTTTTAACTCACGCATGTAATATCTTCATTTTTTTAGATTAGTTTTCAAGCAGGTATTTTATCATTGTACCATAATTCAGACCACATTTCTAGATTTGCCTTATAACCTTATTTCATAGTTATTAAATGATATGCTTTTACTGCTCTATAAAATCTCATTATGTTGTGTATGCATGTTTTGGATCGCAATCTAGTCTAAGAACTAAGAAGCTTAGTTATAATTATTTTCAAAATTAGTGTTATGATTGTTTTCTGTTTTGCATGTCAATATAAATAAATAAAAAGAATATTATTATGATGATGTTCTGTCCCTTTGTTAGTTGTTTATCAATAAAGGCTTCAAAAACTACCAAGCTTTGAACTGTAAATGCAAATCTATCGGCTTTAGTCTGACAGGGCACCCAACAAAAACACCTTGAGTACCTATGTCAATATATATTTTTTTTTACAGATAAGTGGACAAAGTCATCTTTACATGTTTTTAGAATCTGCCATCACACTTGATTTGGTATTGACCATTTTCCCCGCTTTCAGTAATCATGGGTATAATAGGAACAAACAATTCAGTTCTAAGCAAAAGTTTTTCACCCTAAGTCTTGAGTTTGTAGACTGAAAAGTTTTGACTCAAGTGTATCTTATAATATAACCCAAATAACAAGTACTATTTTCGTCCTAGCAGTGAATTCATTCTTTGAATGTAATTGAATTAGGGTAGGGCGTGGCAATCAAAATTTAACCAACGCCATCCTATAATGAATAGACGCCACCCTCTATTTGATATTTGACTTTACCTGGTTGCCCTCTATAACAAGAACGTATATAAATGTCTCCGTTAAATTTTACACCACAGTCTACTTTAGCCAAATGCAAACCCAAGTGAGACAATTTACCATTTGCAGCAGCGAAGCCCCTTTTTTTTTTTTTTTTTTGCTCCCTTTCATCATATCTACCTAATTTTAGACAAGCTAGTTTTTTTTTTTTTTTTAAGTTTAAAATATTTGGATATGAGGCTGCTCAGTTAATGTTTCCACCAATAAGGGTAATTTAAGGAACTGACCCGGCAACACAGCGACACTGTAGGTACACCCTGAATCTGAATTAAGACCTAAGCTGAACCAAGTGAACTTTTGCCCAGTCAAAACCTAACATCAGGTCACTAGTAGCATCGTCTATTTTGCGAAAGATTTACCTTGTAACACTTTCTTTAACAAACACTTAGTCACTACCCGAGTCGACAAAACATACAGTATCCTGTTCTTTAACTTTGTACTGTAGGAACATATTTGTACCCTGTGATCCCCTTACCACAATCTCAAAAAAAACCATACTGCATCATCTAGCTCCAAAGTAATCAGAGCTTGTGTTACGAGTAGGTACTGATATTACTTTCTACATTTTTTTCTTTAATTTTTGTGCATATAGCTACTAAGTGCCCTTCCAGTAGGTTTGTTTGAGGTAGATGAGACCGAGATGAGTTTTGTAGGTTCAGCAATTTATTTTCCTTCGGAAGGAATTACAAGGCTAAGTTGTGTGGATGTCACTATCAAGTTTTACCTACACGCTAAGAATAATACCTGTATGCATACAAAAGTTATATGAATTAAGAGTGGTATGCCACTCTGAATAAATAAAAGTAATGTACTACTAATACTTCTATTATGCGATGTTAATTAGTCTTGTAGGTAGGTAATAAATTTCGTAATAATTTTAACTTAGTATTGTTTTATGTGTAGGTATGTATCATTTGTATTGTTTTAAGTTATAGCCGTTATAGGCTATAATTATCAAAAGATAGTTTCTTCTGTTGTTCTTATGTTGGTAGGTATCGGTGAATTTTATATATTTATGTTTATTGCTGTTTAGATTTTATGTTTTTATTGCTGACTTCACAAGTATTTAAACAAGCCAAGTATGGCTTAAAAACCCATCACAATTTATGTTTTACATAGTACTGCCTGGTGAGCCAATGGTTATATTTTTATTGATTTTGTTTTTCAAAGAGTGGTTAATTTTCAATTCAGTTTTATGACGTTAATTTAGAAAGTTTTCCTTATTCTGAAAAGCACATGAGGTGCAGTGAAGCTCTTTAACACCTACGTAAATTCAGTCGAAAGTCTCGCCGTCGTCGTCCAAGCTGCCTGGAGTTCTCTTGCCGTTCATCCCGAGGTCTGTTGTAGTGGCGATCCGCTTCAAAATCAATATCTGGTGTCCGGTGTCGGTGGAGGTTAGACTGATTACATCTCAGTCTGCTTGATGACGTATCCTCTCGCGCTGCTGCACGATCGGCGAACGACTTCTCGAGTAATGTGGCATTGAGTTATAATAAATAATAATGCTGGACAATACACACAGCATTATCCAGCCCCAAGCTAAGCAGAGCTTGTGTTATGGGTACTAGATATCTAATAGACATAATACAATACACTACATAGATAGATATTTTTTTATTATACATAGAAAACATCCAGAACACCCTGAACAAATGTCTACAGATCGTACAAACATTTGTCCCGAGGCGGGAATCAAACCCGCAACCTCCTGCGTCGCAGGCGGACCTTCGCTCGCTGCGCCACAGAGGTTATCAGTTGCACCTAGCTGCAGGGTAACGCCTCGTAGATTCGCGGGGACTGCTGAATGAAGAACACGTTGTAGAGGAGCCCGTGTCCGCGACTTGAAACGCCTAGGATTCCTAAGGTCCACTGCAATATGGGGTGACTCTGCAGATGGGCCAGCTTCTCCCTCGTTTTCTTTCATGTACCTCCCGGGCTGAAAAATAATTTTCAACGACATCAATTGTTCAAAAAAAGGGTCGTGATACTTCTTTTTAGGTGAATATTGTCGTTAGTAGGTTTTAATTTAAGGTATGTAACTTAATCTAACCAATGTCACTGAAACCCTGTTGAAGTTTTTAACCTAAGTTAATTTAGGTTTGCTATCCTCTTCAGAAAGCCACGTTGTTGTATAAAAAGAAACGTTCGTACTTACGTACTTTTTTTTAAATTAAAACCATAGGTAGTTAAATAAATTTTAAACCCATACATTAGAAACATAAAACGTAAAACGCTGATAAGTACTTCCACTTCTTTTACCCAAGTAGGTAGGTACAACTTACTTGTAACATTCATAAAATCAATGTTTTCTAGTCCAAGTTAAAACTACATATCATTGGAAATATAATTTTAGAAAACTCTTATAATAAAATAAGAGTATAAATGAATGACATTAATTGGAACTACCTACATCATGATTTCCAATAACTTGTAAAACTCAAAAAAAAGCGATCAACATTGCGTACTGATTTATGTTACATTGTCGTTTGTTTTAAACAGAATCACATAGATATTGATATCGCTGCTTGCTAAAAGCACCAACATTCTCCAATTTTCTAGTAAATTATACGATCCTCGACTATTTGCCATAGGTAGGTATGGATGGGTTGGCAGTTGTAGGTTCGAGTTTAAATTGCCATTAAATGGCCTGCTTGGCACTTGAGTGCCAAGTATATGAGTCATGGAACAAAAATCAAGCAAGAAGTATATACTATCTGGTATAGGCAACCACACTTTGTCGAATTGTTAACATTATCATCTAAAATGACTGGCCAAATGGTATAAAATGTAAAATATACTGGGCGTGTAGAAAAGATTAGTAACAGAACTAATTACGTACCTTTTCTTTGGAAGAATCCCAATTCTGACTTGATATCTTACTACAAGTCAGGAGGAACAGCAAACACGTGTAAACTTTCTCTTCTTTTATTTTATGCAAACACAATAATTTATCAGTACTGACTTACTATAACAACACATCAGATAATTATGACTACTCGTTAAAGTCTTGAAATAGAATGAATGCCCGCTCGTCTGTCCTGGCATTTTATAGGAACCCCGACTCAGCGCTCTGCCGCGCATCGGGACTCGTCGGTTTCAGAATATTCCTACGTAAACACCCGTCGGTTTGGCTCGGGTCGCTTCGAGTTGGAATATTCCGACATAAACAATCATCGGTTTGGTTCGGGTTGCTTCGGTTTGGTACTTTCTGACGTAAACAAAGGTCGGTTTGGCTCGGGACGCCTCGGATAGGAAGTTTCCTACACGAATCACCCTGGCTGGGTTGCCCTGTGTCTCACGCCAGCCGTTATTTATGGAGAATTTCCGCTAAATTTACTAATTTATATAAACAAAGCTTACAATAGGTATCTCTTGGCGAAACACCGATGTTGCATTTACAAATCACAAATGGCGTTACTCACCAATATCTCCTATATCCTGCAGAATCTCCTCGCTCTCCAGCACAAGAGTGGTAGTCTGCGGAGTGGTGGGACTACTAGTGGTGGGACTACTAGTAGTGGTACTACTAGTGGTGGGGATAGCAGTGGTGGTAGTGGCGGTGGGGCGTCGTCGGCTGGCGATGCGGAAGGCTCGCCGGTTAGCTTGGTTAGAGGGCGCTGCGGTCGTTGTGGAGGCTGGGGGAAATGCGTTAGTTTAGGACGGGTTGGTTAAAAAGGTTTGTAACACCAAATACCAACAAAGGAAATTATTTAATGTTAAGTAAAAGTTAGTCATTTTACTGTCTTGCGTTATCGTTGCGTTAATCTCTTCATAAGACTTCTGAAGTGATTAACAACGATAAATAACTTAACTTGTCATAAGTGTAATATTATGATAAAACAATATTTAGTAACAATTCCGCGCAAAACCTTATCTGATAAGATCCTACAAAATGTAATCCGTGTGTACCGCCCGCCCTCCCACAAATTGATCCTACTTAAAAGTAGAGAAGGTAATCAATAGACTTATGTAATATAAAATAACCTAATTAAATTACCTACCTACCTCCTTAAATTGATCCTACTTAGAATTTAGAGAATGTGAACAACAGACTTATGTAATATAAAATAACCTAATTAAATTACCTACCTACCTCCTTAAATTTATCCTACTTAAAATTTAGAGAAAGTAAACAATAGACTTATGTAATATAAAATTGCCTAAGTAAATTACCTTCCTACCTCCTTAAATTGATCCTACTTAAAATTTAGAGAAAGTAAACAACAGCTTATGTAATAAATAATTACCTAAGTAAATTACCTTCCTACCTCCTTAAATAGATCCTACTTACATTTAGAGAAGTTAAACAACAGACTTATGTTGGTAATATAAAATTGCCTAAGTAAATTACCTTCCTACCTCATTAAATTGAACCTACTTATAATTAGAGAAAGTAAACAACAGACTTATGTAATATAAAATTGCCTAAGTAAATTACCTTCCTACCTCATTAAATTGAACCTACTTATAATTAGAGAAAGTAAACAACAGACTTATTTAATATAAAATTGCCTAAGTAAATTACCTTCCTAACCTTTAAGCATGAACACAACTTAATCCGTGAAAGAAAAGACCACACTAATTACAAAATGAAAAAACTCATCAAAATAAGTCGTCGACTAGTTTCGTCTCTCCACGAGACATCATCAGGACGCTATAACAATACTCGACTTTGGCACTGAGACCGTCAAGCAACAACGACAGAGTCCTGCCAGTGATGTTGCCTCTCTGAGCTCCCTGCGTAAAGTGAAGCCTTGTTCGCAACACCCCCACTTATATAGTCACGAATGGCGTGACACAGCACGTGTTCAGTGTTGCCACCCTTGTCTGTGTTGCCACTACCGCTGCTCATATTACCCAATCAACAATGTATTTTTTATTATTATGAATATGATGGCCTTTGCCCAGCAGTGGGATAAATTTGGCTAATAATAATAATAATAATAATGAATATGAAAATGAATGTAGTTACTGCTGGCGCAGCACGTGCGTAGTACCACTACCATCACCTGTGCTGTCGCTACCTCCAGAGTTGTCATTTGAGAAGATTCGCAATAATGGTGACCTAGGTAAACCTATACTAAGTTCATTTAACAATGTGTTACCACTACACTTTACAATTTCTAAATTTTCCAAGACTGACAACCTAAACCCTTTATCACAAGTATGTAAAATAGAAAAACAATGGTTATCATTTAACGAATGACCCGATTCTAATAAATGTTTTGCAAAGTTTGACTTTTCTGGATAATTGTTTCTATAAGCGGCTAAATGTTCTTTATACCTAACCTGAAAACTGCGACCTGTTTGACCAACATAAATACCATTACATTCGTCACAAACCAGCTTGTAAACGCCTGATTTTTTATTTTTATCTAATTTATCTTTACCGTTACAAACTTGTTTTAATAAATTGTTTGTTTTGAAGGCTACACGTACTTTGTTTTTATACAAAACCCTTGAAACTCTCTCACTTAATGGACCTAAATAAGTTAAACTACCCACGTATTTATCTATCCTTTCTGGAGCTACGGGATATAATAAGGATCGGACAATATTACGTTGTTTATTCCTAATTAAACCATCAACCATCTTTGTACTATATCCATTACTTTCAGCCGTGTGGTAAATAATAGATAACTCCCTATTAAAGTTCTCCTGAGAAAGGGGAACTGACATCATTCTGTGGATAAAACTGCGGTAAGCTGCTAGCTTATGTTGTAATGGATGGCAAGATGAATTTGGGATTGTAATGTCTGTATAAGTTGGTTTTCTGTAAATTTGGAAATCATGTCTATTGTTTAACCTAGTTATTGTCAAATCTAAAAAGTTCAACGAACCATCATTTTCTAATTCAAGTTTGAACTTAATTTTCGGATGAATTGTATTAAGTTTGTTAACAAACAGTTCTATTTGACGTAAA
Organism: Eupithecia subfuscata; assembly: GCA_963564075.1. Classification (NCBI taxonomy): domain Eukaryota; kingdom Metazoa; phylum Arthropoda; class Insecta; order Lepidoptera; family Geometridae; genus Eupithecia; species Eupithecia subfuscata. Next base: position 1,598,246 of record OY751108.1, read on the forward strand.
CTTCCCTTCCAGCATATGATTATATCATCAACATAACGATAATAATATAAAATTTTTGTCTCCTCTATAATGTTTTTATTCTCAAAACTATCCATAAAAATGTCTGCCATAAGTGGGCTCAGTGGTGAACCCATAGCTAACCCCTCTTTCTGTTTGTAATATTGATTGCCAAATTGAAAGTAATTCTGTTGCATACAAGTTCTAGTCAAAGATATCAACTCCTCTTTTTCGGCTGGAAGTACTCGTTGTCGTTCAAGATGTTCTTCCATTATTCTCAAACTCTCCTCGTAAGGTACGTTTGTAAATAAACTTTCAACATCCAACGACAATAACTTCGCATTGTGAGGTAACCTGATATCCTTAACTTTATTAATTAAATCCATACTATTCTTTAAACTATACCTTGGATTGAATCTAGATCTACATTTTAATTCAAAGTTCAAATATTTTGACAAACCATAAGCTGGTGCTCCTATGTAAGAGACAACGGGACGAATTGGAACATTTGTCTTATGTATTTTAGGTAAACCATACATCATAGGTGTTCGAGGATTCATAGGAATTAAATATTTAAGTGAGTTGGAAGAAATAAAACTTGAGCTCTTTGTCATTTCTTTTAAGTCCTTTGTGAAAACTTTTGTAGGGTCAGAATTCAGTAATTCAAAATCATTGCCCTGTATGACCTCATTAACCTTCTGTACATAACTACCCTTATCTAAGATAACTACAGTATTACCCTTGTCTGCTTTTGTAATCACTAAATTATTTTGGTCGACTTTATTCCTTAAAGATTTAAAAACACTTAACTCCCTTGGTATACTTGGAACTAAAGCAGAACTAATTGGTTTCTTTATCATAGCGGCTACCTCATGTTTGACACCTTCCTCTGCTCTTCCTCTAACTGTTGCTATTTCTGAATCTACGGCCAATATCTCTAAAGTTTTCCTATTCAAAACTGGTTGTAAATTGTATTTTAGACCCTTTTCTAAGAGTGATAGTTCTGAACTTGTGAACTGAACGTTACTATGATTTTCTACGCGTTGATAGAAAGTATGAGGACATGGTTGTTGTATATTATTTCGATAACCTCTTTGTTGATCTAACCTCTGTTTTTCCCTGACCAATCGATCTAATTTTCCTGTCTGAACTAGGTACTTTCTATGAGCTAACTCAGCAGCGTACTCCCTAGCTTTATTATCGAGTAAATTAAATTCGATGTTGTGTAATGAATAAGCTAACTCCATGTGTAAAACTCCCAAATGAGTTTTATAGTTGTCTCTAATCGTAAACCAATGTTTTATTTCCTCATTTAACCAGGTATTTCTAGCCCTCCTTAAAGCAATATTAGCTGCCCTACTATTTGTGTGATTTGTTATTTTAATATAGGATGGAATAACCCCTAAATGTTTACACTGTTGATTGAACCATACATTTTGAGCTGCAATACGATGTGACTGAGTGAGTTTGATGTATAATTTTGCCTGTTCAGCTGTACCTGCTGATCTAAGATACATAATAGATTCAGGCGTTACTTTGCGGAAATCCATTGTATAATATTATGATAAAACAATATTTAGTAACAATTCCGCGCAAAACCTTATCTGATAAGATCCTACAAAATGTAATCCGTGTGTACCGCCCGCCCTCCCACAAATTGATCCTACTTAAAAGTAGAGAAGGTAATCAATAGACTTATGTAATATAAAATAACCTAATTAAATTACCTACCTACCTCCTTAAATTGATCCTACTTAGAATTTAGAGAATGTGAACAACAGACTTATGTAATATAAAATAACCTAATTAAATTACCTACCTACCTCCTTAAATTTATCCAACAACAATAGACATGATTTCCAAATTTACAGAAAACCAACTTATACAGACATTACAATCCCAAATTCATCTTGCCATCCATTACAACATAAGCTAGCAGCTTACCGCAGTTTTATCCACAGAATGATGTCAGTTCCCCTTTCTCAGGAGAACTTTAATAGGGAGTTATCTATTATTTATCACACGGCTGAAAGTAATGGATATAGTACAAAGATGGTTGATGGTTTAATTAGGAATAAACAACGTAATATTGTCCGATCCTTATTATATCCCGTAGCTCCAGAAAGGATAGATAAATACGTGGGTAGTTTAACTTATTTAGGTCCATTAAGTGAGAGAGTTTCAAGGGTTTTGTATAAAAACAAAGTACGTGTAGCCTTCAAAACAAACAATTTATTAAAACAAGTTTGTAACGGTAAAGATAAATTAGATAAAAATAAAAAATCAGGCGTTTACAAGCTGGTTTGTGACGAATGTAATGGTATTTATGTTGGTCAAACAGGTCGCAGTTTTCAGGTTAGGTATAAAGAACATTTAGCCGCTTATAGAAACAATTATCCAGAAAAGTCAAACTTTGCAAAACATTTATTAGAATCGGGTCATTCGTTAAATGATAACCATTGTTTTTCTATTTTACATACTTGTGATAAAGGGTTTAGGTTGTCAGTCTTGGAAAATTTAGAAATTGTAAAGTGTAGTGGTAACACATTGTTAAATGAACTTAGTATAGGTTTACCTAGGTCACCATTATTGCGAATCTTCTCAAATGACAACTCTGGAGGTAGCGACAGCACAGGTGATGGTAGTGGTACTACGCACGTGCTGCGCCAGCAGTAACTACATTCATTTTCATATTCATTATTATTATTATTATTATTAGCCAAATTTATCCCACTGCTGGGCAAAGGCCATCATATTCATAATAATAAAAAATACATTGTTGATTGGGTAATATGAGCAGCGGTAGTGGCAACACAGACAAGGGTGGCAACACTGAACACGTGCTGTGTCACGCCATTCGTGACTATATAAGTGGGGGTGTTGCGAACAAGGCTTCACTTTACGCAGGGAGCTCAGAGAGGCAACATCACTGGCAGGACTCTGTCGTTGTTGCTTGACGGTCTCAGTGCCAAAGTCGAGTATTGTTATAGCGTCCTGATGATGTCTCGTGGAGAGACGAAACTAGTCGACGACTTATTTTGATGAGTTTTTTCATTTTGTAATTAGTGTGGTCTTTTCTTTCACGGATTAAGTTGTGTTCATGCTTAAAGGTTAGGAAGGTAATTTACTTAGGCAATTTTATATTAAATAAGTCTGTTGTTTACTTTCTCTAATTATAAGTAGGTTCAATTTAATGAGGTAGGAAGGTAATTTACTTAGGCAATTTTATATTACATAAGTCTGTTGTTTACTTTCTCTAATTATAAGTAGGTTCAATTTAATGAGGTAGGAAGGTAATTTACTTAGGCAATTTTATATTACCAACATAAGTCTGTTGTTTAACTTCTCTAAATGTAAGTAGGATCTATTTAAGGAGGTAGGAAGGTAATTTACTTAGGTAATTATTTATTACATAAGCTGTTGTTTACTTTCTCTAAATTTTAAGTAGGATCAATTTAAGGAGGTAGGAAGGTAATTTACTTAGGCAATTTTATATTACATAAGTCTATTGTTTACTTTCTCTAAATTTTAAGTAGGATAAATTTAAGGAGGTAGGTAGGTAATTTAATTAGGTTATTTTATATTACATAAGTCTGTTGTTCACATTCTCTAAATTCTAAGTAGGATCAATTTAAGGAGGTAGGTAGGTAATTTAATTAGGTTATTTTATATTACATAAGTCTATTGATTACCTTCTCTACTTTTAAGTAGGATCAATTTGTGGGAGGGCGGGCGGTACACACGGATTACATTTTGTAGGATCTTATCAGATAAGGTTTTGCGCGGAATTGTTACTAAATATTGTTTTATCATAATATTATACAATGGATTTCCGCAAAGTAACGCCTGAATCTATTATGTATCTTAGATCAGCAGGTACAGCTGAACAGGCAAAATTATACATCAAACTCACTCAGTCACATCGTATTGCAGCTCAAAATGTATGGTTCAATCAACAGTGTAAACATTTAGGGGTTATTCCATCCTATATTAAAATAACAAATCACACAAATAGTAGGGCAGCTAATATTGCTTTAAGGAGGGCTAGAAATACCTGGTTAAATGAGGAAATAAAACATTGGTTTACGATTAGAGACAACTATAAAACTCATTTGGGAGTTTTACACATGGAGTTAGCTTATTCATTACACAACATCGAATTTAATTTACTCGATAATAAAGCTAGGGAGTACGCTGCTGAGTTAGCTCATAGAAAGTACCTAGTTCAGACAGGAAAATTAGATCGATTGGTCAGGGAAAAACAGAGGTTAGATCAACAAAGAGGTTATCGAAATAATATACAACAACCATGTCCTCATACTTTCTATCAACGCGTAGAAAATCATAGTAACGTTCAGTTCACAAGTTCAGAACTATCACTCTTAGAAAAGGGTCTAAAATACAATTTACAACCAGTTTTGAATAGGAAAACTTTAGAGATATTGGCCGTAGATTCAGAAATAGCAACAGTTAGAGGAAGAGCAGAGGAAGGTGTCAAACATGAGGTAGCCGCTATGATAAAGAAACCAATTAGTTCTGCTTTAGTTCCAAGTATACCAAGGGAGTTAAGTGTTTTTAAATCTTTAAGGAATAAAGTCGACCAAAATAATTTAGTGATTACAAAAGCAGACAAGGGTAATACTGTAGTTATCTTAGATAAGGGTAGTTATGTACAGAAGGTTAATGAGGTCATACAGGGCAATGATTTTGAATTACTGAATTCTGACCCTACAAAAGTTTTCACAAAGGACTTAAAAGAAATGACAAAGAGCTCAAGTTTTATTTCTTCCAACTCACTTAAATATTTAATTCCTATGAATCCTCGAACACCTATGATGTATGGTTTACCTAAAATACATAAGACAAATGTTCCAATTCGTCCCGTTGTCTCTTACATAGGAGCACCAGCTTATGGTTTGTCAAAATATTTGAACTTTGAATTAAAATGTAGATCTAGATTCAATCCAAGGTATAGTTTAAAGAATAGTATGGATTTAATTAATAAAGTTAAGGATATCAGGTTACCTCACAATGCGAAGTTATTGTCGTTGGATGTTGAAAGTTTATTTACAAACGTACCTTACGAGGAGAGTTTGAGAATAATGGAAGAACATCTTGAACGACAACGAGTACTTCCAGCCGAAAAAGAGGAGTTGATATCTTTGACTAGAACTTGTATGCAACAGAATTACTTTCAATTTGGCAATCAATATTACAAACAGAAAGAGGGGTTAGCTATGGGTTCACCACTGAGCCCACTTATGGCAGACATTTTTATGGATAGTTTTGAGAATAAAAACATTATAGAGGAGACAAAAATTTTATATTATTATCGTTATGTTGATGATATAATCATATGCTGGAAGGGAAGTTTACGTCAAATAGAACTGTTTGTTAACAAACTTAATACAATTCATCCGAAAATTAAGTTCAAACTTGAATTAGAAAATGATGGTTCGTTGAACTTTTTAGATTTGACAATAACTAGGTTAAACAATAGACATGATTTCCAAATTTACAGAAAACCAACTTATACAGACATTACAATCCCAAATTCATCTTGCCATCCATTACAACATAAGCTAGCAGCTTACCGCAGTTTTATCCACAGAATGATGTCAGTTCCCCTTTCTCAGGAGAACTTTAATAGGGAGTTATCTATTATTTACCACACGGCTGAAAGTAATGGATATAGTACAAAGATGGTTGATGGTTTAATTAGGAATAAACAACGTAATATTGTCCGATCCTTATTATATCCCGTAGCTCCAGAAAGGATAGATAAATACGTGGGTAGTTTAACTTATTTAGGTCCATTAAGTGAGAGAGTTTCAAGGGTTTTGTATAAAAACAAAGTACGTGTAGCCTTCAAAACAAACAATTTATTAAAACAAGTTTGTAACGGTAAAGATAAATTAGATAAAAATAAAAAATCAGGCGTTTACAAGCTGGTTTGTGACGAATGTAATGGTATTTATGTTGGTCAAACAGGTCGCAGTTTTCAGGTTAGGTATAAAGAACATTTAGCCGCTTATAGAAACAATTATCCAGAAAAGTCAAACTTTGCAAAACATTTATTAGAATCGGGTCATTCGTTAAATGATAACCATTGTTTTTCTATTTTACATACTTGTGATAAAGGGTTTAGGTTGTCAGTCTTGGAAAATTTAGAAATTGTAAAGTGTAGTGGTAACACATTGTTAAATGAACTTAGTATAGGTTTACCTAGGTCACCATTATTGCGAATCTTCTCAAATGACAACTCTGGAGGTAGCGACAGCACAGGTGATGGTAGTGGTACTACGCACGTGCTGCGCCAGCAGTAACTACATTCATTTTCATATTCATTATTATTATTATTATTATTAGCCAAATTTATCCCACTGCTGGGCAAAGGCCATCATATTCATAATAATAAAAAATACATTGTTGATTGGGTAATATGAGCAGCGGTAGTGGCAACACAGACAAGGGTGGCAACACTGAACACGTGCTGTGTCACGCCATTCGTGACTATATAAGTGGGGGTGTTGCGAACAAGGCTTCACTTTACGCAGGGAGCTCAGAGAGGCAACATCACTGGCAGGACTCTGTCGTTGTTGCTTGACGGTCTCAGTGCCAAAGTCGAGTATTGTTATAGCGTCCTGATGATGTCTCGTGGAGAGACGAAACTAGTCGACGACTTATTTTGATGAGTTTTTTCATTTTGTAATTAGTGTGGTCTTTTCTTTCACGGATTAAGTTGTGTTCATGCTTAAAGGTTAGGAAGGTAATTTACTTAGGCAATTTTATATTAAATAAGTCTGTTGTTTACTTTCTCTAATTATAAGTAGGTTCAATTTAATGAGGTAGGAAGGTAATTTACTTAGGCAATTTTATATTACATAAGTCTGTTGTTTACTTTCTCTAATTATAAGTAGGTTCAATTTAATGAGGTAGGAAGGTAATTTACTTAGGCAATTTTATATTACCAACATAAGTCTGTTGTTTAACTTCTCTAAATGTAAGTAGGATCTATTTAAGGAGGTAGGAAGGTAATTTACTTAGGTAATTATTTATTAAATAAGCTGTTGTTTACTTTCTCTAAATTTTAAGTAGGATCAATTTAAGGAGGTAGGAAGGTAATTTACTTAGGCAATTTTATATTACATAAGTCTATTGTTTACTTTCTCTAAATTTTAAGTAGGATAAATTTAAGGAGGTAGGTAGGTAATTTAATTAGGTTATTTTATATTACATAAGTCTGTTGTTCACATTCTCTAAATTCTAAGTAGGATCAATTTAAGGAGGTAGGTAGGTAATTTAATTAGGTTATTTTATATTACATAAGTCTATTGATTACCTTCTCTACTTTTAAGTAGGATCAATTTGTGGGAGGGCGGGCGGTACACACGGATTACATTTTGTAGGATCTTATCAGATAAGGTTTTGCGCGGAATTGTTACTAAATATTGTTTTATCATAATATTATACAATGGATTTCCGCAAAGTAACGCCTGAATCTATTATGTATTGTCATAAGTGATCAAAATGTAACTAGATGTCGATGGATCAAGGCAAAATAGACCGCGTTGCGATGCGTCTGTATTTTATTTTACTAGCAACATCTAAGTAGTACATAATTTTTTTTTGTAAATTTAGGAAAGTATTAATATTATTTCAGCAAATTGATTCTGCATAAGGTACTTAAATAACATAAAGTTATATGGTTCATAATGGTAGTTAAACTGCGGAATAAAATAAGTGGTCAACGTTATAAATGTTCACTGCGACAAAAAATATAGCAATTCCGCATCTTGATCTGCTCCTTAAATTTTTCAAGACTTACCTAACTTATTTAGTCTTGAAAAAATTGAAGTAGAAGGTGAAAGGAAGGAGTATAGATAAATCTATAGGCAAGAAAGCAGAAGCATAGAAGACAACAATAACACATAGCTATCAAATAAAGGTTTAATGTAAGTTGGTAGACCTCCAAAATACCGATGAAACAACGCAGAGTCAGGCAGGGTTCAATGCTTCAAAAATCTCGCTAATTCCTACATTCAGGCCAATTATCACTCAAATGTAAAATTCTCCTTTCATTCGCACAGAAACACTGCTTGCATTCATGATGTACGTAAATAGGTCCAAGGCGATGATTTATATGTAAATCCCGCATTCAGTTCATTGCCAAGGCACATGCTTATTGAATTAACAATGAAAGCTCTAAAAAGTATCGAACAAAGCGGCGGTCTATAGATCATTGTTCGTTTTTCAGCGGGTGGGAAGTGGTTTTTGTTGGTTTGTAGTAGCATAGAAGAAAAAAATGTAGGAACTGGGTACTTAGGAGCGGTAAAATGAACAATGGTTTGCACGCAGAAATAAAACGAAAGCCGATAATCTACAAATAATGCATGATATTATCTTTGAGAGATGCAAGAAACACTAGGTCCGTGGGGTACCGAGGCTCTTCGGGTTTTTTTTATTTATCTGAGCGTCTGGTCAAAGCGACGCGTGACCCGAGAGCTGGTGAGTATCTGGCGCAGCGCATCAGCATTGCCATACAGCGTGGCAATGCAGCCAGCGTCTTGGGGACGCTTCCGACTGATATGGATCAGTTGAGCTACCTGTAGATTGTTTGCAACAGTCTGCAGTTAGCTCAATTGTTTCAATTGTAAATACTAGTCGTAATTTATTTCTATTAGTTCATTGTAATTTTCTTTGTGAATAAAGATATATAGGTAGTATAGAAACACTAATGATATTTCGGCACAGTTTCATCGCCATGATTGGAAAGCTCAAAACTCAAATCGTGGTAAATATCCCGTTGTAAGTGATTTGAGTGTTATTAACCATGATGGATTTAAAGTTTTAATGAAGAAACAATCCTGAGGTTGCAGTGGCGGTTACACAGTAAGAAACGACTCCTCCGCCCAACTCAGTCCCTGGATGCCGTAAGAGTCGACTGTCGTCGACGAACCTACCAGAGGAAAGGCCTTCTGTGTATTACTTTCTGTGTATTAATCAACACCTCCACTGCGTGCGATCACCCATCCGCTTTCCAAGCGTGATATTGTATTAAAATTTTGTATTTTCTCTTTTAATCAAAAACTTTCACTATTCTCATACAAGACACTTTAAACGAAAGAAGGCTTGATGGTGATTATATCTGTTGTCTGATGATGTTATATGGCAAAACCCCTCTTATTTTTGGGAGGCATGTTCACATGAGTCTGTTGATGAGGTAATCCCGAGATAGGCCAATTTTAAAGCCAATTTAAAGAGAACATCATTACATTTCTCTTGGCAACTCAGTTTCAGTCAGTTTCTAGAACCTCACCTCAACAGACTATATTGGTTCTCTGCTGGACGCAGGCCTCCCCCTGATAAGCGCCTTATTGGCTTTTATCTCATGCCTATAATCCCCGCGCTGGGCATGCGGGTTGGGGATCGCAGTTCGAGTCAGTGGTAGAATTGTTCTGCAGGTGGCGCGATCGAGAAGAGTTGAGATGGTGCAAATTCTAAGCCGGCACCACACAGCTTTCCTATAAGTATATAGTTTTCCTGGTAGATATCCTGATAAATTCACAAAAAAAACTCCTTAACGGAAAGGTAAACCGTGGTAATGCACGGCTTATCCCACTACGGCATAACTAAATTCAATAGAAAAAGCCTCAAACGATGCATGAAATAAACAACATACCTGTTTATCAGCATTCATGTAAATTCTCCTCGCTCCAGTAGGTAAGTACATAAGGCACATAAACGTAGGTATATATTGTTCATGTTACTCTCACCGCATTGTCAACATTCGCGCCGTACATCACATTGTGAAACTGCTTCAATTGGAGCGCTTAATCACGGCGCGCGAGTGCCGCGATTGATTAAATGCTGTTGAGACATGCGATGGTATCTAGGTAGGTTCTTGTGTCTAGTCGGTAGGAACATGGTACCTACTCTATATTCAGGGCGGTGTATAAGTCGTCTAGGTCATGACGCAGATGATCCGAAACTTTGGCTAAAATGCCATAAACTGCTAGTACCGACCGTCGCGGAAAATCGCTAGGTACCTACTATACCGTTTAAGCTTTTGTTTAGTATTTTATTTAGAATTAGCTGCGCCCCACGGCTTCACCCGCGTGGAAATTTCATAAATTTATTTACCAGACCTCCTAGGTATAGATTCGTAAAAATAAAAAATACGTGGTTGATTATTGACTCCATCGTTTATTTATACAGAGTTTTGAGTGAATTGAACCATGGAATCGTAATTTTCAATTAGTAACTTAACCACCCTTTTTAACTTTTTAACCCTCGTTTTTGAAAATTAGAGCTAGGCCTATGTGTTATTCTAGAACCTAAACTATCTACAGACCAAATTTCATCTAAATCGGTTAAGTAGTTACGGAGATACTACGTGGTAACAAATGTTCACAAACTTTCGCATTTATAATATTATTAGGATTTATTTATATTCTTAAAACTCATACAGGAATATCCTAAATTTTTATAAATAGCTTATTAATGTTATTGCTTGCTAAAAACCCTTTTCCGATTAAATACATTGTCGTTTCTCAATCATCCACATGTGCTTTTAGTGTTCTAACATTTCTCGCCTCGCGTTGAGGTGCCTAGTTAGGTTGTATCGTATGAAAAACGCTTCGACCTTCAATATCTTCAATTTCACCCCATCAACGCTCTCCATTGACGAAGCCGGTTCCCACATGAAAACCCAAAGAAAACTGCATCGTTAGGCTGTGACTGTGTCCCAAGAGCTGACAAGAGCGTGGGATGCCATAGAAAATGGCAATTCCCACGGCATGTTGCTATGGAGCAGTTGAGACATACGTTGCAATAAGTTGAGCCTTAGTTATTATATTATAGGGTTTGTTAGTAAAGTTATGCGAAGGATTATGGTCCTAACAGCCTCTAGCATCTAGCTAAGAAACGTTTTAGAACATGGTAATTTATTCAATTTAAACACGTCCTTAAAACCTTTGATAAAATATTTATATGAACACGTCATCAAGGTAATATTATCCTTTATGTAATCCGACTTCATACAAACGGGCGAAACGCGAGCTATACCTACGCGCCTCGATCTCGGCATGCGCTCAGCATGCAGACAGTCGCGAGTCGCGGCTGTGCCGCAGTGACGAACGGATGGTGTGATGTTTTTTTAACAATAACCGCGCGATTTTTTCTCTAAAAATAAGTTCAGGTACATATTTAATAAAGCAGCTGCAGGTATCTATAACCAAGTAAAATATATTCCTTTTTCTCCAAAAAAATCTCCGAAAATTTAATAATAAAGCATTTTGTAGGTACGTCTCAGTCGAGGCGAAAATATTTTTCGGTCGCAAATTTATAAGACCGATTTGTTATTCAAACATAAACAGGTTTTTTAATTAAATCTACCAATCAAAAAACAACACGCATTTTTATTGAACACTTCCCATTCAATTCACAAAGTATTTTATTTGTTTATATAAAAAAAGTACCTTCCTATATTTACAATCACAAAACTAAATGGAAACACAAAGTAGGCAAATGTAATTAAAATTGTGGAGGCGGGCAGCCCTATCGCATGTTTACCTACCGCGCGGCTGTAGGCATTTATTTCAAAGATACGGCCGAGTCCAAATACTGTTGGATAATATTACCGTGACGTCATTGAGTTCGACGGGTGTGTAGTGTAGGTTTAGACGTGTGCGCCGACGTTAAAATGATCGGCGGCGGGCGCCGGCCTGAAATCGGCGGCGGCGGCGTGATTTCGGCGTGAAATCGGCGCGTAATAAATAAATAATGCTGGACAATTCACACAGCATTATCTGGCCCCAAGCTAAGCAGAGCTCATGTTATGTTATGGGTACTATACTAGATAACTGATATACATTATAATATACGAGTACATTAGGAGGTGCATGTCGAAACTTCGAAGTTTCGTCAATTCGAAGTTCATAGCCTTTTTTGGCCATTTTTTAAGTTCGTATTTGGTGGCCACAAATTCGAACTTTCCAATTTTTTTGTTTCGATGATTTACCCACGCAAATAAGGCACCTTACGCAGTCGCGGAACGCACGCGTGCTATGAAAGAGTGAAATGCGACGAGTGTTGAAGCTGAGAGAACTTTCTCAGCGGCTGGCTACATTTGTAACCGCCTGAGGAGCTCTCTCAAACGCTGGATGCCCTAACCTTTTTAGGGGTTTATTATCAACTAACGTAAAATGTAATACATTTAATTAAGTAAATGGAAGTCAGATCATTGGTTGCAAGCATTTGATTCATATAACACTGATACTTTATTGGATCCCGTAACTTTCCGTATCGCAACAAGTCTTCGGTTGGGTGCAAGATGTTGGTTGCGCGCCTCATCAATCCCAATGCTAGTGCGGTATTGCTGTCGAACAGCTTGATCACCACGGATTATCGTGTACTAGAGCCGCCGGTCGGATATCTCGCCATGCCAGCCGGCGACATCATCCGGCGAGTCTTTGTCATCGCTAACGTACCAGCTATTGTCAAACCGAATGGTCTGTTGCGTGACGATGGTAAGAGGCCCGACGGTATGACACTAATCCCATGGGAGTTGGGAGGCCCATCGTGTGGGACGCTACATGCGTCGACACACTAGCGCCTTCCCATGTTCCGAGGACATCCGTCAGGGCAGGTGCGGGGGAAGATTTGGCCGAGGATCTCAAGAGGTGTAAACATGCAGGTCTCGATAGAGCCTACACATTTGCTGGTTCGTTTTCTTAAAAATTATCTGAGCGTTGAGTCAAAGCGAAACGTGACCCGAGAGCTGGTGAGTATCTGGCGCAGCGCATCAGCATAGGCATACAGCGAGGCAATGCAGCCAGCCTCTTGGGGACGCTTCCGACTGGTATTGATATGGATCATTTGAGCTACCTCTTGGCCAAGCACGGAGATTATTATCTAGGGTAGAATAGACATTATCGACATCGCATAGTCATACATTGCGTACATTATAGAAGTAAAAGGATTGACTTTTAAACAATTTACGCATTCGTTGACAAAGTGACGTAATTTTTCTCTACCCTAGACAACAATCCCCATGCCCTGCTGTAGATTGTTTGCAACAGTCTGTAGTTAGCTCATTTGTTTCAATTGTAATTATCATGACCTGTGATAATTACAACAACGTAAAATTATAGAAGTAGCTTAACCAGTTCTTTGCCAGGCTATAGCGATACGACTCGGACGAGTGCACCTGTATCTGTCTGAATCAGCGGCGACTTATGTTACCGTTCGGTTCGCGGTGCCCTTTGACATCGCGGCACCTTTTGACATCATGGCGCGGCGCGGTTTCTTCTTTGACTACAACTTGGTTGTAGGTACCAGGTGTCGGACAATGTAATAATCAATAAAGTGAGGGAGTTTTCAAAGCGTCTAAAAGAATACGTTCCACGCCGATTTCACGCCGATTGGCCGATCGGCGGCGGCGGCGTGGAAAATTTGCCGGCGGCGGCGGCGGGTCGGCGCGGCGCACACGTCTAGTAGGTATACGACTATTATCCATTATCATAAACCTATTTTACTCTTATACTCTTCTCAACGCCAGAGAACCTGGTCTTCTGGTCCTTTTACCTGCTCTTAATCGGCTATATAGACTTACCTACCTAAGTAAATAGTGATGATTTCTAACCAACATTTTACCCTGACTAAACTGACTTTTCTGATTCCTTTGCTTCCAATCCTGTAGTCTTTTGAGCCTATTCCTTCTCAGTCGAAGAACTCATCACTACATATCCTCAATACCAAATAATGACAAACTGCGCTATAATTTCGATTACATAATCGTAGTACAGTGTATTGATTTCATGCGATAATTCGATCGCTATGTTTATGCAAAGATCGGTATCATCTAATGGGCCTGCCACACACTCGACGAGTGGCGTGGGAAGTAGCGAGGAAAGTAGGCAGAGACGTAGTGTGGCAACGTTACTCGTCATGCCACTCGTCATGCTCCTCGTCCTGCCCATCGCTCCCTATTTTGTCGGTTTTTGGACCGCGAGTCAAAGGACCGGCAATACGAGCGCGAGTGACTGTCCACATACTCGCGCGGCCGCAGTTCGTGCCGAGCGCTCACGCGAGACGCACGTCTTTGTTTTCGGTTTATATTAATATGTTAGGTACTTCCATCGTTCTATTGCGATGAATAGATGTCATCCACCATCTCCGTTGGCGAGGACGCCGACGACGTCGACGATGTATATTGCTTTGTAGCATAACATTGATTGGGCGAAGGTCTGCCTGCGACGCAGGAGGTTGCGGGTTCGATTCCCGCCTCGGGACAAATGTTTGTACGATCTGCAGACATTTGTCCAGGGCGTTCTGGATGTTTTCTATGTATAATAAAAAATATCTATATATGTAGTGTATTGTATTATGTATATCTGTTATCTAGTACCCATAACACAAGCTCTGCTTAGCTTGGGGCTAGATAATGCTGTGTGAATTGTCCAGCATTATTTATTTATTTATTTATTGATATAATTAGCTATACTACAAATACACGCACTCGCTGCCACCACAGTTTTAACGTCCATTGTGTAGCAACGACGAATAGACAAGTGCGGCGCGTAGCGATTAATTGCGCGAGTAGAGCAGTGTGTGGACAGACAGGGCAACATCGCGGCAGCGATGCGGCAGCGCGAGGAGCATGACGAGGAGCATAGTGTGGCGGGCGCATAAGAAAGTCGCGAAAGTCGCCGCTCGCTTCTCGCCTCGGTCCACTCGACCGACCGCTTTCACGTAGGAACCTCATGGTACACTCATTAGTGCAATAACCTATCTACTAGTTTCTATCTTTCAGATGATAAAATATTTAGTGGTTTATTCATATATGGGCAATACAATACAATACAATACAATACAATACAATACAATACAAGTACTCTTTATTGCACACCAAATAAAATAGAAACACGGGACAGGAAAAGACAAACACATAGCAATGCACAATGGGCGGCCTTATCGCTATGAGCGATCTCTTCCAGGCAACCTTTGGATGGACAGGAAATGGAAGAACATGTATAGACGGTGGCGTGTTCTACAGCGGGTATAATATTTGGATTAAATATACGTAAGCAAATACTAGTAGCTATAAATACAATTAATATGACAGATACATATAATATATATGATATACATAAAATAAATATAATATACATAAAATAAATATCATATACATAAAATAAGTATAATATACATAAAAAGAAATATAATATACATAAAATAAATATATATAAGGTGTTTAGAATAATACGAATTTGATATTAACAGTTTGAAGTAGAGGTAAGGAAATGTTCATAGACCATATGTTTGAAAATAGGGAGAGACTTAGCTTGTCGAATTGAAGTTGGTAGGGCATTCCACAGCTTTATGGCACGTACGGTGAAGGATGAGCTATAGGAATGGAAGGGGCGGAGAGTTTGCAGTTGAAGAGTGTGTGTTGAGCGGAGGAAGCGGCTATGGGTTTGGTGGAGGTATTGAAATCGTTCCTTAAGGTAACGGGGTGTATTTGGGACAAAAAGTATAGAATAAAGGAGTGAGAGGAAGTGTGCGTCCCGGCGAAGACGGATGGGTAACCATTTAAGCTTTTTGCGGTATTCTGTGATGTGGTCATACTTTCGCAGACCGAAAATGAAGCGTAAGCAGAGATTTTGAAGCCGCTCAAGCTTATCAAGCTGTACTTGGGTTAGATCAGGATAGCTGGCGTCGGCGTAATCAAGGATAGGAAGTAAAAGTGACTGAGCAAGTGCAATTTTGGTGGATGTTGGTAAAAAGTTTCGCAAGCGTCTGAGCGAAGCAGCTGATGCGAAGGTCTTTCGGCTAACTTCTGCCAACTGGGGTCCCCAGGACAGTTGGTTGTCAATAAGAATTCCTAAATTTTTGACAGTTTTACTAATGACAATTTGGACATTGTCAAAAGAGACTTGGGGAAGGTGAACCCAGTCAATCATAGAAACCATTCGCGAGCTACCGATTACGATTACTTGGGTTTTTGTGGGGTTCACTTTCAACCCATGCTTATTGCTCCAATCAAGAATAACATTTAAATCGTCGTTGATTCTACAGATGGCGTCCTCTAGTCGATTTACTGGAGCCTGGGTATATATTTGTAAATCATCTGCATAAAGGTGGTAGGAAGAAGATAGTTGTTTGGAGATAGAGTTAATGAAAATAGCGAAGAGGAGAGGAGATAGAACGCCGCCCTGAGGTACACCGGCACTCAGTTGACACCAGGAGGAAACGTTATCGTCAATACTAATGCGTTGCCGGCGACCAAACAGGTAACTACGAAGCCAGTGAATTACATTTGGAGATATGTTAAGAGAGCGAAGGATACCTAATAAAATGTCAAAATCAACGTTATTAAAAGCACTACTGAAATCCGGAAGGGAGAGAACGGTTGCCGATCCGTTCCAGATACCATCTCTTATGTCATCGGTTATCTTAACGAGGGCTGACGTAGTGCTATGGCCTGGGCGGAAACCGGACTGGAAAGGATTAAGGAGGTTATTGGAATTAAGGAAAAGGCTGAGTTGTTGGTGCACTAGTCGTTCAAGAACTTTGGATAAGAAAGGCAATATGGAAATTGGACGGAAATCAGAGAAGGAGGAGGGTTTAGATTTCTTAGGTAGTGGGGTAACTTGTGCATCTTTCCACGCACTGGGAAATGTACAATACGAACACAATACGAACAATACGAACTTTGGCTCAGGAAATTTCATGGGGGCTCGACTACTAGATTCTATTGCTAGATTTTACTGATGTACCTACTTACACCAAAACACCACAAAGCAAAAGCAGCAGTGTCTAAATCAATTTGTTCGAAACCTAGGTTGGTTACAAATAAAATTTACAAAGTAGGTATCAATATAAGTAGGTACCTGTACCTAGCATATATAAAAAAATACCTGTAACTTAGTAGACTAAACTTGAATAATTCGTTCTTCAATTAATAGAGACAAGAGTGAAATTCAAAATATTGCGAGTCATCACAAAATTTTGAATTTTTGTTCGATTTGCTGACAATTCGATTCGCATAAAACAATGAAAGGTGTGAAATGGTTATTGTAATCATACTTCCGTTATTTATTATTTTATGATGGAAATAATATTTTAACAATCAGACACTGCCCGTAGCAAATAGCTCTACCAATTATTGAATGATCTATAACTTTTGATTACTCTTATGTAAGTAAACTTGGAAATTTTAGTGTCAATTATAAGTCCACTACTTAAATAATATAGATTAGCTTATGCCTGCAGTTTCGCTCACGCGGTACCTGGATAAAACTGGCACTGACTATTTTTACATTGTGTGCCAATTCAATAAACAATGAGCAGGACCGATAGAGCAGCGGCGGCGGCGGCGGCGCATGTCTCATGTCTGATCCTGGGCAGTGAATGCATTAATTTACTGTTCAGTAACTAAATTATACAACTTCTGGCTACCTAAGTAATTAGTTTTGTATAAACAACTCTACAATGATTTACAATTGCTTGTGGTTAAGGTAAGCCGAGTGTTTCACCTAGCGATCTTCAGCGAGGGAGAAAGTTCTGGGTCAGCATCCAGTGGTAAGGAGGGTACCGGATCATTGCCTTCTGACGCAATCTGCCGGTCTATTGTTGTGCACGAAAGTTGAACAACAATGGTTATGTTATTAAGATTTAGCTTGGGGCAGCCGCGGTAACATAGGTACAGCTGTGAACTCAGAAGCAGCAAGTTTTTCCGACAATGCTTTTATGGTAGGAGCACAATTTATTTTTATTTATTTACCCAGAGAGAACAATGTTTTGATGACCGATGCGGCGAAGAGCAAAGCTCCGCCTGCCACGCGGAGGTTGCGGGTTGGATTCCCGCCTGGGGAAAAATGTTTATATCTGTATGATCTGCAAATATTTGTTCCGGGTGTTCTGGGTATTTTCTGTGTATAATAAAAAATACCTATCTATGTACCTAATGTATTCCAGTCATCGAGTACCATAACACAAGCTCTGCTAAGCTTGGAGCTAGATGATGCTATGTTTACTGTCCAGTATTATTTATTTATTTTATTTATTT
The DNA here is from genome assembly GCA_963564075.1 of Eupithecia subfuscata. NCBI lineage: Eukaryota > Metazoa > Arthropoda > Insecta > Lepidoptera > Geometridae > Eupithecia > Eupithecia subfuscata. The sequence continues at coordinate 1,616,316 of OY751108.1, forward strand.
CTTGTCCTGATTCTGAAAAAAAAAAACAAATTTTGGGATCATCAACTTTTTGGTAGCATTAGTCTTCCATGATTGAGAGAAACCTAGAGCAGCGGACAATCAAAAGCTTTTGAATTTTTTTGTAGCTGGGGTACCTAGTATTACATTAATATACTGCATTTTCATAGCTTTAAAATGCTATATAATGCAAATCATCATCATGCCCAGCCTATTCTAGTCCACAGCTGGACATAGGCCTCCCCTAATGAGCGCCTGAGCGCCATAGCGCCCTGTGTTCAGCTTGACGCATCTAGGTGACGACCTGCGAAAGACTGCAAGTAGAGCCTGTAGTTTTTAGTCATAGAAGTATAAACGTTTTTCTGTTACTCAGACACAGAAAAGATGATAGAAAAGAAAACAGTTTGGTAGAGTCACAAAACATATTTGCGAACAACTAACGCTGGTCTTTCGACAGAGCCGTTCCGTGACGTCGTCACGTAGCGTCGAGATTTTTTTTAGTGGTAGGTACGATATAGCCCGATGCGGCTCAAAGATTCAAACGTAGGCTACGTTTGATTCCTTGAGCCGCATCGCATTGTTGAGAAAGATATAGATTACAATTGAATAGCAGTGGAAATGCCAAACAATAGTAGACTCGGTGCGCCGTAGCATACAGTACCTATACGGACATACCTACTATAATACCTAAATATAGTGATTGGCGGCTAAACGCTTCACGGTCGAGTTTGTACACCACAATGCTGTTGCATTTATCTTGTATCAGTAGGTAGGTATAGCAGGTGGCTGTGAATCATTTTGAATAAATTACGTACCTATAGAGACGGCAAACTTGTATAAAAAATATATGTTTCGTAGACGCTGGGAGCGCGTTTATGTCTTTTGTATGAGAGTAAGTAAAACACATTAATTTTGAGGTTTATTTTATTTAGGTAAGTATCTATTTAATTTTTTTATAAGTCTCAAGTCTCCGCACTGCGGAAAATGAAGTCAATAATTAATACTGCGGAATCCGCAGTAGGTATTAATTATTAACTTCATTCTGCTTCATTCATCATCATCACAAGTTCCCCCCACTCCTAACTTTGCGCAACGACGTGCAATGCTAAAGCTTCAACTTCTTTCTTAATGGATTCTAAAGCTTGCGATGCTATCATGAAACGGACATTGGCAGAATTGCGTCAAACCAGACGCAGAGCCTCGGACAAGAAGTTGAAGTTGACGTGCAATGACTTTGGCCGCGAAAAAACATTATCTAATCTGTCTTTGGTAATTCGCGGTTACCTCACACTTGTATCTATCCCACTTGTTAGCTACTCGTTAAATGATCCGATTCGTTTGAAATCGCGTGAGAGTGGGTAGAGAATGTACATCGATCTTGATAGGCAATCGTGTTTGAAAGATCGGTCGATACCTAAGTCAATTAATGTTAGATATTATTGTTGGGTTGCATGCAAGTAGCACAGTACCGCAGTTTGGAAGCCGGGGAGATTGCTTATCCATTGTGAAGCTCTGCCCTCATTAGTCCAATACTGCTACCTACCACACAACTCAAAACGTGCATTCTAACTCGTTATCTTTAGATACATTTTATAGTGATAATGGCTTCCCACAAGCTTTAAACGAGTGCACCGCGAGCCGTCTGTCATCTGACGCCGTCAATATAAAATTCGTCTGAATGTTAGGTACGAGTTAAAAACCAGGTTTGAATGCACTTCTGCTGCGGTGCAGTGGTGCTTTCCAGGTGTGCGACGAGCTTACCCTCTCATATTATATGGTACTGTACTATACTCTATGGAACATAAGTACTGTTTTACCCTCCATAATTCTGAAATTGTTGATTACTTCCGTTTTCGCCTATTGTATAATGTAAGCCACACCCCCATTCTTTCAATCAAGCGCAGAAAAAATGAACTACGAGTAGATGGCGGTATTTGTTTGTAACGACGAAATGTCGGTAGTGGTGTGAACATTTTCAAATAGTTGATGTGCGGTTACAGACAAAAGTAATAAAAAACTGTAATCAACACTTTATTTTTTGTCATATTATGCCTAATTACTAAAAAAAAATCCAAAATTATAAAAAAATACGCAAAATAATATCAAAAAGAGGTACCTACCTATTGAGTTTATAGAGAGCTAGGAGATTCGTTTGCCCTTTAATGTAGGTTACTTCGCATTTGTTCCAATTTCAAGTCTATCGTCTATTTTACTTCGAATCAACCACAAAATACATATAATGGGTAGGAGCTCGCCTCGGGCAACCAAGTTTAAAGAGACAAAAGTGTATCAGCTTTAGCTAGCTGTAGCTGTTAAGCTAAAACGCTTTTAGAAGAATGACTTTGTTCAGTCATTTTAGTTGTTGACTGTTCTTAATGTATGGTTTGTTTTTCTTTTTGTTTTTTCAAAGTATTATGTTTATTTTCTTCTTTTTCTTCATTTTGTTGTGACTTGTTCAGCCCATGCTACCGGTTTCTGCTTTTCCTATAATATTGGTATTAAAATCATATTAAATACACAACGTATTATTATTGCAATGTCAAAAAAGTAGTATAATTATCATGTCTCGTCGATGACCTCGGGACAACGCACTGCAAATGTCTAGGTCGAACTTATTTCTAGACTCCTGCGTTGTTTGTAAACACTGTTTTTCGTAAGAAACTGATGTCAATTGAGATGGCGCCAAAATTAAACTGATACTAATTTGACACCACTAAAATGGACGCCATCCTTTTTATTTCAATCGCTATGAATGGGACGGCAACATTTTTAGTGCTGTCAAATTAATATAAGTAGATAAAAAAAAATTAAATTAATATAAGTAGTTTAGTTTTGTCGACATATGAATCGACACCAATGACGATTTTTATTTAACCCCCGACGCAAAAAGAGAGGGGTGTTATAAGTTAAACGTGTCTGTCTGTGTATCTGTCTGTGGTAGGTATCGTAGCTGCCAAACGGATGAACCGATTTTCGTTTAGTTTTTTTTGTCATAGACTATTTTATCCCGAGTGTTCTTAACCATGTTTCATGAAAATCTGTCAGCCGATAAACGTCAGCGGGTTTTTAAATTTTTAAATTTTGTTTTGTTTGAAAATAGAGCAAGAGGTTTTGATTTCATTTTGTACAAAAATATCTACTTAATTAGGTACTTTTTTCAGTTTTAGTTTCAGTTTCATGTTTCGCAAACAATACAGTCATTCTTCATAAATAGAAACCATTAGGTACTGCTGTTATCTGTTCTATAAATTAGATGAAAAGAGAAAACAGGAAATCGCGTAGAACATTATCATCTCTTTTCTGAGTTCTTTGTTTTGCATTTAACGCTAGTCCTTACGCTGGTCAAGTTAAACATTGTCATTCAAATATTTGTTTGCGTTTGTACTACGCTTCCTTATTATCTTAAACTCAATGACTGCATAATAGGTTTATGTAATGCAAAGGAAAACGTAAAGATTTGTACGTTTGAAAATATAGCTAAGAGGACTACTAAAATATATGACTATAGAGCTACAACTATGAAAGCTACGAAAATTCCAGTTGCAAAAAACGTATCAGTAGTCCGGTTCAATTAAGCAACCGGACTACTGATACGCGACTCAGTAATCCGGTTCAATTAAATGTAACCGGAACCGGACTACTGAGACTACACCGAAAATTCGGATCCGACTAACAAAGTGCAGCATTCCTTTCTTCATAAAATTATTTATTTATTAAGGGCAACCAACAAGAAAAAGACAAGAGATCACAAAATTAATACGAAATTGATGCCAAGTTCTTTCTATTTTTATTAAAAGTGAAGTTAGAGATAAAAGCTAGTTATTAGTGTTATAGGTACATGACAAAGGATTATGCTTAGTTATTTAGGTACGAGAGAAACTGCCCCGTGAGAAGAAGTTCCACTTATTGTGGTCGTGAGAGGCTTTGTACAATCAGACCAGTTATGTAAACTTACCGCCGCCAAAAGTATGGATGGAAACTATTAAAAATTGCAATACCTACTTTGTTACTTAATTATTAAGTGTTTCTCACTTCCACGTTCTTGGGCCATATAATAGTGGCCCGATGCTTTGGCATGCGTGGGGCCGAAACCAACAGCAAATAGGTTTATATCCTTAGAAGAAGAAGACTCGAGTTTTTAGTCTATGCTTATATCCTTTATAAATAAATAATAAATAAATAAATAATGCTGGACAATTCACACAGCATTATCTAGCCCCAAGCTAAGCAGAGCTTGTGTTATGGGTACTAGATAACTGATATACATAATACAATAGACTACATAGATAGATATTTTTTATTATACATAGAAAAACATCCAGAACCCCTGAACAAATATCTGCAAATTGTACAAACATAGTAGGCTTCTATCCTTTAACATACATAGGCTTCTATCCTTTATTATTATTATAAGTTGTCTCCGTAGAATCACGTAGAATCATGGACCAGGAAAATAATAATAATGAACTTTACACACAAAACCCGCCGACACAGCGAGTACGAGCAAATTTCCGTGTGTGAAAATTGTAGGCCGTCGACAGAGTTCTGTCAACTTGTCGGCGGGCCGGGCCGGCGACTTTAATGAGTAGACTATGATTGAGAACATTAATTAAAATTTTGCCGATTTATAAAGAAAAAAAGTTAACCAACATAAACCCTCACAAAATACTAAAGGTTTATTTATAAAAGGCTTTTAAAAACACTATATAGGTATGTATAATGTTGGTGCTCTTTATCTATACTAATATTATAAATTCGAAAGTAACTCTATCTGTCTGTATAAGTAACCTATTCTCGCCTAAACGGCTGAACGGATCTTGATGAAATTCGACAGGGAGGTAAATACTACCGGGGATGGACATAGGCTACTTAAAAAGCGTGTGGGAAGCCGTGGGCAGCAGCTAGTCAGCTATAAAGGTTCATGGCCAAGCCGTTGTTCCAATATGTATTCAGTATACTTAATATGTTTTTAGTATTTCTGGTTCTTTTGTTATGTAGTATATAATCTGTATGTACCTAATCGGAGCCTATATTGGTCCATTGCTGGACGCAGGCCTCCCCCTGATAAGCGCATTGGCTTTTAAATCATGGGGGGTAAAGCCCATAATCTCCACACTGGGCTATAACGGGTTAGGGATCGCAGTTCGATGGTAGGTTGGTTTTTCCGGGGGCGCTGCTGCCCGCCCCCTAGGTAAAAATCCGTTAGTCGTCTTTTACGACACCCGCGCGAAGAGTTGGGCTGGTGCAAATTCTAAGCCGACACCACACGGCTAGTTTTATACACCTACAAGAATTAACGAGTCAGTTCAACATATAATCTCAATTAGCCGTAATTACGTACATACAAATATGAATAGCTAGTAAAGGTCAAAATAAATCGACGCCGGCACCTTCCGTGACCAAAAGTAGAGTCTTCAAGACCATAGCTACGACATTGGACGTAATTGGTAATTTAATAACTTTTTTTTATTCATTTTTTACAACTTTTGAACAACATGTTCATGACAGTTGGCTGATATAATACAGATTATAAAAGCAAAAAAACTTAAAATAAACAAGAGAAAACTTCGGTACCTACCTAATTACAAAATAAAAGAGAATAACATTTAAGAGAAATAACGTAAAAAAACCGCTAATTATTATTACTAACTAACCTACTAGTGTCATGATTATTCGTGCGAAAGAAACGCAAAGAATGCCGTTTTTGCTATAGAATACGCTGTTTACTGATGGTGTTTACTGAATACGCTGTTGCAAAAATCATGTTTTCCTATTTTACCGATATTACAAGCTAAGTATACTTTTAAAGCCAAGTATACTTTTACGCATACAGGAACCAACATAATTTTTTGGCGAGTCGGGGGGTCATTGGCTATATTTCTTTGGTAGACCTCTATCCTAAGTGTCTCGTTTGCTGAGGTATGATTTTTTAAAGTTTTTTGAAAGTCACCCAAATTCTCGCCTTTAAATCGTCATATCTTTTTTGTTTGTTGTTGTAATGACACAAAAAAACCTTTAGGTATTGTATTCTTCAATATATACATATTCTAAATAAATTATAGTTCTAATTTATTTCTCTCATTTGATTGTAATTTTATTTACTTGATACAATTATCTTCAAAAAAAAAAGTTACGACCATCAAAGTCAATATGCAAAAGGGAAAGCTTTCTAGAATGTTCTTTTGAGATTTGCCAGACCAACTTTCGAGGTCAAATCATCATATTATACATAAGTGTAGATTGTAGCTGGATGCATTTCTAGATATTCATGTTTATTTGTGATGTTGCAAAACCGGTAGAGCCACTGTTTTCTCTGGCAATAATAACTTTCCGTGAGTAAAAGATTTTGATGTGTCAAGTTTTTGCATTGTCTAGTAATAAATAAGTTGGTAAAAATATAATTAATTGCTGAAACAAGTAGTACCTACTAAATCGGCACTTATCTGCTTTTCTGCGACAAAAATAAATATTTCCATAAGGATTATGTATACCTAATTCAAGCCATAGGAAAAAAATATAAATAGGTAGTTTAGATAAAATTAATAATTTATTTACAAACCATATACATATACACGTAAATAATAAACGAAAAAATAAGAAGTATTTGCAAAGAGGGTGCAAAATTGTAAGCGTGTGCCAAATGCATTGCTAGATAAGATTACCGGGAAAACTTGAAACAGTTATGAAAAGTCTAGTTGCAAGCTTTCCGACTTAAAAAGCTAGCAAGTTAAATGGACTCACCGCTCCCCCCGCTCCTGCGGCGCGCGAAGTTTCGGCTCGGCGGCGATTGCGCTTGCGCCGGCCGCTCAGTGCGCCGCGCGCCCGCGATCAAAGATGGCCGTCTCCCGCGTACTTTTATATCCGGCTCCGCATCCTCCGTACTCGTTTCGTTTCTCGCAACCTCCTTTCTGGCCACCTCAGCCTCTTTCCTCGAAGCTATGGCCTCTTGACGGATCGCGGCGGCATCTTTACGTAGAGCGATGGCCTGTTTGCGTGTCTTGAAGCGGTTCGGTCCGCGTCTGTTTGGCCTGGATGTGGTTCCTGTTGCGTTTCGTTCGGCCGCTTCCCGTACGAATGCTTCAGCTTCGAGTTTAGAAGCTTCATCCTCTTTTTTCGAGGCTGCAACCTCTTTGTCGAAAGCGGCGGCCTCTTTTTGTGAAGCGATGGCTTCTTTACGGGAGGCTTCGGCGGCCTTGATTTTCTTGGCGGCCTCGTAGGTGTCGCGCTTGTCGGCCTCGATGTCGTCTGGATCTTCAGTGGTGGGCTCAAGGTCATCGGGATCTTCAGTGGTAGTCGGAGCAGCCGTAGTGGTGGTGGTGGTGGCCTTGATACGTCGCGGGAACGGACGTCGGGCAGTCTGCGGAAGAAACCAATGGTTAGTACAATACTCACTTATTTACAAACAGTTTATTGTATACAATGGAATGTGTACTTCATGTATAAATGTATAACAGTTACATTTCGTGATACAATGCACCAAGAATGTCGTTTCCATACATAACAAATCAAGTCCGATAAATTATCGAAATGCGCAATTTAATGACAAAGTTATCTGCAAATAAATCTGTCCATATACCTAGCTCGTGTACATCTTAAATAAGCACCTAACTTAAATTAACATAATGAATTAACTTATACTAAAAATAAATGTATAAATCACAGTTAATTTACATAGCACATCTTATCTCAAAATCATAGAGCTAGTTTAGTCATTCTGTGGTTCAGAGTATCCTATTGCACGGCTTACGATATGAGGGATCGGGCTGTGGTTGTGGCTGTGGTTGGTTATGAAAATTGTAGTCAACTGTCTTAACCTATTCGTTAGATAAGTACATATATGTACTTTTCCTTGGCTTTACTTAGTTACCAAGACAATACATTTTGGACTGAAGTTTTCGTACGCTATACTTTTTCCTCTGAAATTTGTCTACATTCTACTCTAAAATCAATTTAGTAATTTTTACTTATTTCCGAAACTAAAATTAAACTATCAATACTTTTAGGAAAAAAATTGTGAACAAATGACTTGGAAATATTTTTATTTACGCAACGTATGAGTTTTCAATAAATAATTCATGATTTTGTAAGCATTACGTAAAACAATGAGAAATCATTTGCAATTCACCCATCTGCCCTTTTAGGGTATTGTAATAGGGCCCATGCCATCTTTAAGTTTAGTATAGTGCGTGGGCTTTATGTTCTTGCTATTTCTTTTTGTAAATTTTCTTATGTAAGTAGGTAATTACTAAGGTAGTAAACTAAGAAATATGTAGAATTAATCTCGGCCTAGTATGGGGCCTCGGCACACTCGGCCTAGGATGAAACATGTTAGCAGTGGTTGCCGTAGAAGCAAGTGAACATGACTAAAGGGTATTTTTACGGTGGGCCGCGACAGCTCGGCTTTCACAGTTCTCTAAAGAGTTTTTGCTTTCTATAGGAAATTTTACTAGTATCTGCTTATATTTTAAAGTTTAATACAGAACCTTTACCAAGATCACTTATCATATTGGCAAGCGTGTTAAATAAGGCAGAGTTTCAGTTTTGAACCTTTTTAACACTAGAATCCAGGCCACGTCCAACAGCAGCTCTATTTATTAATTTTATAATTATTCTTTTTAACTTGATTATTGACAATGCCCATTTACAGCAGATACCTAGAGGTATTAATTTCTTTGTTTTGTGTTACTACAATTATTTATTTTCTCTTATTAGTTAAGTATCTCTGTTATAATGTGAAATGTAAATTGACTTAACCAAACGTGCCTTTTGCTCCTACAGCGAAAAAATATAATGAGTTTGGTCAATCCGTTAAAGATTGTTAATTACTCGACAGTGGACCAAAAAATAAACAAAGATACAATCAGACATACAGCCTTCATGTCGTAACAAATTAATAAACAAAATTCGACGCTGTCGTAACATGCAAACATTTCATTCATAAATAATTTCAATGCCAATGGGTCTGAGTCAGGGAGGCAGGTGAAACTAAATCACTACTAATGGGAGACTATTAGGTGGTTATTTGGCTGGTCGTCACGCATATGGGTTTAATGGACCATAGATCTTACAGAACAATCAGTAGGTACTACATATTTTTGTAGCAATGTGTGTATACAGTCTTCTTTAGATTTAACTAATCTATTTTGTATCAGAAATCTTATACTTAAAGCTGCCAGGTGAGTCCTCAAACATTTGCGATGAATAAATGTGAAGTTGTTCTTCAAAACACAAGATAACATTATTTGAATTTGTTACTCAAAATTATATAGCGAAACATGTGCCAATGCTGGACAATTCACACAGCATTATCTAGCCCCAAGCTAAGCAGAGCTTGTGTTATGGGTACTAGATAACTGATATACTACAATACACTACATAGATAGATATTTTACTATACATAGAAAATCATCCAGAACACCCTGAACAAATATCTGCAGATCGTACAAACATTTGTCCCGAGGCGGGAATCGAACACGCAACCTCCTGTGTCGCTGGCGGACCTTCGCCCGCTGCGCCACTGAGGTCGTCAACTATAATAAACTAGCTGCGCCCCGCGGCTTCGCTCGCGTGGAAATTTATGTTTCTCACTTTCTTAATTTTTGCTTTAAACCTCACGGAGCCCGAGACCTTTCCAACGAATGCAAAACCGTGGAAATCGGTTCGTGCGTCCTGGAGTAATAGCGTCAGGAAGGAAAACCCGACTTATTTTATATAGTAGAAGATTAACCGCCCTATTTTATTGATTATCACAATAATCCATTAAACTCATATTCCCAGGTAGGTATTAACATTTAAAAGCTTCTTAAAATATTTCACACGCATTAAAACAGGTTTAGAAATGGCTTTGGTATTATAATTAGACAATATTTCATGATAAATTGATTGCGAATACAACTCATGTTAATTGAATTTTGCAATAACTTTGAATAAATACATTAAAGAACCTTAATCTACTTCTAAACACTTGAATAAATGGCTCATGTTGTATTACGGAAATTCTTCATTGAATCTGGGAAATATGTAATACAGGGTGCCACGTAATATGTGCACTAAACCGAAAAGGGGTGATTATGGACCCCGATTTTGTGACCTGTGATTATCGATTTTTTTAATTGCTATAATTATTTTTTCTACTTGTGTTCTTTTACACGCATTCATTGCATTATTAATCATTGTTAACGCAACAAATGTTTTTTTTTCAATAAAACCAATGTTTTGTCATGTAATTATTACAAAAATTGTGTCAAATAAATCTCAAATCAATAATAATAATGTAAGTTTACACGTAAAAAACCACGAATATGAAGAAAAAAAGTACTTAAGTATCTATTTCTTTTTAAAGTAAAATAAATAGAAATTTACAAAAATCGTAGAACATAAGTTGATCCCCGTACACATGTTTCGTGGATCCCTGTATAAATCTTACATACATTCATTCAGTAGTAACTGCATCCATAGGAGAGATAAATGTAAGAACTCACGTCATTATAAATACTCTTAAAATTTATTCACATAGAAAATTACACTCAAATAATAGAAATAAATTAGAACTACCTAGTATTAAATACTCTTAGAAACAACAAAACAAATAACCTGGGTCTCAAATTCCAAAACCTTTAATATCTGCCATTAAATTTTTCGCAATAAAAACATTAACTGTGAATTATTTGTAAATGGACCCAACAGAAATGCTCGGCATTGCTACACCCACATAACTTGTTTATGGTGTCTACTTATGGGGTGATTATAAAATTGTTGCTTTCTATGGACATTTATAAAACTTATAACTTGTGCCCGCGGCTCCGCACGCGCTTTTCCTTGGTAAAAAGTAGCCTATGTCCAGGATACAATTTACCTCCATGCCAAATTTCATTGAGGTCTGTTCAGCCGTTTAGGCTAAAAAGGTAACCGACAGAAATACAGAGGTACTTTTTAATTTATAATATTAGGATAGATCAAAAAAACCATGAAATGCGTATTTGCGCGTTTTGTAGATTTTTCAGATCTTTTTACATTTAATCCCAGTTTTGATAAGATAAATTCTAATATACCTATTATATTAAGACGACCTCTGTAGCGCAGCGGGCGAAGGTCTGCCTGCGACGCAGGAGGTTGCGGGTTCGATTCCCGCCTCGGGACAAATGTTTGTACGATCTGCAGTTATTTGTTCAGGGGTTCTGGGTGTTTTTCTATGTATAATAAAAAATATCTATCTATGTAGTGTATTGTATTAAGTATATCAGTTATCTAGTACCCATAACACAAGCTCTGCTTACCTTGGGGCTAGATAATGCTGTGTGAATTGTCCAGCATTATTATATTATTATATTATATTATATTATATTATTAAGTACCTAGGTAATGTTACCTACAGAAAGTTAGGAATTTTCTTCAAACATCGACCAAGACATACAAAGTTACTCAAGAGGTTGTTTCTCTAACTAGATATTCACTTAGGCTTTTTGCTTACAAGATGCCGACATGACGTCAAATTTTGCAAAAACTTGCTCTTAATTTTCTTATCTTTACGTAATTTAACACTTACCTAGGTAATCTCAAGATTTTATCTCAAAACAACTTGTTACAGAAACGTATTTTTATTTCATAAAGTCGAAAGTAGTAATTTAAGCAAAAACTCGTTGCAATTACGTGAATGTGTGAAACTAGAAAAAGTGGACTTGCCGCTCTTGTTTCCTGTAGCCGTTCTCTAGATTTCTCTGATTGCGATGCTGTTGGGTTTTATAGCTTTGTAGATCTTCGAATAGGGTTAGCTCAAAGAGAATATAATAACTACGTTAATAAATTCTCTTTGATCGCTTGGTTCTGGTGCTTTGGTAATTTACGACTTATATTTTTTTGTACATAAATACTAGGTCCCCATGAAATCTTTAGGCAAACTACTTAACTCAGACAACATAAGCACGCTTTTTACATATTTTTTTAATAGGTATGTATGCCAAATAAATGAAGACAAAGCACTGTTTTTATTTATTTCCAAAAATCATTATAAGGCTAGCGAGCTTATTAAATTCGATTACTTTAATAAACTTAAATCAAATTTTCTTTTTTTACGTACCTACCTACTTAATTTATTAGTAACAAAAACGTTACTATTATGTTCCTACTAAATTATGTACCTTTATGTTAATTTGCGCAGAGATCTTGTAGGCAGACTCTACTTATTGTCTTTGATAGTTTTGGCACTAGGTATATTAATCTCGTAGTTGTAGGTGTAATGATGTAATTTTACGCTGCCATATTTCCAAACCATCCCAACTTATTAGCCTAACAAGAGATCAGCAAACACAATAATGTAATAGAGTGTAGGTACAGCAATATTCTTGTTGGCTTTGCACAAACAACCATAACTTAAGGCCACGCCCTGACTACGAGCACAGAATAAATAAGAGTACAAGCCAAGTGGCTTGATTAAGATTTTCTCAGCAAAAAATACCTAATTTCCTGTGTTACTTAATGGCGTAATCAAAAATACCGTCACATATTTATATACAGGGTGGCTTAAATATGCAGTTTTTGTCTCTTAAACCAAGGTCATGACTCCTTTCACGACTTTTCTCTTACACTCATGGTTTCGGTCTGATTGTTTCATAATCTTTTATTTGATTGTTATATAATTTTCCTACCAGCATTTTTTTATAAAATTTTCCAACCAAATTCTACATTGTCACTATCATCACTAAACCCATTTGTGCCTACTGTTGGCTCTAGGCCTCCTTCGAATAACAGGTACTTGAGAGAGACATAATTGAAAAGGCTTACAATAGCCTTTATTCACAAAGAAAATTATACTAATATTTACAAATGAAACAATTGAGCTAACTGCAGACTGTTGCAAACAGTCTACAGGTAGCTTTAATTGAAATGGTGTCTTCTGGACCTTCGTGTTAGACGTCGACCACGTCGTAACTTTCCATCAGGTGAGATTGTGTGTGGTCGAACGAAGGTCTATCGACTATTAAAAAAAATCTAAAGATTTTAGCGCAAACTATGTAACCCATTTAGAGCCTAGCGTAAACTCTATAATTTGTAGTAAAACAGCTTTGTTCTGATTCAAATAAAACCATTTATGTGGTAATTGCTGTACTGCTATAGTTTACAATCCGAAGCCAAACAAGGTCTTACTGTAATCCATTCAAGTCTAACAAGAAATAGAATGCAAATAGCTACAAACAAAGTAAATGTTGACACAAATACACGCTTATATTTTAATTTATTATTAACATATATTCAGCCTTTATCGAGCGCGAAGTAAACCAAATTGGAAATCAATCGTGTAGGTACAATACCTATCTATTCTCATAATAAAAGACCAAGTACATACTACCTGTGTAAACTGTTTGATGGATAGATAGATATATCATTTATTCATAAAAAAAAACATTACATAGGTTGGTTAGTAATGCCTTAAAACCTATGTTAAGTTTGTCTAGGCAATGAGTTCTCATCTATTTTACTAAGGATTTCTTATCACTACTTTTACCAATATCGTTTCTTTTCCTTTTACAAATTGCCCAACCTGTTTTACTTTTTTAATGCTTCAGCAGCGCTTCAAATTCTTTTGTATATTTGATATTATTTAAGGGTTGTTGAGCAATTAAGCTAATGTGTGGATATTTTATCGAATTATCAAAAAGTTGCAGTCCGATTTCATATCAAAAGTTTCTACCCACTCTACTTATATTTAATACATAGCTACTGTATGTAACGCACATATTAACTAGGTTTATGTAAATAAGCTTTGCCTTTGCGTAGGTGCGTAAAAACGGGAACCGGTTATGACATCCGTTTCTGCTCATTTTAATTTAACGGCTGTATAAAATACTTAATTGTAGCTAAATCTGCGTAGTTTTTGACAACATCCTGTATCATTATCATTATTTTTGTAGAAAAACTAACCATCATTTGCGCCATTAAAATATGAAATGATATCATCCTGTGGGTTGATATCATATCACCCGGTCGTGTCGAATCATCCCATGGGATTATGAGAGTGAGGGTATAGAGAGTGCACTTGTGTTTGCAGCACACACCGCATACACTCATGCACTATAATCAAGTCCTGCGCACATGACTAGTCTCCGATAGCCGCCGAGGCCGAAATCGACTCATCTCATCATAAGTTTTCAAATTTAAATTTGTATAAGTAAATAAAATTATTAATTTCAATATAGCAGGCAAAATGACTATCATTTGCAGTAAGATTAAGATTGCATTAGAACCGCAACAATAAAAGTTGTACCTGACTAAGAAGCCACCGTTTCCCATGATGAAACCATCACGGTCAATTTTACGTTGTACGGCAAAATTTTGGTCAATCAACGTAGATTATAATTTTGAAATACGTTACAAACACAAGGACAACCCTGTTTTACATATTTAGTAGTGACTTCGCTATCACGACACGTGTTGCGAAAGTGATTGCTAACTTTATGATGGTCACAGCTTTTTGAAATATTTAATCGTTTTTGTTTCTATAGGCCGCGTTTGAAACGGTCTTTAGGGTTCTTAGAACAGTGTTCCTGGTTTGCCAACAGCAATTAAAAACAAAAATTTTAGTACCTTTCGATTTTATAGTTACGAAACGTACTGTATGATGTTGGGCCTTGGTAAATGCACAATTTGGGAAACGAAAATTTGGGAACGAAACTTGGGTAGCTGACTATTTAGGGTACGGACAATTCGACGGATAATTTGAGAAACAGACAAATTGAGATGTTGATATATCGTAAGCGTGTGTTATGGGAAGTGATCTCTATGTACCTCGGCGTCGTAGATGGCAGATTCTTAAGTTTTTTTTTATTTAGGATGGCAAAGCGTCTGATCAACATCACACTTATAAAGTGAAAATGTGGCCTAAAATGGGCACACTTTCTCAGAAGGAACTTATTCACTCTAGATTTGAAGACTCGCTGACAAGAGATTGCGGAAGAACAGACAATTGGAGTTAACATAAATTTATGTCATTTTGTGTAACATCAAAATTTACAAATTCAGAACATTTTGTATAACTTTAGGCTCAATAACCTTTATCAAAATCGTGATTTCCTTATTACAGGTCTCAACAATATCATCACAAAAACATAATTCAATGTCTCAGATTGAGGTATCAATAACTAAGTGGCTCTAACATAAAAACTAGTTGTCCTCGCTAGGCTGTTAAAGCATGAATGTCATATTTCTAACTATGAATCAAATTAAGATATGCATGTTAATGATTCTATGGGGTTTTAGTTTCACGCTTATTTATTAACACGTAGGCACTAAAGTACGCATTTCAATTTAAAATTATAGCTTTTTGCAAACGATAGTGATATTACGCCAATATATTATTTTGAGTCCGTATTTTTCCACTGCATAATCGCGTCTAATATAAAATAAAGGATCATTATTATTAGCGTACAAATAAATAATTAAATAAAAAATTTAATAAAGAAACTTTTTTGTTATGAATTGTCCAGCATGCATGACCCTCACGTCGTCATCGACATTTTGGATTAAAATATCTCGTCGTCATTTTGGATTAAAATAAGAATATGTCCAGACCTTTTATAGTTTAACAAAGGTAGAGTTGAAAGAAACCATTAACGTGTTTTTTAAATACAAATACCTGTTTAACCCACATCTGTACGCTATTCAGAAGTTTTGGAAGATGTAACAAACATCCATGCATTCATACTTTTGCATTTATTATACAGGGCTGAATACGAAACATGTGTGACTTAGTACCTACACATGTTTTGTGGCCTCTGTATACATTTATGTGCCCGTGATGATATTGTGGCAAGATGATAAAATATCCCAGCGTTATGAAACATTAGAAATATCATCAATAAAGCTTAGCAAAGACAGTACGATTACAAAATACTTGATTACACTCAGATGGGTTACAAATGGGTACGTGTAGGTTTCAACCTAAGCACCGCAATATCCTTGAAATAGTCGAGTGTATAGGTTTCTGCAGTTACACACTCAATAATCTTGTGCTTTTGAACGGGTAGTTGATTGTTCTATTAGCGTTTTTCGTCTTATGTTACGTCGATTTGACGATAAGGTACCTAAATAATAGGCGGCCGGCGATGTGGATAACCACAAAAGTGTTAAAGGTTTTATGGGTTATTCTTGCAATTTTACAATACAAAAACATGTTGAGATGTTTTGGGTGGCGTTCATTGTGAACGAAATAAAATATGCCACAAAATTGCAAGAATCTACTTTGCAACGTTCATACTCTTTGATGATCTACAGGTTTACCTACTGGTAATTCACTGACACTGCGTGGACAGCAGGTTCTGCCCATAGAACTCGAACACGTTCGTGAAGACGCCAGTCATCATTCTCAAACTTGGGATTGGTAGTAGGTACCCCCCCATCCACTCAAGAATCGTTTATTAGAAGTGTTTTATTTCAAACTAAACTTATAACTAGCCTCCACGGAAGACCAGCGCTAAGGCAGGACACATCCTCCCATAAGCATCTGCAGTGATGGCCATTTTTGTTACCTATATCTTGTTATTTTTATATTAACCATTATCTTCTTTACTGTATGTATGTATTTGTCTATATTAATAATTTCGGACCGGTCTACGGTAGACACGAACGAAATGCACATCAAATTGAAGAGCGTAAAAAATTTGTCGATCCGAGTCGACAACTTTAGGCGAAAAATTCGGATTATCGAGTAGTTTCAATATGAAAATGAATAAATTGCTACAAAAATTGTAATGGCGTTGCAAAGTAAACATGTCAATTAAGTATAAACATGTCTATGGTTCGGTCTTGGTACCGTGGACGGAAGAAATCGCTCCCCAGGGTATATAAATACTCCTTGATCGTAGCTTGGTACATTTAAAGTGATCTGTGGTTCGGTCTAATTTCTTTGAATGAAAACTCTTTGCTCTTTGATTGAGAAATCATAATATGTATAATAATAGTAATAGTAGTATTTTATTGCACCCGTGCGAAGCCGGGGCGGGTCGCTAGTTACAAAATAAATGCATTTTTACTTTACTAAAAAGGGCTCTGCCCTGAATTAACAATGTTTATGGGAGTGGTAGATCGGTCTTAGTACCTTCAAAGTATACATAATCAAAGATTTATAGGTACATTTTAAAAGACCATAATACTACTATAATAAAAATCTCGAAGTCCTTAGTTGAAAAGCGTCTTTGCCTTTGAATGTACCTAGGTACAGTCGTGATTGTATATACCTACCTCCTTCTATTGAAGCTATAGAACTAGACGTTCGCTTCCTTTCTAAAACCATAAACAGCTTGACATGAGAATATCTAAAATACCTACATATCGGGTAAACGTAAAGCAATATACAAGACATACTCTGAAAAATATACAAGACATCAAATAACGTAAAATTAACATATTAAAGAAGGAAATCTCGCTGCTGTCACAGCAGGCAGAGGGACTTCATTTAATATATTAATTTTTTTTGAAGAAAACTAATATATTTATTATCGTGGAAAAACCAGGCTAAGTACGTTATGGTTGTCACCATATTTGGGTTAACCTTATTTGGGTCTTCTATCATTCGAAAACTAAACCTTTCATTAATCACAGTTAAATGTGTTTTTTAACTGACTTCGAAAAAAGGAGGAGGTTCTACATGGTTCTACATGGCTGTATGGCGGATGATCCCGAGATGGTACCATAAAAAAATATTCCCGAGGGATGTATTGGTCTCTTAAAACCTAAACCAGTGTAAAATTAAGGAATTTGAAGCGGGTTTTTAATTTTTCAAAGCAATCAAAATATATTCTTTCGAAGAGCAATATTATTTCGTCATTTATGCTTCTGGCGTAGGCAACTTCTATATATAAATGTTCCTGCGGCCGTATTTGCATGTTTATCAGCTAGGTAGTATGTAGATATACTCTCGTGGTGCGACCCAAGGTGACTGGCTCGATGATCTTGTAAGGAATGCGATTACGCACTTCAACAACACAAATCTAGTTCCGAGCCTCTTGCCCTTGGCTTCAATCCTTATTTGAATACACAGGTGGAGGAAAAATACGCAGATGGATGATACTATACCAGTTTAATTGCATGTTTATGATATTTATTAAGAAAATGATCGATTAATTGAATATTTATTGATATAAATATAAGTTGTGCGTAGTTTGCTAGTTTCCCATACAAAAGATTTCAACGCGCTCGCCGATTTTTATAAAATTTATCAAATATTTGAATTGTTATGCGAACTTTTTTGTGGTTATGAGCGTTTATTTTGTTATTTTACACTGTTTTAATAATATTTTCTCATACTCTAGCTTGACCTATAAACTTAAAATCATGCGGTGACTCACTTTAAGGTATTTTATATGTAAGTATTATTAATTATGTAGGTATATATGTATATGTAGTTTAAATAGTGTTAGTAATTTAATCTTTTCAACAGTCTGCAGTTAGCTCAATTGTTTCAATTGTAAACACTAGTATAATTTTCTTTGTGAATAAAGGCTATAGCCCTAAGTAATTTAATTAGTTTTAGTACATATTAATGTTATATTTTACAGCTACATATAAAGTTTATCTTATCTTATCATTTATCATACTTCAACTACCTTTCAAAAATGCCTAACAAATACCACAATATAATGTTACTACAAACACAGAGAACAAGGAAAACTCCTCAGTTAGGATTCCGGCCACATAAGGCAATATCATCGTTATTCCAGTAGACGGTGACCTTAGGTCTAAGTGTATGCCTTGTCTATGTCTATTCACAGCACGTATCGCCTACATACCTACATGCACTATTACATGGGTTACACGATTTACTGGAGTGGGTGTAACACCTAGGTACTCGATTATGATTCCTAGCTATTATGTATTTAGTAGGTACTCTACATTATTCATCATCATCATCATCAGGCACTCTACTTATTGCATAGTTATTTTTAAAAATGTTGAAACGAACAAAATCAACCAAGAGCCAAATTCTGCTAACGATAGGTACGCAACGTAGGCTGTTTTATCTTATGGCCTGTTGTCATTAGTTTTTCTTTGGGCCTGGAAAAATATATTTTAGATTCTAAATGCAATATTTGTCTGTTCTGTTTAGGTATTATGGAAATTAAGAACTTTGACTGTGTGTTTTATTTCGTTGAGTATTCTTTAAAATCTTTCCCAATCAAACTGCGCACATGCTTTTTGCGGCATATTCCAGTTTTCCTGTCAGTCGAAAACGACTCTACGTTTGGTGTAAGTAGCTCAATTCCTCAACGAAAGTACGAAGTAAGAAGTCATTACTCCGGACAATTTACCTATTGACTTTTCTGATAGCTTGTCCCATATTTCTATGAATAGCCCGAATTATTCCAAAAACTCTAGGTATTCTAGGTTTATACTTTATTGATTGATCGAGACAAGATCTCTGTGTATTACAAGTGGCACCCAGCATTTGTCAATGTTTGTTAGAAGATAGCTCTAGAACAAAACCGTATCATCTATTTCGGTCACCCACGAAATAGGCCTACCATAGTACGGAAATAGCAATGTACGTACCTACTCATTACATATATTGAATGCCTAATCTACAAGTATATGCAACTGGTTTCTGGCCGCATCGCATGTATTGTTTCTATGGAAACGTTAGCTTATTTCTATCCCATGGGAACCGTTTTATGGGATAAAAAGCCTATGTTTGATTCCAGGCTTAGAGCTACATCTATATAAAATTTCAGCGTGATCGGTTCAGTTACAGTAGGCCTATAATAATTACAGTAGTAGGCCTATAATTAGTTAGTTGTTTTATTACTTACACTTAGATTACATATAAAATGAAAACGAATGTGAGTACCAAGACAAACCTCACAAGGTTTATATGGTACAAATAAGATAAATTGTTATTGTTATTGTAATGAATAAATAAAAAAAAAAAAAAAAAAAAAAAAGTTGTTATGGTGTGAAGAGGTAACAAACATCTTCATCAAGTTTGGATCCACCCTTACATCCAAACTTTCGCATTTATAATACGAGTATTTTTGTGGTTTTCTGTATTTTTTGCAATAAAAATATCGGATTTTTTTTTGTATTTTATATTCAAGAGTTAGCCTAGGGTCTAGCTTATTAGGGTGTCAATTCAAATATCGCCATAAATAATTTGACAGAACGAAAAATTATAATTCTTTTTTGATTCGATCGTAATGGTACTGTAGGTAGGGCAAGCACGGCGGGGATTGTTGTCTAGGGTAGAATAGAGAAAACGTCACTTTGTCATCGAATGTAAATTATTTGAAATTCATTCCTTCAACTTTAATAATTTACGAAATGTATGACGATGCGATGTCATTATTGTCCATTCTACCCTCGAGAACAATCTCCGTGATTGGCCTACAGCACCATTTTTAGAGCTGTCAAATTGGTTTAGTTTAGCGCCATCTGATTTGACTATTATAGAAACAGAAAATGTTCATATTTTATCTATTGGATAGATCTTCTAGGATTTTCTGTTTTTTAATAATTTTCTAAGTTATGGGACTAACCTATCATATGGGACTAACAGAGCAGAGACAGTAGACTTTTGAACAAATCTATGAAAATCATTTAAAAAGCCGTTTGTTAAAGTTATAAGATAGCTACACGATAAAAAATTCAAAGCCACATTAAAAACTTGATCGCTATTTTAAGATCAGATAAATCATTATAGTGTAGGTGTATTGTGAGAATAACTAATAGATTTTTTATCATTCTGAATATCTAATAGAGTTTTTATCTCAAATGTTTGTTGTTCTGTGCCAGCAGTCTTGGGTGTTGAGTCATGGTTGGTACCTTCCTCGTTGGTATTACTTGGCTACGGCCGCCGACACCATTCATGCTTGATTGTGCAATAAGGTTTATAGATACTATAATGTTGTCTATGGTACAGTCAGGTCTTTGTTAGAAATACGTGAGCTATTAATGTTACTGTAAAATGCGAAAATAATTGCCTTTTTGTTGGAGTATTTTTGGTTTGTTGGTTGAATTAAGAAGGAACAATACTTATTGTTTTCTGAAATTACTATGCATGAGATTTTAAATACTAGAACTTCTTATTTGGATTGCTCACCTATCTTTAGATATAAAAAAGTTTAATAGTTTATATCGCCAACATAGATCAACCTAGATAAAATCACATAACTGATAGTGACATCTGTATAGGAAGTCAGTTAGACAGTGATTTTCCGGTAGCCACCAGTAATTGATGGGCAGTAAACCGCATCATTGTGATTGAGCGTGACGAAGATAATTCACGTCTCTATAGATTCTACTTTCTAAAATTGTTAGAGATTTTCTGAAATAGATGTTAGCTAAGTATTTTTAAAGGTGGCCTCTTGATCAGATATTATGATTGACCTTGGTTAATGACTTCTGTCAACCCCTTTTTGTCTTAGTAATTTTTAATTGGGCAATGGCCACCGTAACAACATCTTTGTTCGATTTAGTAAGATAATGGTGTTAATTGAGATGTCGCCAAAACCTAAATTATTAATTAACTTAACTAAAAATAACGCCATCCTTTTTATTTCGATCGTTATGAAAGGGACAGCAACAGTTTTAGTGCTGTAAGTTAGTTTAGTTTTGGTGACATCTGAATAAACACCGTGCGAAAACTATTAGTTTGGAAATCGAACCACGTACTAATACACCACATATAACATTAAATTCTGTTCTGTCCTTCTGAAACATCAGCAAAAGAGAGTAAAATTTAGCTCAAGTTACAACAAGCCTGTTAAAATATAACTACTTTCATAATATTGATAATAAGGCCCGCATTCCGCTGTAACGAAAGTCCATAAACAACCTTGCCGAGACAAATCGCTTCAGGCGCGGTCCCAGGGGGGGGGTCACGGGGGTCATGACCCCCCCCAAAATCTTAGTTTAGGTACTTAAAAAATTGCAACCCATAGTTTGATGATTATTTTTTCCTATTTACTTCCGTTACATTGAATATGGTTACCAACTGCAGCAAAAAAAAAATCGCGGCTCGCTCCGCTCGCCGATATTACTGTTGTTTTGAGCCCTGTGTTTTGTTCAGCGCAGAGGTAACGTTACATATTTTTAGTGGTCTGGCTGGTCCGTTAATGTCATTTTGTATCAATCCAATCACCACAATATAAAGCACAAAATTGTTACTCAATTAATAATCTCCGAGGTCACTTTGTCAACTAGCGCAAAAAATTAGTAGACAACAAAATTTTCGCGTTCTGATCCGCTCGCTGATAACATTTGTTCCTTCTAACTATGTTCCAAAGCTCGACCCCCGCCCCGCATTAGGTCACTTTGCCAATTTTTCTAAAAAATTGCGCAATATCTAACAAAAACCAAAAATTGTCGCAGCAAGCTCTGCTAGCCTCTGATAGCATTCTGCTGTTTCGATAAGCTTCTGGCTTGCTCTAGTGCGGGATTCTTCCTCCGTTTTAGGTGCAACTGCAACATATCTAATACCAAACAACTCACACGCACAGCCAGATCATAAAAAATTTCGCGGCTCGCTTCGCTCGCCGTTGATTCCATATAGAGTCTAGTCTGTTGTCGTTATATTTGGTTGTTATTCGACAAACTTAAAAATTGTTCATAGCTCATTAGTTAGCTTCCTTGTCTTGCATGAACCTCACCAATTTTAAAAAAGGCTCGACTCACTGATTAGGATTTTCAACATATTTCTTAGCCGCTGTAAACTTTCAAAATTTTCAGAGCTCGCTCCAATCGCTGTTATTTATTTTCTGAACCAGTTTGTGACCACCCGAAAAGTAACAAAAATTTCGGCGGCTAGCTCCGCTCACCTACTTCTTTTTGGATTCCTAATTTTGGTTTACCTACTTATTTATTTACTTGTTTCTGGACTGGTTGCGGAAACCAGTCCAGAAACAAGTGAGTAAGTAAGTTTAGTTTATTTCCCTTGCTCCACTCGCCCCTATTTATATTCAAAGCTTTATATCCACCACCACAGTCTTTTAAATTTTCGGGGTTTGCTTCGCTCACTATCATTTATTTTGTCAACATCAGAAAAAAAACCTCAAAAAATTTTGAGGCTCGCTTCGCTCGCCGTTACTTAAACTTACTATTGTTGGGAGTTGGGGGAGGCGATGTCATGTTTGCGGTCAATATGCAAAAAACTATATATATAACTATATATATAGCTATATACAGGGTGGAATTTTGTAATGCCACCTGGAGGGAAAGTACTCTTAATACTGTAGATAGAAAATTGTACTAAAAGAAAACATTCCTTTATTTTTGAAAAGAATGAAAACTGCATTCAAAGATTTTCGAAAATTCGCTTGCCACACCCGGGAATCGAACCGACTAAAATCTGTAAAAATTACACCCTGTACTTTTATTGCATAGATCGTTAGGTTCAATAATAAGGATGAAATCTCTCTAACAAACTTAATAAATTAAATG
Organism: Eupithecia subfuscata; assembly: GCA_963564075.1. Taxonomy (NCBI): domain Eukaryota; kingdom Metazoa; phylum Arthropoda; class Insecta; order Lepidoptera; family Geometridae; genus Eupithecia; species Eupithecia subfuscata. Next base: position 1,639,734 of record OY751108.1, read on the forward strand.
AAAGGAAAACCATTAAATCTTAAATTATAAATTGAATGGGTCAAGTTTAGCACAATAACTTAAAGATCCATCTGTTTACTTGTGTCAGTAATTAATAATTATTATTATCATTGACGTCATTTATCCATTAAAATGACGAATTAATATTTAGATAAGACGATTGAAATTTGCACGTGTTTGTACCTAATGCAGACTCCTTTTTTAGACACCCCTTTAGATTTTTTTGTGGGGTTAAAAATCTAATTTACACGAAATCTTATACGAATGTAAACGAGTTGAGAGTTGAAGTTCAGAATACGATTTAAAATATTCACCACAACACGTTATTAAAAGTTACTAGAAATGAATTCGTTAGAAGAATAAATTTGTGTATCCAAGAAAATGAAGCCCATTTTGAGCAACTAATTAGTTGACTTTTTATTGTAAGTACATAATTAAAATAATTTAAGATTTCATGGTTTTCCTTTCATTTAATTTATTAATTTGTTACAGAGATTTCATCCTTATAATTGACCCTAACGATCTGTGCAATAAAAATACAGGGTGTAATTTTTACAGATTTTAGTCGGTTTGATTCCCGGGTGTGGCAAGCGAATTTTCGAAAATCTTTGAATGCAGTTTTCTTTCTTTTCAAAATTAAAGGAATATTTTCTTTGAGTAAAATTTTCTATCTACAGTATTAAGAGTACTTTCCCTCCAGGTGGCATTACAAAATTCCACCCTGTATATAACGGAACTATTATATTTTTGCGGCTCGCTCCGCTCGCCGATAGTATTTTACTGGATTTTAGAAAATACTATTGTACTGGATTTTAGAAAATACTATCGGCGGGTAACCACCCGAAAAAGTAACAAAAATTTCGGCGGCTCGCTCCGCTCGCCGTTACATCTTTTTCGGTTTCTTTTTTGTTGATGTCCCTTGCCCTATTCGCCCTTATTTATATTCGTAGCTTTATATTTACTACCGCAGTCTCGTAAGATTTTCGAGGCTTGCTTCGCTCGCCATCAAGCAAGAGTAGTAGCAAGTACTCTTGCTTACTTTTCTTCAAACATCAGAAAAAAATCTGGACAATTTCGAGGGTCGCCTCGCTCGCTATAACTTAAACTTACTATTGTTGGGAGTTGTGGGAAGGAATGTCATGTTTTCGGTCTTCAAAATCACTTTGCCCGCCACCACGAAATATTATCAAAAAGGTAAATTTTTCGCGGCTCGCTCCGCTCGCCGTAAAAGTTTAGCTTTCCTGGATGGGGCCTGCAACCGTCTGCAAGTGAATTTGTGGCTACGGCCCGCACCAAGCGTGACCCCCCCCAAAGTCTTGGGCTGCGACCGCGCCTGATCGCTTTCACATGGCACTATAGAAAACCGGTCAGTTCTAAGATTGATTGTAAACTGACGCAACTATTAGATAATGTGGATAAACAAGTAATTTGCCAGTGCGCAGAGAAAGCGGTTTTCTCTGGTCCCCAACTCTGTGGCACAATATTTACTTATATTCTGAACGAACAGCTTAGGTTCTTTGAAGTGTCCTAATTTTTGTCTTCATTCATTATTTAGGGAAAACTTGTAATAGAATAATTTAAAACTCTGGAAAATTGATACAGGCTTTTTGCCAAAGAAAATATTTGTCGAGTTCGATTGAAATATAATGTACTTATCTCAAAAAAAAGACGTTTCAAGTGAAGTCCATTCTGAAAATACAAATTACAAACTTTGCTTCGGAGACGGGCATTAATGCTGCGTCGACGCCGGCCGCGCCCGATTTCTGTCGATATTGCTTTCTGAGTGAAACTACGGGGCAATTAGTTGGTGACAAGGAGTTATTTAGTACTACGTTGTTTCTATGGAAACGTTTAAAGGTGATTTCTATAGCGTGGGAACTGATTTATTTTACAAAACTTGTATGCAAAATTCAGCTCGATCCGTTCAGTAGTTTTGGAGTGAAGAGGTAACAAACATCTATCCATCCAAACTTTCGCATTTATGATATTAGTGTGAAGACTTTTATAAATTTTAATTCGACTTTTTTGACGACCTACGAATATGGGTCCAACTTACTCATGACTATAGGCACAACTGAATCGTGATGAACCTTTGACTTTGATGCTTTCCGTATTTCCGTTACAAATATAAAAAAAAAAATGTTTTTTTTTGTTTTTTTTTTATTCAGCCTATTTCGTCCTAGTGCAAAAAAAAATTTAAAAAAAATTTAATAAATACAATTCAATTTAATAGCAAATTAGAGCCAAAAAATACCTATCCCACTCAGAAGTGTTTCTAAACCATTTATTTAGGTAACTGAAGATGTTGTTATGTTAACTTTTGTTTTGTCTTGTTTCAGTTGGCGTCACTGTCGTCAAGAAGATGAAGAAAAGGAATAAAGAAAAGGAAGGCCTTGTCTTCGTGGGTTTCAAGAGATTCAAGAACAGAGAAAGATATCAAGATTCAAGAAGATATAAAATTAAATACAAACGTAACTGAGACTGCGTGGTTTTCTACCACTATATTAAAATAACGTAGGATGCTAGCATATTAAAGTGAGTTTTCGAGATATCCCAGCACACTCGATTCTAAGATTGTAAAATAAATCAATATAATTTGCGTGTTTCATTAAATTAGACCCCTTTCTGAATCCTAGTCCTTTAGTCCCAGTTTCCTCCAAGGTGGTGAGGAGAGATGAGTAAAATCAACCAGCAAATAAATAAATAAATAATGCTGAACCATCCACACAGCATCATCTAGCTCTAAGCTACGCGGAGTGTGTACCTACTTAATACATTACAAAGATAGACATTTATTCACAAAGAAAATTATACTAGTATTTACAATTGAAACAATTGAGCTAACTGCCGACTGTTGCAAACAGTCTACAGATAGCTCAACTGATCCATATCAACACCAGTCGGAAGCGTCCCCAAGACGCTGGCTGCATTGCCACGCTGTATGGCAATGCTGATACGCTGTGCCAGATATTCACCAGCTCTCGGGTCACGCGTCGCTTCGACCAGACGCTCAGATAGTTTTTTGAAAACCCGAAGAGCCTCGGTACCCCACGGACCTAGGGTCTCGACTCCAAGGGGAGCAAATGTGTAGGCTCTGTCGAGACCTGCATATTTGCGCCTCTTGAGATCTTCGGCCAAATCTGCCGCCGCACCCGCCCTCACGGATGTCCTCGGAAGATGGGAAGGCGCAAGTGTGTCGACGCATGTAGCGTCCCACACAATGGGCCTCCCCAACTCCCATGGGACTAGTGTCATACCGTCGGGCCTCTTACCATCGTCACGCAACAGACCATTCGGTTCGAGAATAGCTGGTACGTTAACGTACGTTAACGGTGACAAAGGCCCGCCGGATGATGTCGTTAAGGCTAGCGTGGCGAGATATCCGACCAGCGGCCCTAGTGCACGATAATCCGTGATGACCAAGCTGTTCGACAGCAGTACCGCACTGGCATTGATGAGGCGCGCAACACCTTGCACCCAACCGGAGACATGTTGCGATACGGAAAGTTACGGGATCCAATAAAGTACCAGTGTTATATGAAGGACAAAGATAGATATTTTTTTTTGTATTTTCGTTTATTCGACATGTCGTGATAGTCATGCGACTCTATTTTGGCCCAATCTTATAAGTTGATTTGAAACTTTCTTCTCTTCAGTTTTGTGGAGGCTCTGGCTGAACAATACTATAAAGGCTCAAATATCTATCCGTTACATTACGACAGGTGATAATGGTGTCGATTCTGTAGTTTTAGAATTAGCTAAAATTTGCTAAAATTAGCTATAATTAGGATTTAGGTAAGTCAAATAGACGAAAGCTATTCTATGTTTCAAAACTTAGACTGTCAGGTTTAAAAGTAGGTTGACAGATCTAAAACAACTCAACTCAGTTAAAATAGTTAAAATCCTATTCTTTGCATTGCATTTTAGCTATGATTAGAAACGTCTATCTAATTTAAGCAGGCATCTAATTTGGTCGTCTTTAAAATTTATTCAAGTGAAAAACGGGCAGATTCTTTTGAAAAAAGTCAAATATGGATTTTGTTGTAATTTTAGGTATTTTTATGATCTGTACAGAGAATACCATAATTTTAGGTTAAACTAACTTCGAAAATTTAGAAATCGTAAAATTTAAGTTAGGAATCCTAAAACAACAGAATCGACATGATTATCTAAGTATCAACCTAACTATCAGGTTTAGCCCACTATCATCTGATAGTTAACACGGTTCCAGAACTGGTTGCAACAACCACAAATAGAAGGTCCTGCCTGATTCGTTTATTTCCGGGATAAAGGTGTCTATAAATTCTAAGAACCACTGACAGATCCAAAAGTAAACTAGTTAAGGCGAATAAGTAGAAAAATTCTTATCACTGAAAAGGTGAGACCTATACACACATACTTTCAGCAAACATGATTGATGATGAAAATAAAGTATAATAAATCCTATGCCTATGCTTTTCACAAAAAGGCGCGCAATGTGGCCTCTTAAGAATACGAATGCCAAGTTTAATGAGTTACAAATTCGTTATTTAAGGTGTTGGTCATTTGTGGTAAACCTTGACACCACCTTATCTTTGAAGAAATCTGATGTAGAGTACCTATAGGGTGTGGCCTTAGACGATGCATGATTGGGTATCGGTAAGTAGAACAGAGACGTGAGTCCAGTTGACGGTTGTTTTCTAGGCGTTACCTTGGCGTCTTATTGTATGGAATTTCCGTAGTTCCTAACCTAACCTAGCTTTCATGACTGTCGTAAATAGACTAGATATACCTACATATTTATATCAATAGAAGAATACCTATACGTAGAAAATACAAAACAAATTGATGGTGGTTGCACATATCAAGCCACAGACAAAATTATAGAGTAGTAAGAATATTGTTTGCCACCAAAACAGAAAATATTCAACGTCGCCCCTTTTAGATATTTACGTAGGTACGCACATAAATAGTTTGAAATTTCCGACGTGCCCAAGAATTTGAGTTTATTTCCTTTGCGGGAATAAAAAGTCTTTCTATTCTTACGCGTATTTTACACATAATTTTGTCTTGCAATTCTGATTGTCTGCTTACGCAAATTTCTGAGATACCAAATCCGAATACCCGGAGTCACAAATGGAAACCTGGTCGGAGCCTCAAGACCTTAAACGCATGCTTCCGGATGCTTTGTCACTGAGGTACTGCCCTTTTACAGAGAGCAAGAGGCTGAGAGTCAAGATTGGTTATCATGATTAAAGTAAATATTGTGAAGAAACTCGACTGAGTCAGACTACGGACGAGTAGGTTTGTCTTGATCAGAGATAAGGACAGTAAATAATTACTTATATTTAGTAGGTATAAAAAGGGTATAAGTCAAAGATAATACAAAATGTGGAGCAGTAAAACTAAAGGGCTGATGATGGATGATGAATATTTTGTAAGTTTATTTGTAAAATGAAATCGCCGTAACTTTAAAGTGTTAGTAAGACTTAGGTAGACGTTTCTAATCATAGCTAAATTGCGATAAAAGAATAGTATATTAACTATTTTAACTAAGTTGAGTTGTTTTAGATCTGTCAACCTAATTTTAAACCTGGCAGTCTAATTTTTGAAACATGGAATAGCTTTCATCTATTTGACGTTCCTAAATCCTTAATTTAGCTAATTTTAGCTAATTCTAAAACAACAGAATCGACACCACTGTTTAGCTAAACGTTTGTTAGACCAGTGTTTACGTTGGTTTTTGTAGTACCGCTGAAATAAATTAAAGGCATTATTCATAGATTCCTACAACTACCTAAATTATTATGGGCACAATAACATGATACATGAATGTACTCAATATATATTCTGAGTATAGGCATGCTTGGATTGGAAATCCAACTGCCAACCGGTCGAAACTATGCCGAGATGATACAATCCCCCATTTATTGCCAGAGTAAACCGCAAGGTGGTGTAATGTTATCATCACATACCAACGGCGAACGAGCCTGACCTACTAGCAAAGTTAAATTAACCTGCATTTATCTTGAACCGCAGATGAAAACTAAACAAATAGTTTGGAGATAAATCGAAATAATTTTTTTGACAGATTTTCATTGAAAAATCGCGACTTTAGACGAGCTTAGGTAAATATAAATTCGGGGATTACGGCCGAATACTAAAACACAACTTACATTCAAGATTTTTTTTTAATTTGCTTTCATTGAGAACTGTAAAAAAATCAATAAGTAAGTGTGACAGAATCGATTAGGTTCTAAAAGCTTCCGTATTGATTTCCTCCACAATTTAGAGGTAGCGTAAGGCCCACAACAACAAATGCTGGAAAATTTGAAGTCGGTAACGCGGATCGTTAAAATACAAATTTTTTAGCCATTTTTTTGACCGTCTATTGTTTTTATTTATCTCTCTTTTGTTTGCTCTATGCATTACCTATAGCACAGATAATGTATAATCAGATGTCGCCAAAATTAAACTTGCTAATTTGACAGCACGTATTGTGTTTGGGTAGGTACTAGGTAGCAACCTATGGCTTGGTTTCTATTCTTTGATTGTAATTTTCTTCGTTAATAAAGTCTATATAATAATGATAATAAATAATGCTGGACAATTCACACAGCATTATCTAGCCCCAAGCTAAGCAGAGCTTGTGTTATGGGTACTAGATAACTGATATACTATATGATATCAACATTGACTTTTTTCGGCAATATTTACTCCTATAGCAGCCAATTTAGGTTGTAGTCCAAAGTTAGATTATATCAATTAAATCACGTGTGTGTTAAAGTGAAGGGTGCTTAGCCCAGATTAAATAAGTGAGCTAGGACAGGCTGCGGTTGGAGCCAGATTGCCTGGCCTACATATGCCGGACAATATTACTGTTCTTATGATTAGGTTACTTTAGTTTGCCCGTTGGTAAATTTAGCATTGTATTTTTTAACTCTACGTGTTTAATTTTTTCCTGGTTGCAAATAAATGAATGTGATCCTATTTTTTTAATATTACTTACATTGTCATGTTTTCTGAATATCTGTTAAATATTAGGCGTTATGAAGGAGATCAATTTTATTTATTTTAATTGATAGGTAGAGTACCTATGTAAGTTATATCTTGTATCTCCATTATTTATGTAACCATATCAATAAAGATTATAACCGACATTAATTTGATCGTTTCATCTACCTATACCAATTTCGAGGTCATCATGTTTTTATTTGATGGATACCAATTATTATTATGAATTAGGTATACGACAAAGATGTCAATTATTATAAGGTACTAAAGCAAATTTACTTACCTTTGTCTTCAATCCATTATGTTTTCTGCACTTTGGACACGTACCATAAACCTAAATACCTTTAATAGGAGTTCATATACTACTTAAAAAAAGTACTCCAGCCTATCGTAAAAGTCTTGCTTAAAACTAAAAATAAACATAATAATACAGTCACTAATACTTTATTACAAACCTTTATCTGACAATGTTACAAACTTGTTACAAACCTGATCCTAGCGTCCCTATTTACAATAAGTGGTAACAATATTATTATAAAAAATATTAAATAATTGCTTACAAACCTATGACAATTTGTATCTGAAAGCCTATACCAAAACGAACTAATTTTATAATATACATTTTTTTGGTACAAAACTTTCTTGGTCCTATAAATACCTAGTTTTAAAGCTATAAATCTCTAAATATATGACTAAAATAAAACTGTTAAACATTTTTATGTACAGTGTTGAAGTTTGGGTAGGTTTATTTAATGTAGGGTAGATTGCCGAAATATTCGGACAAAGACATGGACATCGATTTCAGTTTTGAAAAGAATTGAACCGCTCCTGAAGCAGTAAAGATTTCTAAGAATATGAGGATGATAATGGTATCAGATTACTAGTATATCCAACCTTAGTTCTATAATGTCGTTGACTTCATGTATCAAGGGTTAAAAAGTTACGGACGCTTTTTTTATAATGAATATTCGCATCTGTTTCGATTGCTAGTGGAACGAATCTAATATTTTATCAGTCAATTACATTATGGCCAGAGAAATTGGGCTCAGATGGACCCACATCTAATCTACTACGAGTCTTCGCTGACTTGTGGTTGTGTGTTCTTCCTCGGCACGAATGCTGGTCTGAAAGTTGACCTTATTGGTTTGAAATAGAGTTTCCTTTCTGTCGTCGTTCTAGGTGCCTCTGTTGTAAACACTCTGGTGGTTAGTCTATTATTGATTTTCTTCCTAATGTCTACTGGGACGTTTTGGGCTCTAGCAACTGCAAATCTTGATTTATTTGGAGTAAATGTTGTTGTTTTATTTACTTTTCTGATCAAATTCCCTGTGACTGTTGCGTTTGCTTTCTTAGCAACAGGTCTGGGCACATTATATCTGGTAGAGTTTGAAGACTTTATGATTGGACGTCTTGGGAAACCGTATTTAGCTCTCTTGGCTTCGAGTGGTGAGACGGTGACTGTTGTAGTTTCCTCTGGTACAGTCACTGTGGTTAATGATTCATCAGTTGTGGTCGCTTCAATTTCAGTGGCCTGAGTAGAAAGCATCTCTACTAGAGGACTTGTTTTAATTGCTTCTGTGGTAGTAGTAGTTGTTGTGAAAGGAGTAGTGCTAGAAAATTCAGTAGCGGTATCAGTTTTTGGAATTATCGAAACGCTGATTGGTGACTTTGTAATAGCGTCTTCAGGTGTAAAACCACCGTTGAATTCTTGACCTTTAGCAAAAGTGATTATACTCCGACCAGTTTCAGGTTTTAGTACTTCTAGTTTAACTATATTGACATCTTCTTGTTGCGAAACAGGCGATGAATATACGACAAAAGGTTGATTTTTGTCTTCGCTTACTTTTCGCGCTGTGATAGGCATATCTGTACGGAAAAGACCTTCCAATGATAGCGTCGATGGATCGTTTCGCATTGTTCGCGGTGTGATGACTTCAAAACTTTTTGCCTCTTTGTTTAAATTAGTTTGTTCATTTTCATAAGCTGCCGGAACGAATTGCCATTGTGCAAATAACGGGTCCTCTTGTAATGTTTCCGACTTTTTGTCTTCATTAATAAAGCTTAAAAAACCATCACTTGGTAATCTTTCAACTTTACTTTCATTTTTATCAAGACTTTTCGCTACTTTAGAAATTTTTGTAATGTGTCTGTAAGCTTCGTTTATACTTTCAGATGCAACTAAGTTTTCCCTAAGTGGTTCAGCATAACTGGTCAATGCTCTAGCGTTTCTGGCTTCATCAATACGAATTAAGTTATCTGGAGGATTTTCTACAGGGTAAACGTGGCCGAGTTTTGTCAGATAGATTGGAATTTCATTTTCCAGAATTTTAATAAAACTAAATCTGCTGACCTCACCTATCTTGTCAACAACAGGTTTCTTTTCAACCATAACTTGACCTTCTTCAATCAGTGTAGTTTCGTTGTTCTTTTTGAGCCTGTGTTTATCCAATTTTGACGATACTTCTACAACTCTGCTTACAGAAAAAAGTTTGTCGAATTGTGTTTTTATAATTGGAGCACTTGTGGTAGGTTCTTGTGATTTTTCTGTGATTGCATCAGTGTAAGCAACAGTATTTTGTAACTTAGTTGTCTGAGCATTCGTAGTAGCGTCTTGTGTAGTTGGGTAGTAAGTTGTTTGTTCAGTATTTTCCAAATAGTCATCGGTACTTATATCCATCTGGAAAGTAGATGTTTCTGCGTCTACTGTAGATAGAGTTTCAGTGTTAGTAGAATCTCTCAAAGTCGAAGTAGAGTCTGACATAGATAGATAATCATCATCAGTCGTAGTTTCGTATTCTGTGGTGGGGGCATTAGTTGATATATCCTTCTTTTGTTCTTCTGTCGTTTCATTAGATGGAGCTTTAGTATCAGGCGCAACGTATCCTTGCGGTACATTCTGGACTCTCTTTTTGGTCTCATTCACAGGTTTGTTGCCTGGGAATCTGTTATACAGTGCTGTTTTATTTTGAGTACCAAATCGTTTCGGTAGTTCGGTCGTAGAAGTCGAAGTTCTGAATGTATTAGAATTGACTACTTTGGGTTTGAAAGAGCTCTTAGTTGTAGCAACGAAAGGATTTTTGGGCTCTTCTTCATATTCTTCTTCCTCTGAGCCATTCTCAAGGTCTTCATCGTCATTGCTGGGTTTGCGCGAGTACAACTGCCCGGACGGTACAAATGAAGCAGGATTCTCTGGTTCTTCATCTAAAATTTCTTCATCAGAATATTCTTCCTCCTCTTCTTCTTCAAGTCTAGTTGTGGTTCTCGCTGTTGTGAATGGTCTTCTAGTGAACTGGGAGAAAGCTGGTCTCCTTGCACCAGCGGGTCTAAATGCTGGGGGAGCTCTAGTTGAAACTGATGCAGGACTAGTGTACACTCCAGGGTTAAATTTACGGCTGAAAGTTCTGCTGCTTGAAGGAACAGCTTCGGTTGTTGAAGTAAATATTTTTTTATTTGGTCTGTACGGTATTCGTGATCGTGCTGTAGATGTCAGTGTAGTGGTGCTTACTGTGGTCGTTTCAGACAATTTTTCTTCGGCCTGAGTTGTTGGCTCGTCATCGGAGGTTTCTTTATTCTCTGACAAATCAATTGCCTTTTGTTCTGATTCTACAACAATTTCAGGTTTCTCTTCCTCCTCTGTGCTTTCATTTCCTTGCGTCTTTTCATCATTTTCTATCTTTTCTTCTTTGACGACAGTAATTTCAACTTCTTCATTTTGGTCAGTTTCTTTACCGTCATTGTTATTTTCTTTAATTACTTGCTCTTCTTTGATTACCTCGGAAACCTCTTCAATAATAGTTTCTGTTACTTTTTCAGAGCTGGGTGTTGTAGGCGTTGTTGCAATTGAGGCGGTCACCTTTCTACGTTCACCGTAATTGATTGCAGCATCCGTAGCTGGTGCAATTGTCGTTTTAGTTGATTCAAGAGACCCGATCGACTTTGCTATAATCTCCGGTTCATCATCTACAATTTTGTTTATTTTCTTTCGAATAACCTTACGAATCCTTTGTAGAGCTGGGGCTTCGGTCGGAGCCTCTGTTTCAACGGGAGCGTTCGTTGATACTAGTCTACGCCTAATAATTCTAAACTTCCTTTTACCACTCTCACTTTCATCAATTGGTATTGACTCAGTCGGGCTAGTTTCTGTCGTAACTGGTGTTCTTAGTTTCTTCACAACGACTCTACGTTTAGGAATCTCTTGAACATCTTCTTCATGTTCTTTCTCCTCTATGGCACTTTCTGACAAAAATATGTCGTCGTTTTTGCTCTCTGGCCCATCATCGTCACTTTCGCTGAATAGGGACTGAGGCGTCGTTCCACGTGACCGGAACGGCAGTCTTCTAGCCGCAGGTGAAACTGTCGTTGACGGTGCCGGTCTGGTTCTACCGAACGGAAGTCGAGGTGGTGCCCTTTGAGTGGCTGATTGGACATTATCTTCTTCGTTATCTTCACGTGTTGTTGGGGCGGAGGTTGAAGCTCTAGCAAATGGTCGAGGAGAGAATCGAGCAAACGTAGGCCTTCTAGGGCTTGGTGTGGCTTCGGTGGATTCAGGCGTCGTGGCTGTTTCAGTGGTGCTGGTGCTAAAACCAAATCGGCCGCGACCTCGGGGTACAAATGGACGTTGAGCTTCGACTGTCGCCGCTGAAGCCTCGCTGTCTAGCGAATCAGCAGCCGTAGTTCTTCCACGGAAGCGTCTCTCCTGCCTTTGACTCAAGGCTTGTCGTGGTACATACTGTGGTTCAACATCAACCGGTGTTAAAGAAATGATCTCATCTGCGTTCAACTTAGGTCTGAATTGGCCTCTAGCTACAGGAGATGCTGCGGCCGGAGCAGAATCATCACTAGGTGTCTGGTACCTACTTCTAAACCGCCTAGTTGTTCCAGCATCTACCTCACGACTATCAGGAGTCGTCGATCGAACCCTCCTACTCTGTTCAATGTCCTTGTCCGAGTCCGATATTTCGTTTTGTGTCGGTCTGCGGCGACTGATGAATGAATAGTTCCTGGGACTTACCTGGGTGGTGGATGACGCTGGTGCTGCGGTGGTGGTGGTGGTGGACCCTCGGCGTCTGATCGCGGGACGTCTGGTTGTTGATGAGGCGGTGGTTACCACCTCCGCTTCGGTGGTTTGGGCTACCGTGGTCTCAGGAGCTGCGGTTTCTTCAGCTGAGCTTGGAGAGTTGAGGAGTGAGGATATTTGGACGGAGAGGACTGTGGTGGGTTCGGGACTGGACTCCTCGATGAAGGTGGTGGCTTTGGTCGGAGGGACAGTGGTTTCGATGGGCTCTGGGGGTGAGAAGGTAGTGGAACGAGCTCTGACGATGGAGGTGTATTGTGGTTGGGATGAAATTTCACGTTCTAGTGCCGTTTCTCGAAGGTCTACTTCTGAATTAGCCTCTTCATACCTGTGGAAAAACAAACACGGTCGTTGAGAAACACTTTTAAAATGTTTCGAAGGTCTGGGTTTTTCTAAGGGATGGAGATAACGTGCGTGGAACTTGCGCAGCTCACCCTGCATCAAGATAGCTCAGAGATAGCGTGTGTCCAACTCTCGTATCATCTGCTCTGTTCCGTCACTAGCAAACAAGTCTTCAAGAAGCCCATTGTTCAATTTCATTGTATTAAATTGTAGAGATACAGAGACGGACAACTTCATATCATCATCAGTAGTCGTAGACATTAACAAAAATAGACATCTTTGAAGCCGATTTCTTTATCATGCTCATTAAATAATTGATTGTAAACTTACTGAACAGTTGTAGCTTCCTCGGTGGTAGGGCGCTGTCTCCTGATGGTGACGTATTCCGGCTGGTTCTCTCTCCGAGCGCTGGCTATGTCGATGGAGCTGGGTTGTTCTGATACAGAGATGTATGACTCTGCTCGCTCGAATAGGGCGTTTCTGTAAAAAATATTATCTGTAGAATAATAGATCTATGTTTGTAGAAGCTAAAACAAACAAAACAATCGATCTTTGTGACGGTTTCAACCATTTAGGAGACGAAAAATCTTCCCGATACGATAAAGTTAGGGACTGAAAGACACGCTCTGTCGGTAGCATGCTGCATTCCTTTATTACAAGTAGCATCTGCAAATTAGCGTCAATGCTCGCGAGATGACTGAATGGAATGATGTTTTTTGATACAACTGCTTATTCACTCGAGGCTTCATGTAACTTGTTACACTGCGAGCTTTCGTGCAGTCAGTACGGGGAAAGAAAATGCTCGCAACGAGCAACGAGACAGATTTTAGCACTCGGTGTAACCTTCCATGCTTGTTGCGAATGGTCCATTCAGCCCCATAACACCGCTCAGTACCCGAATTTATCACGCGTATACCTGGAGAATATCTATCCTTACCTAGAAGCAGTATCATCAGCAGCGTCAGTGGGTCTCGCCCTGCGTATGTTGACGTACTGCAGAGACTTGGCGGTGGTCCCTGTGAGCTCGGGCTCCACCGCGCGCGCGCGGGACTGGGCCGGAGCCTCCGACTCTTGACTGTCTAGTGGTTCTTGGGTTGTGGAGGGACGGTTGCGTTGGATTGTTGTGTACCTGGTAGGTAGGTCTTGTAAGAACAGTGTACACACTAATATTTTAAATGCGAAACCGTACAGTGCATTTAAAATCTGCAGACAAATTGTAACAGGACGTATTTAGGTACGTTACTTGAAAATTTAAAAGCACAGACACCCTTACACACACAAACACACATGCCCAACAAATTTTAAAGGTTTTTCAAGACTTTTAAATTTCCTGATAATGCTTATCAGATTCCATCGAATGTTACGAAATCAACGAATAATTTAAGTCCAAAAGTAGGTAAGCTAAGTAGGCATAACTTACTGTGGCCTATCCTTGTTCAGCGATCTGTCTTTCGAAACGAAAGTCTGTGTTTTCTTGTCAGCAGCAGGTTCGATTCCCTGGCCCTGCGGTCCGGAGCGGCTGTTCTGCGACACGTTGTTGTCCGTGAACCTGCAAGAACAGTTAGTCAAATTCATCGGTTTTATAGCGTGAATTGAAATATTGTTTTGCGTCGCGCCAGGAAAGAAGACCCCATAACTTAGATTATACTGACAATCTATGATTGTCGTACCCAACTGCAACTATTGCTTACTTGTTACTCCACTTGGACCTCTCCAGTACTTTCTGGTACAGCTTCTTGTTGAGGCTCTCAGCGCGTGGTGTAGCCACTTCTTGTTAAAGGTATGACACCTGTATCTACAACACCCAAGGTACCTAAACCTACAGCCACTAAAACCTCCTTACTTGTTCCTCCCCTTGGCCCTCTCCAGTACTTTCTGGTACAGCTTCTTGTTGAAGGTGGCGGGCGTGGTGCGGCCTCCGTCCGTGCTGGCGGTGAGGGTCTCTGCGCGGTGAAGCTGCTTCTCTAGCTGTTCTACTCCACCTGGAAAAATAAACACGATGGTTTTGAGGTCTTTAAAATTTATATATATTAAAAAAAATTAATTTAAAATTTATATATATGTATATATTTAAGTTGTCGTCTTTAAATTTAAAAAATTTCTTTGTTCGTAACTATGAAGTATTACCGAAGTCACGCGCGATATTCCATTATGAATCTAGTCAGTGGATCTAACGAGATCCACCCTATAAATTGCGTGCATAGATAAATCTCAATCAAAATCAAAAACTCATCATTTCCTTAAATACAATAAATGTACACTTAGAAAAGGTCAAATTATAAAAACTAAACACCAACACGGAAATAAAGTGATATTTTTTATTTCTGTCGCTTCGGTATGTAGACTAAAGTAAAGAGGCAACGAAGAAACTTTTAGCCTGTTAGGTGTTATTTTTCAAGTTGGAGCAAAACCCGTCCCAAGCTTTTTATCCTCGAGATAATCTGATATTTTATAGTAAGCGTTTTCGCCTTTTTGCCCTTTTTGCCTATTATCTCAGTGAGGTTCGAATTAATGGTACATTGCAATTGCAAGCAACTTTGCTTTGATTATCGCTATTATGTATATTGTGCTGATAGATCCTCATCCTAATATAAATAAATCATTTTGTTTGACGTTGCGACGATTTCCGCAATCTGCGAGTCAGTGTCAGATATAAAGTGATAAAATATTTCAAAAAACTTCGTATTTCAGATTGCGTTACCTTCGCAATCTAAAATATTCTACTTGAGATTAGACTGTCCTTGAGATTAGACAAACAAAATGTAAGAATTTTAACACATAGGTACCTACACATAATCCCATCCCTATGCTACTTCAAAGAAGACCCAGGGCCCGTACTCTTAAAAACGAAATCAAAGTTTGCGATTTGTTTTCGTCCAAACGCTAATCTTATAAAAGCGACATAAGAGTTGGTTTTGCACGACAACGAAATGGAAATTCGATTTTCCTTTTCCGAGTAGGCCCTCTGAATTCGCTTCCGACTGGTATTAATATGAATCAGTTGAGCTACCTGTAGATTGTTTGCAACAGTCTGCAGTTAACTCAATTGTGTCAATGTAAATACTACTTGTAATTTATTTCTATTAATTGATTATAATTTACTTTGAGAATAAAGAGTACCTTTGAATTGACTCCAACATTCACAAAATATTTGTAAATCAACTCACCGACTTTCTTGATGAGATCGATCAGTTCCTTGATGACCTTGGGATCCTCTGCATCCTCGTCAAAGGTCTCCTCCACCTCCTCGTACTCTTCTCCTTCCTTTAAAACAAAACAACAATTTATTGACTTCATTATTCAGTAACGATGAATTCGGGTCATCAAGAGCCAAATCGAAAAAAATCGTGTACTTATATAGAAAACAATTGGTTCATTTGACGTTCTTTTTACCTCTTGCTTTCCTTCTGTTTTTGTGTGAGTGCTGTGCTACAAAACACAACGTTATGTTAAATGATTTCCCTTATCTGCAAATATTTGTTCCGGGTGTTCTGGGTATTTTCTATGTATAGTAAAAAATATCTACCTATGTAATGATAGTGTATCAATCATCTAGTACCCATAACATAAGCTCTGCTGGGGCTCGATGATGCTGTGTGGATTGTCCAAGTTTATTTATTATAGGCCAAAGTTACACTTACATGGCCCAAGACACACACATCACCCCGCAGCCCCTCCGCCCTCGAGGCTGGGCAGTGAATGTGTTAAAGCGTAGTAGATGATTCGCAAGATACCAATAAGTTCCTAATCCATGTCTTACCTCAGGTCCAGGAGTAGTACTGGTAGTGCTGGTGGTCCTGAACAGCGCCGTGTTCTTAGTACTAAGCTTCACTGGCTTCCGAGTAGTGGTGGTAGTGGTCTGAGTGGCCTTGGCCGCCTTGGTGGCCTTGGTGGGGGGCTTGCTCGTGGTGGTGGGGGTTTTGCAAAGGACGTTGCGCGCGAAATCGCAGGAGTCGGCGGCTTTGTTGAAGAATAGACCTGCAAGGTGAAAGATAATTGAAGACATGGTCTGCAAGGTAGAGCAAGGTTGTAAATTGAACGTTGCGTTCCTTTCCCATAAATTTGCAAGCGTAGTATTGACGGAAACTGAAATAATATAGGTTTTTTGTTGTTAATATAGGTTTATTGAAAATATTTGAGGAAATTATTACATGTTGATCCTTGTTATACGTTGATCCCCAAACTAGGATAAATCTGTATCTTGGGGACCATCTTCCATGGGTTCTTTACATAAAACGTATCAAGCTAACGTTAAATTATTGTAGGTTATGTGATTGCCACCATATTGCAGTCCGCAAAACAAAACTCAACCAAATTGTCAAAACCTTGCTGTGCAAAAAGGCTTACTATAAAATATCAGATTATCTAGAGGATAAAAAAGCTTGGGACGGGTTTTGCTCCAACTCGAAAAATAACAAATAACAGGCTAAAGGTTTCTTGGTCGCTTCTTTACTTTAGTCTACATATCGAAGCGACAGAAATCAAAAATATCACTTTATTTCCGTGTCAGTGTTTACTTTTATTTTTTGACCTTTTCTAAGTGTCCATTTATTTTATTTATGGAAATAAAGAGTTTTTGATTTTGATTTTGAAACACACGACACATCCTTTCCCTACGCATGTGGCCCGCGGAATGAGGTGGTTATAAAGTGTTAGTGTTTAGTTTTATATTTTGACCTTTTCTAAGTGTACATTTATTGTATTTATGGAAATAAAGAGTTTTTGATTTTGATTTTGAAAAATAATGGAATTCGTCATTTCGGTGCCAAGACACGCAACGGGTTGCTAAAACATTGTGGAGTAAGCAAGGGTATATTATTTAAATTTTATTCAAAAGTTTAGCTTTTCCCTTTCGGGAAAATTGAAACCTACTTAGTAATAAACATCATTTTCAAAATTAGCAAGCTAGCAAAGATGTCTTACCAGAGGGACAGGTGAACTGATGCGCGACGATGCCGAGGTTGGACGGTCCGGAGTCGAGACACCAGAAGTACTTCTTGCAGTCGCGGGGGTGGGGGAAGAAACCTTCGTCTTTGCATTTGAAGTCTGGGAATGATGAGGATGAGCATTGATATGTAACCGATTAAGTAAAAAATCTACAATAATATTATATATGCGAAAGTTTGGATGGATGGATGTATAGATGGATGTTTGTTACCTCTTCACGCCAAAACTACTTAACGGATCAGGCTGAAATTTTGCATACAGGTAAATCTAACCCTGGAATCAAACATAGGCGACTTTTTATCCCATAAATCAGTTCCCATTAGATAGAAAGAACCTCAAAACGTTTCCATAGAAACAACGCATGCGAAGCCGCGGGCAGAAGCTAGTTTAATAATAATTATGATAGTGGTCAGTTTTATGCAAATGGTCAGTGACACTTTGTGTGAAATGCCTGTGCGTGAGTCGAAGTAAGTAAATGATAATCATCACTTTATTATTGATGAAAAGAATATCGCTGATAGTGATAGAATGGTAAAAAAATTAATATAATTACCTGCGCCCGGATCGGGTGTTGTTGGTGGTTCAGGAGTCACGTTCCATGCTGGAGTGGTGCTCGACCGTTTGTTGCTGCCCCTGGAATACAATCAAATACATAATAAACACATTAATACGTATTTGAATAAATTGTCATTCTATCGATTTCATAAGTGAAAATACCTGAAGACTATTTCTTTGCTACAAGTTTTCCCTTTAACGAGAGCATCAACCCTTTTTAAAAGTAGGCATAGATTACGCAGGTAATTTTATTTCGTTAGAGAATGGGATAAGTTCTCGCGCTAGCGATAGTAATTTAACTGTAATAGGTCATACTATATACCTAGCAGAGACAGGGGAGAGAAAGTAGTTTTTGCAGCTCTCCCTTAAGCCTTTTAAGCTTATCGCACAAGTGGAAAGCTCCCCTGTAGCACAGCACAAAAATGTGCATTCAATCAAATATGGGCTTTATCTCGTAATTTTTAGATGAATTTTATATTGACGGTATCTGATGTGATGACAAACAGCTCGCGGACCACTTGAAGCCATTTTATTTTATTTATTTATTTATTTATTTATGGACTCCCAACAGAAAAATCACATCACAAACAGAATAATATAAATAAAGTAGTTTTAAGTCTAGTGTTTTTCTAAATTAAGGGTGCCACAGCGTGAGCAAATTATGAGGTCGACTGAACCACAAATATTATAATACAAAGACAAAGGTCAAAACAATAGGAATGGAGTGGTAAAATATTAAAGTTATACAATAAAAATACTATAGGTTAAGATTACACGATAAAAATATAGGAAAAAGGTAATAAAAATCTTATAAACTAGATAAAAACAACTTAATATGTATGATTTAGGTAAGGTTGTTGGCAGCATTCGACATTTCTCGAATCTCTACAAGCTACCTAAATTCAAGAAATGTCGTATGCTGACGTATCAGATAAGTGGAGGTTTACCATTATTGATGAGCGTTATAGTGCTTAATCACTTGAGAAAATCAGGAGCGAACAGTTTACCGTGGTTGGTACTAGAGTATTGTGTTAATGAAGTAGAGTTATGATAATGTCTTTGGCGCTCCTGAGGACACCGCTCTTTAAAGAGTCCGGGCAACGGGAGCTACTTGAGTGTGTGTGTATGTATGAGTGATGTGTGTGTTTGGCGCTCCTGAGAACACCGGTCTCTTAAGAGTCCGGGCAACAGGAGCTAACCAGGGTGTGTTAGTGTGTAAATGTGATGTGTGTGCGAGTGTTTGGCGCTCCTGAGAACACCGGTCTTTAAAGAGTCCGGGCAACGGGAGCTACTTGAGTGTGTGTATGTATGAGTAATGTGTGAGTGTTTGGCGCTGTTTGACCATTTTGTCACTGTAAAATGTATCTAAAGATAGAGACTTTAAGCCCATATTTGAATGCACGTTTTTGTGCTGTGCTGCAGCGGTATTGCATTTATGAGCGCAGCTTTAGCCTTTTGTTTTAACGTAAGTACCTATACTAAGCAGACGTTAATTTTATCATGCAACCGCCGCTCGCATGCAGCATGCAGTAACCAGCCATCACGCGAGGACTACAGTTACTAGTTTTCAGAATGAGGTCCTTACTTGGCTGAAGGTTTCAATGTCGTGGAGGAGGAAACCTTGGGCTTGTTCCTCCGTCTGTTGGGTCTGCCAGCTGGTCTCGGCTTCTCGGTTGCTGTTAGGAATTTCGAGTCGGTTGATCTGTTGAAGATAATTGATAAAATTATGATCTTGTTAACATTTTTCTTTTCTTTTTCTTATCATGAAATGTTGTGCAACTTAAAGCCTGGCAAAAAACAAGATAATATACGAAATCCAATAGCAATAAAGGACTTTGCACGACAGAAACGCTCTAAATACTTAAATATTCATGTCACAAAAGTTTTGGCAAAATTTCACGAAGGAATCTTCCTATTTCCTATTTCGATGTTTTATTCATTTATTTCTCTAGGCACATTACATGTCATGGCACTTAAGAAAGTCTTGAAAAATTTAAAATTATAGGTACGTAGTATCAAGCAAAAAAAAAATGGTAACTCATGCAATGTCGTACCAAAAATTGTGATCTGAGAAATAACCTTTATGTCATAGCAGCTCTCTTGTTGAGGTGCTTTTTGATGGCGGTCCTGAAAGACCTTTTCGCCAAAATTGATAATATTGACACTATAAAATCTAGCACTATTAACTACAAAAGATTTGCCTACTATCGCGTTTCGTCTGAGGTAACACCAACTTAAGCTTTCTTCGCGACTAATATGGTACCTAGTTAGTAAGTAGTGTAGTTAATCGCAGTTCTACTCACCCAAGTTTCGCTACGTAGGCCTCCTTGGCCGCCTCGATGAGAGGGTAGGGCCGCGAGTGGCAGGTGCCGCGGAAATCATCGTTGTCGATCGACCAGAACATAATGCCTGGAAAATTATAAAATTGCATTCACTCTTACGTCGTCGTGCAAACTCACATAAGTTAGGTATACTATCTCTAGGTAGGTCATTCGTTTACTTGCAACATTTTCATGATACCTACCAAATAGATTTCATGAATTTCATGATTTTAACAGGACTAAGACAACACTGTAACAAAAACGGCGAACAGCTCTTGAAGACGTCGCATTGATAACACGACACATCATCTCATCCCGACACATCATCCCTTGAAACAGTTTTACTTCGATCATCAGACGCACCTATGTATTTGTCGGTGAATATTATAGAAACCGACCCAGACGTGGAAAGATAAAAAATTATATATTGCACAAGCTTCACAGGTACCTTCAACGCTACAGGCCCAATCTGGCTAAAATGCACATATCTTTTAATAATTCAAAAGTGATGTCATAGAGATTCTTCCTATTTATACCAGTTCATCTGCTCTTACCATTGCCACTTAATTCATATAATTGCATATATAACATAGCATGGTATGTATGTAGTGTATTGTATTAAGTATATCAGTTATCTAGTAGGTACTCTTAACACAAGCTTTGCTAAGCTTCGGGCTGAGTGAATCGTCCAACGTTATTTATTTTAAAAAGAGTTTAAAATGTGCTTAAAGTATTAAAAATCCAACAACACAACTATATCACACTGGCCCACATAACCACAACGTTTACCTTGTGGAGTAAGCTGTGTGTGACTCTTTAAATCATAATGTTAGTAGTACTGTTTTCTGTTCTCTAATAAATAAATAATTTCTCACCTCCAAGTCCATTCTCCGCGACATACTCCGCCTTCTTCTTCACAATGTCCATGTCATCGTACCCGACCCATTGGTTCCCCTTGAACGCGACGGGGCCCATCGCATTGGGGTTGGGATGCATGATGGTCCATTCTTCTTCTTCTTCTTCTTCCTCGGCGTAATCCTCGGAGTCTTCGTCGGAGGCGATGCTGCGTTTCTTGTCTTTGGGCTTTAGGGCTTCGCAGATCTGGAAGGTTGAATGCCAATGTTAGTAAAGTCTTTTGTTATTTTAGATATATCGGAATGTAGCTTTAGTAAGCTACATTGATAATAGAATTTATATTTTAATACTGTAGAAATATGGCACCGTCCTGCATTCTTTTACTACCATAATTAAGAGGAGAGAAGCTATCGCTCGGTATTAAATCATTTCGCTGGCGATTACTCCACGGTGTCGGCGTTGAACAGCGTGAGGAGCGCCCTTACGTCGAGATGCCTAGGACCAGCTCGTCATCTCTGCTGGTGTCTTACCTCATAGTATGCCAAGTATCCTTTCTCCCTAGTAGCGTCTCCCTGGTCGCCGGGCCCGTCGGCCGGCGAGCCTATCTCCACGGCGTCGGCGTTGAACAGCGTGTAGGAGCGCCCGTACGTCGGGATGCCTAGGACCAACTTATCACGGTCCGCTCCGTTTTCTAGGTAGAACTTTATGGTGTAGTCCTGGAAAATAACGGGTATTAATGACGTGGACTTAGCACAAATTGGATCAACAAAGAAAAGTGCAAGTGTTTATGAATCACAACGGTGATATTCCTAATACAACTTTTATGCTAAAAAAGGATTTGGAGGACATCAGTGCCCATTGGAAGCAGGGTTTTCACAGGTTTTTATATAGCGTTTGCCCGCCCTGCGCGATAATTCTTTTGAAAGCTCTAAAAATCCCGCTTGCTGCCTTGTTCCAGATAATGCACCTACATACAATTGATTTCGTGCAAAACCAACTCTTATGGCTCTTGCCTAAGATCCCTGAGGCCTCTTATGACGTTTGCACAAAAACAAATCAGAAACTTCGATTTCATTTTTTCGAGTACGGGCCCAGATTCTATTTGTCACAAGCGAACAAAACTTGTTTCGATCTTTATTTATCAGAATTACCAATGTGGTTTTCTTATCACTGCGGCCATGGTAGGCATATTGTGATCGAACGAAAGCAACAATTTTTCAAGACTTACATTTTAATCTACAAACAGCTGTTCCAACTTACGATATTTAGCTCAGTGTCCACACTGTACTCGTTGGGCTCCTCCAGCGGGTAGAGAGGCGCGTGGTGGTTGACGGCAGGCTCGAAGGCAGAGTGGTAGTCGTAGGTTAGCAGGTTCATCCAGTCCAAGTAACTGTAAGGAGGATTTATTGTTATCTAGGGCTGGTGCGCCGGCAGATTTGGCCCAGAATATCAAGAGACGCAAACTATGCAGAGTCTACGCATTTGCTCCATATGGAGTCGAGATTCTAGGTCCGTGGGGCTACCGAGCCTCTGCGGGTTTTCAAAATTTTATCAAAGCTTCTGGACTAAGCGACCGAAGCGTGACTCGAGCGCTGTGAGTATCATCTCAGCGTATATCAGCATTGCTATAAGGCCAGGTAGTGAATGAATCACAAGATCAGCGCATTTCGTCTCAATGCTGGGAAATGTCACCCCACTCTCAACGAATACGCGATTTAATTGAAACAAATTAACAACCCCCAACGATTTTACTTGATATGACTTGGGTACATAAATATAGTATTTATGTAGGTATAGGTACTTCATAACATGAGTTTCATCAAAAACATAAAACACTCACGATCAATGTCTTAGCCTTTCAAATAAAAAAGTTATACTTTTTGGAAGCTACGAAGCCACAGATAGACACAAAAAGACCCTGTGTTTCCGTCGGGCCTGATGAACATAAAGGTTTATATATTATGTTTTATGTGTTTTGATTGCATGAAAGTTTTGCTAAGTGGTTCACATATATAAGCATCTCAAAGAAAACTTCATATTTGATGCCGTACCACATGGCATGCTTAATTGCTTCCAATTAGGACTACGTTTGCAATCCCTTCACCTACTCCGTAAGTTAAGCGCCGTACCCACTATCACACTAATATTATAAATGCGAAAGTTTGGATGGATAGATGGATGGATGTTTGTTACCTCTTCACGCCAAAACTACTGAACGGATCAGGCTGAAATTTTGCATACAGGTAAGTATGTTTAACCCTGGAATCAAACATAGGCGACTTTTTATCCCATAAATCAGTTCCAATGGGATAGAAATAACCTCAAAACGTTTCCATAGAAACAACGCGTGCGAAGCCGCAGGCAGAAGCTAGTAAATAATATGTGTTCTGATTATGCCAGTTTATGGGAAACTAGAACGCTAAATCTACGAACATAGATTACAAAACAATTCCCCAACTTCCGCTGTCCAAGATCAAACAGAGCAAGACATGATGTGAGAAACCTCAGCATTGTTATAACTCGGTAAATGGGTTGTTATACGCTATTTCACGGTTACCTTGCGCTTACAAATGCGATAGAGGTAATACGAGATTTGCGAAGATAATGAGGCTAGATTTGGATTACTTTATGTTGTTGGGGCTGGACGAGCAAATGTACAGATGATCTTTTGAGAATAATTGTGTTTATGTATGGTAATTTCTGTTTAATAACTGAATTTCTTTTCTTTATTGATGGAACTTATATCACAAAGCTTCATTACATAGTTCCTGGTTCGGTAGCATGGATAAAGGAAGTATCCACAATACAAGGTCCTGCCAATAATGATAGATATTTAGCAAGCGAGTAATTTATTCATGAATTTAAGTAAACAGTTAAGAAGCTAATGAATATAAAACTGAAAACTATCAGACGCTCGGCGTAAATTCTTCTTTCTTGAGAGCTTTATTTGCCTTAACCAATCAGCAACAACGTTATAAAACCAAGCGGCAACAAAATAGGGGATTTCCACAAAGCTGATGAACGAAGCACCCAGAAACAATCCGGCCGCGCCACCGAAGGAAACCAGCAAGTCTTGAAAATCGAAAAGGATCTCCCTTGTGTAACGGGTCTTGGGCGCTTGGACAGAAAACTTCACTGACCCGACCTCGTTGCGCGGCCATTTGTGGAACCATCTCTCGACTCTTGAAATCTCTGTAAAATACGAGGAGACGCACTGCGGACTACAGTAACATGTGTATCCACCAGGCCCGGAGACGCTAGCTAAGTTTTCCGCGTAATGGGCCAAGCAGGACATACCAGCAGGTGTACACTGTGGGCCAGCATCGTAGAAATAGTAGAAGGGCTTGCAGCCACACAGTTTCATCGCCATTTCACTCCGACAAGCCAATCGGCAGTTGTTAACGCTGTACACTTGCCGTCCTGCAGTGGTGGGCTCATCAGTGTATAGACAACCGCGTCTTTTTGGTGCTAGCTCTCTCACACCCTTCCCGCTACGAACTTCAATCACGACAATATCTACGTCTCTTTCGAGAGCTATAGGAGTTTCGAGTGAGGGTGTTGATATGTCAAGAACATCGTAAGGCGAGTGAATGTAGAAGGAACTGTTTTCGCGCGCTTCTAATACCATGCGGCAGCTATGCGCACTGTACTTGCACGTAATGGGGTAGGACTTTGTCTCATTCAGATTCGTCTTAACAATGGCTATGTCATCGATGGTCATCGAGTTGGTGGTGTGACAGATTCCGTTCTCTGTCATCACAGGAGTCCATTTAAACGGCTTGTTCTCTGAAGATAAGACCTTGAACGTTTCTTTCTTAAGCATTACGTCTACGACCAGCTGATAGAGGTCTACTTTAAATTTCTCTTCTTGGAAGTCGCGATACTCTTCTAGTTTGAGTAAGTTGGAATTGGCGACCATATGGACGAATCGGCTGTAGTTAGCATAGCTCTCATCTGACTTATCAACATGCCAGTAGCTTTTGATGACATTTGGAAGCTTTGTTGCATCAACTCGGTTCTTGACACACACAGTTGCAGCTGGTAAGCTAAAATGAAAGCTTTGGTAGTCTTTCTCTAGTGTAACTACTGTAGGGTTCGCGTTGAACCGGTGTAATTGTCCAAGGGAAATAGTCAAAGCTCCATATGCCGCTAGACAAGTCGCTGTAGCCCATAAGACTCTCTCGATCCAGTGTCGGCCTGGTTCTGCAAAATGCGCGAATCCATGGATGCTGGTTTCTTGACTCAGGTATTTGAAGAAACGAATTATAGACGGGAAATATACATTGCTTTTATTGCGGACTGGTTCGTTTCTTCTCGGTTGGTAAAAGTAGGGTGGGTACATCATCTTGATACGGGTGCTTGAATTTTTACGGTTAAAATTTACCGTTGGAGCTGATAGGTGTGTCTAGTATCGTAAATATAGTTTATTGTTTATTACACGAGTAACTTGTCGTGACCACAAACATTTAAATGTTTTTCAATGCAAGCTAATATTGTAAAAGTATAATCATGTGAGGAATTGATAAGATCGGCTTTTCGTTTCATTTGCGTGTTCAACTGGGTATGATTAAGGTCAAGGACAGGTTTGTTTAAGATTGTTACTTAATTATTTAATGCAGATATATTCAAGGTAGGATGACGATCTGCGAAAGACTGCAGGCAGATGCTGGATGCGGCAAGCTGAAGGCAGGGCGCTATGGCGCTTATTAGGGGAGGCCTATGTCCAGCAGTGGACTAATAAAGGCTGATGATGTTGATGATGATATTCAAGGCTAGGCCACTCAAATACATAAATGAATAATGCTGGACTAGAATAATCGATGTCAATGGAAAACCTGGATATTTAAATCTTTATCAGTTGGTGAAACAACACCTAAACGTTTTGTATTCTGGTCATAGCCATTCTTTTCTAAAATTGCATCCAAATCCATAATTTGCTTCCGCTCAAAGGACAACGACTGATTCTTAGACTCCCAGCGTTCACGCGACTCAGACATGGCTCCAAAGCACTTCATCATCACAAAGTACAAAATTTCGACGAAACTGATGAAGGAAGCTCCTAAAAACAACCCTGCCGCTCCTCCAAACGAAACCACCAGGTCTTGGATGTAGAAGACTATCTCTCTAGTATACCGTGTCTTTGGAACCTGGACTGTGTACTTCACCCAGCCTGAGGTGCTAAAAGGACCAGATGTCCAGAATATTTCAGCAGCTGCTGTTTCTTGAAAAAAGGAGTCGACACACTGAGAGCTGCAGGAGCAGTTGACTTTGCTGAGATACTTTGCTAAATCCGCCAGGCAAGCCATCCCTTCTAGCGTGCAGAGAGGTCCGCGTTCATAGAAATAGTAAAACGGCTTGCAGTTACACTCCTTCATAACAATTTGATTTCGGCACGCTAGGCGGCAAGTATTTGTGCTGTAAACATGCCTTCCAGCACCAGTAGGCTCATCCGTGTACAAGCAACCGCGTCTCTTTGGTGCCAGCTCTTTAACCCCTTTCCCGCAGCCCATTTCGACCACAGCTATCTCTAAGGCTTTATTCAATCCGCTGAAGACGCGAGTTGACTGACTTGTGATGTCCATAATGTCGTATGGCGAATGCATGGTGAAGTCACTTTCTGTGAACACTTCGACTTTCATCAAGCAACTGTGCGCTGCGAATCGGCACGATATAGGGTAATCTTTGGTATGGTTAAGGTCGGTTTTTGTTAAAGCGATGTCTTCTATAGCGAGGGAATTTGTCGAGTAACAAATTCCTTTCTCAGTCATGATAGGAGTCAATTTAAACAACGCATTTTCTGACGAATCAGTCTTGATATTCACTGATTCCCCCAGTTTAGGCGCAACTTCGACGACCAGCTCGAACAAGTCCACGTCTAACTCCTCATCTTGGAATTCCTTGTATCCTGCCAGGTCCAGAATGTTAGAGTTGGCTACCATGTTCACGAATTTGACATAGTAATCGTAGTTGTCATCAGATGGATCTACGTCCCAGAAGCTTTTGATTACATCGGGAAGTTTCTCGGGATCAACTCTATTCTTCGTGCAGATTGTGATGGCTGGGAGGCTTGGTTTCCAAAACCTGAAGTCTTTCTGGTAGGTGACGACTGTAGGGCTCTCATTGTACCGTTGGAGTTGTCCACGGGAGACATCTAGAGCTCCGTAGAAGGCGAAACAGATCACAGCAGCCCACAACAGCCTCTCGAGCCAGTGTCTACCTGGTTCTGCGATGTGTCGAAAACCGTGGATGCCTGTCTCCATACAGAATTCCTTGCCTACGTTGACCACTGATCTAACCGCGTCTTTTGTGTAATCAAAGGTAGATTTTTGGAGTTTTAACTTTGGTTGGTCGCTTTCGTATGTGTACATCATGAATAATTTTGATTTTAGGTTGACGCACAATTTCTGAGTTGTTCGGTAGAAGATTGTAACTTCTGTTAATACAGAAATGCAATGACCAATTTCGGCCTTAACGAAGCTTAAAATCGCTAGATGCATTATTATTTACATGTTTTTGGTTTTAGTTATTTAAAAGCTTGTTCATGTTGAATAAATTGATGACACCGCTGTAATTTACATGCAATTCTAACTAATGATTCGCGTTGGCGTGGCGGTGCATACTTACTACCTACTTTAGAGCTTTACAATGAGTGTTTTGTATTGTGGCCTAGAATTACTTTAGCCTAGACTACACTGGCTACTGTTGCTGATATTGCCATCCGGATGATCGCAGAAGACTTACAATATTCATTCATCATTCGAAAGATCAGGGTTTGGGTAGACGGATGGATCTATGTTTGTCCGAATGAATGGTTTGAAATTATACTTAGCTATAGATAAAAAGCTCCTTGTTACATTACTTTTTCAGTTACAGCTGGAGTGCTATACGCATGTTTTATAACAAAAACACCTGCTAAACTAAAGTTTTTCTTTTGTAAGTGTCGATAATTACATAGATTTTTATATGTATTTGGATTTTTGTGCAATAAAAATCAAGAAACTTACGTGTTCAAAGTCTTGACGTCAAATCCTTTCTGTATATACTCGATGCCCGCTGGCACGGCCATAGTAAGCAGGAGTCTAGGCTTGTTGGTCTTCTCGGCTTCTCTGTCGAATTCCTCGCGAAGTTCTTTGACGAGCCTGGCGTAGTTCTCCCGGTCTTTGGGCTTGCCTCCGTCGCGGAAGGCGGGGTATTCCCAATCGAGGTCAAGGCCGTCGAAGCGGTTTTGTCTGAGGAACTGTGAATGAAATAATCGATATCAGAAAAAATATAGGCGAATTTGAAACATCATTTTAAAATACGTTTCTTTTTTAAATTTCGAAATGTACATATTATTATTTTTCGTAATATTATTTTATATTTTGTATAATAGGCCTTTGCATCTGTGCAAGATGGTTTAAGCAGCATCGCGACGGCGCACTTGCGTTCGCGACTGTAATCATTTCCTCACCCTCAACCTCAACAGCCTGTATTGGTCCACTACTGGACGCAGGCCTCCCCCTGATATAAGCGCCTTATTGGCTTTTATCACATAGGGGGTAATGCCTATAATCCCCATGCTGAGCATGCGGGTCGGGGATCGCAATTCGGTGGTAGATATTGTTCTGCAGGGGTGCTGCTGCCCGCCCCCGGTGGATATCCCTTTAGTCGCCTCTTACGACACCCGCGGGAAGAGTTGGGGTGGTGCAAATTCTAAGCCACACAGGGATTATCTAGTAATAAATAAGTATAAATATTTAGGTAATATTATTTCATATCGAAAATAAATATACCTACTACTTGTAATGAACTATATTTAGATTTAATTCTATAAGAAGGCTACAAGGAAGTGAATATGTTTCATCCAATACGAGTGTTGACAAA
This sequence comes from Eupithecia subfuscata, assembly GCA_963564075.1. Taxonomy (NCBI): domain Eukaryota; kingdom Metazoa; phylum Arthropoda; class Insecta; order Lepidoptera; family Geometridae; genus Eupithecia; species Eupithecia subfuscata. The sequence continues at coordinate 1,668,684 of OY751108.1, forward strand.
TAAAAACATAGACTACCTAAAACCAGTGGGAAGATGATTAATGTGGGCTCAAGTAGTAATTAATTGGCATTGAGATTCTTCATGACCAGTATGGATTGATTGATTCACTGTTTGGCGGCTTGCACAATCATATCACGCAAGTACCTTGTGTGATTTGTAAAACTTACGGTGCGTTTCCCACTGAGCAGATTTTTACAGTTTTAGGGAGCTGATAATGTATACCCAACAAACATTTCATAAGTCGCCGCAACGTGCCGATTCTAACTTTTGGTTTCAACTCTGGTAGTAAAGACGTCGCTATCACGTTAACACAACCCAGAAAAGGCCCATTTTATACGAATTAGTGTCGTAATAGAGTCGTGTAGCAGTCGTATTAATCACTAACATGGTCGTGTAGTGGCCGTATAGATGTCGAGTTATTCACTTTTAATCGAGTTATGGTGTTTATTACCGCTGCTTTACGACATTTTGTCGATTATGTAGTGTTAATGACGACTTTTTCACGGGATTTTATTCTGAAGTGATCTCAAAGATATCGTGTAAAACTAAATTAGACAGTTTATTTTTAATGTGATATCATTTTTATCTTGTAAGGTAAGTACAGCCATTTTATTTTATAATTATTACGTAAGTACATCATTGAAATTCGTTTTCAAATAAATAATTCAATTGGGAAATTAATGTTATCGGGTAATATGCGCTACTAATCTCAATATAATTAATGCGCCTTACAAATTATTTAATCTTAAACAATTATTTTACTTTAATTTGACGAATGTCATAAAGGCTACCTTAATACGACTTAGAGTTTTAGACACGACCGTAATACAATTTCTTAACGACTTTTCACTATTTGCGCTTCTTTTGTTATCTGCCATATTGACGTAATTAGGGTTCAGTCAAATAAATCCTATGAGAAAAACCATTTTAGTGTTTATGAAACTAGGTATAATTATGACAGGAAATATTTACCGGTAAGCTATTTTCGTAATTTAATCAGATAATCTAAACTTTCTCCTACTTACTTATTTATGTACGGTTTTTAATTTTTAGGAATTTCAAAATAGGTATTTTTCCAAAACTATAATCTCACAAACGGACACCTACCTAGTTCTTTGGTTACGAGAAGATACCTTTGTTTTTTACCGTATGGTTTTTAATTTTTAGGAATTTCAAAATAGGTATTTTTCCAAAACTATAATCTCTCAAACGGACACCTACCTAGTTCTTTGGTTACGAGAAGATACCTTTGTTTTTTACCGCTCCAACCGATAATTCTAAAAACTTTTGCGCTTCGATAATCCTAAAACAATAGGCTCGGTAAAAGCAGTCGTACTAAGTAGGTAATTGTATACTACATAAACCATCCTTCGTGGATGTAAAGGCCATTGATGATGATGATGATGATGAATTGTAATTGTGTATGTATGTTGTAGGCAAGTAACGTGGCTGAAGAAGCATCCCCAATGGTGGCGGCTGAAGACTCATCTACAGATATAGTAGTTAAAGACTCATCTTCAACGATGATGGCGACAGATGATGCATCCTCAGCTATGGTGGCGAAAGACTCATATTCCATGGTGGACGCAGAAGGGACATCCTCAATTGTCATAGTAGTTGAGTCTAGGAATCAAATCTCCTGAGTTCAAAATTAAACTTTGTATGGAACCCATTGCAGTCTTTTTACAGTTTACTTGTCGTGTAGAAATATTTGGTGTAATAAAGTTGGAACTAAGAAGCGCAATATAGTTTTTTTTTTACTTTTCTTTTAAAAGCACCACTTTTTTTATCTTTGACCAGCTTTGTCTGTTAATTTAAATGACTTACAACTGTTTTTTTGTATTACAAAAATATGGTAGCTAGTCGTTAAATAGTAGGATAAAAGGGTTCAAATTTACTTAAAATAGTATAAGAGTGAAAATTACCACTCTTATATGCACAATCGTCACGTAAAAGTGGATCTTGCGACTCTAACACGATTAATCTAACATGATATAAAGTCGTATAAGGGTACAATTTATCACTTTTACACGAACGTCACGTAAAAGTAGTTCTCGCAACTCTAACACGATTATTGCCGATGTAAAAGTCGTATAGACGTTACTAATATTTCAGCAGTGGTTTTACTACTGAAAGTTGTATAATTGTCGTATAAACAGTCGTATAGAAGTTAATAATGATGTCTATATACGACTAGAAGTTGTATAAAGATAAGAGGCACTAAGTGATATAACACGCAAAAATTACTTCAATGCGATGTTTATACCATTTTGAGTCGCGTAACTTGTACTTACATGACTGAAATGTTTGTTGGGTATCCGCTCCCACAATCTACTGAAACTAGACAAGTTATAGCTTCCTAGTATAGTATTATAATATCTGTGCTAGTTACATGGCAATAGCCTTTATTCACAAAGAAAATTATACTAGTATTTACAATTGAGCTAACTGCAGACTGTTGCAAACAGTCTACATGTAGCTCAACTGATCCATATCAATACCAGTCGGAAGCGTCTCCAAGAAGCTGGCTGCATTGCCACGCTGTATGGCAATGCTGATGCGCTGTGCCAGATACTCACCAGCTCTCAGGTCACACGTCGCTTCGACCAGATGCTCAATATAGAATGCTAGTTACATAGTTATGTCACAGCCTACCTACGAGTATATACATACAGTCGTTCGACGAAGGCATTTTGACGTGGTTTTGACAGCAAGGGACGCTCCCGAGTTGCATACATCACCGCCTTAGTAACTCGGGAGCGTCCCCCCAGAAGATTTTGCAGATTTTTTTATTATTATACTTAAAGAATGATCTCGAAGTGGTATCATAAAATTTTTATTGTGTGAAAAATAAAAGATGTCTGTCTATTCTAGAAAATATCTATCGATGTATGTAATAAATAAGTATATCAGTTGTCTAGTACCTACCACAAGCTCTAGTTACTTTGGGAGCTTTGGGTCTAGATGATGCTGTGTCGATTATCCAGCATTTTTTTAACATACCTTGATCGCATTCCTAACGAACTCCTTCCTGCGTTCCCTGGAGGCGACCATGGGTGAGAATCGTGAGGAACCTTCGTTCCAGCCGCCGATGGCCAGCATCGTCTTCAGGTTCTTGTTGTAAGTCTTCAGCCCGGTGAACTTGGCGTAACCGCCTGGAAGACAGATCAAATATTACGACTTTAGCGTTTCACTATAAAAATTAACGTAGTTTGACGAATTCATTAAGGCGAATAGTAGGGTGGATAGTAGCGCCACTACATATTTAATTTTATAATTACGTTATACAAAGGAATTATCAAAAAATCGGACCGCTGGTAGACGATACCTATCACAAGCTTTTATTTAATGTATCTGTAATAGTTTTGTTTTGTGTTATTCAATCAAAAACCTTGTTTGGAGAGCTTGGTGGCCACCAATAGGAACTAAACTCTTGAAACAAGTATCTGCCTAAATAATACAGTACAAAACTATTAAAGATACATTTAAAAAAAGCTTATGATAGATATCGTCTACGCGCGGTCCGATTTTTGATAATTCCTTAGTATAACGTAATTATAAAATTAAATATGTAGTGGCGCCACTATCCACCCTACTATTCGCCTTAACGAGGGACTTCTAGTGAGTGCGGCTCTAGTCGCGCGTGCTGTCATGAAACGTTGGTGTTATTCCAACACCAACGTCTTCCTTGTACAATGTAACTATACATTACAATATAGTTTTGAAAGCACAAGCTCGCTCTACATGTTTTTCTTTTAAATCTGTTTCCTCTGTTCCTACAATTAAGATTACTTATGTTACTTTGACATAATTATCTGTTAATATTAGTTGGAGAAGCCACTGGCTCCTGAAACACAGTTTTTAAACTAGTTCAGGAGCCTATGTATACCTACTTACTATAATTATTTGATTTGTATTTTTAGTTATCTATTGACTTAACCAAGTGTGCCTTGTGCTCCTACGGCGAATAAATTTATGAGTATGAGTATGGACTCTTAATGTCTGTTACATTTGCTATTATGTCACTAAATAACCTTTTTTCTTTTTACTTTACGTTACGGTTTGAAGTTTACCCATTCATTATGAGCTTTTAAGGTATGACCACGAAGAGCCTGCGCCTTTTAGGATTGGCTTGAACGCATTTTTCAGGTGGATTTGTCAAAATAGGATGGTTATAAGATTGGTAAAAATGTGGAAAATATTGGGATCTCAGTTCGCACGCGTGTTCATTGAGAGCCCAACTCATTTGGTAATTAGTAATTTTTTTTCTAAAACGTTAATTAAAACTGTTATGTTATTTATGTCATACCTATAGGATAACAGATTGTATTTAGGTATTTTTAGAAAATGGAACCATTGCTTCAAGTTTTAACTTACTAAACTTTGATTAAAGCTAGAATTATTTAAATACAGCCAGCCCATACTTGTTCTAAATAATCAGTAAATAAACAATCCGGATACGGAACACAATTTTCTAAAGGCTCATAGTAATTCATTATGTAAAGCATAATTGCCCCACGTTGGGTGCCAATTATCCGACTCACCTTTCTCAATATCCTGGTACTTGTCAAAAGGCTTCAAGGTGTTGTCCTTAGTGAATCCTCCGAAGGCGTAGATGAGATGGGTACAGAGGTAGGGGTTGATGTTCTGAGGGTTGAAGCGCGCAGTGCCTGGCCGGTACACCGACCAGTTTGTATAGTAGCACACCACCCGGGGCTCGCTCGATAGAGCTGGAAACACAGAAAAAGGACATGTTGTACTCTCTCTATGACTATGTAGGCATGTTGGTATTTAGAGTTAGCAGTCTTGTAAGTTTATTCTTTCTACACTGCGGACAAAAAGTTCTAAACTTCAAATAACAAACATCTTGGACTTTAATCACGATTTTGTATGATTTAAAGTCGCCATGACTTTAAATAAATCCCGCGGCTTTTAGCCAATGAAATGTACACTATACAAATGAGAAACAAATACACATACAAATCGTGATACTACCGGAAAACCTACGCAAAGAGTTTGAATCAATGTTATGAAATATTTAGGACCCAATAAAATTTTTACGGGTTACTTGTATTGTATAGACTAAAATACAGGAAGTATAAAATTAGCAAACTGTTCAACTACCTATATAATGTTTTTATCACTCCAGCCAGACTAGAATCTTTCCATGGCATTTTCATTTTTATGAATGCATCGATGTAACATGACGTAAGCAATCTCTGATGTAAGACAAAAGGTTAGGTTACCTAATGGTTACGATAGGTGTCTAGCGTTCGAGCTCAGCAAAGCATGGCGGATGAGCTATAAAATATGTAACAACACAGACACTATAGATACCACTAGCATTTCTTGTTGAATACCGGCTAATAAATTAATAATAATGCCGTTTTACACAGCGATGTTTATAGCGTCTAGGAAGTTTGTAGCGAATCCGCTATTTGAAAACTTTCTTCAGAAAGTTACGTAAAAGTTTCTGCAGTAGGTAAGTTTCAATATAAATAATATCAACGAAAGAGTTTTTATTATTTTCGCAATATCTTCAATAATACACTTTTGTTACAGTGTTATTCTCATATACTGATAGTCTAGAATTAAATATTTGTTATAACCTGCGCGTGTATAGAATGAGATTATATCCATTTCGAACTGAAACAATGAAACAAAAAAAAAATTGGTAGTCTGTAAAGTCGGTTTACTGACGATAGTTGAACGTGACAACGTCTTAAGAAAATACTGATGGAATGGTAGCATTTGATACTCGATCAAAACATGTAAATGTACTATAGTATAGCAGCTGTCCACGCAGACGCATCGCTCACTCAAGTAGGAGAGAGACGGATGTCGAGCGCTCTCGCTTGCACTTCAAGCCTTACATGGAACGCCTCAGAGCGAGGTAACGCCGCATGACGTCCAACAAAATTGTGTACTTTGACAAGACGTGGCCATTACATTTTGACCTGCCCATTTGTCCAATTTTGCAGTAAGGGCCTAGATACATACACGGGCAGCTTGAAGCAGTCAGGATAGACTGATTAAAGATGCGGCTGCAAAGTGAACTACGCAACTGCTCGAGTGATTCCTATGTAGGTACATAAGGTAAAATAAAAGACTATGCTGTCACAGCTTGAAACAGTCGATACTGTATTCCCGACTGCTTCAAGCTACCCGTGCCAGTTTTAAACGATATAAACATTATTATTATTATTGGGTTATGATCTAGTTTTCTCGGTTTAATATTATTGATTAATAGACGAGCAGCTGAGAGCCGATATGTCTATATCACAGTGCTTTTAAAGTTTTCACTACACTAGTTTGTCTCTTGTAGTGGTCAGATTGGTGGTCAAATACATAAACATAAAACATAAAATCATTTATTGGTTACAATTACAGTGTTTCAGTATAATATTGAATCCGTAGGGTCCTAAACCAGCGTAGACTGTATTTCAGGATCCAGGGTTTCTCCTTTTCTTTTAAAGTTTTACACGTCTTCAAGTAAAAAAATAAGAAAATAACTAAAAATATAATAAAAGTGAGAATAAAAATGCAAATGAAATAACTTCGTATTAAGATTATCAGGATAAAAAACTATACTTAGACTAAAGATATTTAGTACAGGCCATTTGAATAATCGATAAAGAAACAAATTACTGCGCCAACAGTGGATCGTGTAAGTATTACAAAACAATCACGCAAATTGGAGTCGATTAAACTAATAGCTGTAATATTCATTTATTTCATTGATCATTGACACCAACACACCTAATAAAACTGTAATCACCGGTGTAGCAACACTAACGACACGGCATGACATCTGTGTAACAAAGTGACTTGTTCACTAATTAAATTGTTACAAAAGATTGGCGTAGATACTTACATATTTGTTTGGATTAGCTTTGCGAAACAGGACATTTTTGATGGATCTTAAAAATCTTTAGGTACCTACTCTATGAAATACAGAGTTCTGTTTCTTTTTAAAAGAGGTTAGGTACATACTTGCCAAAAAGCTTAGGTTAGACTTCTACTCACAAGTTCACCTCTTTGATTATTTTACAAAAAGTATATACTTTACGAAGTATGGACTCTTTTCTATTCAAAAAGATTAAATAGGTACCAAAAAGTTTTGATATTGAGTTAGAACAAAAGAGGTTGTTATGAGTTATAAAGATTGTAATTGTAGACAAATATACTAGGGACCAACTTAAATAAAGATCATAGAGCCTCTAGCTACCGGTAGGTACCAAAAGCACAGCCAATCATGCGTAGGTACCTATTTTCATGCCTACTTGAAGGCAGGTGACACCAAGTAGAGACATGCAAAGGCCATCGTCCGTGGGTGCATGGGGCTAATGGACCATTGTCTTTACATATCCATTCATTCTCGTTACGGCAACATTGGGTTTTTGTGAGAAACATTTGATTTAACAATAAAATTGATAGAGATTGCGAAGGTTTTAATTGTAGCTTTGGTTGTTATGCTTATTTTTAGTGGTTTCTATTATGCTTGCCTTGCTTTTTGGATTTGTAGCGAATTTAACGACTTTCTATTCAGCGACTGGGATCTAAATCTCAATACTATCGAGAAACTGAACTCGGGCTCAGCAAATGTTATGGTCTGTCCACATGTTAAGATTTGGGTGCTAACGACACACATGCCAAGGTACAGTTCCAAGTTGCTGGGCAGTGAATACTTTAACAGAAGTTTTTGAACTTTCGCGATTTGTTAACATATTAATGATTATTGACATTCCTGATTCTGAAGACGAATTGAGGGTAGTCGTGGAAACTGCCGTCAATTGTCGGCTGCATCTCCGAGCACATCCAGTTGCCCCGTGACCACGATCGCTGTGACGCGATAGTAAAGTAGTAGGGGAAATAATAACAAAAGGTACGCGATAAATCTATGTTTATAAAAATGAATTGACGATTTGTTAGCGGTTCCTCCAAAACACGATTCGTCCAATTATCTCACAAAAACTGTAAGGCTAATTTTGGTTTTGTAATATTTGTAGAAGTCCAATGAAGGTTTAAAAGGTGAGAGCGGAACGAAGTTCGCCGGGTCAGCTAGTACCCAATAATCATTATTAATTAAGCTTTAACAGAGTCATAGCAGCATATACTCATAGCTATGAGGTGCCGGCTTAAAATTGGCACCACTCCAACTCTTCCTGCGGATGTCGTAAGAGACGACTAAGGGATTTCCACCGGAGGCGGGCAGCAGCGCTCCCGGCAGAACAATTCTACCACCAAACTGCGATCCCCAACCCGCATGCCCAGCGTGGGGATTATGGGCATTACCCCCATGAGATAAAAGCCAATAGAGTCATAGCATAGCAGACGTGCTTTGTGGTAACAGATTTGAAAGCGTGCAAAAGCCTAGGCACAGATTAGACCTAGGCTCGTTATGATTTGGACAACTTGTATCATTACTCGGGAGGGAGCAAGGGAAACTACCAGAAGAGGAGCAGCAGCTTCGTTTATGTATTTATAACACCCTCTACTGCGATCATCAATAGGTTGCCTGGGAGAAATCGCTCTCAGCGATAAGGCCGCCTTTTGTGCTTATTCCTCATTTAGATGTAAGACTTTTATATATGGTTATGACTGGTACAATAAAGTGTTCATTTATTCAATACGCCTGCCAAGAGAGGTGATTATGGTAAATCACCCTGTTTTTTGGGTGAGGCATGTTCAGTTCAGCACTGAACAAATGTGTGCTGATGATGTAGCATTAACTCTTTGACCTCTCGGCGACCGCTGTTTTCGAAAACTGCTAAAAAGGTGTCGTTTTTGGCGCTCGTGTCGTTCGCACCTTGCATATTATTTTACGTCTAGCGATAGAATCCTTTTTATTACGTTGATTCGGGTTACTTTATCTAAAAGCTATTGAAACAAGCTATAAAACGAGGTATAAATAGTTTTGCATTGTATTTTTATGTTTTTTACGCAGACTTTTCTTTCGACCTAAAGTTAAAAAGTAGTGTTTTTTCTACTCGGTGTTATACCATCAAATGCTACATAATTATACTATTGTAACTTAGTAAAAAGCTTGAAAAACACTCTCAAATATATTGAACCACCAGATTATTAAAAGTATTTATCAGTTATCTAGTACCCCTAACACAAGCTCTGCTTACCTTGGGGCTAGATAATGCTGTGTGAATTGTCCAACATTATTTATTTATTTATTTATTTTATTATTTATTTCCGTTTCCTGGCTACTATTAAAGGTTTGAATGCTTATTGTATTTTGTTAAATAAACAACTTACCTGGTGTTGCTAATGTGATAACTCCTAAGAATAATGCCAGCCATATCGCGAGATTCTGTGAACAAAAGAAAAACAATATTAGGAATAGAAATGAAAAAGTTCTAAGTATAGTAGGTAGCCTACTTATTCTAATAGAAAATAAAGAACAAAAGTCTGTTTTCTGTCTTCACAGCAGACAATAAAATAAATTGTTCTACCAATAGTTGATCAAATCATACGATTGAATCTTGAAGATTTGTAAGCTCAGAGAATGTACCTACATACTTTCATTATTAATTCTTCAAAATTGTAGATAACATACCAAAGCTGTAATTTAAAAAATTGAACTAGCAAGCACAAAGAGCTTCCTATGCTATTACAAAAGTCTATTGTGCATTGTTATATCAATCGTATGAAACCAACGCAAAAAGATGGTCAGACGCCGCTGGCTCAGGCCATTTACTTTAATACCTAGAATACTACGTGTAGAGAACTTATAAAAAACATTGGATAATTTACTAGGTATAATGTAGTTTTAGGGGAGGCCTATGTCTAGCAGTGGACTAATATAGGCTGATGATGATGATGATGATGATGAATGTAGTTTTGATCGGAGTTTATCAAAAGTTTATACCCAGGTGGGATTTTAACTCGAACACTGATATGAAAATGTTGTGTATAGACCTTTATTTTTTTACCCATCTATTAACCATATTACCTATTACCAAATAAAATAAATATAACCAATTTAAAATATCATGCCGAGCGAATTGCAACGAAATTCATTTGTTAATGACATATGAAAATATATTAAGACCTAAATTAAGGCAATGAAAAAAATCGAGTCAATAAATTCATTTGTTTCAAATCGATTCGTTTTTGTTCCCTTGGCACGTTTGGCTGTGGCAATCAGTGACCGTAGGATCCCACACTTTTTTCTGTAACTTCTGAAAAATTAGATGTTAGGTTGACGATCACTTCAGACTGATGATGATGATGGAACCCTATGCTTTTGACAGGAAATAGCTCAGACAATACCCCACATACCCATATAATGCATTACGAAACAGTTACCCTCACAATAACGGTGACTTGGTCAAGCGATCGCCATACATAGATGCTGTCTCGTGTTGAATATTCATAGGTTTTAGGTAACTGCTGGTCGATGGGGGTCTAATTTCGGCTGACGCAGGAGCAGAAGCGGGTTTTAAAACAGTCTTCTATTAAACTAATACAGATCGCTCAGAGGAAAAATGTTTGAGAGCGTTTTACAAACGGAAAACCCGGCGGTTTTCTTTACAAACTAAAGAGCATCAAAGAATGTTTAAATTATACAATGAAGGTAATTTTATGGATGGATTGCCTGTCTACGCTGTGTACAGAGAGAGCCAAGAAGGAATCATAGAATCGGTAGACCGATACGACTTGAGCTCAAAGGAAGTGTTATTTTTTCCTTTAAAAAGTAGGTACTATCCTCCTTTTCTTTCTTTCGTTCTGTCTTATCCCCGTGTTTAAAAGACCAAGAAAAAAATGCTTGGCTACCTTATAATAAGCTACAGGTACAGATAAGAAGTGAGTGGCTGACAATAAAAATTGATTCTAAATTATCAACAATCAAACCTAAGAGCACAATAAATATTATACTAACAACCAAGAAAGTGTTTATTGAATAATCGACGAGGCAATTCAGTATTATGTCAAGGAGTTATGGTACCTAGTACTTGGGTGGGTTTTACTGTGCGTAATGAAGTGATAATACTCGCTTATGTAACGGTTGGCTGTGATTTATCGCAAAGACGCCTCGTTAAATTGAGGAATTGAGAAGAGAAGAGGTAGAACTTGCCTACTTATAGAATGGGGTTCAGAAAGACGTCATCTCTCATGCTGTCCTGCTCAGTTCGAATCCGATCTGAGCGAGACAGCATGAGAGATTTCCGATAATACATAATAAGATAATACACTCTTAATACAAGCTTATATTTAACTTGCCCTGTAAGTGTGGGGCAAATCTTGAACCTGAATTTTAGACCAGTTATCCTGAACCGATTAAGCTGAAATATAGCATATTTATGTAAGTTCGATGACATTGCAAGTACCGTCGGTTGTCTGGAAGAGATCGCTCTTAGCGATAAGGCCGCCCATTGTACAACTCTGTATCTCTCTTTTCCTATATTTTTATTTTTGTATTTTCTTGGTGTGCAATAAAGTGTATTTGTATTGTATTGTATTGTATTGTACCTACCGTCGAGCTGGTTGGTCTAATGGTGGACACAGAAGGTGGCCATAGGAACTGCTAAACGATACAACAGTTTGGGTTCGTTGCATTTATCTTCCCATGCATTTTGGTACTATAATGATATAAAAGCTTGTTTTTAGAAAATATTTTTAAAACATTAAAAATGTATCTAAGGACGCCGGGTATATTAAATAGTGCAGTTCTATTACCAAAGGTGCAGTAATATGTTGGCTGAGTCAAATAATGTTTGTGATGACAGATTTGAGAGCTTAGTAAGGCAGCAAGTCAAGGCTTGCCATCCGTGACTCGGCCATTAATCGCAACAGCATCCTAGGGACTGTGGCAGAGGGACTATCTTCTCCACTCTGGAAGTACTTTGTGGGGAGGGTGATCAATGAAGGAAAATACTTCCCGCATTGATTATCCTCAGCTCAGCTGGTTCCTCTTTCATATTTCTCTAATATTTCTCGTTTCTGATCGTTGTGTTATTTTTATTTTTTCTCGTGCATGTTGTTGTATCGCGTAAATCTATGGACTACATTGTCTGAAATAAAATCTTTTTATTTTTATTTTTAATTTATATATTTATTATTTTATTAATCATTTAGGTAAAGGCATCAGTTTACCTAATAGTAGGACGTGTTCAAGCTTCGTACGTATGGTCTATTTTAAACAAATTTTATTGCTGACCTAGTGACCCGGGAGCTGGTGAGTATCTGGCGCAGCGCATCAGCACTGTCATACAGCAATGCAGCCAGCAGCGTCTTGGGGACGCTTCCGATTGGTATATATTGAGCTACCTCAAAATTGGTTGCCACAGTCAGCAGTTAGCTCAACTGTCTCAATTGTTTATTTTATACTATTTCTAATTTGTTTCTATTCTGCAATTGTATTTTTTTTTGGTAAATTAAGTATTTGACCTAGTAGGTAAGGCCAAACTGGATTAAATGACCCACATTGGAATTTCATTTGAGATGGCATTTTAGTTTTTTCGACAGATAGCAATAACATACATGTTTTCTTATAAATCATATAAGACTTTTGTTATTGGCCTATGTCTTCAGCATAATGCCATGGTGATTTAGTTTACCATAATGCGTTATATTTCACATGGTGGCCATTTTCCGTTGCATGTCCAACGCGTTGCGACATCGGGCTTACCACACCGGGAAATTACTTCATGGCAACCTGTTTGGATGTCATTGACGGATGGTGCTCAGATGTCTTATACTACTATACTTATACAAAAATATGCTACTTTTTTACGTATGGAAGAATTACAATTTACTTTTAAGAAAGTTAAACATAAACTTAAAAACAAACAAATTAAATCTAATACGAGGTGAAATAAACGAATGTTAGGTTAGGTTACCTAGCTAAAGATTCACAGTCGAAAAATTGCTAGAGACTTTTTTTAATCGTGATAGACAGTTTGCGAAATCTGTCAATAACAATAAATCACAGAGCTTTCGCGAGCATTGATGCTAATCTACGCTCTACTAGTGATAGTAGAAGATAAATAAATTATCTAGCGAGTCACCATAAAGCCCGGTTTCTGCCGCGAACGAAGTGGATCCATTCAGGACTGCAAAACTCGCAAGAGTAAACTGCATACTTGTATTTCCACCAACAAATAGTCGATCGGAAAGGACTGACAGAGCAGAAAGTGTTGAAATTAACTCCGCTCTAGCTCCCTTTCACAGTAGAAACCTAGCTTCACAATCGCAAGTTTGATTCCCCGCGCTTACATTCCTGTCTCGAAAGTTGTCTATGTAGGTACGCACGAGCGCCGGCGACGGTTGTACCTATTGCTCTTTTGTTTTGTTGTGGCGTTCATTTATTTTATTTTCTCTTGACGTTTCATTTGACAAATCTATTGTTACGCGTGACTACGCTGCTGATAAGAGTTTGGTGACTCAATCGTAGCCGGTATGTTTCAAACCGAAGCCACAGATATTATAATACTATACTAGTACCGAAGCGGAGATTTGATAGTGTTGAAAAAATAAACACTGACTTGACCTGAGAGCTGGTGAGTATCTGGCGCAGCGCATCAGCATTGCCATACAGCGTGGCAATGCAGCCAGCGTAGCGACGACGCGACGACTGGTACTGATAAGGATCAGCTGAGCTACCTGTAGATTGTATGCAACAGTCTGCAGTTAGCTTAATTGTTTCAATACTAGTTAAGTGTAAATACTAGTTATAATTTATTTCTAATAGTTGATTGTAATTTTCTTTGTGAATAAAGATTTCTTTCCTCGAAATTGTTAAAAAACTAACACGCTGTGTGGGTTGGGGATCGCATTTTGGTGGTAAAATTCTTCTGCCGGAGGCGCCCTCCGGTGGACATAACTTAGTCGCGTCTTACGACTGCCGCGGGAAGAGTTGGGGTGGTGGAGATTCTAAGCCGGCACCACACGCCCCACGGTACAGTACCTACACGGGCAAGGTAGTTCCCTCAGTCGGATCTTACAACATCCACGGGGTGAGTTAGAGATGTCGAGGTTGGTGAGGTCGATTTATACGTTACATTCTGCAATAATAATATAGCTCGGTAATGAATAGCATGGTTTCAAAATAATATCTCAAAAAATAACGAGAAATTACACATTTCGTCGTATCAAACTGGTGATCAGTCAAATCCAGCATCGCTCTAACTGTATTCATAAATTCGCAGAAGTAGAAGCAGTCTTATGATTAAAAAATACCCGATAAATAAACCATTAATTATGCTAGCAAATCGCGAAAGCTTAAAAAGTTTTAGGAGTCTTTTTTGGTACACTACGGGAGAGGGAGCAATTTTTAGATTTATGAGCTTTCTGGTTTTTTTTAGTTTTCAATGTAATATTTTGCCTGCTGTGGGCGATATTTCCTTCCACTATTTTTTTTTTTATTTATTTACCTTCTTAAACTAATATTACTTGAAAAATTTATAATAATAACACTGAGTAAACCACAGAGGTTTGTAAGGGAGTGTTATTAGCGAGTCAACCGAATAACTACCATTGAGTTAGGTTTAACAAAAATGAAAGCTTAATTTCTAAGTGTCAGTGTGTTATGGTAGGTACTAGGTAAAAGGGTAAAAGAGTTATAAAAGTAGTGACATACTCACTGTGAGTTATGTACATTAACAACCCGCTTCCATATCCGCTCTTAGTTCCACGTAAAACACACCCTAAGAAATAGTTACCATAAAGAGCTCTACATTTTACGTAACTCGTAACTAGAAACAACTGGAGTGCTATAATACTCGTCCCGCCGTATTAGGCAGGAATCTCGTCGGAGCCGGAATAGCAGCTTTTTGTGGTGATTCCTACACTTTGCGTAATTGGTGACTACCTAGTATTTATTTACAAGCTTCTGCCCGCGACTACGCACGCGGTTTTTTATTAAAGCAGCCTTCGTCCGTTTCCAGGAGACCAACTATTTCCTTGTCTTTCATTATCACATTCACGGCCCAAGACGCAGTTGTCAGTCTCACCCGTGTCGGGGCGACGACGGCGGTACACCCCTGCGGGTCGCACCGCCGAAGCTGGGCAGTAAATGCGTTAAGATGAAAGCGTGTTCCCGCCTGGAAATAATAGTAGATTATGCACCGAGGGCAAGCAGTGTATTACGTTACGGGCGTCATTACTCGCCGAAAGTGTGAAAAGTACTGTATTCTCCTCGTGCATAATACCATAGAATACTACTACTCCTACAATACAAAGTTGTTTTTGTCTTGGGCGTGATTAAATCCCCCTCGCACTCAAGGTTCTAGTAACTCCCTCGCTTCGCTCGTGAATTTTTCCAGTATCCTGAGTTGCGCTCGGGATTCAAGAATCAATGAATTTCGATTCAATGAATCGACCCGTGACGCAAGACACTGCTTTGTACCCTCGGTGCATAATCTACTATTATGTACTATCCCGGGGTGCAATCAAATTTCACTAAGATCCGTCCAGCCATTTAGTGGTGTAAAGGTAACAGACAGGTAGACAGACAGTCACTTTCGCATTTATTATATTAGTATGGAAATGAATTGATTACACGACTGCGTGGGATGCTATTTTAATGGTTTAAAACGAACATGGATTGGCGCTGTTTCTTTTTTACGACTTGTTGGATGATTACTTTGTCCTTTTCTATTTTTTATGCAATTGGTACCCAAATAAGACAAAACCACAGACAAAATACAATATGGTTTTTTACTGGCCAAATTACCTACTACTATAAAAGTAGTAGGTAGTAAAACATTTTCTATGAACCCATGTTTTAACAAATTTTGTACCTTAAACGGGCTAAATCGACATAGGCCTCCCCTGTTTAACAGGGCCCTTAATAAGAGCCTTGGCTCTATCATTAGGGTCAACGCCATAATCCCAGTGTGAGGGTTATGGAATTGCTCACGGCAGGCGAGTTGGGGATCGCAGTTCAGTGGTGGGTCTGTTCTGTTGGAACGCTGTATCCCCGGTGTATATCCCTTATAAAAAATCTAATTTTATCCCAAAAACTTTTCGGCTTCAACGGGACTTGAACCCGCATCCTTCCCTCAGTACGGGAATGTGCTAACCAACTACACCACGAGGTCAAGTGACGTAGAAGTCGAAAAGCCTCGGGACTTCCTACGGACTCTAGTGTCGTTATATATCCCTTTTACTCCGTCCACGCATTTATTTTCTTTGACTGAATAAAAGAATACAATATTTCATAGACTCGTTTCTTTTTAAGAAAAGTGATGCGAATCTATCGGCTTAATATAATAATCTGAAGGTTGGTGCAAACGGGCTAAACTGATTTTTCTTTACTATTTTATTTCTGTGTGTAAAAGGGCTTAGTACAGATAAACCTGTCTCGGCTAGACGTACATGTATGTATGTAACTCATGTAATGCTGCCTTCCGGAGCTATGGCGATTTCTCCTCATTCGGCGTTTCCTAGTACACATGTGATGAAAGTTAGTTATATAAAGTGGACAGGCTATTTTATCTAATAGAATCCTATACCAGTTACACCTTATTGAAAAAATCAGAAGAACACATTTTAGGAAAAACTTCGACAGCATTTTTTATGTAAGTCCGTATTAGACTCATTCGTCAACTCGCTTGAAAGAATCACGCGAGTTCGCGCGAGTTGGCACCTTCTAATTTTACCTACTTTTTGTGTCGTCAACTCGCTTGATTCTAAAAATCTAACGATTTATGTACAGTCTGCTACACAAACGTTTTAATAAAAATGTTATGAAGATACCTTCTTTAAGGCGAATAAGTGTGATAGTGGGTGATAGTGACGCCACTACATATTTAATTTTATAAATACGTTATTCAAAGGAATTATCAAAAAATTGGACCGCGCGTAGACGATATCTATCATAAGCTTTTTTAAATGTATCTTTAATAGTTTTGTACTGTGTCATTTAGGCAGATACTTGTTTCAAGAGTTTAGTTCCTATTGGTGGCCACCAAGCTCTCCAAACAAGGTTTTCGATTGAATAACACAAAACAAAACTATCGCAGATACATTAAATAAAAGCTTGTGATAGGTATCGTCTACCAGCGGTCCGATTATTTGATAATTCCTTTGTATAACTTAATGATTAAATTAAATATGTAGTGGCGCCACTATTCGCCTTAAATGTGTTAAACACGTTAGTTACGATTTGACTTTAAAATAAAAGACAAAATAGTGTTTGATATAGATATATATGTATAATATAAAACAACATGACAAAAATATTAAATTGCTTATTTAATAATTAATAATTATTAACAACATCATAAATCACTAATATCACTCAAGAATTTGGTTTATTATCTATTATGTAATAGAGGTGAGTAGCTCATGAGTGAGTGATACAAAAGATATAGATAGATCAGTTCAACTGAGCGAATCTATCTCTAGCTCACCTTGGTTTCAACCATATCTTTAGCTCATTTGGAATAAGATTCATTTTCGAACCATTGAATTGAAGTGTTGAGCTAAATGAAAAGTGAGCTATAGCGAAGACGACCGAGCAAGGCGAGCGATTCATTCCGAAATATCCCGAATGATTTGATAGAGTGAAATGCACGATGTCAAATACAACGTGAAAAAGAGAGAACGATAGCAAAATCCGGTTCAGGCTTTTAGTTATGCAAATACGTTTGACTGCAAAATCTGCAAATTCAATTATTATTGTTTTTAAAGTTATCGTTACATATCGGTTCGAATCTTTGTTTGTTTACTTTTGGTTGTTGTTTTGGTTTCGTTGAGCACCTACGTACTTTTTCGGAATTTTGGAAACTTTTTTGGAAACTTTGGAAACTTGTATGTCCTAAGCCTGTGAAGTCTGAAGGAAAATCGTTGACTCTTTGTTAATTATTAATCACAAAGCCTTTAAACTGTGAACGATAGGTTTATACCTTTTATCATGTGTCACTCTCTCTAGCGCTAGCTCAGTTGAACGGATACCTAATTATCTTTTTATCTTTCTTTCACTCATGAGCTACCCAGCTCTAAGACTACATCATTGATCCACTGAGCTAAATGAGCTAAAGAGCTAAATGAGTGATATATATCAGTAGATCAAAGAGATATGTATCACTCATTTCATTAAAGTGATATGATATGCGCATCCCTATTATGTAAACTATCTAAAACTAAGCATATAAACAAAAAATCACAATTATTTGTGGGCAGCGAAATTGCTCATTATCATTTTAATGTAATAAAAATAGTAATCAACAAGTACTTATACATTTGGTTAATCATTTACTTATAAAATAAATCAGTCTTAGGAACTATAAATCACAGAGGGTTTGTTGTATATGATTTTTCTTAACAAACGTTACTATTAAAACCTATGCTTATAAATATAAATATAAAAATAAAAATCACAACTAATAAATAAATCAGTCTTAGATACTATAAAATCACAGAGTTTGTTATAAATGATTTTACAAACGTTACTTTTAAAAACTATGCTAAAAATATAACAATAAAAAATCACAAGATTAGAAGTTCTTCACATAAATCAACACTTATAACTATCGCCTAATTATTACTTCCTAATAAAATCAGTCTTAGGATATATAACAATCACAATGCTTTGGTAGTAAATAATTTAAAAAAATCAATAGATTAGAAGTTCGATACATAAATCGATACTTATAGCTCCGTGTATAAATTGGTTAATAGTGCAGGTAACGTATTCATCAATAGCGCAGGTTTCCTTTAATTTTGCTGTTATGTTACTGCGAGAAACAGCGGTCACGTGGGTTTTCCCAAGCGTACGTCATATCCGCTACGGTGGCTCTCAAACTTTTTAGTTTTGGGAGATTCGAGATCTAAATCTAGGTTTTAGGTTTTCCATGAAATTTTTCAAACTTAGTTAGAAGGAGATAGCGTTATGACAGTAGGTACAAGGGTTTGCGCGTAACAGATTAATATGGAAAATTGTGTTAAAGAAATGTGAAATGTATGTCTAAAATAGTTTTAGCAATTTAGATTATCTGTTTAATTGTTATTTTTACGTAATAAAATCATTACCGTATAACTTTGATAAGCATCGATAATTCTTTATCGTTAATAACTTATTTTTGCGACTATTATAAATATGTGGAATATTATTTATTCAATTTTTGATATCATTATTTTGTTCTGAAAATATTGTTTAGTAATAAGAAAATTGTAAATTGTGGTAATGACTCTTCGCGCCAAAAGCGGTTTGAGGTAACGCCCACCGCAGGGTTTTGTAACGATTTGTTGGTCTTTAAATACGATCCAAAAGCAAGGCAGCGCCCACTTTTGGATCGGCAGCCTACCCAGACAGAACTAAAAGCTAAGTATTGTTCATGTTTCTTGTGACTAGCAATGTATGTGTATAACCTAAAAATGTTCTTGAGTAATGTTTCTTTCTCTTCATAATTTGTGTCCTAACCAGATTGTTTTATTGAATATAAGAGTATTCATGTTCCAAGTTGTGCTTCTTTTCTTTAATACCCTCAATAGCAACCCTATTAGGATTTCTAGTATCATTTGTAGTAACTTTGTTGAAAATAGATATCAAGGTAGGTTTATCCTGGATTCTATTAATTTTTATAACGAGTAGAGTCTTCAAAATCTATCATCAGAAGCGGGATAATGTACATTATGTGCCTTACTAATGTAATATTTTTTTTTTAGATGGATTTGTCTCTAATGCAAGACCTTCTTCGAGCCATCAAAGATGCTGTTTCCGGCGGCGGCCGAAAAGATGATGACGTTGCCCTGCCGATTTTCGACCCGACCACGTGTGACCTGGGCGCCGAGGCATGGTGCAACAACATCGAGGCTCTCGCGAACGAATTTGGCTGGAGCAGCATCGCAACCGCCGCTAAGGCAGGTAAGGCTCTCAAAGGGTCTGCTCTGTTGTGGTTCGAGACATGGGACCCTGCAGAGGGCCGTTCATGGCAAACTTTGCGCACCGAGTTGTCCGCTTTGTACCCCGAGAAAAAGAATCTTGCAGAGAAACTACAAAAAGCAGTTTTGTACACTTCCGATTCTGCAGATTCATATTGCGAATACGCTAGGGAAAAGATTAGGTTATTACGTAATACTAAAATAGCATTTAGTGAGTCGCAATTAGTCGAATTAGTATGTGGCAGTATAACTGATATAAATGTAAAAATGGCATCATTTAACAACAGTGTAAAAACTACTTCCGAGTTGATTGCACTTTTTACGTCGTACGTAAAAACTAAAAAACGGCCTTTGGAGCAAAGCGGTAGGGATTCTAGGGACTCTTCAGGGCCCAAACGTGCTAAAAATGATACACGCCCAAATGATATTAAGTGTTTTAACTGTGGCAAATTAGGTCATACTCGGCTACAATGTCGTTTTAATAATGCTGAGGGTAGTGCTCAAGCGAACAACTCACTATCGCGAGAGCAGAAACCCGTTGAGCCTAAAAAATACTGCACCTACTGCAAAAAAGCCGGACACACGGACTCCATTTGTAGGTACAAACCTCAAAGTGCTAATAAATCTGGCACAACCGAAAAAGAGGTTAATTTTTTAGAAAAACCGACCTCGAACTAACTAAAGTTTGCATTAACGACGTTTACATAGATTGTCTTATTGACACTGGTGCCAATTGTAGCATAATTAAGGAGTCTATAGCAAAACGTCTTAGTTGCGACATTACTCCGCATTCTTTTCGCGTGACTGGGATAGGAGAGGGTAGTTTGCAGGGATTTGCTAAAATTAAAGTACCAGTTCGATTTCAAGATTTATGTATTCATTTATGTATTTTTGTTGTTAGGGATACAGATTGCAATTATGATTTGATTATAGGCAGAGACTGTGTTCGCTACCCTGATTTAGAAATAGTAACAGATTCTCAAGGTTCACGTCTTGTACGAAAATATTCGCCTAAATCGAGCCTGGAAATAAATTCTTTGGGCATTGAGGCTATTTCTGATCCGTTTTCTGAACTTTCAACAGCTATAGCTCATTTAGATACAGATCTACAAGGTAAAATTGAAGCCATTTTTCAAAAATACAATTCTGTTTTAAAACCTGTAGGTAATGTACGAACCGGTGAGTTAACCATTAAATTAAAAAAAGAAGGGGTAGTTTATTATAGACCTTACCGACTAGCCCCGGTAGAAAGAGAAAAGGTTAAATTAATAATACAAGATTTATTAGACAAAAAAATCATTGAGGAAAGTCGTTCATCTTTTGCTAGCCCTGTGATTTTGGTAAAAAAAAGTGACGGCACTGATAGAATGTGCATTGATTACAGGGCCTTAAATAAGCTAGTAGAAAAAGATAGATACCCTCTCCCTCTTATAGAGGATCAAATTGATAAGCTGGGAAATTCTAAGTATTTTATTTCTATAGATATGAAAAATGGCTTCCATCAAATCCCTGTTTCAAAAGATTCGAGAAAATATTTAGCTTTTGTGACCCCTGACGCTCAGTACCAGTGGGTTAAAATGCCTTTTGGGATTTGCACAGGGCCTTCAGTGTTTCAGAGAGCTATTTCCAGGGCTGTTGAACATCTAAAATTTTTACTAGTTTATATGGACGACATTCTAATTCCATTCAATACAATTGAGCAAGGTCTTGACTATTTAGAACAAACAATCTCGACACTTTCCTTAACCGGGTTTACAATAAACTTAAAAAAATGTAAATTCTTTGTAGACAATATTGAGTACCTGGGTAGACACATATCTTCTGAGGGTGTGAGACCAAGTGATTCGAAGATCGTAGCACTAGCCAATTCTCCTGTACCCAACAATGTTAAGCAAGTTCGACAATTTATGGGTCTATCTAGTTATTTTCGTAAGTTTGTGCCCGACTTTGCCTCAAAAACTGCTTGTATTAGTAGGTTAACCAAAATAAATCAAAAATGGCAGTGGGGTTCTGAACAAAATGCGGCCCGACAATATGTAATAGATCATTTAATTTCGAAACCATTATTAACCATTTTTGACCCTGAACTTCCAACTGAGCTACACACCGATGCTAGCTCTATTGGCTACGGAGCCATATTATTACAAAGGGTTGCTGGAGTCAATAAAGTGGTGGCTTACTTTAGTAAACGAACAAGTCCAGCAGAGTCTAGGTATAGTTCTTATGACCTTGAAACTTTAGCTATATATAATGCTCTAAAACACTTTAGGGTATATCTTCTTGGTATTAACTTTACAATCATCACTGATTGCAACGCGGTTAAATCAACTATGTCCAAGAAAGATTTGTCCCCAAGAGTAGCTCGCTGGTGGACGTTTATGCAAGACTTTCAGTTTGAAATTAGGTACAAGAAAGGAAAATTTATTAGTCATGTTGATTTTTTAAGCCGCAATCCGGTCGAATGCCCAGCCAGGTCTAGGAAATTATTCCTTGAGATAAATTTAATAGATGTGTCAAACGACCCCGGTAGTTCACAGTCATGGTTGAAAAATGCTCAGCTCAACGACCCCGAGACTCAGAACCTCGTCTCACAATTAGAAATAGGTGAATTAGATTCTAATCAATATTTAATGAAAAATGATTTGTTACATTATAAAATCAATCCCAATGCTGAGCCAAGGATGTTTGTTCCAAAAGGATATCGGTTAAGCATATTAAAATTATTCCACGATGAAAACTGTCATGTCGGTTTTGAAAAAGTCTTTCTCAAAATTCAAAAGTACTTTTGGTTTCCTTCAATGGCTGCTTTTGTAAAAAAATATATTTATCATTGTTTAATTTGTACAAGGAAGGGCCACTCTGGTCCCAAGCAAGGCTATCTACACCCAATTTACAAAACGGCTGTACCATTTCATACCATTCATTTGGATTGTACTGGACCTTTTTCACTAAGCAATGAAGGTTATAGACATATCCTATTACTAGTAGATGGCTTCACCAAGTTCTGTTTATTAAAGCCACTTAAAACTTTAAATTCTCAGGAATTAATTCCTATCATAAGAGAAACTGTTACATTATTTGGTACACCATCATTAGTTGTCACAGATCGTGGAACCAATTTTAGCTCTAACCAAATCCAGACCCTGTTTAGAGAATTAAATATTGAACACCACATGATAGCGACTGGTACACCCAGAAGCAATGGGCAAGTTGAACGTTACGTAGCAACAGTAATTAATATGTTATGTACTATGGTTAACGATTCGTCAGATTGGCCAAACGAACTCTGGAAGGTACAACAGTCTATCAATACGAATATCCAGAAATCTACGGGGTTCTCACCTTTACGCTTGCTGATCGGCGTAGAAGCTAATATACCTGTTGTGCAAGCCCGTCTTAATGAAGTTCTTGACAATGATAGCTTGGAATCGGATATAGATGTACGTTCTGATCGAGAACTTGCTAGGCAACGGTTACAGGTAATATCAAAAAAAATTAAAGAACGATTTGATTCAGTTAGACGAAATAATAAGAATTATAATGTAGGTGACTTAGTATATGTTAGTCAGAACCATAGGCGTAACGACAAATTAGCACCAAAATTCAAGGGCCCATATGAGATTCTTTCTATTAATCCCAATGATCGTTATGCTCTAAAAGGCTTAGGTACTTTAAGAAATATAGTTATAGCAAAAGAGAAATTACGGTTTTGGCCGGGAGAATGGGTGGAAGAGAACGCTGTTGTTGAAAATGCCATGATTTAGTGATTTTTACTACTTGTTTGTGTTCACATTTACTTAGATAAATAAGAACCTATAGACTGTTATAAGTACTTAAACTCAGGTAAATAAGTATGTAAGTAAAATTATGAATTATTACTTTCCTACAGTTGGTAAATGTAAAAATGATGCTATAATCTCAACGGGCACATGATCCGACCCAAAAAAAAATAATATTAATAATAACAATAATGTATCTACGTATATTTTATTTATACTTGTATATCGCTGTGTGGCCTCTTGCTGGATGCTAATCATCCCATCGACAGCGGATGGATGTGAGAAGCATAATCGGTAGTTGGCTAACGCTGTGGGCTTCGAGGCTCTGCTGATTATCCCATTGGCAGCGGATGGATGTGATCAGCATGGAAAAGTAGTCGCCCTAGCTGCTCTAGCCTCCAATTCCGGGTACTGACGCTCCATTGGCAGCAGGTGGAGGTTACGGCAGTACATACAGAGCAATTGGCCAGTAAATTAAAATAAACTAATAAAGAAAACAAAACGAGATAGTCAGACATCATTTAATGAACAACATTAAAACCTACTAGTATATATTATGTACATACATACTTATTATACCTACCTTCCTTAGATCTATCTGGTTTATGTGTTATATAATTATAGTAAAATAATAATGTTCCCTTGGTACTTGGTGAAATCTTGTTAGTGTGTATTATCTTGTAATAATGTATTTGTTAAAATTAATTGTAATTTTTCTGTTAATTTATATAAGAACTTGTTAAATAGGAGGTATTTAACAGTACGTTAAGTACCAATTATTATAGAAGTTTTATTGTAGTACTTAGTACTAGTTTAGTAAGTTGAAATGTATAATAGAGTACCTAAACTAGGTAGAGCTACTTCGGGACGAAGTATAGGTCAAGATTGGCCGTAACAGATTAATATGGAAAATTGTGTTAAAGAAATGTGAAATGTATGTCTAAAATAGTTTTAGCAATTTAGATTATCTGTTTAATTGTTATTTTTACGTAATAAAATCATTACCGTATAACTTTGATAAGCATCGATAATTCTTTATCGTTAATAACTTATTTTTGCGACTATTATAAATATGTGGAATATTATTTATTCAATTTTTGATATCATTATTTTGTTCTGAAAATATTGTTTAGTAATAAGAAAATTGTAAATTGTGGTAATGACTCTTCGCGCCAAAAGCGGTTTGAGGTAACGCCCACCGCAGGGTTTTGTAACGATTTGTTGGTCTTTAAATACGATCCAAAAGCAAGGCAGCGCCCACTTTTGGATCGGCAGCCTACCCAGACAGAACTAAAAGCTAAGTATTGTTCATGTTTCTTGTGACTAGCAATGTATGTGTATAACCTAAAAATGTTCTTGAGTAATGTTTCTTTCTCTTCATAATTTGTGTCCTAACCAGATTGTTTTATTGAATATAAGAGTATTCATGTTCCAAGTTGTGCTTCTTTTCTTTAATACCCTCAATAGCAACCCTATTAGGATTTCTAGTATCATTTGTAGTAACTTTGTTGAAAATAGATATCAAGGTAGGTTTATCCTGGATTCTATTAATTTTTATAACGAGTAGAGTCTTCAAAATCTATCACGCGCAAGCAACGTCATACTAAGAGATAGCAGGTAATCATGGGTCACCGGCTGCGGCCCCTTGCCTCATTCATTACGCACCTAAAAATTGAAATCTATTATGTAGATGCATTTCACTTGCTTACCTACATGCTTATTTCCAATACACACTTCTGCTCTCCTGGTACTCCAGAGGTATTTGATGTAAGTAGGTAAATTTATCTTAAGTAGAAAGCACTTGCACTTGCGCACCTCCGTTATATTTCTGATGACCGTACTTTGGATAAGGAACGAACTCTGCTACAATATAGTCGTCTTGGCAGTTTAAGTTTATGCATCTGACTGTACAAAACCGCTTTTATCATATTCGCGCGAGTTGACGACAAGAAAAATAGGTAAAATCGGAAGGTGCCAACTCGCGCGAACTCACGTGTTCAATTCAAGCGAGTTGACGAATAAGTCACGTATTAGATAGAACGTAGCATAAACATTTGCATAGACAATTACAATTAAGTTTACAATTTAATTTAATTTATTGTAGCATAAAATAAATAGGAATAATAAGATAGTAGGCAAATATTCAGGCCTATTGGTCCCGCTGCTTTATGTCCGACTGCTGGACCAGGTCCACTTCCCCTTCCAAACTTCTCTATTATGCACCACGATCTAGTTCGTATTTCCATTCTCGCTTTAGTCTGACGCGCGTGAGGTAGTTTCCTGGCTTTGGGGTTCAATTCTGTGGTGGATGGATAAGTACCTACACATAATTAATAATAATAATAATGCTGGACAATCCACACAGCGTTATCTAAATAATAAAATAAAATAAATAAATAATGCTGGACAATTCAAACAGCATTATCTAGCTCCAAGCTAAGCAGAGCTTGTGTTATGGGTACTAGATAACTGATATACATAATACAATACACTACATAGATAGATATTTTTTTATTATACATAGAAAAACATCCAGAACCCCTGAACAAATATCTGCAAATCGTACAAACATTTGTCCCGAGGCGGGAATCTAACCCACAACCTCCTGCGTCGCGGGCGGACCTTCGCCCGCTGCGCCACAGAGGTCGTCAATCGTATCTGGCCCCGAACTAAGCAGAGCTTCGGTTTTCGGTACTAGATGACTGATATACTTAATACATAACATTTGTAGATATTTTTTATTTTACATAGAAAATACCCAGAACAATTGCTTCGTTTGCAGATCGTACAAACATTTGTAACAAGGCGGGAATCGAACCCACAACCTCCTCCTCCAAATATGTAAATATTTTTTGTATACCTTCTTTGTCTTTGTTTGTCTTACGCATGTGTCAGCTGCTGCCGCTGCGCCCTCTAGGTGTCGCATAAAACCAGCGCACAGTAGCGCCATCGTAACTGTGCATCATGCTGAGCGACGACCTTTTTTGATGTCACTGTTGTAACTTTTATTTATTTGTACCAACTTTACAAAAAAAAAATACAAATACAAAATAATTTATTTGGCATTAGGATAACTAACATAATATCTTAGTGTTACATAAAGATGTTACATTTGCACGATAAAATGTGAGAGCATTGATTACCTATGATCCCCGCACCGCACTAGGCTAGGCCTGTTTCGCGGGAGAACGAGTGAACATGATTGATTGCTATACATTGAGAGAGTGGTACCACTAGCAAATAGATCTGATAAATTATGACAAATGAAAAAATTAAATAGGTACAATGAGAAAGGCATGCAGTAAGAATAATAATAATATAAAGATTTAGAACAATAAATTTAGGCATAAGCTAATCGACCCATCGATTAGCTTATGCCTAAATTTATTGTTATAACCTAAATAACAAGTTATTTAGATTTCTGTGGGTAATAATGATTTTAGACAATAATAATTCTTATTCTAGTTCTACTTCTGCAGGATGCTATGGAAGTGGGTATGAATAAATGGGCAAGGTCACGGAGATTTATGAAGAGAGTTGATTGTGTGTGTGTGTGTGTGTGGAGTCAGCGTGCGCTAATGGTGGGAAGGGAACTGCTGTGAGCAAATTAGGATGAAACCAGACACTTTGGTTTTGTGAAAACACAGGAATTTAGTTTACATGTAATTTTTGTGACACAAAATAAATACTTTTTACTTTTACTTACTTTACTGCGTCGCAGGTGGACCTTCGCCCTTCGCGCCACATCGGTAGTCGAAATTTTCTAATAATGTAACTTGTTACATTATTACATTCTCATCTTATTAGCGTAAACATCCTCTTTAGCGTTATTAAAGGAAATATTAAATCTTCGTAATGTAGCTCGCTATTACTTGCAATAAAATTAATATTGTGTAGATAGGATTTCCTGTTTACAAACGTAAATGTGAGCTTTTAAATCCGTGTCCTACAAAGTTCTATCAATAACTTATGACTCATGCAATGACACAGGTAAGAAATAATAAGATCTTAAGGTGGTTAGCGACACTTGAAATAATAAAGCTTCAAATGCGAGTCGGGCTCGCACACTAAAGGTTCCGTATAATTGTAAGACCTGTGCCTTGTCAAATATCATGATTCTATTTATTTATTATACGTACCTCCACGCGTTTCTGAGAAAAGGGGGTTGACAGACGGACAGACAGACAGACAAAAAAGTGATCCTATAAGGGCTCCTTTTTTCCTTTTGAGGTACGGAACCCTAAAAATCGATTTTTTTTTTATTCAAAGAGTAAAATTTTCTATCTACAATATTTAAGATACTCGCCCTCCATGTGGCATAGCCGTGGGACACCCTGAATTTCGAGGGCACTTCTTCGATAAGTGGCACGAGAATTCAGTTTTTGACGGGACTCGATATATTTGTGATATTTATCACCTGATATTTTATCCCGTGATACTGCGTAGTGCGTATCACTCGATAAAATATCACGTGATAAAGATTTAGCCTCCCGTATTTACACACACATTGTATGCAAATATGGCCTGCGCACATTGCTAGCCTCGTAGCCTGCGTTAAGACTGGCTGACGTGGCCAAAATACATCATCATCAGCCTATATTAGTCCACTGCTGGACATAGGCCTCCCCTAATGAGCGCCATAGCGCCCTGTCTTCAGCTTGCCGCATCCAGCATCTGCCTGCAGTCTTTCGCAGATCGTCATCCCCTACACTACGTTTGCCGAGTCGTGGTCTCCACTCAAGAACTCGTTTACCCCAGCGGTTGTCGGTTCTTCGTGAGATATGGCCGGCCCACTGCCACTTCAGCTTGCTAATTCTTTGAGCTATGTCGATAACTTTGGTTCTCTGTCGGATGTATTCGTTACGAATTCTATCCTTCAAAGAGACTCCGAGCATAAATACGGCTAGGAGGAAATCATCACGCGAGCTTTGGCAAAGGAAGTTCCACTTGATGGGCGTGGCCGCAGTGACGAAGATAGGGCGAGGCAGTGCCGATCCCAAGTCGGTGTGATTATGTCGACGATGACCTTTATACCGCGGTATATCTGACCACAATAAAGAACAAAATATTCTTAAGATCGTTCATTACGAAAGTTGCAAGCCACTGTTATTTTTACCGGGGGTTATGTTTTTCGAGTATCTATGTAATTGGCGCATGTATATTTACCTGCAAAGCATCATTTGGTTGTCTGGGCGGAACAAACCATCAAAACGGTCTCGAGTTCACCAACAGACGGTTAAATTTTAAATAGTTGTTTTGATGTTTTTGACGCAAGTTTTCATATATTAAACGTCAAAGTTAACCAACGAAGCTGCCTGATTGTCTGATTATGTTTTGGTGAACACCAGCCTAAATCAGTTTTGATAATTGAGGTATAGGTAGTCTTCTGGTCTCTTTATGGTCCTCAATTATATTTGGTTGCTCTTACCCTCTCATTTGGCGACAAAAGATGAAAAAGCGGAGACCGAGTCGAGTTTTTCTATAGTATATTCAGTTCAGTTTCAATTTTTTTTATTAACATAAAAAATATAGGTAATATTACAGAGGACTAGTGTAGATTTAATCATAGTGCTTGTATACATAACTTTTGAGTTGTTTTTAAGCCATACTTGGCTTATTATGGTATATTAATAATTGTTACAGATAACCTAAATTCCTCTATAGAATAGGAAAGACCTACTTCTATTCTAAAAATCTGAGTATAAAAATCAGTCATTGTTTTTAGTATCCTCTATACCAGGCAGTGGATAAAACCCAGCTTTGGTTGATGATGATTTCTATTATAATGATGACTCAAACCAAACCTCAAATTAATAACTGCTCAGTAGCTGTAAGGAGCTTTGGTGAGTCACAGCCATTTTATTGCGATTTAAGAGAGGAATTCAAGAGTTGTGGATTTCTCAACGTGCTTAAAATGTAATTTTGTATTCTTGCAGTCATTCTAAATTAATTTACAGTGACTTATTGGTAATGTAATTATGTTCCATAAATGGAATAGGTGGACAGGTTTTTATTTCTGCCATTTTTCTTTGTCCGGGTTAATTTATTATGGTCACGTACTTGTAAGAACAATATCCAATTATCTGCAGTTAGCTCAATTCTTTCAACTGTAAATACTAGTTCTAATTTGTTTCTATTAATTAATTGTTATTTTCTTTATTAATAAAGTTATATTTTGAGTAACTCCAAATGAAGTTACGGATTTTAAAACAATAAAGAGAAGAAGAACGAAGAAGATTTATCGAGAAGCTGCTCTACTTTTTCTCCCTTATCAATTCTTTTTGTAACCCGTTTTATAAGTAGGTACCTTATCCTGTCCTGAACAAATTATTATCTGTTCTCTTAGTGTTGTGCTCTTTAGTAAGACAACTGGGAACTAAAGTGTACACCTAAGCCCAGGCAGCACTACCTACCGACTTAAAGCAAAGTCACTAATTGCGTTCCGAGATTTTATTTTTTAGCAGTGCGTACCACTTGTTTTTATTTATAATCTATGGAACTTTTTATTAAAACCTTGATAGGGCACTCCCATAACGTTAATTTATTGATGACCAAAAATAACCACGAATCGAGCTCGAGTGATTCTGGCAGAGACAGGTTTTTCTTGATTTTAAGCGAAAACCTTCTTATTACGACACTTTTGGCTAAATTGTCAAGTTCCGACCACACCTGCTTCGGCCAATAATTATGAGACCTCTTACAATTTTGTAATCAATTCAATTACCCATCGATCAAGGTATTGATGGATTTTATTTCCTTGTGGGAATTAGATGACTTGATTATTGTACCTAAGTAGGGTTAGCGACGCTCGAAAAAAAAATGGGTTTTTACTATTTTCTAGGTTCAACCAGTTATTTATATATCAACTATGAAATTTTGCGCATATTACCAATTGCTATGCACATCACCTCACCTCAACAGCCTATATTGGTCCTCTGCTGGACGCAGGCCTCCCCCTGATAAACACCTTATCTATCGAAATTAGGTACCTACTTGTAGAACCTAGAAAATAAAAAAATCGACTTATGGATTAAAAAGTTTAGGTTGTTTGGTTACGTACCTACCAAATTATTTTAACGAATAATGTAATAATGTAATGTAAATCTATTTATTTAATCGTAAACGCCTCTTATTTACGCTTCTATAAGATTGACAACGTTCAGAGTTTTTTTTTGTATCTCTGCTTCTGGCACTATTCACGAATTACAAAAATATTGTTGCCATGTTCTAAAATTCAACCACTTAGTTGCAAAGATCTGTGTACCGTAAATCAATCTCTAAATAAACAGTGGGTACATGCGATGAAGACGCAGGCGCAGTGACGCGTTGCCACAGAGACGGTCCAATTGCGACACGCAACATTCCTCTCTGGGCTACTGTGCCACTGTTCTACTCGTTATGGTAACACTGGGTAACTAACCAACCACTGCTTACTGTGATTCATGGTTATTACGTTTTAAGTGAATTAACGTAACGGGCTTAGCGGTTAGGACAGTTAATCTATAAAGCTGCATTGAAACAGTATCTTCCAAAGCGTTTTAGTTACGAGGTGCTAATAGGTTTTCATAATTGTCGATGATATCTTAACGCATTCACTGCCGAGCATCGGTGTTCGACCCGCAGGGGCGTTCCTTTCCCTTCTGATTCCCTTGATTTCCCCCTCAAGTGGCACGCCCTGCGCCCCGCTACCCCCGTTGAGTTGCAGGTACTTCCGCAAAAATCGCGTAAAATCCGCGGAAATGCATCACAATGCATTATTTCGCTTATATCTTGATTATTATCTACTAACACCTCGTAACATCTATATATATTTGGATTCTCCATGAAATTTCCTACAGAACAGGGTGGAAACATTCTGATGTTGTTTAACATAATTAATGAGGTTGATTAAAATTAAATTTGAATTGCGGAAAAATGCAAAAATTTTAATAATTTAAAAAAATCATTAAAAAAAAACTTTACCGTTTTTATGTCCAGTTTGAGTTTTATTTTAGAGATTTACCATCATATTATTACACTAAACACAAAAAGAACACATTTCCAAGCCATTTAATTTAAATTAATTTTTATTCAGAAAAAACGATAAAAAAAATGGCGCGGGTGTCAGATTTCAATTTTAAATTTACGATTTTTTTTTTAATTTCTTCTAAACTTGGTTGGTTTATGGTTTTAACGTCAGCTTGACACTGTCAGTCAACTTTTAAGACATTGACATGGCTGAAAAGTTGACTCTAAGTACATAAATTCGACGAAACAAAAAACAACAAAAAAAAAACGGAAAATCGGCCATAATATGGTCGCTTGCCACACAACGGTTTTATTTGAGAAGCCATATTATGGCCTCTTGCCACGGGAGAGGCAGATGCTATTTTGCAGGAAATAATTAACATTAATCAACTTGTTCAAAAGGATGGTTATGACTTCTAATGATGCTAATACAGGTAAGAAAATCTCACTGTACAGCTTATTTTCTTAAATTGATAGACATACTTACAATATTATGATAAAACAATATTTAGTAACAATTCCGCGCAAAACCTTATCTGATAAGATCCTACAAAATGTAATCCGTGTGTACCGCCCGCCCTCCCACAAATTGATCCTACTTAAAAGTAGAGAAGGTAATCAATAGACTTATGTAATATAAAATAACCTAATTAAATTACCTACCTACCTCCTTAAATTGATCCTACTTAGAATTTAGAGAATGTGAACAACAGACTTATGTAATATAAAATAACCTAATTAAATTACCTACCTACCTCCTTAAATTTATCCTACTTAAAATTTAGAGAAAGTAAACAATAGACTTATGTAATATAAAATTGCCTAAGTAAATTACCTTCCTACCTCCGTACTACTTCCTACTTCCGTAGGAAGGTAATTTACTTAGGCAATTTTATATTACCAACATAAGTCTGTTGTTTAACTTCTCTAAATGTAAGTAGGATCTATTTAAGGAGGTAGGAAGGTAATTTACTTAGGTAATTATTTATTACATAAGCTGTTGTTTACTTTCTCTAAATTTTAAGTAGGATCAATTTAAGGAGGTAGGAAGGTAATTTACTTAGGCAATTTTATATTACATAAGTCTATTGTTTACTTTCTCTAAATTTTAAGTAGGATAAATTTAAGGAGGTAGGTAGGTAATTTAATTAGGTTATTTTATATTACATAAGTCTGTTGTTCACATTCTCTAAATTCTAAGTAGGATCAATTTAAGGAGGTAGGTAGGTAATTTAATTAGGTTATTTTATATTACATAAGTCTATTGATTACCTTCTCTACTTTTAAGTAGGATCAATTTGTGGGAGGGCGGGCGGTACACACGGATTACATTTTGTAGGATCTTATCAGATAAGGTTTTGCGCGGAATTGTTACTAAATATTGTTTTATCATAATATTATACAATGGATTTCCGCAAAGTAACGCCTGAATCTATTATGTAGACATACTTACCATGCGACCCGTGCGTACAGGGCTTAAAACACATTTGAATTTATTAAGTGAATTATTATTATATTGATGTAAAATAATTTGACATTGTATATTGACGAATTTTATATATTATTGTGTAATTTAAGTTTTTTAGATCATGTAATTTAATTTTTTTTATTTTAATTTATATAGACTTACACTATTGCATTAGGGGCCCCTGTAAAAATAGTGTACTGAGGTATTTTTAATAAACAAATAAACAAATAAACTTTGTTCAGCTAGATATGACGTTCATCCGACATGAAACTGACTTGAACGTGCTACAAGTGAAACAGATCGTGTCGTGACCTTGTGCACCGACTTGTGTTACGTTGTGACATGTTTAGGTGTTCTATTGCTCATGGCATACTAATTGAATGGAACTAAACAAGCCCTGTTTAAAATCCCTGCCCTCCTTGATTATCTACCAAGTAGGAATACACGTGCGCTCCAACCCAGACATATACCCTAAGCTCGGCGCCTCCCACAGATACAACACTCGCCATACAGAGAGGCTGGCTGCAGCCCCAAGAACTCTGGCTAAATCGGGGAAGCTGTCGCATGTGATGGGCCCCACCGTCTACAATAGAATCCCAAGGGACATATTGGAAGCGCCGAGCCACTCGGCATTCAAGCACAGATTTAAAACGTGGCTTGTAAATCAAGCGTTCTATTCGTTCGATGAGTTCGGCTGCCGAAAGACATCAAATTACAGTAAGTAATTTTTTATAAATGTATTTATATTTCCTAATTGTGATTTTTAAATGATGAAATGTACGTATGCTGTTTATGCACGAATAAATGAGTTTATGAGTTAATCTTAGCATGAAATGAAACTGACTAGGTACTCTACTTTTGATTCGCTCGACGACGCGATAGTCTTTCAGGCCTTCCTAGTACCTTAAACCTGATATTTGTGTTTCGTATCAGTCATCCGGTATTGCCAGTTTAAATTGAAATGGTTTGTCAGAATATTATCGCGCTTTATATTACTTTCCAGCCATTTTGTGGAGTTTTCCAGTCATTCTTTGCACTTTGTGAATTAATTTCGATAATTTTAAAAATTGTGAATATATCTATCTATACTAGACTGTTTGCAACAGTCTGCAGTAAGCTCAATTGTTTCAATTGTAAATACTAGTATAATTTTCTTTGTGAATAAAGGCTATTGTCCCCTTTTATCTAAGTATCTATATTATATAGATTATAGTTTATTATAATAAATGAATCCGACTGAAAATCGAATGACGAAAAATAACATGATATAATTACTTAGCTTAAGTTTCTCATGTAAGTAACATGTTTGTTGTAAATGTCTAAACTCTTCTCAATTAATCGCTGAGTCATTACTCATAGAAAATGTACCTAAATGCGAAAATAAACTTAATTTCAACTATGTCGATGAAAAAGATATTAAAAAAGCCTTCAAACTTTTAAATATAAAGAAAACTGCAGATCTCTGGGGCATTTCCGTTAAAATTATTAAACCTTTAATTGATACGATTGCACCAGATCTAGCTTTTATATTCAATGAATCTATTGATTGTGGCGTATTTCCTGATCTAATGAAATGTAGTAAAGTAATCCCACTATTTAAATCGGGTAGTAGGTCTGACCCCACTAACTTTAGACCAATATCAGTACTGCCAACTTTCAGCAAAGTTTTTGAAAAACTTATTTTACATCAATTGCTTAGGCATTTTAATGGCAATGACCTGCTACATGGTAAGCAATTCGGGTTTACTCGGGGCAGGTCAACTACTGATGCCGGTGTAGAGTTAGTATCGCATATTTTTGATGCTTGGGAGAAGTCGCAAGACGCTTTAGGCGTTTTTTGCGACTTGTCAAAAGCGTTCGATTGCGTACACCATGAAACATTAATCAGGAAACTACATCACTATGGAATAAGAAACACCTCTTTGGATCTTCTTACATCTTATTTGAGTGATAGGATACAAAGAGTTGACATTAATGGGAAACGGTCTTCGGGGTCTGTAGTTACAATGGGTGTACCGCAGGGTTCTATCCTCGGTCCTTTCCTATTCTTAGTTTATATTAACGACCTGCCTCATCTTGTCAAGAATAATCACGAGATTGTATTGTTTGCTGATGATACTTCATTAATTTTTAAAATGATGCGACAAAACACAAATTTCGACGATGTGAATAATGCAATCTCAAAAGTAGTTCATTGGTTTAGTGTCAATAATCTTTTGCTAAACGAAACCAAAACAAAATGTATTAGATTTATTCTACCTAATGTTAAACAAGTGAAGGCTGATGTAAACGTTAAAGGAGAAACTTTAGAAATAGTAGAAAGTGCCGTATTCTTAGGAATCACCTTAGATAATAAACTTCAATGGGGCCCACACATAGATAAGCTATCGAAGAGACTCAGTTCTGCAGCGTATGCAGTCAAAAAAATCCGTCATCTTACAGACGTGGATACATCTAGACTTGTTTATTTCAGCTACTTCCATAGTATTATGTCTTATGGTATACTGCTGTGGGGGAACGCTGCAGATATTAACACCGTATTTGTGCTGCAGAAGAGGGCTGTTCGGGCTATCTATAACATGGGTCCTAGAGAATCTCTACGTGATAAATTCAAAGAAATAAACATAATTACAGTACCATGTCAATATATCTATGAAAACTTATTGTACACTCATAAAAATATAAATCGGTTCCCTAAAAATAGCGATAAACATATTTTTAATACCAGAAATAAACATAAACTCGCTGTGCCCACAACTAGGCTACACAAAATAAATGTATCTTTTAAAGGGCAATGTATACGCTTCTACAACAAAACTCCTAGTGAGTTGCAAAAATTATCAGTAAATAAATTCAAACAAATTGTCAAAACCTTGCTGTGCAAAAAGGCTTACTATAAAATATCAGATTATCTAGAGGACAAAAAAGCTTGGGACGGGTTTTGCTCCAACTCGAAAAATAACAACTAACAGGCTAAAGGTTTCTTCGTCGCTTCTTTACTTTAGTCTACATACCGAAGCGACAGAAATCAAAAAATATCACTTTATTTCCGTGTCAGTGTTTAGTTTTTTATTTTGACCTTTTCTAAGTGTACATTTATTGTATTTATGGAAATAAAGAGTTTTTGATTTTGATTTTGATTTTTGAATGAGAAATAAAGATCTTTGAACTGAATTTCAATGTCCCTTGCTCACGGCATCACGCGTGAACGGCTTGACCAATTTCGCATATTATTTTTGTAGTGTTTATTATTGTCAGAAGAAGGTTCCTACGAAAGAAAAAATTAAGAAAGTTGGAAACATAAATTTCAAAGATTTGGTCCCCAGGATTCCAAGTTTATGGGTGTTTGATGCGGCGTTTGGGATGCTGAAGGTATTCTAGAGACGGCTCTACCTCACACCTTTCCCAACGTGTAGGTATTCTAGAAGCTGTACAGTATTCAAAGTCGCCATTTCGAAATGATATCTCGATGACCTTTGTTCGGCCTTGTTGCATCAGATGACTCGTGAGGAATTTCAGAATTAGATCGTTTTGTCACGATGTCTTTTGAAAGGCGGGATTTCCTAGATATCGTATCTAAGAGGAGATAGATAGAATAATTGTTTTTTTTTTATTTCCACCCTTCAATTTGAAATCCGAAATCACGTGGGCCGAAGATTCGCTTGACAGAACGTTGAGCAAATCTAGTCTAGTTTCTGGCTCGTTTTTTTATCATCTACTCTATGCTCTAAACTCTATGTACTCGAAAAATGAATATTATAAAAAGGAAAGATTTGATTGTTTGTTTGTTTATTTGTATTGAATAGGCTCCGAAACTACTGGACCGATTTGAAAAATTCTTTCACCGTTAGGAAGCTTACTTTTCAGGGAGTGACATAGGCTATATTTTATCCCGGAATTCCCACGGGAACGGGAACTACGCGGGTGAAACCGCGAGGCGATCGTCTAGTAGTAAATATATTTGAAATCCGAAATCACGTGGGCCGAAGATTCGCTTGACAGAACGTTGACCAAATCTAGTTTCTGGCACGTTTTTTCTTATCATCTACTCTATACTCTTACTCTATACTCTAAACTACTACTCGAAAAATGCATATTATGAAAAGGAAAGATTTGATTGTTTGTTTGTTTGTATTGAATAGGCTCCGAAACTACTAGACCGATTTGAAAAATTCTTTCACCGTCAGGAAGCTTACTTTTCAGGGAGTGACATAGGCTATATTTTATCCCGGAATTACCACGGGAACGGTAACTACGCGGGTGAAACCGCGAGGCGATCGTCTAGTTATAGATAAAGTTCAGACTAGAGTGTAGACTTTAATTTTCAAAGTTTAATCAGTCTTCTTGTTTACCTATCCAGTTAAACCTAATGTTCAAACAGCGGTCAGGCCCCGGGTCATCGCTTCCGTCCCACTCTCACTTTCATTACCTACCGTATAGGTACCTCAGGTGTACCTCGTGTGACTTCATCTGAGAAAGCTATGTAATCGACGTAATATTTGTGTTCCGGTTATGTTTGCTGACGAAATTAGCTACTACCTTCTTAGTTTAGACCTGCTTAGACTGTGGACGAAAGAAAAATGCAATAGATACCAGGTATCTTTGAAATTGGAATCGAATCAGTTCCGCTCAAAATAGTCCGGTTCTTGACACCAGACAGATTTAAAATTGGAATTTGTTTATCACTTTTTAAATTATCTGTTTACAGTAAAGATTGCTGCCCGAAATAAATTGTCTGAAGACCTACGAAGTGAGCTGGAAAAATATCCAAATTTTCAGGGGAAACAGACAAGCATTTTAGAAAAAATATCGCGTCGGAATGTTAACGACTCCCGCGTTATTTATGCACTCGTCGACTTTAAGAACCAACAAGTACTCTAGTACACAAGACTAGCCTTAAATCAGCGTACGTTATCCATAATAATATTATGTGCATTTTTACACCGCTTTAGACATAATTTAAAGCCGAGATTTAACTTATATCGCAAACAACACGAGATTGCATTATAATTTGTAGTATGCTACGATTTCTCGTAGCACTCACGCTTTCATACAAAAGACATCAACGCGCTCGCTTTGCAACTGAAAATGTTTTTAATAAGTACCTAGGTACTTACTAGCTTCCGGCCAAGGATTCGGTCATGTGATCCGTTTCTAAACTCTTAAATGTAGAACAGCTACCTACACATAAAATAATTTTTAAAATAGGACCGTTCAGTCGTTCCAAATAAAAACATTTATAAAAAAATTGGTTGTCTGTAAAGTCGGTTTACTGACGATAGTTGAACGTGACAACTCAGAGCGAGGTAACGCCGCATGACGAGGTAACGCCGCATGACGTCATGTTTTTTCGTGCGTGCAGCCGGCTCTATCGAATTATAAGACGTCACGTCAAAAATGCTAGTGTATTTTAGATTCTTCATTTCTTTCTTCATCTTCTTTTTACCTGTTTATCGCAGTCGTTACCGCTTTTACAAACTTGTCTCTCTCTCCCAATAAAATATCCTGGAAGTATAGATATAAGTAAAATTCTAAATTCCAAATTTTGCTTACTTCGATGGCTGGAAAAGAACTCTTTTAGGGTTATCTCGCCGCGATAACCTCTCTTTAAATTACACGTGTTTTTACACCAAGTTTTTTTATGTAGTGCAGTAAATAATTAAGAATTAGATTAAACGTTTTTCTCCCAACCCATCTCATCATCAATCATCGTCTCAATACATCACTACGTAGCCACTTTAGCGTTTTGTCTAGGACGAGAATGCAATTCTAATTCGTCAATCGAGCCCAAGGTCAGTTACATCACGATCAAAAACAACCAGGGTCACGAGACGGACCATCGGTCTAATTTATTGTTTATCTTCCACTTAGGTATGCATAAGTACTTATTTCCGACTAGAATAGAAAAAATTACTCGGTCAAGTCAGTCATAGTGGTGAGTATCTGGAGCAGCGAATCAGCATTATAGCGGGGATATTTGGCTGCTTTCGACTGGTATTGATATTAATTAGTAGAGCTACCTCTAGATTCTTGGCAACAGTCTGCAGTTAGCTCAATTGTTTCCATTAAAAATACTAATCTAACTTTATTATATAATTTCTAAACTTTGATTATAACTTTCATAAAGAATACTCAGTTACAATAGTCGCAGTTAGTAAAATATAGATGTAAATTGCTGTGTTATTGTTGATTTATGTTCCTTTTATACGAGTAGGTAGGTAGTAAAGTTGTTGCTCATAACTCAGAGGATTAGAGGAGCTTAGCTTTCACATAGGTTAAATGCTCGACATTCAAAATTAACATAAACAATACACGCTGCCATAGTATCACTTTTATGGAACGCAACTCTCTAAATTATACCAAACTCAGAGCTTCTGGCCATTTATAAATAAATAAGTGTGAACTGTATGAAGGTTTCATCTAAGTTAAAGAAAAATACAAAGAGGTTATGTTGCGCTGAAATATGTCGGTAACAGAATAGACACTGGCCAAAATGTTTCAGAACAAAAATGCAGCAGCAATAGATCGTTTGAATTTCAAAATTGGAACGTCTGGCCTGCACTAACACTGCCGCATAGACAATCCCACAGTTCAAACCTTGCAACATGCAATTTCTCAATTTTCGCACGCAGTTTTTAATCTAAATAAATATTCATGAAATAGCTCTTATCACCTTTATAACAAGGATCACATTGTTAGTCGTTATTTCATTCGTGATAATGGAAAGGATTTGCAATCAGACAATTAGAATGGCCGTGAAATCGATGAACCGCGTTAAACAACACGAAGATGATTTATTTAGCGGTAAATTTGGATTTTACTTATTTATTTGCATAAAATTGGTGCCGTTCTTATCTGCGCAGTGAACGTACTTTATCTTTTTTACATGGACTCTATACTATAACACTCTACTCGATCAAATTGCTATTGGTTAAAAGACAGCGCAGCGCATCAGCATTGCCATACAGAGGGGCAATGCAGCCAGCGTCTTGGGGACACTTCTGGCTGTTATTGATATGGATCAGTTGAGCTACCTGTAGATTCTTTGCAACAGTCTGCAGTTAGCTCAATGGTTCAATTGTAAATACTAGTTCTTATTTTCATTTGTTAAAAGACATCTTAAAAAAAAGCTTTTTTTATAATTTACTAGCTGCGCCCCGCGGCTTCGCCCCCGTGGAAATTTATGTTTCCAACTTTCTTAATTTTTTCTTTCATAAAAACCTTCTCCTGACAATAACAAACACAACAAAGAAAGAATTAGCGAAATCGGTCCAGCCGTTCACGCGTGATGCCGTGACCAAGGAAAACGGGTTTCGTTTTTATATTTATAGATAGATTACAAACCAGTTCCATTGGATATCGACGTCGACATACCTGAAACCAAACAATTACATAAGATTATGAATTCTAAAAAATATCCACCCATAGAGTAAAAACTCGCTGCTGTCTCAGCAGAGGGATAGTGTCATTCAACAATTTGACAATTTGTGTAACCAAAAACAGATCTATGTGTGTTTTGACAGCTCGTAAATACAGTGCCCTCACTCACACATTCGTATGATTGAATGTTGCAAGTGAATAGCATTTTCCCGAAAAAATTGGGTAACCCTACCTTTTTACTTTTGATATTACATTATTTCAATTTACTGAAGGTGTCAACAGTTTATGGTCAAATAGAAAAAATCTAAAAAAAAATCTATGAAAATCCATTTCCAACGTCTTGTTTTTTTTTTTAATTTTACGAAATATCAACCGGTAAACGGTAAACGGTTATTATCATTCTACCTAGGTCAAACGACAAAAAGGTTTTACTCCAAGTCTGCAAAATAAGATCGGCTCCGATCATTTTCGGAACAATAATTTAAAATAGACGGTCAAGTGCGTGTTCGGCCACGTGCAGTGTAAGTAGTTGCACGGTTCATTGCCTATCTAAACCAACTGATTTACCTGTTTTACACATACCTACCAAAGTACATTTTTTAAGTTGATTAGGATGACTATTAGGTACTCAACTAGTAAAGCATACTAAAGCTGTGTAGTTTTCCTTTTAGAATCACTCCACCTACTATTAGCATTTTTTTCACAAATAATAATGCCCAATGTAGACAAATTACAGCATTCTAGTACTAATAGTCTCTGGACTAAGCTGCGGACGGATCGACGAACGTGGTGAACTATAAGGGTTCCTTGTTGACTACGGAACCCTAAAAAAGAACATGTGTACGTGCAAGTATTGCTACAGTTATGGTGATGGGATGGCTTGCAATTTTAAATTTGAGTTTATTGCATTTGCTCCCCTTGGAGCCGAGAGAGGTCTAGGTCCGTGCGGTATCGAGGTTTTCCCGAATTTTAAAAATATCTGAGTGTCTCGTCAAAGCGGCGGCGCGGGACCCGAGAGCTGGTGAGTATTTGGTGCAGCGCACCAGCATTGCCATACAGCGGGGCAATGCAACCAGCGTAACGGGGACGCGACGAGTGGTATTGATATCGATAAGTTGAGCTGCCTCTAGATTGTTTGCTACAGGCTGCAGTTAGCTCAATTGTTTCAATTATAAATACTAGTTCTAATTGTTTCCATTCATTGATTGTAATTTTCTTTGTAAAAAGTAATTTGAGTTTACATCTTGAATCTACTGAGAATATCGTCGAGTGACTGAAAATTCTAAAACTGTGATATTCCGCGTAGTTTGATTCCTAAGTCCTAACTTGAGGGAATTCCACCCTCTCCTCTACTATTTTTATATACCTAAGTACTAAGTAACAAAACCTGGGTATTTTTTTCCCAGTGCATAGCAACATTTTCACGACAATGGTGGACGAAATTTTTAAATTTATTTATGAGTTTTGATGACTGTTTTAGGCAAAATTACAAACGGAATATTAGTACTTACCGGTGGAATGAGATATTTGCGGTATTATTTTTCCGGTTACTGGTGTTTAGACATCCTTGCACCGCACAACACATCATTTTTATATTTTTATGTGAGAGCTGCTTTCCGTCTCATTTGAAGTATTGTACTAACGGCTCAAAATGAAAATTGCGACGATCCGTCGCAATTTTTTAGACTTACCTCGTTTGTGTCAACTATCATTCTAAGTCTCCTTCTTCTAAGTATCCACCATTCAAAATTGCTACTATCGCTGAGAAAATAGTCTTGACAAAACAATGGCGTCGAATTTCAGATAGTTTTGTACCTGCCAATCAGATCCTTCGGAACTGTCAATTTTGAAAATCGAAAGCCAGTGCGGATGTTCTTGGCACCGCCTCGTTACGTCACTGTATGCAGAATCACTTTCTATACCTACAATTCTATACCTACAATTGTAAGCAATTTCTTTGGTGTTCCTATAGGCGTGGCTCACTGCAGGTGGTTCTGTGTTACGGTTGACCTTTTGATCTATGACTGATTGATCTCTATTCTTCTATTCTATTTTCAAAAACTCATACTACCTAATTGTTTTGAAAGCTCAAACGAAACAAAAAGTTCTTGGAATTTTAAATTGAGAACATACAGCTAACTCCTAAGGTTGTTAGATAAAACGACTCAATTACAAAAGAGCTCTATAGCTCTTTATATAGGGTTCTGTTCTAAACAACTCCTCAATAATTAAGTACTACTTACTTACACATTATTCAACACATACACAAAGGATTCGAACGCAATATATTTCTCAATAATGAGCCTTATGATAATGAGGTTAGGTTGGTGTTGACTACATAGGGACATCAATATGCACAGTTTTGCAATGTGTGGTGTGGTGTAAGTTTATCGAAGGTTTTTTACTGAGCCTACTTCTTATAAAACCTACTTGGTAGAGGCCGTGGTAGAGGTAAGGTAAGCGTAGCCCTAGTTTAAAGTTCGCGTCCACTACGATCCGTATCGGAAGCGTACGGAGCGTAAGGATTTGTTGCGTATGATTTTTACTGATTTTTATGGTACTGGATCGGCATATTTGCCAATGCTGATATTTTTTATTATACATAGAAAACATCCCGAACACCCTGAACAAATAAGTATCTGCAAATCGTACAAACGTTTGTCCCGAGGCGGGAATCGAACCCGCATCCTCCTGCGCCACGATGCAAAAATGACGATGCAAAATCCGAAAGTAGTAGACGCACCCTATCGGCATATTGTAAATACCGACAACGCTGCGTACGCTCCGATTCCGATCCAATGTAATGTCCTCCTAGCCGAATTTCGACCACGGCGGCCAGTCTCATCGGAGACTAGTCAGATGCGCAGGACATATTATAGTGCACAAGTGTGTGCGCAAACACAGGTGCACTCTCTATTCTCTCACTCTCATAATCTGATGGTACGTCAGATCGACACGACCGGGGAGAGGTCACGCGCAGGACCAACGGCTTAACGTGCTTTCCGAGGCACGGGGTGTAACACCGCCAACTTCCAAACTCCGGGCTGCTACTGTGAATTTTCCTTGCTATAAAAACCCCAATAACAACTATTGGCCCGACCCAGGATTCGAACCCATGACCTCATAATCAGCGGTTGATCAAGCTGACCGCTAGACCAACGAGGCAGGCGGAACTAGTGTACGCTTATCTTAAATGTAAATGTAAATGAAAATAGATAAGCATTAAGCAGGCAAGTTTATTATGACACATTGGCGGATACAGGGGGGGG
Organism: Eupithecia subfuscata; assembly: GCA_963564075.1. Classification (NCBI taxonomy): domain Eukaryota; kingdom Metazoa; phylum Arthropoda; class Insecta; order Lepidoptera; family Geometridae; genus Eupithecia; species Eupithecia subfuscata. The sequence goes on from OY751108.1 coordinate 1,712,429, forward strand.
GCCATGGGGGCCATGGCCCCCCCCAAAAGACCTGGGAATTCTATACTTTCGACTCTATTTTTCGAGTCAATTTAGGTGCAATTTAGGTTTAGGTTTACACGGCATACCTACTCATCGGTAGGTTAGCTATGTACCTTTATTAGGAAACAGAAATATATCCTGAATTTTTACTTGTCAGTACCACCACGTCCACTTGCACCAGCAACATAAATACTTAAAAATGTAAACTTTTACATTCTTGGGTTGAATTTCTAAAAAGCTGAACACGTAATTTTCCATCAAGCAATAGGCAAAATACTTACCTACCAATTTTCATGTTTCTGAGTAATGGAATCCTATAAGTACTACAAGCGATAAATTTACAAAAATACTGAAGCATGTCTTATTTATTTATCGACCGAAAAACTAAATACCTAAAATCCCTAGGTATCAAATTTTACTGGTTTAACTTCAAGTTAAATCGAAAACAAAACTAGAAACTACTATTTTATTCCCTTAGAGCAGCTATTCTCAAAGTGTGCCCCGGGCCTCTGTGGGGGCTCCGCGACAATACTGGTCATATAAAAAAATAAAAGTTCAGTACCTAAACATGGTTGTGGAGAAAATTATACATTATATAATATTATATTAAGTTATATGACAGTCAATAATCATATCAATTTTAGCGCGGCGGAATACTGCGTACTGCGGAATTGTTTTTGCAGTTCTTAATTTCATTAAGACCCGTTTAGCCGTTTAGGCGTGAAAAAAAAGAACGTATTAACACCTATTAGTGTTCATACGTTCTCTTTTCCCAACAGTCGCTATAAATGACGCAAAACTTTAGCGGCTCGCTACGCTCGCCGATATTTTTGCCTTGTCTTTCTTCCCTTCCACAAATTTTCCCACCGCCGCTAGAGTCTCAATAATTGTCGCAACTCGCACCACTCGTCGGCGCTGTTAAATCGTATTTGCTTCTTTGCTTTCACAAATTTCCCAATCGTCTCTAAAAAGTCTTTAAAATTTTCGCGGCTCGCTCCGCTCGCCGTTTTTATGTCAGCTCTGCTTTCGTTTCTCTCACAAATTTTGCAATCGTCGCTAAAAAAACATGAAAATTTCGAGGGTCGCTCCGCTTGCCTATTTTGTATGTACACTCTTTACTTTCACAAGTGTCCCAATCGGCGCTAAAATTCTCAAATTTTTGAGGCTCGCTCCGCTCGCCGCACTGTTTTTATATCGTCTTTTCTACATTTTCACTTACAAATTTCCTAAATTTCTCTAAAATATGTTTATAAATTTCGAGTCTCCTTCTGCTCGCCGTTTTTATATCATCTTTTCTCTCGCAAATTTCCCAATCGTCGTCGCTAAGACTTTAAAGAGGCTCGCTTCATTCGCCGTTATTATATCGTCTTTTCTTCCTTTTCTCTTAAAATTTTCCAATAGTCACTAAAATATATTTAAAAATTGCAGAATTGTTGCTAATTATCAAGCACAGCAAGCCATAAATAAAAGAAGAAGAAGAAAATATCTTTAAAAATTTCGAGGCTCCGCTCGCCTATTTTATATGTTTAATCGTTTCTTTTAATATATAAGTCCCTAAAAAGTCTTATCTCATAGAATGATATATTTGCAAAAAATAAAGTTTTTATTAGCATAAAAGCTTTATTTTTTGTTTACCTGTAATTTTAACCCTTTCTCCAATCTTTGCCAAAATGGCCCCCCCCAAAATGAGATCCTGGATCCGCCCTTGTTATGACATCTCTAATGTCTCATTACCACAAAGACGTCCACCGCTGAACAACCCCCCCGCAAGCAAGGGAGGTGTTCCCATAATCCCCACGTTTGGCAGGCGGATTGGAAGTCGCAGTGGAGGTGTAACAAGACAAAATTAAAAAATTTAAAAACCCGCCGACGTTTATTGGCTGAACAGATTTTCATGAAACATGGCTAAGAACACTCGGGATAAAATTATCTATGACTAGCGATCGCCTCGCGGTTACACCCGCGTAGTTCCCCTTCCCGTGGGAATTCCAAATCAAATCTTATCAAATCTCTTTTTAATAATTATTAGTAGGTACTTATAGATAATTTCGTTCTCTGTGACGTCCCTGTGACGGTGGCGGTGGACAAACGCCATTAGTATAATTTGAATTTGAACTACTAAATGTCAAGGTACGTACATAGTCATACCCTAAGGTCATACCTATCAAAAAACGCCAACGACAGACATAAAACAAAACATTCGCAACATTAGCAACGTGTTCTTGAGTAGGTAAACGTAGTATAGGACGCCCTCCAGTTAGGTGGGATGACGATCTGCGAAAGACTGCAGGTAGATGCTAGATGCGGCAAACTGAAGACAGGGCACTATGGCGCTCATTAGAGGAGGCCTTTGTCCATCTATGGACTATTATAGGATGATGAAGCAACATCAGAGCGACAAGATTCTAAACGGCATTTTAGTGCTTCTTACTAAACATAATTAGAACTATATCAAAGCCTTTATTCAAAAATGTATTCTATAACAAAGTCTATATAAATTGCATGATTGACAGTTCATATTGCATAAAAAGGAAAGTGTAAAAAAACAATAATCTAAATAATAATCTAGCTTTACTTATGACATAACAAGAAAAGTATGTCAAATCAATACAAGACGTCCAAAAGAAGAATAACACAACAAAACTAGCTGTCAACGTAACGGATATATAAAAATTAAAGTTCCGTTGGTCGATTGAAAACGGAAGGCACGATTCAAACATTGACATTATTGTCAAAATCGGGCCAGGTGGTAAAGTGGAACGGAAGCTAAAGCTCTGCGCTCATTAATCCAATACCGGTACCACACAGCACAAGGACGTGCATTCTAAAGGCTTAAACTTGTTATCTTTGGAGATATTTTACAGTGACAAAATGGCTTCCCACAAGCTTCAAAGGAGTCCGCGAGACTGTCTTCTAATGCCGTCAATATAAAATTCATCTGAAAGTTACGAGTTAAGGGTCTGGCGACGGATGAATTTCGCATACAACCTTAACCTCCTCAACCTCAACAGCCTATATTGGTCCACTGCTGGATGCAGGCCTCCCCCTGATAAGCGCCTTATTGGCTTTTATCGCATGACAAACGTAGTACCAAAATGATTTGTAATTTGAGAATATTTTCAGCATGGTTTGCTATTATGTATTTGTATTAGAATAGTATGTATTTAGGTTTCTGCCACAAGCTTTTTTCAAAATACTTATCTACACAAATACTAAGAAAACATTCATTCTTTGATGTGAAAATGCGATTCGGTTTAATTTCATTTCAGAAAGGTATTAAGAAAAAACATTGTGGCGGTAACCTAGATAAATATTATTTTAATACAAATAAAAGCAAGACCATGGTGAAATAATGCCCAAATTACAAATCATTTTGGTATTACGTATGTATGGGAAATTCATCTGTCGAAAAATGTGCATACAAATATAGGATTTAAGGGTCCGGCCCTTAAATCCTATATTTGTATGCACATTTTTTGCTGTGCTGCAGCGGTGCTTTCCAGGTGTGTGAGAAGCTTCAATAAATATTATTTATCTTCACTGTGACTTTTAACTGTTTTTGTCCTTGATTGTTGACATAATTTGCAGCTACCTAACTCTAAGCTCGACCATATCTAGAACTGTTACGCAAAATGATAAAAATGGCAGCTTAAAAATCAGGAAGCTTTTTCGTTTCACTCTGCCACAAAATAACTAATCTCTATGTATGTAGGTAGTCTTACTTAAGTCCAATTTCACCGTTGAAATTGAACGCGTTCACATTGCTATTGAACTCGTTCAATATACTTTCACTGCCCATCCTCGGCAGTACGACCCGCAGCAGGGGAGCAGCGCCGCCGCGACACGGGGGCGTAGACCGGCATCTGCGTCTTCAGCCTTGATAGTGATAAACGAGTTCAGTGCAAATGCGCTGAAATTGCGCTGCGTAAAATTACCCACATAAAGTTGATCCGGTTCAAGCGCTGAACCAAGATGTCACACAATAGGCACCTTTTCTATTACGAATTTGATCTCGATCAAGCTGAACTTAATTTTGTTGATCTTGGTTTTGGGCCATTGACAGCAAACGATGAAATTGAACCTAACTATCACTGAGGGGGTCTAGTTTTTTCATACATCTTTCAAGCAAAGCCGCGCGTAAAAGCCTAGCTAGTACCTACCTACTGGCCATGCAACGCTTAGAGAATAGGGATTGCAATCGTGTCAATCAGTTTAGCGTCAGAATTTCACTAGTTTTTAGCGAGAACTCGCTAATTTGTAGCGAAACGAGTTAAGTAATCGACCCTAAAGTGGCGCGAGTGACCCGTTTCCCGTGAGGCTTATCAAATGGCTTTTTGATGATTCAAACTTAAATAATAATGATAACTGACCGCTTGCGATATTGACCGACACGTTGTGTTGGGAGGAGCTTGCTTACCAGCATTAAAGCATTGAGGAAAATCACCTCGAGACGCTAGACGCAAAACGCCAGATACGAAAAGAGAGACCTAAGCCCTCACACACGTCCCACACTTGTTTCACATTTATTTAAATGAGCAGTCAGTCACCCTGACTGCTCATAATATAAATGTGAAACACGGAGCAGTAAGATATTTTGAACACCTTGGGTGCTTACAACAATATGGTGATTCGAACTGCGTATATCAAATTGCTTTTATGTTTTCAGATCATTTTGACTACTCTAGACGCTCATATCAATTTGACGCTCACTGTACTGTACACCCAATACTCTACGGGACAACTCTACTGTCATAAGTAGGGTATTCAAGACCGAGTTCGGTCTGGCGAGCCATTTAAGGGTTCATGATAGGAACCCTACTACACGTATGACAGTAGAGTTGTCCCGTAGAGTATTGGGTGTACAGTACAGTGAGCGCGAAAAATTACCACATTAACAGATGGTAATTTGACAGATATTTCCATGTGGTACTTATAAATAAATAATAAATAAATAAATTAGCCTTTATTGCTGTTACTTATTAAACATTTTTCTTAAAATTAACTAAACTTTAACTTAATATAACTTAAAAATTATTATTCAAGTTGATCGGCGTTCGGGTTATTACTTTTTGACACAGCTTGTCTTTCGACATAGGCCTCCTCTAAAGATTTCCATTTTTCTCTATCCTTTGCCACCCTGATCCATTCTGGACCAGCTACCTTTTTTAAATCATCTTCCCATCTTTTCGTTTGTCCACCTTTACTTCTTTTACCGTCTCTTGGGTACCACTCCGTTATGATTCTGGTCCATTTCTCCTGCTTAGTGGTACTTATACCGAGTCCCAAAGCTGGGCTGGGCAAGGACCCTAAGCCCGTCCAGCTTGATCTCCATGGCAAGATCTTATCTTTCCAAATTTAATAGCTGCTCAGCCATTTAGTCTTGGAAATGTAACAGGATAGACATGAATAGATTGAAAGACGACAAAACATTTATTAACTTTTTCATTAAACTTATTTTGCTAGACTTACTAAGTTTTTATATTTTATGTTAGTTTTAGGATATACATTGCTTTATACCGTAGAATAAGTTATACATAATAAGATCTGTAACTTTTATATAGTCGAATTATTGGTATTATTATAGGCCTCCTCATCAATTTCGATGATGGCGACCCTAGCGTTTCTTTGCGTGTTGATTTGTGACACAACACAGCCTTATCTACAGATTTTTTTAGGTACCTATATCTATGGTTAAGGATCTAACAAAATCTAAGGTTTTTGTTATTATTGTGCGTAAGCCACACTCGGGTTTTTTTGGGACATTATTTGATTTCTAACCTATCTACATAAATCCGTTTCCGTTATAATACGAAATATTTTTTAGGTGCAGTGCATTGGTGTTAATGCCACTAAATTACGACCTATCAGAACCACAAAAACAATAATACCGGGAAAATCTACCAATGTGATATCTAAGCCAATGGCAGCTTCCCGCCAGTCGCTTCCACTCTGCCAATCTGCCACTTCCTTGCTTAACCTCTTCCATCCTACTGTCAAATTAACGAAAACGCGATAATCCGTGAAGTATTTTGTATTTCATAAGCTTCACACGCTAGCGTTACAACATCGGCTAACTTTCACGAAAGTAGAGGTCAGAATATTGTATTCATAATTCCAACCTTCCTATATCCGAAAAAAGTGTGTGCAAAGCTACAGGCAGAATCTTTGCACACTTTTTTTAGGACATAAAAAGGTAGAGAATAGCCTATTTTATTATTGAGCAGCTTCTGCCGCCAGATGTGTTTTTTGTTGATGATAAATCGATCTATTACTCTCGCACACGCCGCACTCTTGGGGTCTGTGAGGCAGAGTACCCCTCGCCTCAAAATACAAGTTAAAAGTTATAATATTAATAAGGCTGCGAAGCTAGGCTCAAGCGGCCGGTGATTCACCGTTTTGATATATTTTTTACTGTAGGTAGAGTAGTTTTGAAATATTTTATGTTCTATGGTAATTGTATTTTATAGCGAGATTTAAGAAAAAATGTGTGTATTATTATTATTTTACAAGTCTGTTTTTCTCGGTAGGTATATTCCGGTGATTGATGAAGCTTACGGACCTAAGTCAAGTGAGTATAACCACAGGTATAACTGTATAATTGTGTTTTTTTTTTTTTTTTTTTTTTTTTTTTTGTTGCATTTTGGTCGTCCGAAAATTCTTACAGGACGACCAAAATGCAACAGAATTTACGGTTATTAAGTATTGCAGCTATCTGCATCGTTATGAAAATGTTTTGTTGAAGTCATAGAACATTCAGGTAGTGAGCGAGGTTTCTAGGAGTAACTCCAGTACTGGACAGCACCAGCGGCACTATGTAAACTTTGTTCATTTTCCACATTCTAATTATTTCTTCTTTATGTTCAGTAGATGTACTTAGAGTCAGTAGATATACATGTATGTTTTCAGTTACTTATAGTTTTTTGAATGTTATGTGTACCTATTTGGTATTGCAATATCTATTAAATGACGACCTCTGTGGCGCAGCGGGCGAAGGTCTGCCTGCGACGCAGGAGGTTGCGGGTTCGATTCCCGCCTCGGGACATAATTATGTTTGTACGATCTGCAGACATTTGTCCAGGGCGTTCTGGATGTTTTCTATGCATAATAAAAAAAAAATATCCATCTATGTGGTGTATTGTATTAAGTATATTATTATCAGTTATCTAGTACCCATAACACAAGCTCTGCTTACCTTGGGGCTAGATAATGCTGTGTGAATTGTCCAGCATTATTTATTTATTTATTAAATATGTAGTTTTATTGGATTTATCAATATTATTATACCTTTAAAAATCGATTTATGTTTATTTAGCATAAAGCATTGACGACCTCTGTGGCGCGGTGGGCGAAGGTCCGCCTGCGACGCAGGAGGTTGCGGGTTCGATTCCCGCCTCGGGACAAATATTTGTACGATCTGCAGATATTTGTTCAGGGTGTTCTGGTCGTTTTCTATGTATAATAAAAAATATCTATCTATGTACTCGTATATTATTATGTATATCAGTTATCTAGTACCCATAACACAAGCTCTGCTTACCTTGGGGCTAGATAATGCTGTGTGAATTGTCCAGCATTATAAAGTGAATAAGCGGGGAACAAGTCAGGGTTTTTTTAAGTCTTCAATTGTAATGACTTGTTACGTTTGTTTATCTAACATGCGTTCCACGGTTAATTTAATTCCGTGATTGTACCAAGTAAACCGGACACGTAGGTACGTAGGTATATTATTTACCTAACTGTGGTAACTTATAACAAAACAGGAACCTGACAAGTACTTTCTCTAGATAAATTGAAATTAATGTTTGCGTAAGATTTGCATGCAAAGACATTAGTTTTGCCAATTATTTTTATACAATTTTATTTCAGTACTTATTAGCCTGTCGAATTAACTTTATTTTAAAGGTGAAAGTACATGTTTGAAACTGTTGAACACGGTAAATACTAAACCAATTGTAATGAAATTTTCTATGACAAACATAACAGACTAAACAGTGTTTAAAAAAACTCAAAAGATCCTTTAGAAGACTGACGCTGTCGCTGTACAGCATTTTTCGCTGTTGATCAAATCGTATCTGGGGCCCTATTCTGCTAAACTAAGCGCTTCCCACTATGACAATGGTATCGACGCAAAAGCGCCACCATAGACACGTTTGGTTTGGTATTCTACCTTTTATGAAGGATTAAGAAATTACAGAAGGAGGGCAGCACGTCAAAAGTGTTGAGATTGAGACATCAAAACTTGTGATATGCAAATAGCAACGCACGCACCATCTATACCTATTTTTTTTTATCCTGAGGGAAATGCGCACGCATATCATACTGCGACGGCGAGACAGTACGATGATGTGGGACTCTAACACCACTAATACCCTCAGGGTGCTTCCGCCTCTGCCGCTTGTGGTAGGAACGTGGGGACGCTTACACGCATTCACGAACCCACCGCTGCTGCCCGATATCGGGCCCCTCACTGGGGGTGTGCAGCACCCCCTCTTCGCGACGCGCCAGAAACACATGACGCGTCACGACCACCTCGGGGACCTTACTCGTCAATTGGGCGCCGGACGACCCCGTGTCCGAACGCCCTAGGTCCCTCTGCGGCGGGTCAGTCGAGTGGCCCCCCCCGCCGCCACGCACCATCTATACCTAGATTCTTTCATCTAAGGATTCAACGTGGCAATTTTACGACTATACGGTCAGCCCTATGGATTCTACATAGCGATTCTCTGCCTTCACTATGACAATGGCACGCATTATCCGACGACCTCGGTGGCGCGGCGGGCGAAGGTCCGCCTGCGGCGCAGGAGGTTGCGGGTTCGATTCCCGCATTGTGACAAATGTTTGTACGACCTACAATTATTTGTTCCGGGTGTTCTGGTCGTTTCTATGTATAATAAAAAAAAATCTATCTATGTAACTTATTATATTATGTACTAGCTGTACCCGCGACTTCGTTCGCGATTGCCATTCCTGCCGACTAATTATGTTCACATTTAACCACAGTTTCTCTCAAAATATGAAACGCCACCGTGAAAAAAAACTTCGATGCGCAGAATTGGACCTATTACGCTTTTAATAAAAGCATCTATATTTGGATCCTTGTTAAATTGTGTATAAATCGGGTAGGGTCTACGGGGGATAGCATGTTGTCATCTTCAATCGCATTCTTTATCCACACGACTTTTAGCTACGACTCGGCCAGCGTCAGTGTTAAGAAGTGTCATATTCGTTTCACTTCTTACTCATGGTTCCGATCAGCTGGGGCCCTGTTCTGCTAAACTAATCGCTTCACTATGATAGGGGTATCGTCACAGAATGACACGTTTTGGTATTCTACCTTAGATGAAAGAAATTATGATGAATGTAGATGGAGAGACGCGCGACAGGTTTGAAACCATTAATTTATCTCGCACGTACTATCTGGAGTTTTATTAATCTAGAAATTCTAATAATCATAATTCTTAAATAATAATTAAATAATAAATTAAATAATAAATATAAATAATAATAATAATAATTAAATAATAAATTCATAATTAAAATATATCTCTCCTCGTAGTATGAACTTCTATCGTGCCGACTTTCATTCGAATTCATTCAGTAGTTCCGTCGTGATGAGCGGTTAAAGAATTTTACTTTCATCCTCTCTCCCAGGGGAACCTTACCGAATTCCGGGATAAAATGTATCCCATGTCCTTCCTTGTAGTATGAACTCAAATCATACCAAGTTTCATTCCAACTCATTCAGCAGTTCCGTCGTGATGAGCTATTAAAGAATTTTACTTTCATCCTCTCTCCCAGGGGAACCTGACTGAATTCCGGGATAAAAAGTATCCTATGTCCTTCCTCGTAGTATGGCCTAAAATCATGCCGAGTTTCATGACAATACCTTCAGTAGTTTCGGCGTGATGCGCGTTTAAGAAACAGACAGACAGACAGACAGACAGACATGAATGAAAAAAATTACAGTTTTGGCTTCAGTATCGATAATAGAGTGCCCTCCAAAAAAAAAATTTAAAATATCTTCAATGTACAGAATTGGACCTGTTACAGTTTTATTATAAGTATAGATATCAGTCATCTAGTACCCATAACACAAGCTCTGCTTACCTTGGGGCTAGATGATGCTGTGTGGATTGTCCAGTATTATTATTTTTTACAAGTCTGTTTTTCTCGGAATATTCCGGTGATTTATATTATTATTATTATTATCATAATTGGGGCCTCTGTTTATTACAAGCTAAGTAAAAAATCATAAGCAAATACTTAAGTAAGTACCAAGTATTGCTTAGTAGGTTTTACTTGTTTAAGGTAGAGGTAAAACATTTGCCTACCACAAGTACATTTCGCAAAGGTCACCAAATTATAATGTCCACACCGACTTCTTGCGGTCAACTCATCAATTTGGAAATCCTGTTCTGTAATCACCTGGTTATGGCGCATCATGTTTAAATGTCAAAGTTGACATATTAGAGTGGCCTTGTCTAATATATTTAAATTACAATGAACTCAAGCGATGAGTGATAGAGTTGATATTTCCTTATACGATTTTGATTGAGATTTTCGCGCGAATGTTAAGTGTCATAAATATTATCGGAGAAGCTATTTTGAATTTAATCGGACGTTCTAATCCTCTTATGTATTTTCTGTTAAGGGGGTACCTACCCTCAAATTGCTTATTTTCAACTCCGTCGGACCTCCATATCTTCCAAACTACTGAATATTTAACTTTGAAATTTATATATGGTAAAGTTCAGGACTTATTCTATCGATCATATGTTTCGAAAACACGATTCCACAAAATTTTCTCGATAGAAAAAAATCGCAAAGTTACCTCTAATTTTTTACTAAAACCCTAATTTCTCAATAAATACAGATGATACGATCTTGAGATTAAGCATAGTAATTGAGCTAAGTATAAAGAACATTTTATATGTTGCCTTTTTTTCAATTAACTATTCTAATGTTTGTGGGGAGCAAATAACTACTAAAAACTTGATTTTTGGGCTTACGCCGCTTTGCTCTGTCCCGCTCCTGTGTACGCGAAATCCTATGCCTATCCTCTTCACACAATAACGAGGTAGGGTACCGCCTTAAGCTTTACTAGAATGTTTTAGTAGAGAAGTGAACCTCTCCTACGTTGTGTTGGTTAGTTTTATCTCAGAACAGGAAATTATTACTTAAGACCGTTCACATTATTCAAATCCAGTCCAGAAATGTAAACTCGTTCAATGCATTTAAAACAAAACTACCTGATTAAGTGGCAGATAATAATTTATTTTAAGATGCACAATTGGATAGGAAGACCTATCATACGTACGAAAACGACCTACCTAATCATTTTATACGTTAGGATAGCTTAGGATAACTTTTTTTTCACGTAAGTGAGATTGTGTCTTTTTGAGAATAAATTTCTTTAAACCGGAAACCAGATATCCAGCGAATCAAAATATACTGTAAAATTTATATTCTAGTGGCATTCCAGCGCTGGATTCGATCGCCGGACTTGAATTCTAACCAACCTTTATAACCAGCCTTTATACTGTTTTTTTGAATTCAGAAAACTTATTTGTGCAAATGCTAATAAAGGTCTCACTATTTGAACTGCATGACGTGAACTTTTAGAAAACTAACTAAGTAGAATTTTTTGACGAAGTTTCCATTACAACTAATAAACAAAAAGATGCCGCCGTAGTAACATCAAGAATATGAATTACAGGATAGGTCAAATTGATATGTCAAGTTACGAAATAAAAGAAGTTGATAGGATGTTGACAGAAAGTCTATTGACAACCACGTTGATATATATATATAGTTGATATACAAGTGTCAAGTTAAACGAAATAAATTATCTATAACTAGAGGTAGATTTAAGACTAGTGGTCTATGACCCTTACTACAACTAGGGCCTAAATATGTAACAGTCAGATTGGTAGAGAATTTTAAAGGACCCTTAAAAAGGTCGGTGTGAAGCATTATTAAATGGGACGCGTGAGAAGCGGTCCAGATTAGTGAAGTACCTATAATATAAATACCCTTTATAAAAGTAATGTGTTGTGGCATGGTAGTAGTAACGTTCGCAGCAAAAGATTATAAATGCGAGTAGATCGTTTTGTCTGAAAATAAAAACTCACTCGCAGCGCCTTCATTCCCTGATCATAGCGCATGAAACTGTGCCGAAATATTGGAAAGCCCAAAACTCAAATAATGGTAAATATCCCATTGTAAATGACTTTAGTTTAACCATGATGGTTTTAAAAGATTTCCATGATAAGTTTGAGTTTCTTTATTTTCTCTCATAATGTAGCCACAGCCGCTGGTTCGCCTAGTCGCCAACTATGGACATAATGTCAGGGGTGAGGGGACGAAGCACGACTTTGACTTTTAGCAACCAGTTATGATTATGGTTGTATTAAAATATCTTCTTTATTTTTTGCTACCGTATTCTCAGGAAATAATTACACGATTTTTATATTAATTGAGGAAACAGATGGCTCATCTTAGTGATACAACTGTCGCCGCAAGACTGTAGCATCAGCCCGTCTGAAAATCTATTTATCATACTTACGAAGGTACCTACATTAAAAGAAAGGCATGAACAGATAGGTAATGGCGTGATCAAACGTACCTACCGGATTCATTAGCTTTTTCATCCCAGTTGACCAAAACGACACTGTTCGATGTGATCATGTCACGTGTGATCAGGTTCCGTGTGATCATCTGATACATACCGGTTTGTAGAATAGCTAAGCTATGCCGGCTGAGAACAATCGGCATAGTTGCCATTCACCACTATGGCTAAACTTCCCTCAGCTATGGAAATACTCGAGGTATTTCCAACAAATCGGCGTTTGTAAGCGGCTTAGCCATTCTACAAACGGGCTGATTATGCGATCCGGCGGTGTCATGACCATCGCTCTTAAGCGAGCAATAGGTAGCTCGCAGGGCATTGAGGGCATACTTGTCAGGCATCTATGATGCACTGCTTCGGGCATATCACATGTGTTAAGTTTATCAAATGTGCCTGCAATTTCACTGGAAACCATACTTGCAGCGGACAGCAGTGTTGCTTCATCACCATCATCCCTTTTCGACTAACTGCTGGGCCTCTCTATGTTGATACCATTCGCCTCGGCTTAGGCTAGCGCAGTGTTGCTTTGCTGCAGAGAAATGGTAACTTTCAAGGCTGGACCACTGTAGACATGAGCCTTCTTCGAAATCGATGAAACTATGTCGATTGCCAACTTTTTCAAGATCACCACAATTTGCAAGAGATTGTAATTTGGTGGTAGGTACTCAAATTCATCAGAGATGAATAACGACAATGCCTAAAAGCGGTTATAATTGGCTCTATGAAAGGTATTTATTTATTATTTATTTATTTATTTATATTAGGGGATCTTTCAGCACAATATACATAGTAGCGATGTGTGAAGATACAGGTTTTTAACAAGTTCCCACTTATAGAAACAGTATAAAAACTTACAACATTCACAAAAATGGTATATGGTAATGATGCCTTCCTAGCTGAATTTCAGCCACTGCGGTTAGTCTTACCTGAGACTAGCCATATGCGCAGGGCATATTATAGTGCACAAGTGTGTGCGCAAACAATTGGCTCTGTCGATGCCTAAGCGTTGCATATTGCATACCTATAATTTCCGAGGGTGTTATTACGAAACGCAATGTCATCTGGGAGAAAGTGCAACGTGCTCCGTTTGCCAATTGGTAAATACGCTGCATTCTTTCACTTTTACTCGAATTTTTGCGACATCAAGTCGATATCGCGATTTCTAGAATAGGCTCGTGTTAAGCCTTCGAATGGGATTGGAATGCTTTGCATTGTTAAGTTGTTTGCATGTTTTATGAATCACGAAGTGCGAAACTGTACATTGTACATTCAAGAACACATTAGAAATTATTTGCTGAAAGACAAGTAATGACGAAGGTAATAATATTTGTATATTATATTTTTGTATATTTGTATTTATTCCATCGTAGGTACACTTCATGTCGTTACATTCTATGTTTATGTACTATTTTAATAATTACTTTCATCAGACAATCATATTTTATAAAAAACGCTCGGAACCTACTACCAACCGCATGTTTCTTAACGAAAGTGAGAGTAAATACCATATTCCTGGAATATATTATTTACTCTCATTCACAAGAATATGTTCATAATGAGTTTGAAAGTGGTTTGGGCGGTGAATGACTGACGCTGCGCGAGCCGCTTGTTGTGACGCTTGGAGCCAATTTACTGAATGAAAGCCAACTGGTGGAACCGATAAATCAAAGATTTTATGTGAAGATTATGTTAGACTGGCTTTTGGACAGACTGTTTAGCAAGGATATCACGAAACGTGAACTCGATACTCTCCAGCACTCTATCTATTCTATTCTAAATAAGAATTTAGTGCATACCTAATTGGTAATATTATTTTTATTCTTTCAAAGTTTTTTGGGATATTGTGTTATATGATGATGTCCTCCTAGCTGAATTTCGACGACGGCGGCCATCGGAGACTAGCCAGATGCGCAGGCCATATTATAGTGCAAAAGTGTGTGCGCAAACACAGGTGCACTCTCTATTTCCTCACTGTAATAATCCGATGGGACGGCAGACCGACACGTCCGGGGTGAGGTCAAGCGCAGGACCAACGGCTAAACGCGCTTTCCGAGGCACGGGTGTGTAACACCGTCAACTTCCTGACTCTGGGCTGCTGCTTATACTGTAAATTTTTCTTGCTATAAACACACAGAACCTCATAACACAAACTGACCGCTAGACCAACTAGGCATTGTATAAACTCATAAACTCATTTATTCGTGCATAAACAGCTTAAGTACATGTCATCATTTATAAATCACAATTAGGAAATATAAATACATTTATAAAAAATTACTTAAGGCGCTACCCCGACCCAAATCAGCGCCACCACCTATTTTACCTTATTATTCTGTTAAACGAAGGAATTTTGAAAATCGATTGGCCTGTTTGTGCTTCCTATCATAAGCTTTTTTTAATGCCCCTGTAAAATTTTTATTTTGTATACTTTATGCAGAGATGCGAAGTTGCTCTTTTTGCCCACCATGGTGGGAAAAATGAGCAACTTCGCATCTCTTCCTACACTATGCAAACAAAAACATTTATAGAGGCATTAAAAAAAAGCTTATGATAGGAAGCACAAACTGGCCAATCGGTTTTTTGAATTTCCTTTGTTTAACGTAATAATAAGGTAAAATAGGTGGTGGCGCTGATTTGGGTCGGGGTAGCGCCTTAATGTAATTTGATGTCTTTCGGCAGCCGAACTCATCGAACGAATATTGATACTATAGGTACTTGGATATTGTAAACTAAATTAAATATTTTAACGCGTCCAGTGCCACCGACTATGTGACTACTGTGAGTTCATGGAGTCTCGAATCTAGACCGATCACAGTTCTCGTTCGATAACCACCGATTTCCTTAAAGTAGGTATCCGTTATTTTGTCAAAAATCAAAATAAAATGACGAGCACCATTCTATTTGAATTTTTTGGTCGTCCTATTATATATACATAGACTAGTTAAAATGTTAAATTTATTAAGTTAATTACGCGATTTTTTGCATAAAAAGTGACCTCTATGTTATTCCAGGGACAGCTATTTATGTGGGCAAAATTCAGCTCAATCCAGTAGTTTTGGCGTGGTCTTCGGCCAAATATCTTCACGAAGCCCAAACTTTTGCCTTTATGATATCAGTAGGAAATCTCAGCCAATATCAAGGTGCTTTACCTGTAGATTGTTTGCAACAGTCTGCAGTTAACTCAATTGTTTCAATTGTAAATACTAGTTCTGATTTGTTTCTATTATCCGATTGTAATTTTCTTTGTCAATAACAGCATAAATACCCTTTCGGTATACTTATACCTTGTACCATTAAGTGCTTTATATTCTTTGAACCTTACAGGGCTCTTGGACACGTCACAATGCCGTGGGATATTTCTTTTTATTTGTATAAATTGCCCAAAGTAACTGACAAACGTTTATAGAATTACACAGCGAGCGAAGCAAGAAAGTGGTTTGGTTTCATAACCGCACGGTTGACTTCATCCGTAATTTCTTTATGTTATAAATTGATAGCCGATTGAGCTCGTGGCATAGTGGCATATAAGTTCCGGTTGGAATTCGGAAGTGGAGATTTCCGCTTCAGCTTGATTTATTGCAGATTTTTTTATGTTTTTATGTGGTTCTAAAATGTTTCTCTGAAGGATAGGATTCGTAACGAATACATCCGACAGAGAATCAAAGTTCTCGACTTAGCTCTAAGAATTAGCAAGCTGAAGTGGCATTGGGCCGGCCATATCTCGCGAAGAACCGACAACCCTGGGGTAAAAGTGTTCTTGAGTAGAGACCATGTCTCGGCAAATGTAGTGTAGGACGCCCTCCAGCCAGGTGTGATGATGACCAGCGAAAGACTGCAGGCAGATGCTTGATGCGGCAAGCTGAAGACGGCGCTATGGCGCTCATTAAGGGAGGTGAATGTTCAGCAGTGGACTACTAAAGGATGATGATAAAATGTTATCATGTAATAAAGTTGTGTAAGTGATTAGTGATTACGAATGTAATTCTTTAAACTATGGAATGCTACCTCCCGCGACACAGGCTTGCCTCGTGCGGGGACCACCAGCAACTGTATGGTCGAAATAAGTTTTCTGGCAAATAAAATATTTTATCTTTATCTTTTTTATCTACCTTACTTAAATTTACTAACATTTTGGGAAAAATCGTCAACTAGGACTCAAAAACTAATATATGTAGGTTTACGTAATTCAGGATTTGAAAAATAGAACCAACATATTTCCGCAACGTCCCTAACAAAGAGGTCACTGGGAACCCTGAGAATTAAGTACATAGATAAGGTAAATTCGACAATAACAATGATATTTAGGTTTTGCTAATCATATTCCGGCAATTCTATTCAAAGTCACAAACTATCTCCAACATTGTTCATTCCCAACAACTCTCCAACAGAAATGCCTGAGATTCGTATTATGTGGTACACAGTGAGCTGGCAATATTAACCACTTTCGCCTCGGTCAAGTGAGAGCAGGAATTCGAGATAATCACATTATTTTCTACGCAGGCCCTGAGGCGTTTGAGATGAGAATTGCGCAGTCAACCGTCAGCGTTTTTTGTCGGTTGTCTATCTTATTTCATGAGCGTTATAATGTGTTATAACATCTTGAATTCGTGCGTTGTCTTCTTATAATGATAACTCTCCTTTTCTCTTGTATTAGGACTAGATTAAATCTTGTCTTTAGACCAAAGAGAGAGACAGAGAAGGAGAGATAGATAATTTATTTTACCCAAAATAACACACTAATAGTACAACTACGTACAAGTAGTACATAATTTTAGGCAGATGACAACAACACAGATAACAACTTATTTACTAGGTAGGTACTTTTACAGAGTTAGTGGCCAAGGGTAAAATGGGTCCCAGCCTCAGCACGTTGCAGTATTAAAGAAATTGAACCAAAAGAAAAGGAGACAACTGTGTAGTCAGTATTTTATATTTAGTAGGTATTTAAATTTTTTGTAAAAATTACATATAAAATAGGGGGTTATTCCAGTTTTCCCCCTTGACAAATCCCCCTTAAGGGGGAAAACTGGAATTCATTTTTTTTGCGTTCCAGTTTTCCCCCTTGAGAAAAATTTTTCAAGGGGGAAAACTGGAAAGGTACTTGCTTTAAAACATTTGCCCAACAGAAAAGTAGACAACTGTGTCAGTATTTTATAAGTATATAATATTTATAATTTTTGTAAAAATTTAATATAAAATACGGACTACACAGAGTTTCATTTCCCGTTATAAGTGGTTTTAATGTTATTAAACCATGAAGTTTACCAAAGTTTAATACAGAAAGGATTTTAAGTACCTATATCGTCTTACCAGGCCCAAGCAAGGCCGAGTTTGTGTTGGGTTTTTCCCAAAAACTAATATTTTTCCTCTATTCAGTATTTTAGTGCGTTTTAAATTGGTGACAAATAAGAACTAGGACCCGCGACCCGTGCACCCACCGGCTTCACCCACCGGTAGGTGTAAGGGTAATTCCTGTTTATCCGTGTACCCACTGCGATATGGTTGGAATTAATTATCGATGAAAAATTTAAACTGTTGCAAACAATCTACAGGCAATGCTAATGCGCTGCGCCAGACAAGCACTCCGGTGACCCGAGAGCTCGTCTTGTCTGGCGCAGCGCATTAGCATTGCGTGACCCGAGCCGGGTCACGCGTCGCTTCGACCAGACGCTTAGATAATTTTTGAGAGCCTCGGTACTCCCCAGACCCAGGGGCTCGACTCCATTTGAAGCAAATGCGTAGGCGTGGTGACAAATTGGTGACCAATTTTTTTTTTACTCTTATTACTGTCATTCTGGAACTAAAATAATGGTCACGTTTAGGGTTTAAAATTAATACGTTATTGGTACGACTTAGAAACTAGGATAAACCTGTATGTTAGACACCTGCTTCCTCAAGTTCTTTACATGAAAATTTTTTAAAAATCAAAAACCATGCTTCAATAGCTAGCTTATCAATCTCCTCATGAAGTGATAGTTGTCAAAATACTTCATTATATAACCCAAAACCACAAACCTAATTCACAGTAGTCTCGATTGCGCGGAGCCGCAGAGGTAACCGCACGGCGCGGGCGCACAAATTACGTGTTATTTCGTACTAAATCATTTATTATTATAGTTTAGGACTTAAGTATTGTTATGAAAAGTCCTAGTTTTGCTGCTTGATGACCGTGATAAGCTTTGGGTCTTCTTTTTTCCATGAATATAAACCCTAAACCAAGTATTCATATCAGTGGAAACTGGAAAGAGAAGAGAAGAAAGGTAGACTCTACCATCAAATGGAAATTTAAAGTTGATTTAAATCTGCAGTGTGTTTGGATATTGTAAACAAGTTTATTTTGTATTAATTGGCACCTAATTCATTAGTTTTACCTTATTAAACTGTAGGCACTACTAAATATGAGCACAAAGCTGTAATGGACATAGGAAATTATAGGTAAAGTACCTAAGTACTTGCCAAAATACACGTAGTTACAAACGTAAGCTTGGCAATTATGGCACAATACCTAATTGTACTGTAGGTACTTAATTGAAAAATAAATATAAGTATTTAATTTATATTTATTAAATAGGTAATCAATGGTCAAGAGATGATAATAAAGCACTAGGTACTAAATCAAATGGATATGATAAAATTAATAAAAATACTTTTACATTTAATTTATTATTGCTTATAATTTAAACTGGCCGTTGATTTTGGTCATTTTTATGCAAAATATCCCCAGATTTTTTTTTATTGAGTAACGGCTCAGATAGATTTCGGCTTATATACATTTAATGCAATTACCTTTATTTCAATACTGCATTAGGGACCCTCTTATATCATAACTTTAAATATTTTCTATTACTTACTTAATTTAAACAAATAAAAGAAGCAAATAGAAGGTTAGGTGCATGCAACAAACAAATGTTATATGTGTGTCCCACATACTGTACCTACATAGATATCATTCTGGTTTCTCACGGTTATTACATAAAGGTTATTTTTGTATGAACTGCCACTATTTTAAGAATGTTTTGTGACCTTATTTTTGAACCTCTCAAACTTTATTTTGTCTCAGTTTTAGAATATAAATGATAATAAAAGAGGCCTTCTAAACAATTTATTATAGGTACCTATTATTTACTTACTTAGGTATCGAAAATACATGTCATTGTAGTAATCTGTAATCTTTATGAATAAAAAAATGTGTTTTTGTATGCATCTAATTAGTAATTATTAACAAAACAAGTACAAAGTAAATTTAGTACTAATGTAAACATAATTATATTCCCACATTCCCCATTAACCTCAAAGTGGGGATCGTAAAACAAAATGGCGCCACTGACCTCAACATCCCATACTGACCTTTCATGATCTCCACAAAACAATCTACCAAATTTTAATATCTCCCAAAATAAACAATACAACATCGTTAGTAAATTCACAAACTTATCACAAGGATTATGTCATTCACAAACACTTACTATACCTACACAATGCAATAGAACCTTAACTACATAATAGCAAGGTCTAATTTGATAATTACTGGAATCTACGGAAACTCGGAAAGCCTTTGCTAAGATTCCGAAGGATATGCAAGACAATACGTTCGTTGCATGGGAAGTGAGTGGATGGGGAATGCAGCCTTGCCTACGATGGACTTATCTACGATACGTAGGATGTGAACATTCTTGAAGACATTCTGATTACAAGTACTAAGCCAATAATAGCCGTCGGCTTAGACTTAGAATTTGCACCACCCCAACTCTTCCCGCGGGTGTCGTAAGAGGCGACAGGTGTCCAAGGGACATCCACCGGGGGCGGGCAGCAGCGCCTTCCGCGCTGCTGCCCGCCCTTTAGTCCTATCAAAAGCTAGAGTTAGTCCTATCAAAAGCTAGAGTTAGTCCTATCAAAAGCTAGAGTTAGTCCTATCAAAAGCTAGAGTTAGTCCTATCAAAAGCTAGAGTTAGTCCTATCAAAAGCTAGAGTTCAAGGTTTCAAATGAAAATTAAACTTGGTACTGAAGAGTTAAACTTAAAAATAAGTACTAAAGAAGAGGTTTGAAAAAATACTTAAACCTATTCTACGTAAAACTAGGTCAACTAAAACAAGTTAGCTAGATTGAACCAAGCTTAGTTGAGTGAAAATTGTACAGGAATCTAAAGATTGCCGTTCATTACTAGATTACCCACTTCCATCCACATTAACTTCATTAGTACATTACCGATTACCAAGCTTATTTAATTAAATTGCATACTTTACACTAATCGTTTTCTCGTCGGTATTAGGAAATCAGACAAACTCAGGGTTCAACCATACTGCGAGTCTTGCGCTTGCGCAGGCGCCTAGGGCGGGCGCGTGTGCACAACAATGTGGACCTGTTCCAGCCCCGTGGCAGAACGCACGAAATGCGACTTATTTGGTTGTTTACTCCAAAATGTTGACGCACGAAATGCAACTAATCCATCTATGGTATTACTTGTTAAAGCTACTCATACGTACTCGACGCACGAGATGCAACAAAAGGTTTAGGTATTTTTTTCGCCGGGTAGCAGAACGCACGAAATGCGAATTATTTGATTGTTTACTCCAAAATGTCGACGCACGAAATGCAACTAATCCGCCACCAACCGCGCGCTGCGTAGTAACAAATACTACTACCACCTGGTCACACCTAAACACAAGCTAAAAAAATCTGAGAGGTCAGTATATATTATGGGTCCTTCAATATATAATCGGCTGCCTGACTGGATCCGAAATGCAGCTTACAATAACTATTTTTATGAGGAAATTAAGAAAGTGGCTTATTGAATTGGTTCTATATGACATAAATGAATTTTATAATTTGCCCTTATCATAGCGATAATATTATTTTTGAGGTGTAGCAATAAAACAGAGGTTCAGAGCCAACTGCCGGTAGGCATTTATTTGTGAACGGCGACGTACAGATCTACCCGCAATTATGGGTATTAAATTATCTACTCGATACACAACAATTTTTATATTTAATATGATGGATGAGTCATGTAATATTGGTATTATGAAAGTATGCCGAACGACTCTGCAATGACCATTTCAATGGGAGTTAATAAATGTGCAGGATTTTGCGGGTAGTGTCAAAAATGTTTTGGATATCTTACTAAATCTAGGAATTCTTTGTGATTTTCTTTGATTAGGTACCTAATTTTAATACTTTTGTTCAACTACACATACTTTTATATTAACATGTATTTATATTACTTCCTTACTTAGTAGGTAGGTACCAAAATTGTTTGACTGCTCGAAGATTTATTTACTTAATGTACTTAACTTTAAGATGTTTTTCTCAGGTAAGTGAAATGTATTTCTTTTTGAGAAAATAAATATTCCTTAAACCTAAGTCTGTATCTGTATCTGTATCTGTGCTTACTCGCTTATGTCCGTCGCGCTAGGCGGTGCTGGCCTTAGTCACTTCAGTGTGAACGCAAACGGCGGTTTCATATGTTTGATAATTCGCGCCTGCGCTGGCCTCGCAGTATGGTTGAAGCCTATGGTCGAAATTAACATTGCAAGTAATGCCTGCCTACCTCTCGACAGCTGTACCACTAGCCTATGCCTACGTTATTACCTGTTTAAGGGTATAATGTTGTTTTCTTTAAGTAAAACTGATTCTTATTTCTTTATTATTATTATTTTTATTGTGTCTCCTCAACCTCCTCCACCTCAACAGCCTGTATTGTTCCACTACTGGACGCGTATTATTATTGTGTCAAGCATAGTGTTATTTTTGACGTGACAACGTCTTATAATTCGATAGAGCCGGCTGCAACAATGAAAAAACATGACGTCATGCGGCGTTACCTCGCTCTGAGGCGTTCCATGTAAGGCTTGAAGTGCAAGCGAGAGCGCTCGACATCCGTCTCTCTCCTACTTGAGTGAGCGATGCGTCTGCGTTGTCACGTTCAACTATCGTCAGTAAACCGACTTTACAGACAACCACTTTTTTCGTGTGTTTTTTTAAATTTTGTCTATAGAGTCGTCCGTTTTTCTGTTATTATTGTATTAACTTTACATTATTGTAACGACTTCGTTCTTCTTTGCTATTATGATGATGAATCATGCTTTCCGATCCACGGGGGTGTAACGGTGGTTCTGCGCTTGACTTCCAGAAACTCGGGGAAGTATTGGGTCTCGGGAATTAGTAAAAATTTTGGACTCAGTCAGTGACTCTACACAAATAGAGTCGGTAGCATATTCACTTGTTATGTTTTTAGACATTTATTCACAAAGAAAATTATACTAGTATTTACAATTGAAACAATTGAGCTAACTGCCGACTGTTGCAAACAGTCTACAGATAGCTCAACTGATCCATATCAACACCAGTCGGAAGCGTCCCCAAGACGCTGGCTGCATTGCCACGCTGTATGGCAATGCTGATACGCTGTGCCAGATATTCACCAGCTCTCGGGTCACGCGTCGCTTTGACCAGACGCTCAGATAGTTTTTTGAAAACCCGAAGAGCCTCGGTACCCCACGGACCTAGGGTCTCGACTCCAAGGGGAGCAAATGTGTAGGCTCTGTCGAGACCTGCATATTTGCGCCTCTTGAGATCTTCGGCCAAATCTGCCGCCGCACCCGTCGTCACGGATGTCCTCGGAAGATGGGAAGGCGCAAGTGTGTCGACGCATGTAGCGTCCCACACAATGGGCCTCCCCAACTCCCATGGGACTAGTGTCATACCGTCGTACATACTTGTTATGTTACCCGACCACAAGACCAAGTGTTAAGTTGTGGGGCACGCGCATTTCATCGAGGTCTGCATAATGTATTTCCGATGGGTTTTTAATAAGTAATAATACCAAAGATGAATTGACATAGCTACAAGATTCAAAATTAAATACCATCAGAAACTACTCGGCAACTCAAACCAATCAACAACTGCCGGAAGACATTTTTATTTATCACATTGCCTACGATTGTTTTAATATTAGCTACAGGCGCTCATAGATTCTTTATTTTCTCAAAGAACATGGCTACAGTCCACTTAAATGAGAAAAACAAAACTTGTACTATTGTCCCTAAGTATAATTATGTATAGGCACTGAGATTTATATTTTAGCACGAGTGTGCTTGCCTAATAACATAATGTACTAATCTACTAAAATCTAACACACCTAGGAAAGGAACAAAACCTAGGTATTCGGTATTTGTCCTAGCACGCACATAGAAAACCCACTATATGTATACCTTGTCTTACATTACGTACCTACCACATATGAACCTTGTGGCTTTAAATTGGCTTCCTCGACAACAGTGTCCAGTCTGCCTATAAGCTCTTTTTAGTTTGACAAAGGTACTGGTATCAACAGTAATATGGTAGAATATTAATGAGGTATCTATACAGGGTGCCACGGAAAGAGTTCAGCCGAAAGGGTGATTCTGGACATCGAGGGGGTCAACGCTTTTCTACGATTTTTTGAATGTAGAACATTTTTTTCCTTTGTTTGATAAAAATTGAGACGTGATTTCTTCATATTACTTTTACGTGTAGTTTTACATTGATATATTTTTTTTTATTTCACAGGATTTACATAACATTTTTGTCATAATTTCATGACAAAACACTGGTTTTGTTGAACTAACAAGCTAAAAATATTTGTGAAATAGTTTGTAATGTTATATACTTAATGCAAGAGAGCGTGTAAAAGAACACGAATAGGAAGAAAAAACTTTATTTGATGTAAAAAATATAAATAAAATATCGAAGTTCCAATATTTTATTTATTTTTTTATTCACAAATTCGGTTCGGTTCAATTCGGGATCCAGAATCACCCCCTTTCGGCTTAGTAAACCCTTTCCGTGGCACCCTGTTGTATATATACTATAAGGACTACAGAGGCAGCATTCCTCGTTTTTGTTGTAAGGTTGCTCAAGGAAAACCAGTGTGGGTTTATTTTGGTGATAACCGATGTGAACGGCCTGGTAGCATTGTTTCCTGAACTTTTAACAACAATTCGTTTTGTTAATGAATGTTTTCTTTAAAATAATTTTTTTTTTACCACACAGCGGGGCAATGCAGCCAGCGTCTTGGAGATGGAGATTTCGACTGGGATTGTGTAATATGGATTGCAACAATCTGCAGTTAGCTCAATTGTTTCAATCGTTAATACTCGTTCTAATTTGTTTCAATTCATTCACTCATTGTGATTTTATTTGTTAATAAGGAACTATCGGATGTACCTATACCACTATATTTATAATCATTCAACAAAGCCTATTATCAGAATACTGCTCTACTTTAACTACCGTGATCTCAGTAAAGAACAAGTTACTTGTAAAGCTCGTGGTCGTGATAACCTTCATCTTTATTCAAGAGTCGACGACTGGCAACAAGCCAGTATTGTAGATGCCAATCTATTTATCATACTAGCTGCCAAAGCTGATAAAATATCCGCTAGTTAAAATGATTACACGTTGGACTCCAAACCACGAACTATTTCATTCTAGGAGCAAGCTGTGTGGTGCCGGCTTAGAATTGACACCACCCCAATTCTTCCCGCGGGTGCCGTCAGAGGCGACTAAGGGATATCTACCGGGAGCGGGCAGCAGTGCCCCCTGCAAAACAATTCTACCACCGAACTGCGATCCCCAGCTCGCATACTCAGCGTGGGAATTATGGGCACTACCTCCATGAGATAAAAGTCAATAAGGCGCTTATCAGGGGGAGGCCGACGTCCAGCAGTGGACCGATATAGGCTTCTGAGGTGAAGAGGTGAAGAGCAAGCATCCAGAAATTAGCTACTAGAATCTTTCATTTCAATGCACTTGGCCATTTTTCGGAGCTCATATCTAGACAACGATTGGGAATAGGTGAAAAGTGTACCTATAGAACCAACGTTGTAATTTTTGTATCAATCTTTATTATGTAGTATGATAAAATTTGCAATGACGCATCGATGAGGAGATGTAGGGAAAAACTAAAACGGGACCTTTGTGTGTGGGTAAGGATTTTGTATGTTTGTCTTCTGTGTAATCATAAGACAGAAGACAAACATACAAAAATTATTTCAAAATTTTACTTCGGAACTTTGTTTAGATTAGACTCTAATCTAAACAAAGTTCCGAAGTAAAATTTTCTGCTTTCGACTTGTTCACCCAACCCCCTCTTTTGAGAACTCATGGACTGGACTAAAAACACTAGCGAATAAAGGGATTTGTAAGCAGTTCATCCAAAAAGCGATTCGTCCAAATCAAGTTTCGTCCAATAAGCGGTTCGTCAAGAATTACAATTTTTGGTGCAGTGAAGAAGCTTGCAAACTCCATGATGAAACTTAGGTGGATGGGTCTCTGCTACATCCGGGCAGAAACGGAAAAGCTCTTTTGCATGAGTTTATCATATTTGGTCAAAAATTAGAAATGTAGAATTATAGAACGACTGACTCTCTCTCAGTTTAGCTCAAATTTTCCACAGCAAGTTGAGACAAACATTGAAAGCTTTTTATTTCCAAACTGCCTCTCCGTTATTAATCTCACAATATCGCGTTTATAGACGGTTCAATTTGATTGCAATTTATCCGTCTATTGAATGGATATTTGCAAAACTGTCTCTGAATCACGCAATTATGTCTGCTTGCAGATTTCAGTGACGTAATTTGAACTTTGTTAAATGTCCCACTTTGGTATTTTTAAATATTATGTAATGTGACAGTGATATTTGTTCTTTAATATTAAACAGAGGAAGTAAATATTAGGACCTGTCTTGTTATTGATATTGGTAAGTGCTTATGAGGCTACGTAATTAATAAATTGTTTAATTATGAAACCTACGGTGATTTTGTTCATTTTCAGATTTGAAGTAGGCACATGCGAAAATTATGAGTTTGCGAAATTATAGCCTGTTATTTCAACAACAACCCACGCTCCAACTGCATTCTTTTTACATGGACTGTACTACGGAATTCCGAAACTCGAAATACCGGTGAACAGTTTCTGTATCCAGAAAGTAAAGGAAGCCGCATACCGAAAATCAGAAAGCACATGAGCCCGAATAACGGAATACCAGAGCACACAACTTCAAAAAGCTTCAGACCGACGACCGCTCACGACCGATAATTAATGATAATTGGTGATTTTATCGGGTATTTATCACGTACCTTTGTTATTATTTCCCCTACGTTTCTACTGCGTTACATTACACCGATCGTGGTCGCGGGGCGACGTTTAAAAAGTTGAAAATTAATGAGTTCTCAAGTAACTATAGGTATTTTACAATTGTAAACATTAATAAATCATCTATCTATAATATTACTTCGGGTATTCCACAGTATATTCATGCCATTGCATGCAATAAGAGGAAAAAATTACTCTAGGCAGCAAGTATCCTGACACAGATGTTTTTCGAAGACAGAAGAGATTCTGTCCCATAAACAGCTTCCAATACCTGACGATCTGTGTCATGATTACGCAATGAAAGTGAAAACATCTCGTATGTCGAATAGGTACCTACCTACCTACCACTTCGTACCTACCTACCTTGCGGTTGACATTGCGAGAGGTGGTAAAGGCCACCCGCTGGTATGCAGTATCTACCATTCTACTTGAGACCTAGAGACGTAGAGACAGCTTGATATTATTAGTTGGAAGACTTTTCTGGGATCCTTAGCTCAAAAAGCTTAAATAAGGTAACTTATATTTTATTTATCTATTGTTTCAGTAGTCTCCAAATGGTTAGGCATTCATATTATAGCACTCATAAAGGCGCTATTCATTACTACTGCTAAAAATTTCCAGTTAGTTGTAAACTGTAGGCTTAATTAAGTAAGTTATCTAATAAGTTTAACATATTAAATTTTCATAAAAAAAAAATGGGTACCTCAAGTCTCGTTAGGGTATTTTAATCATTGCTCATTTCTTATCCCCTTAGCGGGCAAGGGACCGGTAGGTATCTGGTTTCATTAACAAGGTCTCCATACATCCAAGAGAAGTCTTCCAACAAATTTTTTCAAGATGTACGGGGCCATGCAAAAATACTCTGCGAAATTCGCTTAATCATTTCGTTGGCACTTTTACTAAAAATGACTGGTTGACCTGAAAACCCTACAGATGACTAGCGAATCACACTTTTTGGATAAAAATTTAGTACCGTTGGAAAGGTGACGAACCTGAGAATTAAACTTAGGGTAGAATAAATTATTCAAACACCGTAGTTTTTTTATTATTTTATCATAATTTTTTTCGTAAAGTTATTTTTTAGTAAGTTTCTTATTTTTCGATCCTAGTTTGAGGGAAGTTCTGACGTATATTAATCACAAATGTTTATGACTACCAACAAATATTAAAAAAATATTGCATTGAAAAGAAAAGAGAAAGTTACGAATGCTTGAAGGTCAAATTTTGGAAAAATCTCAATAAAGTTTGTGTTTTTAAAATTGACATCACCAAAACTATAAAACTTTAGTAAGGGAAAGTAAGGTGCAATAATTAGCAATGGACCTCCTCTATTTGCGAATTCGCTATGGCGGCGGGTTGAGTTCCAGTCACCCTGTATACCTACTAGTTAGTTAAGGTACACAGAAAATAACATTGTGTGGGACGCTACATGCGTCGACACACTTGCGCCTTCCCATCTTCCGAGGACATCTGTGAGGGCGGATGCGGCTACAGATTTGGCCGAAGATCTCAAGAGGCGCAAATATCCGGGTCCCGACAGAGCCTACACATTTGCTCCCCTTGTAGTCGAGACCGTCCGTCAGGTACCGAGGCTCTTCAGGTATTTAAAAAAGTATCTGAGCATCTGGTCGAAACGAAGCGTGACCCGAGAGCTGGTGAGTATCTGGCGCAGCGCATCAGCATTGCCATACAGCCGGGCAATGCAGCCAGCGTCTTGGGGACGCTTCCGACTGGTATTGATAATTTGATATGGATCAGTTAAGCTACCTGTAGATTGTTGTCAGTCTGCAGTTAGCTCAATTTCAAATGTAAATACTAGTTGTACCTAATTTATTTCTATTAGTTGATTGTAATTTTCCTTGTGAATAAATATTTTACGTTATTCCTTAGTACAGTCACGTGCGTGAAGCTGTCGCCAAAAGCTAGTGTACCTATGTTTAGTATTAGCAGCGACTACTTTCGCTCTTCGTTAAGGTCAGCTGTAAGACTGGAAAGTATAGAAAAAGGTACTTTATCAAAGTACCTATTTACCTTCTAGCCTCTGGTTCTTCAAACAGGTTCAGTGGAAACATGATAAATAAATGCTTAGTTATATGAATTGTACAATATTGCCAAGATTAAACTGACGGCATCAGATAACAGACAGCTCGCGGGCCACTCGTTTGTAGCTTGTGGGATGTCATTTTTTCACTGTAAGATGTATCTAAAAATGTTGTGCGTTTGCGGTGTTGGATCGAGACCATTTTCAAAACTCATTTAATTTTTCCCTGGACTTATTCAGATTTATTGCTTTCTGTAATTTTATGGACCTACACCTGAGAGTGATTGAAAGTAGAATAAAGGCGTAAAGTATTTAGGTGGCTGCTGTGCGGTGCCGGCTTAGAATTTGCACCACCCCAACTCTTACCCCGGGTGTCGTAAGAGGCGACTAAGGGATATCCTCCCGATGGGCAGCAGCGCCCCCTGCAAAACAATTTTTTCACCAAACTGCGATTCGATTCCCGCATGCCTAGCTTGGGGATTATGGGCACTACCCCCCTGAGATATAAGCCAATAAGGCGCTTATCAGGGGGAGGCCTGCGTCCAGCAGTGGACTAATATGGTTGTTCAGGTGAGGTGAGGTATTCAGATTGCAGCCAATGAAGCTGAAGCTTCGAATAAAGTCTGCGCGAGTCACACAATGAATATCATAAATAGACTAACCGAATATAATAATAGACCTACTAAACAAATACCTAAATGTAATATGTTCCGGCTTCGTGTAGGAATTTCACGTCTACCAATAAAAACAGCAAAACTGTAGAATGCCGTGCCCATTCTCTTGTAAAATAAGTAAAACAACAGGAGACAAGACGGGTAACTGGTACCCAACCATGTTTGTACCTACATGCAACAACAATGGGTTAGTTAACCGTGAGTTAACCCTTGAAAGACGACGCGTGTGTCTGGCTAAAGCAATTTATGCTGGCAGCACTTTAGACAATCGATTTTTATTTAGTGAAGTCTGAATAGCACTTTTCTTAATCAGTTTTCAAGAGTCTAATAAGGCCTTTCCCTGCTGCCAAGCAAGGTAACAGGCACCTACATAACACTATCACATCGTAGTCCTATAACTAGATCATTCATATTCACAGCTCGGTCGTGGGTAACTTTTCGTGGATCAAATACAAAGCGGAGCGGTTTGACTCATGCAGCGCGTTGAACTCTCTTGGGAGTTTGTTTGAGGAAATATTATTTAATCAAATACAATATTCTTTGCACGTGGGGCTTTTATGCGGATACGAGCTTCTGAATAAGTACAGTAAAGTACCTGTAGATTCTTTGCAACCGTCTGCAGTTAGCTCAATTGTAAAGTGTGTTGTTGTTTCAATTGTAAATACCTACTAGTTGTAATTTATTTGAGTAGGTATATTAGTTGATTGTAATTTTCTCTGTGAATAAAGAGTCTGTAAAGTACTCAAATTGAAAAATGACCATTATTTAATTACCTACATAATCTTCTACTAACTAGTCTTTCTTTTAATTAATATTTATTCATTAAAGAATTACAATCAAATAATAGAAATAAATTGGAACTGGTGTTTACAATTAAAACAGTTGAGTTAATTTCAGACTGTTGCAAACAATCTGCAGGTAGCTCAACTGATCCATATCAATACCAGTCGGAAGCGTCTCCAAGACGTTGCCTGCATTGCCCCGCTGACACAGAGGGGCAATGCAGGCAGCGTCTTGGGGATCGCATCAGCATTGCCTGCAATGCTGATGACGTTGCGCCAGATACTCACCAGCTTCCGGGTCGCGCTTCGACATACGCTCAGATATTTTTTTAACAACCCGAAGAGCCTCTGTTCTGTACCCTACAGACCTAGGGTCTCGACTCCAAGGGGAGCAAATGTGTAGGCTCTGTCGAGACCTGCATATTTGCGCCTCTTGAGATCCTCGGCCAAATCTGCCGGCGCACCTGCCCTCACGGATGTCCTCGTAAGATGGGAAGGCGCAAGTGTGTTTCTTTCTAACTTTATCGTCAAAAGATTAGAGTTGATTGCCAACTGGTTTTCCTCTATTAGACCGATGATTGTTGAAAATTGATAAATTCACGTGGGTGGGCCCATACCACATTAAAATCTAACAGGCAGGCGAAGAAACCTTTTCATCGTCTTGATCTAAAATCGAAGCGGCCGTAGGTAATTTAAAATATCACTTTATTTTAATGTCAAAGAATGTGACTTTTTCGGAGTTAAGGTAAGTACTCTATTAAATCTACGGAAGTAAAGAAATTTAGATCATGATCATAATTATTAAAATTTTAAGTTTCTTATAAAAATACTGTACAATTGCATACTTTTTCATACATTTTTATAATCTTTGTGACTATAAATCGTGCGAGCCACAAGCGCGGCTTGCGCGTTGATGTCTTTTGTATTGTATGGGAGTATTGACTTCGCTCCTACGCAGGTATTCAGTGAAAACGGCTAAGGAAATATGTACATGTATTTTATTGCCATGACTATAAAATATGTTTATGTTTTAAATATGTTGTTTATTTTTATGCATAATCATAGGTTTTCTGTAATTAAATTATTGCTTACTAAATTGCTTCCCTCAACAGCCTATATTGGGCACAGGCCTCCCCCTGTTAAGCGCTCCGTTGGCTTCTATCTCAGGGGGGTAATGCCCACAATCCCCACACTGGGCATGCGGGTTGGGGGTAGAATGTTCTGCAGGAAACTGTAAGTACTAAATTGTACTAAACTACACTAACTTGCACTAAATTGCTTACTTTAATTAAATTATTTGTTTTAAGTTTGGTAAAAAAAAAGATAAAAATGTTTATTTCGTCTTAAGTAACACAACAACATTTCTAAATAAATGTACTTACAGGTTTAGTGTTCAGATACCTGATGTGTGAAAAAGACCCATTCTAAGGCGTTGCTAGTGAGTTCCTCGGTCTTGCTAAGTCGAAACTTGTATTAAGAAGCGAGGGCTCCCGCTCTGGCTAACAAATGGTTTTTGACGTGACAACGTCTTATAATTCGATAGAGCCGGCTGCACGCACGAAAAAACATGACGTCATGCGGCGTTACCTCGCTATGACGTCATGCGGCGTTACCTCGCTCTGAGGCGTTCCATGTAAGGCTTGAAGTGCAAGCGAGAGCGCTCGACATCCGTCTCTCTCCTACTTGAGTGAGCGATGCGTCTGCGTGGACAGCTGCTATACTATAGTACATTTACATGTTTTGATCGAGTATCAAATGCTACCATTCCATCAGTATTTTCTTAAGACGTTGTCACGTTCAACTATCGTCAGTAAACCGACTTTACAGACAACCAATTTTTTTTCTCACAATGGTGTATATTGAAAGTAACAACATTATACTAAGTTAAATCTAGTAAGATTAAACACATAAGACACACTTTTAAGTTTGGTGCTGTTTGGTGCGTGTTCATAACCACACGACAAGAGCGCGATCACGGGCACCAATAAAAAAAGAAAACCCCTAACGGACATCGATTTTGTCTCTGGTAGGAACCGATAAAAATAAATCGATGAGAACGGTATGTTTCTGTCAGAGACAATCGATGCTTACCGATCCTTAGCAAAGTCCGTGTGTAAAAATAACTTGTAGGATATTCAACATCTGCACACGCCATTGTAGGCAAAACACGTTGTTTAATTTAAACACTCTCACTTTCTGAACATAGCCGTGTACCTAGTACTGGGGCTTTTTAGCTAATAATAAAATAAATAAATAAATAAAATTATTTTATGTCGGACTACAGTGATCCATCCATAATTTGTTAGTAATTTTTATGCTAAAGATCTCATTAAATAACTGTTAGTATATTCTTAAGGCACCTACTAAAATTGGATTAAATTAAATTATACATAAATTAAATCACATTATTGAATTGAATCAAATTAAGTTAAGCTAAATTTAATCAAAATACGTTCCGCACACATTTCCGTTCCTTTGTCATTTTCATTTTGCTAAGCTTTGCTGTTTTCGTTATTCTGTCAATTCAAAATATCTTCACTAATAACATTATTGAAGTGAAGAGACGGAATTCTCGAGGGAATGTTTGCTTCAAGGACAAGAGCCCATTCTGTACTACTTAGTATTCTATGACGGTCAAAGAGTTGTGTACAGATGGGCTAATTGTGTGTAGGTGGGGCATAATGTTAGGGTATTACGAGGCCCACGTATGATTGTATGTTTGATTTGATTGTATCACAAAGAAGGTTCTATGTTGCTGTAATAGTACTGATTATAATGTAATTATTTAATCTTTAAGTTTACAATCATAATAATTATAAGATATCATAGTTTTATAGGACTTTATTCAGGTAATCAATGATAAGTTCAATTTTAATAGTTTCTAATCTTAACCTTGCCTTAGGTTTCAACCATACTGTGAGCCTAGAGCGGGTGGGCGCGACGGGGCGGGCATGATCAAACATATGAAACCGCCGTTTGCGTTCATACTAAGTGACTAACGCGGGCGCCTAGCGGGACGGGCTTGAGCGAAAATAGTGAACCATGAGCATATTAAATACCTATTACTTAGGTAGATCCATCTAATGATAACTTATAACTTTTATAAGCCACGTTTGAAGCAATAAATAATAACGTAGGTACCTATGTTTTAATCTTGAACCAATTAGAATCACTACCAACCCATAATTCAAAGGTGGTAACTCGCTCAAAAACTAATAAATTACATAAATTAAGATTGTAACCGGCATTAAAGCGATACGTTACATAAACTAATTCCATTCGCGTCCAAATTACACGCCTGCGATGGATGGTTGATGGTAACTAGACCGTGACGTCATATCTATGACTTTCCAGATGTAATCTCACCGGATATGTTTCATTTTTACACATCATTTATTGATTTAAGTTATATTAGCTACTAATTTCTGGATGCGACTATGCACGCATTTTTCCGGGATAGTGATTTAAATGTTGTTCCAGGAATAAGGATACCACAACAAAATTCAGTCAACATGTTTTCAGAAACATAAAAAAAATACTCAATCTCAACTGCGGGCTGGGGATCACATTTAGGTGGTAAAATTGTTGCAGGAGGTGGTGGTCCCCGCCTCCCAGTGTATATCCCTATGGTTTATATCTTACGACACCCGCGGGAAGAGTTGAGGTGGTGCAAATTCTAAGCCGACACCACTCGGCCAAAAAAAATACCTAGACGTTATAAAATAAACATTTTGAAAGCGGTCTAATACTTAGATAATATTCACAACTACTGTGCATTTAAAAAAAAATTGTGATCACATTTTGTAGAGTTACCAATATCGAAGAAATCGTTCATTTCGTTCTGTCTATTAATCTTTGACAATCGTACCTAGAAGTCCTATAAGGACGTAGGCACATAATAAATACCTACATGATCTTAGTGAATGTAAAGACTTATCGTAAAATAGTCATAAAACCAAGTATTTTGGTTTAGGTGAAGGTTTATCGAATTAAACCATCAAAGTTTATATGAGCATTCAATGCCAGTAGCACATGAACGGATGGGTAAATCATAGATATGGGTAAATTGGGTAATTGCACCTTACTCGAAGGTATTTACATGGCCTTAAGTTAGGTAAATTAAAATCCTCGAGTACCATTTTAATTGTTTACAAGAAGTTGCCTTCAAATGCAAGCCTTCATCGTTTCCATTGGTAGGTACATAGATTTATAATTTATTTGCCACCACAATACACAGAATATAAATTAACAATTTTGGTACATCTATCTTAAAATATCGAATTTCATAACAAATATGCGTAAAGGGGTTCGAACATTTTGGGCCTAACATCGGCTAACAAACTGTTTTTTGTTTTCAAAATCACCGCGCAAAATAAAATTTGTTTTTTCTGGATTATGAACACCATAGCTTGAAATGAAATAGGTAAGTATAATACTATTAAGATAAGTCAGAAAATAAACCTCTCACGCCATATTTCCGTATCCAGAACATTTGCCCATCGTGTGAGGTTTTAACGTGATGAGCGATGAAGCCCTGTATCTTGGCTCCTAGGGAATTTCAAACCGACATAACTACTTGAGACAGACCCACGTTTATTGTTTATTTGCTTATTTAATGTACGTTGTCGGGTCTCGAAGACATCAGAAGAATGAGCTCTACCACATAGAGCAATAAACTATCTAGTGAAATAACGCCACACTCCTGCCTTTTTTACAGTCGATGATTTTGTGGGAGGTAAACCAAATCGCCGTGTGGCGACGTAAGAATTGACCTTCGAACGCACCCCGTGGATGTCTAGAGAGCCGACTACCTACCAGAGGAAGGGCAGCCGCTTCCGCAGGTGTATTTTAAACACCTCAACTGAGATCACTAATCCGCCCGCCTAGCATGGTGAGAAATTGAGAATGGCAATACCTCTTTTGTTTTAGAGGTGTGTTCATAATGTGTGCTGACTTGCTGAGGAGGTAAACCTCTTTTGATAAGTATTTCGATATTTTTACGAAATAAGTTTGACCAATCGAACTCGAAATTCAAAACCGGCAATACATATTTTAATCTAGAGATGGGTACTCTTTATTCCTCAAAGTGAAAGTATTCACCTATTCCGGATCCGCCATCGGATCCGATTCCTCATAATGTTTCCTTATTCCTCTTAATGATTCCTTATTCATTTGATTAATTTACTCTGTACTATTCCGTACAGTCAACCGGTTAAAAAACCGGTTGACGTTTTTAACAGGTTTGTCGAAACGTTAACTGTATTGCACCTAGTAGTGTTGACGCGTTAACGTCTAAAACGGTCAACTTGTGGCAAATCCTGTTGACGTTTTTAACTGGTTTGTCGAAACGTAAACTGTAGTGCCTTGTCATTCCGGCATTTTGCAAATTGTTTTTTACTTTTTTTACATTTGAACTACTTAGTATTATTTATTTACAATAAAACACTGTCCTTATTTGCCATAAATATCCTAAATTATCACTAACTTTCACTACCTATACATAAAAAAATAATTATTAAACTTGCGCGCAAAAAAAGCGTTGACCTCAACGTGTCACATAAACAAACTAATTAAACGAATGAAAATAATTTCCCTGTTTTTCTTGGTCAGTCAGAAGGCCGGCGCGCGGCGCACGGAGCGCTTAGCTCCCGGAATGAACAAACATACATTCATCTCTTTCACTCTCCAACAATCTTAAGCTGTCGACTACTGCGGCGTCTCGCTCGCTCGTGTACAACGTGTTTTACTTTTACCTAGCGGTTCGAAGCTCGTTCGTTCATTTTCGGATGGTGTTCGTTCGTAAGGTGTTTTTAAAGTTCAATCTTCCATGTAACTTGTCCGTCAACGAACGAGATAGTATATCAACGTCATAGTATGTCGTTGAATGAAATAATAAGTTGATTGAATCAACTTGTTTCGCGGAAAAGAGAAGACGGTTGATTCGTTTTGTCCGTCAACGAACGAGAATGTGTCAACGTCATAGTATGTCGTTCGTTGAATGAAATAATAAGTTGATTGAATCAACCTGTTTCGCGGAAAAGAGAAAACGGTTGATTCGTTAAATGTAGAAAAGCTGTTTTTTATAACAGTTCGTTGATTCAACGCTCACTCCTAGTTTGTGGCTCTTGGCGAAACAGAAAAGCACAATAGTATTTAAAACATTAGGTAGCTCTAAGTTAGTTAGTTAGTAGGTGCCTATTATGTAGGTACTTAGGAGTAAGACTTCCATAATAATTTGCTCTTTAGGATGGTCTAATAGCTCTTTTAGATAAATATAATAAATAACATAGGTACTAGGTACTTACCTACATGAGTTTCAAGAAGCATGTACTTACCTAGGTAAAGTTTAATTTACTTATCTGTAGGTAGGTACTACATTATTTTACATAAAGGCATCACGTTTTTTAAATTGTGTAGTTATATTAATAAAATAACAATGAATTTTATGAACCTACCTACCAGAAGGTGATTGATTTCCCTTCGTACTTTTGGCTCATACACAAAACTGCGAATCAGTGCGATGCGATTCCTCGTGACAAAAGCTAAGTCTAGATCGCAGGTTTTTGCGATGCGACCGTTGCATCGCAGTTTTGTGTACGAGCCGTTTAACAGGCTTAGGACTGTCAATCTAATAAATCAAGTTATTCTTGTTGTCTAAATTAAATATACCTAACCAAGAATGAACTCAAAGTTCAAAACAACCAAGCAAGCAAAAATCATACATAAACAAACATTCGAACGTGCTCTTCCTCTCCTTCGCACTAGTTTATGGAATCGTCCATCCATCTCGCTCTTGTTCGTTATCGCACCACAATGTTCCTTTCATTCATTCATTCAGTGAGCTCTCTCGCCCAGTGGCCGGTTGTTCCGCTCCGGAGCCGAAGCTCGGAGTCGGAGTCGTTAGCAATTGGGTGGAATAAATAAGTCCATCGTGTCCACGTGCGGAATCGACTCATTTTATTCACTTATTCCGGAGTTACCCATCGCTATTTTAATCTCAAGGATAACAAGAATTCCAATGGACGAGTAATTCTAATCGTGTTCGAATTTAAATTTTGAATTAATATAAAATTGAAACCCATATTTCGCGGGTCCTTCCCACCAATGCCATGTTTTTTCTCGACCAATGAATTGTTTTGAGCTTAGTTAGCGTTCATTTCTTATTGATTGAAGTTTTTATAAATAAAGAAAGGTAGGCAGTAATGGTATTCGATTACTTAGGTATTCTACTTAATAATTAATTTGTGGTGAAAAATTGAGATTGTAAGTGGAAATTCCAGTTTTTATATAAAAGGCAAACGTGTTATGGAATGCTGCTAAGCTTGAATAGGTCATTAGGTTTTTAAATTGTCATAGACTCTACTTAAAAATTATCAGATAAGTAGATTGTTAGTAAGTAAAGTAGATACTGAGCAAAATTTATTTTTAGACGGCAGTGAAGAAACATTTGTAATATAATAAACTCGAATAGATATGTAAAAGACCAGGGTGTGTAAAATACATCATGACCACAAAAAATATGTAGTAAGTTTTTTTTGTGGTCATGATAAACAGCGGAATCTGAGGCTATACGGTAAACCGGAGGTGACAGAGAACCGGTCTAAATCTCTGTCAGTCTGTTTGAATCTATCAAAGGGTTTCTTGATAAATAAAATGAAGGTAAGTAGTCTTTATCAAAGTCTGGCAGAGGTTTAAGCCTATAGATTTATACACCACTAACAAGTCAAATATAGTGATACTCTATTCCAAAACCATCATTGTTAACCTATATTTACGCAAATAAATACTATTTCATTTCATTTCATATACTTAAATGAAAAAACAGAAAAAAAGAAATATTATTTACCTACTAGGTAGAGTGTTAGAGTGGCACTAGCACATTAAAAAAAATACATGACATCGTAAAGTTAGCTTGTTAGTTGCTTTCTTGAAATTCCTAACACATTATCATGACAAAGAAGCTATGTCCATCTTACGCATAACGAAATAGAGAAATCCTCAGTATGAAATCGAGGGAAAACAGCTTAGACGCCGAGCGATTACTTAGAATAACTCGATAAGTAGGTATCGAATAGTTTCGATAAACAGTGACTAGTTTCGATTACTCAACGAATCCGGCTCCTTCGTATTTCGATCATTCGGATACACGCAATTAGATTCATATTTACGAACGAAATATGGTAATACAGACGTAACAACCTGTTTCGACACAATAAACTTTTGAAGACATGTTATACAGATGACTTTCGTTCTGTAATAAAAATGGTAACGCTTTTTTTAATTGAATAATTATTCGAATAACTCACCATTTTGAAATAATAATCGGCTCCCGTCCGAGCTATGTCCCCCATTTTATTGTACTGTGTGTAAAGTCTTTAGTCAATCACAAATAGTTTTCTCACATAATTCACAATCACAGAAATCCGGCACAATAATCAAGACACTGGCCAAAAACACGCACGAAAAAAAAGAAAAAATGGAAAATGACAGCTCGTTTGAAAATTCAAATTTACGTTTCGGCGGGAAACGTTACTTCGCGCAGGCTGCGCGCCAAAGACTGCCAAGATGGCGGAGTTTTTTGACGGTTCACACGAGCCGATTCACTTTCTACGACCTTACGTTGTGCGACTTGTTAGTAATTAAGCATGGAGATTTACGTAATAACGATGTAACCCATGGCAAAGTGTGATTTTACACGTAAATTAGGAGCCTTTACTTACATCTTAGATATCCACCTGTTGACAAGTTGTTACGTCTTCTTGTTAAGGGTTTCCTGCCTGACTAGAAGTGCGGGTTTGATTCTTACGTGCGTTTGCACATTGGTTTGAACATACATAGTAGGTAAGTATGTTTAATTAACCTAGATACTTATTTCGGTGTATTTTTCTATTGGCTCTACGTAAGCTCTACCAATTTTTCCTTTTATACCTACTTATCGTACCTATAAAAATTTAATTTTAATTAGATTTTGATTTTGTCGCATCGCATGAAATTAAATAATATGTTGAATATTATTTCATTTCATAGACTATACTCAGAAAAGGCGTGGCTGACCAGTAGTGACCTAGTCTGCGAGTAAGTAACCTAACCTAACATTCTTTACGAACTTTTTGTTTGAACCTGTTTCACGCATGATCTAGGACAGATTGAAGGCTATAATTTAAGCCTACCTAGCCGGTTGAATACCAAGGAGGTTCGTAATTAAATATTGTGCTTTCATAGTTCAATTTTGTCACTGATTTCATTCAATAGACAGAATGATAGTTATAGAAATAGGTGTGCGCACCGGGCACATGCCTTTTTCTAAATTCAAAAATCTTAAGAAAATATTAGAGTCTAATACCTATTTTCAAACTGAGCTGTGAGCTTTGTGTGGAGTCATAGAAGATGTACCTACAGCATTCTGACTGAGGGTAAGTCAGTCTTTAAGATCACATTAAAATTTGGAAACGCACTTTGAAGTAAATTTGTTAAAAATGGCATTTTTCAAAGCTTCTTAGCCGCTCCGCTTTGCACGGCGGCCTTCTTCTGTTTACAAGAACAAAATTTAAAAATTTTAAGAACCCCCCGTCAGATTTTCATGAAATCTTGAATCATGGCTAAGAACACTCGGGATAAAATTATCTATGACACAATAAAAACTAAACGAAAATCGGTTAATCCGTTTGGGAGCTACGATACCACAGACAGATACACAGACAGACACGTTAAACTTATAACACCCCTCTCTTTTTGCGTCGGGGGTTAAAAATGGTTTATGGTCCTAATTCCTACTTCCTATCCTAATCCCTAATATAAATGCGAAAGTTTGTGATATGTGAAAATTTTGGTAGGTAGGAGTACCTAGTATAGAGAGTACCTAGGATCTCCAAAACTACAGAACAGATCAATATGAAATTTGGCATACATTTAGAATATAGCCTAACTTAAACAATAGGCTACTTTTTAGGTCTTCGCCGCTCGATTAAGGATTTAAAGAAGGGTTTGATAATATAATATGTACATCACGTCCAAAGACAAACTAAAAGATATATAAAAAGTCCGTCTATGCAATGTTGTCTATTCATGTCAAAATAGTGATTGAATTTGTGACGGTGTCATATCTGCTTTGTAAAATATGAAAATTAAACAGAATGTTTGTCTTCAGCAAAGAAACGAAATAATTCAGTTAATTTCTAAAGGTACATTCTATGGATAATATAAATGCTTCCTATGTAAGAAGTCACAGATGTATTCGCTTTTTCCATGCAAATGTTTTTTCCGTTCACTGATGTGTCCTTTAGACGATCCGTTCAGACGAACGGATCGGGCTGAAATTTTGCATACAGGTAATTCTAATCGTGGAATCAAACATAGGCTACTTCTTATCCCATAAATCAGTTCCCATTGGATAGAAATCACTTTTAAACGTTTATAGAAACAACGCGTGCGAAGCCGCGGGCTTAAACTAGTTTACATATTGCTGATGATTTGATTTTGTTGTGATCTTAAGGGCGTATACAACCTCAAATTGCTTATTTTCAACAAGGCTTGAATAACCCGAAAATACCGGTATGAAAAGGTTAAGGGTATGACGTCATACCTTTATATTACGATATCCTTTATTGCTTATTTTCAACTCCGTCGGACCTCCATATCTTCCAAACTACTGAATATTTAACTTCGAAATTTATATATGGTAAAGTTCAGGACTTTTCTATCGATCATATGTTTCGAAAACACGATGCCATAAAATTTTCTCGATAGAAAAAAATCGCAAAGTTACCTCTAATTTTTTACTAAAACCCTAATTTCTCAATAAATACAGATGATACGATCTTGAGATTAAGCATAGTAATTGGACTAAGTATAAAGAACATTTTATATGTTGCCTTTTTTTCAATTAACTATTCTAATGTTTGTGGGGAGCAAATAACTACTAAAAACTTGATTTTTGGGATTACGCCGCTTTGCTCTGTCCCGCTCCTGTGAACGCGAAATCCTATGCCTATCCTCTTCACAATAACGAGGTAGGGTACCGCCTTAATTTTTGTGCTTTTTCTATACGCAATAGGCATGCCCCATAAAGAGGTAAGAAAATAGGTGGTAAGTACCTACACGCTGTGCAAACTTCCTTTATGCTAAAATGCTTACAGAAGATAAGGTACAAGTAAGAAGGATCTTAGTAAGATCTTAACGCGTTCAATGCCACCACGATTTTCATAATGTATTGCCGGATGCCGGGAACATTTCACAGTGGACTCGCTAGGGGAGTCGCCGGCACTGGAATACGAATTACGTGAACTCGAGAGGGGAGTCAGTGGCACTGGACGTGTTAACTATTGCAGAGAGTTTAGGTAGGTACCTAGTAGAAGCCAACCTTTATGGTAATTGATCAATTATTCGGCTCTTTTTCAATACAAAACATCTGGCAACACTAAATTCTACCAGAAACACTGATAGTCATTTTAGGCGGGAATTTATTTTTTTGTCTTCTTTTTTCAGGACAAAACGTAAAGACACAAAGATCTGTGAATAAACTTTTCCGTACCTAGGTACTCCGAAAATGGACCAGGAGACTCCGTCTACATCGGAGAAAGTTCAATTTCGCGCTCGCGAGGAATTTGCATTGGTAGAAACGGTTGAGTGTGGAGGACCGGAATATGCAACTGCAACACAACGACGGCGACGGCGGCGGCGACATGTTATGAGGAACAGCGCTAGAGCTCCACGCTTCGCGTTCTCATGCTGCTTGTTAGCTATTGTAAGCATTTTATTGGTATATTGGCTAGCCAAATACCATGTTCTAGGCAAGGAAACTACTTCAATGAAAGATACAACCACAGACTAAATTGCTGCTACAAGCATAAAGAGGTGTTTAAATGCACGTGGTACTAAAGCAACAGCTACTCTGAAGGATTACGTAAGAAATAAAAATCCGTACAACTATGTGGAGAAATTAACTGTTGCAGCGTCTCGGCTGTCTGTTCAGGAGGGCGGGCGTTTAATTAATATTGAATATTCTAACAAGACCAAGATAGATGAGAAGAAATACAACGATTACTTTCCTACCTAGGTACTTTAATTTTGAAGATAACCAGGGATAAAGTTCACGAATTGTACTGGATTTATATTCCTTTAAATTTATTGTATGATAGTCGCGGGTCTATCAGGGTTTGACGTAGGTAGGTACATTAATTTTGCGAGTTTAATTTAAATTGTAGATATAAGTACCTAGGTACCTATCTCTAGATTATCTACAACTCAGTGTTTTGTAAGTTTTAACATACAAAACCAAGCTTTTTCGTTATTTCATATTATTTCATATTTTCTGTTTTACTTTTGGTTGAATAATTTGGAAGTAGAACTGGTAAAAAAAATTCACCTGTGGTTAATATAAGGTTCTGTAACTTAGGTACTTAACTTAAATAATAACTAGTTTAGATGACCTCTGTGACGCGGTGGGCGAAGGTCCGCCTGCGACGCAGGAGGTTGCGGGTTCGATTCCCGCCTCGGGACAAATATTTGTACGATCTGCAGATATTTGTTCAGGGTGTTCTGGTCGTTTTCTATGTATAATAAAAAATATCTATCTATGTACTCTTATATTATTATGTATATCAGTTATCCAGTACCCATAACACAAGCTCTGCTTACATTGGGGCTAGATAATGCTGTGTGAATTGTCCAGCATTATTTATTATTTATTTATAGTTAGGTAAAAACTTTAGGTAAGTACCTTCTAAGTTCATATTATGTTTATTACCTATAATTACCTAGGTACATAGAGAACTTACTATAAGTATTATAATACCTATACATACATAAAACATATTTACTTCACTTATACGTCTATCTATATAGGTACGGTAGGTTAATAAAATGGAGTTTATGAATCTCTTTAAGCTTTTCATTTTATGACACACATCACATAGGTACCTAAGGTACCTATTTAAGTAGGTACTAGATGTTACATCTTATTGCAGTTGACTGTACCTACACTGGTTTCCTACTTGAAACATGAGGCTATTAAATGAGAAGGCATAAAGCAAATATCATCATAATGATAGCAATATCAAATCTAATCTCGGGTAGAGCTGCAAATGCCTGCAATTTCACCCGTAATGCGTCATGTTGGCAACACTTTCATCGGATATTCATTCCGATCACGGACCTCTCGATAGGCACGACTGAACCAAGGTAATATTATCCTATAAGTAATCCGACTTCATACAAACGGGCGAAACGCGAGCTATACCTACGCGCCTCGATCTCGGCATGCGCTCAGCATGCAGACAGTCGCGGCTGTGCCGCAGTGACGAACGGATGGTGTGATGTTTTTTTAACAATAACCGCTCGATTTTTTCTCTAAAAATAAGTTCAGGTACATATTTAATAAAGTAGCTGCAGGTATCTATAACCAAGTAAAAGATATTCCTTTTTCTCCAAAAAAATCTCCTAAAATTTAATAATAAAGCATTTTGTAGG
Organism: Eupithecia subfuscata; assembly: GCA_963564075.1. NCBI lineage: Eukaryota > Metazoa > Arthropoda > Insecta > Lepidoptera > Geometridae > Eupithecia > Eupithecia subfuscata. The sequence goes on from OY751108.1 coordinate 1,756,176, forward strand.
TACGTCTCAGTCGAGGCGCAAATATTTTTCGGTCGCAAATTTATAAGACCGATTTGTTATTCAAACATAAACAGGTTTTTTAATTAAATCTACCAATCAAAAAACAACACGCATTTTTATTGAACACTTCCCATTCAATTCACAAAGTATTTTATTTGTTTATATAAAAAAAGTACCTTCCTATATTTACAATCACAAAACTAAATGGAAACACAAAGTAGGCAAATGTAATTAAAATGGTGGAGGCGGGCAGCCCTATCGCATGTTTACCTACCGCGCGGCTGTAGGCATTTATTTCAAAGATACGGCCGAGTCCAAATACTGTTGGATAATATTACCGTGACTGAACTATCACACAATCAAGGTACCTAGGTACCTATCACTTAAATACCGCTGTCTGGTAATTTCGAATACATTAGGTAGGTAAGTACCTACTTTGCAAAATACTTACATTACATTTTAAAAAATAAAAGAAAATAGGAATTTTCATTGTAGGTAAAGCGAGGTATTTTATGCTTGAAACCAATATTTTCAAGCTTATGCTACCTCGCTTTACCTACAATGAAAATACGTATTTTCTTTTAATTTATTAAAATTAAATGTAAGCCATGTGTAGAGTAGCTACATGGACCAAATCACAGCTGCACTAAAAGATCTGAATTCGCACCAGGAAGATTGTGCAGGAAGGCAGTAGTGCCAGAGGAATAGCGCTGGCGTGCGTGCCACCACCCCTCATAGGTACCTATGATGATGACCACGACCATTTAAGGCTCTTCCTCCCCGAACACTAGCGCCGCCACATATTTTATCCATAGATTTATATCGTATTTTATCTTATTATTACGTCGAAGAAAGGAAATTCCAAAAATTACGTTGGGCAATTTGTGATAAGATAAGATAACTATCATAAGCATTTTTTTAATGCCTCCATAAATTTTTCGACTAAGAAGGACCCACCTACCTCCTAACTGGATTAATTTTAACCATTTGAAACGTTTTTAACGTAGTAGGTATCTTGTCTTATTTATTCTCCACAAATGGATCAGAGTAGGTAGGTAGGTTGGTAATAGAATTGAGCATCATGCTGTGCCCGTGACTTAATCCATCACTGTACCTACACTGTTTGAACAATAAATGTTTTTATTCTTATAGCTAGGTAGGTACTGTAATGTAAGTCACTGCATTGCATGCATGAGCGCTGCATAGGTAGGTACATCCACCCACGTCAATACTTATCTACCAAGTAAGTAGGTACTTACTCCAGGTTCAGTCGGTCGTTTTGTTTGAAAGTCAACACAAATAAATAAAGTAGGTTTTCCTTTCCATTTAAACTAAACTTACTCGTAGATGGTGTTAGCGTGGTTCACTGGCGATGACGCCCCGGCTAGCGGCTGGCTGGCTCTTCGGAACTAGCCCTACCACTACATTTTGTTTAATTGATTAATTGGATTTTCATCATGGTAAAATAATACAAGGTATAGCACTCCGAGAAACAACGGTCACGTGGGTTTCCCCAAGCCTACGTCATACGCGCTACGGTGGTTCTCAAACTTTTTAGTTTGTGGAAATTCGAGATCTAGATCTAGGTTTTTCATGAAATTCTTCACACTAAGGAGTTTCTTTAATTTGAGCAATGCTTATGAGCTCTGCACATGGATAGGTTATTAAATTTTTTCCTTGAAATGAAATGTATCCAATCGCAGGAACATTCTTGAGCCACATTTTCTTTTTTCGGGAATTAAAAGAACCTTATTTTACCGCCTTTCACACTTACAGTTACGGATAGAGTAACCGCCCATTTTATTTTAAAGATTTTCCGATCGACAACGCGAATGACGCACCGGCGGCGGCGGCGGCGGCGGCGGCGGCGGCGGCGGCGGCGGCGCGTCAATAAAAGTTTGATAGTCACCGGCAAATGAACGTAACCTCCCTTTTTTGTGGCAACTGGACAGTGACGTAAGCTTGGGAAGATCACGGAATTAGAAATGAAGATCTCGGAAAGTCAGACCTTGTTTTCTTAGATCATCTATTTTATCTATACTAATATTATAAAGAGGAACGGTTTGATTTTTTGTTTGTTTGTTTGTTTGTATGAATTGAATAGGCTCCGAAACTACTGGACCGATTTGAAAAATTCTTTCACCGTTAGGAAGCTTACTTTTCAGGGAGTGACATAGGCTATATTTTATCCCGGAATTCCCACGGGAACGGGAACTACGCGGGTGAAACCGCGAGGCGATCGTCTAGTTTAATATAAAAATGAATGCCTATTTCAGGCCTATTTCCCATGGTCACGGCATCACGCGTAAATGGCTGAACCAATTTCGCTAATTCTTTCTTTGTTGTGTTTGTTATTATCAGAAGGTTCATAATTACGAAAATATTTAAGAAAGTTGGCAACATAAATTTCCATGCGGGTAAAGCCGCGGGGCGCAACTAGTGCTATATAGTAGTTAAAAGGAATTTTACCAAATTAAGTAGCTAGGTACCTAGGTTCCGTTAGATTTTTAGACAAAACTGTAAAGTAAACGTTTGGCAACTTATAAAGTAGGTTTTCTTTCCCATTTAGACTTATTATTATTATAGATGATTTCTTCTCAAATCTTCTGCGTGGTTTACTGTACTGACTGACGCCGCCGGCTCTTCTGATCTGATCTATCCCTAGCTCTACATTTTGTTTGATTGCTGTGTTGATAGCCCACGGAATAGAGAATCTGTGTGATTGCTTAAGGTGCCACCACCGCCACCTATCAGCGTGATCTGGAATTACTGCGTATTAACTATGTAAGTGGTGCTGCGTATTAGCTAATATGGGGTGATTTCGTTCGTCTGAGTCATAATAGTGAATACTTCAAATCCCAGTAGGATTTGAAGTCGGTTTATAGTTTTTTAAAACACGCTAAATTAAACTACTTTGGTAGAGTTTGTAAAAGCGTCATATATTTGTAGCATTTTTTGTGACAATGACAATGACATTTCACGATTTTATAAAATGGCAACTCTTGGTTTTCCTTCGATTATTGGCAGGCAGCACAGCGCACACTGGAATTGAAACAAAAAAAAGAAAAAACGTCAAACGCGAACTTTGCGAGGGGTTGCTCGCTCGCTGATTTCCCTGAAAAATGGAAATTAAATAAAAAATCATTGATTTAATACCTTTTCAAACCTATTACTTGAGTATATTGTGGCATGTTTTGATTTCTACTGTGTAAAACGATAACCATTAGTCATAAAAACCAGCAAGATGGCAAAGTAAGTACAATTTTATTATACCTTTTCACAATCTTTTACGCTTCGTTTGTAAGCTACAGATTTGCGGGCAATTAACCAATAAAAAAATCTAACCAATAATCCATAGCTACATCATAGAAAGAAAGAAGCGATCCACGTGTCTCAGGAAATGGTTTTTGATCTCTTTCAGAGAAAATCAAATCATACTTGATGTTACCTACTTACGTTACAAGTTATCTGTCTAATTATCATATTACCTACTTAATTAATCCTACACCTCAACAATAAATCTAGCCAAGGTTTAATTGTCATCATAGCACACATACAATGCAAGAAAAGTGGCAACAGTTCAGATAATATACTTGCCTATATCATAAATATCTTTCTACATAAATTTGCATATACTTATGGACCTATTTCTACAATAGGAATCTGTCACAGTAGGTACATTATTAAATATATGCAAATGTCCAAAAGGGATACCTATTCAATGCTTTGCCCTTTGTGTGTTGTTATTTTTATTTTATTGTTACAGAGAGATGATGATAGTGTTTGTGTATGACACACAATGCTGCACAGCGGAGGAAGATGACCCCATCGATGCTGTACTCTACTTTCATCCCGGATGGGTGTCCGACACACAGAGGCATGCTTTGGCTGGACAGGTGAGTTCGCTCATATAACAGCTTACTGCTGTTTCTTAACATAATACTTAAAACAGACAGAGATTACCGAGAACCTGTGAAGCATATGAAAATTTAGGATAGAAAGAGAGAGAATAGGATGCACCCGCAGAATAATACCCTCCCATGTGAGATTTATGTGTTGACAACAGTAGGTACTGTTATTCTATTTCACGAAGTCAGTTGGGCTATGTATGTCATAGTGAATGCATGTACACATGGTTTTAGTGTGCGTAAGCTCAGAAGCAATAGTCTCGCCTGAGAAGCGGTTCGGGTCACTAGTGCTCATTGTATTCACGTCAGATTTTGGTAGCAAGTACTGTCAGCATGACAAATAAGCGCAAAAATTGTTCGTAGTGAGGTAAGTTAACAGACTTCGTGAGATAGAACACTGTACCACTCTTAGAAATAGAATGAGCCTGTGAAGAATGACTACTCTTTTGGTCAGAGTTAGGCTGAATACACATAGCAGGTACACTATTCATTGTATTCAGAAACCAATAATGTTTATTTCTTTAAATTTACAATATAAGCTTAAAGACAAGTCAAATTTTAAACTAAATTATTATCCAATAAGAAATTATATGGTTGATTTAGCACATAGAACATTACATTAACAGAATAAAACAATAACAACTAGTATATACAAGTAAGTATATCTATTTCTTAAAAATCTAAGCCGTCACCAGAAGGCAGAGTGCCCAGAATGCTAGCAGCATTGCCACGTTGAATGGCAATACTAATTCGTTGACCGAAATAAAAGCCATGGTTGATTGATTCTCTTCACTAGAATTTTTTAGCCACTTGTGGAAGAGGTAATTCTGTGGTTCTAGTACATCTACACACAATGCACTAACTTAAAGTCCTCTTGAGATAAACAGGACTCCTTGAAGGCCTTTGCACACAAGGCATGCTAAAGACAAGTCAATCCAGGCGGAACCATAAGAGAGTTTTCTTCCAGCAAACCTTGGTTCATGAACCATTTTACCTATTCCATGGAATGAATGAATCAATGTAACAGCCAGCAAGTTAATTTATTTATTTTGTTGAAATCTAATTCCCACTTAATTCTTAACAAAACTACTTTGCCCGCAAATCTTATCTAAAAAGCTTCAAAACAAAAAAAAAGCTAATTTAAAATTCTAATCAGCACCACTTTTCAACAAAAAAAGAGACCTAAGATGCAAATCAGATCACACTAATAGTATAAATGCAAAAGTTTAGATGGATGGATGTTTGTTACCTCTTCATGCCAAAAATACAGAACGAATTGAGAAAATATTATAATTATAATACATTTTATTGCATAAATCAGTTGCCATGGGATAGATAGAAATCACCATTAAACATATCCATAGAAACAACGCGTGCGAAGCCGCGGGCAAAAACTAGTAAGGAATAAGGATAAATATCTTCATCAATTGATTTTGAATATTTCATTCGGTATTATCTACCAAACACAACACATGTAAATACTAGTTCAAATTTAATTCTATTATCTGATTGTAATTATCTTTGTCAATACACAACACATCTATGTAATTGGACTATTTATTTGTTTCCTTACCTCCTCACCTCACTCACCTCAACAAGCCTCCCCCTGATAAGCGCCTTATTGGCTTTTATCCCATGGGGGGGTAACGCCCATAATCCCCACGCAAGGCCTTACCTCTACTTAACGGGAATAAAACCAACTCTAAATTCTACAATCACCATCATCATCATCATCCGCAGCCAGATTAACCCACTGCTGGGCATAGGGCTCCCGAAGTTTGTGCCATCCATCATGGTCCACGGCCCCGCGCGTGTACTATGTCATCAACCCACCTTGCAACTGATCACCCAACGCTTCTTATGCTTATTCTTGGCACCAATCCAATTCTACAAAACAAACAACTATTTAATTAATATCATCATCATCAGACCGTATAGCCCACTGCTGTACATAGGCCCCCAAACGACGCCACGAATGGCGGTCCCGAAGACTATTTTAATTCTCCTAAATGCGCAATCGATCGTTTCTTTTTTTGTGCAGATTGGTAGGTACCTACTCTAATTCAGTGTATTAGAGTACAACAATTGGCCGGAACGAACGCCTCCATACATCGACACCATAGAAATCTAAATAACAAGGCACTGTTATTTAGATTTCTATGATCGACACTCAGCGACAGGTAGGTACAATGTCGTCCGTGCATCGAGTGGGGTGGAGTTATTTACCTACTGTGTAACAATAAAAACTATAGCAATTTCAACTCCTAAGAAACTGTAAATGATAAAAGGAATCAAAACTTTAATAAAAAAATTATACGTTTTATAAGAACATAAACTTAAAGATACCTATGCAAGTCATTAGAAAGGGGTATCATTTAAACGATCAGCAGATTAAAGAGGTTTTGGCCAGCCGAAAAATTGATTTTGCAAGCAGAAAAAATATTTTCAGCCGCAGCTAGTGGTCGGCCAAAATGACTGAATTGATCAGCAGCTAATGTGACAGTGGGCAGCCTAAAAATTTATGTCACAGTAAATTAAATATTTGTGCAGCAATATACTAGTGAAGCAGCAGCAAATCGTGATTCGGATTTAATGAAATTTTGGCATGCCTTTAAAATGATATTGCAGCAATTTAAGAATGAAAAAGATCAGCAAATCCTGGTTCGGATTTAATAATGTTTTGGCGAGCTGTCAAATTAATTTTGGTTTACTAATCTTAATGCAACCTTTATTATTATTAATCTTCTGTAGCTATCTATCTACATGTGTATGTCTCTGAGCTCCTCCTCAACGGCTGGACCGATTTTGATGACATTTAATTTAATGGTGTGTTTGAGTGGGTCACTGGATGGTCTAGATTTACAACTTGACCCGGGAGGTGGCGCTGTACCCGGCCGGGTTCTAGGATTTTTGACTGGGAAATATCTGTCTGAAATACGTAGGTCATAGATAATGTTCCTAACGGCTCTGCTCGCTGCTAGAGGCGGCTCGCTCAAAACCGCCCTGCTACCTCTGCAGTCCCCTGGCCGCCGCCGCACCGCCGCCCCGCCCCGCCCCGCGCCGCACCGGCCGGCGCGGCGGCGTCGCGGAATCGTTAGGAAGGAGAAGGTTGTGGGTTCGATTCCCGCCAAGAGACAAATGTTTGTACGATTTATCTAGGTATGTAGTGTATTGTATTAATACAATACACTACATAGCTAGATAAATGGTACTTAGGTATAAATAGGACATAGGTATCTTAAACGATTTAAATCTTTGGGAGTAGGTACTTTAGTTAAAAACTGGTTATAGAAATGAAATGGAAAGAAATAAAAACCTACCTACCCAGGTAGGTAGGTATCTACCTATAAGTACCTTCCTAATGCTGGACAATTCACACAGCATTATCTAGCACCAAGCAAAGCAGAGCAGACCTTGTATTATAGGTAGGTAGGTAGGTACGGTACGGCTAGATAACTGATATAAGTACCTACTTACTTAATTAAGTAAGTAAGTACTGATATATTTACTTACTTAATTAAATATGTACGAACTTTTGTGAAAAACAAATGTACTAATAGGTAGGTAGGTACCCTGAAATCCAGAATGTCTGAATGAGTGAGTCAAAATGCCGACGACACCCGCAAACTATCTACCTACCCAATGAGTCGTGAAAAATAGTGTTATTGCTTGCCAAATGGTTTTATGTAGGTACTGATGGTGCAATAAAGTATAGTAATCAATCTATCTAATTGTTATTACCTATATTAATTTATTGTGCAATCAAATTGATTTGACTTTTGTGCAAAATTAAAGGTCCTGTCCTATCCTTTTGTGTTAAAATTAAAGGCCTATACCTAATCGAAAACGTGTCCAGGTAAGTAATTCTAAAAAGTGTATACCTAATCTAATCTGTGACAACAAGGCTACCAAGAAAAAAGTGTTAAGTAGGTATCTCTTTTTCTCCCACATTAGCTGCAAACACTACTTTCGGTAGTACCTATAGATGATCAAAGAAACACAAAGGATCCTCTGTTAAATCCTCTGAAAATTGCTATTGTCTACTTTGTAGGCAGGTACGGTTCATGAGATACAGTCATAGGTAAGTGAAAGTAAAATTCAAGAGATTGGGCCTAGATATAAGTGTAAGCAAAATTCAAGAGATTGGGTCCAATTGGGTCCATCCACCTCACTCATAGATAGACCGGGGCGCCACCGCCGCCGGCGTTCGTGTTCCACGTGCATATTTTTGTCTCGGTCGCACTTTGGTCTAGCTACGTCTTTCCATCTTTGTTGTTCATTAGGTATGTAGATATTTCGTGTAGGAAGGAACGACCACACCACTGCGCGGCGACGAGCACGCACACTAACTCACGGCAAACGAAAGTATGTGTGAGTGCTCGTCGCCTGCGCACCCTTCCGCGTCCCTTTGACCCATTAAAATAAGGTACCTACCAACACTGCGCAGCCACGCGCGTACTTCTGAGAGTTCATTTACCTATATAGATTTGCGCGTAGGTAATAGGTACCTATGTAGGTAAGGTAAGGTACTACCTTACCTTACCTACATGCCTATTACCTACGCGCCTACGCAGGTATGTAGGTAAGGTAAGGTACATAGGTACCTATTACCTATCATATACGTTCGTTTGTACGTACCTATGCCACTACCGGTGTCACACACGGACATACATGACCAATAACAATCAAGGGTTCCTTCAATTGCTAACAACAACGCGAGGTAAGATAGGTACCTACCTACCTATCTCCTACGTGCGTTTGTATGTCACTGTCGTGCCGGTGTTACAAATACGGGACAGACATGACCAACAACGAACAAGGGTCCTCAGCACCTTTATACCTTCTTACAAAAACAACAATGCTAGGTAAGGTAGAAATAGGTAAGTACCTTACCTACCTACCTCCTACGTGCCTCTGTCACCTCTGTACGACTCGACTATCAAAACCTCACCTTATTTAAGGGGGTATAGTACCTCAAATTGCTTATTTTCAACTCCGTCGGACCTCCATATCTTCCAAACTACTGAATATTTAACTTTGAAATTTATATATGGTAAAGTTCAGGACTTATTCTATCGATCATATGTTTCGAAAACACGATGCCATAAAATTTTCTCGATAGAAAAAAATCGCAAAGTTACCTCTAATTTTTTACTAAAACCCTAATTTCTCAATAAATACAGATGATACGATCTCGAGATTAAGCATAGTAATTGAACTAAGTATAAAGAACATTTTATATGTTGCCTTTTTTTCAATTAACTATTCTAATGTTTGTGGGGAGCAAATAACTACTAAAAACTTAATTTTTGGGCTTACGCCGCTTTGCTCTGTCCCGCTCCTGTGAACGCGAAATCCTATGCCTATCCTCTTCACACAATAACGAGGTAGGGTACCGCCTTAATGTATTGTATCGCATTCAGTGCCCAGCCTCGGCGGTGCGACCCGCAGGGACGCGCCGCCGCCACACGAGGGTCGAGAGGCTCGTCTGCGTCTTGGGCCATGGAAGTGTTAGTGTATTGTATCGCATTCACTGTCCAGCCTCGGCGGTGCGACCCGCAGGGGCACACCGCCGCCACACGAGGGTCGAGAGGCTCGTCTGCGTCTTGGGCCATTGTATTGAATCGCATTCACTGCCCAGCCTCGGCGGCGGTGCGACCCGCAGGGGCGCGCCGCCCGCCGCCACACGAGGGTCGAGAGGCTCGTCTGCGTCTTGGGCCATGGAAGTGTTAGTGTATTGTATCGCATCCACTGCCCAGCCTCGGCGGTGCGACCCGCAGGGGCGCGCCACCGCCGCCGCCACACGAGGGTCGAGAGGCTCGTCTGCGTCTTGGGCCATGAAAGTGTTAACCGACTAATGCTCTTTTTCAATAAAATCGCAGTAAAATAAATTTTTAGTTGACCATACATCTAAAAGCAAACCCATTGACTATGGCTTATACCTAATTTTTTTTCAGCTTAACGATTTTCTTATTCGGCTGACCAAAACATTAATTTTGCTGCTCAAAAAATCACTTTTTGGCTGATCAAAAATAATTGTATAATCTTGCAGATCATTTAATTAATTTTGCTGATCAAAACATTAATTTCGCCGATCAAACAGCTATTTATTTTCTGACCAAAAATAATTTAGTTGCCGACCAAGTGTTGCTGGTGGTTTTTATTTTACAGCCGATCAAAAATTTAAATGCTGCTCAAGTAGTTTTTGAGCTGACTTTTCCAGCTGATCAAATATTTAAAATAAATACCAATAAATTTACTCCCATTAGAAAGTGCTCTCCACAAGGAAGATAATTAAGACTAGAATCCGGTTGTAAAATGCTTTTATTACGGCACAGTCCTATTAGTTAGTGCCATAAAGCATGTTTTTCGTAAAAATTTACGATGTAATAACTTATGCATTTAATTTTTTCTTTCACCTAGCTAGGTATTCGTGATTAAATCAGCAAATCTGTCTTGATTAGTCTGTTGAATAGGAGAACTTCTACCGAGACTACCATAATTATTAAGATTTCGTAGTAGAATGTACCTACATAATTATGTGAAATCAATAAATATACCTAATAGGATAATATTACCTTGCCACACAGCATCATCTAGCCCCAAGCTAAGCAAAGCTTGTGTTAATAATAGATGACGCACATGCGTTAGGTAGGTATATTTTCAAGTTCGAGCACAAACATTATTAGGGTCAACAATTTTGTCGAAAAAAAAAATTGACAAGGGTAAAATTCGTAAAATATTTGAACATACCTACTCGTACACTGTAACAATTTGTACAGCGCATCGTAGGTATGGTCTGGCATTTCTCCGGACAGGACCGTTGGGAGTGGCACAATAACTTTGAGGGCTCTTCAATACAATGCAATTCCAATAGGGCTAATGTCTACCTATAATAAAAAAATTACCCCATGATATTAAGTACGTACCTATCATAAACAAACGAATCAATGCAGATGAATTGATGTAGGTTTGATCGGATTTAAGAACACAGCATTAATTCTAGCCCCAAAGTCAGCAATGCTTGTGAGTAGGTACCTAATAGGATAGTACATTATTATTCGATATTCTCCATAGGTTGAATTTACACAGAATTGTTACAGTTTGAATAGATAAACAAGCTATATTTTCGAAGCAGACAGACAGCAAAGTCCTTGACATTGCGTAGGTAGCCAGCCGTTCGATCGTGTATTGGATTACAGATTACTCGATTACCTACCTCCTACCCACTTACCAGACTGTGTCAATTCTAGGTTCTATACATACTAGCTAGGTATACATAGGTTCCCTGTGGCTTTGGTAAACAGATCGGGTGTCGGGTAACTAAAGCTAGCTGAACGAGCGAACTAATGGAGTTTGATAAAATTGTAACTTACGTAAGGCCGAAGTAGCCTACGTTCCGTAGGGATTTATTTCATAAAGGAAAATTGTGTATCTCAGCGTCAGCTTTCCCTCCTTGGAGACTTTTCTAAACCTGGAAGATGCTGCTGGTTAGAATAGAATAAGTAATTTATTCAGGTATAAAACAACATTACATTTCGGTTAGAAGTGCCTAAAGATTATGTTGGATTTAACTAGACTCGGAGCTCTCACCTGGTTCAATAAGAGATAGTATTATCATCAGGTAGGTATATTAATCGAAATACTTAGGTAACTATGTTTCAATAACTTTTTTTACAACTGCCTATAGTAAAATCTATGACAATCCGATGAATATTGGGTGCCTATTGAAAAACATAACCTTTGACAAAGCGTACCTATCTCATGTCCTCATGAGCCAACAATGCTAAAAACTAAACATTCATACACCTTAAATGTCTGGTTAGATTCCTAATTAGGTTCTTAAGTCATTTACAACGGGATATCTACCATGATTTGAGTTTTGAGTTTTCTAATATTTCGGCACAGTTTCATGCGCCATGATCACGGAATAACGTTGTAAATGACTTTAGTGTTATTAACCATGATGGATTTAAAAGTTTTATCTTATTTAGGTCGCCTTTAGTGACAGCTTCCGATATCGAATCCGACGGCCTTTCCGACGAATCAAAATACCCCTGCAGGTCTCCGATTCCGAGACTCCGAGGCCTCCTCTCTATTACATGCACCATGCTGTCCGATCCTGTGCCCACCTTATCTCGCCGGCTATCTTAACGATGCATACTAGAACTTACTTACTCCTGTGACTCAGCGACCCAAAGTGGATCTTGGCCTCCGAGGTTCCGACACAAGTCGTATCCAGTCGGCCGCCCTAGGTATCGCTGGATCGACGAAGTTGAATCCGATCTCGGCGAACTCGACGCCCATAGCTGGCGAGAGACAGCTCAGAACCGAGAGAAATTAAAAATGCGAAACTTACGCAAAGAAAATAATAAAGTACCTGGTATGTTGTCAGGTGGTTGGCGCTGCTCACTGCATCAAGTCGCTGTTCTCTCAACCGCTGGCCATCACGCTGCAGAGCGGCAAGTTCATACTGCGGGAGTACGGACGGTATATCTTGGTGAGTATCTTGTACTAAGCGGGTTAACTACGAACCATAGTATGTGTTGGAAGAACTGACAACTGTTAACCCGCTTACATTCATAATGAATTCGTCAAACTACGAAAGTTTTTGTAGTAAAATACCTTGTACTAGTTTACATTGTTACTTTTGTACATGTTTTTGTTGTCTTTACTCTGAGAAAGATACTATTGCGTAATTCTAACCCACCAACAATAGTTCAAGTTGTCAAGATATGTGTATTTTCTTGCTTTTTACCAACTAGGAATATGGCAGGACGAGTTTGACGCTCTTTGGCCTGTTCAGTAACAGGCCACAGTATAAGAGCATCAATCTTGTCCTATTCGTCCTTGTCGTAATCACTAGTTGAATGAGAAAAGTGAGGCCTTTGCCCAGCGGTGGGACAGCAATAGCTAACAATGATAATAATAAACCAACGAGATACCAACTGCAGGAAATAAATAGTTCGTACCTACGTCATCACAACTTTGGTGCATGAGAAAAAACTACTCACCCTGACGAAGACTACTGCCCAGACCAAGAGCTACAAATTTGTCTGGGTTAAGCATGGAAAAATCCACGTCCGCCGGGATGATTCTTCAAAAGTTATCGTCATTAGAAACGAAAATGATTTAAACAAAATTGTTTAACATGTTGGCAACCCCAATGCATCCGAGTATTAATTTTGGTAAACGTAGATTATTTTTATTTAATAACCTTAAGCAATAACAATAACTTCTTAGTTGCACTACTTTGTAAATTGTTGTGCACCCCTGCCTTGCTAATGACTGTAATTGTCTTTATTTGCAATCTATACTATTTCGTCATGTTACTTCGCGTAAAAATTGTCAATCATATGTTTTCTGTCTCGCCCGCGTTTGCGAATACTGCTTACGATAGCAGTCTACTTCGAATGCTTTACAAATGTTATTTATTGATTACCTCGCAAAACTACATTCAATTATTTTTCGAACGCTCTAATACATCTCTACCAGACTGTTTATATTACATGATGTTATTTCATACATTGATGCTATTATGTTTAATGATACTATTTTACAATGGTTTCGTTAAATAGGAATGACCGTGATCTGTGTATTTACTATCAGAACGTTCGCGGATTAAGAACAAAAACTGAAGAGGTTTTTCGTAGTGCTTGTTTGAGTTCTTATGACATAATAATATTTACTGAGACGTGGTTAGTCGATAGCATTTCTAACTCCGAGTTTTTGGATGATAGGTATTTAGTGTGGCGCCGTGACCGTGATTATAATTTGACGGGTCAATCAAAAGGTGGTGGCGTGTTGGTAGCGACGCGTAAGGACTTACAAGTTAAGTTACTACCCCAATTTAACTCCACAGCTGAGGATCTATGGTTAAGTGTGCGCATAAAACAAACCAATACGCGTAAATGGGTTGATTTATATTTATGTGTTATTTACTTATGCGGTCAGAATAATGGTTTGTCTTTTAGTTCTCAACTGTCTAACTTTCTTACTAAACTAAATTTTGTGGTTTCGGATAACCCCTCAGATGCAGTCCTTGTCGTCGGGGATTTTAACCTCAGTAGTATTTCTTGGTTACCTACAAACAATTTTAGTTTTAACCCGACAAACATAAACAGTACAGATGAATTTTTGTTTACTGATGAAATGTGTGCATTAAACCTCAGTCAACATAATGGTATAGTTAACAAAAGTGGTAGAATCCTTGACTTAATATTTTCTAATCAATCTGTAACTGTTTCCGAGTGTATAGATCCTCTGACGCCGATCGACTCGCACCACCCTGTCTTATTAATTAACGTGAAATCGTTCGAAATGCCATTGTTGAATTATGCGCCGCGTACCCATTATTTATTTGATAAAGGTGATTATGAGTCGATAAATAGAGCGATTGATGAGTTAGACTGGAGATCTATGTTTTCATGGTGCTCTATTGACGAGTGTGTTACTTTATTTAATGAGAGTATTCATAATCTTGAAAACAAGTTCATACCCACGAAAAACATTTATAACCACTCTTACCCTGTATGGTATAATTCGGCACTAAAAAAAGCCATTAGGGAAAAGTATAAATTCTATAAGAAATTTAAAAACTACGGCAATAAGTCGGATGAACTGACCTATAAAATGTTGCGTACTAGAGTAAAAAAAATGGAATCAGCATGCTACCTAAGCTATATTGAATCAACTGAAAATTCGATCCTAAATAATCCTAAATATTTTTGGACGTTCGTTAAAAACAGATCCAAATCTTTTTCAATGCCGAGTTCGATGACTTTTAATAATGCTACTCTTTCCAGTGGTGATTCCATTTGTAATGCTTTCTCATCTTATTTTCAATCTACTTTTCTACACTCTAATAACACTAGTAATTTCGCTCCATGCCAGAACAGCTTCGTTGTAAGTAATCAGTTAGAATCTGATATCACTTCTGACATTAGTAATATTGAAATTGTTCCAGCTGACATTATGATCCTACTTAAAAAGTTAGATGCGTCAAAAGCACCTGGACCTGATAACATATCTTCTAAATTTCTTATCAGATGTGCCTCTTCTTTATCCTATCCTATATCACTTTTGTTTAGAAGGTCTCTTTCAACAAATACTGTACCTAAATTATGGAAATCTGCATTTATCACCCCAGTTCATAAGAAAGGGTCTAAAACAGAGGTTTCTCATTACAGACCTATCTCTAAACTTTGCATTATTGCTAAAGTCTTTGAAAGAATTATTTATAATCAAGTATATTCTGCTCTTAAAACTACGTTTAGTCCCTTTCAGCACGGGTTCTTGCGAGGTAAATCAACAGTTTCAAATCTTATACTCCTAAATGATTATATCACTCAAGCTATGGACAATGGTCATCAAGTCGATGTAATTTACACCGACTATAGTAAAGCGTTCGATAGAATAGATCATTTCACGTTGTTAAATAAGCTTTCTCAATCAGGTATAAGAGGTAATTTGCTAAGATGGTTTGCATCGTATATTGATAATCGATCACAGGCAGTCGTTCTCAATAACTACATCTCTAGTTGGGTTCCTGTTCCAAGTGGGGTCCCTCAGGGGTCTCTGCTAGGGCCCCTACTTTTTACATTATATGTTAGGGATATCGACTCATGCTTCAAATCATCAAATCTGCTATGTTTCGCCGATGATATGAAGATATTCTCCACTGTAACATCCAATCTTGACGTCGTTGCTCTTCAGTCAGATCTCTCCCGTCTGGAAGACTATTGCCTATTAAATAAGCTTGAACTAAATCCCAGTAAATGTTTTGCTACTACTTTTACTCGTAAGCCTCGGGCTATTCCAACGCGCTATGAACTGGCAGGGCAGCTACTTACCAAAGCTCCTGGTATGCGTGATCTTGGAGTCTACCACGACTCAAAACTACTCTTTGACGTTCACATCGACAACATAATTAGTAAGGCTTCGAGATCACTGGGATTTGTCATGCGAATCTCTAAGAGCTTTACCAACGTCAAAACTTTTAAACTTCTATATTGCACGTTTGTAAGGAGTCACCTAGAATACGCGTCTCAGATATGGAACCCGTGCTACCAGAAGTACATAGATCGTATTGAAAGTATTCAAAGGCGGTTCTTAAGATACCTGTGTTTTAGAGTAAAGATTCCTTACAAATCTTTTACCTATGATGAACTCTGCAAGAGGTTCCATTTCTTGCCACTCAAAAACAGGCGGAATATAGCTGATTATCTTTATATTAAGAAATCAAATAACATCGCAAAAATTTTCGACTTCGACGGGACTTGAACCCGCGTCCTCCCCTCAGCAGCAGGACGCGGGTTCAAGTCCCGTCGAAGTCGAAAATTTTTGCGATGTTATTTGATTTCTTAGAAATTACCCTTAGTGTGGGGTTACGCACTATAATAACAAAAACCTTAGAATTAAGCTACGTGACACCTCTCGTCAAACGAACTAAATGTAACTTTAGTCTTTGAACAGGATTGGATAAACTTCAATGTTTCCCCTGTAGGTGGAGCTAACGGCGCGAGAGACCGTAGGATGTCGCAGAGATTTTCGACTCCCACGTCACTTGACTTCGTGGTGTAGTTGGTTATCACATCCCCGTACTGAGGGGAGGACGCGGGTTCAAGTCCCGTCGAAGTCGAAAAAATTTTTGCGATGTTATTTGATTTCTTAGAAATTACCCTTAGTGTGGGGTTACGCACTATAATAACAAAAACCTTAGAATTAAGCTACGTGACACCTCTCGTCAAACGAACTAAATGTAACTTTAGTCTTTGAACAGGATTGGATAAACTTCAATGTTTCCCCTGTAGGTGGAGCTAACGGCGCGAGAGACCGTAGGATGTCGCAGAGATTTTCGACTCCCACGTCACTTGACTTCGTGGTGTAGTTGGTTATCACATCCCCGTACTGAGGGGAGGACGCGGGTTCAAGTCCCGTCGAAGTCGAAAATTTTTGCGATGTTATTTGATTTCTTAGAAATTACCCTTAGTGTGGGGTTACGCACTATAATAACAAAAACCTTAGAATTAAGCTACGTGACACCTCTCGTCAAACGAACTAAATGTAACTTTAGTCTTTGAACAGGATTGGATAAACTTCAATGTTTCCCCTGTAGGTGGAGCTAACGGCGCGAGAGACCGTAGGATGTCGCAGAGATTTTCGACTCCCACGTCACTTGACTTCGTGGTGTAGTTGGTTATCACATCCCCGTACTGAGGGGAGGACGCGGGTTCAAGTCCCGTCGAAGTCGAAAATTTTTGCGATGTTATTTGATTTCTTAGAAATTACCCTTAGTGTGGGGTTACGCACTATAATAACAAAAATATCTTTATATTCTTAAGATTATCAACAATGATGTTGACTGTCCAGAACTTCTTAGCAAATTAGACTTCAATGTACCGCGTAAGCAGCTTAGACACAATCCCCTACTACATGTCCAACATGTTGGAACTAATTATAGACAAAATTCATTTGTAGTGCGAGCGAGTAGAACTGTCAATGATTTCAGCAAGATGTTGAACATTGACCCTTTCAATACCAGCATTCACAGGGCAAGGCGATGCATGACTCTTGACTTCTTTTGCACATGATGTAGTTATACACTTAATATTTATTATTTGCTTTTTTCTTAATTTTATTTGTTATAATTTTATTGCTTCATTAAGTACGCAATTGTCGACGAAAAATTTTTTAGTGATCACACTTAGGTAGTTTATTATAATTCTATTAGTGAATGCCTATTATTAGCTTTCTGTGTCTATTTTAATTTCTATTGTAATTAGATAAGCTGATGGCAATCCGAATTAAATAAATAAATAAATAAATGCCCAAAATCAGCGTTGTGTGTTATTTACTCGCAACATTCAGCTGAGCATGGACCTCTTCTGATAGCGCAGTACACTTGGCACCGCTCAAAAAACAATACAAATTATTTATATATAAGAAAATCATGATAGTTTTTAAGTTGTTCTCGTGTTTTTGATTTCTTTAGTTATCTGTATAACATCTAAGCTACATGTCATATTGTGTACTGTTGTATGCAAATATACGAATTTCATTCATTCATGCAAATAAACGAGTGACAAAAAGGGTAGATCTTTCCCTGCAGTCTTCTGTGATCGGAGGACCTGCAGGGAGATACTCGTATTCTTAAAAAACTTGTAGATAACTCTCTTCTCTCTCTCAGGCTATAGGCAGCGACCGCAACATACCCGACTGGGTGCTAAAAAACCGCGCCTCCCTGCTAACATCAATGGTGCGAGTGTACCACGGCTCGCTCGGCGCCATAGCGGCCCAGCTGGACGACCGCAGGCGACTCGCCGAGAAGTTGTACCAGGTTTGAAGTACTTAGTATTTAGGTACAAGTCACAGGTCCGACCCCACATGGAATACGTTACCAAGCTCGTTACCAAGTTTATTCTCCAAGCGGCCAAATTTGTCAGAAGTCACCTTAAGGAGTTCCCGACGTGGGCTGAAGCCCACAACTACCACACTAGACAACCTTCATCGATTAACGCTACCCAAAATAAGATTAGCGAAAGCACAACACAAAATTGACTACATAGGCGTGAAAATCTACAATAATCTACCGGATTCTATAACTAGTGCCGCGTCGACTGCAATATTTACGGACAAACTGAAGAGAATCCTAGTGGACAGGGCATACTACAGCTTAGAAGAGTTCTTCGATGACAAATTTGTTGACGCCGATGTCGTAGATCCACACTTATAATTATAATAATATTTAAATACTCTTGGTAAGATTACCAAGGACAATTATTTGTACTTAGTTTTTACATTATTCTGTACCTAGCTAAGTTAGTTTGACGTGTAAGAAAATTTTCTTATAAATAAATAACTGAACTGAACTGAACTGAATACTGTAGTCACCTTTGGGCAGGAGCGCCTGGATACCAGCTTGGGCACCTTGACTCGATTCGAAGACGTGCTGTGAGAATTGTTGACGATCCCTTGCTCCTGAGACTTAGTGGCTGGAGAGCCTTCTCTATGTGTGTGTTCTACCGCTTGTACAACGGGTTGTGTTCCGGTGAACTGTTTGACTTGGTGCTAGCGGCTTCCTTCTACCATCGCACCGCTCGCCATCGACAGAGATATCATCCCCATACCTTAGAGTCACGGACTATAAGGTTCTTGAGGAATTTCCTCCCGCGAACGCTCGGGGTGTGGAATGATCTCCTTGCCGAGCTTTACACTCAGGACTACAACATGGGGTTCTTCAAAAAGATGTTGCAGGCTGCGGCAACCGCTTTCCATCAGACGGGCCGCATGATTGTTTGCCACCTTGGTGGTATAAAAAAAAACAACAGTAACTATCATGGTAAATAGGGTAATCGCCACGCCACCATGCCTCTCTTCTTACATCAATGTGTATGTACCAAGATCGATCGAAAATTGGAAACCAGCCTAAAAGCACCACTAACCCACGTTTGACCCGACCCTGAGTAGAAGGCCTTTTAAGATACCAGATCTTGGGGTTCTGTGCTGTTTCCACTTCACACTAACTGTTCTTTTGATGTCATCGTTTTCTTTGTCCAGGTTTTCGAAACGTACCTACCAGTTCTGCAGTTCGGGTGCCACATATTCCAGAGGGTGCCTATGCTAACTCTTCCCAAGGTAGGCCAGTTTTTATGGTACCTAATACTTAATCTAGTTCCACCAACTATGCCTGCTAATAATTTGATTGCTTAAAAAACTAAAAACCGCCTTAATATAACAGTTTTTTTAAAGGGTAAATACTAACCCATCGAGAATAAAAATAATAACTCCTCGCAATCGTCCACATCAGTCCATAAATGAAGAAAAATCGACGGACATACTTATATAAAAAACAAACATACAGCCAAACATAGAACCTCCTCGTTTTTTCTAATTCGGTTAAAAATGGATCGGCAACGTCCTTGCTGGTTTCGGCTACAGTGGCATTGTTTTGGCTTGAATCTAATCTCACTGGTGCTCCCTAATTTGTAGAGTAGATAATTGCAAAGTTTGTCAACAAGATCTGAATGCCACCAGCTCATGACCGAAAGAGTTGCCGACATCGGCTATATTCAAGCAGTGTGTAGATACAGGCGTAGAGATAAACCATTCTAAAAATGCACGCCGAGTGTAGGTACCTATGACGTTTTCTGGAGGGGGCGTGCATTTATTACGGACTAGCTTCGCACGCGTTGTTTCTATGGAAACGTTCAAAGGTAATTTCTATCCCATGGGAACAGATTTATGGGATAAAAAGTGTTTGATTCCCTATGTTTGATTCCAGGCATAGAGCTACACCGGTGCAAAATTTCAGCTCAATCTGTTCAGTAGTTTTGGCGTGAAGACGTAACAAACATCCATCCATCTATACATCCATCCATCCAAACTTTCGCATTTATAATATTAGTGTGATGTAAGCGGGTTAACTACGAACCATATTTGTGTTGGAAGAACACCAACGTTTCATCCCTTACATCCGTAATGAACTCGTCAAACTACGATAGTTTTTATAGTAAAAGGGGCGTGCATTTTTAGAATGGTTTATCTCTACCTGCTGATGTTTGCGTAGACTTGTGGAACGTCTAGACGGTAGCACTTGCCTTGCATCGATTTGCCTACGCTCGCGTTGGCCGTAAGTTGGCCAACATGTATTGCAGGCTTAAGATGTCCATAGCAAAAGTATGACTAGCTCGGCCTGAGGATACGCACGCGCTTTTTAAGTAGCCTACATCCTTCCCCGGGATATGATTTACCTTACTGCCAAATATCAGCATGATCTGTTTAGCCGTTTAGGTATGGAAAGGTAACGGATAGACAAAGTCAGGTATTTTCGAATTTATAAAATTAATAAGTAGGAAATTAAGGAATTTAGGCCTGACCGGGCTTTATAAAAGCTTTAAAAAAGTGTATTTCATTGCTCCATCAATCAAGGAATTTGCCACTAATTGATGCATTACTCACATAACAATTTATTTAGCACATAGAAAATTAGAATAAAACTATTACAACTAGTGTAACACTTATATATCTTGCTAATATTATAAAGACGAAAGTTTGTGAAATCTGAATTTTTGTTATCTAGGATCTCCAAAACTACTGAACTGATCAAGATGAAATAGGGCGTACGCTTAGAGCAAAGCCTAACTTAGACAATATTTATTATACCGAAAATACGTGTGCGAAGCCGCGGGCAGAAGCTAGTATTTAATAAAAATCTAATCCGTCACCAGAACGCAGAATGCCCAGAATGCTGGCAGCATAGCCATGTTTAATGGCAATGCTAATTCGTTGATCGAAATAGAAGCCAGCATTTCGGTCACTACAAATATGAAACGTATTCGATAACGATGTGATTTGTTGGCGATTACAACACTCTCTGTTAAGTGTTTATTTACATTTCAAATCTTATCATTATGCTACCTAATGCAATCTGTATCTGTATCTAGGTACTAATGTTTGTAGATAGGTATTTTCTCTGTATGAGCTCATATTATAAAATGTAAAACTAAAACGGTTTTGTCACGCTGTTTACCAAGTTAAAATAAATAGCTTTATTTCGGATAAAGTGACCACTTTATTTTCTAATTTTATAATTTAACTAGCGACCCGCCCCGGCTTCGCACGGGTGAAATAAAATACTACTATTACTATTATTATACATAAAAACCTTCCTCTTGAATCACTCTATCTATTCAAAAAAACCGCATCAAAATCCGTTGTGTAGTTTTAAAGATTTAAGCATACATAGGGACAGAGAAAGCGACTTTGTTTTATACTATGTAGTGATTATGTAAGTAATTTGTATTCTCTGACGTTTCCAAGAGTCCTGTAAGGTCTAAGAAAATATATAAGTACTTTGAGTTTGATACTTATTAAAGTACAATAAAATTACTTTGAAAATGATAATGTTCATTTTGTTGCATAGCTGGTAGGTTGCCTAGCAATATACCACACACAACACACAAGTTTTGATTCTCTCCCTCGACCAAAATATACAGGGTACCTACTTCATGTTGACCTAGAATCATATTTTTCCAGAAACAAGGTCTTACAATTAAACGGAACCCTTAGTGCGCGAGTCCGACTCGCACTTGACGTTTTATTTTCATTAACTACTGTGGATATGCACAGTACACGATCTTAAAGCCACTCCATTCCTCAAGCAATAATGTCTGTTACAGAGTGCCACCTCAGTCTACATGGAGTCAATGCAAATATTGGAGCACTGTCGCAAGAGCAAAGGCGTTCTCGGCGGCGTCATCCTATACAATAACAAGTAAGTACTTACCTATGTTATGTTACCTGCGTCTGTAACTACCTAGATAGCTTACCAATGGTATATGTATGCAAGATACTGATAAGAATTACACTAAATGTCTGTAAACAGACAAATGATTAAAACATGTACTCCTTACAACTGAAGTAAATCCGACACCTCTACCAATGTTATGAATGTACAGAGTTGTGTATTATCTATTTCTATATCTACACTTATATTATAAAGAGGAAAGATTTGTATTTTTGTAAGTCTGTAACGATTAAACTCAAAAATTACTGGACCGATTTCAAAAATTCTTTCACTGTCAAATGCTATTTATATGTCTAAGAAATAAATGTCCGCCCGCGTGGATCCGCGACGGGCCGGTCTAGTTACCTATAACACCTACCAATTTTTATCAAAATTCCAGGATAATCGCCACCCAGCTCCCCGCGAGTCTAACTTCCTACCTCACCGTGGTAGACCCGTACAGGATAAAGTCGCCCGCCGAGACCCTCGAGACCGAGACACCCTTACCCCTGGGAGCGCAGCTGCTGGCGGTGTACGTGGGCCGGAAGATGCATGCTCACCTGAAGAAGGAAGCCGACCGGCTGCAGGAGTTCCAGGTCAATGGGGAGAAGATGATGGCGGAGTTTAGGAAGGTGAGAATAATGAACTTATTTATTCTGCGAGGAACTCACAGGATAGATCAAAATGACGGGTTCCTTATTGGAGGCTAAGATATATTTCGGGTCGCTGAGTCTTATGGGTGTGTATGTGATCTTGCTTTTTATGTTGGTAGTGATTGTACCGAGTGGAAGGATCCACAAATGTCTGACAATGTATGCTCATAACTAAAATTTCTCACTAAATTTAATTACATATTATTGTTGGGTACCTATTAGGCCTACTCTGTAACACTCCCCGTCCAGTGGTTTCCAACACGATAGCTTTACACAAAGTTTGATGCATCTCTTTTTTCCACAGAACCAAGAAGCGGAACGCGAGAAATTCCCCCAAGGCGGGATGAAGCGAGACAAATCACTACTCTTCACAGCCGTGCCAGAAGAGGACCACAACATGATATCACCTCCCAACCGCGAAGAGAACAAGGACAAAGCACTCAGCATGCCAGACGTCGTACCTTTCACCAACAAACCAAGACCACGACCAACTAAGCTGTCACTCAGCTTCAAAACCCAGCAATCAGTCGATGAGGAATCCAAAGAGAACGAAACAGTATTCACCGGTCAAACCAGCGTGTGCTCAACCCCAATGGTGGAATACAAACGCCTCCATGGTAACATGCTCTCAATCTGCCAAAACCCAGACACCCAACCACAAGACAAAGCCGACATAGAACCTGACGTACTAAAGAACATAGAAAATAGTGCCAAAGTCCTCGAAAACGAGAAGAGAGACAACCAAATAGTACTCAACATGAACTGCATCGCTGATCATTACATCAACAAACCTGAACCTATCAGAAAGCTGGCGAGTGTCACAGATCTTCAAGAGACTTTCAAACGTATTTCGAACCGAGCAACGTCGAAATTCAAGTTAAAACGATCTGAGAATGGGATTTCAGAAGATTTGTCGCCGTCGCCGAACCACGAGCTGCAGAAAAGCCACAGCACTATGACGATCAACGATCCTTTATTCCCGGTGTTTAGAAATGACGGTGTAGCGATATCGGAGTCGCTTTTCAACCAGTATTTAGAACAACATTACTCTAAAATGAAGCAAGACGCCACAGCAGAAAACATGTTCACTTACAACATGAAGATTTGCGAGCAGGAGAAGTTTGAAGACTTTGATTCTGAACTGACAAGATCCCCGCAACGAACGCCGAAGAAAATCGCCAAAAACACGGATCAGTCCAAACGAAAATCGCTTTCTCTACCTCTAAAATCGTTGAACGAGAGCTCAGATTCGCAGATCGGATCTGAGGAGTCCACTGGTTTTAAGAAGAAACTCTCTGGGGTGCAACTGACGCCTTTGATGGAGAAACTCAGTCATTTGGCGTTTTCTGATAAGAGCAGTGGATACAGCAGTCGGGTTATGACTCCGTTGGAGCTCAGGGAGTTTACGCCGGCGATTGAGAGACAAGTCACGTTCAATGATAGGTGAGTAGAACTTAAAAATATATCTTTCTTATCTCGTCTCTCCGCGAGACATGATCAGAACACCAAAATATTCGACCTTGACACTGAGAGTGCCAAGCAACAATGTCAGAGTACTGCCAGTGATGTTGCCTCTCTGAGATCCTCGTGCAAAGTCTACTAACTACCAAGTAGTAGAACTTATTCTATCCACATTTCGAAATGCCCCTAAAGACAGCTACTATTCTTAAGTCGCCTAGATGTAGATGCTAGCAGAATCGTTACCTTCCTGTGGTAGGTACTAAGCTATAGAAGTGGAATCAAGTGGCCTAAACGTCCCATCATGCATGTGTATCATCAGCCCATGTTAGTTCCTAGCTGGACATAGGCCTCCTTTTAAATGCGTTATAGCGCTCTTTCTTCAGCTGGCCGCAATTAGCGTCCGCCAGCAGTCCTGTCTCACCATATTCTTATTTTGAGACGTTCCTCCAAACTTAGACGGTAACTTCAGATTTCAATAACTTTATTTCTTTAGGCTTACAAAATAACCTCTTGGAGAAGTCAAAGTAATAATTGATAGTATTTTCATGAAACAAGAGATAAGGTGTTATTGATTTTTCTTCACTTCAATATATTGTCCACTAGTAGAAGTGAAAAAACTATTGGACTAATTAAGGAAATTGTTATTTTAAAGCGAGCACATTCTTGTAACCAATAAATATCTCAATCTCCAGACCAAAATCCACCCGCCAGGATTCCGAAAGTGACTCTGACTCCGACGACGTAGACGCGTTGCCTTCGTTCGAGCAGCTCGCAGTGAAGTGCGGACTGTTCGTCAGCGGACTGCAGAATATGGCGCTGTTAGCGTTGCTGGATGTGGACGCGGTGAACGACGTCGATACTATCAACTCTTTGGTAAGTTATACTTTAAAAGGAACTTCTAACTTCTCAGTCGACCTATAATACAAACTAATTACTCTTTGGTCAATCTTATTGCCTTCAGCGAGTCTAAAAGGTTGCTTAGGTATGGTCACACGTCACAAAGAGTAAAATAGCTTAGAAAATCAATTTATTGGCTCACACGTAAAATTATAAAAAAAAAACCTTTAAATATAAAAAGTATTTGTTCTATGTAAACCAAAAAGGTTCTGCCTCAGCTTCATGTTGCTCAACATACGGTTTTCTAGCAGGACCTTTTGTGCGTGCGTGTCTATACGGCTTACAGACCAATAATAATAATAAAAAATGCTGGACAATAAATACAAAAAAGAATTAGTTTTGACTTCGTCAACGGACTGCAGAATATGGCGTTACTAGCTTCGCTAGATGTGAACGATGCGTCGATATTACCAACTCTATGGTGAGTTTGTATTGTACCTTCTCAGTCGGGTCTAAAATACTACGAGTCTTTACGCAAGTCGTAGGGTCTTCACAGCAAAGCTACACAGACACTCAGTACCCAACAGTAGCGAGACCGTAAAACAGCTCGCGGTGACGTGTGGAGTATCAGCGAGTTACAAAACATGGCGCCACTTTGCAGATGAAAGATTTCTCATGGCAGGAATCGAACCGGCGGACATTGGCCCAATGCGCCACAGAGGTCGACGATAGAATGAAAATGAACTAGCAACAATGTCATTGCACTTGTGCCATCCTAATACAGCCCGACTTTGCCTACAACTGGGTAAAAATCTCCACGTTCTTATGCTAATACGTACGGTCCTGCGAGTCTTATTTTTTTCCCAGTCCTCGACGCCTTACTCCACCAGTCATCTTGTCTCTTAACCACACATAAAGTTATTGATGAAATGATCTTTCTCTCCGTTTCAGTGGGAAACCTCACTGAACGCCCTGGGCCTGATCGAGCAGAAATGCATGGACCCGCTACCGCCTGGAACCGAAGCCACGGACTACAGTTATCTCACACTAGACCCCGACTGGGGGACCGTGAAGAAAGGAGGCCCTTGGGCCGCGTTGGACATCGCCACTATGGGCCTTATTCATAACGAGTTTGGAGAGGATTCTGACCTTTCAGAGTTCATATTGAGGTTAGTACATACTAAAGGGCTCTTTACATTGGCAGGGCGGCAGTGCACTGCTTTAGTATTTAAGGCGCTACCCCGATACGCACTAGCGCCGCCACCTTTAATATCTTATTATTACGTTAAACAAGTTTTCAAAAATCCATTAAAGTATACAAACTGGTCAATGGATTTTTGTAAATTCCTCTGATAATTAGATAATAAAATAAGTCGTCGTACGCTAGTTTGGGTCGGTGTAACGCCCTAAGATAGTCGTACGCTAGTTTGGGTCGGTGTAACGCCCTAAGATTTTATCTCCAACGCTTTAACTCTTGTCTGCTGCGATAAATGATCATCATCATGATCGCATTAGCGTAGACTGCTGAAAATAGACCTCCCCAAACGACATCACAAATAGCGGTCTTATAGGCTGCACAAGTCGTCCGGTCCAACTCATCAGTGGGCGCGGCCTAAATGTATGCCATCTCACCTGACATAATAGACATTCCCGCGCGCTTGGTGAAATGCACATGGAATTATTCGTAAAACGGCCGCGTAAAAAAATGGGAATAGACTTGTAGCACACGGGTTATTATAGAAAAACTATTGAGAGTATCTTTTCAAAATATGTTTATTTCAACTTTTGAACAACTAAACTATGTCGGAACGGGCTTTATTTTTGAGTTTTCTTTCTCCGTATGTTATTTATTTTCGCCGAAAGTTGGGCTAAATTCGGTGTTGAAATACGAAAGTTTAGAAACTTGTATTTTTTTTTATTTATACTATTTTACTGTTTCGGGTGTGTACAGTATTAGATAATGACGAGATAAATTGATACTATCCTTAGTTTTGGATGGTCAACATCAAACAGCGTAGTAGTTACCCTTCCACGTTTGTATGGAAAGATGAGCGACTCGTTTAGCCTTAAGTCGCCTCCATCCACAGAGTCCCTGCAACCGCTATAATGTCATTATTTTGAGAGGGTGGTCTTCCAACACTCTGTACACACATAAACATACACACAACTTTCATCTCAGTCGCATCGATTCGAGCCTGCCTAGAGATAGTAACCGTTCTATTTGATAACCATTATGTTCTTTCCTAGGAGCGAAGAAAGCGTAGTATTAGGAGTATCTTGCGGCGGCGCACACATCTACTACCAGGAGAGCAGCGCGCGCGCAGCCGGCCCGCCCGCGCCGTCGGACGCGCTCGCCGCTGCGCCGCTCCGCGCGCGCCGTCGACTGCACAGGGACCATTCTACCCTCATCTTATAATCTATCTACCAACAAGCTTAGCTTGATCACCCTTTGCACTACACTCTCATCGAATGTCTCAACCGCTCGCATTCTCAATGAGAGGCACCACGTTATTAAGTCTCATTCGAACTGTGGCCGAGACAAAACGAGAGGCTACGAGAAACCCCCGAAGCGAGACGAATGCAGTGTGTAGGTACATACTTGTGCTCGTCCTGTCTCGCCGAGTTTGTACTGCCGCTACGGCAGAATGGACAAAAATTACATGAACTGTATAAAATAATTGAATGAGCCGGATTTTACCTACTGTCCGGGTATAGGCCAAATAAAAAGGTTCGGAGTTTTGTGTAGGGGTCTTGTCTAGGGTGTTCATGCTACCGGTGCTTAATCCGTTACCACGTCTATTATGAAATTAGAAATTTTCCTGCTAATCTGGAAAACATTCAGCATCAGTTTTAAAAGGTAGTTCTCACCAGTGCTTACATTTTACACAGTGGCGTAGTTTTAGAGGAGATTAAGATCATTCGTGGGATTACAAGCGGTATTCTTGTGATAAACAGGGACTTTGTTCAAAGATCTCTAACTAATGGTTAAAATTAAGTCTCGATATGTTGAAAGAGCCGTTTAGAAGTGTTTCAATTTAATTTTTGAGGAAATATTTTTAGAATCTTTCTACTCAATGTACTTTACTGACTAGACTACCTAAATCATTCTTCCTTCCTTAGTATTTTAGTAATTTTTTCTAGAACTTCATAGGCTTGTAAATTGTGGCAACAACATTTCATGTATCTTTCACAATTTTTCATTAATCGGTGTATTTTCTAATTCTTCGTTCTTGTAGTTATTATAGTTCGGAATTGGTAGGAGATATCAACAATGAATTTAGACAGTAGTTGTGGAGTTAACCCAATAAGAAATGTTAGAGCGTAGTCGTTTAGTGAATCAAGCGTAGATGAATTGTGATTTTTTATAATGAGGGTATGAGGCAAATAGCTGGACATAGAATGGAAGGCTGTCTTTCGAAACACCATTTTACAACCAAATGAGGTATATTCAGCCGTCCTTTCATGTCCAGGAAGATAAGGTGGGAAATGCAATTTATTTTAATGCTCATTACTTCTTGCCACTAGTTAGTAAGACAATGGTACAGTCCACATAGTTCAGCTATTTATTACCTTAGTGTTGCCATAGATATTTATTTCATTGAAATAGTTGTAACTCATCTATTTATTAGCGAAAGCAGCTGTTTTTTTGTTATGTAAATTTTATTTGTTGCTAATCAGTTGAATTTTGAATTTTACAGTATTATTATGATTCCAAGAGATTGTTAATTACATTCCTTATTTTATGAATCTAGCTGTAAGAAATGTACAAATCTGCCAAACATACATATTGATGAAGCGTCCAAACAAAGCTAAATGAAAAATATTTTGCCATGATGCGATCTATTGTTTTTTTTTATATTTCCAAAGTATTTTTTTAATAGCGGTAAGAGCGGTGTTGCCATATGAAGGGTGCCAATACGGTGTATGTGTATTATATCTATAATACTAATTTATACATAATAATACATAAGTGTTAAGAATTTTAATAAAAACATGATAGTGAAATGCTTGTTTTACTATGATTATCCCTATGGGTGCCAATTTAGTGAGACTGACAATAATAAATACATATAAGTACCTAGATTTTATTAATGAACACACATAGTTTACGTAAGGTATTCCCCGGTTAAGGTTGAATAGAGAAGGGAAAAGGATAAGGGAGGATCAAAGGGATAGAATTGGAGAACCAAGAAGAATCAAAGTCATTACAAAACTAGTTTATTAACAAATCGCTCACAGATCTAACTAAATAATATAAATGTCCCGAATACATAAAATACATAAGTAACTACGTTCCAATGAGCACGCGTGTGATCGAATACTGTATGTCATGTGGTCGGAAGAATATTACGGTAGTCTGCGAGACTTCTGTCTTCCGTCTTGAGTAAGCTTGGGCTTCCTACAATTCGGGAAAGGTGAATCATATTCTTTTCGCTAACAACGGTGGTAGCTTCGCTTCGACCGAATGTTCTTTTTCGGCACCCACCGCCCGGTCGGGGATTCATTCGGCGACCGCCTTTTCGATACGAATTTTTCGATTTCAAACATTTTCAAAACTTCAACACAGTTAGTTTCAAGGAACTTCATCCTTTACTTCGTTTTTCAACACCTTTTCAAACAAACAAAATCAATATTAGACTTAGTGTTATCTTTATTAGAACTATATTATTACATGCTAGAGGCATCTATGCCCGGCTATTGCGGGCTATTACACGCTATCTTACTCGCTAAATACCCTATCCATTATCAGTAAAGGCACGCGGCCTTCTGCCGTCGCCCACCGGGGAAACTAACAAACACAGCCGCGAACCGGACGCAACGGTTGGACGTGAGCGACGGCAGATGGGGCGCGGTGTTAAACAAAATGACTCTTGGGCTCGTCGACACAACTATTTTACAAAATCCTTCACAAAAAGCTGACAATTCGTCAAAGTATAAGAAGCCGGCCCGCACAGGTACGTAAATGCAAGAGACCGGAGACTATGGGGGTGTTGTATCTAAATAAGATATCTGAAGCCAGCATCGCGGACTTATTAATAACGACCTGGAAATTCAAAGAGGGAGGTGACTATGGAGCATTTATGGAGTACACATGAAGAGAGCCGGAGTTTTCCATCAATTTATCTGAACATTAAATCTCTATAGGTTGTTCCACGAATATCAACCCAGAAACAAACGGATCCATCGCCTAAAGTGGAGCTGTTCAGTAGGTGTTTGTATAAAATTGCTAATCAAAATGGTAAAGGTTAGATCTCTTGTCGGCGTGGCAACGCCCGTTCGTTTCAGGGTTGATTAGTGCGACCACCTTTAGTCTTGAGTCAAAGAAACTAAGATACAAGCACAACATGCACTATGATATTTGAGGTAGAAAGGAATAAATAAATTGATTGAAAACAGCGAATAAATTGATTGAAAACAGCAAGCAAAAACAATAGAAACAGAATCGAAATATTTCGTGGTGGAAATTAACGATTTAATTAATTTGATGACTGATTGATTCAAAGTACATTTGCACCAAGAAATTTTCGAATTATAGAGATTTTATGGACACTTTCATTAAAATACAACAATTGCAAATTAACCTTGAAAAGTTTATTCAAACTGAACATTTTGAAGTGTATGGCATTATAAATTATATTATTGGGGAGATATAATAATCAATCGTTGTTAGAAAGTGGCCTTATTTATACTCAAGCCATTCTCAAGAAATAATGTTTGTATCTACTCGGAACACAAAAGTTCAAATTCTCGTTTTAGCGTCGAGTTGAAATATAATTCTTGGTTAATGGCTCTGCGTCTGGACTATACATTTCTGCCAATGTCCGTAATGCTAAGTGTATAAGCCTTTCTGAGTTTACAAAAAAAATTCCAAAAGATTACAGAAAATAAAGATACCATAGTGATTTGGAGAGCTCAGATAGTGAAAATGCAGTCAAAAAATCAACATCAAGAATTTCCATGAACTGGACACTACTGTCAGAATAGTGGCAAACCATACACATATTGCCATTAACAAAGAACTGTGACTTTAGGTTATGTATAGCGTCAATGTTTACAAACATTGCATCTTCAGTTGGCCAGAGCTTTTATCAGCAAACCAAAATCACACCTCATACACCATTCAGATTTATGACTCATTTGGTTATTCTTCTACTAAGTCAACTTGTCTATGGCGACCAACACACTGCCACGTACCACGCTGCATCTTGCGTGAATGCGTTGCTTGTAAGTATCTCCGTTTGTAGGTATAGAAAACACGCACATTCCAAACACAGAAAATGCATCCACGCGCGTACATGAAGATCACGCGCTCAGGCGAGGAGAAACATGCACCCCCGCGCGTAGGTGCGGGGCGAGACGCAAGGTATGGCTCACCGAGTCCCGCAGTGCAGTGAACAGCTTTGAATGAAATGAGTCAGAACCGCCGTGAATCCACAAAACGCAAGTACGCGCTTGAGTGCGTAAAAAACCCGCATGATGATGCAGAACTGCACTCCCGCAAGTACGCGCGTAGGTGCGTCGACACGTAAGATACAGCGTGGTGCGTAGCAGTGTGTTAACCACCTATGTCTCATGACGATTTCACGCCATGCAGTGATCAGTACTTCTGAAGATTCCTCTCTGCTCCCAACTTAGGCTGTTAAATTCCTGTGTTTGTAATTATCCCAGCCACTTATGCAGCAAGGCTTTATCCAGAGAAAGAGGAATGGTGGCAGTACTTTCCTACGCATCTCTATCAATATTATTCTAGGTGAAATCTACCAATGTGTTGCCTACACTGTGTTTAAACTTCCTTCTGGAGTACCAAGAGGTCTTACTACGGTTCATTAGCATCCCTGGACCTTTTTTATTGCAATTTTGAGAGTGTAAGTGTGTGTGTTTACTTTATATGAATTGTATTCTGCTGTAATTTTTTGTGATTTTAAAGTATAGTTCTATTTTCCAGACTCTAGCATGAGTATAAAGGTTTAAGTGGTTTACCTATCATGTTATATCTGTATGGTCATATAAATAATGTGTAATTTGTAAAGCCTTCCTGTACATATTTCTGGGGTACTTAAAAGCACACTGTTCCCTGCCTATCTCTGACCCTGATAAAACTAACACTTTCATGGCCCAACCTAGTCATCCAGGCAGCCGAGGCTGAGCAGTGAGTGCGTTAATACTTACTTCTGGAGTAGGAGCGCTCCCGCTCGTAGCGGCGGCGGCGGTAGTGCGGGCTGGGCGAGCGGTGGCGGTACTCGCGGCTGCGGTGGTAGTAGTCACGTTCACGCTCGCGGTATCCCCCGCCGCGGTAGTAATCGCTGGAATATCTGCGTGGTTACTTCTACACAACTGTTCAGCAAGTTAAACTGTTTGTGTTGGTAAGAGACCTAATTTGAAAAATTTAAGTTTCAGATGAAAGATCGCATGACAGAGACGGCCTACTCGGAGAGGGAAAATCGGAGTTTCGTTTTCGTTGTCGTGCAAAACCAACTCTTATGTCGCTTGCAGACGAAAACGAATGAGAAACTTCGATTTCGTTTTTGCAGGCCCAGGGGGCTTATTTTAATGATCCAACTCAAAATTTCGTGTTTCGTTGCGGCCAATTGGTGTACTCTAATACACCGAATTAGTGTACAAATTTGCACAAAAATAACGAAACGAAACAATCAATTGCTTTTAGAGATTATTATAGGGCCTTTCAATCGTAGTTTCTGATTCGTTTTCGTGCAAATGCTAAGATCCTATACAAGTGACATAAGAGTTGGTTTTGCACGAAAACAAATCTTCAATTTTCGTTTTCCGAATAAGCTCCCAGAACAACGAACCTTGTTGATTATTAGTTTATACGACACACGGGTATCAATATGCGAGTAACGTCAGTAACGAGTGTCAGTGACGTCGAAGCACATTAAAATACTCATTTCATTAATGCAAGGCCTGTTCAGACCTACACGCGGTTTTCGCTACCCAGAGCGGTAGCAGTCAATTTTTCTCGGATTTCGCTCGGTTCGCTAAGTATTACCACCTAGTATTTGAGTGCCAGTAGAATTACTTATTACACACTCGGACTTTACTGCCTCTCTGGGTAGCGAATACTGCTTAGGTCTAAACGGGCCTTTAGAAAGGTCATGGGTTAATGAAATCAGTATTTTAATGCGATTCGTCCCAACTAAGCGGTAGAACGAATCGATGATGGATATTATGTAATAGTTTCATTAAAATTGTAAATAGAAATTAAATTAAAATAATCAGAAAACTCACTCCCTGTCTCCTCCGCGACCACGGCGCTCGTATCCATTGTCACCTCGACTTCTATAATAAACAAAGGGTATCCATACAATACAAATTCTCTTTATACTTTTTTTTCATCATAGAGAAAAATAACTCAATAAACAATAAATAATTGGTCATTTAAACGACCAGCAAATTAAAGCAGTTTTGGTCAGCCGAAAAAGTAAATTGAGCTGCATCTAGATGGCAAAAATTACTAAATTGGTCAGCAAGTAATGTGACATTAGGCAGCCTATTAAATATTTCTACAGCAATATATTAATAAAGCAGCAGAAACATTAACTTTGCTGATCAAACAGCTATTTATTTACCGATCAAAAATAATTTAGTTGCCGACTAAGTATTGCAGATGGTATATATTTTACAGCCCACCAAAACATATTGTGCTGTCCAAATAGTTATTTAAACAGATTTTTCCAGTTGGTCAAATATTTAAAATAAATACCATTAAATTTACTTCCATGCATTACATTTGATTTAACATTTTCTAAAAGTATAAATGTATTTATAATTTAATTTGTAGTTGAATATTGATCCGATTTTGAATATTTATTCGACGACCTCAGTGGCGCAGCGGGCGAAGGTCTGCCTGAGACGCAGGAGGTTGCGGGTTCGTTTCCCGCCTCGGGACAAATGTTTGTACGATCTGCAGACATTTGTCCAGGGCGTTCTGGATGTTTTCTATGTATAATAAAAAATATCTATCTATGTAGTGTATTGTATTATGTATATCAGTTATCTAGTACCCATAACACAAGCTCTGCTAAGCTTGGGGCTAGATAATGCTGTGTCAATTGTACAGCATTATTTATTTATTTTATTTATTCACTAATAGATAGCCACACTATCCATTAGTGATCTAGCTCATTCTAGGTATTACCACGTCAGCGAAGTGGACAATGGGGTACTTGACACCGGCATCGGTGGGCGCATTCTATGAAGTTGTATTTATGATTCATAGAATTACAAGCTTCCCTCCGCGGCTTCACACGATTTTTTCGGGATAATAAGTAGCCTATGTCCATCCCCAGAAAATCATGTATGACCTCACTGAATTTGATAACGATCCATTCAACAATTACGGCATGAAAAGGTGACAGAATTACTTCCGAATATTTTATATTAGTATGGATGTGACATCGGTGGATATTATATGTTTTTTACAGGCTTTTATTTAACTTGTAATGTATGTAACTGTTTGTAAAGGTGGAATCTGCTTCTGCTATCGGTTGACAATATCTGCTTCAAAATTGAGTTGCAACTCAATTTTGAAGCAGATATTGTCAACCGATTGAACTGAAATTTTGTATACATGTTTAGTTTGGATGACAATGCATTATAACTATTATAAGCTTGTATTTAAAAAAGGTTTTTAATATTAAACTTATTATTATTATAGGTTACCAGGGGTGGTTCAGAATCTGGTAAAACAAGGCATGCATTTAAGAGAAAGTGAGGCTCATTTGTTATGTTTGTAATGTCGAAACAGGCCTTTAATGAATCAACTTATCCTAAGAGCTGGCTCACTCTAAAACTGCTTCTTTAATCTACCAACAATAGGATCACATGTAAACAAATTCGTTCATACGTGAATTTCTGTGTTGGAACAAAAATAATACACCTATTAATAACAATTCAGGTCACTACAACATCCTGTGCGGTATGGGAACTAATGATTAATCCATCACACTTATAATATAAATGCGAAAGTTTGGATTTTTAGATGGATGGATGTTTGTTACTTCTTTACGCCAAAACTACTGAACGGATCGGGCCGAAATTTTGAATAGATGTAGCTATAGGACTGGAAAAAACATAGGCTAAGTTTCAATCAGTTCTCATGTGATAAAAATAACTTTTAAACACCGTTTCATAGAAACAACGCCTGCGAAGCCGCGGGCAGAAACTAGTAATATATATTTAAAAAAATAAGTAATTGGCTGTTTCCTTATCACGCTAAAACGGCTGAACGGATCTAAATGAAATTCAGCAGAGAGTTAAGGGGTATCCTGGGGAAAGACATTAGCTACTTGAAAAGGCGTGCAAAGACGCGGCCGTTCTTAGAATTAACGTGACATTTTTCGCTACGCCTCGGATTCTGGCCTGTTGTATAGTTTTCATGCTCCCGGTTGCTGGAAGAATATGTTACTTACGTGGGTTTCCCCATATAGATCCCAGGCGTGGGCGTGTGCGCGCGCTGCGTTATGGAGAAGTCAACGCGGATCCTGCGGCCGTCTATTTCCATGCCAGTGCACTCGTTCTTGGCCACTTTAGCGTCCTCCTGGTTCTCGTAGTACACGAAGCAGAAGCCTCGAGAACGGCCCGTCTAGAATAACAGAACCGTACTGTACCATGGATACAACAAACTCTTAGTGAGTTGCAAAAATTATCAGTAAATAAATTCAAAATTGTCAAAATCTTCCAAAAAGGCTGAATAGAAAATATCAGAAATCTAGAGGATAAAATAGCTTGGGACGGGCTTAGCTCCAATTGGAAAAATAACAACTACCAGGCTAAAGGTTTCTTCATTGCTTCTTTACTTTAGTTTAGTTTAAATTACAAAAGCGACAGAAATCAATCAATCATTAGGACTCTTGGAAACGTCACAAAATTCAAATTACATAAGTAAAACTAGGAAATAAAGTGATCACTTTGATTTTTTGTTCACTTCAATCTTTTTAAGGTTAAGTAAAGAAGCGAACGAGAAACCTTTACCTTGTTAGGGTGTTAGTTTAGCAGCCCCCACCCGACACGCAAAAAGGGCCCACCTGTGGCCTAGTTGCGGAAACCAGTCCAGTAAAAAAAAAAAAAAAAAAATAGGGTGTTAGTTTTCGAGGTGGATCCTAACTCGTCCCAAGCTTTTTTATCCTCTCATTTGCATACAAACTCACCTTCGCGTCAATGACCACTTGAACTTTGTCCACTGGCCCGTACTTGGAGAAGATGTGGTTAATCTGCTGTTCGGAAGTGTACAGACTAAGTCCAAACACTCCCAAACATCTAGATGGAGTAGGATTCTCCTGCTGGTAATCAAAAAATTTTATTACAGAAACTGTACTTAAATACTTAACTTAAAACTCTAAGGTAGGCTAGCTTGGATGGTAGATGAGAAAATCAATGTATGAAAATGTGCAAGACCGACTACACTGCAAGCATGTAGATTTGCTATTCCTCTGGTTGTAGAGGTGATGTCTGTTTCCAGATTTTGAACTTTAAGCAGTCTGCAAAACAGTCATGCAGTCAGTCACCTTTATTTAATAAAATTTTAATTCAACCATAATAGTAAATCTATGTGCTGTGTGGTGCGGGCTTAGAATTTGCACCACCCCAAGTCTTCTCGCGGGTGTCGTAAGAGGCGAATAAGGTATATCCACGGGGGGCAGGCAGCAGGGCCCCCCACAGAACAATTCGACTACCGAAATGCGATCCCCAACCCGCATGCCCAGCGTGGGGATTATCCCCCCATGAGATAAAAGCCAACAAGGCGCTTATCAGGGGAGATCTGCGTTCAGCAGTGGGCCAATATAGGCTGTTGAGGTGAGGAGTAAATCTATTTATAGGTTTCTGGAATATTCAACTTTATTTGTATGTATTTCGTAAAGCTAGCAATTTACATTTGTGACAAACACTTGTATAAGCAAACAATTCAATGTTAATGTATGTACATTTCCACACATGAAATAAATACCTACTCTACTTCTTTATAATTTGGTGGAATTTAAGGTGCTCTATTAATACATGAGTGTAACAGTCATACAAAAATTTTCATTTGTTATAACTGGTAACTCAACCAGTATTGAGTTACTGGGCTAAAATTATCCTTTACAGTACATGTTTCAATTTCATATCCTAACTAAAATCTACAAGGCAATTAGCAACAATACATGGCCAATCAAATGTGTTGTAATTTATTATAATACTGTTGGATTTTCTAATGGGAATACTGAGATTCTTTTCAACCTGAGATAATGGGTGTTCTCATAAACTTCTGTTGCAGTATTCATGGCATTCAAAAGAGTTGTAAACAATCATTATGTCATCTCATTTGCTAACAAAAAGTGAACAGGGTATACAGAACAATAGATTTGGAGAAAAAATATAAGACCAGTAATGTCAACAAATTATCGGGCATTACACCACTAGTTAAGAATGCTTAGGTTATATGGGATAAATGGAGCCTGTTATGCGTAAGTTATCTGTAGATTTTTGCCTAAACACATCAGATTTGTGAAAATGTGCCTAATTTGAGGATTTCTAAAACTTGACGCTTAGCATAATTAACATAAGCTATGCTTAGCTTGGGGCTAGATAATGCTGTGTGAATTGTCCAACATTATTTATTTATTATCAATAGCTGCACATCTAGCATTCAGTAACCATGTAGGTTACTGAATGCAAAAAGGGGAAAGCTCATGTAACCATGGTGCTAATGTAGCCATGGTAACATAAGCTTTTTCTTTTTATCCTTTTTCCGCGTTTCATCAATAAATCAAGCAAGTTTGGATTGTTTTCTGGTACAGGTGCAGGTTTCAATAGTCTCATTCAGATAAAAACTCCTTACCTACATAATATAAGATGTTGAAATGCAGCTGTGAAGAACCTAAATCCTACTGTGCTCTTGCAATACTTGGGCTGGTTAGGGCTTTGATAGGAAAGGGGATTTGTACTTTTCATGACATAGAAGTAGAACTATGTTGGATGTAAGGCCTTACCCGATCACCAGCGTGGCGGCGGCGCGACGACATCGGGCTGTGCGAGTGAGAGCGGCGATAGGATCCGCGAGGCGAGTACGAGCGGGAACGAGACCGCGTGTAGCGGGCGCGGGCGTAGCGGCGGGCGGAGCCTGAGCGGGACCGAGTCCTGAAACAAAAGCACACATGTGTGAAGCCACGTCACTGAGATGCTTATGAGGATCCGTAACGTTTTTAGTTGAGAATGCAGATTTATAAAGGTAAGAAATCCATAACACACAGTGCAAAGATTTTTGTTCTACGACATAAATTAACGAAGTTATGACCAAACTACTAGCGAAGTTCATCGAGTGACCGCCGCAGGTGCGTGTGACGTCACAGGCTCGGTCGGCGCCCGTTAACTGTAGGCAGATATCAGTTTTTAGTGATTTACTCCGAAACTATATAGTTTAGGGAAAAAAAATACAGAACCAAGACTTGGTTTTGAGATACCAATATCGAATGTTTTTTTTTTTTAAATATATTTTTATTGGGTGGGTCTCTCAAAACTGAGTCTATTTAGTTCTGTAATTTTTATAAAATACTAGCTGCGCCCCGCGGCTTCGCTCGCGTGGAAATTTATGTTTCTTACTTTCTTAATTTTTCCTTTGCTATAAACCTCACGGAGCCCGAGACCTTTCCAACTAATGCAAAACCGTGGAAATCGGTTCGTGCGTTCTGGAGATAAAGTGTCAGGAAGGAAAACCCGACTTATTTTTATATAGTAGATATAGTAAGTATTAGTTCTGTAATTTTTATAGAATAAAATTCTGTTATTTTTATTTTGATGATTTATCAAATAAACTGCTCAAGTCCTCATAGAGAGTTAATAAAAGTGTTTGCTGTGCAAAAGCATTGTTTTATGGAAATTGGATGCCATAAAATACGTCATAATGGCTACAAGCATTTAGTTCAGCTGCTTATCAGCACAGTTAAACCCCCTCCCTCCCCTCCGCTACCACACAAACTAGTTATTGATAAAGCACTGGTTGCTATGGGGTTGTTTATTCAATAATCATACTATTTAAGTACTTGAGTTTTATTGATTCAACAAAACACGTATGGAAAAGTGTTTTGGAGTTTATTGCAATGGAATTAAAATCAGCAGCATGACTTCCTAAAATCATGTATTCAAAGCGGATATCATTTAGCTGTGGCGCAATACTGACCATCAATTCGTATTTAGCCTTGAAAGCGAGGTTATAAAATTCACAAAAAAATAAATGCCTACTCAATGACAGAGGCGTGCATGATGATCGCATGGAAATCACTGTTATAGACCTAACATTTACATGTGCTAAATACTTACGGGCTTCTGTATTTCCTGCTAGAAGCTTTTGGCGGGGGCGGCGTCCTAGACCGGCTCCTGCTCAGTCCAAGGGGCATCCCTCCTGATTGCTTCGGCACGGGCTCCCGAGACCCGTTGCGGGCCCTCGAGCGGCTTCTCTGAAATACCACGATCAGTTTCGATACTCAATATAAATAGCACACAGAAAACAGACAAAATAAAACACGAGGCGAAGCGGCACTGCTTGCCCGCCGTTTCAGTACAAACAATTTATAAATAAAGTACCTCTCGATCAGACATTATCTGAGGCACAATAAACACACAAGATCAAAACAAGTTGCACCAATTCAATCTATTTTTGTAGTTTCTACCCTACTGAAAATAAATTACACTACACAGGCAGCAGCACAAAGTGCGACAGAAAATCGGAAAACAAAATGGCGCGTAGCACAGCGAGCGAAATATCAAATCAACACTGTGGTGTGGAATATTGCCAGAACTAGCTAATGGAAAGTCCCGTCGTGGCTTTTTTTCGTTTTTGGAAAACGTTACAATCTGTCTCATTCTGCAGGCAATGTACTCGACGTATACGAATATAGAATGGAATATAATAATATAAACAATCAAAGTAGGAACATAGGCTCAAGTTGAAAAAGTTTTAGCTCTTTAAAAAACTAAAATTTACTAAATGTATCTACTTGGTACGTACCTATGTACCTTATAAATTATACAATATTCTATCGTACTCCCCACTTTTGGTTGTTTTTAAGACACAGAAATAACACTGGTAAACACTGTTTTTGTCACACGAACTTTGTGATGATTTTAATTTATGTTTGTGTACCCTCATTTTAAAAGGTAATAATTTTGTTTCAATCACATCCAGTTTTTTATATTTAGATTCATTTCTGACCTTAAATACGTGTATTGAGAGGAGATTGATTGTAAAGGGCGACACTCAAGTAAACACAGTCGCAATAGGTTCTCCGCATTATAAAATCGTATTAAATTAAGTAACAGTGCTATAATCAAATGCTATCCCCCCTTACATACAACAAGCTAAAATTCAGTGCTACAAACGTTTTTTTTTTATTATCTTTATTTATTATAAAGGAGTTTAGTCACACAGTGACTATGCCACTCCCGTTAGAGATCAATTCTTTATAATATTAACATGGCAAAACACACAAACTTAACAAAATAGAAATAACATTAACGTTTGCCACGTGACAATGCATGGCCACCTCCATAAGGAATGTGGATAACACTGTGCGGCTTACAAACCTAGGTACATAATTATAAACCTACCTTAGTCTCCGTCATCACAATCGATGAGGAGGATTGTAGATACCTACCTACATAACTCGCAAATAAAGCTTGACTAGCATTTTGGCTTCCTCGGAGTACGGGGAAGACAAAATGCTATTACAGATACCTACGCTAAAATCATACAAGCATCTAAAGTCTTGTCGTTGTGCCTCGTTGCGGACACACTCCGTCAAAACATGATGTACATCTTCTATCATGTTACACTCTGGGCAATTTGGAGAATCAGAAATTCTCATTAGAAACTTGAACTTATTTGACGGGATGTGTCCGGAGCGAAGCCTCATAATTGTTACAGTATTTTTCCTAGTCATTACATCTTCATCAAACCACGGGCATCGGGGAGGCCGACTTTGGATAGATTTGTACCATATACCCTTTGTAAGAGAGCGCATATCAAAATATTCATGTCACAGCTGCCTACATAGTAATCGAACACCAGTCAACAACTCGCTATGAATAGGTAAGCATGTATAGGTGATACCATCGCTTATCGCTTGTCTAGCGGCCCGGTCAGCCTCCTCGTTGCCCATAATACCTACATGAGACGGTACCCACTGTATAATCACCTCTTTATTTGTATTGTGAAGCTGACAGATAGTTCTAAGGATATTGTAGGCTATCGGAAGACCTCGAATACTCGGGGCCAGCCGAGCCAAATGTAAAAGCGTGCTCTTGGAGTCCGATAAGATAATAAACTTATTGTTATCCAATGATGCAGCATAAGACAATGCCTCCGAAATGGCTATTAATTCACAATGCATTATTGAGATATCCGCATTTATATGAAATCTAGCGGAGACATCTAACTGTGGGTCGACAAAAGCCGATCCACAGCCCGAATCATCCTTCGAGCCATCAGTATACAGTTGGTAGTGTGAACTATAATTCTCATTTAGGTACTCACAGCATAAATTATGTAAGTTAGCAATACCTACTTGCTTCTTTGACCGTGTCAACCCACTTATTGACGTTTTAATATTCCTAGATAAGTCGAAACTGTTTATCCAAATATCTAAAGAGTACAACAACATTTTAACTTCAGAATGTATTGGTACGTTATAATATCTCCTGTGCGTCTCGATTAACAGCGGTATTTTTTTCCTATTCCAATAACCTCCGAGACATTGTTGGTCCAATTCGCCCAAAACATTAATAGTCGCGTTATTCATTATAGATCTTGACCTGAGCCCAAATTTAGCTGCCAAATAATGTTCTTCGAATAAACAATGGTTGGAGACATAGGTCACTCTCCATCACATGGATGGGTGTAGTTCTTATAAAACCACCGACAACTCTCATTGCCTGATTTTGTACTTTATCCAGCCTGTATAAGTGAGTTTTCGCACTGGTGCCATATAGAAAACAACCGTAATCTAACCTGCTTCTAATAATCGAAATGTAAAGCCGTCTTAAATGTTTCGGATGTATACCCCATTTAGACCCTGAAAGAACTTTAAATATATTTAAAAACTTACTAATATTATCTATTGTTTCGTTTATATGTTTCCCCCATGTTAAACTCCTATCCACCCACATACCTAAATATTTAATATTATGAACTTGTTGAATGCGCACGTTGTTAATGAATAAATCTATATTAAATCTATCTAAATTCCTAGTGTACGGTCTAGTAAATACACAAACTTTTGTTTTCCTGTGGGAGATACCTAACCCTAACTGTGGCTACAAACGTTTTCTATACAAAAACTAAGTGGATCTCGAAATAGAAGTGAAAACACAAAAGTACCGACCGTTACTTCGCTCTCGACAACTTGGCACATTAACTGGCTTAACGCAATTAATACGCCGAGCTTTAGAAGCGGTTGCGAATAAAACAGAGAATAATGAGTTATCCTGAAGAAACAAGAATAATTGTGCTTTTCATAGAATGACTCATCAACAATCCAAACTTTTGAAACTAGCAAGAGCCACCCCTCGTAAACCACAGATAAAAGAAGAAGAAGAAGAAGAAGTATGTGAATGGACCCTATGTTGTACCTCTCATCTGAATTTCTTCCCCGCTTTGATTGGCGGTCGGACTTTGCCAAACGGTTGTCAATCGCCAATCATAGAACAAATTATACCTTTGAGAAGCCAATTAGCGAAAGAGGGTGGCCTCTTTCGCTAATTGGCTGTCGGCATCTATCAAATCCCACCCCACGCCCATTTAAATACCTGCAGAGGTATAGGTAGGTATAGGTTACCCGGATAGGGTTGATACTTTATTTAGGCACTTGGAAATTTAAACTTTTTGTATGGGAAACTGAAAATAGGAATTTTTAATTATGTCCCCCTCACAGCTGATCACCATCATTGGGGTCTGAAACACCCCCCTTCGGCATAGTACACATATTATGATACACCGTGTATAATGAGAACTTGCCCTTAGGGCACAGGAAATGTTAATTCTTAATAGTAACAGCTACCTTACTCGTTTTCAACAAAATGTGCTAGATAATAATAACAATACGCCAAAATTCTTGCGTGCAACCTTGGTTCGACAGACAGATCCCCTCTTACCCTGTTCTTTCCTCTCACCAACGCCTTATTTACGGTTCGGTGCGCAGCCGTTGAAGCCAACTTCACATAGCTCATAAAGATTTGCGCGTCCTCTACCTACTAAAAAATAATCTTCGAAATCAAATCTCATAAATCAGAGACGTTCAGTAGCATTACTTTCGTAAACTGGCGGGCATTCGTGGCCTTGCTACTTATGCTCTCGAAGAGTTACAAACATTTTCTAATAGATGGCACTGTCCTGTTATAATATAACAGCACCGACAAGCTCATCCATCAATGCTTCACTATAATTTATAATTTTGATGTTGCTGATCATCATTTATTGGGCCAGTCATTTCAATGCAGTTGGCAGTAGTAATAGTCTCAGAAGTACTCGCCAAGGATCTTATTGAAAAAACTTCATCTGAGAGTGTCTCATCCTGAAAAAATAATTCACCGATGTTTAGTTCAGTACAAGAGCAAGATAATGGAAAGGAGATATCTCTACGACAAGGGAAAATGTACTTAATTGGATTGGTAACAAACAACGCTTAAAAAGCTTATTTTGCAAATACTACCATTGCGGGATACTCTGCCTGGCAGCTATTAAATAAATATCTATTTATATCTATCTATCTATAATTAAGTCTGAGAAAGGTAAGGTAAAGGTATAAAATTGGTAAGACTACAATGTAGGTACGAAATGATATCAAAAAATCTAAAATGTAATATTAATTTTACTGTGTTATAGCGCATGTACTATGTGCAATAATAGCATGTGCAATAGGGATAAGCATGTTTTTGTACAAATTTCATATCGGAAATAGTTATCTTAGCAACGAAAGTAGTAAATAAAACGGCAGGTAAAATATTACCAAACGACAAATTTTATTCGTTTTCGGCAGGCAAAATACTACTTTATATCATAAGTAAGTCCATTGCAATCTGTAAAAAAGTACTAAATGATAATGAGTACAATATTAAGTTGAGTTAAAAAATCTTAACCGACAACAAAAATAAATATTTTTTCTGGTAAAATTTCTCAAGCAATACTCAAACCCT
Organism: Eupithecia subfuscata; assembly: GCA_963564075.1. Taxonomy (NCBI): domain Eukaryota; kingdom Metazoa; phylum Arthropoda; class Insecta; order Lepidoptera; family Geometridae; genus Eupithecia; species Eupithecia subfuscata. Next base: position 1,800,506 of record OY751108.1, read on the forward strand.
AGATACCGTAAAGCAAAAAATACTTTATGATTAAACGTATTTATTCGAGTCCTAGCAAAAATTACTAAGTGTAAAAAGCTAAAATAGATTACATACCAAATGAAAGTTATTTAGTAAACGCAAAAATTTTAGTCGCTTGGTCGCCGAATTGCGTTTTTTTTAGTTATTAAGCGACATCAAAAGCGTTCCTAGCGGCGCGAGAGTAAGACCAATCAACGCAGTTTTTATTGCTGATTGCAGTGATGTATATAACTCAACATGTCGCTTAGTAATTATTGCCTTTTAAGCGTCGATTATGTTCTTTAGCATTATATTGCATTTTGCGTAGCTATTCTGCTCGTCATGCCTAAAATCCGGATCAGATCTGTACCAAATTTTTATGAAAACAGTCAAAAATATAATCATCGAAATCAGATGTCTTAAAGCGGAGATATTGTAAAGCCCCCTTTTTGCTTTTTTTTGGAGGAAGTACACCTTTAATCAAAAAAGCCCGACGGCAATAAAATTTTATAAAATCGTACACTCTGTACACCAAGTTTCTTAAAATAAAGGTTGTCAAATCCGACCTGTAGAGGAGTACGGACATACTGACAGAAACGCTAATTTTGCTGGACTTGAAGCAGACTTTCGCTCACTTAGTTCGCTCGGTCAATAAAACGAAAATCTATAGGTATGCGGTTAAGTTACCTAGAAACGGGTAAAATTATTGTACTGGCAGCGCAGCGCGTACTTAAGCGGAGGGTTATCAAAGCTGCCAACAAAATGAAGCTAACTAAAAGGAAGCTACAATTTTTTTTCATGTTTTCAGCGCGCAGGGACCAATTCTCTTGACATTGACATTTTAGTTTCTTGCTTTTTGAACGAAATTTTTTATGTCAGCTCGTTTTCTTGCTGGCGAAAAGCAAGCGGTGCCATATAAATAAGAAGTTGAAGTTAATTTAATTGCTGTCTGTTCTGTCTGTCTTGTTGTCTGGCTGTCATCTTATCTGTCCCCCCCTGTCCACATCACGGTCGATTTGTAAATGTGTAAAATAATAGCGAAATTCTGAATAAAATATTGGGTTTTACTTCAATCATGACTGATAATGATACCCAGAACGGCACCCCTGAGGGGCAGCCTCAGGAGAAGACAGCCAAACAGCTAAAAAAGGAAGCGGAAAAGGCTGCGAAGCTGGAAAAACTGAAAGCTAAGCTAGACAAGAAGAGTTCGGCACCAGCTGTAACGAAAGAAAAACCAGAGGTACTATTTCAGAACTGTATTTTCATGAGTAATTGTCTATCTTTTCAGTAAGTCTCTGTGGCTTACCATTTTTGTTATTCTCAGTAAGTTTTTTAACGATTTGCATAGGTTATGTATATAGGTTCCTTCACAACTCATGGTGAAGGGAACTGTACCTTTTAACAATGCAATCATTACCTACGTTGCATCATTTCAACGTGCGCAAGATAGAGCTGTTACCTCCAATATGACTCATTATATCCAAGCTTTAATATTACTTGAGAAAACTATGCTTGGAAAGGATTTGTTTACAAATATCAGTCAGTTAGAAAACTTGCCCGTTTTTCCCTGCAGTGTGACAATTTGCAAGCAATTTAGAACAAGAGATAGGTTTGCAACAAAATAGCTGAATAAATATGCACTGAAATTATACACAAACTACCTCCGCCAGAGGGGTTCAACATTATCACCTCATAAATAACAATAAATACCTACTTGATAACTCTATAGATAAGCCTGAACAATGCCTTCAACAACTTAAGTCTTGTTAAAAAAATTATATCATAAATTATTTTATGGTTTGCTAGCAAGCAACATTGTAAAAGTCAAGAGATTTTGATTCCCAATTTCTTTGTTAAAACTGCACACTTTATGTGTCTGTGGTATATAGCCTAGGGTATTTTGATAGAAGAACAAAATTTGATAATTTAATTCACAGAAAAAGACTAAAGAAGTAAAAGAAGGGGCAGTGTACACAGCAAAGACCAAACCAGGTGAAATGAAAGATGTCCTCGGGCCGATGCCTGATGCCTACAGTCCTAAGTATGTGGAAGCTGCCTGGTACCCATGGTGGGAGAAACAGGGCTTCTTCAAACCTGAATATGGGGTGAGTACCCCAAATACTGAAATTGGGCCATCACAGTAATATTAGAAAAGTTTGGGTGGATGTAAGTATATTTTTTACTTTTTCATGCCAAAACTACAGAACATAGGCTACTTTTTATCCTGTAAGTATGTCTGTTTCCATGAGATAGAAGTAGCCTTTACACATTTCCATAGAAACAATGCGTGTGAAGTTGTGGGCAGAAAACTTTAATTTTTTCATATTAGTAATAGATTAGGGGAGGCCTATGTCCAGCAGTGGACTAATATAGGCTAATGATGATGATGATGAATAGATGTACACTATTTTTTGTATATTATTTGTGACAAACAAAAAGGCCTAATTCAAATCATTTTAACAATAATAATTAGCCTTTAGTTGGGCAAGACAGTATTTCTTTGTTGTTCATATATTTATTTATTTATTATATATTACTCTTTTGTTCCATTTTTGTATGTCCGTTTGCCAGTTGGCAAAGGCCTCCTCCAATCTTCTCCATTCTGGCCTTTCTATGGCCACTCTACCCCATGTAATTCCCGCGACTTGTCTAATGTCAAAATCCCACCTTTCTGCCTCTCTTTCTCTTGTGTGGTTATTTTACTCCATTTGTCTTTTCCTCTGATCAAGTGGCCTCTGATCAGGCCACATGATAAGAGGAATCAAAATCATTTACGGGATCTTAAAATATTTTGACTGTTTTGTCATCTATCACCTTATTTTGGGATATTTATAAATTTTTTTGGTTTGAGTTTGCTGTTTATTATCCAACACAGAGTATGTGGGAACTTAAAACACCACAAGTCATCATCATCAACCTATTGTAGTCATCATGGTAAATGTTTATTATCTTTATTCATATATTGAAAATTTTTTACCCTATTGAAACTAGCATTAATTTCAGAGAAAGTCAGTATTGGAGCAGAATCCAAAAGGCAAGTTTGTGATGGTGATTCCTCCTCCCAATGTAACTGGCTCCTTGCATCTTGGACATGCCCTCACCAATGCAGTGGAGGATGCTATTGCTCGGTGGCACAGGTATGTATAATTAATTGAAAATTTGTAGGTTTTTTTGCAGATAAAAGCATGCGTCAAAAGTACTAACAGACGGTCAAACATGGCGTGCTCCGCACCGCGATCGTGTTTCACTCCGGCCGGACTATAGTCGATCGTATGACGAACGGTGCGCCGCACATTATTATCACATTAATATCATAAATGTGAAAGTTTGGATCCAAACTTTGATGGATGTTTGTTACCTCTTCACGCCAGAACTACTGAATGGATCGGTCTGAAATTTTGCATAAGTTTTAGGCCTGAAATAATACATAGGCCATTCAACCAACGAAAAACGGAGGAAGTTCTCAAGTCGACGCGTATATACTACTCTGTCAAGAAAGTACCGGGAAATTATCAATAATAAGTACACAAAATGTTTGTTATTCATCCAAATTTATTCTATCACTTTTAAAGTATGCTCCTTCAAAAACGATACACTTACGCCAACGAATAATCCAATCATCAGAACATTTTTTAAACGCTGTTTCCGGAATTGAGTTCAGTTCTCGCCGCGAATTCTCCGTTTTTTCGGTTTCGGTTCAGTTGGAAGGCGCCACTCCGAAGCTTGACTAGTTTCCATGTCAAACTCATAAACCCACGTCTCGTCACCAGTAACAATGCGTTTCATGAATGTTGGGTCGGAATTGACTCGTTCTAGCATGTCCTCAGCGACTCTCATGCGATTGAGTTTTTGGAGAAAATTCAGGTCTTATGGGACTAGTCGAGCGGCAACATATTTCATACCCAAGTGATTATATAAAAAGGTACGGATCGACTCGTGAATATATAAACTCAAAAACTACTGGGCCGATTTCAAAAATTATTTCACCGTTAGAATGCTACATTATCTCTGAGTAACATAGGTTATATTTATTACTTGAAAAAATTAGGTATCCCTACTAAAACTTCAATAATGTAACCCAAGGTAACGATAGGACGGTAGACCGCCACGACCGGTGAGAGCTCAAGTGCAGGACCGGCTTAACGTGCTTTCCCGAGGCACGCCCTCGAGCCTCTGAAAGCACATTAGGACGTTTAACACCGCCACCTTCCTGACTCCGGGCTGCTACTGTGAATATTTTTTGCTAGAAAAGATTCAATAACACAAATCTTTGCCCGACCCGGGATTTGAACCCGGGACCTCATTATCAGCGGTTGAAAACGCGACCGCTAGACCAACAAGGCAGTCGGATAAAAGTATAAAATGTCCTGCATAAAGATATTTACTCTACGTTTATCCCAAAATGTTTAAAAATAAATGTCCACCCGTGCGAAGCCGGGACGGGCCGCTAGTTATCAATAAATAAATAAATCAGGTTGTTAGTAATTGGTGGTTCTAAAAACAATTTAATAATGGGCATTGGGTAAGTTTGTATGGAGTCGTGGCGTTGTTTTTTTTTTATGCGGCCACTGATTAAATTTGAGTTGAATTTAAGTACTACATCTGTATATTCATTATAAAAAACAAAATACGCCGTAACTTATATCGGAGCCGAAATATTCGACTTTGAAGTTGAGAACAATATCATCTAAGTTAGTGATAAAATGCACTTTAATTTCAAAAATACTATTATTTTACGTATGAAATACATGGGATACATGTTATTTATTCATAACTTACTCGAAGTTATGAATAAATAACATGTATCCCATCAATAATATTTTATTTCTAATACATACTACTATATAATATGTAGGTGTTTATGGTCATATGGCTATTTTGAAATGGACATCTTTTCGTAATCTACACAGTCGAGTTAGTCGAAAACGATACCCATATAAGAAGGTGTGATGTCACACAGCAAGGCAAGGCTAGCTTCGCTCGCCTTGCGGTGTGACGTGTTTCGTATTGCGGTGAGCGACGCCCGCCGTCATCAAATTCGTAATCCTCACCCCCATGTTAGTCGAAAACGATATCCATATCAGATTTTTGGATGGGGAAGGGGGTTCCGGGGGGGGGGGGGGGGGGGCACGCGTGGGTCACAGCACGGCTCGCTTCGCTCGCCGTGCAGTTCCCCAATAGTCGCATTGCCCGCTCCTATATAATGCTAGTTGAGCGATAGCGTCACGCAGGTAAACGAGTAGAGCGCTGTGATTGGATAGCATAACTGAACCGAGCTCCGGGCCGGTTTACAATCGAGCTCGTTATGTTTAATTTCATTCTACTACTTCTATGAAATGCAATGATTACTAAAAACTGTAGGGAAGTCTTGTTATTTGTTTATTTAGACGATCATTTTATGTTTTTTTGCCATTCGATATCTCGCTTCCGATATATTTTAGATAGTGGCTGTGGTAGATAGATAGATAGATAAGATAGATAAAAGATTTATTTGACACTGCAGCACATAATAGAAAACGATTACAATAATTAAGGCACATCTTAAAATAACACAGAGAATATTAATTTTTTGATGGTACAAAACTTGAGAATAGTAAATAATAGTAAATAATTTAAGAAATAGGTACATTTTTTAGAAATTGTGTGTGTGCTGCAGCCTGTCAAAAAGGCAATAGCTCAGCGAAAAGCTTTGCTCGAAGAGCAAAACACTGATTTTCAGTATTACCCTTAGAGGCGACCAGAAGAACGAAACACTAATAAAACATAATGTGTGATTGCATGCATTATTATGTATTTAAGTAATGTTGGATCTTGACTGATGCAGTGTTTAAGCACATGATAATAAATAAGGGTTTGGTGTTTTTGAGGCGGTATAATTTGTCGTAGGTTTGTCGTGGTAATGAAAGTTGCTCATTTTTGAGAGTACTAATTAATGGCATTATTTTTTTAACTGGCCGCGGACCATCGAAAACAACGCCACTTTTACCCAATGCCCTTTGCGCATATTGTAAGGTTTGCTTTGAACCCATTGTCGTTTTTAGTTTACCGGTATAAATAATAATAATAATAATGCTGGACAATTCACACAGCATTATCTAGCCCCAAGGTAAGCAGAGCTTGTGTTATGGGTAGGTACTAGATAACTGATATACATAATAGTACATAGATAGATATTTTTTATTATACATAGAAAACGACCAGAACACCCTGAACAAATATCTGCAGATCGTACAAATATTTGTCCCGAGGCGGGAATCGAACCCGCAACCTCCTGCGTCGCAGGCGGACCTTCGCCCACCGCGCCATAGAGGTCGACAGAGGTATGTAAGATATTTATTACTAGAATCAACACAATGTTAATATACTCCAAAAGTTTTTAAATTTTCGCGATTTGTTAACATAATTAATGATTATATCGGGTATTTATCGCGTACCTTTTGTTTTATTTCCCCTTAGGGGTGATAGTGGCGCCACTACATATTTAATTTTATAATTACGTTATACAAAGGAATTATCAAAAAATCGGACCGCGCGTAGACGATACCTGTCACAAGCTTTTATTTAATGTACCTATCTGTAATAGTTTTGTTTTGTGTTATTACGTTTCTACCGCGTTACAGCGATCGTGGTCACGGGGCGGGTCGATAAGTAGGAATTTGGAGTATAGTTAATACCCGATATAATCATTAACTATACTCCAAAAGGCCAATTAAAATCGAAGTTCGTTATAGCGCAATATGTAGGCAAAACGACTAATCTTACATAAAGATACTAAAAACCGACAAATTGTTGAATTTCGCGCCGCTTGTTTTACGTTCCACGACGGGACAAATCGCGCGGGGCGGCGGGGCAGTTTTACAAATGTTTAGTAATACTTATAATATTTTGTAAACTGAAGTTCGTGTTCACAGCCAGTAATGTATTAGAAAATATTCACTTAAGAAAATAATCGTCCGACGGCAGCGCCATTATTTTTCTAAAACATAATCCATTTTTCTATTTTCCCAGGATGAACGGCCGTACCACCCTCTGGAACCCAGGCTGCGACCACGCCGGCATCGCCACTCAGGTGGTGGTCGAGAAAAAGATCTGGAGAGAAGAGAAGAAGACAAGACACGAGCTTGGCCGAGAGGAGTTCATCAAGAGGGTGTGGGATTGGAAGAATGAGTAAGTAGCAAAGGTTCATGGAGTATAAGTGAATTTTTACAAGCTGTCGCCATCCCCTTTTGTTGTTCGTATACCAGAGGCTTGGATACGTCAGAGTGAACAATTAAGAAAAAATAAAGAGCTATCGCGCCAGCTATAAAAAATCTTCTGTAAAAGACAGCACATACATTCGATGGACTCTATGGCGGGTGAAAGTCCGCCTGGGCGTAGGGCGCCGTAGGGCGGGCAGCAGCTCCCTCTGCAAAAAAATATATTTGCAAAGGGGGGTTGAATCTACTTTCAGCCCCCCAAAGTTACGCAAGGGCAATGCACAATATACTTCCAGAGATATCAGTGCAGATTACACTGATCGTCAGATCTTTTTAAAATTATAATTCGATTGTTTTTAAAAACTGAAAATCGACTTCGATGCCCTTTTTGAGGGATATATGCTAATGCCCTACGAAAAAAAAACTTTATGGGACCAGCTAGGGCTCATTTTGTAAAGGTACATCAGTGAAAGAGTTTTCTTAATCGGTCCATAATTGACAGTCAACCGGCGACCATACATACAATCTAACATAGAACCTTCTCCTTTTTTCTGAGTCGGTTAAGAATAGTGTGTGTGGTTTCACTTACCACCATACAGCAATACAAACCTGCTAATAATGATGATGTTTTGCTCCAACTCGTAAAATAACAACTAACAGGCTAAAGGTTTCTTCGTCGCTTCTTTACTTTAGTCTACATACCGAAGCGACAGAAATCAAAAAATATCACTTTATTCCCGTGTCAGTTTTTAGTTTTATATTTTGACCTTTTCTAAGTGTACATTTATTGTATTTATGGAAATAAAGAGTTTTTGATTTTGATTTTTGATTTTGATGATAATTGCATATAGTTTACTTATTTTAGTCCATTTGGTCCCACAAAGCCTTCTTTCTAGAAATCCCTAAGCCTTTATTCTATTAATTCTCATGTTTCGGTGTACACCATACTTCAAAGGATAGTTCGCACCAAACACTCTTATGTCATGGTTTAAAACTCATTATGTCCACCACACAATTCTGTCAACACCTTTTGTGCTCAGAATCACAAAAAGCGATTCTAAATTAGCGATAGCATGTCGCGCTTACAATGGTGGCTGATTAACATAATCACTGTGTCTGTTTCTAGAATAATTGTATAGATCTAGTAGCTTAGCTGTTTAGCATATAGCAGCAAGCTAATGGTGTCTATTTGGTTGGGACCAAAACTAATTTGACGACACTAAAAATGGTGTTGAGCTTTTTTGAGCTTATTTCGACCGTAAAGAAAGGGACTTAGCATTTTCAGTTTTGTTAGAAAAAAAATTCAGTTTTGGGCCTACATAATCGACACCAGTGCAGTTTATTTTATAACAGCTTTGGATTGGAAAATATTTATTCTTGTGTCTAGAAGCATAATAATTATTAAGGCTTGAAAAAGGATCTTTAAAGTCTGACTGTTTCTTTAGGTCAGATTCTGCTTACGGCTTTGCGTTATTTACGAATATGCCTGCCTATGTTTTTTAGTTTTAGTTTTTTATATTTTATGTATGTTAGTTTTAAGGTATATATTACTATGGACCGTAGAATAAGTTAAATAAGATCTATAACTTTTCTATAGTCTGAAATAAAGAATTATTATTATTATTATGTATTCCAAGTTTAAAGTTCAAACTTGGAATAACATAGGCAGGCATTTTTATCTTATTATAATGAGATAAAAGTTGCCTTTGAAGTAAGAGCACAGTGGCCTGCGTTATTTCGCCGTGAGTGCACGTATACGGGCTTATTTTCTCTCGGTAATATTTTTTCGAGATACCCTCAAGTTTCGAAGTGACCGCAAAGATGGCGGGGTCAGTGACCTCCTGCTTATCAGATACTTGTAAATATTGATTAACTAGTTACTAAGATATCCTAAGGGACTGACTTAAGGCGTATATACCCCGATACTAGCGCCACTACATATTTTATTTTATAATTACGTTATACAAAGGAATTATCAAAAAATCGGACCGCGCGTAGACGATATCTATCATAAGCTTTTTTTAAATGTATCTGTAATAGTTTTGTACTGTATTATTGAGGCAGATACTGGTTTCAAGAGTTTATTTCCTATTGGTGGCCACCAAGCTCTCCATACAAGGTTTTTGATTGAATAACACAAATCAAAACCTATTACAGATACATTTAAAAAAAGCTTATGATAGATATTGTCTACGCGCGGTCCGATTTTTTGATAATTCCTTTGAATAACGTAATGATAAAATAAAATATGTAGTGGCGCTACTATCGGGTTATATATTCGCTTTAAGTTTGTGTTTACCAATAGATAATCGGACAATTATGCTGCTTCGTCGGTTAACGTTGACGTTTAATGTATGAAAACTTGTGTTAAAAACGTTAAAACAACTGTTTCAAATTTAACCATCGGTGAACTCGGGTCAACAAATCATTGTTAGACTCAAAGTCCCCAGTTAAATTGGAATATAAAGTAAGAGCAGTTGATCCAAGTTTGTCATCTGTCTGTACATCTAATTTGGTGGCACTGTACTAAGGATACCTTTTGAGGTTCAGTCAGTGAAGCGTGCTGCTAAAACGCAGTCTCTTAACTTGTTTTTAAAGTGCATAAACATAACAAAGTAAATGTGAATAAAGTTTTATTTCTTCGTGACTGTAGCAAATTGTTTAGAAATCTGTCGTGAAAATTTGCTAGCCCCGAGTTCAATTTCCACTGAACGAAGCAGATAGTAAGTATAATGTCGCGATATAGGGTGGTTTCGTATATTTAAGTACTAGATTGAAACTGTATTGTTGCAAATAATAAATTAAGAGATTAAAATTTCATAAATTGCGCAATATTGTATTAAGTGAAATAAGGTTTGTGTTCTTTGAATTTGTAATTGCACAACTACTTACAAAATACAAAATTCATTTATTTACCTTTACAAAAAGCTTATACAGTTTACTGGTGGTCCCCGCACTAGGTTCAGAACCTGTATCGCGGGAGGACTTACATTGTGTTTACTTGCCGTTTTAACAGAAGCTTTCACACACTATAAATACCTAACGAAGTTATTTATAATTATAACCACGGCACGGCAATATATTCTCCTTTTCTTCAGTCAGTTTGCTTTGTCAAAATAATTCAAAATAATATTTTCACTGTCACTTTTACTGTTTCAAGTGATTTTAAAGTAAGTTTTAATATTATAAATGCGAGAGTTTGGATTTTTAAATGTATGTATGGATGGATGTTTGTTTGGTACCTCTTCACGCCAAAACTACTGAACGAATCGGGCTGAAATTTTGCATACTGGAGTCAAACATAGGCTACTTTTTATCCCATAAATCAGTTCCCATGAAACAATCACCTTTAAACAGCAAATACTTGGCAGAAATTTGAAAAAATTTTACTTTGATTTTAAGTTCGACTAAACACCCCTCACCTCTTTTTAAACTTTCGCGATTTGTTAACATAGTTAATGATTATATCGGGTATAAACGTAGGGGAAATAAAACAAAAGGTACGCGATAAATACCCGATATCGTCGGCTTATTGCAAGAAGTCATTAGTCGCAAGAAGTCACTAACTGCGTTAGATATACCATTGAGTTCGTCTCGATGAGCTCTACATTTTGGTAAAACTCACAAATTTGTAGCTCTTCAAACTTAGAAGTTATGGCTTGGTTATAAAGTCAATAACTGCATTTTTGGTATATCTGGTTTCATAAAATTCATTAACTTACATTAATAAATTTTAACAAAAGAAAAAAAAACACAATTGCCATTCTTATTTTCATACGAAACTCATTTATGTGACTTAACAACATTTTGAAAGTGCTTTTACGTTCACAAACGTTTGAATAAGTTTTGCTTTAATTCATTATTTGCACCTTAACCAGTTTTGTCGTATCGTATTTTTTGGAAAAAAAAATACTAACGTTTTTAAATGACTTCTATCAAAACGAGTAACGTCTACACTGAGTTTTTTATTTTTTAAGATTTCATTTTTTACACTTAATTACTTTTTTCGAAACATAATTAATGGTAAATGAATACTATTCGCATTAAATGACTTCTTTCAGAACAAGTAACGATTATAGGTACCATCACTATTGGATTGGTAAAATTAATTATAGGTCATTGACAAGTTTTTGCAAAAATATTATGTTAAACTTAATACAAGACTAAAATCGCTTGAATGAAGTATTGTTTTATTAGTGATTTTTGTTATTGTAAAAATAACAGGTAAATGTAAGGTAATGACTTTTGCACACATACATTTACGTGTTGCTATGCTACTTATGAGACCGCGTGCCGTGTGACCGGAGTCGCGGAAGCGGGGCAGAGGGGTATTTTGTTCGGGGCCGCTCGCGCCTCTGCCGCGCCGCGTAGTAGTTCGTTCTTTCCGGCCCTTGTGGGGGCACAGAGCGGGGCATCGAGGCTTGGCCTCTTTACCCCGGCATCAACTCGAGGGGTGACGACTCCTCGGTCCTTGGATTTCGCTAAAAATGCTTTTATTTAGCTTGTTAATCATTTTATTTTTTTATTAACATATTTGCATGTTTTTTTCTTATTTTTTGTTTGGTTTGGGTTAATTTTTTTTAAATTAACCCACGGTCTATCCGGGGGGTTCTGCGGGGGTGAGGTCCTAGGGAAGGGGCCTCCACGGGCGGTCATCATCTGGGGGCCGGGGTTGGTGAGGCGCTATTTAGTGAAGGTGGGCTTGGTGGCCGTTGTCGGCGCGGTCGTACATTCGACGACTGTGCTGTACGACAAACTCGTCTATGGATTGGATCTGCGGGTCGCGGGCGATGACATCGTTCCTGACGTATTGGCTCGCGCCAGTGTAGATCCTCAGAGCCACGTTTTGCAGCCCCTGGAGCCGGTCCCTATTCGTCTGGGAGACTAGTGAGTACCAGGCCGGCGCTGCATATGTGAGTCGGGATCGGACTTAGCCTTTGTAGACCCACACATTGGTCCTCAGAGGCAGGCGAGATCCCAGGACGGGTCGGAGAAAGGTTGGGCGACGCGCGCTTGTTGTAGTGCGCTGTCAACCTTCGGCTGCATCCGCAACGACCTGTCGATCCCGAAGCCGAGATACCGGATGTGCGGGCTCCATGCCACGTTCTGGCCCCGAAGTGTCAGCTGCGGTGGGTGGCCGATGCGGCGGGAAACAAACAGCGCAGCCGTCTTTCCCACATTGACGGCCATGCGCCATTTGTCCAGCCAGGGCAGCAGGATGTTCAGCAGCCGCTGCATCCTGCGGGCTGCGATGGTGGGGCTGGTAGAAGACGCAAAGAAGGCGCTGTCGTCCGCGAACAGCGCTAGCGACACATCTCTCTCCCCGGGGCGTAGGTGGCCCTCCAGGGTGGGATGTCGTCGGTATAGAACGCGTATAACGCTGGCGACAGGCTGCTACCCTACGGTACACCAGCAGAGATGGATCGAGTGGAGGATGTGGCACCATCAACTGCGACGAAGAACCGCTGGTTGTCGAGGAAGGATGCCACAATCCTGATGAGAGCTGGTGGAGTTGGGTTTTGCAGGAGCTTGTACAAAACGCCGGGGTGCCCAATACGGTCGAAGGCCTTTTTTACGTCCAGAAAGACCCGGACAGTGCAGCGCCTGGCGTTGTGCTCGACTGCAAGGTGGTGCAGCACCCTGGTGAGCTGCAGCGTGGTAGAGTGGCCACTCCTGAAGCCGAATTGCTTCGGGCGCGGCTCGATAGTTGGAGCCAGGCGCCCCAGGAGCAGGCGTTTCAGGAGCTTGCCCACTATTAGTAGTAGAGTAATGGGGCGGTAGTTGGCCGGGAGGCGGTGATCGTTGCCGGGCTTGGGTAGCACGATGACCCGTCCGGTCTTCCAGGATTCCGGGAAGTGGCCCGTCCGGAGGATCCCGTTGAAGAGCCGGGCGAGCGCGGTGACTCCACGGCGAGGCAACTGTTGAGGACTCCGTCATAGCCTGGCGCCGTCTGGGTAGACGGAGGACGGCCTTCCGCACCTCGGCAGGGGAGATGAAGTACTCCCCGTCTAGGGGCGGTGTTGGGCCAGACAGGAAGTCCCTCACTGTGACCTCGACCTGGTGGTGGTGGTTTAGGGTTTCAAAGGTGGCGTCGGCTGCAACGGGGTGAGGCGAGAACTGCTCCGCGAGGTGCTCGGCCAGAATTTCAGCACGGTCGGCGGGAGCAAAGCGCCGGACCCCATCTCGGTCCAGCAGCGGGTAAGTTGTTGCCGGCTGCCGCGTGAGCGCCCTATTCATTGATTCTATGATTCGCCCTATTCGATGATTCAGTCCCAGGTCTCACGCCAAATCTGTACTGCGGCCGAGAGCTCGGCAGATATCGGGTTGAGTCGCGTCTTCAATGTATCAATGACCTTAGGCAAACACAGCTCCATATTTCAATGTGAATGCGCAGCTATAACCGAGGCAGCCACAGATGTGCTAAGAAGGGATATAGATAACCAGTGCGTTTGTATCCTGACTGACAGTGCTGCTACACTCAGGGCCCTGGCAGGACACAGCTGCAACTCCAAGATCGTGTACGAATGCCACTTGGCACTTGAGAGGATTTCCTGCAGAAACAGGATAACCCTTCAATGGATTAAGGGGCATAGCGGATCACTTGGTAACGTCGCCGCCGATGAGTTGGCACGGAAAGGTTCGGAGACACCGATAATAGGCCCACCTCCGCTCCTTCCCCTACCATTCTCCCAAATCCGAACATGGATAAGGCTGAAAACTAGAGAAAAACATAACGAATGATGGACGCACCTACTAGAGTGCCGCCAGGCAAGAGCAGCGCTATCAGCTGCATCACCAAGGCTAACTAAGCGCCTACTGAACCTGACCAGAATGGACCTACGCGTCCTACCTAGTGGGGACACTCACAGGACATGGCCCACTAAATAAACATCTCTTCACCATCGTAGCAACAGACAGCACTCTCTGCAGGGGATGTCTTAGTGACGAATAATCAGCTGCCCACGTAGTTCTGGAATGCAAGGGAGTAACAGCGCAACGACACGAAATCCTCGACCACCCGAGGTCGCTCCGCGAAGTGTGTGAAGATCCCAGGAAGATTCTGCGCTTCTGGACGGAGTTAGGCTGGTTACACTAGCAAAAAAAACACGCACAATGGACCAAACCTTGTCTAAGTGCGGAAAATAGAGTACACAATACAATACAATACAATAGAGTCGCGTCTTCAGTCGCGGGCAGCGGGAGCGCGCCCACTCGCGCTGGAGTTCGCGTTTCCTCTCTATTACCCTCTTAATGTGTTGGGGGAGGTCTTTGCGCTGGCCTTGGCGCCTGGTGATGGGTATGGAAGCGGCCGCCTCAGCCTCGAAGATGCGCGCCATCAGCGCTGAGGCCTCGGATTCCACTTCTGTAGGCGTCTGGAGAGGTCCGACGTCCACGGACTCGAGTGCCTAGGCGTACGCGTCCTCACGTCCTGGGGCCGGGTCCGCGGCCAGGTCGAGCGTTAAGAGGAGGGTAGATAGGATAAGAAGGTTTTCAGGTAAAGCTCAAAGTCTGTTACTTAATATTTTCTAATCTAAATACAGTTTACTTAATCGTTTCCAACCTATTTATGTGTTTATAACTCTTTGCTGGCTAGCAGAATTATTTTCTAAAAGCTTAGAACGTGTTTTTGACTGATTCATGTGCCATTATTACTAATTTTAGTTATTTTATTAAGTGTTTTCGACAAATAAGGTAATTTGTTTAGCTTTTAGTAATAAAAGATGTTATTTTATGATTATTTTGTCTTTTAATACTCCAAAGAGGCCACTAATAACTTCGTTGCAGAAATACTTAACTCCAGTTTAGTCAAAACTTTTTATAGCAAGAAGTCATTATCTTTACATTTTTAGCTTTTAAAAAAATTGCAGTGGTTGAATTTGTACTGATTTCAGTTAATTATAAAATAATTACATATCTCTATATATTGGCGTTTAAATTATATTGATAACTGTCGTAGTTTTGATGATATGGGCTCTTAAAGTTTTAAAAACTTTAAACTGCTTTTGCCAAACTTTTGGATTTGTCGGTTAATGACTTCTTGCAATAAGCCGACGATATAATCATTAACTACCCCTCACCTCCTACAGAAAAGGCGTCAGAATCTACGAACAACTCCGCTCACTGGGCTCCTCCTACGACTGGTCGCGGGTCCGCTTCACAATGGACCCGTCCATGTGTCGCGCCGTGAACGAGGCGTTCATACGCTTGCACGAGGCCGGCGACATCTACCGCGCTAACAGATTGGTCAACTGGTCGTGCACGCTGAAGAGCGCCATCAGCGACATAGAGGTGGACAAGGTGGAGCTGGCTGGACGCACGTTGATGAGCATACCGGGGTATGAGCAGAAGGTAAATTGCATTTGGGTAGTAATTAAGACAGCACATATAAATACACCTTGGTAGCTGATGTTGCCCGGACTCAGAGTCTGGGCAACAGCAGCTACTGTTGCCCGGTCTTTTAAGAGTCTGGGCAACAGATGGTACCAAGGTGTCCTCGGGATCGCTACTCATGCACACATAGAAACCCTGACACAAAGACAGACACACGCTTCACGATAAGCCACGCGTCTAACCATGGACCCGTCCTTGTGTCTCTACTGTTGCCCGGTCTCTTAAGAGTCTGGGCAACAGGAGCTACCAAGGTGTGCTCCGAATCATTCCTTAAGAACACACAAACACACTAAGCCGCTCGTCTCGCCATGACCCGTCCATGTGTCACTCACGCCCACACGTGAGCGTGATGTCTCGGAATGCTATACCTAGCGAAGTATATTATTATACCATGGACAAGACTAGAGAAAATACATCCTTGACAGAATTTTAAATAAATAATGCTGGACAATTCACACAACATTATCTAGTCCCAAGCTAAGCAGAACTTGTGTTACGGGTACTAGATAACAGGTATACTAATACAATACACTACATAGATAGATATTTTTTTATTATACATCGTAAACATCCAGAGCACCCTGAACTGAACTGATCTGCAGATTGTACAAACATTTGTCCCGAGGCGGGAATCGAACCCGCAACCTCCTGCGGCGTAGGCGGACCTTCGCCCGCTGCGCCACAGAGGTCGTTGATTTTAAAAGAAAGGCTACTTTGATAAGACAAGTATAACCACTCTTAAACAAGTCCTAATCCTACACAATGCAATAACAACTCTATCTCATCCCAACAAGGTGGAGTTCGGCGTGATGGTACACTTCGCGTACAAAGTGGAGGGTACTTCCGAGGAGATAGTAGTGGCCACCACTCGGATAGAGACCATGTTGTCCGATGCAGCAGTGGCTGTACATCCTAAGGATGAGCGGTGAGTCACATTTTGTACTACCACTGACTAGCTGCGACCCGCGGCTTTGCACACGATTATCTGGGACAAAAATGGATAATAAAGCTAAGGTTTTTTTTTTATTCTAGTGCGTAAGCCCTCACATTCAGGGTAATTTCTAAGAAATCAAATGATATCGCAAAATTTTTTTTTCGTCCTGTTGAAGTGGAAAATTTTTGCGATATCATTTGGTTTCTTGGATAATAAAGGTTTCGATTGGTGGAAGACTTTTAATACTAAATCGGACTATTAGTACCGGAGGTTACGCCAAACAAAGACGACGCCTTTACGATGTTTTATTAAAGATTTCAAAATTTTCAACGCATACAGGACTAATAACATACTTCCAGCTCCACACTGTAATCTAGAAATATACATTCTTCTTTTGTTTTTAGTTTTTTCAAAAACAAACATGGCGTTATAAAACAATATTTTTATTTGATCACTTGCTAGGAATCGCGTTTTAAATCGAGGGCCTTTCGTTCCCATGACTATTTTAAACAGCGGTCGTTTGGCAGAAAAGTCATTTTGCGTTGGAAAAAAAAGACAACACAATTTTATTAGGATCCGTAACGTTTTTGGTTCAGAATGCAGATTTATAGAGCTAAGACATCCATAACACACAGTGCAAAAAAATTTGTTTTACGACAAAAATTAACGAAGTTATGACCAAATTACTAGCGAAGTTCACTGAGCGACCGCCGCGGGTGCGTGTGACGTCACTCGCTCGGTCGCTGCCCGTTAACCGTAGGCAGATATCAGTTTTTAGTGATTTACTCCGAAACTATAAGTACAGGAAAAAATATCACACAACCAAATAGACTCGGTTTTGAGAGACACATTGAATGATTTTTTTTTCATGGGTCAAATCTAGCTATTGATAGTAAAAAGTGGAAGGAGAAGAGGGAGGCCATTGCCCTGCAGTGGGACCCTATAGGCTTATATTAATAATAATATTAATAATTCGATGAGTGGACTCAGTGAACTTCGCTAGTAATTTAGTCATAACTGCGTACTTAATGGTCTGATTTGGATAATTTAAAAAGATATATAATCATTCTTATGTCATAAAGAATAACGTGGATACTAGTTCTATTGAAGTTACTATAACGTTTCGAATCCTCATTGAGGTCGTCTCGTTCCCATGACGAATCACGTTGCGAACGTTTTTCTACCGAGAGCCTTTTGCTCCAAGGACGAACCACTCTGTATTCGAATAAACGTGTGTTTGTTTCTAGATACAAACATCTGGTCGGCAAGGTGCTGGTACACCCGTTCGTAGATAGGAAGCTGCCCGTCATCGCGGATGACTATGTTGACATTAACTTCGGAACTGGTAAATATTCTTAGATTTTACTTATGCATGCCCGAGCTGTATCGTGCCGGCTTAGAATTTACACCACCCCAACTCTTCCCGCGGGTGTCGTAAGAGGTGACTAAGGGATATCCACCGGGGGCGGGCAGCAGCGCGCCCTGCAGAACAATTCTACCACCGACCACCATTATCCCCCATGTCAGAAACAGGCGCGGTCGCAGCCCAAGACTTTGGGGGGGGTCACACTTGGTGCGGGCCGTAGCACCAAATGTACTTGTAGGCGGTTGCAGACCCCACCGAAAACCACTTAACTTTATCGGCGAGCGGAGCGAGCCGCGGAAAATTTATCCTCAACTCCCAACAATAGTAGGTATAAGTTATAGCGAGCGAAGCGAGCCTCGAAATTTTTGAGATGTTTTCTGAAGTTAGGGCTAAAGTAAGCAAGAGTAGGAGTAGTCTACTTGCTTACTCTCGCCCGGCATCAACAAAAAATTGAAAATACAAAAAAGACATGGAAAAAGATGTAGCGGCGAGCGGAGCGAGCCACCGAAATTTTTGTTACTTTTCGGGTAACTACCCGAGCAAAATGATGTTAAACACACTGGACCAAATACATCGAAGGACAAAATACTATAGGCGAGCGGAGCGAGCCGCAAAATGCAGTGTTTTGCATATTGGCCGCAAACATGACATCCCTTCCCCCAACTCCCAACCCAACAATAGGAAGTATAGATAGATAGATAGATAGAAAATTCTTTATTGCACACTTATAGATAGAAACAATACAGCAAAACAGCTTAAAAACTAAGTGACAAGTGGCGGTCTTATCGCTCAAGAGCGATCTCTACCAGACAACCATGGATGGATAGGATTATTGGATAGTATTAGGGGTTCTGTGTGCTCTTGAAGGTTTAATAAATAAATACTTTTAATATAATACTACGTATAAGTAATGGCGAGCGAAACGAGCCTCAAAAATGTTGGAGATTTTTTCTGATGTTTGGGGAAAAGTAAGCCAGAGCCTATGACAAAATAAAGTGAGCGAAACCTGCCCCGAAAATTTTAAAAAGTTTGCGGTGGTAGATATAAAGCTACGAATATAAATCGGGGCGAGCGGAGCAAAGGAGATTAACAAAAAATTAGAAATACAAAAAAGACATCGAAAAAGATGTAGCGGCGAGCGGAGCGAGCCGCCGAAATTTTCGTTCCCTTTTTCGGGTTGTCACAAACTGGTTGAGAAAATAAATAACAGCGAGTGGAGCGAGCTCTGAATGAGCTGCAGCCTTTTTTTAAATTGGTGAGGTAGCGTCCATGCAGGACAAGGAAGCTAAATTATGAGCTACTAGCTTCTGCCTGCGGCTTCGCACGCTTCTTTCTATGGAAACGTTCAAAGGTAATTTCTATCCCATGGGAACTGATTTATGGGATAAATAGTAGCCTATGTTTGATTCCAGGCTTAGAACTACACCGATGCAAAATTTTAGCTCAATCTGTTCAGTAGTTTTGGTGTGAAGACGTAACAAACATCCATCTATCCATACAAACTTTCGCATTTATAATATTAGTCTGAAGAACAATTTTAAAGTTTCACGAATAACAAACAAATATGCGAACAACAGACCAGACATCATATAGAATCAACGGCGAGCGAAGCGAGCCGCGAAAATTTTTATGATCTGGCTGTGCGTGTGAGTTGTTTGGTATTAGATATTTTGCAGTTTCAAACTCGCCTTAAACGGAGAAGGAGTCCTGAACTAGAGCAAGCCAGAAGCTTATCAAAACAGCAGAATGTTATCAGAGGCAAGCAGAGCGTGCTGCGATAATTTAGTGGTTCCGTTAGATTTTTGGAGTGTTTGGAAAATGACCTCAAACGAGGGATGAGCCCATGACCAGAGACAGACAGTGTAAAGTTGCCGGCAAGTTGAGCGAACTGCGACAATTTTTGGTTTTTGTTAGATTTTGGGCAACTTTTTAGAAAATTTGGCAAAGTGACCTAAACCGAGCCGGGTTTTGAGCTTTGGATGTATAAAATCAACACCGAGCGAAGCGAGCCACGAAAATTTTTATGATCTGGCTGTGCGTGTGAGTTGTTTGGTATTAGATATTTGGCAGTTGCAAACTCGCCTAAAACGGAGAAGGAGTGGACTAGAGCAAGCCAGAAGCTTATCAAAACAGCAGAATGTCTGTCAATCAGAGGCAAGCAGAGCGTGCTGCGATAATTTAGTGGTTTCGTTAGATTTTGGGGGGGGGGAACTGACCTCAAACGAGGGATGAGCCCATGACCAGAGGCAGACAGTTTAAAGTTGCCGGCAAGTTGAGCGAGCTGCGACAATTTTTGGTTTTTGTTCGATTTTGGGCAACTTTTTAGAAAATTTGGCAAAGTGACCTACAGCGGGGCGGGTTTTGAGCTTTGGATCATAGTCAGAAGGAACAAATGTTATCAGCGACCAGACCAAAACACGAAAATTTTGTTGTCTACTAATTTTTTGTACTGGTTGACAAAGTGACCTCGCAGATTATTTGTTATATTTTGTGCTTTTTATTGTGGTTGTTGGATTGATACAAACTGACAATAGCGGACCAGCCAGACCAATAAAATTGGGAACGTTGCCTCTGTGCTAATCAAAATACAGAGCACAAATAACAGTAATATCGGCGAGCGGAGCGAGCCGCGATTTTTTTTATTGTTGCAGTTGGTAACCATAATCAATGTAACGGAAGTAAACAGGACAATATAATCATCAAGCTGTGGGTTGCAATTTTTTAAGTACCTAAACTAAGATTTTGGGGGGGGTCATGACCCCCGTGACCCCCCCCCTGGGACCGCGCCTGGTCAGAAAAGCCAGAAAGGCGCTTATCAGGGGGAGGCCTGCGTCCAGTAGTGGACCAATACAGGCTGTTGAGGTTGAGGAGGTTGATGCATGCACGAAACTATTGCTAATTGAAAGTAATCTTTTGCTTTGGTTTTATTTTCTGCACTAATCGCTAATAAATAAATAAATAATGCTGGACATCTCACACAGCAGTCGATCAACCCGATTCTGCGTAACTGACCCGAGCGTGATGGCTCACTTTAGTTCACTCTTTAGTTAAATTGCGCCTAAAGAAGTTTTCGTTTCAGAGCTCAAAAGTTTCATATCGTTATGTTTCTAAGTTAATTTATTCGACAGTTAACTACTATCTGACCATTGAAAAACCAAAAATATCGCTATTCATTGAATAAAGGCTATCTGGTTGTTTATCTGGGGATTGAAAAATCGGCCCTTAGTAAAGTAAAAAGTATTTATTAAGTGTCACAAAATTACAAACGTAATTAACCGAACAGCAACTTACAAACATTAATTTTGTTACTTAAAATACAAAATAAGAAGTCGTATAAAAAAAATTGTGTCAACATTATGGCTCTGGTTGCAATTATACATACATATTATACACACCCTTTCAGTCACAGAGTCGCCACAAACCCGCCCCGCCCCTACCCCGCTTCGCGGGGGTTGGGCGGGCTTCGTTAGGAGTAAGTTAATGTTGACCCTCCCCCCGCTTCGTGGGGGTGGGACGCCTACAGGTCAGGTCAACTCAAGGTCGAATTGCTTTATTTATAGTCGCTCACTTAGTTACTTAGTCGCTCAAGTTATTAAAACAGTATCTCATCATCAGTCGCAAATTTTTTTTTTATTCGATCGTTTTATAATTCCCCTTTATTTATTTTATTAATTAGTTCATAGTTCATTCATTTCCTGCCTATCACAGGTGCCGTAAAGATATCTCCCGCTCACGATGTCAACGATTACGAGATAGGAAAACGTCACAACTTACCGTTCATCAATATTCTGAGCGACGAGGGCAAGATGCTGGACAATTGTGGACCTTTTGCTGTGAGTTTTATAGCTCAGTTTTTAACCGACTAAAAAAACACAAATATACATCGGAACCTAGAACCGCCTCCGTTTCCATGTTCGGCTGTATGTATGTTTTTATGTGTATTCGTCGATTACTCCATCATTTACGGACCGATTTTGAGAATTATTTCGCTACTAGTTTATGCCCGTGGCTTCGCACGCGTTGTTTCTATAAACAATTAAAGGTGATTTCTATCCCATGGGAACTTATTTATAGGATAAAAAGTAGTCTATGTTTGATTCCAGGATTAGAATTACCTAAATAATTGTAAGTAAATATAGGCTGATAATAATAATAATTATAATTTATTATGGAACAGAAACAATGGTTACATGGTTAAAAATTTAAATCATCTGCAGTTAAATCGTACAAACAAGCACCTCTCGCGATACCCCACTTAATTTAATTACAGATAAAAGCCAACAAGGCGCTTATCAGGGGGAGGCCTGCGTCCAGCAGTGGAGCAATTTACCCCTACGCGCCCTCAATAGAAAATGTTCATTTTTTTTTTATTGTCTATAGAAACCGTTGCATAAATATCATCTTAATTTGTTTTTAACCTACCTTTTTCCAGGGTATGAAACGCTTCGACGTCCGCCGTGAGATCGTAAAGGCCCTGGACAAGAAGAAGCTGTACAAGGGAACCCAGGACAACCCCATGGTGGTCCCGCTCTGTAGCCGGTCTAAGGATATCGTGGAGCCGATGCTGAAGCCACAGTGGTAAGAATTTCAGTTCAATATATTCAGCACTTGACGACCTCGGTGGCGCGGCGGGCGATCTCCGAAGGTCCGCCTGCGGTGCAAGAGGTTGCGGGTTTGATTCCCGCCTTGGGACTAATGTTTGTACGATCTACAAATATTTGTTCCGGGTGTTCTGGTCGTTTCTATGTATAATAAAAATATCTATCTATATAATGTACCTATTATATTATGTTTATCAGTCATCTAGTACCCATAACACAAGCTCTGCTTAGCTCGGGGCTAGATGATGCTGTGTGAATTGTCCAGCATTATTTTTATTTTTTACTAGCCGCACATTCCCGTACTGAGGGAAGGATGATAGATAGATAACACACACATACAATTAACAAAGATAATATACAATTTTAAACACAAGAGCTGGTGAGTATCTGGCGCAGCGCATCAGCATTGCCATACAGCGTGGCAATGCAGCCAGTGTCTTGGGGACGCTTCCGACTGGTATTGATATGGATCAGTTGAGCTACCTGTAGATTGTTTGCAACAGTCTGCAGTTAGCTCAGTTGTTAGAATTGTAAATACTTACTAGTAAGGCTTCTGCCCTAATTTAAAAAAAAACACATGTACAATAGGTTTAATTAATCAAACGAGCCCTTTAAAAAGTAAGTTCTTAGAATATATCATAATCATAATATTTGGTAAGTTTGTGTGTGCTGCAGCACGACAAATAGGCCAAGGATCAGTCAAATTTTTTTGCTTAAAAGTAAAACACTGATTTTCAACCAAAACCTGATCGAGAGCGAGCAGAACGAGTACAAACGGACAATGTGTGCTATTAATTAATGCTGTAAATTACTGTGGTTGTGTAGCAATAGCAAAAATTATTGTGTTTCTGTAGCAAAGTATTCATGAATTTTTAAAGACTGCAAAAATATTGTAGATAAAGAGTACATGACAATAGTGCAAAAAAAAAGAATAAAATGAAATGAACTGACGACAGATTTATTTTTGGCAAACGAAGTGCTTTGGAATACCCTCTACATATTTTTATTAGGATGTGGGTTCAAGTCCCGTCGAAGTCGAAAGCTTTTTGGGATATTATTTTGATTTCTGAAATAAATAGTTTGTACAGTGTTCTAGCTGTGTCCGAAACAGGCTCCACTAGAAAAGATCATCCTTAACAATCTGGGCGCGGATTTTACCATCACACATCCATCCTTATTTGTATCCAAATTAGCATTTTTAAAATAGATCTAATCGAACCTCCCAGGTACATAAGCTGTTCCAAGATGGCTGCCGACGCGATCATAGCCGTGAGGACGGGCGAGCTGAAGATAATCCCGGATGTGCACGAGAAGACTTGGTTCCACTGGATGGAGGGCATCCGCGACTGGTGCATCTCTCGCCAGCTGTGGTGGGGGCACCAGATACCTGCCTACAGACTTGAGGTACGGTACAACTCTGATGAGTCAACCAGTCGTTGTCCAGATATACAAGGTTTATTATTAAATAATAATCCAATTCCAGTTTTAGGCAAACACATTTATTTCCTTAATAGTAATTACAGTTAATTTCTATCGGCTTACCCTGGACCAACCAAGTGTCTCTCACATCTTGCCTCCGGACCGGATCCGGGTCCCGGTTTTTGGATTTTTCCCTTTACTTGTGCTATAAGACTTTGCTGCTCACCAAGTGTCTTGATTCTAGGTCTAAGGGAAGTACCCTATAGGTTTTGTGTGCATGTGATTCCCTTAGAAATTTCAAAATATACGGACATAATCGACTGTAACTTTTGAGTGCGTTGACTGAGAAGTTTTATTTATATCGCGGCTTCAAGAGGTTACGGACTTGAGTATTTCACGTTAATTTCAACTCGATACGTCCACGCGTTCCTGAGAAAAGAGGGTTGACAGACGGACAGACCGACAGACAGATGGACAACAAAGTGTTACTTTTTTCCTTTTGAGGTATGGAACCCTAAAACACGTAAAGCCGAACATAGACCCTCCTCCTTTTTTCGAAACCCTTTAAAAGGCCAGCCTTATCGCTGCAAGCAACCCCTTCTAGGCAACCTTGATGATGCTGAATGTTTTGTACAAAGGTGCCTCCGAAGAAGGCCGTCATCCGCCGCAAGTACTCCCGCAGCGGACAGAAGAAAAGCACTCGGTCACGGCGGCGTGCGACCGCCCCCCACGTACGTGCGGCTTGCAAGTTGCACGTCACTATCGTGTGGTGCATGTAATAACGATCGTGATAGTCTTTCGATTTACCATTATTTATGCTAAGCATTTTGAAACCATCGTGGTTATTAACACTAAAGTCATTTACAACTAATGAAAATTGTAATGAATCATTTACAATAAAAAAAATGTAAATGGCTTTAATGATTGGTGCTGTTTTTCGTTTTCGTATTATTTCGGTTTTCAGGACAGTTGCATGAGCCATGATCACAACATGTTGCTCAGAAATCGTCTTTTCTTTAGATTTTGTGTATTTTTTTTGATTGTTTGACTAGGTTGCTGTGTTTTTGGTTTGCCAGTTACATTTTGTTAGTTGTTCCTACAATCTGTTTTTATTTGCACGTTTTCATACGGCCATGAAAAACGTGTTTGCTGCCTTGATTTTTTAATTTGCTTTTATCCATTTTAGATTAAATGTGTCTTGAACTTATAGGGTAACTGGTTTCTGCTTGCGCATGTGATAAAAGTAGCCCATGAGCCATGCCAGCTTGAGACCTACCTCCGTGCAAAAGTTCAGGCTGATCCGTTCAGTAGTTTTGGCGTGAAGAGGTAACAAACATCCATCCATACATCTGAACATCCAAACTTTCACATTTAATATAACAACTACACAAATAATATAAGTGTGGTTAGTGTAATTTACACAACATCTAAAGCAACTTCATGCATGTCAAATAAATTTATAGCAAGGTAGAGAATAATGAATGCCGAAAGTAACGTGTGCTTTGTAGAAAAAATATGGCTGTATACATTTTTTAATTGATTCATTCATATACTTATTTTTCGTGGTTTGTATCAACATTTTATAAGAAATTTTGTGTAACGTTCTTTGTGAAGTTCGTTCGTTTTTCAAGTAAACCTATACTCCAGTCAAATTCTATGTGAAATGTTTGTAAACAAACCACAAAACAAAATTTTAATCCTCACGTGCTTGGCGTTAAGTTTCAGATTTTATTGTAAGTAATATTTATTGAAAGAAAGATCTCAAATCAACAAGAGATATAAATTAAATAAAAAAGTTAAATGAATGAATGAAGATGCACTTTCTTAAACTAGAAATTAACATAAATAAAAATCTTATCTTAATAAGAAATAAACAAATTACAAAAGGCGGCCTTAGCACTGAGAGCGATTTCTCCCAAGCAACCTTGAAGTATGTGTTGGTTTGATTACAAACATTTCACATCGACTTTGACTGGACTATAGATTCTAGTTTGTTTGATATGATCTTCCTGTACACAGTAACTTCTATAAATAGGTACCTAACCTTAATTTTATTTTTCCAGAGCGAGAAAGAAATCTGGATTTCAGCTCACTCAGAGCTCGAGGCTATACACAAAGCCCACATAAAGTACGGCATTCCTGTCAATGAAGTGAGGCTGAAGAGAGATGATGACGTGCTGGACACGTGGTTCTCATCAGCTCTGTTCCCCTTCTCCATCTTCGGCTGGCCTGATAACACTGATGATTTGAAGGTAGGATACTTACTAAGTTTAGTAGTGAAAAGTAACAGAAGCGTTTGAATCTAACGTTTCTGTAAACATCAAATGGTTCGATGGAGAAACGTCACAAGATTGCATTGGCAAACGTGGCGCGAATCGTAGCTGAAGGTTGGGGTAAGTCTCTTGTGTAGACGCTGTAGAGTATTTGCAATACAAGGCACGGTCCGAGGGCCTTGTGGAACTCCAACTTTGATGTCGAAAGGAAGCCTTACTTCACTTGGTTTTTTTTTTTATTTATGTGAAAAACAAACAGGGCGAAGGTCTGCCTGCGACGCAGGAGGTTGCGGGTTCGATTTCCGCCTCGGGACAAATGTTTGTACGATCTGCAGACATTTGGCGTTCTGTATGTTTTCTATGTATAATAAAAAATATCTATCTATGTAGTGTATTGTATTAAGTATATCAGTTATCTAGTACCCATAACACAAGCTCTGCTTAGCTTGGGGCTAGATAATGCTGTGTGAATTGTCCAGCAGCCAGATTCTTGGGGACGGTTCCGACTGGTATTGATATGGATCAGTTGAGCTACCTGTAGACTGTTTGCAACAGTCTGCAGTTAGCTCAATTGTTTCAATTGTAAATACCAGTATAGTGACCGGCATGAGTCGTGAGCACAAACTGACACCTGCGCAGTAGTTAATTTTAGAAGCCATGGGGCGGGGCGGGGTGCCGAACTGCACGCGATTGGTTCCTCAGTCAATGCACATCGTCTATTGGAGGCTCGCGTGTCATTCGGCTACATTCATGTCATTCGTACATGCGCGAGCTTACCCCCACTACTGCCCATCTGTGCTCACGACTCGTGCCGTGCATTATATAATTTTCTTTGTGAATAAAGACTTCTGCCATTGTAAGTACGAGTACCTAGGGTACCTACCATAAGTGCATTAAACGTTGTTGCAGGCCTTCTACCCCGGAACTCTGCTCGAAACCGGCCACGACATTCTGTTCTTCTGGGTAGCGAGGATGGTGTTCTTCGGACAGCGGCTCATGGGAAAACTACCCTTCAAGTAAGTAGTTACTAAGGCACATTTTTGATCGACAGAGAAAGCTAGGTTAGGTTTTG
The DNA here is from genome assembly GCA_963564075.1 of Eupithecia subfuscata. NCBI lineage: Eukaryota > Metazoa > Arthropoda > Insecta > Lepidoptera > Geometridae > Eupithecia > Eupithecia subfuscata. The sequence goes on from OY751108.1 coordinate 1,827,758, forward strand.
GAAAGGATTGTTTTATTAAAGGAGAGGACATAATGTAAAAACAAGCAATAAAATCTGTAATGAATGTCATGATGATCATGTGACGTTGTAAAACTACTGAATAGATCGACCGGAAATTTCCACACATATAGATCTAGACCTTGATTAACATATAGGCTAGTTTTTATTCCAGAAAACGCGTGCGAAGCCGCGGGCAGAAGCTATTTTTGTATACAATTTTTAGTCGACAGAAAGATCTTTTTTTTTCATGGTTTGTCGTTATAATTTCTTTTTCACCTATGTCTTTAGTTCTTCCTGTCAGTTCTATATTTTTTAAGTTAGTCTGTAAGCTGAAGCCGTGTGGTGCCGGCTTAGAATTTGCACCACCCCAACTCTTCCCGCGGGTGTCGTAAGAGGCGACTAAGGGATATCAATCGGGGGCGGGCAGCAGCGCCCCCTGCAGAACAATTCTACCACCGAACTGCGATCCTCAACCCGCATGTCCAGCGTGGGGATTATAGGCCCTGAGATAAAAGCCAACAAGGCGCTGATCAGGGGGAGGCCTGCGTCCAGACCAATACAGGCTGTTGAGGTTGAGGTAAGCATTATTGTGTGCAAGAAATAAAAAGCTATTATTTTATTTATTTATTATAGAAAGATCTTTAAACTAAATCTGTCGTGTTTCAGAGAAATCTACTTGCACCCTATGGTCCGCGACGCCCACGGCCGCAAGATGTCCAAATCCCTCGGCAATGTCATCGACCCCGTGGACGTCGTGACTGGAGTGACGTTAGAACAACTCTACGCACAGCTGGAGAACTCTAACTTGGATCCGAAAGAAATAGAGAGGGCGAAGCAAGGACAGAAACAGGACTATCCTAATGGGATACCGGAGTGCGGGACTGATGCGCTTAGGTAAGTCAAATATAGAAAGAAAGAAAGAAAAAGTATTTATTAAACACTACACCACAAATAAAATAAAAAATAAAAAGACTACTGTGTAACACGTAAAAGAAACAAGTGTACATTAAAAATAAAAACAAATATCAAAGTGCTTTATTTCCTTTAGACCTTAGACCTTAGACCAAGAGTCCTGCTCTTGGACACGTCACATGCAAATTACAAGTAAAACTAGGAAATAAAGTGATCACTTTGACGACCTCTGTGGCGCAGCGGGGGAAGGTCTGCCTGCGACGCAGGAGGTTGCAGGTTCGATTCCCGCCTCGGGACAAATGTTTGTACGATCTGCAGACATTTGTCCAGGGCGTTCTGGATGTTTTCTATGTATGATAAAAAATATCTATCTATGTAGTGTATTGTATTAAGTATATCAGTTATCTAGTACCCATAACACAAGCTCTGCTTAGCTTGGGGCTAGATAATGCTGTGTGATTGTCCAGCATTATTTATTTATTTAAATATCAAATATCAAAGTGCTTTATTTCCTTTAGACCTTACAGGGCTCTTGGATACGTCACAAAAATGTAAATTACATAAGTAAAACTAAGAAATAAAGGGATGTCTTTGATTTTTTGTTCACTTCAATCTTTTTAAGGTAAAGTAAAGAAGCGAACAAGAAACCTTTACCTTGTTAGGGTGTTAGTTATCGAGTTAGAGCAAAACTCGTCCCGAGCTTTTTTTATCCTCTAGATAATCTGATATTTTGTAGTAAGCCTTTTTACAAAGGATTCCAATTTGTTTCAATTTATTTATTGAAAATTTTTGCATGTTACTTGGAGTTTTGTCGTAGAAGCGTATACATTGCCCTTGCACGCGCAGGAGGTTGTAAGTTGTCTGGTGTAAAATCTACGCACAGCTTAGAGGTAGGAGATACATACAGCAGTTGCTAACAGCCAGTTTCTCTAACGCTCAATTTAACAACCGCGTGGCCATGAATATTAATATCGTTGCTGGAAACCGATTTTGATTAACGATAGAACATAATCTTCATTGAAGATTATGTCCTTCTGCAGGACAAAGGCAAAGCTGTGTGGTGCCGGCTTTGAATTTGCTCTAACCCAACTCGTCCCGCGGGTGTCTAGAGAGGCGACTAAGGGATATCCACCGGGGGCGGGCATCCCCTGCCCTGCACCCTGCAGAACAATTCTGCCACCGAACTGCGATCCCCAACCCGCGAGCCCAGCGTGGGGACTATGGGCTAGTGCCCATAATCTCATGGGGGTAATCCCCCATGAGTTAAAAAAATAAGGCGCTTATCAGGAGTGTTAAACACAGCGCACAGCGCCATCTGTGTCTTAACGGATGCACTGCATACCCATCAGGTTCCAAATAATCATTACCGTCCTTTGCTTGTTACGTAGTTCGCACAGACGCCACTGGAGGCGCTGTACTGAACTATATATATCGAGTTGAACTTGACTCCTCCAGCAGTGGACCAAAACAGGTTGTTGAGGTGAGGAGGAGGACAAAGGACAAAAAAAAGACAAAAAAAAATATATTATATTGTACCTAATTAAATTGGTGTGTGTGATTATTTGTTACTAACCATAATTTTAAGTTTTTTCTATAATCGTGTTACTAACAAAATATGGATCAATTGATATTCGAAATAAAATATTTTTATTTTATTTTATTTTTTAAAGGCCTCCCTCCCTCTAGTTACTAAATAAAAAGAAATCCAGAAATGTTTGTTGTGTCGGCGACATGATTATTTATTCAAAACCAATCCGACTGCGCCAATCAATTACTTGCTTTTTTTAATACAAAATATTGAAAATTTAAACGAAGTTTAATTCCAGGTTCGCTCTCTGCGCCATGGCCCAAGGCCGGGACTTGAACCTGGACATCCTGCGCGTGCAAGGCTACAGATTCTTCTGCAATAAGCTCTGGAACGCGACCAAGTTCGCGCTCATGTACTTCCCTAAGGATACTACTTATCAGGTAAAAGCATGCTTTGCTGAAAATTCCACTAAAATACAACTTGACTAAAAAAAATTCGACTAGTAACGATTCGGGTGGGACGGCTGCAGGTCGGGTCAAATCTAAGTCGAATTTCTTTGGTCGAATTGTTACTATAGTCGAAATTTTTTTAGTCGGAACAGTTTTAGTCGAATTGTATTAGACGAATTGTCGTGACTAGGGTTTATGGTTTCTCGAGGTATTTCATTTCTCGGGTCTCGAGAATTCTCGAGCTCAATTTCCCGGGTACTCCCGGGAAGTCGAGAAATTTGCATTTATTATAAAAAAAATAAGAAAAACGTCGCTAGTACACGTAATATTTATTGAAATTGGACAACAATCAATAAATCTCTTAGGAACATAAACAAATTACGGGAATTATTGAGGGAACTAAATATAATCAACATTTTATAATCTTTAACAGCTTTCTTCGCTGTGATAAACTTTAGTTAAATAAAAAAATCTCAATTTGGCTATGTCATACATATCTCAATCTATGTCAATAATCAAAGCACAAAAAAGCACTCAACATTTTGAATCAATACTGATGCCTTAAGAAATATCAAAGCATTTATTGCGTTGACTGATAGCCGGCTTCTTATTCTGCTGACAATATTTCCCGACATGGAAAATACTCTTTTATTGTCCGTTGATGTTGGCCTTACCGAAATGAGTGCTTTGTATAATCGTTCCAAATTTAGAGACAGTTTTTTCAAACAGTAAGAACTCTTTTTTAATGATGGATTTTGATAATGCCACAGTCGCACTCACGACAAGAGTTAAAACACTAGTGAAACCAAACGCGGCTCAGCGCTGCGCGAAGGCTAGCACCGCTCGGGCCGAGTCGTTTGTGCGTAGTACCGACGCAGGAGTCCGTCATGGCGTCAAGGGATGCCGCCGAAGTGCAGCTAAAGACAAAGAGTTGAACTAAAGAAAATTCTCGAGTTCTCGACTTTTCTCGACCTGAATTTCTCGGGTTCGAGAACTATGGATTTCCCGGGAATTCCCGGGACGAGAATTCCCGGGCATAAACCCTAGTCGTGACCCATCACGAAAGCCGCTTCGATGTCGCGCCATCTGCTCCGGTTTTCAGCTTCTGGCATGTTGATCTCGAAAGCGGTACATCTAGTGCGGATCAGGTCTGACCAGTGCTTAGTATGTGTTTAGTTCGATCAAGAATAGTATATTATGCAATTAGTGAATAAAGAACGGATTTAAAGTGAGGGCCATAGATGAATCACGAGCAAGTGAAGGATTCCAACGACTGAATCACGACTGTAGCGAGGGATTCAAGTGATGAACCCTGAGCGACGTGATTGATTCAAGGCCCTCGATATAAATCCGTTTTATCCAAGAGTTGCATACTATACTTTATCATGACTACGGGAAAAAGAACCAATCAAATCTCGAGGACTTATTTGCACAAGGAGTTTGTATGTCGAGTATTCTTTGCACAAGGAGTTTGTATCCAGAATTTTTACGCAAGGAGGTTGTGTAGTATTGAGATGGAGGTCGAATATATTGGTGTGTTCTAAATTCAGACACCAATATAGTGATCAGAAGTGCTTTTTCGTTACTGTTTTCAGTGAATAAAATAAGCTCTTTAGAGGGGAATGATATAAAGTGTTTTATCTTATCCAGGTGCACAGCCCATCTCTCCCAGCAGACCTGTCCCCAATGGACCGCTGGATGCTGTCCCGCGTGTCTCTCTGCGTGTCGCGAGTGAACGCCGGCTTCCAGTCCTACGACTTTCCCTCCGCCACCACGCATTGCTACAACCTGTGGCTGTACGACCTCTGTGATGTGTACTTGGTGAGTTCTGTATTCAACCGGGTCATGCACTGCTGGTGCTGGCGTCTCGCGTTTCGGGATAAAAAGTAGCGTTTATGGTTCTTCATATACGCTACTTTTTATCTAGAATTACTGCCTACAATTACATACTCTATGTAAAATATTAGCCTGATCCGATATGTAAATAAATTAACGCCTAGACGTCATAAGTAATTTCATCTTCACTTTTGACATTCTGTTTTAAATTATAACCAGGATTATTTAATTTTAATTAAAATTGACATGCATGATCTACCTGACCTTAAAATAACTGTTCGATACCTATCTATTTTAATTGAAACTCAATTTTGTCATTTTATATATATTCTTTTGCTGTGCCCTACAGAGTGCATATACTATTGACCTAAGCTAACATTAAGACCTAAGCTGTATACATGTACCCCACCTCACCAGCATGTATTGGTCCACTGCTGGACGCAAGCCTCCCCCTGATAAGCGCCTTATTGGCTTTTATCTCATGGGGGTAATGCCCATAATCCCCACGCTGGGCATGCAAGTTGGGGATCGCAGTACGATAGTAGAATTGTTCTGCAGGGGGCGCTGCTGCCCGCTCCCGGTGGATATCCATTAGTCGCCTCTTACGACACCCGCGGGAAGAGTTGGGGTGGTGCAAATTCTAAGGCGACACCACACCACATAAATAAATAGTAGGAGGTATTAGTGTGATGTGATTCTGTATTCAACAATGGCAAATACATATTTCCAGGAATACCTAAAGCCAGTATTCGCATCAGGCTCCGACGCCGAGAAGACGGCGGCGCGGCGCACACTCTACACAGTGCTAGAGTTTGGTCTCAAACTGCTCAGCCCGTTCATGCCGTTCGTAACCGAGGAGCTGTACCAGCGGCTGCCGAGGGAAGACAGGAGCTGCCACTCCATCTGCGTGGCGCCGTATCCTACTGTGAGTTATACTTGCATGATGTATGGAAAAAAATTGAATAACAGCAAAAATGTAGCTCGCAAGATCAGAAAAATATTACTTAAAACACCGCTAGATCTAGCTAAAAAATCATTGCATTAATCCCGTAGAAGGACCTTCTCTTTGTAAAGAACGCCGAAACGGCAACACTGCAGAATATTGTCCTTGCTGAAAACCGCTAGATCTAGCCACAAAATCACTAAAACGGCAACACTTGGAGAGTGGAGAGTATTGTCCTTTTAGAAACAGCTACATCTAGCGTCAGTAACTAAAACAGAATCAACGCAGTGATTCCGTATATTATTAACTAGCTGCCGCCCGCGGCTTCGCACGCGTTGTTTGTATGGAAACTTTTAAATGTGATTTCTATCCCATGGGAACTGATTTATTGGATAAAAAGTATGCCTATGTTTAGAAGTTTAAAAGTAGCCTATGTTTGATTCCAGGATTAGAATTACCTGTGTGCAAAATTTCAGCCCGATACGTTCAGTAGTTTTGGCGAGAAGAGGTAACAAACAACCATCCATCTATACATCCATCCATCCAAACTTTCGTATTTATAATATTAAGTGTGATAAGATTCACACGATGACTTTATTAAAGGTTATCAAATCAAAACAATGAAAATGATCGTCCCAAATTAAACCACTTATTTATGCATTTAGAATAATGATGTATTTTACCACAGGACGCGGACGCCCCCTGGCGGTCAGAAGAACTAGAATCTGACGTGGAGACGGCGCTGAAGATGGTCCATCTGATCAGATCCACGCGGGCGGAGTACGTGCTGGCCAACAAACAGAAGACTACTGCGCATCTCATCATATCTCCTGACTTGAAGGTAAGATGTCTTGTACTACAGGACCCGTAGAAATCAATTTTCACCACCCTCGCCCGAAAACGATGACTTTGGTGCTCAAAATCAGTGAGCAAAATCGGGTTTATGGAATAAAGAATTTAAACTATCTACTATAGTTCGACCGAAACCGCTATACCGCTCCCTAAGAAAGTGCGGCGAAGTGGGGGCCGAGGAAAAAAGAGCAAGAATACACATGAGATCGATATTGTCGGATATATCTTACGATATCGTACCAATATAAACAATATTTTTGTTTTATATATTATATCGATATGTTTATATTTTTTTATAACTAAATTATCTACAGATATTCTGACAGAGCTTCTGCTTCAACTTCATCTTCCGTTTCGCCATCGGAATTTGAATCAGAGTCGTTCTGCAAATTTATAATTAATGGATCGATAATAATATCAAATCTACTATCGCGATCCCAGTAATTGTTTTCATTTTTTTTGGACATGATCATCACATTTCTGCCATTTTTCCGCCGTGAACTCCGAAAACAATGTATTCAATAAGTTTATCTTTTCATCTAGAGAAGAGTTAATATGGTTATGGGCTATATTGTTTTTAATATCAGCCCAGACTAACTCTATGGGATTCAAATCCGGATGGTACGGCGGTAATCGTAGAACAGTATGTCCATTGGCTTTCAGGAGTTCATCAATTCTGTACACGGGCTCTTTTTGTGTATTATCGATAAGAAGTTGCAGTTGAGATTTTGTCATAGCTTCCGAAAATTCAACATTGTGGCGCCGTAACCAGTTCTGCATTTCAGTTTTGAGGCTTGCTATGGTTGGCTTCTTGTCAACCTGAACGCTGTGGTAAGACGCGTTGTCCAAGACAACTACAGAATTCGGAAGCAATTTATCTTTTAACTTTTCATCTACCCACTTATAAAAAGTAGGCCCGTTCATGTCTCCATGATAGTCGCCGGTCTTAGCATCTGATTTGAATATCGTCAATGTACCATCAACCAAGCCATTTCGACATCCAGCGTGAAGAATTACCAAACGCCGTCCTTTTCCAATATCAGCATGAATTCCAGGTTCGGACGATGATTGCCAACATTTGCTTACATGGTGACTGGCGTTAATGTATGTTTCATCAAGGAAATATATGTTGCGGTTTTGCGTTCTGTAATTTCTGATTTGTGTTAAGTATTTTTTCCGCCACACTACAATATTAGGCTGCTCTATAAGGAGATGTCTCTTCGATTTGCATTTTTTGAAACAGTAACCTATTGTGTGTAAGAGGCTCCTTAGAAATTCTCGTCCACAATTTAATATGCCATCTTGTTTCAAACTTGAAAGTAACTTACAGACACTTGGCACTCTTTTTTCAAATTCATAAAACTGATGAATTTTTCTTCTGATAACTCCTAAATCAAAATCATCAACAACATGTTTTTTCTTTATAGTTTTTGGTTGTTTTGGCGAATTAAATTTCAATCGGCCCAAATTTTCAGTTGATGATTCCCTCTTTTATCACATTTCTTGCGGTTTTTTCGCAGTACCCCGTAGCGTCTGCCACGATTTTGGCAATATTTGCATCACTTTTATATTCAAAGCTCTCTCTGTCTGCTTTGCTTTTGACGACCTCTGTGGCGCAGCGGGCGAAGGTCTGCCTGCGACGCAGGAGGTTGCGGGTTCGATTCCCGCCTCGGGACAAATGTTTGTACGATCTGCAGACATTTGTCCAGGGCGTTCTGGATGTTTTCTATGTATAATAAAAAAAATATCTATCCATGTAGTGTATTGTATTATGTATATCAGTTATCTAGTACCCATAACACAAGCTCTGCTTACCTTGGGGCTAGATAATGCTGTGTGAATTGTCCAGCATTATTTATTATTTATTATTATTATTTTCTTTTCTTAAAATATTCGGCCACTTTAAAAATTATGGCCTTGACATCACGAGATAGCGCTCGACCCATCTTTGGATATTTATCTCATGTGTATCTGACATAGACCGTCCGGTACAAAGGCGACCTACTGCCGTGAGCGTTGACGGCAGACTGATGGATCGGAGCGGCCGATACTTCCCCCCCGTCTCGCCGCGCGCATACCTCAGGTCCTCAGGTTTCGGTCGAACTATAGTACTATATTTTAAAACTATTTACATACCAAATTTCATCTTAATCAGTTAAGAAGTTAGGAGATACGTGGTAACGAACTTTCACACAAACTTCTAATCATTTTAATATTATAAATGCGAAAGTTTGGATGGATGTATAGATGGATGGATGTTTGTTACTTCTTCACGCCAAAACTACTGAACGGATGGGGCTGAAATTTTGTATACAGATAATTATAATCCTGGAATCAAACATAGGCTACTTTTTATCCCATAAATCAGTTACCATGGGATAGAAATCACCTTTTAACGTTTCCATAAAAACAACGCGTTCGAAGCCGCGGGCGGCAGCTAGTTTTTCTATAAGATTTGATACACCACCTTTCGACTCTCGTGCGGGCTAGATGATAATGTGAAAATGTTAAAATTTATTTTCTGTTTCAGACGGACACACTCAAGGGCCTGTTCCGAAGTCTGTCCTCGCTGGCGAACAGTGAGCTGTCTGACGAGGCGCCTCCCGACGGCTGCTCCATCCTCACCGTGTCTGACAAGATTGAAGTCAGGCTGGTGCTCAAGGTAAACTTCTTTATACTTACTACCCTTGATCGGAAAGTGGCACTGGGGGCAGAAAGTATGTTGCTGTCGTACTAAAATGGGGGAGAAAATCTATAGAATTCCATTTGTAACGCACTGAGCGGGTGAAAAAACTGAATTAAATCTATAATGAAACCCTCTTAAAAAATCGGCCACTTTCTTGTCTTGATATACGATGTATTATACTCTAGTTTAAAAGGGTTGAAGAAAATCAAATAGCACCTTATTTCTGTATCTAATTTCAGTATTATTTCGTTCTCAATTGTTTGAGTTTTTAAAGGCCCGCCCCAAAAGAAGTCCTTGATTTTGATACTTCTTATTCTGATTCTAATAATAATACTGGTTTCAGCCTGCTGCTTTGCTTGCACAGGCACTGTGCTCAGAGTGTTTTCTATGGTTTCTATGTATAATAAAATGACTATCTATGAAATGTATTAAGTATAGCAGTGATCTAGTACCCATAACACAAGCTCTACTTACCTTGGGGCTAGATAATGCTGTGTGGATTATCCAGCATTATTTATTTATTTATTACTTATCTATTTCCAGGGCCTTATCGATCCCCAAAAGGAGATGGCAAAACTAGGCAAGAAGATGGAAACCCTCACGCAAACCATAACGAAACTCCAGCAGGCGATCGCAGCCGACGACTACACCGTGAAGGTGCCAGCGGAAGTACAGAAAACAAATGAAGAGAAGCTCGCGCAATCTCAAGGCGAGATCGAGAGGTTGCAGGCTGCAATGGAGACTTTAAAACTTATGTAAAGATCTTTAGACTATGTACCAATGAGCTACAATCTATAGAGTCAGATACAGACTAAGAAAATATCTGCGCCAAAGCTCGACGCTCGCCACGCAGTGCGCCGAGTTTTTGTTTAGTTGTACGGCAACCGCAATTCACCTACAACGTCCGCGATGCCAAACTGCTCGGTGATATCCTGCACAAATAACAGCAGATGCGTAAAATGGATGGTGTTTCATATGTCATTCATTTAGGTACATTATAGAACAAAATCACGAATTTATGTATCCACAGTGCATGTATCTATTTTAATTTCAATAATTTTCATTTTCTTAGCAAAATAAAATGCTCACAGCCCGACCGCAGCGCTTCGATAGCGTATGTCTTTCACACTTTACATAGGTAATTATGTGAGAGTAAAAGAGAAAGAAATAGTCTCGCGCTACATTGCTACAAGAGAGACGCATGCCCTTGAGTGAATATTATGATGACATTGCGTAGGTACAAGCGACATTGAATATTAAGCAAGATAGATAACGTCTAAATTTAAGCAAATGTCATTGTGAATTATAAAATAACAATGTATAGGCACAGATATTATAATACTATACTAGTGTATAGGTACAGTTGTTCTATCTCACGAAGTCCGTTGGGCTATGTATGTACACATTGTTTTAGTGTGCGTAAGCTCAGAAGCAATCAGTCTCGCCCGAGCCGCGGTCCGGGTCACTAGTGCTCATTGTATTCACGTCAGATTTTGGTAGCGAGTACCGTCAGCATGACAACTAAGCGCAAACTCACTACTACAACCAGGGCTAAACGGACTTCGTGAGATACAACAACTGTATGTAGAACGGCGCTCGGTCATTTTTTTGACTGACTCTATAGATTGTAGCTCAATGCTTTGTACACATAAAGGTGGGTACTGACCGGCGTTACGGCGCGTAATGTAACATGTTACACAGCGAGCGTTCGTGCAGTCAGTAAGGGGAAAGAAGACGCGAGCAACAAGCAACGAGGCGGATTGTAGGACACGGGGTAACGTATCATGCTCGCTGCGAATGGTACATTATGCCCCGTAACGCCGCCGGTCAATACCCGGCGTAAGGCTTTTTGAACCGCGCGTTTTTTATTTAGGGCAAGCAATTAGCGATAACACAGAAATTACAAACTAGTAAAAGAAATACTTAAAACTAGTGCTCTCGAAATTAAATTGGAGCCAACCACAACATGCGCAAAAAAAAAGAAAATTCAATTAAGCAGCTTACTAACATTACAACCATCTCGTTCAATACATCCCAAACGAGTTTCTATTAAACCGCGCGTCAGATTTAGGCCAGAACGGTCGTGGCGGGAGCGTAAGCGCTTCAAAACGCCTTATGTGTACTTTAATCTTAGAATTAATTTTTATTACATTTTCTCATAAAAGACGAAACGAATTGGAAAATAAATCAATCGTAGGGAGAAATCAAGAGGTTACAGGCCACGATTTAGACTTAGACTTAAAGTAAGGGCCAATAGAGTTTGTTTTTAAAACACTTCAATTTGGTTACTTGAGTACATTTAGTTTTCTATTTAAAAGATCTTTGGCCAAATAAATAAATACGGGCGTCGTTTTTTCGATGTTTAACGTGTAAGAAACAGCAGGTTTAACCTGCTACGGGGTTTAATATTCCTTTGTATATTTTGTATGAGCGTATTAGAGATGAAATTTGTATGAAACTCTTGAGTAGGTACTTAGTTACCAGGTCAGTAACTTTTTCTGAGGCTTGCCATGAAGAAAAATTGTGGTAAACCTCGGTTTTTGTAGTATAAGAAATTGCACTCGTTTGTGAAGCGGAGTTTCATAAATTATTCTTGAAAAGGATTTCAATTTTTTTATTGTTGTAGGTTTTCTAACTAGGAATTATAATTACTAAGTTAATTATTCAATTATCAAACTCAGCAACTACATGCACTATGTTTTAACCAACAGAAGTATTTGTGATTTAAAATATTATCTTCTAAGTTTACCTCTTTGTTACTTGAATTTTATTTATTGCAATAAACTAAGCTTTTTGAATACAATAGGATTTTATTTTCAAAACCTTGCTGCGTACCCTTATATAACATCATTAATAATACCTAGTATAAGTGCCTTAGAATATGAAGGTAAAGTTAACCTATGTTGTGTGGTCTTGTTGAGTCTTTCTTAACAAGTTCACTGCTGAGCCTCACCACCGCGGTGCGGCGCCGCCACCATGCGTGATACGAAAGTGTTATTTATTTGCTAAACGTCTGAATGTTGTCGTTCCTTGTGGAGGTATCGTGAGGGTTCTAATCTCATGACTAGGATGGAGTGGTATTATTCTCATAATCATGGAGAAAAAACTGATCTCGGCGGCTTTAACCCTTTGATCAGGCTTAAAAAACAAACTCTTGTTTGATTGCGACAGCTGCATTCCGAATTACGCTAAAATCGATATAGAGCGCTCACAAGCGTTCCAAATTACTGTGAGCGACAACCAAGGAACATAATTATATACGCGACAACACGATGTCCCGTGTGACGTCATTACGTGCGCCATTTTGCGATATCACCGACCATCCCACAAACTGAAATCACTGTGAGCGCTCTGTCAAAACTGACGTTTACTGTATCAAAAACTTACATTAGCATTCACAGAACAATATTAATCTGAAATCGATTCGTTTTATAAACGGAACGCATCAAGTGTACGTTCTTGCTGCGTTCCGTATACAAAACTAATCGATTTCAGCGCTAACAGCGCTCAAAGTCGTTCCGATTTCTTTGAGCGCGATAACGACAAATATCGGGATATGTTCAACGGAACGGCTATAGACGCGCTCACGTCGCACTTTTGTGAGCACTTAAATCGATTTTGTCTATCAACCGACCGCAACAAATGATATTTGACACGTGACTCGTGACCGTCCGTGAGCGCGTTCACAAGTCTTCCGAATTGATGATGGGACTCAACTGTCAATACCGTGCTAACTAATTTGGAACGCCGCCAACTAACTTTGTAATCGCTAACGGCGGCGCTGTAATCGTATTTCGGAAGGCACCCACCCAGATTCATGACGCTGGGTAAAGGGTGATTTCCTCCGTCCACGATTATGACATTGCCAAATGTGTCATATCATGCGAGTTGTCTTGTTTGTCATGGTCAAAATTTTGCAAGTCGCGCACCGTACGCATTGTTTTGTTTGTTTACATTTTTGTAAGTTTTGCAAATTTACTTAAAAACAAGCAGATAAATCTAATTCCACAGCTGAAAAATTTACTGACAACGCCAGAAAAGTTATATTACACTGGTGGGTTACCACATAAAGTGATGGAGTTTCCAGACTTGGGTAAAAACTGCGAGTTCGAAAATTGCAACCAAATAGATTTTCTTCCTCTCCAATGCCGTTGCGCGAAGATATTTTGCCGAGATCATTTCAATACTCACTGCAGCTCCGGCGAGTGTGCACTAGCACCGAAGCCTAAAGAGATTAACTTTAAAAATGAGGATGAAATATTCAGATGCTCCCAGAAAGGCTGCAGGATGGGCAGTCTACATAAATTAGCTTGTTTGAAATGTTCGAAGCACTATTGTATATCTCATAGATTCCATGCGTAAGTTACTGCCTTTATTACCTACCTCATTTGATATAAGTAAGTACTTAAGTATGTTTTAACCAGTCATAGAAACATAGGGTTTCTTCTACAAAGGTCACAGCTATAAATATAAACTCATGGCCGTTATATATACTCTGTTGTATAATAGTGAAATAACATTTAATCCATGCGAAAATAATTTCAGGTCATGCCCAGAAGACAGAGAAGAGACCTGGGCTGCTAAAATGGAGGAGTATGAAGCACCACGGTTAAAACATCAGGAGGCAAATGTACTGTCACAAGAAAAGGTGAAATAAGATTTTAAAATAAAGTCTAAATTGCACACAAAAGAAAAAGCACTTTACTGTAGAAATTCCACATTATCATTGTTTTTAGGAGCATTGGTTAGGCAGAAAATTTCTCATGAATTTTTCAGTGAATCACATAAATATTAAAAATGTGAATGTTTGGATGGGTGGATGTATATTTGTAACTTCGTTCCACAAAAACCACTCAAAGGATCGGACTGAACCTTTACATATTTACAGGTCCTTTAATCTATTTAATCTAAATATATAAATCGGTTACTATGGTATATAAATTACCTTTAAACATTTACATTGAATGAATGTGTGCAACGCCATGGTCAGAAAATAGTTATTTTTAAATCGGTATAGTGTTTTAATCGTCAGTTTGTTTATTATTCAGATCACAGAAAACATCAGAAAAGCCCTGCAATCATCAGCTAAAATGAAGACTGCTGCTAAAATCCAGCTCATGAGAATAAAACAAAAAGCCATCGGGGACAAAACCCAACCTGTCTCAAAAAGGCTTTACTTTGCCATTAAAAAACCTGTCAATACAGAACCAAAACCAGTGAAAATCCTGACAAAAGAGGATGAATTGGTGAGTGCAGAATCAATAACAATAGATCCGGACTTAAAAGACGCTGTAGGAGTATACATTAACGCTGATTGGTCTATCGGAAGAGCTATAGATGGAATCTGTGACCTATGCAAGATTAAAAATGTAAATAACACACCAGGCATTTCCAAGGTAAAGCTATTTAGATTTTTTGATGGTTACTGCATCAGTCCTGGTAAGAATGATGTTGTGATGCAGGAACTGATTGATAAGCAGGTTTTGCAGCAAGGAGATAAATTGACAGTTGAGTATGTTGATACAGAATTGTTGAAAAGTATTGATGAAAATGCTCAGTTGTTTCTAGAGCTGGAATAATGCTAGGTTTTATGCTAAGTTGTGGTTGAAGAAAGAGTTGTCTAGAATTGTTATTTAAAAGTCCAAGGGACTTTGGTATGTATACTAATTTTATAAAAGTTTTCTACGTAGATAAAATATAGGATAATAAACTTATAAATCAAAATGCAATATCTTTAAATTAATATTTAATAAGACATAAACAAAGCTATAATAAATAACAGTAACTAATGGTGTCAATTCAAATGTCGCCAAAACTTACGTAAACTAATTTCACAGCACTAAAAATGTGGTGTCCCTTTCATAATGATCGAAATAAAAAGGATGGCATCATTTATCATCATCATGTCAACCGATCGACGTCCACTGCTGAACACAGGCCTCCCTTAAAGATCTGCACAATTACCAATTTTGTACTACCCGGTTCATCATCTGTCATCATCATTGCCGTCAAATTAATTCAGTTTAATTTTGGTGACATCTGACTTGAAATCAATACTTATCTTAAAACTAGATCATAGCGACATCGCTCGAGTCTTTACTCATTTGTGACTGAGTACGTTTGTAATCAACCAGGGGCATGGTAGCGGGAGCTGAGGGGTTAGTATTCGCGGTGTGAGGGGGGGTAGCTGCCAGCTTATACTTCTGAACTATCCAGTTACACTGCCCTGTTCTAGCCACCAACGTTATAAAGTCTCTACGGTACTGCTTCGTCAATATAGCGTATAGGAACGGATTCGCGCAAGCGTTCAGAGGATAGAAAAATACTAGTAGAACCTTTCCATGGCTGACGTCTACTAAGGGAACTCCTGCTAAGGCTGTAACACCGAAGAAAGCTACAGGTGCCCAGCAGAGCAAGTCTGTGCCAATTAGTAAAGCCATTTTGTTCGCGATCTTTCGTTCCGCGGCCGCCGCTGCGCCCCTCCCTCCGTAATTCTCCCCTCCACCGCCGAGAGATCTATAAATCTGCACGTAGCAGACTACAATCATCACCCATGCTACAGCATTCGTCATGAACAGACCGGCTTGGTATACCACATCACCCACATCCTTACTCTCAACCGGTAGACAAATAGACGTAGAGGAATAATCAGAGACCCCCAACAACGGCAAGCCAGCCATGAGTATCGAAAACAACCAGCCGGATATCATTATCTTCGCGGCTGCTGGCAGAGAGATCCTCCTCTCCAAATAAATAGCGTACGTTATCGCAAACCACCTCTCCAAAGTCACAATCGTTAGCGTAAAAACTGATAACTGTCCTGAGAAAACTGACAAAAACCCTGCTACTTTACACCCTACCCCGTACTGCCAGTTGTAAGCATAATTGAAGAATTCCCCGTATGATCTTAGGTCTACAACAGCTATCATGCACAGATATATCCCAGTGCATAAGTCAGAGAACGCTAGATGGCACATGAGGAACCTAGGCACTGTAAGCTCGGCGTGGTTGGTGAGAAGCACCATCAGTACGGCGATGTTGCCGACGACGGCGGCGGATATGACGAACCACACGCTGGCGCGGAGCCAGGACCAGCCCATCACGTCTTCGCAAGGGTTCAGGGCGTCTGGGAGCGGAGTGCAGGTTACTGTCCGCCTGGGAATTAAGAAGATAACATTTATTAGCATCACATGACTGCCTATTCCTCTTTGAAGCTGCCTAAAAAGTAAATCTGTCTATCATTTTTCTTTAACTGAACAAAGAGAAATAATAACAAAAGCTTCGCGATAAATACGACAAAATCATTAATTATGAACAGAGAGTTTCTTATAAGTTTAGCAGTTGATCCGACTGTGGCCCTGTGATGTGGCCCCTCGTCATAATATCCAGGTTTTTTGTTTAGGTTCCTTATTCAACAAGAAACCCTCATTTTGCCCTGTTCATCTGTCTACCTATCTGTGTGTTCGCGACTTAGCACAGAGACTATGTGTAGTAGGTAAAATTTTTAGCTATGTTTAGTGAAAATCGGTGCAGCCGTTGTCGTATTAAGTTGGTATTCATCTGGGATCATAAGTTTCAAAGGTAAAATCAACAGAGATTTTTTTGTGGTTAAGTAGGTAGGTATAATTAGCGTCGTCATCGTTTTTCACATTCGCTGGCGACTTCTCCACGGGCTGAGTTGGAGGAATCGATTCTAACGCCGCGACTACCGCGGCATTTCAAACGTAGTCAAAAAGCGTCCAACTGCAAATACAGTCCAGCACATGAAAGTGTTAATAAAATCTCATCTTCCTTACCTGGTACCAATACTCCCGCAATGCCTGTTCAGCTGCCCTCCCAGCGTGTTGTTGACCGGCTCGTGAAACTCCCCCAGATCGTCTTCAAAGCTCCCGGAGTCAGCGAAGTATTCGTCCGAATTCATGTCGTCATATTCCTCGCTAGTGGTGGCGGCAGAGACGTCGTCTTCAGGGGACCTGAGGGGGTACAGCCTGTAGGACGTTAGGGGATTGGTGTGGTAATGAGTTTATGGCAAGGAAGCGTAATTTTCAGGTGAGGAATCAATAATCGTTTGCGGATAACTACTCTAAGCGTATTCGCCCTGCTAGGTAAATCTTCATCTCGAATAAGTTCTTTGATTCTTGTTATTTTGTATTTGTATTTTGTATTTGTATTTTTGATTCTATTACATAGTTGTGGACACATCTCTCCGCTTCGTGGCCCACTCTCTCGGTACCTATAAAGTGGGGAAGTTCATATCGTCGAATGATGGAACTGTTGTTGTAAGAAGCGGTGATTAGCCAGGCCTAATCTGGTCTGAGAGCTGAGGGGGTACAGCCTTTGTGGGCGTTATGGGACAATAAACACATACAATAAAGGTTAAGGGTGACAATAAAGGTTTGCTCTGATTGGCGCGAGAGACCGTTTGATCCGTCCGTCGCATCGCAGCTTCAGGATGGCTAGCCGGGTCTCATACAGTTTGTGACACTAACATACGTGTCACTAACCTAGAAGTGCCAGTGTCGCCCCAACCACCCACGGCTCTGATCGCCGCGAGAGACCGTTTCATCCGTCCGTCGCATTGCAGCCTCTGGATGGCTAACTGGGTCTCGTACAGTTTGTGTCACTAACATACAGCTTGTGTCACTAACCTAGAAGTGCCAGTGTCGCCCCAACCGCCGACCGCTCTGATCGGCGCGAGAGACCGTTTCATCCGGCCGTCGCATCGCAGCCTCAGGATGGCTAGCTGGGTCTCGTACAGTTTGTGACGTTCCGGATTGTGGCGTTCCGGGAATCTGAACGCGCAGCAGTGGAAGTGGTGGGTTAGGTGGGCTTTTTCTAAGTTCTGGAATTGGGAGAAATAAGTGTAGGTAAGTAAGTAGGTAGGACGTTTTCGTCACACGCTGAGCCAACGCCTATTTTCGCGCAGGGACATGGAGGCAGAGTTGAGGCAGAGCCACCTTATATTTTAAACTACCTCCCTTTCATGTCACTTACCTCCATGTTATACCTACTGATTTTGTTTTCCGGTTGTTTATTTCTTACTTATTTTGTACCTGGGTCGAAATAAATGTGTTTCTATTAGACATGGAACGAGTAGTGATTCGCCGAGTACTCGGCCACCGAGTACTCGGCCTGGATTGGGCCGAGTACTCGGCCGAATACTCGGCTTTTAAGAAAACGCGGTATCGAGCGGCGCGCGGTTATTTCCCATCTACAGAGCGAATACGTAAACAGCGGCGCGATATTGCAGCGCGACGAATCTGTGCACGGGGAATTCCCTTACCACTGGTTACGCTCGTGTGTTTAATTAATTATTTTATGTGGAAAACGCGCAACGCGCCGAAAACCTAGTGTTTTTACATCACAATCTTCCTCTCTTAAATTTTAAATATTAGTTATACCTAATAATTACCTACTATTAAAGATTCTTGTTAAATATAAGGACAGACAAGTGAAACGACCGCTGGTTAGCTATGCACTGCTTTATTCACAAAGATGAGGAGGGGGGTGCAGCCCCGCCTACATACCCAACATTCCTCCCCTTATTACAATAATATCTTACGTAATAACTTTCTTAAGATTAACACAGATTAAAAATACTTTTTAAAACATAATTTGGGACGATTGCGTAACACCATCTTAGGCGTTGTCACGCCCGGGTTTGGTAAGTTGGTTGGTTCTGGATCGACTTCCGCTTCCTGAAATTCTTCATCCGAGTTCGAAGAAATATCAGCAGCTGTTTCAACTGAGTTCTCAGACTCGGTAGCGGTAGGCAACACGACGTCACACTCATTCACTTCTTCCCCTGAGACTGAAGAACCAGTTGGTCGGTATATCTCTGCTCGTCTTCCTTTGGTCGAGCGCCCAGCTGTGATACTCTCTGATTCGAATTCAATCGGGCATTCAAGCCTTTCTGGTGCCACCGGCGGTACAGGTTGCGTCAGCTCAAGCGGCGGCGAGGGCGCGGGCGGCGATGGTGCGGTCGGTGTGGGTAGGGACGGCGACGGCGGCGGCGGCGGCGGCGGCGGCGGCAGAGGCGGCGACGGCGGCGGCGGCGGCGGCAGAGGCGACGACGGCGGCGGCGGAGGCGAGGACAGTGGCAGCGGCGGCGGTGTTAACTGTCCATGTCTATTTATGTCTTCGCTTTGAGCTTTACTATCCCAAAAACTGTCCCTGGTTCCTTTATAACTAATTAACTGATTTAAGTGTCTTTTATGAATTTCCGAGGTAACAATATCTTTTATTAAGTATAAAACTTTACCTATTATTTTTTGTACAACGCCTTTACACCAGGTGTACTTTGTATTATCACTAAATTTTTTATATAACACTAAGTCATTTTTCCTTAAGTTTTTAGTCGTCTTAGTTTGTTGTGAACACTGTAAATTATTTTTCAAATCAGCTGGACGCGTTGACGAGGGTGATAATGGGGATGCTATTGGATTAATCAAATCCAACCGCGACCTTAACTTATGACCAAACACCATTTGTGCCGGGGAGAACCCCGTCGCAGTATGAATAGAGTTACGGTAGTCCATAAGATATTTTAATAATTTTACTGATGTACTTTTTGCGTTCAGGCCTGACAAAAGACAAGATTTTATACCCTTTTTAACAATTTTTACAAAACTTTCCGCCTGGCCGTTACTCGGCGGATGATATACTGGAGATGTCTTATGTGAAATCCCATTAGAAGCACAAAAAGACTCGAATTCCCGTGAACAAAAAGATGTGCCATTATCACTCACTATTGTTTTCGGAACACCGAACCTTGACATAAACTCACATAATTTTACTATTATTGCAGCTGAAGACGTACAAGTTTGCATATTATACACTTCTACCCATTTTGTATGCGCATCTACTGCAACCAAATACATACATCCTTTGATCGGGCCTAATAGATCGATATGTATTCTGTCAAATGACGACGTAGGATACTTCCAATGAGCCAGAGGGGCGCGGGGGGGCGAGGGACGCAGCTGAATGCAGACATCGCATGAACTTATCATGCTCTCGACAGCTTGGTCGATTCCTGGGAACCAAAACCTTGAACGAGCTTCGGCTTTTGTTTTAACTATGCCTAAATGTGAAGTGTGTAACTCTTTTAAGATAGTTTGATATAAACTTGCGGGAATAACCACTTTATGGCCCCTCATGATGCATCCACTCTCTAAAGACAGCTGAGTTCTGCATAAATAATAAGGCTTAATCCGAATATCACTCATTTTCGGCGGCCAACCATTATGTATACATTTACTCACTAAACCTAAAATAACGTCATTTTCTGTCTCTTTTCGTAACATTTCTAGGGTAACGGGCATACTATCATCTACTACGAAACATACATAAGTCGCGCGGTCATAGGCTACTTCGCAGTCGCAGCACTTGCATTGTTCTGTGCACGCACACTCGTGTACTTCCCGAGGCAGGCTCGCGCGCGATAGGTAGTCCGCGCTGTTATCGCTACTACGTATGTATTCTATTTTATAATTATAGCTACTTAGGAATAAAGCGTAACGCTGTAACCTGTTCGCTGACATATCAGGTATGCCTTTATGAGACCCGAAAATAGACAGCAATGGCTTGTGGTCCGTCCGTAATGTAAAAGGGTCACTCCTACCATACAAGTATTGATGAAAACGGCGTACACCATAAATAATCGCAGTCGCTTCCTTCTGGATTTGCGCATAACGCTTTTCCGCAGAATTTAATGTCCGTGACACATACGATACGGGCCTTTCTACCCCGTCAGCCCCTACCTGCGAGAGAATAGCCCCTAACCCCCTTGGTGACGCATCCACGGTTAAAATTATCTGAGCGCCTGGATCGAAATGTGCCAGTACCTTTTCTGACGTCATAATTTTCTTTATTTTCCGAAAAGCTGTCTCATGAATATCAGTCCAGTCCCATTTACTTTCTTTTTTTAGTAAGTCATATAAAGGACTAAGAATAGAGGATGCATCTTGCACGAAGTTCCTATAGTAGTTAATGAGACCAAGGAACGACTGAAGTTCATTGACATTCTTCGGTACCGGCGCTTGGACCATAGCTTTAATTTTTTCCGGCGCTTTCTTTAACCCGTCCTTTGAGATAACATAACCAAGGTAGTGAATCTCATCCTGAAAAAAACTGCATTTTCCTTTTTGTAGTGTAAGCCCCGCGTCCTGCAACCTGTTCAATACTGCGTAAAGCTTTTCCAGGTGATCCTGCCGATCCTTTCCCGTTATTAAAATGTCGTCTAACATGCACAGAACTCCATCTAAACCTGACAGCACGCCCTCGATCGCGCGCTGAAAAATAGAAGGCGAGCTGGAAAGGCCGAAAACAAGCCTAGAGTACCTATAAATACCACGATTTGTATTTACGCAAGTGTAATTCCGTGACTCATCATCTAGGACCAGCTGATTATAAGCCATAGACAAGTCTAGTTTACTAAACTGCTGGCCGCCGTGGATTTTTGCAAACAGTTCACTGGTCGATGGAAGTGGATATTGTTCCACCAACAGCTGTTTATTTATCGTTCCCGAAAAATCCGCGCAGAGCCTAACGGATCCGTCTTGTTTCAGCACCGGTACAATTGGAGATGCATATTCCGAATATTCTATAGGTTCAAGTATACCTAACTCAACTAACCTGTCGATTTCTTTGCTAACTTTATCACGTAATGCAAACGCTACTGGACGGGCTTTGCAAAAAACCGGTTTGGCGTTATCTTTTAACGACAATTTAATCTTGTACTTGTTGAAAGTTCCTTAGTTATCAGAGAATAGTTTTGGATATTTTTTTTGTAACAATTCAACAGATACTTCGGAATTACAGCAGTAATTCACCGGCACTAACTGTAATTTAAAGCTAGAAATAAAATCCCGACCTAAGAGTGGGGGCCCGCCATCGCGCACAACATAAAAAACAATATCATGCGTTTGCCCCGAGTAGCTGACTGGTAAACAAAATGTACCTAAACATACAATTTTTGTACCGTTATACGTCATCAGCTGCTTCATCGTACTGGATAAAGGCACATCTTTAAAATTGGTTTCATAAAACCCCTCGGAAACTACCGTTACAGTAGAACCACTGTCTACTTCAAACTTAAATTGTGAATTTCCTATACTAACCGATTCCACCATGGGTTCTCCTCGGAATGAACGGATGTAAAAAAACTTACCGTCATCATCTTCATCATTATCACCCTTGTCACCGCAATCCACCTCTACGTAATTCACTTTAGGGCACATTTTACGTAAGTGGCCTTTTACGTGGCATTTTTTGCAAACGTAATTTGCAAATCTACACTCGGATGACTTGTGATTGGTAAAACCACACACGTTACACTTCACTTTGCCTACACTAGCGCGATTTCCCTTATTTGAGATCTTGAAAAGCTGGTCGTCTGCCGCTGCAGCAGCGGCGGAGCGCCCCACCGCCGCAGCGCTCCGCGCCCGACTGTGGTTCTCCGCTGTCTCCACGACCTTGGCCAGTGTAAGGTCAGCTAAATCCTTAGCATATAGTTCTTCCTTCTCTCGACCCGGCAGCATTCCCATAGCGAACTTGTCGCGCAGCGCCTCTTCGACGTTCAGGAAGCCACACTTCGCTGTGAGACCCCGCAATCTCGCCGCCCACTGTGAGTGGGTTTCACCCGGTTGCTGCGTGGCGGCGTAGAAGTTGTGACGTTCTCCAAACCCAACGCTTTTCAGGGTAAAATGCGCGTCGAGTAGCTTTATGAGATCTTCGTAGGGCACATCCTCGATTTCTTTGGGTAAAGCTAGGTCGGATGCTAGCTTGTAGGTAGCCTCGGCGAGTGCACTAAGCAGGATCGCTTTCCTCTTCTTGCCCGTGGAGTCCGTTGTCACATTTATATCGTTCGCGATAAAATATTGCCCGATACGGCTTTTGTACGTTTTCCATGTCTGCGCATTATGATCGAAACCGTTTAAAATTCCAAATTGCGCATTAGAATTTGCCATTTTGCACGCGATATCAACAAAATGAGGGTAGTTCGGCGCCACTGTTAAATATAAGGACAGACAAGTGAAACGACCGCTGGTTAGCTATGCACTGCTTTATTCACAAAGATGAGGAGGGGGGTGCAGCCCCGCCTACATACCCAACAATTCTTATGTACGTTTTCAATACTTCTGCTGTTCTCATGTTCCTGATGTTTTAATGTGTCTAATAATAATGATAAAAACAAGCTTTTTGTCTTCATTTTTCCCTGCAATTTAATTAAGGCCGAATACTCGGTACTCGGCCGTTAATACTCGGTGTTCGGCCGAATCCTAAAAAAGGCCGAATCCGCCGAGTACCGAATCCAAACCGAGTACTCGTTCCATGTCTAGTTTCTATTCTATTTTGGTATCATGAAAGACCAGCGCGGTAGTAGGCAATTAATTTATCCAAAACTAGCTTCTGCCTGCGGCTTTGCATTCATTTTTTCGGGACAAAATAAGCCTATAATTATGTTATTCCATTATAATTATGTTTTCATAGTAAGTACTACATCAACTTTATGTCTGCACCAAAATTTCAAGCAGTAGATGTGTTAAAAATACACACAAGGAAACAGCTTAGTTGTCCATACTCTGTTAGTATCGTCGACCGACGCCGTTTAACACTTCCATTGCCCATGACGCATATGTGCAGTATCGACAGCGTGCCGAGGCTGGGCAGTGAATGCGTTAAGCAACATTGCTTAATTTGTGGTAGGGCCTAAGTGTGCAAGGAATACCCTGCACATATATGTGCATCTTGACTCACCTGAAATTCGTAAATGGACGGTATGTATTTCAAAGATGGCGTCCTCTCTATTCTAAGGGTCTCCAGCTTTTCCAGTCCTTTGGTGGGTAATGAGGTAATAGCGGTGTTGCTTAAATCTCTGAAACAAATTGAAAAAGCATGTCAAACGTATATGTTCCGACAATAATTTCTTTATTAAAGGTTCCTTAGAAAATAATGGTTACATACATCCAAGAGGCTCAAGATACAAGAGGTCTGTTTATTCAGATGTAAGTAGGTATTCTTACGGGTATGACACATACTATTTTCGCTCTCTTTGGTTTATTTATTTACATTTTTATGGAAAATGGAGGCACTGAGAAACAAAAATAGTATGAGTGATGCACTCATGAATATGTACATCTGACTAGTTCTGCAGATTGACATCGTCTCGGCACCTAAGCACAATCAGCTTGATCTTGGTTCATTCATATCTTAAAATAAGGTGATAGGTAGGTACTCTTGCTCTAGAGTACAGAGAGCTTCATCGATGGTAAGGTAAACCTGGAGGCCTATTTTAATTCGCCAACACGAAATTACGTGTTGCGTTTCGGCCATGTGCTGTGCTCTAATACACAGAATTAACACGTCCAGTGCCACTGACTCCCCTCGCGAGTTCACGTAATTCTTATTCCAGTGCCGGTGACTCCCCTAGCGAGTCCACTGTGAAATGTTCCCGGCATCCGGCAATACATTATGAAAATCGTGGTGGCATTGAACGCGTTAAAGTACCCATAGGGTAGTGCCATAGCTAAAAAAATATTATTCTATTTAGTCCGCCAGTTAGATTATCAGAAGATATGGGACACATATTTTTTATTTTGTCAATCAAACAAAAATGACAAAAATAAAGCGCGTCAAAGTATGGGAGTTTGAGGGCTAGTGACGTCAAACCTTGCTAAAAAGTGTCAGAAGGTGTGACGTCACGCGGAACTTTAACTGGCTGTATCTTCATCATTTTTTGTTTAATCGACAAAAGATAAAATACGTGTCCAATATCTTCTGATAATTTCAGACGGACTAATTAGAATTTTTTATGACAGTAGCCCATTTGCATAAAAAAACTAAACGAAACAGTCAACTGCGTATTCTGGAGCATTCAAATAGGTCTTTAGTAAAGTTATACTCACAATTGTCTTAAAAGTAAGTTTCCAGCGAATGCATTATCATCCAATTTGTTCAGTTTTGTATTTCCTCTGAAACTCCTGAAACAAATTGAAAAATGTGTTTGTTTTCGCTACTCACTGATAGATGGCGTTAGTAGCTGACATTTTTATATGTATTGTGTTTGCTGGAGTTTTGCAATTTCGCATCGCACCAATCGGTGGAAAAATGTGAGAAACCACCTATAAAACAAAAATAAAACTCGAAGCGGTGTTTTTCAATTACAAAGAGTATTTTTTTCACCGATTTCAAATTTTATTTTTGTTAAACCGGTTTCCTGTCTGTGAGTGATTGTGACAAAAAACTATACTTGTTTGCCACTCAATAATAGATGTCGCTTGTAGGGACATAAGACATCCTACATCGGTGTTTATGAGTATAGGAGTGAGAGAGTTTACCCCTGAGTCAATAGTCGTATGAGTCGTATCGTATTTGATTATGTTTGAAATCAAATAATGTTCCCACGTCATAGTCATAATTTATGGAGTTATGTGGAAGCCGAAACCCAAATTCATTATTTATTCTAGTAGGCTAGATGGAATTAAAATGTAATTATGCCGAATTTCACCTAAATTCAGGTGATACACGGTCATCTGGTGAGACAAAAATAATACTTAATCAACTCTATTTATCTATTACAAAATTAAATGATCTTTAGGAGGCCATTTCTATCTAATAAAAGTTAGCAAAGACTGAAAAGAAGGCGCTTTTTGAGTGGCAATGTCACGCCATGTCAAAATCTGCTTGCCCTTTCGAAGGTGCATGACTATTGCTAAGTTACAGCAGCCCTCAATTGAGTTTCGTGGTAAATATTACCGCATTCACTGCCCAGCAACGGCGGTGCGACCCACAGGGGCGCGCCGCACAATGAGCTGCAGGTAGAATATGTGCGTCACGGGCCCTGAAAGTGTTATGGGCTATTTCTTTTTTTGGAAAACGCTATAGACAAAGAGGCGTTTTCTAAAAAAGAAAAGAAAAACCAATTAGGTTGGAACTCAATAATGGCAGGGATCTCCCGCGGAAAAGGTAGAGGTGTCATGTCGACCTGTGCAAGGTCCATGCCATTTAATTTCAAACTAAAAGCGCCATCTTTTTAGTCAGCTCGAACTATTTTTTGACTTTACGAAAACGCCTCGAAACTAACAATTATTTTTAACAAAATCTATTGTTTTTTAACGTGTTCCAGTGGGAACAGTATTGTGATAAAATGCAAAACAAAAATGGATTAAGTATATTTTTTTTCGTATAAGAAAAACCACGCTTTTAGTTAGAGTCGCCATGAAATTATGCTGCGGTTCTGAATTTATCATAGTATTCTATCAACATGTCCCAGAAAATTAAAAACTTATTAATATAAATTGGTTCACTAAACTAACCTAAATTATCTAAATTGGGTGTAATGACTGAATACGATAACTTACAGTTTAGATATTTGCGAATTTTTGAACGCAAACGGTGGTACTTCTTCTATCAAGTTGTAATTTAAAGATCTGTAAAAAGAAAAAAAAACAAACTCTAAAAACTATACTAAACTTAGTAACCTAACCGAAATACTTTTTATCTGAAGTCTGTATATTTTAATTGTAAATTTTGTACAATTTGATGTTATAAAAATAATGGTACAAGTACACGTACATGAAAGCGAAAAGAATAAAAAATATATTACATAGACCTACTAAATAACATTAGAAAACAAAGAAAAATCATACAAAAGCTACGTTTTATTTAAACTCCACGTGAGTGAACACGCGATCAGAAGCTAGTATAGGTGTCTACAAAAAGTGTACCTACTTAGTGCACCCGGGTGAATTACCCCAGGTGAATTAAGTATACCGCCCCGTATATAAACATAAACATTTATTTATTCTTTAAAATATAACTACAGTAGGTTGGTACAATATACATAAAGTAGGTTTTGAAGACTAAAAATAATATGAACAAAAATTACAAGAAAATAAAACAATTACCTATTCTATGTCTACGACTAAGTATTATTTATTTGGTATGAATGTATCAGTAGGTACCAGAACCTCAGTAGGGCGACAGTCCTCCGTACTAGTAAAACTGTTTTACGGCAGGACGCAGGCTCTTCCTTAGGTACATTTTTTTTTACATTTTTTGTATGATGGTGTTGTATACATTTTTATTCCTAAGTTCTTATAATATTGTGCATGCACTGTAGCCTAAAATTAGAAAAAAATGAAGAAAAAAACAAAACTAGGTTATTATTATTACTTATTCATATACCTAGTTTATAGGCGCATGGATACGATATTAATTACGCTAATTATATACCTAGGTCACTTCCCATAATGTTCGCTAATGATATACCCACATCCCAATTTGATAGAGGATTTGGTAAGAACGTAAATAAATAAAAAGTCGTAAGAAAATATTAATATTAAAGAAAACTTTTTAAAAACAAGCTTTTATTAAAAATTCCAAAGTGCTCGGGAAGACAAATCCAACGAACCTCTCTTCTATCTCCATCACCAGACCAGCTCTGTGATACCGTAACATTGTATTGTCACCGAACTTACATATTATTGTATATTATACTAACTGACAGGGCAAATTAAATTTTAATAAAAGCTTGTAACATCACTCACACTAATATTGTAAATGCGAAAGTTTGGATGGATGGATGGATAGATGGATGGATGTTTATTACCTCTTCACGCCAAAACTACTGAACGGATCGGGCTAAAATTTTGCACACAGGTAATTCTAATCTTGGAATCAAACATAGGCTTATATACCAGTTCCCATGGGATATAAATCACCTTTAAACGTTTCCATAGAAACAACGCGCGCGAAGCCGCGGGCATAAACTAGTATAACATATAATTGACACCCTGTCATTTAAAATAAAAGTAGGTCATTTGAGAACTGGGAGACAAACACACATTGATTTGATTAGTCACTCTACTCTCATTTATTTTGTGATCAAAAACACGTTTATAGATAGAAAAAAGACTAGGTAAAAACAAAACACGTTTTATAAAAAAATATCACGTCGTTCTAGTTAAGTTTGAATAATAAAACTTAATAGGTACCTACGTAGGTAAAACAAACGTAAAAAAATGTTTAAAAAACTTGTCGCCAAAAGGCGAAAATCTAAAAAGATTAAAGCTAAAACAATATTGTGGTATACCTACGTTAAACAGGGTGTTAAATGGAAACAAAAATAACAAGTTGGTATACCTAGTGACTTACACTTGATCGGCGCGCACTCGCAGCGCATGCGCCGGTATCCGCTTTATTTGGTTGCCTTCCAAATCTCTGTACAAAGAAAACATAATCTCAGGTAATAAAAGTAGATTATGCACCAAGGGTACAAAACAGTGTCTAACGTCACGGGCGTCAGTGAATCTCAAGCGCAATTTAGGATTAATACTAGAATCTATCAAAATTCAAAAAAATCTATAATAAAATCAATACTAGAATACTATAATACTAGAAAATCTATAAAAAATCAATACTAGAATCCTGACTGCGGGAGGGAAAAAAGGGTGAAACAATTATGTAGTAATGCCACACATTTTCACATGTAATCTGACCCCAGCCAGAGTAAGCGAATTTGTGTTAGGTGTATGTACTTATAAAGCTCAGTACTCACATACGGTATTACTCGATAGTTTTACTCGAAATCGAGTAAAAATCGACGTGTGGACCGCAAAACTCACAGGGTGCGAGCCTTCGAGCTGTGAGTTTTGCGGTCCACACGTTGATTTTTACTCGACTTCGAGTAAAACTATCGAGTAATACCGTATGTGAGTACTGAGCTTTACACTGATATTATACAATGGTACGTAACTGATACGCGACTAATTCTAATTATTTATTTACAACAATAAAAATACTAAGGTGTGTAGGTACCTACATAAAAGTATAAAATTAACACAACAAAACAGATAAAAAAAAACACAAAACGTAATTTAAATTCAAAAGTTATAAAAGTTGATACAAAACTGATATGCATAAGCCTGACCCGGAATAAATACCTGCAGAACATAAAAACATTTGTCCTCCTGCAGGAATCGAACCTGCAACCTCCTGCGTCGTAAACGACCTTAAGCCACTACGCTACTGAGGTCATCAAATTATCCTTTTCCTCTTTGTTTCCTTGGATATTTTATGTGCAATAAAGATTATCTACTGTATCTGTATCATTTATCTGCAGTTTGATCATTGTTATTTTTGTCTCGTCTTGTTTATGTACTAAATATACTTACATAGCTTGTAAATACGACATATTTCCTCTTTTGCTGTCATGAACGTGGCTTAGATTCGGCACTTCGGTCAAGCCTGACGTTGTGATGATGCTGAAACAAAAGAACCAGATAATATCGTGAAAAAAACCAGCTATAAGTGCCTATTTATTTATTTCTGTAAAGTTTTAGTCCTCAAAAACACTTTCACTCGAGCTAAATTCGATTTGGAGAGTTTGTAAACAAATTCAGCATCACGTAAGATTCGTGACCTAAAATTATCGAAATATGCATTTGTTTCGAAATATCCATTTGAATCGAAATATGCTGCATTTGTTATTAATTTGTGACCTTCCTAACATTAGATACTATGTTGAAACTTTCCACGTTCAACTGGTTTGGTCTTCTTTTTAGGTTGATAAAGATATCTCCTCGGTAAAAAACTATTTCTTTCTGTATATCATCGTCATAATCAATAACATGATAATGATTTAATTTCTAACCTATCTTTAAACAAACTTTTAGATAATATTTTAACCTTCAGTAGTCGTCCTGTAACTTGGTTTAGTATTACATTCAGTCGCTTTTTGTAGAAATTTTTAATTAGCCTTCAGTATTTAGTCATATACCTACTCATTCGCTGTTAATTTCCTGAATATTGTTAAAATAAAATAAATTAACAATCCTACAAGGTAGATATTACAATTTTTATAATGGAGCAAGTTGATTTTAGACAAACAAGGTAGGTACATAAAACCTGGATGGAAGCAATCAAAAATTTTAAGGGTTGCGCATAAAAGTTGACTGCCGCCGGGGTCTGGAATTACTCTTTTCTGCTTTCTTTACCTTATTTTGTAATTAAATAAATGTATTATGTATCTATTTAACCCACCGGGTATAAATTAGACCTCCCTAATATCCCTAATAATATTTGTCATATGTCCTACTAATATTATAAAGGCGAAAGTTTGTGCTGTTGAAGATATTTGGCCGAAGACAACGCTAAAACTTCTAAATGGATCATTCTGAAATTTAGCACACATAAAGATCTGGACCTGGATTATCATATAGGCTTCTTTTTAATTAAAAAAACGCATGGGAAGCCTCGGGCAGAAGCTGGTACCTAATAAATAAAACACAAAAGAGACATACGTACGTACAATGTGCGGAGCTCGGGCAGTGCCGGGAGCGGGGCGACGCGTCGGAGCAACGGGGCTTGGGTTATGAAACTGAAACAATATTATATTTCTATAACAATATAATTAAAAATTAAATCTAAAGTTTACTTAATTTAACCGGTCGGCCATGCATAATTCTTAATCACGTGAATCTGTATTTTTGTCGATTTTTATTAAATTTCGTTTATTACTAAATATTTTGTCCAGTCCATCCCAAGGTTGCCTGGAAGAGATCGCTCATAGCGATAAAGCCGCCTTTGTACTTCGTCTACTCTTAGCATTTATTTCTGTATTGTTATATATTATATGTCTTTGTGTGTATATTATCTATCTATCTATTTACCATAATAGCATAATTATAGTACCATAATTATATGGAACAGGGTGGTAATACGGACCACCGGCGTTTCTCAAAGAACGTGTAATATAATTTTGGTTTTGTAATTATATTTTAACTATACTATACCTTTACCTACCGACGTACCATAATATGGATATTGTGTTCTCTTGTTGTAAATTCATAAAAATGACATATTGAAAATGATGATTATTTCTAAGACGTTGATGATTCTTTAGAAATTTTGTTATTGTTTTTGATACCAAATAAATTAGCTTAAATGAAAAAAGCTGATAGCACTTCAAAATTCGGAGTTTTATTAAGAAAATTAATCCATTAAGGTGGTCCCCCTTGAAAAAAATTTCTCAAGGGGAAAGCTGGACTCCAAAAAAATTAATTCCAGTTTCCCCCCTTAAGGGGGATTTGTCAAGGGGGAAGACTGGAATAACCCCCATATATGACTCTTTTACTCTACGTATTGAAGGCTACGTAATCTGCGGCTAGATTAAAACCCTGTTTATATTTTATTTTTAGGCAGATACTAAATAAACATATTATTTTTACCAAATATAATGTCATGTTGCAGGTTTTCTAAAGGTTAAGATCATTTAAAAGTTTGAAGGTGAAATCGCACTGTCGTTTGACTGTATCCACATGATAGAGTCGGGGCAAACCAATTAATTTCTTGCGTATTAAATAAAAAATAACTAATAAGTAGGTTACTTCCCTATATTTATCTATATAATATAAAAATGAAACCCGTTTTCCTTGGTCACGGCATCACACGCGGCTGGACCGATTTCGCGAATTATTTCGTTGTTGTGTTTGTTATTGTCAGGATAAGGTTCTTATGAAAGAAAAAATTAAGAAAGTTGGAAACATAAATTTCCACAGGGGCGAAGCCGCGGGGCGCAGCTAGTCAGAAATAAAATAATGTCTTCCTTGGACAGGTCTAAATTATCATGCTTATTAAGAAATTTTGCATGTTTGTGACTTCATATCAAAACTACTAAACGAATCGGGCTGAAATTTTGCACAGGTCCTGAAATAGCAATAAGCTACCTTTTTCTATCCCATAAATCAGTTCCCATGGGATAAAAATAACCTTTGAATGTTTCCATAGAAATACAATACAATACATAAATCTTTATTGTACACCACAAAACATAGACAATAAAATGAAACACAAAGGTACAATAGGCGGTACTTGCTTAGAAGCGATTTCTTTCAGGCAACCATTGAAACAACGCGTGCAAAGCAGTGGGCAGAAACTAGTAAATAATATATACGTACAATGATTTGAGATTAGGTATCTTAGTAAGATCTTCGACGGCAACGTGCTCCAGCTTCGGCGCGTCCATTATGGATCTGGAACACAAATAGTTTTATCTTCCTATGCACTGGAATAGAACACTTGTGGCTGATTCATTATTAGCTTACCCACTGCTACCTACCACGGTACTAGGTGTTAAACAGGGCTATTGGTAATTTACTGACGCTACCCATCATCACGAACACGTTCGTGCAGACGCCAGGTCCAGTTGGAATTACCAAAAACCCTGTATAAGTATTCAATATTTCAGTTCACCAGCACCATAGTATTACCACAGCCTGCCTATAAGCATACAGTTGTTCGACGAAGGAACTCCTTTAAGTTTTTCCAGTCTTGTCTATTCTTGGCTTTCTCTAGCCATAGTATGTTTTTCTGGCGGTTTTCTGAAGACTGAGGGCCACCAAATGGTGCGGCCCGGTCGGAAAGAGATCCAGAGGACGCCCACAGGAATGCTGGGCAGATGAAAGAGGACGCCCACAGGAATGCTGGGCAGATGAAAGAGGACGCCCACAGGAATGCTGGGTAGATGAAAGAGGACGCCCACAGGAATGGTGGGTAGATGAAAGAGGACGCCCACAGGAATGCTGGGCAGATGAAAGAGGACGCCCACAGGAATGCTGGGTAGATGAAAGAGGACGCCCACAGGAATGCTGGGCAGATGAAAGAGGACGCCCACAGGAATGCTGGGTAGATGAAAGAGGACGCCCACAGGAATGCTGGGCAGATGAAAGAGGACGCCCACAGGAATGCTGGGTAGATGAAAGAGGACGCCCACAGGAATGCTGGGTAGATGAAAGAGGACGCCCACAGGAATGCTGGGCAGATGAAATTAATTAATAGCAGTACTTACAAATGCTGCACCTTGTGTAGGCGGTACCCCGCTGCGTGGATGGCATGGGCTGTCAGTCGAGTTATATTTGTCATGTGGAGCACCGCGGAGTCGCTATCGCTCATGTCCTGGCAGTGTATGGGCCGGCTTACTGCAACAAACGAAAAGAGCTTTTTCATAAAACAATGTAGTTATTTTGAAAAAAAAAATACGGTGGTCCAGTCAAATGGATCAGGAGCCCAATTCTGCAATACAATTGCTTCACTATGACAATGGAATCGTCGCAGAATCATGACGTAGAATCTCCAGATTAATAAAACTCCAGATAGTGCGTGCGAGATAAATTAATAGTTTCAAACTTGACGCGCGTCTCTCCATCTGCATTCATCATAATTTCTTTTATCAAAGGTAGAATATCAAAACGTGTAATTTTGTGACGATACCCCTGTTATAGTGAAGCGATTCGTTTGGCAGAATAGGGCCCCAGCTGAACGGAACCAGATGACAACATGCTATCCCCCATAGACCCTACACGATCTATACACAATTTAACTAGGTACCTACCTAAATAAAGATGCTTATATTACAAGTGTAACAGGTCCAATTCTGTGCATTTTTTTGCAAGGCGGCATTTCATTTAATGAAATAAACTGTGGTTAAATGTGAACTTAATTAGTCGGCAGGTATGGCAATCGCGAACGAAGTCATGGGTACAGCTAGTTTAAAAATACATGCAGACGAACATAGAACACCATTTTTGATATCGGTTAAAATGTATTCATGAATCTATTCACTTTATTCTTGGGTTGAATGTGCATGTGTTAGGCTAATCGTTATTTTTCTCAGGTGGAATAAATTCAGATCAACTTACTTTTCTACCCAATCCGGTGGCCGTACATAATTATTAGGCATGTGTTTATTTCCGTTTAAAGTTTTGGGAATAAATCAATTAAATATCATTTAAGTTAGCTATGTACCAGGTACCTACTGTTTTTAGTGGTTATTTCAGTAACCCTGATGTAGGTACCTATAAGTTGGAACGGAAAAGGCAAAGGACCTAAAAAGGCATTCAAATGTG
Source organism: Eupithecia subfuscata (assembly GCA_963564075.1). Classification (NCBI taxonomy): domain Eukaryota; kingdom Metazoa; phylum Arthropoda; class Insecta; order Lepidoptera; family Geometridae; genus Eupithecia; species Eupithecia subfuscata. The sequence continues at coordinate 1,861,872 of OY751108.1, forward strand.
TAATGCTAAAAAGATTTCGTTTATCTTCTTAGCATTACATTAATGACAAAATGTTATTACTTTTTTATTGCGTCGTTATAAACTTAATGGGAATTTAATGTCTCTTTTCCTTGGACAAACAAAGAGCTTAATCCATCATCTGAAAAAACATATCTACCTACATCGATCTAAGTAACAATGGGGAGATGAGGTACTAGCTTTTCGAAAGTGGAAGGCTCAAATTAGGTGCAATTAGGTCCCACCTACTACACCCACCTCAGTCATAGTCGGGCCGGCGTTCGTTTTACGCGTGTTTGCTACGACGTACTTAAGTGATTTATTGACTAAAAGACTACAGCAATGCCATTATAATTATTGCACAAGATTGGAAATGTAACTGTGAGCGAGTGTTTGCGTGTAGTTGTAACACCGGCCAGTTGTAAGTAAGCGCTGGGAGAACGTACCATATCTACAGATATTAATAATATCTATGCCTACCTATCGATTTTTTAACGCATGAGCTTGTCGTTTAATTTAAAATATCTAAATGAATGGTTTGTTTTGCGTAGATAGGACCTACAATCCAATCCGTCCATTGCTGGACAAAGACATCTCCCAAAGATTTCCGAGTAAATAAATAAATACATTGAGTAGTTAGGTACCATAGAAAATTTTAATTTATTAACAAATTATATGTACAACGAACACAGTTAGGTACTAATTAGGTAAGTATTTATGACCTATTGCACAATTAAAATACATATAGGTAACTAGTTGTCGGGTATTTATCGTATTTATTTACAGAACCGATAGCACAAGCTCAAACATTAGTAATATTTAGTTGCTTCTTAAATCAACAATTTATCTCAAAACTAGACGATCGCCTCGCGGTTTCACCCGCGTAGTTCCCGTTCCCGTAGGAATTCCGGGATAAAATATAGCCTATGTCATTCCCTGAAAAGTAAGCTTCCTAGCGGTGAAAGAATTTTTCAAATCGGTCCAGTAGTTTCGGAGCCTATTCAATACAAACAAACAAACAATCAAATCTTTCCTCTTTATAATCAGTCTAACAGAATCTGGAGGTCTACTTTGAAAAACGAACGAAGTTGTTTGAGGATGACGGATGACGTCGGATCTCACAAAACGAAAGACGACCAATCCGTTCTTTCGATAACCTTACCATAAAAAGTTTTTATGGTAAAAACCTTTTTTTTTGATACCTTATTCACAAAAAAAATTACAATTAGTATTTACACACACAGTAGAACTAGTATTTACAATTGAAACAATTGAGCTAACTACAAACTGTTGCAAAAAATCTACAGGAAGCTCAATCCATATCAATACCAATCGTCGCGTCCCCAAGACGCTGGCTGCACTGCCCCGCTGTATGGCAATGCTGATGCGCTTGAATTATTCCGTCATTTATTCTTTCTGTAGTCTAGTTTAGTTCTTCTGTCAAGAAACAAGTCATAAATTCTAAAAGAAGCAATAACCGACACGTAAAAGCTGTAACTCACGACGCACGTCGCTAAATGGACGAGTCAATACGTCGCCCTAACGACACTGCTATGATCATGTCCAATTCATTACACCTACACTTCCGACTCAGAGCTGCGACACTGGCACATTCTGAGTTTGTTGGTTATTCAACAACATTTTTTCACACAAGACATGGTACATAAAAATTGGTGGAATAATACAGTAGAGTCGATAGTCGATAGTGGATAAGATTAATTAGTGAAATAAGTGAAATATTATAATCCGAAAATAAATAAATATCTATGTAAATGTAACGAAGACTATGTAATATAATTTAATTTGACGTGTAAATTGATATTTTATCAATAAAATCTTGTATCTTGAGCTGCATATCTCGCCCGAGTACAGGCACGTGAATATTTAAGGAGTAAAGAGCACATAACTAGTTATAAACAACGAGCTCTGCCCGCGCGCGCAATTGCCGATGCTTCCCCGCTGTTATGATCAATGAGGTTTCCTTAGCATTGGGCAGCTAAGGCAGGCTTAAAGTACTATTTCTACTACCGAGACGACTGTACCAATGACCTTGAGTCGAGCGAGGTCGACGCAGAGGAAATCATTCCTTATCGCGTTTTGGGATGAAACGCGTTGTGTGGGATAAAATGATGATCCAGGCCTAGCGCTACCTCTAAGATGAATTTCAGCCCGATCCATCCAGTTGTTTTAGCTGAGAAGGTAAAAAACATCCAAACTTTCATATAAAACTAGTTTGATGATTAGCAACCCACCCCGGCCTCACCCGGGTAACAAAGCAATTTAATAGATTTATTTATGAGTAATAATTCCTGAATACATTGTTTACTTGTCTTAATTAACTAGTTTAGGCGGTGGACGCCAGCAAATCTTGGGAGCTTTGCTGTGAGTCGGCATAACTTATCCGACATCTTCAACAATTGTCGTAACGTCATATATTCTCAAGCATTTCTCTAATAACTCTAATAACTATTATCATTAGCACCAACTAAACCTTAGTAATTATTTATTTTTTAACTAGTACCATAATAGATGCACACAGATTATATCCTTACCTCATGTTTATATAACGATCCTATCCTTACACCTTACAGGTTGTCTGGCTGAGATCGCTGAGCATCGCCTATTGTCACTTAGAATAGGTACTTATAATAATTTAATTTGTAAATTGTTTCTTAGTTTTAAGTGTGCAATGAAAGTATTTCCACAGGTATTTCCTATCTTTCTATCTAAACCTTTCCCACTCCGTCCATTGGTGAAAACCGTATGAAAATCCGTTCTTTAGTTTTTGAGTTTATCGCGTTCAGAGAGACACGCGGGGGGAAGTCAGTTTTATTTTAAGGGAAGTGCGGTCAGTATGAGAATAGATTTTATTCCTAGCGCCTACTGATTGATCTGTAATTTCTGGAGCAAACATCCTGAAGAAAGATGATGATTTAAATGTAAGCGGGTTAACTACGAACCATGTTTGTGTTTGAAGAGCAAGGTTTGTAGTTAACCCCCTTACATTCATAATGAATTCATTAAACTACGTTAGCCTTTATAGTAAAATGGGTAAATTTACTTTAGAACCTACACAAAACTGTTGTTCCCTGTTTAGCAATTTTGCTCACTTATCTGGGCTTATCGTAAATGATCAATATGATCATGCGAAATTTTGTTCTAAGTCGGTAACTTTGACATTAATTATGTATTAAAAAGTTATCAAACCATTTATTGGCACGTATATGCCACAGCAAAGGCGATAACTGTACGTACTATCAATCAGCAAGTCAGAAAGAGCCCCTTCACACTGGCGTTTCTTAAGATTTTATAGATTTCTGCGTTCGCTCGCGATCGATCGTGAAAAGGCTCTTAGAAGAAATCAAGAAATCTACATGACGCTTGGAAATGTTATTTTTCAGACGAAATAATATTAGAAATAGATAAAAAAATATTTGTACAGCCGATAGAAATCTAAATAACAAGTTATTTTGATATCTATGGTACAGCCAGACTACTAAAAATCTTGTAAAACCTTATTTCTTTTCCATACAAAGTAAGACAAATTATCAACTAAATTATCATCAATTAAGAAATACAGTGTTAACTGATTTACTTCATGCAAAATAAATCAAATTTAAAATTGATTTAATTTTTTTAGTAGAGTACGGGTATGTTCTACAAATGCTTTCAGCAAAGACGATACACTACCTACTTAGAATAATTAATAACCGGTGTAAAAGGGCTCTTACTCTAAGCTAGGTATACTACCATTCCTATATTGCATTCTAGAATAAACTACACGTGGACGAAGCACTTATGGAAATAATTAATTAGAAACAAAGATTGAAAATTCTTTATTGCACACAACAAAAATTTCAAAATATGTGACAATTGGCGGTCTTATCGCTCAAGAGCGATCTCTACCAGGCAACCGTGGATGGTTAGGATCGTTGGATTTTAGATGCGAAAATAACATACCAACAAAAATTACAAATGTACCCTACCTATGATATAGTATTAAATTATTAAATTTATTAAATGTTCAAGCCAATAATAATAATAATGCTGGACAATTGTGTTATATATATACCTACATATCGTCGCCGTAGAGCGAAAAGTCACTAACTCGCTATTTGGCCCAAATCGAGTTAGATGTGCCATCAAAATCCCCGATTTTTTCTGCATTTTTCAGTCTGACAACCGTATCCCTAGCTATCACGGTTTTCATTTTAGGTTGTGCAAAAAATTCACTAACTCTACATTTGGCTTACAGCATTTTAGTCGAAAACCAACTAAGTAGGCTTAGATACTTTTTTCCTACTTGAAAGAATTGCAAAATATAAACCTAAGTCGGGTTGGTTACTTTCTTTTCTAAAATAATAACTTGTTGCTAGGACCCAGTCTAGTCGAGAAATAACTAAATATACTTGATTAGTTATGTGGTAGCAGGTTTGATACACAACTTGAAAGCGAAAATTAACCAAGTCGACTTAGTGTCTTCTAGATCACTATTTGCGATAATTGTACTTCATAATTTTAAAGCAAGAAATCATTTAACATGTTAAGTTAGTTTTCGCACCAAAATTTTGACTACAAAGTTTGGTTTTGAATGATAGCTATTTTGTTGATTTATTAAAGCCAAACTTTCGTACGTCTGTGTTAGGATAGACAATTAAACGTGCAATTTAGTTACTTTTACGCTCTTGATTTTGCTTACTCGGTGGCTAGTGACTTATATAAGGCCCTAGCCACCTGTCCAAAACGTCTTCGCTGGTTCATCAACATCGTTAGTCTACTGCTGGACATAGGCCTTCCCTTAATGAGCGCCATAGCACCGTGTCTTCGGTTGTTGGTTTTTGCGAGACATGGCCGGCACGCTACCACTTTAGCATGCTTATTCTAAGAGCTATGTCGATAACTTTGATTCTCTGTCGGATGTATTCGTTACGAGTCCTATCCCTTAGAACAGCTCCGAGCATTACTCTTTTCATAGCTCGTTGAGCGACTTTGAACTGGTGGATCAGCCCTAAGGTGAGTGTCCACGTCTCAGCTCCGTAGGTCATGACGGGTAAGACGCACTGATTGAAAACATTCGTTTTCAAGCATTGCAGTATGGATGAATCTTTTTTTCTTTATTTATTTTAAAGGAGTTTTGTCAACATGACCATGTCACTCCCGTAAAGAATAGATGACTCGGCGAGGACTCAGCGTAGTTCGCTGTGTAGTGCCGGCTTAGAATTTGCACCACCCCAACTCTTCCCGCGGGTGTCGTAAGAGGCGACTAAGGGATATCCACCGGGGGCGGGCAGCAACGCCCCTGCAGAACAATTCTACCACCGAACTGCGATCCCGATCTTCATTCATTGTTCGAGTACTCTCTACTACACAAAGATGTTGCAGAAAAGCTGCTGGTGCCCGATGCCACTATAAGGCCGTATTGTGAAAGCTTACTCAGTCATCGGTCTATGTTTGAGAAGCGATTATGCCATGGAAAAGCGATAATCATGATCAAGAATTACGACATTCACAATGTTAAGACTCACTGGACCAGAATGGTATCATTAATCATTTTAATAGGATTTCAATATTTAAAATCTTAACAATACGTCAAAAACATTAATTTACTTATAACTTGTTGTGAATGCGATTTTTTTTTGTATTTTTAAGGAAGTATGACAACTGCATTTGATTATTTATCATTTTCTTATTGATTACCTGATTCGAGAAATAGAAATTATATAAAATTAAGCAGATAAGAGCGTTAGAAAAATTACTTAAACACTAAATCGTCGGCTTATTGCAAGAAGTCATTAGTCGCAAGAAGTCACTAACTGCGTTAGATATACCATTGAGTTCGTCTCGATGAGCTCTACATTTTGGTAAAACTCACAAATTTGTAGCTCTTCAAAGTTAGAAGTTATGGCTTGGTTATAAAGTCAATAACTGCATTTTTGGTATATCTGGTTTCATAAAATTCATTAACTTACATTAATAAATTTTAACAAAAGAAAAAAAACACAATTACCATTTTTATTTTCATACGTAACTAATTTATGTCACTTAACAACATTTTGAAAATGCTTTTACGTTCACAAACGTTTGAATAAGTTTTGCTTTAATTCATTATTTGCACCTTAACCAGTTTTGTCGTATCTATTTTTTGGAAAAAAAAATACTAACGGTTTTAAATGACTTCTATCAAAACGAGTAACGTCTACACTGAGTTTTTTATTTTTTATAGAATTCATTTTTAAAACTTAATTACTTTTTTCGAAACATAATTAATGTAAAAATAACAGGTAAATGCCTTACAAAATGACTTTTGCACACATACATTTACGTGTTGCTATGCTACCTATGAGACCGCGTGCCGTGTGAGCGGAGTCGCGGAAGCGGGGCAGAGGCGTATTTTGTTCGGGGCCGCTCGCGCCTCTGCCGCGCCGCGTAGTAGTTCGTTCTTTCCGGCCCTTGTGGGGGCACAGAGCGGGGCATCGAGGCTTGGCCTCTTTACCCCGGCATCAACTCGAGGGGTGACGACTCCTCGGTCCTTGGGTTTCGCTAAAAAATGCTTTTATTTAGCTTATTCATCATTTTATTTGTTTATTAACAATTATTTGCATGTTTTTTCTTATTTTAAATTTTTTTACCCAAAGTTAATTTTTTTTAAATTAACCCACGGTCTATCCGGGGGGTTCCGCGGGGGTGAGGTCCCAGGGAAGGGGCCTCCACGGGCGGTCATCATCTGGGGGCCGGGGTTGGTGAGGCGCTATTTGGCTTGGTGGCCGTTGTCGGCGCGGTCGTACATCCGACGACTGTACTGTACGACAAACTCGTCTATGGATTGGATCTGCGGATCGCGGGCGATGACATCGTTCCTGACGTCTTGGCTCGCGCCAGTGCAGATCATCAGAGCCACGTTTTGCAGCCCCTGAAGCCGGTCCCTATTCGTCTGGGAGACTAGTGAGTACCAGGCCGGCGCTGCATATGTGAGTCGGGATCGGACTTAGCCTTTGTAGACCCACACTTTGGTCCTCAGAGGCAGGCGAGATCCCAGGACGGGTCGGAGAACGGTCGGGCGACGTTGTAGTGCGCTGTCAACCTTCGGCTGCATCCTCAACGACCTGTCGATCCCGAAGCCGAGGTACCGGATGTGCGGGCTCCATGCCACGTTCTGGCCCCGAAGTGTCAGCTGCGGTGGGTGGCCGATGCGGCGGGAAACAAACAGCGCAGCTTTCTTTCACACATTGACGGCCATGCGCCATTTGTCCAGCCAGGGCGGCAGGATGTTCAGCAGCCGCTGCATCCTGCGAGCTGCGATGGTGGGGCTGGTGGAAGACGCAAAAAAGGCGCTGTCGTCCGCGAACAGCGCCAGCGACACATCCCTCTCCCCGGGGCGTAGGTGGCCCTCCAGGGTGGGGATGTCGTCGGTATAGAACGCGTATAACGCTGGCGACAGGCTGCTACCCTGCGGTACATCAGCAGAGATGGATCGAGTGGAGGATGTGGCACCTTCAACTGCGACGAAGAACCGCCGGTTGTCGAGGAAGGATGCCACAATCCTAATGAGAGCTGGTGGAGTTGGGGTTTGCAGGAGCTTGTACAAAACGCCGGGGTGCCCAATACGGTCGAAGGCCTTTTTTACGTCCTGAAAGACCCGGACGGTGCAGCGCCTGGCGTTGTGCTCGACTGCAAGGTGGTGTAGCACCCTGGTGAGCTGCAGCGTAGTAGAGTGGCCACTCCTGAAGCCGAATTGCTTCGGGCGCGGCTCGATAGTTGGAGCCAGGCGCCCCAGGAGCAGGCGTTTCAGGAGCTTGCCCACTATTAGTAGTAGAGTAATGGGGCGGTAGTTGGCCGGGAGGCGGTGATACTTGCCGGGCTTGGGTAGCACGATGACCCGTCCGGTCTTCCAGGATTCCGGGAAGTGGCCCGTCAAAAGCGCCGGACCCCATCTCGGTCCAGCAGCGGGTAAGTTGTTGCCGGCTGCCGCGTGAGCGCCCTATTCAGCGCGTACTGGTTACTGTCCTGTTCGGAGGCCCGGTCGATGATTCGGTCCCAGATCTCACGCCAAACCTGTACTGCGGCCGAGAGCTCGGAAGATATCGGGTTGGGTCGCGTCTTCAGTCGCGGGCAGCGGGAGCGTGCCCACTCGCGCTGGAGTTCGCGTTTCCTCTCTATTACCCTCTTAAGGTGTTGGGGGAGGTCGTTGCGCTGGCCTTGGCGCCTGGTGATGGGTATGGAAGCGGCCGCCTTAGCCTCGATGATGCGCGCCATCAGCGCTGAGGCCTCGGATTCCACTTCTGCTGGCGTCTGGAGAGGTCCGACGTCCACGGACTCGAGTGCCTTGGCGTATGAGTCCTCACGCCCTGGGACCGGGTCCGCGGCCAGGTCGAGCGTTATGAGGAGGGTAGATAGGATAAGAAGGTTTTCAGGTAAAGCTCAAAGTCTGTTACTAAATATTTTCTAATCTAAATAATAGTTTACTTAATCGTTTCCAACCTATTTATGTGTTTATAACTCTTTGCTGGCTAGCAGAATTATTTTCTAAAAGCTTAGAACGTGTTTTTGACTGATTCATGTGCCATTATTACTAATTTTAGTTATTTTGTTAAGTGTTTTCGACAAACAAGGTAATTTGTTTAGCTTTTAGTGATAAAATATGTTATTTTATGATTATTTTGTCTTTTAATACTCGAAAGAGGCCACTAATAACTTCGTTGCAGAAATACTTAACTCCAGTTTAGTCAAAACTTTTTATCGCAAGAAGTCATTATCTTTGCATTTTTAGCTTTTAAAAAAAATGCAGTGGTTGAATTTGCACTGATTTCAGTTAATTATAAAATAATTACATATCTCTATATATTGGCGTTTAAATTATATTGATAACTGTCGTAGTTTTGATGATATAGGCTCTTAAAGTTATAAAAACTTTAAACTGCATTTGCCAAACTTTTGGATTTGTCGGTTAATGACTTCTTGCAATAAGCCGACGAAATAAACTTATCCAAACACGGGTGAAAAGTCAGTTGGTGACTTTTAACAAATCATTGTCTCACAAAGTTAGTACAAGATTTGAGGGCGAAAAGTAACTAAGTCAGTTTTTTTTTCATTTTCCCTGAAAATATCAGTCATTCATTGACCGTAGTGAATTGACCTTAAGAGCTTTTATATTTCCTAACATATGAGACCATAAAATTAGAAATATCCCATACCGAAAGAAAGTTATGATTTTATTTTGTTTTTCAAAACTTTAAACCTTCATAACTCAAAACACCAAATGACCTACTTAGTGACTTTTCGCTCTACGGCGACGATATATATACATACTCATATAGATACATAAATACATATCTATATTTAGGCCATTTCATTTAATTAAATCAGACTATCGTATGATGAAAAGCATTCCAGTATTCTAAGGAGATAAAGGATTTATGAAGGAAGTTACGTTTGATTTATGATTTAGGTACTAGTTTCTGCCCGCGGCTTCGCACGTGTTGTGTTGTTTAGTTATATGGAAACGTTTACAGGTTATTTATATCCCATGGGCACTGATTTATGGGATAAAACGTTGCCTATGTTTTATTCCAGGCCTAGAATTATCTGTATGCAAAATTTCAGCCCGATCCGTTCAGTAGTTTTGGCGTGAAGAGGTAACAAACATCCATCCATCTAGGTATACATCCATCCAAACTTTCGCATAAAATAGCCATTTTTAGCTTACTGTCCAAAAACTCAATTAACATTTTATAAGTATGTTTTACATGTTATTTAATTTTAATAACTGCTATTGCCTCCTCTAGCTCTGGCTTCGATCCGGTTTGGCGTAGGTACTGAACACGAGGTCTCGAAGCCGATCCGATTTTGGGGAATATTATCCCATTCTTCTACCAGGGCCTGTTTTAGTGCCCTGAGGGTGGTAGGTGGTGGTCTGCGGCTTCTGGCTAGCCTTCTTAGCTCATCCCAGGCGTGCTCAATACTTAAATAAAATAAATAAATAAATAATGCGGGACAATTCACGCAGCATTATCTAGCCCCAAGCTAAGCAGAGCTTGTGTTATGGGTACTAGATAACTGATAGACATAATACAATACATAGATAGATATTTTTTATTATACATAGAAAACATCCAGAACACCCTGAACAAATATCTGCAGATCGTACAAACATTTGTCCCGAGGCGGGAATCGAACCCGCAACTTCCTGCGTCGCAGGCGGACCTTCGCCCGCTGCGCCACAGAGGTCGTCAAACTCAAAAAGTTATTGCAGTTTTAAGAGTGTGATACTAAGTTTTGGAGGTCAGTGTACCTACATATATTAAGATTGATAAAAAAATTACTTGTACTCATTGCTTTGTATTGTATAAGATTTGAATTAGTATGTTTCTATTTATTATTTTTGTGTCAGTACTCATACAGTTCGACTCTTGGACATTTTGGTTTTAACTGTAAGTCCACTTGTAAAATAATTGAATGTTTAAATTGAAATCTATGTAAAATTTCAGCCCGATCCGTTCAGTAGTTTTGGCGTGAAGAAGTAACAAACATCCAACCATCCATCTAAATATCCAAACTATAATTATAGCATTTATAATATTAGCGTGAAGTACCTACGCCTGATGGAAAATAAACGATTTATGGTGAAAATGTGGCAGTACTCAGTCCGTTTTACGCCAGACTTAAATAAATAAGACACATTTTGTATTCAAGACGAGTAGCTAATATTCCTGGAAGTACGACCTCTGTGGCGCAGTGGTCAAATATCCCGCGTGCGACGCAGGAGGTTGCGGGTTCGACTCCGGCCTCCAGGCAAATGTTTGTGCGATCTGCAGTTCCGGGTGCTCTGGGTGTTTACCATGTACCTACCTATAATAAAAATATCTATCTACTAGACGATCACCTCGCGGTTTCACCCGCGTGCGTAGTTCCCGTTCCCGTGGGAATTCCGGGATAAAATATAGCCTATGTCACTCCCTGAAAAGTAAGCTTCCTAACGGTGAAAGAATTTTTCAAATCGGTCCAGTAGTTTCGGAACCAATACAAACAAATAATCAAATCTTTCCTCTTTATAATATTATAGTATAGAGTCCATACTAATATTATAGATTCGAAAGTAATTCCGTCTTTCCACGCCTAAATGACTGAACGAATCTCAATGAAATTTGATAGGGAGGTAAATCGTATCTTGGGAATGGACATAGGCTATTTGAAAAGCGCGTGCGAAGCCGCGGGCAGCAGCAAGAGTAAATTTTTTTTTGTATTATTTATTTTACTGTCTCCGCTCCATTTTAAAAGAAATCGGTCCTGAACCTCGAATTTTATCCGAAGGTAGGTATTTGGTGGCGCTTTATCGTCTTCAAGGCTGTAATCACCTGTGATACCATTAGATCCATCAAAGAAGGCCGCGTTATCAATGCGTCACTGATAACGCTGTTGTCAATTCCTTCGCAAACAGATTCTGATGTTTGTTGTTTTACAAACAAAGCTGGGTTCAGAAAATAGCTAGTTACACCACTAATTTGATCCCGTTAGTAAATTTCCCTCCGGTTCATTACAACTTAATCTCAAAATGCCTGATATCAGTAGTACACAGCCTCACAATGACTGAAACCAAAAAGACTGAATTTCAAAATAATTTTATCCCGTAATGCCTGAAATTCTAAATTGTTTATTGCAGAATGACTAAATCACACGATCGCAGCATAATAAAATATAATAAAAATAACACAAGTAGGTAATAAAACCTTCTTATAATTTTCTCTTAACATTTTTAGATACGGAACTCTTGAAAAGTAAATAGGTACGATCTACGCGTTGTCGAGTTGTCTACTTCACTTTGGGGTAACTTTTGGGGGACCAACGCCGGGCTATTTATACTCTCCAATAGCGAGTTTTCAACACAAAATCTGACACATAATCGCGCGAAATTAAAATATTTAAGCGGTTTTTAATATTTTTGCTCTTTTCAAGGAATTAAACTACCAAAAAAGTAGTTTTCGATAAGTAATGATGAAACATCTTCTATCAACCCATGTTTTAACAAATTTAGATTTAGCGCTACTTTTGGAGCAATTCTAATCAATTCACTAAAAATCAACATATTACTAAAAGCTACATTATATCATACTATAATGTAGCATGGATTCATAGAAAGTGGTCTAATATTTGTGGAAAACTACTTTTCTGGTCGTTTAGTTCCTTGCAGGACGCAATATTAAAAACTGCTAAAATATTTTAACTTAAGGCGAATAGTAGGGTGGATAGTGGCGCCACTACATATTTAATTTAATCATTAAGTTATACAAAGGAATTATCAAAAAATCGGACCGCTGGTAGACGATACCTATCACAAGCTTTTATATAATGTATCTGTAATAATTTTGTTTTGTGTTATTCAATCAAAAACCTTGTTCGGAGAGCTTGGTCGCCACCAATAGGAACTAAACTCTTGAAACAAGTATCTGCCTAAATAATACAGTACAAAACTATTAAAGTTACATTTAAAAAAAGCTTATGATAGATAATATCTATCAAAAAATCGGACCGCGCGTAGACGATATTATCGTCTACGCGCGGTCCGATTTTTTGATAATTCCTTTGTATAACGTAATTATAAAATCAAATATGTAGTGGCGCCACTATCCACCCTACTATTCGCCTAAAGGTGACGACCTCAGTGGTGCAGCGGGCGAAGGTCTGGGTTGTCCATTATGCATTTCAGAAAATGATCAACTCGCCCGCTGGTAGTTATTGGCTGCCGGCCAGTTTTTGAGGGGCGAGTTAGTCACGCATCAGTGGTCTCAGTCTGAATTTTCATCCCAAAAAGTACTCTACCTAAACTCGAGCCATTCTCAAGAAATAATGTTTGTACACAAGTGGCAACATAAAGAACCACGAATCCCTTTTAGTTTGAAAAATCATGTTTAGCAAAGCGTTAAAGAAAAGTGCTCAAATCGACTAGTGGGTAGGTAGTGCAAATTCTCTCAAAAATCAACAGCAAGAAAGTGATATTTGTTTAAGTATGGAGGCAAGGCTTACAAACATTGTATCTTCACTTTGGCCAGAGTATAACTAGCTGTATCAAAAAAGCCCAAAAGCTTCCGTATCCTTCATAAATCTGGAACAGCAGAATAAAAGCGCGTGTTAAAAAGTCATTTCGTTCAGAAATGTGTTTGTTTATGCAAAGTGCAGAAGTTAAAAGCATTTTACGGACTGTGTTCTTTCATCATACCGCTGACGTTTTATCCTCGAAAACAGAAAAGTTATTTAAAAGTTCGTAAAAGTTGTGTCATACAGTGGAAGACTAATATATTTTTTTAGGAATTTCATGATTTTATCAGGACTAAGACAACGTTGACTATAACAAAAACAAATATTATGGTAACGAGGTTTGTTTATGTCCTCTTACCACGCCTGTGGGTGCCTGTATGTACATAATAGCTGTCTTAATTCATTATGAATGTAAGCGGGTTAACTACGAACCTATTTTGTGTTGGAAGAACAAAGATGTACTCACCCTGATGAAGTCCCTCGTTGAGGGATGAAACGTTGGTGTTCTTCCAACACAAAATAGGTTCGTAGTTAAACCGCTTACATTCATAATGAATTCGTCAAACTACGAAAGTTTTTATAGTCAAATATAGCTTTCTTTCTAAATTTTACGAACTTTTAAATAACTTTTCTGTTTTCTAGGCCTGCATTAGCGTTTTGAAGCCAACGACTTATTCAGGTACTTACATCTTTGTTTGTAGCGCGCGCTTTGGTAACGCGCTTCCAAACCTACCCAAACCTTTTATTCTCAAGATAATAATAGGTAATGTAAGAAACAAACATAAAAAATCTTATAGTGTTACTACAACTCAAAACACAGAAATCCTAACTTCTCTATTTTGTTCATGTTTGTGTAAGATTGAAAAATAATAATTGTCAGCATTTGTAGGAAAGAGACAAAAACTACTGAACAACGATAGTTTTCAAAAATGCATATGCCTAAACATCTAAAATGATTTTGAAAGAATGGCCCTGTTTAGTTATTTTTTTATACTTCCCTACTTAATGCAAATCTATCATCTTAAAATAATATGTAATTCATTAAAAATATGAAGTCCCTCGATATCGCATGAAATATAATGAATGAAAGGTTCGTAGTAAACCGCCTATACATTCATAATGAATGAACGAAAAAGTTTTTTTTCAATATAATTTCGTTTTATAACGCTTCAGACGTCAAAGGTAAACGTGATCGGTATACGTAGATATAGGTCTAAATTATTTATACAGCATACCATTGCAAATAACTCGGAAATATTCGCCAGTAAACCAATCTCATTAAACTATAAATAAAATATTATTTAGTATCGTTGCCCATCAGAAAAAGTGCGTCGGACCGTAAAACCCGTTTTTATGTAGGTAATGTTTTATCTAGGTAGATGGGAGTAATAACAGTATTTACCTACCAACATTATCTTGTAGATAGTAAATACCGTCTTTATTGACAAAGAAAATTACAATGAAATAATAGAAATAAATTAGAACTTTATTCACAAGGAAAATTACAATGAAAAAATAGAAATAAATTAGAACTAGTATTTACAATTTAAACAATTTAGCTAATAGCAGACTGTTGCAATCTACAGGTAGCTCAACTGATCCATATCAATACCAGTCGGAAGCGTCCCCAAGGCGCTGGCTGCATTACCCCGCTGTATGGCGGTGCTGATGCGCTGCGCCAGATACTCACCAGCTCTCGGGTAAAAACCCGAAGAGCCTCGATACCCCACGGACCTAGTGTGTCGACTCCAAGGTGAACAAATGTCTCTGTCGATAGTAAATAGATTTAAGAATATGAGATAGAAATTCCTGAGCATAATATTAGCCCGTACCGTAAAAGCGAAAATCGATGTTTCTGATTCGGTTTCGTGCAAGTGCACGATATAATGCATATTATACTAAGAGTAGAATATGCACGAAAACTAATCAAAAACTTGGATTTTCGTTTTCCAAGTACCTGAGTAAGATATCGTCGACTCCAAAAAATGCAAATTAGGTTAAAAAAATTCAGATTTGACCTTTAATTTGCAATCGTTACCTATTTATAGAATTTTATAACATTAAATAGTTGATAATCTTATCCATGAGGTTATCAATTATTAAATAACGTGCAAAACAAATCCAAATTATGGTAGTATCCTTTAAAATTGTATTTTATATTACCTGCTTACTTTTTCGGTTTTGCTTTTTTAGCCCTAGGTATAAAATGCAATTTACTAACAAAGAAAATTACAATCAAATAATAGAAACAAAATAGAACTTACAGTATTTAAAATTGAAACAATTGAGCTAACTGCAGATTGTTGTAAAAAAATCTACAGGTAGCTCAACTGATTCCCCGCTGCATTCCCCCCTGTATAAAATAGTTCTGTGGTATAATGCAACATAAAAAAGACATATTAAACATATTAAGTCGATGTGGTTTCATTTGGTTCATACCCAAATACGCCTGTATTCTACTTTCAATAACTCTTAGGTGTAAGTCCATAAAAATACAGAAAGCAATAAATAAAAGCTTACGTGCTGATTTGATCAAGACAAACGAATGTATTATGTAAGCCTATTTATATCAATTTCTATATTTTCGTTTACATGATATTTTATTAGCTAGACTACTCAGCCCGAGTGTCTAGCTATCGCTGTGTCGTAACAGTAAATTATCGTTGGACGATTATCGTCTGTATGACGACTGTTCCCATCATAACGACTGTTTGTCGCCGCGATTTTTAATACAGGGTGAACCAAACAGTGACGTCATAAAAAAAATGAATGCCTCACCCCCGGGGGTAGGTACCTGAAAATATCCCATGTATGTTCTCCGATTTTTCGTAGATTTCGAGTTATGATTTTTTAAAATTTTAACTTGGAGAATAACTCATGTTGCTGCACTAATCCAATATCCAATTGCCTAGTCTAATACCTAAATCGACGTTCAAAACACAAGCACAGATCGGTCGTAAGGCAAATCAATTTTCACCTCGGTACCTACTATGAAAGACCGATGTCAGCGGTCAACGTTTGTTCTACGATATTTTAACTTTTAGAAAAAAATTAAAGACGTTTATTTCTTCATATTCGTGTTCTTTTACGTGTATTCTTACATTATTGTTTTGAAATTTCAAGGATTTACATTAAAATGTATAGGCTTCTTACGCGTAGTTTCTAGGGAAATGTTTAATGATTATTTCTATCCCATGAGAACTGGTTTATGGGATGAAAAGTTTGATTCCAGACAGCTACATCTATGCAAAATTACAGCCCGATCCGTTCATTAGTTTTGGCGGGAAGAAGTCACGAACATCAACCCAATCTATCCATACAAACTTTCGCATTTTTAATAGTACCTACCTGTTTACATAAAACATTTATTTATTCTTTAAAATATAACTACAGTAGGTTGGTACAATATACATAATATTAAGGTAAACGTTAAGTAGGTTTTGAAGACTAAAAATAATATGAACAAAGTTACAAGAAAATAAAACAATTACCTATTCTATGTCTATGACTAAGTATTATTTATTTGGTATGAATGTATCAGTAGGTACCAGAACCTCAGTAGGGCGACAGTCCTCCGTACTAGTAAAAACTGTTTTACGGCAGGACGCCATGCTCTTCCTTAGGTACATTTTTTTTTTATTATTTACATTTTTTGTAGGATGGTGTTGTATACATTTTTATTCCTAAGTTCTGATATCAGTTTGATTACGTGTTTTTCGTAGAACTTTGCCTAGTCGACCGACGCTCCTGTGACTGCCGCCCACTATGTCCAATTTCGCATGTTTTTGAATAAAATTACGCGGTTATTTGTTTGCACGGTGTTAGTTTATTCAGCGTCATCCATTTTAGATCGTTTGAGTTCAGCCGACAGAAGATAAGCCGACATCAAATTTGATTAATTTCTGCCCGCGGCTTCGTACGTGTTTCTATGTAAACGTTTTAAGGTTATTTCTATCCCATGGTAACTTATGGGATAAAAGTAGGTAAGGTCAACCGGGGCAAATGCGTCATATTTCTCGATCACTTCAAGTTATCGCCTCATTGTGATCAAATGTATGGCATTATCCACTTTTTGAAACTGTAGTCCAATATTATGGCTATTTCTGCACAAAGTTCAAGCAGCGATATCTTCGCCGGAGCTTTACAGATGTTTCAAATTGGCTATTTATTATAAATTGGAATTTTAGATGCATTTGCCCCGCTTGGGGGAAATGCGTCTTTATTGAATAAAAACTTAATTGGTAAGCTTTTCGTGATAATAACTAGGTATTACTTTTTGGTTCAAATTTCTTTGCAATAGTATGATAGTTAAACTAGTCAAAAAGAATAATTGACGCATTTAGAGACAATTTAGTAAAAATGGGGCAAATGCGCCTATATTTTGATAGACGCATTAGCCCCTTATCAAATGCAGATGCTGTCAACATTTTACTTGGGTGGCTCGCGCTTACTACCTATACTGTACTAGTAAACAGGTATTGTACCTGTTATAGTTTTAAAATTATGTATATAGTTATTAGTGGTGACAGTTGTGAAAAAAAATTTGGAAAGTAATATAAATCTTTATTAAAATTAAACGCGTGAGATTTTGATAGAACCGTAGAACAATACAGATTATAATAAAACACAAATTTGAAGGCTACACCGCATTTTTTTAAATTTAAGTTTAAGTATATTTAGACTTTTGTATATTTTCAAATAATAATTTAACAAAATCGATATAAAAACCTCCATGGAGCCAGAAATTTTTTGAGGGGGTTCAGAAGATACCAACGCCATTATATTTTATCAAACAATGCACCAAACGCCCTATATTATATTACATATAACCTGTATATTTCTATCTATATAATGAATTGTATTAAGTAAATTAGTCTAGATGACTGACCCATAACACAAGCTCTACTTAGACTAGGGCTAGATGATGCGGTGTGGATTGTCCAGCATTATTAAATTTAATTACGGATTTATCTGATACATTGACATGAGCATTTGATTTTCGTATTAAAATGTGCCGACATAAAAAGGTTGATGATATATGTTTTGGGGGCAAATGCGTCCCATAGTCGCAATTGCCCCATAACAGCAGACGCATTTACCCCAAGAAATTAATCCTAACCTTATAAATGGAGACATTATTATTTCTTTAAATAAAGCTATTTCACTAAAAATAACTGTCTGTGTAGGTAGCCCATAGGCTATTCCTTAGAATTATTATTGAATAAAATCAGTTAATTGAAGAAAACTAATGATTAACATGGATTTAGTAACTCACCTCCCGCAGTCACAAGTTGTTCAGAAACGTGCAATTTTCAAAATGGCCAAATACTCGAATATGTGAACTGCAACGCCATCCGCACGAACTACATGTTCAGTATTTAGATCAAACAAATGTAACTAGATGGCAGAAGTCAACGTATGTTGAACAGTTTTCGAATAAATTCAAAAAGACGCATTTTCCCCATAGACGCATTTAGACTGGTTGACCTTATGCCTATATTTTATTCCAGGCCTAGAACTACCTGTATGTGTATTTCAGCCCTGTTCAGAATCTGTTCAGTAGTTTTGACGTGAACAGGTAACAAACATCCAAACTTTCGCATTTATCTTATTAGTACTAGCTTCTGCCCGATGCTTCGCACGCGTTTTTGCGGGATACACGCAGCTTATGTCGCCCCGGGATACCGTCTACTCTACCTCTCTGCCAAATTTCATTGAGATCCGTTCAGCAGATAAAGCATAAAATGGTTACAGACAGACAGAATTTTTTTAGCTTTTGTATTACTATGATTTTTCTAGATTTTACGAAAATGTTTAGTATAAAATAAAGTTAGATTTAATTCGAACTTAAATGTCATTTGTCGTAAATCATCACTTCCAAACATCACTTCCTGAGTAACCGAGTGGTGCACAATTGGAACCGGCTTCCCGAAGAAGTTGTAACAGCCCCCTTTGTGAACAGCTTCAAAAACAGAAAAACAGACTCGACCACTGGTCACGAACGCACTATCTGACCACTGCAAGAGACAAACTAGTGTAGTGAAAACTTTAAAAGCACTGTGATATAGACATATCAGCTCTCAGCTGCTCATCTTTAAATCAATAATAATAAATCGGTCTTTTTTATGCAAAGGTTTTTTACAGGTTGTGAGTGCCTTTTCTGATTAAGTACTCGGTAAGGTTTCGGTATAACATCAGTAAGCTCAGAAAAGGCACTAATGGCCAAATAATTATACTGCGTTGGGGCGATGGGCTACCCAAAGAATAAATAATTTTAAAAGCAAATAATATCCCGAATCTTGTTCGACTTCGACGGGACTTGAACCGGCAAGTATTTTTTTGATTTTATTTGATTTCTTGAAAATTAACATACCGCTATATGCACTATAATAACAAAAACCTTAATTAATTTTGAATTCATGCATAGGAAAGTATTAATTTTCGAAGTAAGGAATAATCATAACAATTATTGTTACAGTATGCAGGTACATTACAATGTAGGTACATTACATTATTAAATTTTTGCAGGCAATTAAGGCAGGGTTAGTCCTATCCTAAGTATTCAATTAGGTCTCTATTAGTCTACCAACTAGGATTTGCATAAGCACTGCCCAAATTTTATTATGGCTAAGTAGCGAAACTACAGACCTACTTGGACGTGCGACCTTTGCAAATTAGTCATCCCACACCTACTTAGAGGAAGTAGCAGCTATTTGCAAATAACACTTGCCGAATATTAATTTAAGTATTGATTAGTAATGCATCGATTTCTCTTAGTCAGAAAATTAAACAGGTGTAGGCAACGAAAGGTGATCCCTCCCCCTCCCTCTCCCCCCCTGACCGCGCCTAGCAACTAAATATACTCTACTCCGTAATGTCTTGGAGCCTCGATATAAATAAAACTTCTAAGTCAACGCAATCAAAACTTACAGTCGTTTATGTCCGAATATTTTGAAACCAAGGGAATCACATGGACACAAAACCTATAGGGTACTTCCCGTTGACCTAGAAACATAAAATTTGACAAGAAGAAATGTCAAATAGCACAAGTAAAGGGAAAAATCCGAAAACTGTAAATATGAACTCTATTCACAAAAAAAATTCTTGGACTAAACCTATAGGGTACCTATATACTTCCCGTAGACCCAGAATCTTAAATTTGGCAAGAAGCAAGTTCTTATAAAAAATACGGAACCCTCAGTGCGTGAGTCTTACTTGCACTTGACGTTTCGAGAAAATTCAAACCAGGACAAAGTTCAAACATTCAAATTAGGATCGAATCTTAATATTACCACCTAGGTATCTCATCTTACCGAAGTACGTCCACTGCTGGACATAGACCTTCCCCATATAGGGGGGTTTGCTTAGTGCTTAAAATAAATTCTTCTAAGATTTAAGTGCGTAAAAGCCGTAAACCGCTCAAGTTAGGAGTAAAACCACTCTTGATTATGTACTCTGTTGAAAAAGTCGTGAGATGAACAAAAACTTAGCATGTACGAGTTGACGCGCCGTGACTAACAAATTGTGGTCGTGTCAATAATTTGTAACGATAACAACTACAAAGTGTGCGCCTGCGCCGCGATAATAGATAGCCCCTAGTTCGCTTTGACGATAGTGAGGAACGACACGTCCGCGTCATCGTGACGTCATCGTGACGACCTCTGTGGCGCGGTGGGCGAAGGTCTGCCTGCGACGCAGGAGGTTGCGGGTTCGATTCCCGCCTCGGGACAAATATTTGTACGATCTGCAGATATTTGTTCAGGGTGTTCTGGTCGTTTTCTTTGTATAATAAAAAATATCTATCTATGTACTCGTATATTATTATGTATTTCAGTTATCTAGTACCCATAACACAAGCTCTGCTTACCTTGGGGCTAGATAATGCTGTGTGAATTGTCCAGCATTATTTATTTATTTATTTATCATTTATCTATGGGATTCGGTACAGCAGCGCTTCTATCGTGTTAACATAGAACTTCGGAAACCCATACAATACTTTTCATCATCATCATCATCATCAGGCTATATTAGTACACTGCTGGACATAGGCCTCCCCTAATGAGCGCCATAGCGCCCTGTCTTCAGCTTGCCGCATCCAGCATCTGCCTGCAGTCTTTCGCAGATCGTCATCCCACCTGGCCGGAGGGCGTCCTACACTACGTTTGCCGAGTCGTGGTCTCCACTCAAGAACTCGTTTACCCCAGCGGTTGTCGACTATACTTTTGGATTCTTTTAAATATGTTTTATATAAACTAAATATTATACTATAATTTACTTTAATTAAATAATTTATTTACTTTTGTTTAATTAAAATAGTGTTTATTTTATGTATTATTGTTATAATGACTTTGACTATTATGCCTATATTATACTACTATATTACGAGTAAATGTATGCCTTGGGACAAAAGGTAATGCGATCTGCAAATATTTCTTCTAGGTGTTCTGGGTATTTTCTAAGTATAATAAAAAATATCAATCGATGTACCTAATGTAATTCTAAGTATGTATATCAGTCATATAACACAAGTTCTGCTTAGCTTGGGGCTAGATGATGCTGTGTGGATTGTCCAGCATTATTTATTATTTATTGAATTTGATTAAATACAAACTTACAAAAAAGTTAAACGTCATTACGAAGATTTTTCGGGTTAGGGTACATCTGGTCCGAATCACAAACTGATCCACGGACGAGATGTCCACTTCACTTTTGAGTAGGGGTACATCTCGTCCGAATCTAAAATCTCTTGGTTCATACCCTACCCTTCTACTTTTCAGAGGCAAGGCCATAGGTTGCATAAATAATCTTTTTACATAGATTAGTAATAATAATTATCTATAACTCTATTTCGACCGATACAAAATTTAATGTACGATACAAAATTTAATGTACAATTGTGATTGTTTTTTTAATGAATAAATATCTAAAAAAACTACTTAAGTACATACGTCTTCCCACTAAATAAGGCATCTATACAATAATAATTAATGTTATTGATTGTCCCATGCAACACAAAGTGCAATTTAGACTCGTACGAGTTGTCTGATCTCAGTAGTCAACTACTGATCAATTGATCATTCATTGAATACATCGTTGGCTCATTATTGCGAGTTATGTGAAGAATAGGTCTGTGAAACTATTCACGGGTATATTTTATTGCGTTATTTTTTACTAGCTGTTACCCGCAACTTCGTTAGCGTGGTTGGTAGGTAGTGTACCCTACCTAAGGTAGGTAGTGTACGCTACCTACCAGGCTAAAGGACACACCAGTGAGAACGGAAAAAAACATTTGCATAGAAAAAGCGCATACAGCTGTGACTTCTTTCTTACACACGAAACCTTAAATATCATATTATCCATAGAATGTACCTTAATCAATTAATTGAATTATTTCGTTTCTTTGCTGGAGAAAAACATTCTGTGTAATTTTTATATTTTACACAACATCACAAATTCAATGACAATTGTGACAAAAATAGACATCATTGCATAGACGGACTTTTTATCTATGTTTTGGTTTATCGTTGGACGTGATGTGTAAATTGATGAAACCCTTTAGTAAAGGCTAAATCGGGGGCGAAGCCCTAAAAAAAGTATAACCTATTGCTTAAGTTAGGCTACATTTTAAGAGTGTGCCGAATTTTATTATGATCTGTTCAGTAGTTTTGGAGATCCTAGGCAACAAAAATTTCACATTTTACAAACTTTCGCAATTATAATATTAGCAAGATAGAATAGGATAGGAAAGTAGGATTAGTAGGATAGATATCTACAACAGATTATTATTTTTAGGGTTTTGTACCTCAAAAGGAAAAGAGTCCGTCTGTCTGTCTGTCCGTCTGTCAAACTCCTTTTCTCAGGAACGGGTGGAGGTATCGAGTTGAAGGCCCTAACTAAGCCGACCCAAATCAGCGCCACAACCCGTTGCTTACTGTTATGTTAAACATACGAATTTTCAAAAATCGGTTTTGCAGTTTGTGATACCTATCATAAGTTTATTTTTAATGTCTCTGTAAAAGTTTTGTTTGTATAGTGTATTTATTGATTTTTATTTTATTTTTACGTCTTAGGGATACCAAACATTCATAAGTACATAAATATTAACAAATATTACAGATTATCATAAGTAAACTAAAAGGTAGCGTACTAAAAGTATGACCAGCCCCTTTATCTACAAGTTACAAAGGAAAGAAAGGGGTGGTGTTAGTGAACTTACATAGTAGTACATTTAAAGGTAAACAGCATTTATAATAAATTATAATTCCATAATAAGCAAACTTGGAACTTTGTAGACAGAGATGCGAAGTTGCTCTTTTTGGCCACAATGGTGGTGATGGTTAGAATATTTAATTTAATTAATTAATTATAAAATTAATTTGCCCAGTTTCGTTTAATTCAAAAAGACATAGGTTCCTATTTTAATGTCTAACTGGGCAACAGGGAAGCATTTCGGAATTTACTTTACGGCCTTGACACTACCATAATATAAATCAACTAGCAACCTGCCCCGGCTTCGCACGGGTACAATAAAATACTATTATTACTATTAATATACATATGATTTCTCAATCAAAGAGTTTTCATTCAAAGAAATTAGACCGAACCACAGATCACTATATATGTATATATGTCCCTGGGGAGCGATTTCTTCCGTCCACGGTACCAAGACCGAACCATAGACATGTTTCTAATTAATTGACATGTTTACTTTGCAACGCCGTTACAATTTTTTTTAGCAATTTATTCATTTTCATATTGAAACTACTCGATAATCCGAATTTTCCGCCTATAAGTTGTCGACTCGGATCGACTAATTTTTTACGCTCTTCAATTTGATGTGCATTTCGTTCGAGTCTACCGTAGACCGGTCCGAAATTATTAATATAGATGGTCAACACCTACATCTGTAACCTAGTTCTGGAGGCGTACAATTCAGCCTCACCGCATGTGGTAAATTGAAACGTAGGTAATCCATCAGGGCTCGATATTGATGGAATGGGACTTTTTATGTCTGTTCCTACTTGTAGTATTCATAGCAATATTTTTAGTATGACTATTTTGGCTGCCTCGTTGGTCTAGCGATCAGTTTGTTCAACCGCTGATTATGAGGTCCTGGGTTCAAATCCCGGGTCAGGCCAATAGTTGTTATTGGGGTTTTTCAGCAAAATTTCACAGTAGCAGCCCGGAGTCAGGGAGTTGGCGGTTTTACACCCCCGTGCCTCGGAAAGCACGTTAAGCCGTTGGACCTCTCCCCGGTCATGTCGGTCTTTCGTCCCATCGGATTATGAGAGTGCATCTGTGTTTGCGCACACACTTGTGCACTATAATAATGTCCTGCGCATCTGGCTAGTCTCCGATGAGACTGGCCGCCGTGGTCGCTAGGGGGTCATTATTATTATGAAGAAAGTTGGGTCGATGGATGTTATTAGGTAGTTTACAATAAAACCACTGAAGGGCTGAAACGGCGTATCTGATAGTCAATTCGAGAGGCCTACTTGAAAATCTAAGTTTCTGGTTCGTTGTCGTGTAAAACCAACTCTTATGTCGCTTGCAGAAGATTAGCGTTTGCACAAAAACGAATCAGAAACTTCGATTTCGTTTTTACGAGTACGGGCCCGGTTTTATTAGTGACGGAACCGTGGTCCCACTGCGATGTGGTCCCACTGGTGGGACAAAACTTTTTCGTGGTCCCACCAAACACACATTTGATCGTCCACATCCTCCCACCCCCGCGAAGGGGGGGGGTCAACATTAACTTACTCCTAACGAAGCCCGTCCAACCCCCGCGAAGCGGGGGGGTGGGGGGCGGGTTCGTGGCGACTCTGTGACTGGGTTCGTGGCGACGGCGCTACGTTACTTTTCACTGCGTACGGAACAGTAGAAAAATATAGAGTAAACAAATCGTCATTTAAAAGTTTGATCGTTAATCGATTTATGACGTGGAAATATTTCATTTTGTTTATTATTGGGTTAGCCTCAATCCCTGACGGAATAAAGAAATCATCGTAGATTTGTTTTTGGTTTATTAGTATCTAGGTTTTAAAGTGTTTTGTTAATAATAATTGTACCTATGAAAACAAGCGGTGAGTGAACGGTATGGTAAAAGGATATTATGAGAAAATTATGAATAATAAAACAATACTCACGTAAAAATAGGACGCATGCCCAAATATAAAATTTCCAACCCATTTTCCGTGTCCTTTTCACTTAAAATTTTTAAATATTATTTAGAAAACATTTCTAAACACATCACATTTTTTATAACATATTTAAAAACACACGAGGATTGATTTATTTTATTCCTAAAAAAAGTCCACAGTAAACCAGTTAAGCGAATTATGTTCTTATAAATAAATAAATGTTATGTTCGCTAAGTTGTTTATGAACGTGTATAGCAATGCAACACACACGACCGTTCGCGATGGTGTCTCGCAATCTACTGAAAGTGACTGACGATTCGAAAAGTGGGTGGAAACCGAATGAAAATCAGCCTGCAGGCTATAGTGTCACAAACTTATGAGTTATTTATGATTCAGTAAACTTAAGCTTCCTCTAGATTGTTTGAAACAGTCTGCTCAACTGCTTCAATTAAAAATACTTCTTGGTTAATTTGTTTTTCATTCTTTGATTATAATTTTCTTTGTTATAAAATGTTTTTTCAGTTCCTTGATTTTGATATGGTTGGTCACATTGATTATGAGGGTGAGGGAGTAGAGTTTTTGCGCATGTGTTTGCGCACACACTTGTGCACTATTAAGTATATGTCTATTGCAAGTGTCCGTTGAGACTGCCCTCGGCCGTGGCTGAAAATTCTGATAGTCATGGTCACATAATATTGCAAAAAAAATTATCTCACTAGCGTCGTCGACGAATGTAGGTAAACTCATAATTTATGATTTTATCGCGTCCTTTTGTTATTATTTCCTCTACGTTTTGAATGTAAACTCATCTATTCTATATATATATAAAAATGAAACCCGTTTTCCTTGGTCACGGCATCACGCGTGAACGGCTGGACCGATTTCGCTAATTCTTTCTTTGTTGTGTTTGTTATTATCAGGAGAAGGTTCCTAGGAAAGAAAAAATTAAGAAAGTTGGAAACATAAATTTCCACGGGGGCGAAGCCGCGGGGCGCAGCTAGTGATAAATAAAATACAACTACAAAACATGGACGACCTCAGGCGTCGCGGGGAAGGTCCGCCTGCGACGCAGGAGTTTGCGGGTTCGATTCCCGCCTCGAGACAAATGTTTGTACTATCTGCAGATGTTTGTTCAGGGTGTTCTGGAGGTTTTCTATGTATAATAAAAAAATATTTATCTATGTAGTGTATTGTATTAAGTTTAGTCCCCATAACACAAGCTCTGCTTAGCTTGGGGCTAGATAATGCTGTGTGAATTGTCCAGCATAGATATTTTTATATACTTCTTGGCCTTGCCCTCCATGTGCTATGGCCGTGGAACACCCTGTATACATAGAAAACACCCAGAACACACTGAACAAATATATGCAGATTGTACAAACATTTGTCCTAAGACGGGAATTGAACCCGCTATCTCCTGCGTCACAGGCGGACCTTTGCCCGCTGACCCACAGAGGTCGGCCAATTAATTCAATCAATTAAGAAAATTTTATTTTTCTATTTGATTCTAATTTGACCTCATCGACGAATCCCAATCTGTTTTTCACACTATGTTATTATATCGTGGTGGCACTGTACTCCGCTAGGCGAACATTGACCGTTGATTTTCCATTGTCACTATTTCAATGCGGGCGTCGATTTGTGTTTCAACACAAAGTGAAATTCAAATCACTATTTACAACAACAAACATTTTTCAAACTGTTTCAAACCAGGGTGATTAGCATGGAAGTAGGAAATACTTACTATCGTAGGTGTAACTTTTGTACCTAAATTGTTTACACTAAGCTAAATTACTATTCTCATGTAAGTGACTGTGTCTTTTTTGAGGATAAATATCTTTAAACCTAATAACCTAAGTACCCCAGTAAGTATTTCCGTCCTTCTAGCCTAATTTCGGCCACGGCTGTCAGTTTCAACGGAAACTAGCCATGCACTTGTACATTGTAACTTGTAAGTCCTGCACTTATAAGTTACAATGCACTCGTATCCTCTTGATTATTCACAAAGAAAATTACACTAGTATTTACAATTGAAACAATTGAGCTAACTGCAGACTGTTGCAAACAGTCTACAGGCAGTTCAACTGATCCATATCAATACCAGTCGTCGCGTCCCCAAGACGCTGGCTGCATTGCCGCGCTGCGTGCTAGATACTCACCAGCTCTCGGGTCACGCGTCGCTATAATAATAATCACATTATTATTAATAGGTACACATTATGTATAATAATAATCTAGCTTTATATATTATTTATAATTCTAATTTATTTCTATTATTTGTAATTTTCTTTTTGAATAAACTTGTATAGAACCAGTAGCTCCTAGACCTATTTGTACCTGTTCTGCAGGTATTTGCATTGCCCTGATTCACCTGTTTATATTTAGGTGGCTCGGTATTTTAGTTTATCTTTTACGCAAATACTCGCATTATCATTATCAAAGATAAGCCGATGGTATTTATGCGCAAACCTACAGTGTGTCTTAATCTTAAGACATAGCAACGCAGACAATAAAGTCTTGTTATCATCACCATCAGCCTGTATACATCCTCTGCTGAACAGACTCGTAGACCTCCCCCAAATGACGCCATAAATGACGGACCAGGAAGGCCTATTTTCATTATCCAAAATACGCAATCGATTGTTTCGTTTCGTTTTTAGGGTGCCGTTCCTCAAAAGAAAGAAAGAAACTCATAGAGGATCACTTTGTTGTCTGTCTGTGTGTCTGTCTGTCAACCCTTTTTTCTCAGGAACGTGTGGACGTATCGAGTTGAAATTAACGTCAAATACTCAAGTCCGTAACCTTTTGGAGCCGCGAAATAAATAAAACTTCTAAGTCAATGCACTCAAAAGTTACAGCCGCTTATGTTTAAATATTTTGAAATTGCCAAGGGAATCACATGCGCACAAAACCTATAGGATACTTCCCGTTGACCTAGAACCATGAAATTTGGCAAGAAGCAAGGTCTTATTGTGTGCTCAAGGTCTTAGTGCACGATTCCAACTCGCACTTGACGTTTAATTTTTGTGCAAACTGGTACTCTGATTCGGTAGAATTAAAACTTCTAAGTCAATGCACTCAAAAGTTACAGCCGCTTATGTTTGAATATTTTGAAATTTCCAAGGGAATCACATGTCATGCTTCCCGTTGACCTAGAATCATGAAATTTGGCAAGAAGCAAGGTCTTATTGTGTGCTCAATGTCTTAGTGCACGATTCCAACTCGCACTTGACGTTTAATTTTTGTGCAAACTGGTACTCTGATTCGGTAGAATTAAAACTTCTAAGTCAATGCACTCAAAAGTTACAGCCGCTTATGTTTGAATATTTTGAAATTTCCAAGGGAATCACATGTCATGCTTCCCGTTGACCTAGAATCATGAAATTTGGCAAGAAGCAAGGTCTTATTGTGTGCTCAAGGTCTTAGTGCGCGATTCCAACTCGCACTTGACGTTTAATTTTTGTGCAAACTGGTACTCTGATTCGATAAAGTACAACAATTTCCATCGCCTCCCTACGACCGCTTCAATGTCGCCGATTCATGCAAGGTCTTCCCACACTCCGGTTGGGTTATACCAAGTAATAAATGCATGTACCTCTTCAAAAAAAATTGGTTGTCTGTAAAGTCGGTTTACTGACGATAGTTGAACGTGACAACGTCTTAAGAAAATACTGATTGAATGGTAGCATTTGATACTCGATCAAAACATGTAAATGTACTATAGTATAGCAGGTGTCCACGCAGACGCATCGCTCACTCAAGTAGGAGAGAGACGGATGTGGAGCGCTCTCGCTTGCACTTCAAGCCTTACATGGAACGCCTCAGAGCGAGGTAACGCCGCATGACGTGCGTGCAGCCGGCTCTATCGAATTATAAGACGTTGTCACGTCAAAAATTTCAGAAGCTCTTAGTAAATAACGAACGTGCTCGCACACTCTCAGAAACAAGACCCGTCAAGTGCGAGTGTAACTCGCGCGCCGAGGGTTTCGAACGTTTGTGAACAAGTAGGTATGTACTAAAGGTACCGGTTAAAAACTCCGAAATTTAACGAAGACCTAAAACTAGTAGGTACCAACCTACATTTCGGATGGATCTCTCTGCATGCTTCGGTGATAGGGTGTAGCGGTAATTTTTTAGACTTTTTTCAAAATATTTCGAAAAGTATTCAACCTACAGAAATTTCAAAAACTGTTTTGAAATGTTCAAACTGATACCTTTCATATGATACCCCACTTAGTGGGGTATCCCCCCCTTTTGAAAATTATCACCCCCCTTTTTGTCAATTTTTCAAAAAGTGTTCGTTTTACAGACTTCTCTATATTTTTCCTGTAAAAAATAGATCTATGTCTACAAACGTTTGATACATTTTGAATGGATCACTCTGCAAACTTCGGAGATAGGGGGGGGGGGGGGGGAAAGGGTAAAATTTCGACATTTTTCAAAATTTTTCAAAAAGTATGAAACCTACAGAAGTTTCAAAAACTGTTTTGAAATGTACAAACCAATACCTTTCATATGATACCCCACTTTGTGGGGTAGCCCCCCTTTTGAAAATTATCCCCCCTCTTTTTGACCATTTTTCAAAAAGTGTTCATTTTACAGACTTCTCTATATTTTTCCTGTAAAATATAGATCTATATCTACAAACGCTTCCTACATTTTGAATGGATCGCTCTGCAAACTTCGGAGATAGGGGGGGGGGGAACGGGTAAAATTTCGACTTTTTTCAAAATATTTCAAAAAGTATGAAACCTACAGAAATTTCAAAAACTGTTTTGAAATGTACAAGCCAATACCTTTCATATGATACCCCACTCAGTGGGGTAGCTTCCCTTTTTGAAAATTGTCCCCCCTCTTTTTGACCATTTTTAAAAAAGAGTTCATTTCACAGACTTCTCTATATTTTTCCTGTAAAATATACATCTATATCTACAAACGCTTCCTACATTTTGAATGGATCGCTCTGCAAACTTCGGAGATAGAGGGGGGGGGGAGCGGGTAAAATTTCGACTTTTTTCAAAATATTGCAAAAAGTATGAAACCTACAGAAATTTCAAAAACTGTTTTGAAATGTACAAACTGATACCTTTCATATGATACCCCACTTAGTGGGGTAACCCCCCTTTTAGAAAATTATCCCCCCTCTTTTTGACCATTTTTCAAAAAGGGTTCATTTTACAGACTTCTCTATATTTTTTCTGTAAAATATAGATCTATATCTACAAACGCTCAATACATTTTGAATGGATCGCTCTGCAAACTTCGGAGATAGGGGGGGGGGAATGGGTATTTTTTCGACTATTTTCAAAATATTTCAAAAAGTATGAAACCTACTGAAATTTCAAAAACTATTTTGAAATGTACAAACTAATACCTTTCATTTGATACCCCACTTGACTCTGTAGGTCTCTTTTAAAATTTTGACATCTCAATTTGTATGGAAAATGTTCATTTTCATTTTTCATTTATTTTCATTTTTTTTTCTTAAAATCTGTACAGGCGCACGAAATGTATTATTATTTTAAATTTCAAGTTGATAGCTGCTGTAGTTGCTGAGTTATTAAGGAGGGAAAAAAGGACAGACAAAGCGAGACCATAAGGGTTTCGAAACCGATCTTCGAAACCCTAAAAATATAAAAATATACGAGGCACATAATTTTAAAGACGTCTTCACTGTTTATTTTACGACACGATCTTGCTGATTTTGTTTTGTTTCCTTAAAAGTTTCGCTTTTATAAGAACGGGGTCAACTTTCCAAAAGTGTTTTTAGGCGCATAAAACGTGTATGACTTTTTCAATAATTATAAGACAAAATTAAAATTTTAAAAAACCCGCCGATGTTTATTTGCTGAACAGATTTTCATGGAACATGGCTAAAAACACTCGGGATAAAATTATCCATGACACAAAAAAAACTGAACGAAAATCGGTTTATCCGTTTGGGAGCTACGATACCACAGACCTATACACAGATACACAGACAGACACGTCAAACTTATAACACCCCTCTTTTTGCGTCGGGGGTTAAAAATAACATTATTCAGCCTTTTTTGTAATTTAGGTACTGCATGCACCATACTGACGAGAAGTTTGTGCCAAAATGTGCAGTAATCTAAAATTACAAGATGCATTATTCTTGTCAGCCCGACAGACAGACATCCGCTCTTGTTCTCATTTAGTAATTAGGCTAAACAAACACGTCATCACATCACCCTCTAGTTTCAAATTACACAAAAACCCGTAGGTACTTAATAATATATATCATCACCATCATCAACCCATATCAAAAAACATCAAGTGCTTTATTTCCTTTAGACCTTACAGGCTCTTGGACACGTCACAAAATTCAAAATATATAATACTTAAACGGTCCGTGGACCGTCCGTGGTACGTACCGGTGGACATAGTTCTCCTCTAATGATCGCCATTCGCTTCGGGAGGCCTATACCCAGCAGTGGGTAAAATCCGGCTGATGATGATGATCGCCATTCGCAGGTCGTCATCCCAACTGGTCGGATGGCGAGGTACTACGTGTGCCGAGTCCCGGTCTGCGCTCAAGAATACGTTTACTCCAGCGGTGTTCGATTCTTTGTGAGATATGTCCGGCCCATTGCCTTTTTAGCTTGGTCATTCTTGGGGCTATGTTGATAAATTCAAAGAAATTTCCTGGATAATCCCGCTCTTTCCATAATAATAATAATAACTCTTTATTGCAGACACAATGATCCATATTTTAACTGCAGAATGTACAAAAATTATATTAAATCTATATACAAAAGTATATTGTTTTAGGTGGCAATATCCACCCACCGTATAAATGTAATTGTATGAATAAGTCGTTCTGCCAGACTTTTGATAATCGAATTATCGCACGAGCCAACTCTGGACATAAAAGACGCAATCCTCTTCCGCTGAATAGCGTTGAAAGAGTCTACGCGGGCCTGTGTTAGCATTTCAGAAGCACTACAGAAGCGCTTCAAGCCCATCAGTTGCCTGAAAATGTTATTATTGGCCACACGTATTCTATCATGCGTCTTTTTGGTGTACTCGGTCCAGAGCTGACAGGTGTAAAATGTCTGGCAGAAAGACCTAAACAATGTCAGTTTCACGTCAGGCGACGACCTATAGAACTTTCTCGCGATCATGTTCCCTACGATACATAAGTCACTGAGCGACTTTAAACTGGTTGACCAACCCTACCGTGAGTGTCCACGTCTCAGCTCCGTAGCTGACGGGTAGGACGCACTGATTGGAAACTTTCGTTTTCGAGAATTGCGGTTTGGATGACGGGAAAACTCGACGTAGTTTCCCTAACGCTGCCCAGCCTATCTGGATCCTCCTCTTGGCTTCCTACTGCAGAATCTGCCCGATGCCTTAATCCGAAAAGATTTCAAGAAGAATCATAAAAAAGCTTTCATTTGATGTATAAATAATGAACATACGTTATGGGTGTAAAAATATTTCAAAATCATACCTGTTTACACCTGGTTGCGAAAAGGTGCGGCCAAGTGCGCAATATATAATAATATATATAATATAGTCTTTATATAATATTGCCGTGAAGTGGACGATATTTTATTTAAAAAATAAGTGGGTGTAATTTTTTCGTAAAAATCTATTCACAATAATTTAATTAAAAATACTAGCGGCCACATTTTGATAGGCAACCTAGTAGATATATATTCTCCTTATCACCAATATGCGTAAAAAATTGGTTTTTAGCTCATACTCGATGGGTGCACTAATTCTGCAGTCGGATCTCGTACTATAAGCATTCAGCACCATACGAGACCAATAATTGACGAAAGTAGGTACCTACGCAAAATTTCCGCTCATTCGTAATTTTGTTTTGTTTATCGATCCAGAAATAAAATTATATCAATAGGTATCTACTTACCTAATCGTTTTAATTTGAGTTGAGTGAACTGCATAATAAATAGCTCAGTGTTTTTCCAACTATAGAAATTATCAAAATAGCGTTGTTTGTCAAAAATGCAACCATAAATAGATTAATTACTTATCAATTGATAAAGTACTTCTATCAAAATGGAACAACGAATCAATTGGTCATCATTACTTGATAAAACTTCAAGAAAATCCGGTTTTGACATAGGCCTTTCCCAAAGATTGGGATTTTCACGTGGCACCCGGATGGGTTTATTCATCCGAATGGATATAGGTATAGATGGATGATATATTAGTAAGGACCATATAATATTATATTTTAAACATCAATAAAATTATTAAAGTCATTAAGAACGGGATATTTACCATGATATGAGTTTTGAGCTTTCCAATATTTCGGCACAGTTTCATGCGCCATGATCACGGAATAACTGACGGCAATAATAAAACAACAAATAATAAAATTATTTGTTGAGGGCGGAGTCGAGGTTTGTGGGGCACCGAGGCTATTCGGGTTTTTATACATATATCTGCGCGTCTAGCGTCTAGTCGAAGCGACGCATGACCCCAGGGCTGGTGAGTATCTGACGCAGCGCATCAGTCATACAGCGGGGCAATGCAGCCAGCGTCTTGGGGACGCTTCCGGCTGGTATTGATATACTTAGATCTGTTGAGCTACCTGTAGATTGTTTGCAATAGTTTGCAGTTAGCTCGACTGTTTCAATTGTAAATACTAGTGTCAGTGTTTAGTTTTATATTTTGACCTTTTCTAAGTGTACATTTATTGTATTTAAGGAAATAAAGAGTTTTTGACTTTGATTTTGATTATGAGTTCTAATATATTTCTATTATTTGATTTGATTGAATTTTCTTTGTGTTATAAAGATTACATTTTGATTACATTTTGGTTGAGGTCTTCCTATCCTAGCCTGTGGCGTCTGTTTTGATACCAAGGTCTACGTGACGTAGCCCCGTAGAGGTCTACGTCGTAGTCCGTAGCCCTATACGTCTACGTCGTAGGAGGTCTACGGAACTTGCTACGCCATACAAAAGACTTAAACGTGCACTCCTTTGAAAACATCTAGCAAGAAAAGAATATCAGAATGGTCGAGAAGAAAATAATTACAAATGCTCATTCTCAGTGTTGATAAGCTTCATGCCATAAAAAAACTGCTAATAATTATGTAAATAACCCTTTCTTATAATATAACCCACTCAAAGGGTTAAAATCATAGGGTACCTTTTTAGCAATTAACACCTTATTTATAACTAGCTTCTGCCCGCGGCTTCGCACGCGTTTTTTGTAAAAATGAGTAGCCTGTATGTAATCCCAGGTGCAGATATTTCTATGTGCAAAATTTCAGCCCGATTCATTCAGTATTTTGGCGTTGTCTTCGCCCAAACATCTCTACAACGGCACAAGCTTTCGCCTTTATACTATTAGTGGGATAGTTAAGTTTGAAAATTAGACTTTTATTTACACAATTACTCGTATTTTCTAAGAAAGAATTACACGTAAGATCATTTTGATTTTGAGGCAGATAAGTAGGTATACTTTATTAAAACGCAAAAAAAAAAATATCTATACCTCGGCATGATACTTACATTTTAATACCAACCTGAGTATTTTAAAGAAAGAATACCAAAGTTGGAAGAAAGAAATCCCGTGGTCCAGCTGTGCGGGGATGTAAAGTCTAAAGATATTTTATTTTATTATGCATTGTTTTGAGAAAACCCAGCAGTTGAAGCGTTTACCAACGTATGTAGTAGACAAATGAAGGGACCTATTAGCGTGTAACACGAGTATTGTTTGCTCCACATGTTTGCTCGGCGAGCGTAATCGAGAATCAATGCCGATGTACGCAGATTAATAGTTATGGCGTCACGGGGAGGAATCACAGTGAATTACTAAAATTGCTTGAAGCCCGGCAAGAATGAAGCGAAATTGGCCCGAAATTACTAAAAACAGAGTTACGTAGGTGTGCAGCCAACGTCATCAATAAATTAACAAATAATAGTACCTACTGGACAAGCCACACAACATTAATTTGCCACAAGATAAGCAGAACTCGTGCTGTGTACTTGTCGCCGCCAGATTGTAGAATCTGCCTGTTTGTAGAATGGGTTAGATTGCAAATAATGAATGAAGACTGATTGGCATAATTAATGAAGTATTTCATACACATTGTTACTTTTGGCCGATAGAGATGCGAATCTGTTGACCCAAAAAATATGGAGACTTCCGGAACTTTCGATTTTTATCCAGCCGACGACATAGTAGCTGTAGTACCTAGTCTATGGTAAACAGATAAACCTTGGTACCAATTTATGTCTATGGATATAAGGTAGGAGCCCAAGCGCATTGTCTATGGCTGGCACACAGCAGAGTAAGAACTCGAGTGCTAAAACGCAATAAAACCAAATATTAAAATACCTCTTTTATTTGAAGCACTACAGTAGCTCACCCTCGCTCTGTTAAAATTTTACCACCTATGCGGTGAATAAGTCTGATCATCAGGTTAAGCTACTTTTGGCCTAAGCGTTAATCCAGGATGTCATCATCATCATCAGCCTATATTAGTCCACCGCTGGACATGGGGCTCCCCTAATGAGCGCAATGGCGCTCTGGCTTCAGCTTGCTGCATCCAGCATCTGCGTGTAGTCTTTTGCGGATCGTCATCCCGCCTGACCGGAGGGCGTCCTACACTACTTTGCCGAGTCGCGGTCTTCACTCAAGAACACGTTTACAACCCCAGCGCGGTTATCGGTTCTTCGCGAGAAACGCCGGCCCACTGCCACTTTAGCTTGCTAATTCATTGAGCTATGTCGATAACTTTGGATCTCTGTCAGATTCGTTACGAATCCTATTTATACATACATACAAACAAACGTATATTATTAGTGTGAGTGATGTGATACTGGAGTTTGTTATTCAATTATGATAGAAAACGCTTAGGTACAAAAACAACAAGGTATCAATGGGCTAGTTTAGATTAAGTACCAAATAAAGAGGACATAATGTGTGAGCCTACTCTAGGTACTGCCTTCTAGGCCAGTCGGGCCGCGGATGTTTAAATGTTCCCGTGGTTCGGCGAAAATGGCGAGAGGTTTTAGTGGGTTACTAAAACCTCTGCGGCGTCCTTCTCAGGGCGTCGAGTCCCACATAATTCTGGTCCCCCCCAGACCAGTTTATTCGTTAATGAATTTCCTCGACGAGAAAAAAAAGGTAAGTACTGCCTTCTGTACGTCCCATTGAACCTCTTTTAGGCAGAAATAGATAGGTAGGTACTTAGAAGTGTTCGACCATACCAAGACCAAATATTTGTTAGCGAGTAGGTATGGTACTAAAAGCATCGTCACGATTTGAAGTGTTAAATAATAATATTTGAGCGAATTGAGTGGTTGGGCTAGGCCTTCGCTTACAAATGAGAGGTGTAGTACCTACCTACAATCATTAACACACACCTACTTTAGTTATGTGTAAGGATTTTAGGATTAATAGATCGTGATAGGTACCTACTTACTAGTATTTAGCTTAGTAGGTACCTGGTAGGTATACCTATCTACCTAACCTATCTCAGGACAACCAAGAGGTATTGGAATCTCTAGGTAGGTAGGTTAGGTACCTACTGGATTTCTTTGTCTACTTACTACCCCACGTAAGTAAAAGTACGTAATTAATTTCTCTTCGTTAATTTTATTGTTCAGTTGTTTACAATGTCTCAGTCGGATAATCTAAAGCAGTAATTTGGTAAAGTTTACGACGTTGTAAAGTGAGGTGAATAGGTGTTTCATAAAATGAAACACTGCCATAATAGGTTCATT
The DNA here is from genome assembly GCA_963564075.1 of Eupithecia subfuscata. Taxonomy (NCBI): domain Eukaryota; kingdom Metazoa; phylum Arthropoda; class Insecta; order Lepidoptera; family Geometridae; genus Eupithecia; species Eupithecia subfuscata. The sequence goes on from OY751108.1 coordinate 1,898,768, forward strand.
TAATAACTTCAATGTCCGTTTTTTGACATTAATAGACATCTGCCGGGGAATAGAAGAACTGACATCGCAAAGACCCGAATTTCCGTGGCAAAGACACAACTTGAGTAGAGGAGTCTTAAAAGCGAACGAGTGCCATCTGTCGGTGGTTTTAAAAACTAAATTCACTTTTACTTAGAAAATGTAATCGACTTTAGATAAAATTCGGAGAAGTATGTTCTAGTTAGTAAGTTGTTTTTAAATTAAATATGGTTTAACTTAGGATATTGAAAATATAAAATTTCGTCAACTTCTGTGATTATAAAAAAATATCCAGAACTTTGTAAACTCAAGAGTTCATTTTTTTTGTCTATGCCCTACTCTATTATTTTGCGCCTGCGCTCTTGATGGTCTACACGACGTACCTAAAATCATTTTGTGGAAAATTTGAAGTTTGTTGTTAATTTGTGACAACTAATTTATTCATAATCATCTATGAAAGCTTCGTGCTAATTACCATTCCAGGCGCGGGGCTGGATTTCACTGAGGTGATCAGCCTGGAAGCCCTCAGACATTACAGTTCGAGCGGTGTACGGTAGCCATCTTGGAATCGAACAAAGCTTCAGATGTGTAGATTGTCTGTTTATCAATAATTTCAGTGCATTTTACTGTAAATAGTTTGTATGTTTAGGATATGTACGGAACGTTCGTCCATATGTGTAAATAGCTATGGCTGCGTCAAGGAAATTACAAGGTAATTTGTCATGTTATCAGGTTAGAGATTGATTGACCCCAACCGAACTATAGTACGTGTTCTAGAGCATTATTGTCAACTGATGAGACCTCTGCTTTGCTGGAGCTCCATCCTGCTGGCTCACCGTCTCAGGCCACGGGAGGCTCCGACGCGTAGTTTGCGTGCAAATGCATACGCGTTATCTTTGTTTTTGAAAGATCTGACCTATGTTTCAGCTATTGTGCTTTCTTTTGAGATAATATTGTTATTCTTAACTGGTTAAGGTAGCCAGCTGCGCGCTATCGACATCTGTTTGAACAATCGAAGTGGAAAAGTGCCTTTTGTTTCATGTTTGTCGTTCTGAATGAGTATAAAACTGTACTTTATTGGATTACCCACACATCTCATAAAATGAGGGTATAAAAGTGACCTTTTTCATCAGCAAGGTGTTGTTGGAACAGGTTTTCGGAATAGCATTATTGTAGACATAAAGAGCACTAATTTAATTTGAAAAGCACTCAAGAATGTTGTATGTAAAGGCCGTTGAACTTTCTCAGGGCAGCTCAGTCAGTCTCCATCAGGTTTTACCTGTTGACAGGCATAATTTAGGTTCTAAAGTGTCAAACAATAGATATTGTGATAAGTCTTCTTTTAACTGAACTGATGATCTATTCAGAATACTTATATTGTTCTCTCTAAAATATTCCATCAGTTGATAAAGTGCTTTAGTTCCAATCCACTGCCAGTTTGCCAAACAAAATTTTACATTATAATAAAATATAGTATACCTAATTATCAAACCAAACAGTAAAAATTATGGTCACCATCTAAGAATTGGAGTAGTAAGTGGTATCCAATATCAACTGCATCTAATTGTTTGAACCACAAAATATAATCTCGAGCTGTAGAAATATAAATTGCTTCCCATGAAAAAAGGCAAGTATCCAATCCAAAATTTAAAACAAAGTAAATTAATAAGTACCTAAAACTAATTCTTCGATAAATTTCCAGGTGAAATAGACAGGTGTTTAAAAAAGGTGACGGAGGGTGTGGAAACCTTTGAGGATATCTGGCAGAAGGTGCATAATGCGACGAACAGCAACCAGAAAGAGAAATACGAGGCGGATCTCAAGAAGGAGATCAAGAAACTCCAGAGGCTACGGGACCAGATTAAGTCCTGGATCGCCTCGGGAGAGATTAAGGATAAGAGTACACTTTTAGAATATAGGAAACTTATAGAAACGGTGAGTTTGTTATTATTTCACATCACAGCATCAGCCTTTACAAGTCCACTGCTAGACATAGGCTTCCCCTGATGAAAGGCTTATTCACTCCTGTTATTGTTTATAATAGAAATTTAAAATCTGTAATACACTATTTATTATTTATTTATTTATCTCTAATACTCTTATATATGTATTATATTATTCATGATGCTTGACGGGCCTGTTTGCTTTTAAAGATTTTTATTTAACAAAGATAAAACAAAAAAATGTGCTAACTGTGTACAGATTAAATTATTATAAAAAACAATACATATTAAAATGCTACAGAGATTATCTAGAGCTGTGTCCGCTAAGTATGATTTAATTAGTTTCTGTTTTGACTACATAAGAAGTGGGAAAGATATTTACTCAATACTACTTGGGACAAAATTATTAATTAATATTACACCACCTCAGATCAATTTCAAGAAAAATAAAAATATACTTAGTTGGCTTGTTTTATTATCAAGCATGCCAGATAAACATGCCATGTTCCATACACAAGGGCTGTTCAAATTACTTAATTACTTGAGAAAACTGATAAAACCCAGCCTTGAGAGGTGCCCTGCTCTGTCTTAAGCATTTCAAAGCATTTTAATTGAGTTTTGGCTTGATTTTCTGATTTCAATAACTTTATTTCTTGTTTTCGTGTCTTTAAGCTTACAAAATATGCACTTAGACAAGTACAATAGACAGGCTTAGTGGTAATTCACTGACACTGTGAACTGCAGGTCCTGCCCATCATAACGAAAACATTTGTGAAGATGCCAGGTCTTAGTTCTTAAATTTAGTATTGATAGCAGTTACCCCCCTTCATTCAATAATTGTTCTTTAGAGCGGCTTTATTTGAATCTAAAAAAGCTCTGCTCTGAATTAACAGTGGTAGTGGAAGATCGGTCTTTAGTAATTTATTGGGTTCTGGACAATGGTGTCTTTCATTTTGTATTAGAGAGGAAGATTTACAAAAAAAAATAAGATTTAAGACCTGGTAAGTTCACAAACATGTTAGTGATGAAGGGCTGGACCTGCAGTCCACGCAGTGTCATTGAATTACCAATAACCCTGTAACAATTAAGGCCAAGAAGGCACTCCAGGATAGTGGGTGCGAAAACAAATGTATGAAAATGAATGTGGTCGGCCACACGTGCCTAGATTGAAGCATCCCTCTAACTAAACTGTACCTAAGCAACAAGCTAACCTTGAAGGCAATTCTGGCAATATATATCTCTCTCAATAAAATGGCAAGAACTGTGAAGTCGATAGAAGACTTGAGAGAAAATATCGAGTGATTGCTTCTTAGCAAACATGCATGTGTATTCTCAAAATCTGGGATTCTATATTTATCGAGGGCTTTTGACTGCACGAGAATGCAGCTTTTGGCGGTACTCGCTATATTTGTGATGTTTTATCCTGTGATACTGAAAATATCGAATGATGCAGACACGCAGATTGGCCTCCTGGTCGCCTACCTACTATCCTGCAGTGCGGCCCTTAATGTTTGAACCACTAAAGACCTAATCAGACCTACGCCCGAAAAATTTCGCTTGGTGCGAAACCATCCCACCGGGTATTCCTTATGTACCGCATACCCTCTGGGATTTCACTGCCGCTCTGGGTAGCAAATATCGTGTTGTATCTTGTGTGCTTTTGAAATGTAATTAATCTAAGTTGAGTACCTATTTGACTTGACTAAGTGTTCCTTGTGATCCCATGGTATTAATTAAATAAATTGAAATTGGATCTGCAACAGCCTTTTATCAGTCACAGTGGTCACGGGATCATACCATTACCGAATATAACATTTTCTTTGTTTACTTTCAGCAAATGGAGAGGTTCAAAGTGGTGGAGCGAGAAACAAAAACGAAGGCATACTCGAAAGAAGGACTGGGGGCCGCTCAGAAACTCGATCCTGCACAGAAAGAGAGAGAAGAGATTTCTTCCTGGCTGATCGCTTCCATTGACTCACTCAATTTACAGGTAAACCATAGTTTAAGGCTGCCTTTCCACCAGAGATGTGCTACGTTGCTAAGTTTCCAGCCGACCAATAGGATTGCTCCATTATCGCGTCATTTTCATACCTAACATAAATGACGCGATGGAGAAGCGATCCTATTAGAGACCGATCTTCCACTCTCACTGTTAATTCAGAGCAGAGCTGTTTTTAAGTTTAGTTTCAAATAAAGCCTCTCTAAAGAACAATTTACTAAAATTGAACAGACCTAATCAGTGAAAAATATTAAACTATACCGACGAACTGCTAAACATCAGTCAAGACGAGATCGTGTTAGCTCTGAGGCAGCTTAAAAATTGAGAAGCCCCCGGTGAGGAGGGAATAACTTCGGAGCTTTTGAAAGCCGAAGGTGCCCCTGTAATACAGGAGCTTCAGAACCTCTTCAACACCGTCCTTCACAGTGGGAGAACTCCAAAGGCGTGGAGCGGGAGTTTGGTGGTGCACTTTTTTAAGAAGGGAGATAAAACCCTCCTTAAAAACTACAGACCCATCACACTCTTGAGCCACGTCTATGTATATCCACGTATATCTAAGCTGTTCTCACGAGTGGTCACGAATCGTCTCGCCAGGAGACTCGACGACTTCCAGCCACCGGAATCGGCCGGGTTCCGCGGAGGATTTGGCACCATAGACCACATTCACACAGTGAGGCTGATTATACAGAAGTCCGAAGAGTATAATCAGCCCCTGTGTCTGGCCTTTGTGGACTATGAAAAAGCCTTTGACTCTGTCGAAACCTGGGCTGTTCTAGAATCCTTACAGCGATGCCAAGTAGACTATCGTTATATCGATGTGCTGAGATGTCTCTACGAGGCCGCCACCATGAGTGTCCAAGTACAGGGCCAGCAGTCTAAACCCATCCAACTGCGCAGAGGAGTGAGACAGGGGGACGTTATATCCCCGAAACTGTTCACGAGCGCGTTGGAAGATATGTTTAAGACGCTGGACTGGAAAGGTAAGGGCATTAACATAAACTGCGGCTACATCTCACACCTGCGATTCGCTGATGACATAGTTTTAATGGCGGAGTCGCTAGAGGAGCTAAATCAGATGCTGGACGGCCTAGCCTCAGCCTCGCGACGCATCGGTCTTGGCATGAATTTGGATAAAACCATCATTTATCATGTTAAGGAAACAATTTCGAGAAGCGATCCTATTGGTCGGCTGGAAACTTAGCAACGTAGCACATCTCTGGTGGAAAGGCAGCCAAATGGTACGGTGGCTTCAATGTAAAATATTTGTACTCAATCCTCCTTTAATTTAGCTAAAATTCACACAGTTGCCGCGTCTTAAGAATTATTCCCATCTGTCTCCCTGCTCTGTCCCTCTAGGCGGACAAATAGGAAAAAAAAGTACGATCCGTCACCCTTTACGCAATTTACATTACAAGTCGGTTTAAGATCTTTCCTCCAATAAATATTGCTTAAAATTCTATCTGAAACTCTACGCCAAGCAAGTGAGTTTTAGTTATTTGTGTCGTGGTTTCCTTACAAACATTTTACATCGAGTCAGACTGGTGCAGAAACAAGGGGTTTTGTCATAATCACTGCTCTTGGCAAGAGGATAAATGATTGAGTATTGAGTATTAGTGATCATAGTGATGTTAATTATTTTATTTTATTTATTTGGGAAACAAAAAGCTTATGTTTAGGCAATAAATTCTTAAATTAGAACAAATGAAGCTAAAGACAGTTTCCACTCATAGTCTGTAAAAATAACCTGAGGTCATTTCAATTTTACAACATGTTTATAGTAAAAAATTAAAAATACAATACTATTAATGAAATTATAAGTACTGTAATACACAGAAGGAAGCTGCTGTAGGGCAAGCACGGGGATTCTTGTCTAGGGTAGAATAGAGAAAAATTACGTCACTTTGTCATCGAATGCGTAAATTGTTTGAAATTCATTCCTTCCACTTCAATAATATACGCAATGTACGATGCGATGTCATAATTGTCTATTCTACCCTAGAGAAAAATCCCCATGCTTGGCCTACTGTTCTTCCTCAGGTTTCCTCAGTCTCACGGGTGAGTTCGGCTGCCTTTCCGCCATAGATGTGCTACGTTGCTATGTTTCCAGCCGACCTATAGGATCGCTCCGTTATTGTTAGCTATGAAAATTACGCGATAATGGAGCGATCCTATTGGTTGACTGGAAACATAGCAACGTAGCACATCTCTGGTGGAAAGGCAGCTTTGAGGAGTCAATTCTTACGCCATGACCGCCACGCCTGACTAGGCATACGTGGGTCAAATACCCTAACGCATATAGACAGACAGCAAAAACAGCACTAATACGTGGGTCAAATACCCTATCGCATATAGACAGACAGCAAAAACAGCACTAATACGTGGGTCAAATACCCTATCGCATATAGACAGACAGCAAAAACAGCACTAATACGTGGGTCAAATACCCTATCGCATATAGACAGACAGCAAAAACAGCACTAACAATGGTTCGGCATAAATGACGGCGATATGGTCAACTGTATAAAGTTCAAGTTTCTGCCCGCGGCTTCGCACGCGTTCCCATGAGATCATGGGACCTGTTTTGTGGGAAAAAAAAGTAGCCTATGTTTGATTACAGGCTTAGAGCTACATCTATGCAAAATTTCAGCCCGATTGGTTCAGTCGTTTTGGCGTAAAGAGGTAACAAACATCTATCCATCTAAATGTCCAAAATTTCGCATTTAATGTGATTCCTAGAGATATAACAGAACCAATCATTTACTAAATTTAAGATAAAACTGTATGTGGTTCATAAAAAAATTATTTTATTTATATTACAAACATTTGTACTGAGGCGGGAATCGTACCCGCAACCTCCTGCGTCGCAGGCGGACTTTCGCCCGCTGCGCCACAGAGGTCTTATTATTACCACATACCCATTCCGATTTCGCTACAGCTCTGGGTAGCAGATACCGCGTTGGTCTGAAAGGGCCTTTAAGTGACACACCCACTCGCCCGTCTACAATAATACAAACGTAGATTAATTCACGTTGACCAAGGTCAAGCTCTGATAAGCCACACAAACAACATCACAACACAACATTATCAATTAGTCAATCTATCCTTTTCTAAAATAGAACGTCAAGTGCGAGTCGGAATCGCGCACTAAGGGTTCCGTGTAGTTGTAAGACCTTGTTTATTGCCAAATATCATGATTCTAGGCCAATGGAAAGTAGGTACCCTGTAAATTTCAGTACTGGGAGAGAATCAAATAAAACGTTTAATAAAACCGTAAAGTATATCCATTTATCCAAGCCCTTTCTGCGTGTCTCTTGATCATTGCGCTGTACGCTGCATCATACGCTATGCGGTGACATATAAATAGATAGATAGAAACTACTTTTTCTTAAACATGCGCGGAAATATTGTCATTACTTTTGAATAAAGAACACGCGTAGTATCATATTTACGTAGACTGAAAAACCAAAATCACTTCCCGGCGCGTTCTCTGAATTTGGAACGAAGAGCGCGCCGGCAATGTTGTATGAAACGGTGTGCTGTTTGAATTTAGAACTCTTTCATCTATCGTACACATTGCGTTCTCGTGGCTGTATAGCCACAGATGCGTTTATCTTTCGGCACAAACTGTAAAATAAAAAAAAATTGGCGGTAAAGCGGAGTTCGTTGTTATTTTGTTAATAAAATAATTAAAATGAGTTCCGATGATTCTGAAAGTGAAAATGAAATGAAAATTGACTGCACTCCACCAGATTTAAGATCGGAAGGTAAATTAGCGATGGAAAACCTGCTTCCAGCAAAATCAAAAGAAAAATATATGAAAGTATATGAAAATTTACTATGTAAAGGGCCCTTTTTTATTTCCTTGCATTTTTTTAAGAAAAGCACTATATGTATATGCCTCGGCCAAAATGGCAATTGCCTGTCTCGTATCATTGAAGTCCTCGCCTGCGACTCGGCCTTCAAACTCATACTCGACCTGCAATTGCCTATTTCGCTGCCTTTGCAATAATGCACTATTATTGCACACTTAAAACTAAAAAACAATTTAAAAATGAAATAATTATAACCTAAGTGACAATTGGCAGTCTAATCTCCAGACAACCTGGTATGGATAGGATCGTCGGGTATGTACATGGGGTAAGATCTGTATGTATATATCAATATTCACACCCAAATCGATTATGGTTTCAGAAAAACTTACCTTTAGTGAGTGGGCAACAGTGGGTATACATAAAAGTAGACAAAAGTTGTATGAACTGTATAGTGAAAAACAATACAATTTTAGCCAGGAGTTCAAAGAAAAAGTAAAAAATTACTCAAAAATATTTAGAAAAGTTTGTCAAATTGCAAAATCAAATTATATTAGCTCGAAAATTAGAAATAGTGATAATGTAATAAAATCAACTTGGAATATAATAAAAAGTGAGACTGGAAAGGTCAGTACATACGTTAATGATTACAATTTAAAGATCAATGATTGCTCAGTTAAAAATGATGTCGAAGTGGCCCAAGCATTTGAAAACTTTTTTACTGAAATTCCAATCTCAACTACAAAGTGTTTAAACTCTTCTCAGGTAATTGCTGAGTCATTGCTTATAGAAAATGTATCTAAATGCAAAAATAAATTTAATTTCACCCATGTTGATGAAAAAGATATTAAAAAAGCCTTTAAACTTTTAAATATAAAGAAAACTGCAGATCTCTGGGGCATTTCCGTTACAATTATTAAACCATTGATTGATACCATTGCAACAGATCTAGCTTTTATATTTAATGAATCTATTGATTGTGGCGTATTTCCTGATCTAATGAAATGTAGTAAAATAATCCCACTGTTTAAATCGGGTAGTAGGTCTGACCCCAGTAACTTTAGACCAATATCAGTACTGCCAACATTCAGCAAAGTTTTTGAAAAACTTATTCTACATCAATTGCTTAGGCATTTCAATGGCAATGACCTGCTGCATTGTAAGCAATTTGGGTTTACTCGCGGCAGGTCAACTACTGATGCTGGTGTAGAGTTAGTATCGCATATTTTTGATGCTTGGGAGAAGTCGCAAGACGCTTTAGGCGTTTTTTGCGACTTGTCAAAAGCGTTCGATTGCGTACACCATGAAACATTAATCAGGAAACTACATCACTATGGAATAAGAAACACCTCTTTGGATCTTCTTACATCTTATTTGAGTGATAGGATACAAAGAGTTGACATTAATGGGAAACGGTCTTCGGGGTCTGTAGTTACAATTGGTGTACCACAGGGTTCTATCCTCGGTCCTTTCCTATTCTTAGTTTATATTAACGACCTGCCTCATCTTGTCAAGAATAATCACGAGATTGTATTGTTTGCTGATGATACTTCATTAATTTTTAAAATGAAACGACAAAACACAAATTTCGACGATGTGAATAGTGCAATGTCAAAAGTAGTTCATTGGTTTAGTGTCAATAATCTTTTGTTAAATGAAACCAAAACAAAATGTATTAGATTTATTCTACCTAATGTTAAACAAGTGAAGGCTGATGTAAACGTTAAAGGAGAAACTTTAGAAATAGTAGAAAGCACCGTATTCTTAGGAATCACCTTAGATAATAAACTTCAATGGGGCCCACACATAGATAAGCTATCGAAGAGACTTAGTTCTGCAGCATATGCAGTCAAAAAAATCCGTCATCTTACAGACGTGGACACATCTAGACTTGTTTATTTCAGCTACTTCCATAGTATTATGTCTTATGGTATACTGCTGTGGGGGAACGCTGCAGATATTAACACCGTATTTGTGCTGCAGAAGAGGGCTGTTCGTGCAATCTATAATATGGGTCCCAGAGAATCCCTGCGTGATAAATTCAAAGAAATAAACATAATGACAGTACCATGTCAATATATTTATGAAAATTTATTGTACACTCATAAAAATATAAATCGGTTCCCTAAAAATAGCGATAAACATAATTTGAATACCAGAAACAAACATAAGATCGCTGTGCCCACAACTAGGCTACACAAAATTAATGTATCTTTTAAAGGGCAATGTATACGCTTCTACAACAAAACTCCTAGTGAGTTGCAAAAATTATCAGTAAATAAATTCAAACAAATTGTCAAAACCTTGCTGTGCAAAAAGGCTTACTATAAAATATCAGATTATCTAGAGGATAAAAAAGCTTGGGACGGGTTTTGCTCCAACTCGAAAAATAACAACTAACAGGCTAAAGGTTTCTTCGTCGCTTCTTTACTTTAGTCTACATACCGAAGCGACAGAAATCAAAAAATATCACTTTATTTCCGTGTCAGTGCTTAGTTTTATGATTTGACCTTTTCTAAGTGTACATTTATTGTATTTATGGAAATAAAGAGTTTTTGATTTTGATTTTGATTATGCATCTGTTATGAACGTTATAGTACTACTTAAAAAATAAATGATTACTAGGTAGTCAAAAATAAATAATAACATTCAATAAAATTACCAAAAACATACATACCTATTCCTATAAATTTCTAAATATAAATATTTTAATTTTTTATAAGTATGTTATTGTAATGTTTCCATAATATATTACGTAACTACATAATATATTATGGAAACAAGGGCGTATTCGGTGACAGCAGGACAAATAGTGTTCCTTTACCATGTCATGAAAATTGATAGTGACTTTGCACACCTTACAGTGACCGGCAATGCGTTCCATAGCTAACTGTATGACTAACGTCTAGCGTGGTCTTTTGTTTCGTCGAAGTCTGCGTCGGCGGTAAGGGGCAAGCGCGCTGTGCCGCAGAACTGCTAAATGACCCCTAAATGGTTTTAAATGACGTAATACGGAACCTCAAAGCGCGTGTCCGCTTTTTCCCGGTTTATATTCAAATGATGTTTAATCTATATTTAATTTGCTTGTTCCAGTTCCAATATATAGACCTTCAATGATATCTTAGCTTCTATTTATTTATATTTATTTAAGAGACAACCAAAGGCTTATAATTAACAGAATTACAAATTGATAATACCAGAAAACTTATTGAATTTTTTCATCGGTACATGTAGGTGTCTAAGATTGTACTTAAGTTTTAATGAATAATATCTTTGTTCACAAAGAAAATTACAATCAAATAATAGATTGTAATTTGCTAAATAAATTAGAACTAGTATTTACATTTGAAACAATTGAGCTAACTGCAGACTGCTGCAAACAATCTACAGGTAGTTAGTTACATTAGTTTTGTAACTAGATAGTACTTAAGAAAGAAAGAAAGAAAATCCATTTATAGGAATCATTTTGGTGTAAACTCTACGCGACTATCATTTTTAACAAATAAATGTCTTGTTGCAGGTCGATCAATATGAGTCTGAAATAGAGTCACTCCTAGTCGGTAAAAAGAAACGGTTAGACAAAGAGAAGCAGGAGCGGATGGAGGACTTCAAAACGAAACTCGAGAAGCACAGGTTCCACATAAAGAAACTCGAAACGCTGCTACGGATGCTTGACAACATGTCTGTTGAGGTGAAACAGGTCAGTATTGCGGCTTGAAGGGTGCCCTGGTCATCCCTTTGTCACACTGATCACATTTAGAGCATTATCACTGGCGATTTGAGCGATTTCAAAGAACAAAAATGCGATTGCGCAGCGAGCACGACGCCGCCAACTCGCGGGGCGTTGTCGCTGCGTTTTGAACACTGGGCTCGTACTCTTAAAACGAAAACGAAGTTTGTGGTTCGTTTTCGTGGAAACGCTAATCTTGTGCAAGCGACATAAGAGTTTGTTTTGCACGACAACGAAAACGAAACTTGGATTTTCCTTTTCCGAGTTGGCTTCCTAATTTCATTGGCTTCGACGGCGGCGCTATCGCGGCGAACTCGCTGTTTGACCGCGACGTCGTCGCGGCGTGCTCTCAACGTCTTTGCGGCGTCCTCGCTGGGCAATCGCATCGCTTTGAAATCGCCAGTGTGATAAGGCTGTTAGAGCAAGACAAGTATATGAGCAAGTACACATTAGGTATTTAGAAGTGCGTGCTGTGGTAACGCGCGTTTTTAAAAACCATTTGGTCCCCCACAACTCTACACGCCCAAACGCGCGCTTCTAGGTATTCAAACGTACTTTTGGGTGCGGTGAACGGATGTAGGGGACTTTAAATCGCGCGTTAGGGCGCGTTCCCACTGTGTCGTGACGACAGAAAGGCGTGTAAAATCTTTTAAATACATCATGGTTATTAACACTAAAGTCATTTACAATGGAATATTGCCAATAAAACCTCACTCGTCTTCAGTTATTCCGTGATCATGGCTCATGTAACTGTGCCGAAATATTGGAAAGCTCAAAACTCAAATAAATAAATAATTAATAAATAAATATTGGTAAATATCCCGTTGTAAATGACTTTAGTGGAGAAAGTCCTGCAGTTTAAAGCATCGTGATCGATCATATATAGGACGACACGATTAACTATCGTCAAGACTTTTTTTTATGACGATAGATTGTCTTTATCATTATAAATATATTAATTATAATGCCCATTGGAACAGCTAGCACGACAGTCGTAAAACGATAAAAAAGTCACGATTCATATTGTGTCGTTGTTGTGATGTGCAAACGACGAGGCGACTGCCGTGAACCATAAAATGTCGTCACGAACAAATGGGAACAGCTGTATACGATAGTCGTTCATCGTTAATAATCGCGACGACACAATGACTACTAACAGTCGTTATAATGGGAAAAGCTAGAAATGACAGTCGTCGGACGATAATTTACGGTTACGACACAGTGGGAACGTGCTCTTACCAAAGCGCGTGCTTCTAAATGTCTATTGCGTTAGCCAGCCTAAATGTCTTGAACTACCAAAGTACCGATGGTGGTCCCGAGTTCGGTTACTCGATACGATCTAGTCGTCGTCGAGACGTGCTATTTTTGTTCGTATTTCGATCGTCTTTCGTTTCGTTGTTTCGTAAGAAGTTGAGCTGCCTTTTCATTTTGAATTGATGATGATAATATCTTCACTCTATATAACACTGAAATTTCGGTCCTTCGAATGGTTTCAATGTAAAATGTATTAAAATAAAAGTCAGTCATAAAATTTGACGAAAAACGCCCTTTCGTAACTAAGCGAGAGTAGCCACACATTGAGTTTTATTTATTAATTTATCAAAGTTGACTTACAGAATTTTGGAATGTGTATCCAAAATTTTAAACGTTATATAAACTGAAGTAAGTAAAATACGCGCTGCGTACTTCGCAAATGCGGGTAAAAAAACTGGAGTTGGCTTCCAGTGTCGACAAATCTGTGTCGATGGCGTGGTTATTGTATGAAAAAAGTCGATCGCACCAGCTTTCAGTAACTTACCTGTACGTAGTTCCATGTAGACGCTGTGCGCTGTACCAAATTCCACAGTAAAATGGAATGTCTCGACGACGACTCGATGCTATCGAGTAACAGAACTCAGGGCCAAGTTAAATAAAAATAACTGGAAGTTTGTGTTAACGTCCAGTCGGACGTTAACACAAACTTCCAGTCAACGCAGATGTGCCTCTTTTTAATTTATTATTGTTGACTAATTAATTTGTTTCTAAGATATCTTTTGGTAAGTTCTATATCTAGCAGTGGACGTCGTTCTGAGATGATGATGTCGAAATACATATGTACATTATTATTATTATGTATTCCGCCTGCGACGCAGGACGTTGCGGGTTCGATTCCCGCCTCGGAACAAATGTTTGTACGATATGCAGATGTTTGTTCCAGTATTTTGGATGTTTTCTATGTATAATAAAAATATCTATCTAATTAGTATAATGTATTAAGTATATCGGTCATCTAGTACCCCATAATATATTTTAATGTTTATTACCCCATCACGCTAAAACTTCTGAACTGATTCAGTTGAAATTCTGCATAGATGTAGATAAAGAACTGAAATTTAATATAGGCAACTTGTTCACCCGGGAAAAGCGAGATATGGCGTATAATGCTGGACAATTCACACAGCATCATCTAGCCCCAAGCTAAGCAGTGCTTGTTCTATTGAACACAATACAGCTTCAGATCGTACAATCATTTGTCCCGAGGCGGATATCGAACCCGCAACCTCCTGCGTCGCTGGCGGACCTTCGCTCACCAAATTAAGTCCCCTAAAGAGACCTTTCACAAGCCTTTGCACTTTTTCTAATCAATATCTCCTCATTAAAAAGAAAATCTATCTATTTAATGTATGGTCTAGGCCTTTATTCACAAAGAAAATTACACTAGTATTTACAATTGAAACAACTGAGCTAACTGCAGACTGTTGCAAACAATCTACAGGTAGCTCAACTGATCCATATCAATACCATGTATGTATTGTATTATGTTTATCAGTCATCTAGTACCCATAACACAAGCTCTGCTCAGCTCAGGGCTAGATGTTGTTGTGTGGATTGTCCAGCATTATTTATTTATTCATTACTAGCTTCTGCCCGCGGCTTCGCACGCGTTGTTTCTATGGAAACGTTTTGAGGTTATTTCTATCCTATTCTATTTTTGAGGTTATGTCAAGTCACACTTGAATGCTATCGAACGGAATAAATAGTATCCTATGTCCGTCTCCTGGCTCTAAGCTACCTCCTCACCAATTTTCAGCCATATCGGTAAAGCCGTTCTTGAGTTATAAATAGTGTAACTAACACGACTTTCTTTTATATATATAGATATATATAAATCAAGCCATGTAACCTCCAAAATGAACATTACGATTGCAAGCATAGGCCTTTCCGTTGCAGATAAAGAAGATAAAGGAGGACGTCGAATACTACATAGAATCGTCTACGGACATTGAATTCGAGGAGAACGAGTACATGTATGACGACATCATCGGGTTGGACGAAGTGGAGCTGAGCGGCGTCGGCCTGCCCAGCTCGGCGACCACGGACAGCAATAACAGTAACGAGTCGCGAGGATCGCCCGCTAGTATGCTATCAGGTATGTCACATATTCCAACTTTCAAAACCATCTTGGTTAGCCCATAAGTCATTTCATCATCATCATCATCAGCCTATATTAGTCCACTGCTGGACATAGGCCTCCCCTAATGAGCGCCATAGCGCCCTGTCTTCAGGTTGCCGCATCCAGCATCTGCCTGCAGTCTTTCGCAGATCGTCATCCCACCTGGCCGGAGGGCGTCCTACACTACGTTTGCCGAGTCGTGGTCTCCACTCAAGAACTCGTTTACCCCAGCGGTTGTCGGTTCTTCGCGAGATATGGCCGGCCCACTGCCACTTCAGCTTGCTAATTCTTTGAGCTATGTCGATAACTTTGGTTCTCTGTCGGATGTATTCGTTACGAATTCTATCCTTCAAAGAGACTCCGAGCATAGCTCTTTCCATAGCTCGCTGAGCGGCTTTGAACTGGTGGACCAGCCCTACCGTGAGTGTCCACGTCTCAGCTCCGTAGGTCATGACAGGTAGGACGCACTGATTGAAAACTTTCGTTTTCAAGCATTGCGTTATGGATGACGAGAAGACATCGTCATAAGTCATTTACAGCGGGATATTTACAATGATTCGAGTTTGGCACACAAAAAAACTCACTCGCGGTACCTTCAGTTATTCCGTGATCATGGCGCATGAAACTGTGCCGAAATATTGGAAAGCTCAAAACTCAAATGATGGTAAATATCCCGCTGTAAATGACTTTAGTGTTACATATTGACTTGCGCTACACAATACGTAGTGTGGGATGTCCTCCGGCAAGGATGACTGCAGGCAGAAGCTGGATGCGGGAAGCGGAAGACAGGGTGCTATGGCGCTCATTAGGGGAGGCCGATATCCGGTAGTGGACTAATATCGGTTGATGATGATGACTCTTATATTCGGTTCTAGAATTCACTGATAACAAACTGAACAAGATATTTTTATCACAACAAAAGAATTTATGAACGAAAACTTTATTAAAACTGATAATTATAAGAAAACAACAGGCTAACAGCGAGGTAATCACTAAAAACAGAAACACAAACTTAAGGATACGTGGTAGGGTGCATATTCCAGTTTGTAAAAGGGCGAGAGACGAATGCAATTTATGAATTAAAGCTGTCAAAAACAAACATCGACCTTCTACAATTTGCTCCAATGATACCAGTGTCGCATAATATTTTCCATACATGCTTTGGTTTTGTAACCACTGTGCTTACAAAAAAATATTTAGAATTTTAAAGACCTATGGCATAATAAAATTGCGCCTAATAATAATGCTCAGAGCAAGATATTTTTCCAAAGATCCCGAATCCTAAATACGCAGGCCCAAGTTTTAGATGTTGGCTTCATAAAAGCAATTTTAAAGAATCTGTAGATGATTGCGCCGAGAAAGACTTGTATATCCCAAAATATCCACAGCATCCGGCCCGTTGGCTCAGTGGTTAGAGCGCCTCAAACAATGAGGAGGTCACGGGTTCGAATCCCGTACGGGCCAGGATTTTTGGGATCAGTTACTACCAACACCAAGTTACAGAAGGCTAAATCTACTTTTTGGGAAACAGATCCATTCTATTTGGACTCGAGTGTTGCCATTAACTTTCTCTATAGAATCTAAATTCATGTTTATTATACCGTTGATAAAAAAAAATAACATTTTTACTGAAATGACCTAAATATTGCTAATAACTGTAATATTGCTTTAAAACTTTTAAATCCACCATGGTGCAACACTAAAGTCAATGGAAAGCTCAAAACTCGAATCATGGTAAATATCCCGTTGTAAATGACTTTTGGGGAAATATTGTTGTATACTGAAGCAAAGCACCTTCAAAAGATAAACGGACAAATACAGAATAATTGATGTTTTTGACAAAAGTTTTAATTCCATTATACGTCAAAGTTTACCTACGATGCTGCTAATTGTCCGAATATCTTTTGGTGAATCGTTATCGCCGCCAATGAAACAAATCAGAATGAGCTCTATAGATTTTCTGACAAAATTGTACCCAATTCTGTCTGTTTTTCTCAGGTACAAGTCCAATTACGTCGCCGACGTTTGATCTACACAACCACTCCACAGACTCCATAGACATCGAAAAGAAAAAGAAGGAAGAAACTATCGCGAAAGTAAGCGCTCTCACTCACACACATCATACATTCCATTTCAACTTTACTTAAGTGGATAGATTCTATTCGATGTTCGTTCTGTCTTCGAAATTATAACTGCTCTTAGAGTATACGATCCCCTTAGATTTTTTAATTAAGTAGAGGCTAATTTTCGCTTTGATTATTTAAATGAAAAGGTTTATTACCGGGCAATTCGTTTACAGTGCTGCCTGAAATACCCTTTTCGAAAAGCCGTTTTCTTATATTTCTTTGTCAATGTTTCAACGAATATTCATTCAATGTTTATTGATGTGATTATAATTTAGCTACTTGTGTAGATGAGTGCACCCTCTATTTCCAAGCTTCAGATGTCAACTTTTTCAAAATTTTAACCTTTATTGAATTACAGAAACTTTGGGGTTATTGAGTTGTTACCGTGGTACATGAAATCTGTGCTGTTTTACTTGTGATTTTTATTTTGACTTTGAGCTCGTGGCTTCATTGGTTAGAGCATACGCGTTTGGTTGCGGGTTCAAGTCCGTCGATGGCGATTTTTTTGGGATAATAATTGATTTCATAAAAGCCATATCGTCAGTACAGCCGGGAAAAAGTAGATGAGGGTTCCATACCAGACAAAATACAGTTCTCACGGGTTGAATTGATAAAATTGCACAATAAACGATTTTTACCACTTAGATTGACAAGCTTAAATTAGATTTAATAATATTAAATTTACTATAGTTTATAATTTACTTAGTTTAATCTTTACTGAATGTATTTAATTTTTACTGAATGTATTTAATATTCACTGAATGTATTTACTTACTGAAATGAATCGAATACGATTCAGACCTCTTGGTCTGGCATTGATGATGTTTTCATGTTGGCCAGCAGTCAGGATGGTGATGATGATGCCCAGGACCGATAAATGACCGTTCCTAATAATCAATCTCTGGTTTCGTCTATCAGTAGTTGATTATTATTTTTAATAAGAATAAGATAAATCTGTATGTGTAGCATTTTTTGACACAACCGTGGATAGATTTGATGTTGGGAATGGCTCTATGCTAGCGTTTACAAGATGAGCTTTAGTTAGGGTTAGGTAGCGTGGACAGTCGCCTCACAGCGTGAAGCTTTCACTGCCCGCCTGATGTCGCTGGAGATGGACTTTCTTGGGCCATGAAAGTTAGGGCTTGTCGCCACAACCACGTCACAACGTCGTCAACGTATAGAAGTAGTTGATGACTATCTTCCAGACACCGTTGACGACGTCGTGACGTGGTGATGGAGATAAGCCCAATGAGCAGCAGAAGAAGAAGCGCCTCGGCCCTGCAGTGAGACAGCTGTAGCTAATACTAATCATCATCATAAGCTGTTAAGCCCGCACCACTGAAGCGCTCTTGGCGTACGCTAAACGCACGGGGCGTTTCAGTTATTATAATAATAATTTAATAATTTGTTTATTTCCTCTACACATAGGTTTTACTTAAAATTAAGTTCTTATAAGTACAGTGCGTAACTATAATGTACTAGTAGCAAATAAACCTGTATTGTGAAAGGCTGGAGCTTGCTATAGGTTTTAGTTATTAGTTTACATAAAACCGAGAAGGGTATAAAGGAGCCTAGCCTTGTATAAAGAAGAGACCGTGTGCCTATGCCACACGATAGGAGTAATAACTTTAAAGTTTCCGACCGTAGCCGAGTATACCCGATTCGCGTAACCGACCCGAGCGTGACGGTTCAGTTTTGTTTACTGTCCAGAAAAAGTACTCTGAAAGTTTTAATAGCCTAATGTTTCCAACTTAAACCGAGTAAATGAAGATAAAGATGGAACCTTTTGTAAAAAGTGAAAAAATAATAATTGAAAAATGTTATTGTTCTGTTGACCAATTCGCTACGGACAAACTAAAATGACACTAACCTATGATGAAACAATGAAAAAATGACAATTCTGGCTTCTAGATTCAATTTAATCAATTCTATTAGTATGAAACCTATTTTTCTGTGTGACATTAATGTTATTGTTTTAATTAAGTATTTTGAACTCTATTTGACATGCGTAAATAAAGTACGTACGAACTCAGTTTTGCAGTGCCCTTCCAGGGTGCATGTACCTAGCTAGTGATAAGTCTATAACTAACCATTCACTTAGACCTAAGAATGAATGTACATGCAAGCTAATAAATAAATAAACCCGATTCAGCATAACCGACCCGAGCGTGACGGTTCAGTTTCGTTCACTTCTCAATAAAGATGTTTTCACAAAAGTACCACGATAACAACTCCTTACACCCAAATACCGATTGGCGAAACGATTTGCTAGGGATGAACTGATGTGTGTTGAATTTGCAGCCGGTTAAACCACTTCCGCTCCGCGCTGCGAACTCGGCAGTTAATAGCTCGTCTAACGTTACCTCCTTGCTCAATAACTCCGCGGCGTCAAACAATAGGTCAGTCCCGAGTGGCTTTACTAAAAAAAAATACCATCGCGTTTACATTACCCTTAACAAGTAAATACGACCATGTACGCCACACGTGTCGATTCAAACGGCACAAAAAATAAATTGACAGCACGAGAAATGTCGTTGTCCTTTTCTTAAAAATAGGAGGTTGCAACAGCATCCTCTCAGATCCGTGTCCCTGGATGCCAGGGCGCTGATATAAATATATCGTGCAGCTCTTAAAGAAAGATCAAAATCGGATCAGTGATGTAAGACTTAGTTCATAGGGTAACATAATTATTTAAAACCTGATCAAAAATAATAAAAGATTAAAAAAAGGGATGGCAACATTTAAGGTGCTGTCAAACTTGTTTGGTTGTCAATCGAATCGACACTACTCGATTCACAACACATCACGCCGCGCTTTCAGATTGTCGCCATTTCATCATGTCGGGGCAAGATTAGATGATGCTATGTTTTCACACCATCGCGATCGCGTCCTCCAACATAATTTATTATCCACGTTGATTTTTAAATCGATATTAAACCTTTATGATATCGGGCGTTACGCGTTGTGGAGAGATTTGACTTTGTGTGGTCACATTTAACCCCTTGCCATCTTATGATACAGTGTTGAGGGTAATGTAAACGCAGCCTTCGGATGCACGAGAAGAATTAACAGAACTTGTGGGAAACTGTCGTGATACTGATAACTACAGAGTCTTGACTATCGGACGCTGTATTTAACACCTACAGTTTCTTACTCGATTGGGACTTTATTAGCAGTAAATTTTGACTGATGAACTTATTGTTTGATGATTAAAACGGAACTATCTACCCACACTACTACCACAGCCTACCTAATATGCATACAGTCGTTCGACGAAGACATTTTGACGTGGTTTTGACAGAGCAATCGTGCGGGGGGCAAGGGACGGGACGGGGGAGGGACGCTCCCGAGTTGCATACATCACAGTCTTAGTAACTCGGGAGCGTCCTCCCCGACCCTTCCCTTGGCCCCCGCATGATTGCCCTGTCAAAACGCCTTCGTCGAACGACTGTATGCATATAGGTAGGTTGTGCTACTTTGATATTCGATGATCCAAAAGCTGGTAACCCCTTTTTATCGATAAGTTGTTGGCTGTATAAATGTTGTCATGATAGATAAGTTCTATTTAACTCTTCTCGTGTGTACCACTTTATTTATGAAACGTTTGTTTTTTGTTCGACCCAACTGTGTTATTCTTTCCCTGAGGACTTTTCGAATCAGTAACTTTATAACGGTTTTTTTGTACCGGTATTGTAACGGTTATCTTGTAACTTTATAACGGTTTTTTATACCGGTATTGTAACGGTTATCAGTTTTTTCGTTTAAGTTATATTGAATCAAACTGTCCTCTACCATTTCTTTTGTAGTTCACATCATCTTGGACAAAAAATTGAGAACAAATAACCATCAAAGATTGTTCTTTATTCTCTTAGTTTGATGTTCCTTGGAGCGTTTTCTTACTATAATATATTAATAAGAAAATGTTTTGGATTGGAACTATCCTTAAAATCACAAGCATGCATCAAGCACACTCCATTTAGTTTTAATGCTAGTTTCATAAGTTTTTCAGCAGGTCATTTCTGGGTTAGAGAGACTCAAAAATATTGAAGTTCACAAAATCACAGAAAATGATGCTTTTTATTTAAAGCTGTTACTGGTATCGTTTCTAATGAATATAGTACGTTTTAAAATCATGATTTCAAAAGTCTAATTCGGTGCAATTCGAATAGATATCAAAACAGAACTTTCAAAAAAATTCCTATGGCGCATTTATTGATTGACTGACCTTTTTACTACATTGAAATCGGCTTTAGCTCGGAAAAGACAACCGTTGAATACCGGTTGTAACTAATTGTTATAAATCCGACTTATAGAGCTAAACCCTGTTTAACGCGTTCTCTGCCAAGTTTAAGCGATGGGAGTTAACTAAATGAATAAATTTACCTACTGTATAAAAAACGACTACTAACCGACGATATAAGTCTCGTAGATAAAGATGTGGTTGAAAATGTCATGCTCTGCAGCTTTGATTACATTTGTGATTTGACAAATATGATCGGCATGACATTTTCAATCCCAATCTTTATCTACACGACTTATACCACATTTAAAGTCATTTACAACTGGATACTTATACCATGATTTGAGTTCTGAGCTTCGGCACAGTTTCATGATCACGGAATAACTGAAGGCACTGCGAGTGAGTTTTTATCGGCAGACAAACTCAAATCATGGTAAAATCCCGTTATAAATGACTTAAGTGTTAATAATCATGATGGATTTAAAAGATTTATACCACATTTGTTTCGACAAAGACAGTAACAGTTTCCGTGCATGCGCTCAAGTTACTCTTACCAGTCTATAATATTTTGTCTATGCGCAGTATAAACAACACAGGCGTCTCTGGCGCCTCAACACCGAGCAAACAACCGACTGCCCCCAGTCCGCCGCCGCATTTACACCTACTCCGGCCTGTTAACACCAATAGCATAGGTGAGTTAATATCACTAAGAAAAATGTCTTTATTTGCATTCTAAGAATTTATATTTCCCAAATATTTGCGACAGCTGGGACCAGCCAGCCACGGGGGTGTTGTCTAGGGTAGAATAGAGAGAAATTACGACACATCGCCATCGAATGCGTATCATGTTTGAAAATCGCTCCTTCAACTTCAATAATTTACGCAATGTATGATAATGCGATGTCATTATTTTCTATTCTACCCTAGACATCTATCCCCGCGCTCGGCCTACAGGGCCCTATTTTAATTCTCCAACACGATATTTCGTGGTTCGTTTCGACTAATTGGTGTTTTAAACCCGCAATTAGTCCGAATTAGATAGAATATAGGAATTGGGAAATTCCTATGGAGTGTGTCATTTGAGGTCTGAGGCGCAGCCGAGAGCCATAAGACACGAGATAGGAATCGCACTTTCTCCAGATACATAGTGCTTTATACTACACCTGCGAGGGAAATCATCGTTTTAGAATCTTCATCAAATCACTCTAGTAAATTCAAATGTATAAATACGCGTTTTTTAATTATTGTTCCGAATACGGAAGAGGCCTATTGGCCTCTTCCGTATTCGGAACAATATCTTTAACAATGTCGTTTGACCTATTATGAAATGGCTGATATTTCAGAAAATTAAAAAATAATAATACGTTAGAAATGGATTTCCACACACTTTTCTCTCCCGCTAAACGCGTGAGAAATTAAATTCCATCGAGTTTTCCCTCCCGCATTTTAGTACGCATGCAATGACGTACTTTCTACCTTATGTTTGGAAAAGGAATAAGCAACTTTCTGAGCAGGTGTAGTATAAAATCTTTTTGACGTTCAACTAAACTAATAAAATGTAAAGTAATTGCTGGGGATTTAAAGTTCTTAGAATTTTTCTTAAGTGTGGCATTAGCACTATAAACAAAATAACCTTTATTTTCATTGTAACTCAATCACAGCAATACATTCCAATTAAAGTTAGAAAAGAAGCTCATTTTACCGAAAATCCCAAACATAAACATTACTTTATAGGCTGCACTTGAGTTTCATCAAACATGCTGCCTGGTGCAAGCTACACTGGTTTGTAAATTTTTACAAAGTTAGTAAATTTAGTCAGTGATATCTTTTATTTCTTATAGTTAATGATTATATCGGGTATTTATCGCGTACCTTTTGTTTTATTTCCCCTACGTTTCTACCGCGTTACAGCGATCGTGGTCACGGGGCGACTAGATGTACTCGGAGTTACGTAGGGGAAATAAAACAAAAAGTACGCGATAAATACCCGATATAATCATTAACTATGTTAACAAATCGCGAAAGTTTAAAAAGTTTTATTTCTTACTTTAGAAGAGGTCAGGGGAATGTGAATTTTTATGACGACAGTATTCCATCGCAAAGATAGAGAGAATATCTGAGCACTTCTAAGATTATTTTAAAAATCTTCGAAGCTATGAAATTTTTCTTTAGCATCACACAATTTTATCTATTAAAGCCAACATTTGCTATGATGTATTTTTAATTTGGAGAAATTAACTTTAAATGAAGCAAAATTAAACACGAAACTATAAAAGTCGTGAACTGGTAAAGCTATGAACAAATATGCGAAAGTGTCCTGTAGAAAAGATAAAAAAAACAGTGTATTTTACAATTTTAGTGGAAGATTCACCGTTTTTGTCACGCCGAGAGCACCAACAAATACTGGACTACATGCAGATTGATACAGGTTAAAAATATATTTAAGATTCATTAAATTCCTACTGTATATATTTATGTATTTAAAACGCACGTTTCAGTATATTGTCCATAATGTGATCCATATTGTCATAACATAACACAATGGTAATTTTGGAACATAGTGTGACACTAATATTTGGGATTTTAGTCAGCGGTCACGCTTTTTTGAATGCTTTCGTATATATGTCTTGATTCTTTTGAGTTGTTTTACGTTCGCGCTGAAATTTTGTTGTCAAAGTATTGAAATCAATCAATATTTTTACTCAATTCTGCATGCTCGTGTTAATGTTTCCTCCTGTATGTTATAAATCTGTGTGAAATATATATTTAGGATACTGAAGAAAAATCAGACAATGAAGGATGAATTTATCCTACTACATAATATTAAAAAGGCGAAGTTTACGCCGTTGTGACGATGTTTGGCCGAAAAGAACGCCAAAATGAGGATCCGTAACGTTTTTAGTTGAGAATGCAGATTTATAGAACTAAGAAATCCATAACACACAGTGCAAAAATTATTGTTCTACGACAAAAATTTACGAAGTTATGACCAAAATAATAGCGAGGTTCACTGAGTGACCGCCGCGACCGACCGGGTCGCTCGCCGCCCTGTAACCGTAGGCAGATATCAGTTTTTAGTGATTTACTCCAAAACTATAAGTTTGAGAAAAAAAATGTCAAAACCAAATAGACTCAGTTTTGAGAGACCCATCAAATAATAATAAAAAAGAAATGCGTGTGACGTCACTGGGTCGCTCGCCGCCCGTAAACCGTAGGCAGATATCAGTTTTTAGTGATTTACAAAAAAAATGTCAGAACCAAATAGACTCAGTTTTGAGAGACCCATCAAATAATAAAAAAAAAACCATTCGATGGGTACAAAACTGAGTCTATTACGTACGAGTCTACGACGTCACACACGCCCGCGGCGGTCACTCAGTGAACTTCGCTAGTAATTTAGTCATAACTTCGTACGTAATGGACCGATATGGATAATTTAAAAAGAAATAACATTCTAATGTCATAAAGAATAACGTGGATACTATTTCTATTGACATTGCTATAACGTTGCGGATCCTCATTAATGCATGGATCGGGCTAAAATTTTGTACAAATAAAAGTCTGAACCTGCAATAACATTCTAAGCACTTTTTATTTAAAAAAAAAAAGCGTGTCAAGTCGCGGGCAGACTTGACACACTTTTGCTTTTAAATAAAAGCTACTATTTCATAAATAAATAAAATGCTGTACCTTTCACCAGGTGACAGATAAATCTACTCAATTTTTGTGTGAATGCATTTATAATTGACCTGGCGTAAAAATATAGGTTATGCCGGGTCGAGATCTTTGTGTGCAAAATATCAATTCCATTCAGTAGTTTTGGCGTTATCTTCGGCCAAACATCTTCAAACTGCACAAACTTTCGCTTTTATTCAATTGGTCGGACAGGATAGCATGCTTGTTTTTAATGAAACTTCAAAGTCATTTGGCAAAATCTCATTTTAGAATCACAAATTTACGCCCATTTCTCTAAATAAACACAGATATTTCATCATTTCCGTTCGCAACATCTCAAAGTGATCCCAAGGGGATTTGCCCCTCAGCTCTTTCTACAGATTCTACAATACAGAACAATATCTCAAACAAAGTAGAGAACCATAATCAATATCAATCGGTTATCAATGTAAACAATGACTAGCCAGCAGTGGTTACATTATCGTTACACTGGTATTGGTAACGTACGCAGAGTTGTTTACAAAATAAACAAGACGCTTATCGGCCTGTGAATGGGCCGAATCGGCTCGTCACTAAAGAGATTATATAGTTGGCTCCACGCCAGCATTGTACGACCCATTGGCGACGGCCCAACGATGACAGCGTCAGTCGCCAGTCGCCAGGCTCTCCACCAGACCTGAGTCCAACTAAAAATAAAAATAAAAAACGCAAAAAAAAAAAATACACGAAAAAATGCTTTCGCGCATAAATGACGGATAAATATGGACGATGGTAAAGCAATCAGTTATTGTGTGTGCATGTTTTACGTGTCGGAGGTACGTTGTTTTACGTTAACGGAACGTTTGTTTTCTTTTGTTGTGAAGTTCAATGTCGGTTATGTAATTAATTTGCTGGCATGACATGACGGCTGACGGTTCCTTTGTGTTGCTGTTTCTACGGCATTAATAACTTCATCCTAGTTCATGAATCAACTCAATCTATCACATCTGATCTGTCGACCTCTGTGGCGCAGCGCTCGAAGGTCCGCCTGCGACGCAGGAGGTTGTGGGTTCGATTCCCGCCTCAGGACAAATGTTTGTACGATCTGCAGATATTTGTTCAGGGTGTTCTGGATGTTTTCTATGTATAATAAAAAATATCTATCTATGTAGTGTATTGTATTTTGTCTGTCAGTTTTCTAGTATCTATCCCATAACACAAGCTCTGCTTAGCTTGGGGCTAGATAATGCGGTGTGAATTTTCAAGCATTATTTATTATTTATTAAAACGCACACGTATCGCGTTAAAGGGGTTTGATAAATTTTGTATGGAGGGCGGGGCCCTACCTAACATCGGTCACCATTCGGTCCTAAAGGTTTCTGAGATATTCACATTATGGAGAAAACATAGTTTTAATCAGAATAAACGTATTCCATTTCATTTCCATTTGTGAATATCTCAGGAACTTGACGCTTTAGGATTATTTTATAAGTCATTTTTTATTATGTTTTTTGTGTCTTCTATCCAAATATGTAACATTTATTGTGCGCGGCGATTTTGATAAAAACGAAGAAATGGTGACCGATGCTACCAAAATCTTCAAACTTCATAGAAATCACTCGCAAATTAGCTCTTCTAAAGTTTATTTTAGCAGCTATCTAGTTCTCATAGCTTTCTTTGTTTGGGCTTGAAAGCCACTGTTTAGAATAATATAATATCTTTTACTTGATGACATTTTTCTTCTCTAGCGGTCTCTTAGAAAAAAACTTGTAGCTCTCATAAACTACGGTCACGTTTATCGTGACGTTCCAATGCGGCCATATACTTCCGTTTTGTAGAAACATGTGTCGTCGTAAAATTCGCTTTAATAACCTACATCTGGAGACTATCCGGTCAAGGCTTCATAGACACGCTCTGAAGATGAATCAAATTGTCTCTGAACTCTAACTTAGTTGTATGAAACTAAGATACAAACTAAATTATGATCTTGTTTATATTTTAATTGCTCTTGATCTGGAACTTTATAATTTTAATTTATTCAGACTAGACAAGAAGGTACTACTTACCTTACTTACATATTTAAAAAAAAAAGGTAGCACTCCGGGAGTGCCGGCAGAAGTGAAAACTTACATCTTACGATCTTACGCTTTTTCGATCAGCATCACGTGACCCTGACGCGAGTTTGAAAGTTTTTACCCATACAAAAAAAGTGCTCAGCGCCGCTAAAGAAGTTTTCACTTCAAAAACAACCTCGGTCTGCCTTCCACTTGTTGTTACGCCCAATAGGGTTCACATTGTGATACTTATAGATAACTAGACGATCGCCTCGCGGTTTCACCCGCGTAGTTCCCGTTCCCGTGGGAATTCCGGGATAAAATATAGCCTATGTCGCTCCCTGAAAAGTAAGCTTCCTAACGGTGAAAGAATTTTTAAAATCGGTCCAGTAGTTTCGGAGCCTATTCAATACAAACAAACAATCAAATCTTTCCTCTTTATAATATTAGTATAGATTAACTACCTACCAATGTAATGACAACAATAAATATATTGAGTATTGACCGAATTCTGCTAATCAGCCTTTATTATGACAATGGTATCGTCCGTCGCAGAATCGTCCATGGATGAAAGAAACTCTACATAATGCGTGCGGGTGCTATTTGCACGGGGGGATTGATAGATTGGTTTTGACCTCGACACTTTCACACGCGTCCCTGCATCTGTAGTTTCTTTCATCAAAGGTAAAATACCAAAATGTGTCATTCTGAGCCGACACCGTTAGAAGAATAGAAGATTACAATTAAATATTAATTATTTAGAAGGAATACAGTGTTTATCAATGTTGCACCATTAAAGGTTGTTATGGTGATGCGAATAATTTAGTGGAATTCGGCCTCCGAATTTAGAACATAGTGTTTGTATGGATCATGTTTGACACTATTATGTGTGAATCACGAAATTATTAATGATAAGATTGAATACTTATTCGGAAGTAGGTTATCTGGGTTTTAGTTGAGTCATCAAAACAAAAAAACAGGTCACTATTTACATAAAAATTCTACAAAGCAGTCATTTTAATTCGTGATTACTACGAACGCAACGTAGTCACAAAATTTTATACTTTCCGTTTCGAATAGGGTAGTGTCCTGGGTAAAAAAATACAATTCTATTAGTCCGTCGCGTCATTTAGATTTATCAGAAGATATTGGGACACAATACATATTTTTTTCTTTTTTCTATCAAGCAAAAAATGACAAAAATAAAGCGTAAAGTTTGGGTGTGGGGGCTAGTGACGTCACACCTTGCTAAAAAATGTCGCAAGGTGTGACGTCACGCGGAACTTTAACAGGCTATATCTTTATCATTTTTGGTTTAATCGACAAAAGAAAAAAATACGTGTCCAATATATTCTGATAATATAACTGACGGACTTTTTTTAGACAAAAGATGTTTTTAGTCATTCGCTCGTGTAGCAAATTTTCTACATAATGACAACACAACAGACGTTTTCATTCTACTCGTATTAGCACACTTAGCAGTGTTTTGTATCACGCTAACACGCTAAATATTACAAATTGAGTCGTCAGTGACGAATAGTAGAGGATATAATCTGATTGACTGATCAATTAGCATACGTCAAGAGTTACAGCTGCAATTAGGTGCAGAGTAGAGTAGACAGAGTTGCGACGCAATCTAATAACTCGAATGATCGCTGAGTCCGATATCAATTCCTACGCGGTCTCTGCCACTAAACTATTCATAAATCGAATATCATATGGCGACAATACCAAGGACAATACCATCTTATTGACGACTCAATAAGCATGCGTCACTGTTACATGCTACGGCCACACTATCGCGATAACGCGAAGATTTGCGCTGTCGCGACAAGTCTGGCCAAGAAGTTCTTCATATCGCGAATCATCATCGCTACATGGATTTGCAATGTGGCCAAACACTTCGTCGTAGATCGAACACGAAGTTTTATCGCGACAACGCGAAGATGAATCTTCACCTTTTAATGTGGCCGTAGCAACAGATGCATGTAGGTCAATAGTAGGGGAGAGCAGCGTCGCAATCTAATAACTGGAATGATTGCCTACTCCAATATTAATTCCTACGCGGTCTCTATCAATATACTATTTATATATCGAACATCATTTATGACGACAATGCCTCGCTTATAATCTGATTGAGGAGTCAATTAGCATGCGTCACTGGTACAGTTGCATGTAGGTCAATAGTAGAGCTGCGTCGCAATCTAATAACTCGAATTATTGCTCAGTCCGATATCGATTACGCGACCAATAAACTATTCGTAAATCGAAAATAAATCTTATAACGGCAATTTAAAGCTTCATAATAATAATGTCCTCCTAGCCGAATTTCGACCACGGTGGCCAGCCTCATCGGAGACTAGTCAGATGCGCAGGACATATTATAGTGCACAAGTGTATGCGCAAACACACGACCGGGGAGAGGTTAAGCGCAGGACCAACGGCTTTAACGTGCTTTCCTAGGCAGGGGGGTGTAACATCGCCAACTTCCTGACTCCGGGCTGCTGTGAATTTTTCTTGCTAGAAAAACCGCAATAACAACTAGTGGCCCGACCCGAGATTTGAACCCAGGACCTCATAATCAGCGGTTGAACAAGCTGACCGCTAGACCAACGAGGCAGTCAATATCTAACTATATATTGACGAGTCAATTAGCACGCGTCACTGGTACAGCTGGATGTAGGTAAATAGTAGGGGAGAGTTTCAATCTTATAACTCAATTAATCGCTCAGTCCGATATCGATCACGCGGCCTCTACCAATAAACTATTCGTATATCAAATGGCGACAGTCCGATCGTATCGTTGCATTTTACATCAACGCCGCCAGCTACGAGCCTGCGCGTGGAACTCCTGCCTTACACCTTTGTAATAAGACTGAAGGTCGTCTAAAAGCGTCTAATCAATAATGGCATACGCTCGTACCAGCTCACGTTTCGTACCATTCAACGTTGTTGCATACGAAGCATCGCACGTGAGATCGTGACTTTTAAGTAATGGGATAAGTGCTCGATGTTACTTGTGGAAAATGTTGTTTTCGTGCGAAAATGGCGGAGTGAGGAACAATGAGCGTGTTGGGTATGTTTTCATTGTTGTCAATGAGTGTTTTTGTTTGTGTGGGGTGTTCTTTGTTGTTGGTTGTCTGTTGCTCTTAGTAGGGCATATGGTTTGGCCTGATTCCTTTGGAATCGTATTTTATGGTCTGTTGTCTATTTAAACAATTATGAAAAGTAACGATAAAAATTAATGAACACTTTATTGTACAAAATTAATAAAATAACATATCCAAATGAAATAAAAACGTACAATAGGCGGCCTTATTGCTTAAAGCAATTCCTTCCAGGCAACCTTACTACTAATAAAAGATATAAGTGAATAAACAGTTGGTAGTGCACATTATACAGGAAGTTTTATCAATGCAATACATAACATAAAACATTTTTAACTTAAACTTTGTAAAATTTGAAAATGTTGACTTAAGCTTTATAACATTTTTAACCTAATCTTTTGAACTTTATAAAATACATTTTTAACTTATAAAACGTGAAGATGATAGGTTAATTATTAGTTTGTCAAAAACACGTTAGGTGTCAAAAACATCGATTCATGATAAAATTGATTTAGTAGTTAAAAACGAAGATCATACCTACCGTCGATTTAAAAATATCCCAGTGACGTCAAATGTAAAATCATACGCGAAGAAAAAGTAAAATCGCCCGACTCCTCGCAGCAATGGAAAATACACCTTATTCCTTTAGAATACTATCTTTAATGCAACACCCCAGATGCCACCCTTTAGATGTTCTGTTATTTACTGTTCCACGACAACAGAGGGCTGTCGCTCCACACTCGCGGTAATTAAAAGCGTTTCCAATTAGCTTCGAAGATTATTTGCTTGTTTCGGGTATGTTTTGATGAAAGCAAACAGCTGACTACCTCTTTGAAAACTCTCGTTATTGTCAAAACTTGACGTATCCAACTGTACTGATGGTCGTATGGAAATAAAGATTGAAAAGCACTTAGGAAATGTTTGCTAAAATCTGTTGTTATTCGAAGTTTTCTAAAATTTGGCTCAGTTGTGAAAATAAAGGACAAGAGTATAAGTTGCATGCGCCTTGACGGAATAACTATACAGTGATGGGATGGTAGTGATATCTGAAAACCTTAAAGTAAATTCGAGATAAATCATGAAAGGAGTTATTTCCTCGATTTATCAATAATTAATACTGGACAATCCACATAGCATCATTGAGTCCCAAAGGTACTAAATGAAATGACTGATATACTTAACGCATTCACTGCCCAGCCTCGACGGTGCGAGCCGGGGATCGAAAGTACCTACAATACAAAAATGCTTTATTGTACACCATAAAAATAACATTACAAGGAGACATTACATAAGACAAGTGCAATGGGCGGCCTTATCGCTTAGAAGCGATCTCTTCCAGGCGAAAAGTTCGAAAGTGTTAATACATTACATCGATAAATATTTTTATTATACATAGAAAATTCAAAAACTGTAAAAGCCCATCCTCGAAATAAGTGCTTTTAGTAAACCACTCTCTTTGGTGGTCTCATAAATACGAAAATATCGTGGACCGGAATGAAAACGTCGTAGACGTTTTATGTTCATTAAAAGTTTGATCCGCAAAGCATTTTCCAACTTTATGTTCGCCATATCAATCAAAGCAGCGAATTGTATAGCTACTTTAATTGCTAAAACGTATTTAAACTAATTTGGTCGTAGTCCCGATTTCGCGTACTCTAAAAAGTCACATTACACTAATATTATAAATGCGAAAGTTTGGATGGATGGATGTTTGTTACCTTTTCACGCCAAAACTACTGAACGGATCAGGCTGAAATTTTGCATACAGATAAGTCTAACCTTGGAATGAAACATAGGACTTTTTATCCCATAAATCAGTTCGCATGGGATAGAAATAACCTCAAAACATTTCCATAGAACAACGCGTGCGAACCCGCGGGCAGACGCTAGTTCATCACATCACATCAGCCCTTGTCGACCCACTGCTGGGCATAGGCCTCTCTATGTTGATGCCATTCACCTCGATCTTGTGCTAATCTGGGTCAGGTGTAGCCTACGGTTTTGCGTATGTCATCGACCCATCGCGCCGGTGGACGTCCTCTACTCGTACAACAGTCTCTTGGCCACCGCTCAGTCAGTGCTTTAGTCCACCTGTCGTCACTTCGTCTGGCCAAGTGTCCTGCCCAACTCCATTTGAGCCCCAACATCCGCTCACTAACGTCTTGAACTTTAGTCCGTTTGCGAATTTCAGTGTTATACCGCATTTACATTCAGCCGTAGTGAGCAGGAAAGTGGGCATAACGAGTGTGTAAACGCGCCTTCTCATGCATTTTTGCCACTCGCGCTGCCCGGCGCTCCCCAAAATGGCGGTTTTTTGTGCGGAAGTCAAAGGACCGGCAGCGCGAGCGGCAGTGCGTGTTTACATTCTGCTCCGACGCTCAGTACTCGCCGAGCGCCTGGAGGAGAAAGACGTATTTTTTTTAAATTCTTTTTTTGTATTCGATATCTTTTTAAATATCGAACATAATTATGTATCGCAAAAAGAGACAGCGCGGCCGCTGTAATTATTTCGACGTCTGCCATTGCCGAAACTTGAAAGCGAAGTGAGTGGTAGGGCAGTATGTAAACACACACTCCTCTCGATCCTGCTGCAGCACTATTTAGGGAATTATCGCCGGCAGCGCGAGGGGCAGCGGCAGGGGCTGAATGTAAATGAGGCATTAGGAACTCGATCTAGCAATGTGATGCCGAGCATGGCGCGCTCCATGGCTCTCTGTGCGACGCTGATCTTGTGCACAGCCTCCTTAGTGAGCCGCCATGTCTCAGCACCGTAAGTCATAGTTGGCAGCTAGTTAATAAAGAAGCTAGTTAATAAATAAAATTAAATAATTCTGGTCAATCCACACAGCGTCATCTGGCCGCGAAGTAGAACTTGAATAGATAGGTATGGTTGGAATTTGACTCTATATTTGTCATCTCCACGTGTATGGATGTATGGATGCATCAGCCATTCAAATCTCGCAAGCTGCTGGCCCCTAGCCAATGTTAGATTTAGGGTATATCAAATAATGTTGGATATTACACCGAGTATCTAGTGAAAGCAAAGCTAAGTGAGCAGAGTTGTGGGTATTTATTTATTTATTTTATTTATTTATTTATTTATTTATTTAGGGGAAAACCAAAGGCTTAAAAATTAACAGAATTACAAATTAATAAGTACCAGAAAGCTTATTGAATGTATTGTATATTGAATGTATATGTAAGTATTCATCAAATGGCTACTAATTTTCAACCGACGAAAAACAGAGGACGTTCTCAAGTCGACGCATATATATTTTTTTTGTATGACTACGCATAACTTTTTACAGAGTAGTCCGATTTCGATAACTCTATTTTTATTGGCAAGGGTATACCCCGAAAGTGGTCCCATTTAAATTTGAAATAAAAATTCCAACCTTAAGGGTAGAAAAACAGAGGATGATTGATTGTTCACTCACTGATTGAAATGTTTGACCACGCATAACTTTTTATAGAGTAGTCCGATTTTGATCATTCTTTTTTTATTGGATAGGGTATACTCGATGTGTACAAACTAAATTAGACTCGCCGCTAGAAGAATTTCGACTTCAAATTCTTGTAGTGGCGACAGTGACGACCTCTGTGGCGCGGTGGGCGAAGGTCTGCCTGCGACGCAGGAGGTTGCGGGTTCGATTCCCGCCTCGGGACAAATATTTGTACGATCTGCAGATATTTGTTCAGGGTGTTCTGGTCGTTTTCTATGTATAATAAAAAATATAAATTATATCTATGTACTCGTATATTATTATGTATATCAGTTATCTAGTACCCATAACACAAGCTCTGCTTACCTTGGGGCTAGATAATGCTGTGTGAATTGTCCAGCATTATTTATTTATTATTTATTTATTATTTATTTATCATTTTTTTAAACACGCCAAATTATCTTTTAATACTTATGTTTTTATACATATCCAAATATTTGCAGAACGTACAAAGAAGATCGCAACAATTGTAAAACACACAAACATAAAGAGAAAAATCAGTATTAAGCAACTATTGCATTTGCAAACGGCTATTGATACTCGTCTATTGATTATCGTACACTGTCTGTTGATTTCTTCACTAGGCTAAGCCTAAAATAAAACATCAAGTGCGAGTCGGACTGGCGCACCGAGGGTTCCGTATAATAATAACACCTTGCTTCTTGCCAAATGTCATGATTCTATACCAACGGGAAGTACCTTATAGGTTGACCCTTGCAAGAATCAATGTGTACATTATATATAATCTACAAAATTTGCAGTTTTCGGATTTTGACGTGACAACGTCTTATAATTCGATAGAGCCGGCTGCACGCACGAAAAAACATGACGTCATGCGGCGTTACCTCATGCGGCGTTACCTCATGCGGACAGCTGCTATACTATAGTACATTTACATGTTTTGATCGAGTATCAAATGCTACCATTCCATCAGTATTTTCTTAAGACGTTGTCACGTTCAACTATCGTCAGTAAACCGACTTTACAGACAACCAATTTTTTTCTCTTTACTTGTGCTAACCTTGCTTGCTTCCTGACAAATTTCATGATTCTACTAGGTCAACTGGAAGTACCTATAGATTTTGTGTGCATGTGTTTTCCTTAAAATTTCAAAATATGCGTGCATAAACACGGCTGTAACTTTTGATTGCGTTGACTTAGAAGTTTGAATTATATCACGGCTCCAAGAGGTTTGATTATATAATGTTAATTTCAACTCTGTACCTCCACGCGTTTTTGAGTTTTGCGTTCCTTTTTTCCACTTGAGGTACAGAACTCTAAAAATTATCTCTGCTAAGTACTTCAAAAATCCATCCATTCTTAAAAGTTTGATTTTGATTGACGTTTTAGATGTTTTCACAAAATTATAAAACCGAAATATCTGGCATGTGATTATTTTATTGTGTTGGTAGATTATGACTTGTGAGCTAATTTTGAAATCAGCATAGCACCCCAAGTGAAATTAGCAGGTTTTCTGCTTTTTATTTTGCAAATTATATAAAATGCCTACAGTCCAATGTTTTTTAATTTAAAGTTATAACTAGAAAATAATTTAATCTGCACCTCCTCACCTCAACAGCCTATATTGGTCCACTGCTGGACGCAGGGCTCCCCATTATGAGCGCCTTATTGACTTTTATCCCATGGGGTGTAATGCCCATAATCCTCACGCTGGGCATGCGGGTTGGGAATCGCAGTTCGGTGGTACAACAAGGATCTGTAACGTTTTTAGTTGAGATTGCAGATTTATAGAACTAAGAAATACACACTGTGCAATATTTTTTGTTCTACGACAAAAATTGATCAAGCAATAAAAAATAAAAAAATTACTTAATAAAAAAAACCATTCGATGGGTCTCTCAAAACACAACAAAAAAAAAACTTATAGTTTCGGAGTAAATCACTAAAAACTGATATCTGCCTACGGTTAAAGGGCGGCGAGCGACCCAGTGACGTCACACGCGCCCGCGGTTGTCACTCAGTGAACCTCGCTAGTAATTTGGTCATAACTTCGTACGTAATGGGCCGATTTGGAAAATTTAAAAAGATATACATATCATTCTAATGTCATCAAGAATAACGTGGATACTAGTTCTATTGAAATTGCTTTATCGTTACGAATCCTCATTGTTGTGAGGGGGGCGCTGCTGCCCGCTCGGTTGATATCCCTTAGTCGCCTCTTACGACACCCGCGGGAAGAGTTGGGGTGGTGCAAATTTTAAGCCGACACCACACAGCTGCTAGTCGAAAGAAAGTTCCGAAGTCAAACTTTCTGCTTTTGACCTTTCCGTCCACATTAATTCATTCACTGGACTAGTAACCTTATGGTTGACACTGATTGTGTTTTCCACTTTTTGTGTGTTTTTGTTTGGTTTTTCATACGTTTGTTGTATTGTTCCAGAAGTAGTGGAGAATGGTCCGGTGTCGAGTGCGGCGTCGCACACAATCTCCCTCCTCCCGCCTCCCCCCACGCAACCGCCCCCAGTGAGTACATAAATCCATCACCATACAATTTTTTATTTAACTGACTTGTAAAAAGTAGGAGGTTCTCGTTCGGTATGTATTTTTTATGGTTTCGAGATCGGTTTCGAAAGCCTTATAGTCTCGCTTTGTCTGTCCCTTTTTCCTCCTTAATATCTCGCAACTAGCGCAGCTATAAACGTCAAGTGTAGCAAATTGAGGCCAAGTGAGTATCAAATGAAAGGTATCAGTTTGTACATTACAAAATAGTTTTTGTGTAGGTTTCATACTTTTCGAAATATTTTGATAAAGTCGAAAAATCCCCCTAAATTCCGAAGTTTGCAAAGAGAGCACCTACTATTTTTAGTTATTTATTAAATAGCGAAGTCTCTAACCGGTACCTATACCTTGATACATATTTGATGAACGTTCGAAACCCTAGGCGCGAGAGTTACACTTACACTCGACGGATCTTGTCTTTTGATTGATCGTCGATTTCTCAGTCATTTATGGACCGATTTTGATGATTCTTTTGCAGATGTATAGAGGATAATCCCGAGGTGGTCCTATATAAAAAAATATTCCCGAAAAATGATTATTTATCCTGAAAAACTTTTAAACTCAGAAATTCGATGTCGTTTTTAGTTGTTTCAAACAATCAAGTTATTTGATTGATAATGGTTAAACGTTTGGCCACCATCTCACTAAGTAAGTGAAGATGTGGCCTAAGATGGAGCATGCTTTCCCCTAAGGAACTTTTACCCTGGATTTCAAGACTCCAAGATTGTACCACAGTCTACCTGTATGCATACAGTCGTTCGACGAAAGTATTTTGACGTGGTTTTGACAGAGCAATCGTGCGGGGGGCAAGGGACGGGACGGGGGAGGGACGCTCCCGAGTTGCATACATCACCGCCTTAGTAACTCGGGAGCGTGCCCCCCGACTCGACCCTTGCCCCCCCGCACGATTGCCAATGCCTTCGTCGAACGACTGTATGCATATAGGTAGGCTGTGATTGTACTCTACAGGGAAAACAGACGCAGGAAGATCATTCCACTCGTTGACCGTGCTAATTATAAAAGTAGAGCAGATTTTTTTGGTTCGACACTGAGGTATGTCATAGTAGTTGACAACTTTTATGGCAACTATTATGGCAGTCAGACTTTACAAAATGTTGTTGTTTCAGCCGGCGAAAACGAGTAGTAGCATTAGCTCCGGGCTCGCGGCGAGTGCGAGCGAGACGGCCGCGTCGCCGGTCACCGTCAACGGACCCAGCCAGCCGCAGCATCACACGCCGCAGCATGCGCTCAACAAGTTAGTAACGAGTAGTAGCATTAGCTCCGGGCTCGCGGCGAGTGCGAGCGAGACGGCCGCGTCGCCGGTCACCGTCAACGGACCCAGCCAGCCGCAGCATCACACGCCGCAGCATGCGCTCAACAAGTTAGTAACGAGTAGTAGCATTAGCTCCGGGCTCGCGGCGAGTGCGAGCGAGACGGCCGCGTCGCCGGTCACCGTCAACGGACCCAGCCAGCCGCAGCATCACACGCCGCAGCATGCGCTCAACAAGTTAGTAACGAGTAGTAGCATTAGCTCCGGGCTCGCGGCGAGTGCGAGCGAGACGGCCGCGTCGCCGGTCACCGTCAACGGACCCAGCCAGCCGCAGCATCACACGCCCTAGCATGCGCTCAACAAGTTAGTAACGAGTAGTAGCATTAGCTCCGGGCTCGCGGCGAGTGCGAGCGAGACGGCCGCGTCGCCGGTCACCGTCAACGGACCCAGCCAGCCGCAGCATCACACGCCGCAGCATGCGCTCAACAAGTTAGTAACGAGTAGTAGCATTAGCTCCGGGCTCGCGGCGAGTGCGAGCGAGACGATTGATAATTTTGCGATGCCATAATTCCCACACAGGGCATGCGGGTTACGAATCGCTGTTCGATGGTGGGTCCATTCTGCAAGGGGCACTGCTGTTCGCCCCCCGATGAACTTGTAGATGTAGAGGATTCATCGGGGACTACAAGTTACTAGCTGTGCAGCAAAGCGCTGCACTGTAGGGGAGACCGGGGCAAACGAGGTTCAGTAGGCAAGGCGGGATGTTTGCTAGTGTGCGCGTCTCTAACACGCAAATGAACCGCCGACAGCACAATTCGTACGAACTTCAGACGCCTCACTTCAGTCAGTGCGTGCGAAAGTGTTTTTATACTTGTTTGAGAAAACTATGGCAAAAAACTAAATTTTTTGATATTGTTACGACATTTTTCAAGGTTAGAAATGTTTGATTGTTTTGTGAAATTATGTATACGGGGCAAAACAATCGGGGCATAGCGGGATATCCAGTCTTGCAAGAAGACTGAAGAACAAAAGACTAAAAAAGGAAACAGAACCGAATACAACATACAAGAGACCTGGAAAGAATAAAACAAAGAAGCGCAAAAAAGAAAGTGAGACTGAAACCGTCTCATCCAAAGATGACGAAGAAAACGATGACTGTCCTTGTATTTACTGTGGGTACTCAAATTATTTTCTCAGCCATCAGAAGGATGGGTAATTTGTAGCGTATGCCAAGGTTTGGTTCACAATTCTTGCGCTGGAGTTGACGAAAAATATTATGAACCGCCTATTTGTGAACGCTGCCAGCCTGCCTAGATATGTGCTCGTTTTACCCCATGCCCATTTTGCCCCGGTCATGGGGCAAAATGTTAAATTTGACATTATTTTTATTGTTCCTAATTACTAAAAAATTTTTTGTGATTTAGCCTTTAAAACTATTTAAATATAATTATGTTGTTGATTTATTAATGTTGCTATCTGAATAATCGTTTTCCAAATAAAGGTTTTAATTTTCCTGATATGATTTGTTCTCTCTTAACTATCCCATTTTGCCCGGTCTCCCCTACTTTCCACATGTTCGCTTAGCAGTTAGCTGTGGTGGAAATATTCCCTTTGACTTGGACGCAATAATATACCTGTTATCCTCCTTCTTCCAGCGGCAGAGTAAGCGAATCCAGCAGTAATGTGACCGTAAGCACGCCGCTAACCCGACGGGAGGCGCCCAGCAGCGAGCCGCAAGCCGTCACCGCCAGTCTCAAGAGCATGGCGCAGGAGGCCGTGCAACGCGCGGGGCTAGACGCCAGCCAGGACCATGTTAGTATACCACACGAGTAAAGAATAGTGTCCTAAAAAATTATAATAAGTAGTTGTTAGATTATTGGATGATATTGGACACTTTTTTTTTCTTTTTAAGGCGAATAGTAGGGTGGATAGTGGCGCCACTACATATTTAATCTAATCATTAAGTTATACAAAGGAATTATCAAAAAATCGGACCGCGCGTAGACGATACCTATCACAAGCTTTTATTTAATGTATCTGTAATAGTTTTGTTTTGTGTTATTCAATCAAAAACCTTGTTTGGAGAGCTTGGTGGCCACCAATAGGAACTAAACTCTTGAAACAAGTATCTGCTTAAATAATACAGTACAAAACTATTAAAGATACATTTAAAAAAAGCTTATGATAGATATCGTCTACGCGCGGTCCGATTTTTTGATAATTCCTTTGTATAACGTAATTATAAAATTAAATATGTAGTGGCGCCACTATCCACCCTACTATTCGCCTTAAACAAAAAATGATCATGATATAGAATAGAATATACTTTATTGCACAAAAGTTGTACATGGGCGAGCATAATGCTAGATAGCATTCTCTACCTGCTAACCTTTGGGTAGTGTGGACAGCAATTTAGTAGGTAGTGCTAGATTTAAAAATTTACTATTACTAGGCAGGAAATAAAATTATATTTGTTCCTTGGGTGTTCCATTATTATAAACACATAAAAATACCTCGATAAAATTTTAGTAAAGACAATTTTTAAGTAATGTCAGATACATTACTTAAAAATTGTGTTAAAAATGTTTTCAGTTGAACCTCAGAAGAAACGTGGCATTAGCGCAGGCGCAAATACCACCTTTACTGGGAGTGGCACCGCTCGGACCCTTGCCCCTATCAACCGTAAGTTATCCAGTCATGTCTTGTAATACAAATACCACCGCAGCAGAGGTTGTTACTTTCAATACAATTTTTGACGACCTCGGTGGCGCGGCGGGCGAAGGTCCGCCTGCGTCGCGGGAGGTTGCGGGTTCGATTCCCGCCTTGGAACAAATGTTTGTACGATCTACAAATATTTGTTCCGGGTGTTCTGGTCGTTACATAGAAACGACCAGAACACCTGGAACAAACACAAATATTATATAAATAATATCTATCTATGTAATGTATTATATTATGTATATCAGTCATCTAGTACCCATAACACAAGCTCTGCTTATTTTGGGGCCAGATGATGCTGTGTGCATTGTCCAGCATTATTTATTTATTTAATAATCCTGAGTGGTTGAAAATAATTACCCTCCCAAGCTTCCTTCTGCCCGTGGCTTTATATACATTTTTCTGGATATAATTTAGCCTATGTAGATTCCTAGTTTTACTTCTGTAATATGAGATTTCTGCTGTGTCCAAGAGTCTTGCAAGGTAAAAAAAATAAACACTGAGTTTGAGTATAGGATGGTATCTCGGGGTATACCGATATATCTTCTATCCCCTCAAAAAACAGCTTCAAACCTCACTGGCCTCAAGTAGGTGACAGACAGACAGAGAGAATGACCATCGCATTTATAATATCAGCTTGGATTCCAGGAGCACCAGATGCAGTTCCAAATAATGGAGACATCGTACTACCACATGCCGCACCCGTCAGACTCGGAGCGCACGCGGCAATACCTGCCCAGAAATATCTGTCAGACGCCGCTCTACTACAACCAGGTCAGTTCCCCTCCCAGCGTTTTTCCTCTGGCACCTGCTAAGTGATATCCATTAACAGGGTAGTGTCCTGGGTACAAAAAAATTATATTTAGTCCGTCAGTTACATTATCACAAGATAACACATATTTTTTATTTTGTAAATCAAACAAAAAATTACAAACATCGCGCAAAGTTTGGGAGTGGGGCTGGTGACGTCACACTTTGCTAAAAAGTGTAGCAAGGTGTGACGTCACGCTTTTACTGGCTATATCTTCATCATTTTTTGTTTAATCGACAAAAGAAAAAAAATACTGTCTTCTGATAATCTAACTGACGGACTAATTAGATTTTTTTTGGATAGCCTATTAAGTGAGGTGATTTTAGAGATGTTTCGCCCCCTCTCCCCTTGATGAAATCTCGTGAAACCCCCCCTCCCCCCCCCTTTCACGTGAGATTTTCAAAATGCTTATAAAAAGACGTGTGTGTACAAAGGCCTTAACAGCACAGCGACAAGATTATACTCAACCACCCACTTCGTGAAGCGTGCTGTCTCAAGATTCTGCGCTACCACCGAACTGCGATCCCCAACGCGCATGCCCAGCGTGGGGTTATGGGCTTTACCGCCGATGAGGTAAAAGTCATTATGGCGCTTATCAGTGGGAGGCCTGCGTCCAGCAGTGGACCAATATAGACAGTTGAAGATGAGCATGAGGTACCACTCATAATGGATTATATTTCAGAATCCAATTTGCATAGATCTCAACTATCCTACTAATATTAAATAAGTAAATAAATAATGCTGGACAATTCACACAGCATTATCTAGCCCCAAGCTAAGCAGAGCTTGTGTTATGGGTACTAGAAAACTGATATACTTAACACAATACACTACATAGATAGATATTTTTTATTATACATAGAAAACATCCAGAACACCCCGGACAAATGTCTGCAGATCGTACAAACATTTCGACACCTGCAAGGAAAATCATTGTAACTCACTTTTTAGCCAAATTGAGTTACAATCATATTCATGATGAGCGTTTAAAGCCCAATTTTTTAATCTGACCCTCGTATCTCTATCCCTTCTGCTTATTGATTTAGAATGTGGAAAAACATCGTAAGTAATGACGCACAGAAGTTAACAAAATGGTATCAGAAATTACGCAAAATAGTTTTGCATTTTAATAATAAAATAACAGTAAAAAAATTGCAACACAATATACATTTTTTTTTCTTCGTCTGTTTTATACCATTCTTGATAGATCTACAATTACAGTAACAAGAGTTACAGTATTTTCATATCCAAATATTTTTTTTAAAAGAAAGTCTAAAGATGTTAACTTGAGTTACTATTATTTTCTTCGTTATAGTCCGCATGTATAGTTTAAAATCACACTCAATAATTTGACATACAATGTTATAACGCGGGACTCCCCCCGCACGCCTATCCCTTATTCGTCTTGCGAGTGGTTTGATTGGGGGCTTTGCTGTTTGCACAGATTACACAGATTGAGTGATGCGCGGCAAGAGTGACGAGGTTGAAACACTGGCACTGTGAAATGAATGAAATGCTAAGAATAGTGATGGACAAATGGCGGCCTTAAGCTTAAAAACCAGTTTCATTCTTAAACTTCGATACCGCAAGTGGCGACTAACTCTTAAAAGTATTTAAAATCAGTTCATTTTAAATTTAATTTTAATAAAATTCCTTTTGTCTATTTACGTAA
Organism: Eupithecia subfuscata; assembly: GCA_963564075.1. NCBI lineage: Eukaryota > Metazoa > Arthropoda > Insecta > Lepidoptera > Geometridae > Eupithecia > Eupithecia subfuscata. The sequence goes on from OY751108.1 coordinate 1,941,375, forward strand.
CTGTTGGTATAAGAGACGTTCATGTTATACTATTGACACGGATTGAACCAGATAAACGTTTCCTAACTTGTTATTTCTCCAAAAGAACACGTTCGTCATTATGTAACGCTTCTAATAACATGTCTTCATAGTTTGATCAATCAGTATCATGATCTCCTACTACTTAACAGGGGCTCGGAACCTACTTTCGTAACATCCAGAGCCCAGACCATTATTGATTTAACACTATCAACCTCACAAGTCTCCCACTCCGTCAAGGACTGGCATGTTTCTAACGAAGCCTCATGCTCAGACCACAGATGGATAAGGTTTAACTTGGAACTGTCAAAACCGAAACCAAAACCTAGGCGAATCCCACGTAAGACCGATAAGACTAAACTCTTCCAATTGGTAAAATCGGAACTCACTACTAAGCCTAAACCACCGGACCACATAACAGTAGGTGACATCGACTATTACATAAACCAACTAATACATATTCTTACCAACAGCTATGAAATGAAATGAAAACATTTATTGAAAAAGAAATACACAATAACAGTGGTTAACTCAATGTTAAGCTATAGCTAGTTGTTATCAGTTTCTCGTCAAGTAAAATTAGGTATAAATTAAATTACATAAATTAGTTTCATATGAACAATCCTGCCCACTAGTCTCGCCTAAACCTAGGACAAACAGACAATGGTGGGGTCCGGAACTACAAAGACTCCGCCACAAAACATGGAAATTGTTCAACAGAGTCATTAACACTAGACAAGACGCCGACTGTGCGAACTACCACGATGCAAAAAAAAATCTACAAAAAACAAATTCGCCTCAGAAAAACAAAATGCTTGGAATGGTTCTCTACCAACATTGAAAATAACAATCAGGCAACCCGGGTAAGAAGTATTTTAGCCAACGGGCCCAAAAACACCCTCGGATGATAAAACCTGACAATACTTACACCAAATCGGATGCAGAAACCAGCGAAGTGCTACTGAACACACACTTTCCAGGCTGGTCCAGGAGGCTTCCAAGTAAAAGACACCTGCTCATGGGAGGAATTATCAGAGCAAACGCCTACCGACCTAGACTGGACCATAGCCCAAAGTATGATAAACCACGAGAAGGTTCTCTGGCTGGGCAATCAACAGCTTTCTTCCCTTCAAATCGCCAGGACTGGATGGGATATTTTCAGGTATGCTCTGATGGTGTAGTGGCATACTAGTCGACTATCTAGTTAAGATATTCAGAGCGTGTATCGCCAACAAATACATACCGCATAAATGAAGGGAAGTGAAGGTTGTATTTATACCAAAACCAGGAAGAAGTGATTATACTCAACCAAAATCGTTCAGGCCCATTAGCCTGACATCATTTCTTGTATCATGTCTTATAAAAACACTAGAAAAACTTTGTGACAGAGAAATTAGAGAAATGATACACTCTCTCACAACCCACTACATCCACAACAACATGCCTACAGCAAAGCCAAATCAGCTGAATCCGCCCTGCACAGCGTAGTCTCACGAATAGGAGGTGGATTAACGTCGAAACAGTCAACACTGGCGGCCTTTATAGTAGATATTGAAGGAGCTTTTGACAAGACCAGATTGACCAGCATATACAGAGCACTCACTAGATATGGTGTCACTGTCACAGTGGATAAAAAACATGCTCAAGAACAGAGCGATACAAGTAACCATCAACAACACCACAAGAGGTGTAGTTGCTAGGGGCTGCCCCCAGGGCAGCGTCCTGTCGCCCCTATGGAACATAGTTGTAGACGAACTCATCCGCAAGCTCAACGGTGGCGGACTGGTCACAGTAGGATATGCGGATGACCTCGCGATCCTGGCGACTGGATGTTTCGAGAATACACTATGTGACCTCATTAAACTCGCCTTTAAAACCATCGAAGCATTGTGCAACGAGCATGAACTCTCAGTGAACCCTACAAAAACGGAACTAATAATGTTCACAAACAAGCGACATCTAGGAAACCTGAAACTCTCAAAACTGTTTAACACAGAGATAAAGTTAACAACAGAAGTCAAGTATCTTGACTACAAACTACAGCGAGCCACCACTACCTTCTACCAATGCAGCAGAATGCTAGGGAAAACATGGGTACTTTCACCGAAAATAACCATGTGGCTCTACACTGCTATCATAAGACCAACACTATCATACGGAGCGATAGTTTGGTGGACCAGAACGGAACTAAACACTGTGATAACTAAACTACAGCGCTTCCAAAGAATGGCATGTTCAGCGATAACAGGCTGCATGAGAATCACACCCGGTGCTGCCCTAGACATCATTCTAGATCTAGTACCACTAGACCTGTATATACAACAGGAAGCGATGATGGCGGCGCTAAGACTGCACAACATGGGGCTCTGGGGAATCACAGGAAAGAAATGCATTGAGTTTTTCATTGAAATCGTAGCTCTAAATAAAACAAAATAACATGTTTAGTATGGTATCTCAGACATACAAATTTTTTCCTTTTAGAACGCAAATTGATACTTACATTATTACATTGTATGTCTGAGTTACGATGTCAGTATGTGTTACGTAACATTGTGGGATAACATCGTATGTCATAAATTAGCATGAAAAAGAGCAATTTGTCGTAAGATATATGTATAATATCTTAGATCAACCCTTAGTGATTCAAATTATCACAGTTATTTTACTTAAAGTCATAATAAAAACCTACAGGATTTTTTTTAAACTTTGACTCGCTCTCCTGTAAAGTTGCTAAAAATGAGTTACAATGATTTTCCTTGCAGGTGTCGATTTGTCCCGAGGTGGGAATCGAACCCGCAACCTCCTGCGTCGCAGGCAGACCTTCGCCCGCTGCGCCTCAGAGGTCGTCTTATTATAAAGCCGAAAGTTTGTGAAAAGTGAAATTTTTGTTTTAATTTCTCCAAAACTAGTGAACAAGATCAAGATGAAATTTGGCGTACATTTAGAACATAGCCTGACTTAGACTACTTATAATATCGAAATTATGTGTACAAAGCCGCGGGCAGCAACTAGTTTATTATAATTTTACACTTGATTTGTACCTTGCGAGACGGAGAGACGCCAGCCCGATTTACAACTGCTATAATCTTCTAATTTCTAAGAAATCAAATAATATCGCAAAAATTTTCGACTTCGACAGGACTTGAACCCGCGTCCTCCCCTGGCTCCCTCCCCGGGTTCAAGTCCCGTCGAAGTCGAAAATTTTTGCGATATTATTTGATTTCTTAGAAATTAGAAATTATCCAGAGATATCCTTTTGTTATTATAGTGCGTAAGCCTCGCATTACGCACTATAACAAAATATATATATAACAAAAATGCTATAATATTGTTTGTATTATTTTCAGGTGGTGCTTCCTCACTCAGACTCGGTGGAATTCTTCCAGCGGCTATCGACAGAGACCTTATTCTTCGTGTTCTACTACATGGAAGGCAGCAAGGCGCAGTACTTAGCGGCTAAGGCGCTCAAGAAGCAGAGCTGGCGCTTCCACACCAAGTACATGATGTGGTTCCAGCGGCACGAGGAGCCCAAGGTCATCAACGAGGAGTATGAACAGGTAACTGCATCATCCTCACACTGATATCAAACAATATACAGGGTATTCAGAAGAAGAAGAATATTCAGTCATCCCGTGACCACGACAGTGTGTAAACCTGTTGAAACGTCGAGAAAAATAGATAAATAATTAACGCGATAAACACCCGTTAAATAATACTAATAAGTGTTCAGATCGCGTAAGTTTGAAAATATTTAATATACAGGGTGTCCGGTAATTAATGGATAACCCCGCAGGTACTTGTGGGGGGGGGCACCACGGCTACTCAGGAAAAAATATTATTAAAAAAATATCTGGAGCAGTCTATGATTTTTAAATTTTCTTTTTATAAGTACGAAATATGATACCTTTGTTCACATTATTGGGCACTACGGCTACAAATTCAATAATAATATGGGAATAACCGTGAATAATTGGCCTAGTTACCAACAATTTGTGGTTTTTATAAGCCCTTGTTTTCTGTTGGCCAAGTGAGTAATACCCCAAACCCTGATCAGGCAACCTTTATGGAGAACCAAGAACCATTTCCTATTGTGACTTACATATCGACGGGTTCCGGGCTAATTGTATTAAGCGACACTCTGGGCGATATAGACTTTTATACATATTTGGAATCAGCAAATTTTTCTGCGTCGTTTGAGCTGGGTTTGGTGACGATCGGAGCACTTTTTTGTCGCTTAATACAACCGCATTTTTGGGGCCCATTTTGGACTGCAATGTATGAAGCAACACAAAATATTGACAAATTTAGGAACTGTGTACTTAAGCTCACTACCAAATACCAGACAGTCGTTTAAACTTTTTTTCCTGGAACAACAGTTCACAGGTAACGTACGTTAAAGCATTTAGCCTGGCCTTATAAATATATAGAAATGTCGCTTCATATAATTAGCCTCTGTGTTAAATTCTTATCCAGTGTCGCTTCATATAATTAGCCTCTTTGTTAAATTCTTATTCAGTGTCGCTTAATACAATTAGCTTTATCTTATAAATATACAAGAATGTCGTTTAATACATTTAGCCTCTTTGTCAGATTCATACCCAAGTTGTATGGATTTGTCATCATTGTTACATTTTTATTATATTACTAGGTATCTACACTAATATCTTGTACGAAAAAAAATAATATAATATATTCACAAAAAAAATACAATTCATTTATTAGTCTAAAAGTCATTCCCTCATCGTGTCCCTCGGTCCGAAATAAAAAAAAATATATGTATTATACCATCAGATCTGTTCATATTCTTATAAATTTTATATTACATAAATATTTGGTAATAAGTAATGATTGCATGGTCAAGCTTTCATTGCTCTAAAATAATAAGGAATATAAAAAAATCGACTTAAACATTATGTCCCTTGGAATAAAATCATTCCCTCACCGGTTACAAATATTCGATTTTTCAACGCACCGTTTTACATTCTTAAACGCCGCTGTTAAGTTTTTAAAACTTGGCAACACTGCGAAAAATGTCAACATGGTGGATTTTCGTCATAATGAAAGGAGTTAATGCAAAAAAAAAAATTGGTTTAAATTTTTAAAACATTACATTTCTCTGCGTCATTACATTACCTCACTGTTGATATAAAAAGGTAAGCCTTTATACTATTCGAGTGTTTGAATGTTTTTATATGGTTTTCGGGAGTAAAATGCATTAATGAAATGATCAATTAATTTAATTTATTCAAGTCCGTCAGTCCCTCACTATTTAAAAAGTGAGGGAATGACGATTGTATGAGGGAATGATTTTTGCATATAAAATTGCGTCTTATTGTTTTTAATCAGCTTGTATAGCATGCTTTTTCATTGCTTAAAAATACATATTATATGAACATCAAGAAAAGGGAAAGTCAAAAAGTTAAGTGACGAAGAAATGAAATTAAAAAAGAAAGAGTACGTATGACCGAAAAAGGCGGGATAAAATTAAAAGTAATACCGAGTCTTTAGAAGCTTTGCGTGAAAAAGGAAGATTAAAGTAGTATTTAAAAAAAGAGTAAAGATCAAGTTAAATCAATAAGATCTATGAGTGCAAGAGAAGCAAGACAAAAACGAAAACAATGGAAAAAGAATAGTAAATTATATAGGGAAAACCATGTTACATTCCAAAAAGCCTTTATTGAAAAGAAAATAAGGAATGACTGTGTTCCTTAGCTTAGCCAAAAATACAAGAAGAGGTATTGGAGATTGAAATCTAAAAATTCTGACCCTGACTCTGCAGCAACTAAAGTGTTTTCGCTTGTAAGAATATACGAGTTCCTGAAAAAAAGACTAATTTTCGGAGAAACACTATCAAGGGACCTCAAGAATAACTATGAAGATCTTGGAAATAAACACGGAGAAAAGAAAAATATTACAAAATATTGAAGCTGAAATATGTAGAACAAAAAATAGAGATGCCAAAGTTAATTAAAATGGGGAACGTCATTATCAAGGAGCTAAACGGTTCTTAAAGTTGAGTGTAACTGAAATGTGATTGAGATTTTAAGACAAAAACAAAGTGAGATTAATAAATAATAAGAGTAAACATATTATATTTAAAAAAAAACACGTTTCGAGTTAACCTGATACCTACAGTATCTTTGTGATATTGTTATGAGAACCTAAGTGGCTCTCTAGACTATAAGACAGATCTCACTACCTATTCACCAATTAATAATGCCTTTTATTACCCATTTAGTATCAAGTTGTCAATAAACATCATTCCCTCATCCTGTCTGTCATTTCCTCATTCCATAGTTTTTTTAAAGTCATTTTTCTACAAGATAAAAACAAAAATATGGAAGACCTTCATTTTTAATAAACGTTATTAAATTAAAACTTATTTCTGCAAAAAAAAAATGTATATTAAAATATAATTATTTTAAGAAATGCAAATTGAAATTTCTACATTTTGTGAGAAATACCCAAATTCGTAATGTGTGTTTTATTTCTCATTTCATAAGTATTAACAAGATACCCTATGTATGTACCTTTTAATTTATCAATGTTTTAACCGCCAATTTCTGCAAACTTCATTATTCAAGTATGATTAAATTGCTTACAAACAATTTATTTTAAAAAAAAATCAGTCGCTTAAACTAATTAGCCATAATTAATAAGTTTAAGATATGATATTTCAACCAATTAGCTTAGGTTTGAAATATGACCATCTCTTTGATTAAAGCACTTAGCCTAGAGCCATTATATGCATGCCTAGGCGGTTAAGTCATTTAGCTTGGAACAAGAAATAATAAACCTAGGCGGTTAAATCATTTAGCTTGGAACAAGAAATAATAAACCTAGGCGATTAAGTCATTTAGCCTGGAATAAGAAACAATAATCATAGGCGGTTAATTCATTTAGCCTGGAACAAAAAAAAGTAAAATATGGGTCATTTTGTATTAACCTTTAAGCTCGGAATGCGTATGAATTCATACGCATGACTCCATACTACCGTTGACTCGGAATGCGTATGAATCTATACGCATACACCAACATTTCAAAAAGTACATTCTAGTGTTTCTGTCTTGCTCTGTCTGTTAAAGGTTTGTTTATGAAAGAAAGAGAGGATAATGTGCTCTTTATTTTGGCGTATAATACATGTGATTTGTTGTCTTTGGCATCAAGCACTGCCATTTTGAAATCAGGTGTTCTTTACGTCGAAGTGTGTGTTGTTTCTGTTTACAAAAATAAATGTTTTTGTGAAAAGGAGAGTGAACATTGATAAAATTCTAAATTAGAAATATATATTGATCTTTTACGTAATCAATTTTACCATAAATTGAACAGGACATGCTATAAATACGTTTATTTTTAATTTTCTACATAAAGAAAGAAAAATGGATGCCTATTTCATTATTACCTCATTTATTCTTTTTTGTTGAATATTCTTATAAATCAGTATGTGTTTCAACAAAATAAACATATTTCCTTCAAATGCAACTACTTTTTTTTCTATTGGACTTATCATCATAGATTATTTGTCATTACAAAATGTGAGTAACTAACTCTCAGTATAGGGCCTGTTTTCTTGAAGGAATTTAGAGTACATAATGTTGTATACAAGACTAAAACTACTACATAGGTTTTTAGACTTATATTCAAGATTACAATAGGCATACAATTTTTTTCCAAAGTTGCCTAGTATTCCTAAAAATATTTAGTTTACATGAACATGTCTAATTTTTCAATTTGTACATTTTTAGATAGAATTGGAAGTGTATGCGGCAACAAATCATACGGAATTTCTGTTGAAATTTAGAGCTGTACTATCATAGAATAGTCTACATTTTGTTTCAAGTAAAAATTCCCAGTAGTTTTAGAAATAACGTCATTCTTGTAAAAGTCGGCAAATATTGGACCTCGCCGCCATGACAGGGCGCGAGTTTACTGGTATATGCCATTACAGGTGACAGTCGAGTCGAAGGGTTAAGCGACATTTATCTTCGTTAAAAATAGGAATATAAGAAAAAAACATGAATCCGATTATGGGGAATATGTTATAAAAACAATAAAATCCTTCTTTTTTTTTAAATAATGCGATTTGCTAAAGTTATATTTTTTTTTCTAAAAATCGACACTTTAAACTGCTCTCCTGTAAAGTTTCAAAAATGTCGCTTAATACAAATAGCCCGGAACCCGTCGAATTATAATGTGTAAACTGCAATGTATAACTAGTGAATGGTGGTCTTGGAAACCTGTTGAGTGGGTATAACATAGATGAATGTTGAATGGATGTGTTTGTTCCAGGGCACATATATCTACTTCGACTACGAGAAGTGGGGCCAGCGCAAGAAGGAAGGCTTCACGTTCGAATACAAGTACTTAGAGGACCGTGACTTGAACTGAGCGAGCGCGGCGGCGTGACGTCACGTGACTCAGTGCAGTAGTGCAGGAGTGCGCGGCTTCTGAGAACGTTGAGGCTAGGGGCGCGACAATGTGTAATAAGGAAAGTGCCGGAACGCCACAGCAGATCACTTTCATTCCTATTCGCGACAGTATTTTAGTTGTAACAGTGATTGGTTCTAGTGTTTCGGATGGTTATTTACGGATTCAAAATTGTAAGCGAGCAACGTTCCAAATATTCCAAAGTTACGTAAGGTGCCCAACGGTTCGTACAAACGGGAATCGAGTTCCTCGCAAGTAGTGTTCGTGTTGTGTTACCTATTTCCTGGCAGTGCGGTAAAAGACAGGCAAGCGAAAGATCATGTGATGCAATAAGTATAGTTTCAGCCGTCGAGGGTTGTTATTGTAGTTAAAACTCAATGTGATATTGAATTTAGGGCTCCCGGGCCGGCCTCGGACCCTCGCCCCGGCGTCCTATTGACTGCCTCGGCCGCGCCTGCCTCCGCCGGCGCCGGCCCTCGGCCGCCGCACCCTGTCGTTTACAATACAATGATCTCTTAGTCAGTACGTTGTCGTGTGCGGCGACCTAGGGCCGCGCCGCGAAGCGCTTCGAGGTCGCTCCGGGACTTTTGTTTTACTTGTGTATAGACATTGGAATAGTTTGAAATTATTGTAAGCGGAAACTCGTGCGCAACACAAATACACGCTATTTTGTACCTGCCTGGCGCCTTTACCTGCCCTGGCGCCTTTGCACCTTTACGAAGTTTACTACTTTTGTCTCCTTTACGAAGGCCAGATTAATCCGTAGAAAATGACTTCCTCGTTCTGTGTAGTTGTGTTGCGGAGTAGGCCTGCACCCGACGGCCGCCGCCCGAGACGAGCCGCAAGCTGCTATTTATTTTTATTTAGTGCATTTAAATTGAACAAAAGTTGTTAAATTATGTACGAGCATGTAAATCACTGCCACTGTATCATATTCGGATAAATTAGATATGTATGCTACAAAGGTGTAGTTGTTACTGAGTGGTTCAGGTCTTGCGGCGGCGTCTGGCGGCGTCGCCAGAGAACCGTTGTCGCGCGCCATCAGAGGACTGGAACTGTGCCAGGACTGTTGCACGTCGCGAGCCGAGGCGGTCACGGCGTCTCCTCATTCCGTGCGTTATGTTGATAGTTTTCACTTTTGTAAAAAGTCTATCGTGAAGAGCAGATGAGATGTGGATAATTTAAAAATATCTGTACAGTTCTATTTGTATAGAAATAATAAATAACATTAAAAAATTTAAAACAAAATGTTGTGATTTCTCTTGAAGCTTAGTGTGTAAGTGCGGTGTATAGATGCGTTAGGCCACGGCCGATGGTTGCATTTCTTTTTATTTATTTTTATCATTATCGAAACGAAATGACTGTTTACTTAGAATAAACACAAAGCATTTTTATACCTTTTTGTTTGTTTCTAGAACAATACCTTTGGTAACCATCCTCCCAACATTTCTCTAGGTAGCTAGAATCACCTTTATTCACCATCATCATCCATAGCCAGATTTACCCCGTACTTGGTAATAGGCCACCTGAAGTTTGTGTCGAGACTCGAGACAATCTTCAGACTGGATTCATAAACAATCTGACATTATGGCCCCGGCCGTACTGCGAAGATGTTTGCAAGTTGCTTTGATCCAATATGAATTCGATAGCTAGGCGCGTGGCTTAGAGTTCAAAATCCGGAAACAGATATCTGACTGCAAGCGTCTGCTATAGCACGAGTGACTCGTGGTCCCCCAAAGATGTTCCCCTGGGGGGACGACAAGTCCCCCTGACTCACACTTGACCAGAAATTAAGCAATGTGGTATGTACATGGTACGCGATGACAGATTCGGGATTTTGAAAGCCTTACGCGCCTTACCGTCGCAGCAACCTGCTAACCTACCATCGAAGCAACCCTACCTCGCTCGCAGTACGCCCGTGGCTTTACGGTTCTTTTCAATCGTAAACCCTAGAAATAAAGTTATTTCTTGAACACTAAAGTGAAGCTCTGTCCAATACCGCTACCACACAGCACAAAAATGTGCATCCAAATATGGGCACTCGTTATCTTTGGATACATTTTAGTGACAAAATGGCTTCCCACAAGCTTCAAACAAGTGGTCCGTGAGCTGTCTGTCATCTGATGCAGTCAATATAAAGTCAATATAAATGCATCTAAATGTTATAAGAGTTAAAGCTCAAATTTGAATGCGGCAGCGGTGCTTTCCAGGTGTGCGACAGAGAAAGCAAGAACCTACATAATCTTGTATTGAGCAGAAAAAAAGCATGTCATGTCATCTATCATTTATTCATCGTCTCCTCTTCCCCCCGAACTTGGGCTTTCCCCCCTTGTTCGCCCCCTTTCCCTTGATGCGCTTGCGCACGCCCGCAGCCTCCTCTGTGTCGTCGTCTGAATCAGCGCCTCGCTTTCTGCCCTTACCGCCTTTTTTGTCGCCCAGCTCTTTCATTTCCTGTTGGAGAAAGATTCCTTGTCAATTAATTGTAGGACGCTACATGCGTCGACACACTTGCGCCTTCCCATCTTCCGAGGACACCCGGAGAGCTGGTGCAGCGGAAGATTTGGATGAGGATCTCAAGAGGCGCAAATATGCAGGTCTCGACAGAGCCTACACATTTGCTCCCCTTGGAGTCGAGACTTAGGGTCTGGTCCGTCGGGTAACGAGGCTCCGGTCTTTAAAGAAATATCTGAGCGTCTGCCGGCCTAGCACGGCGTTTTCATCTCTACTCTATCTACACTAGACTAGAGAAGAAAGTTTCTTGTCTTCCTATTCTTTCTATTACTCGAGCATACCGTTTCTCGAAACAAACCCTAGAAAACAGTTTCTTCGTAGACAAGCTCTTTCTATAGCAACGGGAGCGAAACCACAGATAAAACAAAAAATGTTGTAAAAAGCTCGTTCTTTGCGTTTCATTACCCACAAAATATCAACACGAAGCAAGAAATACAGGTTTATACGTAGAATGAAACGTTTTAATCTTGACATTGACTTGACGTTTCCGACAATTTTTGTCATATCATAGCCTATGTCAATGTCATTACCCATGGTCTCCCGCGCGAAATTTGAATTTTCTTTCGGTTTTTTCACCACAGTGAGGGAAGGAAAATAAAAATGTCGAGCTCAAAATACATTTTCCCGAACAGTGTCTCCAGAAAAAAGTGAGTGATTCAAGTATCGAATTTTTATCAAAGACCTACAGATACCATACAATAATGTGCACTATGACAAAATGCTGAAAGCAGATCTTGGCCGCGAAGTTTCGACAGTCTTGTCAAAGCTTAGAACCTCCCTAAAGATTTCTTTCATACAATACGTCATATCCATGTACTAACAATTACGTACTTAATTACAGTCTCCGAAGCAATCCCGATCAAATAAAATACTTGGTGGACTATATGTCCACACACAGCATGTTCGCCTTGGGCGAGTTTACCGGTCCACTGGGACGTCGGGCCCACAATGAAGAATGGGTGCGTCTTCAAGGCGCACTCAAGGAGTTAGGGCCCGATAAGACTGTGGAGCAATGGAAAAATGTTTGTACTAATAAACTATTTATTCTTAACCATCTTATACCTACCTATTTGATATCTATCTCATATAATGGGAAGACACCTATGTCTTACAAGCTTCCTGAAGCTAGTAAGTTGTTCACATTGGCTGTGTCATGATTTCTACCATTTAAATTTTCAGACCTGGAGAGACCTTAAAAAAAAAGCCCGTATTGATGGTGCTCGGCACAATCAAGCCATTAATAAAACTGGCAACAAGCCAGATTATGTGCCACCAGTGCCGAGCACCAGCAGGAAGATAATCAGCATCATAGGCACCGAGAGTGCCTATGGAATTGGACAAAGCAGTGAAACGGGACTGGGCGAGGTAATTGCATACAATTTAATTAACTACTAGTTCTGCCCATGGTTTTGTTTCTAGGATATAAATTATTCCAACAAGTCAACTGTACAATTATTATTTCAAGAAAATTATTTTAGGACTACTAACATTTCTATTTAGTTGGAACTGATTTATGGGATAAAAGTAGCCTTTATTATGTATGATATTCCGGTCTAGACCAACATTATATGCATATTACTTAAAAGTAGCATTGCTAGGATTATTAGGATGAAAGTAGATAATCGTGAGTGGTTCATGTATATAAATTATTTAAACTCTTTCAGTTTCCTGCCGATGTAATCATAATAGAGGACACACCAAATACAGTAGCCCCATCACATCACAGCCCACCCCACCTCAGCACATGCCCACCACCACATGACAGCCCACCTGAGCTCAGCACGTACCGGCCACCATATCATAGCCCACCCAGCCTCAGCACATGCCCACCACCACATGACAGCCCACCTGAGCTCAGCACATACCGGCCACCACCACAAAGCCTACTTCCAGACTCCCCCAACTTTCCACAGCCCCCCTCCCAAACACCCAATACCAGACGCAGGCCACCGAAGACTATTAAAAATGACTTTCTGGCCTCGGATGAGATGACTAGAAGTGTTTTGCAAGTAAGTTATTGTGAAAAATGAGCGCTTGCTCAAGAGTAGGTATTTTATGTATTATTTATTTATGATGGCTGTTTGTGCTATCCAATAAGCTGTCAAAAATAATCTATTCTAAGAGGTTTATACACAGCAGTGGTGACTGTGCTGTAATGATGATATGAATATTCCTATCTATAGACACCAGTTTTGCTGCAAGTGTAATTTAAGTATACCTATTACCTAATTATTATATTATATTAAGTAATAACTTCTTGTTTCAGGAAATAAACAACAACCTAAAGAGGAAAAATGACTTGGAGGACATTCAAATGAGGAGAAATGTTACAGAAAGGTAGTTATAATTATATACAAAAAATACTGCTTGTATCATGCTGGCGTTCCTTGTCCTTGGTACCTGAAAAATAAAGCAAAGTTAATAATTACATATATTATTTGTTGTTACAGATTGCGCAAATACCATCAGGACACAAGAAAAAATTTAGGAAACTAATTATAACTAATAATAAAAAAATATAATACAATTACATAACTGCACTCTCAATGAAGAAATAGGTACATACCTAGTCACTGAAATATTCCCTCACTATTCTGTCTTTTGCTCCGCGCCAGAGACAAACTGCTTTGTTGATCATGGGCATCAACTCTCCTTTCAGCCTCCAAGTCGGGCAACAGCTCCATTGGTACCCTGAAAAAATTGTTCAGTACTTAGCTAATAATAATCCAAGTCTGATTAATAAGCAATTCTGATTTGTACATTAATTACACTGGGTATGCTTTAGCACAAGAAAGTTTTATTATGCTGGGTCTTTGGTGACTTAAGGTAGGTAATCAATCATAGTATAATTAAGTAGGTATCAGTGAGAATTTACCGGTAGTGTTTCATAATGTTGTATAGTGTACAACTTGCATATATTAATGCTGAAGCCTTCTCAGGCTCATAGTGGAGGCTGCGGTCTATGCTGAGTGACCGGAAAGTACCTTTTAGGTATCCATTGGTTCTTTCAATGACATTCCTTGTCTGGCAATGCCACTTTGTGAATTTGTCTTCTGGGGTTCCTGCCCGAGCATCCAAAATTGGTGTCATGAGCCATGGCTCAAGGGCATATCCAGAATCTCCTAGAAAAGGACAATATTTAGTTTTATATAAATTTACCTACACATAAAAAGTACTTCCATGAAAATATTATACTAATAGCTAGTGAAGAAAAAAATAAACACCTTTTAGGTACACCTACTTACCCAGAAGATGGTAATCACCAATCCTGGCAGTGTGCAGTCTGCGCAGCTCTGTTTTAATAACTGAGTTGTTAAATATAAACTGGTCGTGCACACGGCCTGGGTAATTAGCGTTCACATTGAGGATCCGGCACTCTGCATCTGCAATCTGTGGAAGCAGATACTCATTTAATTAAGGAGAATATTAAATTAAATATTTTTAGAACATTATTAGGTAAGTATTAAGTAGATACATACCAGCTGTACATTGACAGAAGTGAATCCGTGGCGGTTCTTATATTGGATCTGGCCTGGCTTAGGCGGCGGAAACAATTTGATGTGTGTGCAGTCAATGCAACCCAAGATGTTAGGTAACCTAAATTTTTCGCTAAATGTTCCCGCCACCTGTTGTCGGCCAGCTTCCGTGTTGGGGAAGGTAATCCATTTGGGCTTAAGTCTGAAATATTATGAGGTAGGTAGGTACTCATTTAAAAGTAGATAGGGTGATACTTAGGTAATTATAGGTAGGTAAGTATGTTTGACATGTACATAAGGGTAGGAACATAATACTTACTTACTGTTTACACCTCTAACAAATTGTTCGAGGAATTTGCTCACAGTAGTTTGGGCAATACTAATGTTTTGTTCTTGGCCCACGCCTCTCTGGTAATGGCCAGAAAACAACACTTTGAGGGAGCAAAGAACCTGGAAAAATAAAATTGTCAACACACGAATATAACCTTAGTAATTACGCGGTTTGCAGTACTTACTTGTGTCTCTACTTTAGTAATAGTAGGTCTACTTACTTTTACAATTGGTGGGTAGCCTTGTATTGTGCTAGGAGACAGCTCTTCTTGCAGCTCTTGGCACAAATATAGTACCATCTCCTTCGAAACGAAAAAATTGCGCCGAAACTCGGCCTCCGGCAAATCGAGAGCTGCTGTGAGCTCTCGAACTGCGTTTCTTTGTTTTCTCCTTTCGTTTTTCTCCTCAGACTGGCTGAGAAACCAATATCTACCCCCGTTCATAATTCTCGTAGAAGAATAATCTATTTATGATGCGAGAGAAACGCGTTTCTAGGTCTCGAGAGGTGTAGAGAATTTTAGAAGAAATGTTTCTATTCTCAAATGTCAAAAGTAGAGTAAATTGATCGGCATGTTCGCAGTGGTAGACTCATCTCTAGGGTAGACTAGAAAACATTTCTATCCGCTCATTCTTTCGAACGCCGTGTTCCCGATCGAAGAAAACTTTCTACTCTCTACATCTAAATGTCATTTTTATGTCATTTTAAATCTATTCTACCCTAGACAAGAAACGGCGTGCTAGGCCGGCTGGTCGAAGCGACGCGTGACCCGAGAGCTGGTGAGTATCTGGCACAGCGCATCAGCATTGCCATGCAGCCAGCGTCTTGGGGACGCGACGACTGGTATTGATATGGATCAGTTGAGCTAACTGTAGATTGTTTGCAACATCCGCTCATTCTTTCGAACGCCGTGTTCCCGATCGAAGAAAACTTTCTACTCTCTACATCTAAATGTCATTTTTATGTCATTTTAAATCTATTCTACCCTAGACAAGAAACGGCGTGCTAGGCCGGCTGGTCGAAGCGACGCGTGACCCGAGAGCTGGTGAGTATCTGGCACAGCGCATCAGCATTGCCATGCAGCCAGCGTCTTGGGGACGCGACGACTGGTATTGATATGGATCAGTTGAGCTAACTGTAGATTGTTTGCAATAGTCTGCAGTTAACTCAATTGTATGTACTACTTTCTATTATTTGATTGTAATTATCTTTGTTAATAAAGGGATTAGTATCAATTCAGGTGGCGCCAAAACTAAATGAAACGAATTTGACAGGGCTTAAAAGTCGGTATTACTTTTATTTCGATTGTTATGAAAGGGACAGCAACCTTATTAGTGCTATCAAATTAGTTTAGTTAAGTTTTGGCGACTTCTGAATTGACTGTCTGACATCAATTTTTATAATTATAGAGTCTTCAAACCAAAGTCGGCGGGCCGTCGACAAGTTGTCAAAAATCTGCAATATTCACTGCACTGAAATGTCGCACCGACCAGCCGGGCTGTGTCGCCGACTGATGATAATTTATTGTTAGGTTCGTATCGGCATAATTTAATCGCTTTTGTTTTCTTCGATAAGCGACAGGATAAGGACAGCGGCATAAAGCTCTGCATAACATATGAATCCAATAATAATTTGACGACCGATGAGGCGCGGTGGGTAAAGGTCCGCCTGCGACGCAGGAGGTTGCGGGTTCGATTCCCGCCTTGGGATAAATGTTTGTACGATCTGCAAAGCGACTGAGGGATATCCACCGGGGGCGGGCAGCAGCGCCCCCTGCAGAACAATTCTACCACCGAACTGCGATCTCGCATGCCCAGCGTGATTATGGGCATTACCCCATAGGATAAAAGTCAATAAGGCACTTATTAGATCCCTCTAAGATCTCTCTTAGGCCTGCGTCAAATAAAGGCTGCTGAGGTGAGGGTACTCACAATGTTGGTGAGTCGCTGCGCCTCCGCCACGCGCTCCTGCAACACCATCACCTCGCTCTCCTCCGTGCCGTAAAGGGGCAGCTGTTTGCCGATGAGCTGCTCGATGCGCTGGTATAGTTCCACATCATACTGGAAAATAAGACGCTATATTAACAAATTGCACCGTTTTTATACATAGATGTGCCTGCGGCTTCGCCGGCGTGTTTATTTTGGCGTGGAATCCTAATCATATTCTAAAATAAAAGTAGGCCTAAGTTATCCGCTATATTATAGTGGGTATAACATCAGCTACCTGCCAGGGAAAAGACCTTTCAAAATCGGTAATGCCGTTTCGGAGATTAGCCAGAAGAAACACCTTATTTTCAGAGATTGGTGTTTTCTTATTTTATACTTTCTTATGCATAAAATCATTTATTTTGACATTATAACAGGCATTATTTTACAGATAATCCGACTAGCGAACACATTCGTGGAACTCTGAAAAATACGACTTTGAATGTTTACCTGCGATACAAATGTTATAGCCTTCCCGGCTCGGCCCGCGCGCGCCGTGCGGCCCACGCGGTGGATGTAGTCCTTACTGTGCAGCGGGATGTCCAGGTTTATTACTACGTCCACGTGTGGGATGTCCAGGCCTCTGCAAAAGGGAATAACACATGTCAAAACGTAGTATTTTATACAAGACGGACTGTAGTATAAGCTCTGTTACAAGTGTAAACCGACCCTTAGTTCGACTTGGATAGCGTTGCTTGCGACCAGAATCCGCTTAACTATCAAGGCCAAAGTTAAAGTTTAGTGCCGGCATCAAACGTAACAGACGAGATATAAATGCTACTTTGTAACGTAATGGCTGGCGGCGGTGCCCAATCGGCGAGACAGACCGAGCACGAGTGTGTACAGGCTACGCTCGTCTCGCCTCGGGGTCGCTCGTAGGCTCTCGTCTTGCTTCGGCCACAGTGCGAGTGAGATAACGAGTGTGTACATGCCTTTCGTTGAGAGGACGAGCCCTAAGCTTGAGTTTGTACTGCCGCGGCATGCCGCCAAGTTATCATAGCTTTGAGCAAGAGGTATGAATTGCAAGTTTTAAAGATAACATCTGGTCCAATTTTCTTTTCTTTTTACCATAATTCCAGAGTTATTAGATTATGTTCTATCCACGTGAGCAAAGTCACGAATAAAAGCAAGTTTTGCTCACATAGACGGAACATCCGTACAAGTCAGCACCGTATTCGCAGTGGGCAAAAACTGGCTGCAATTGATGACTGCTATCAAAAATACCGACCTCGACGCAACATCCGTACAAATCAGCACCGAGCGGCTCTTATTCTTGAACTTGTTCAACGCCGCGAGTCGTTTGTTCTGCGACATCTGCCCGTGCAGCGGCACCGCCGCGATGCCCAGGTTGCGCAGCAGTAGTGCAGCGCGGAGTGCGTTGGCGCACGTCGACACGAACACTATGAACGAGTTGCCGGACATCTCGTTCAGTATGTGGATCAGGTATACATCCTGGAAAAGAAAGAAAGAAAGAAAATTAATTTATTAGTTCACTAGAAAGCTTGCAACTATCACAATACTTATACTTACATAAGAATATTACAATAACAATAATAAAATAATAGTACCTAACAGTAGCAAGCAATGCAGCGAACCAAAAGGTCCTATCTCAGCATAATGTTGCTCCACAAGAAGTAGAGTAACGCTGGTTAGTTAAAAGAGAATAATATATATGGATTAAATGTCAATCTAAAAGTGCTTGTTATTGTTTTTATTAACTAGCATACGCATTTTAAATTAATGTTTAATACACTAAAGTAGCATTACAATCTAACCGCAGAATTGGCTTATGGGTATATGGGCTGACTCGGCGAACTCCGTACCGCTCTCACCTTTTAAACCTTCCCTGAATAAGCTATCCTATCTTTAAAGTTGGATCAAACTGCACACGGTGTGCAAATTTAATTTAAAATCGGTAGTAGTTTAGGAGTTCATCGCGGACAAACAACGTGACACGTCATCATCATCATCAGCCTATATTAATCCACTGCTGGACATAGGCCTCCCCTAATAATGCACTATAAATCACGTGACACGTGATCAGTGTGATCAGATCACTAAGAACGTATTGCATTGCATTTTTTATTGTCTCTACGTAAGGGGTAAAGGGCATTGTCTCGTAATAAGGGATTGTTCATGTGTTCTTTAGAGGTTGCGAAAATAATAATGTTACTTATAGGCTGGTTATTCAGAGCTGGCTTGAGACACCAAAGAATAGTTGGTATAGACTGTGTTGGAATAACACATCACATTTCATTTTATTTATGTAATATCTAATCATCATCATCATCCGCAGCCGGATTTTGCCCACTGCTGGGTATAGGCCTTGAGAAGTTAGAGCTATAATCCTGTGCTAACCGCCTCCATTAACGCCCCCGACCGTACTATGTTGTTGGGTTATCTGTCAATCTATCTTAATTGAAGAGATTGATGTAAACCAACTAACCTTATATTTAACTGGTATAAACACATAGTACTGCATCAGCTTGTCCACCGTCTGATACTTAGTCGACACCTCCACTTTAACAGGGTCTTGTAAGCTAGCCCGCTGCAACTTCTGCACTTTCTTGGTCATGGTCGCTGAGAACAGGTAGGTGCGTCGTTCGCGAGGAATCACGCGGAGAATCTTGTCCACTTCTACTTCGAAGTCCATGTTGAGGATGCGATCGGCTTCGTCCATTACCTGATGAGGAAACCATTCAGGTGGTTTGAGTAAGTTTAATTAACAAGAAAATATTACAATTTTTAAAAACCCGCCGACGTTTATTGGCTGAACAGATATTCATGAAACATGGCTAAGAACACTCGGGATAAAATTATCTGACACAAAAAACTAAGCGAAAATCGGTTCATCCGTTTGGGAGCTACCATACCACAGACAGACACAGATAGACACGTTAAACTTATAACACCCTCTCTTTTGCGTCGGGGGTTAAAATGGTTTATGATCCTACTTCCTATCCTACAAATAATATAAATGCGAAAGTTTTAGAAATGTGAAAATTTTGGTAGGTACCTAGGATCTCTTAAACACCTCTCTCTTTTTGCGTCGCTGGTTAAAAATGGTACCTTTAGGGCGATTGTGCACTACAAGGAATTTTACTGTCCGGCAGTCCGATTTTTTACGGTCCGATATGGCACGCCATATAATGTATATACTAGTTTGTGCACTATACGTAATTTTACCGTCCGATATTTTACTTTTCCCCATTCCGGAACGTAATGTAATTTCGCGTGCGTGGCGTGTAGTTTAACTGACGGAGAACTGAAAAGAGACTGAAAAGACGGAGCTAAACTGAGGCGTATCATCCGAGTAAAGACGGACAAGTGCACAAGCCAATTATCCGTTTTTTTCATGCCACTTCGGACCATAAAAAATCGGACTGCCGGACAGTAAAATTCCTTGTAGTGCACAATCGCCCATACGATTTGCGGCAAACTTAACTTAGGTACTAGTATAGTATTATAATATCTTAGGTATGTCTAGACTAGAGCATTTGGTAAATGTGATAAGTATTGACTTTCAGTAAAAAAGTAAGGACCAGCATCGGGAAACATCACCATCATCATCAGCCTATATTTGTCCACAGCTGGACATAGGCCTCCTAATGAGCGCCATAGCGCCCTGTCTTCAGCTTGCCGCATCCAGCATCTGCCTGCAGTCTTTCGCAGATCGTCGTCCCACCTGGCCGGAGGGCGTCCTACACTACATTTGCCGAGTCGTGGTCTCCACTCAAGAACACGTTTACCGCAGCGGTTGTCGGTTCTTCGCGAGATATAGCCGGCTCACTGCCACTTAAGCTTGCTAATTCTTTGAGCTATGTCGATAACTTTGGTTCTCTGTCTACTCGTTACGAATACTATCCTTCAGAGAGACTCCTAGCATAGCTCTTTCAATAGCTCGCCGGTGGACCAGCCCTAAAGTGAGTGTCCACTCTCAGCTCCGTAGGTCATGACGCGTAGGACGCACTGATTGAAAATTTGAAAACTTCAAGCATTGCGGTATGGATGACAAGACTCGACAGCCTAGCTGGATCCTCTGCTTGGCTTCCTTCTCGAAATTGTTTTTACTCAACTGCAGAATCTGCCCAAGATAAGTGAACTCGGAAACAGTTTCGAGAAGGTGGCCATGTACGACTGCCAGTCTTGGATCAATGTGGCCATTGATCATGACTTTGGTTTATCCAAATTCATGCCAAGCCGATACTTCGGGAGGCTGAAGCTAGGCCGTCCAGCACCTGGTTCAGCTCCTCTAGCGATGAGAAGACTCAAAAAGAAAAAGAAAGAGAGAAGTATCGGGAAACATACCACCTCAATAATGCAGTACTCACAAGGTATTTTAAAGCCTTTAGATTAAATCCCTTAGTATTTTCTAAATGGTCGACCAGTCGTCCCGGTGTGGCTATGATGATGTGAGGCTTCTTGGACAGCATCAGGGATTGTGCCACCATGTCCATGCCACCCACTATTACTGCACATTTCACTCCTATACTTGCTCCTGTGAAAAAATCTGCCCATGAGTCTCCTATAAAAATATTGTTAGTAGTATGGTATTCCCATAAAGTTTGGAGAAGTAACAAACAAGGTAAAATATATAAAACTCTTATTTATTTTATTACCATTCTAATGAAAAGCCAATTTTCATCAAACAACTAGTAAAAACACTCCCAATCAAGGATCAGCTACCCGTAGATTGTTTGCAACAGTCTGCAGTTAGCTCAATTGTTTCAATTGTATTCTATATCTATTAGTTGATTGTAATTTTTTTGTGAATGAAGATGTTTAAATTCTGACTTTAATTGTATTTTAGATTTTTATTCTCTGATATTTGACTTAGTCCTAGTGCAAGGAGAATCCAAGCTTACAATAAGATTAGTAAGTTCTTGTGTGGAGTTTAAAGAAAGCCCCGACTTACCAAGAGCTTCAAACTGTTCTGATATCTGGAATGCCAGTTCTCTCGTGGGAGTCAGTACAAGAGCGAAGTATCTCTGTGGGTTCTCCAATAAAGCCTGCAGTATTGGTATAGCAAACGCTCCTGTTTTACCAGACCCTGTTTCCGCTAAGCCAATTATGTCTTTTCCTTGTAATGCTACTGGTAATGCCTCCTTTTGGATCTTGGATGGTTTCTTCCATTTTAGTTCTTCGCATGCCTCACATAACACGTCTACTACTCCCTGAAAATCGAGTAATCGTTTGTTATTTGCTACCATAACAGTGTCATAACCTCAAAAGGTATTTATAAAAAGTTTTGATTCGGATATGGGTTGAGATGTGATGGAAATATCACAAATGCATAGAGATTGGCCCACTCGTGATAATGAGTCTTGGATAGCACGGTGTTATCACAAAAATCAGTGTAAAATGAGAGTAAAGCTCGGTGTGACTTACCAAGTCTTTGAATGTTGTTTTATCATCGTCTGCGTCAATGTTGTTTTCTTCTACTGCATGTTCGGATTGCTGCTCATCTGAGCTTTGGTTTGCTTCATCACTACTGGGATTATCTTCAGCCATTTCAGTAAATTTCTGAAACAACACGCAACATGTGAATTTGTGTACAAAATAAATTACATTATGTTATGACATTTTTCAATCAAATCAAGCTGCCAAAGTGAAGTTTGTTTGTGTTGTCACTGTCATAGCACTCGCAATATGTCAACGTCATGTCATTAAAACGTTAGTTGTCAATGTCAAAAAATGTTTGTGTTGTTTTTATTCCCTACGATTTTATTTAGGTTATCTTGTGGTTTCTTTCAGCGTATTTTGTGATTTTTCTCTAGGAAATAAGAAAACTGCCCCATAAAACATGGCTAAGCATCATCCTGATCTTATTTTCTGTCGCAAACAACCAGGCGTCGGTAAGATTATCCTCCTCTTCACACTATTTTGTCCATTATTGTTTTGATGCCAGCTTTAATGGTGTGTATTTATCTGTTTTTCCAGCTATCGGTCGTTTATGTGAGAAATGTGACGGCAAATGTGTGATTTGCGACTCTTACGTGCGTCCGTGCACACTCGTACGTATTTGCGACGAGTGTAACTACGGTTCTTACCAGGGAAGATGCGTTATCTGCGGCGGGCCCGGCGTTTCTGATGCTTACTATTGTAAGGAATGCACGATACAGGAGAAAGATGTGAGTAGACTCGTACCATGGTACTACAAAGTCTTAGAGTGTTGTCTCCGGGTACATCTGTGCTCTTATCGTACGGCTAGCTATTCATCCAATTATGGGTAGGTCATTTGTTTATGTTGCTGATGTAGTTTATGCATTAAACTTTTAAAGCTAAATATGGTGTGATGATATCAATCATCTGTTAGTCTATTTAAAAGCCACTGTAGTTACCAGTTACTTAATCAATTTTCGGCTGTTTCAGAGAGATGGCTGTCCAAAGATTGTGAACTTGGGTAGCTCCAAGACTGATCTCTTCTACGAGAGAAAGAAGTATGGTTTTAGAAGACACTAGCAGTAGGTTTGCATATTGTCTGTGGAGGTCTATTTCACTTCTTAAAGGTAAGCAATCTTACCTTTTAGATAGAATTGGTTTATTTCTAAGTATTGTATTCTATATCTGATTCTGTAAAGTCAAAAAATATCAGTACTTACACACCTATACCTATAGAATGTTTTAATATTCAGTGAACAAACGAAGTCGCAAATAATTCTAATTTTTGCAGAATTTTTTATTTGATAACATTTTCATAGAAATTGACTTCAAACGTAACAAGGGGGTCAGCTAACATAGAATGCCACTGTACATTGCCATATGTGCGGGTATAGTATTATATCTGTGACAGTGGTTGCTTTGTGTCGCCATCAGGTGGGGCGAGCAGAGAAGTAGTGCATCAAAGTGGTAGGTTGCCAAGTTTGGGATGGCTTAAAATGCTAGGCATTTCATGTTATGAAATTAAAAAATCTGCGAAAAAAAATTGACTGCGGCTTGGTTTTTTTACTGAACATTAATCTGTGGTAGCAGGTGAATGACTTTCTTCATTATTGTGCAATAATTTGAAAACAGCCTGTATATCTCTCTCTCTCAGTATAGAATACTTAAATGTTCTTCTAAATAGACAGTGAAAGAACTCCACCACAATATGCAAACATTAAGTAATAGTCAATGTATACTTAAGTGGTATCAGGCTAGCATTTTATAACTTGTATTGTAAGTTAGTAATTAAGTAAGTTTAATTTTAGGTTACCACCTACTTAAAATCCCAGCCCCAACCAAAATATATGTATTTCATCATCAATATTATTTAAACACTGATAAGTTGTAAGTCTTGTGTAGAAATGATGTTTACACTAAAAAAACTTTAATGAATGTAAAAGAACATTAAATTTAAGAATAGAAATGTTATTAAAAACTACAAGCAATTTTGAAATAAAAATAAAATGTCACTCTAATATCATTTATTATTTTACAATCCTTAGCTACAACAACTATTACACTTATTTCTAAGCAAACTAAATCAGAATCTATTTACAACTATACAAAATCAAATTCAGAATATGTGAGTTAACTTGCTCACACACACAATGAATTGTCCAGCATTATTTATTTATTTAATTTGTATATACTCGAGCCTTTCTCAACATGCAATGTTTGTAAACGACTCGCAACACAAAAATCTAAATTCTCTTTTTGGTTTTGACTTGAAATTAAATTATTGACAGCTTTATGCATTGTAGGAAAGAATTAAAATCAACAAGTAAGTAGTATAAATTATGACAAAAACATTGGTTTTCAAAATCACTTTCTTGTTGTTGGAAAAGGATACCTAATTTGACCTAATTTTTAGATTATGTATGGGGGCGTTTATAAACATTGTATATTGAGTTTGGCTGGAGTATATTTAGTTTTAGACAAGAAATAACATTAGGCTACTTTTACCCGGAATAGTGCGAAACAGCAAGCATGTATTTGAAATGCACTTTACGATGTAGCTGGGTTTGTCCATATATTGTGTTCATTGGAGCCAGAATACGTCGATCTCGCAGGTATAATTGGCGATCTTACGCATACCCTGTGAAATTGAAAACGTAAGATTAGTAAAAAAGTTATGAAAAAACACAGCTTGGAAAAGTGCTTAGGCGTAATTTGTAAGAAAAAAGAACCAAACCAAAGTTATCGAAATAGCTCAAAGAATTAGCACGCTGAAGTAGCAGTGGGCCGGCCATGTCTTGCGAAGAACCGACAACCGATGGGGTAAACGTGTTTTTGAGTGGAGACCGCGACTAACAAACGTAGTGTAGGACGCCATCCAGACAGGTGGGATGACGACCTGCGAAAGACTGCAGGCAGATGCTGGATGCGGCAAGCTGAAGACAGGGCGCTATGGCGCTCATTAGGCTCCCCTAATGAAGCTTATGTCCATCAGTGGACTAATATAGGTTGATGATGATGATGATAAAAAAGCCAGCTATGACCGGGCATAGGGTAGTGCATCATAAAGCGCACTGCTAGCGTGCCAGCCGTAACCAGGGTTTAGGAATAATCACCAAGCTTGAGACGGATTGGTGATCGCAGTTGTGTCGCAGTTTTAAAAAGACGCAGAAGCAAGCTGCTGCCTGCCTTTGCTAGGTTCCCTTAGTCGGCTCTCTAAAAATCCACGGACTGATTTTGTTCCTTGTGGCACAGATATTATAATAATATTATAGGTACTTGTGGCTAATGTGGACTGTATATTAGGGGGGGGGTGCGAATTGAATCACTCGAGACAAGGTAACTTGCAGACACTTGTAGGGGGCGCGGGTATAGAGCTCGGGCAACTGTTTCCTACCATGAGGCTTTATTGAAGATCTAAAGACTGACTGACTAACTTACAATTTTTTTAAAAAACCTACCATTCATATACCTACAATTCAAGGCCCCGCCCCGCTATGCGCTGTGTCGAGCAAAAACTTAAGTATTACTTAGAATCCTAATACAAATTACATATACAGGCTAACTTATTTATATTCTTAGGGTCTTTAATCCTTTGGTATTTCTGTCGTGAACAGATTTGGAGGATCGATTCTTATGCCGCGACCCCACACAGCTAGCGTGAGCCTGCGAGGAAGGCGAGGGTTCTGTACCATGATGGATGTTCATTACATAAGTATTAGAAGGTATATCATGCCATTAGTGAATAAAGGACGGATTTAAAGCGAGGGCCATAGATGAATCACGAGCAAGTGAAAGATTCTAGCGGGAGTGATTCATGACAATTGATTCAAATGTTGAATCCTGAGCGACGCGAGTGATTCATGGCCCTCGATATAAATCCGTTTTATTCAAGAGTTGCATACTAGACTTTATATCATGATTACGAGAAAAAGAAAGATTTAATGTCGACTATTCTTTGCACAAGGAGTTTGTATCGAGTATTTTTTGCGCAAGGAGGTTGTATAGCATTGAGATGGAGGTCGAATATATTGGTGTGTTCTAAATTCAAACACCAAAATAGTGATTAAAAGCTTTGCTTTTTATTCACTGTGTTCAGTGAATAAAATAAGCCTTTTAGATAGAGGGGGAATGATATAAATATTTTTTTCTTATACTATTAAAAAAGATAAACGCGTGCAACTTTGTTTAAATCATGCTCAGAAAATTTATTTAAATGACGTGGTATTCGGGAACTGGGAATCATGTCTCAATCCTTCCATGCGACTGACCTCTGAATCAGCTCACTCCAAACATAGGCCTACAACATTAAAACGTTTTTGTTTACTTATAACCAACTAGTTTATGCCCACAGCTTCGCAGACGTTGTTTCTATGGATACGTATAAAGGTGATTTCTATCCCATGGGAACTGATTTACGAGACAAAAAGTTTGATTCCAGGATCCAATCACCTGTAAATTTCAGCCCGATCTGTTCAGTAAATTTGGCGTGAAGAGGTAACAAACATCCATACATCCAAACTTTCGCATTTGTAATATTAAGTAGAAATACATTAATAATAATAAATAAATAATCGCTTCTAAGAGATAAGGCCGCCCATTGTACTTGTGTCTTATGTACCTAATCAATCTCTCTTGTATTTGTATTTTTGTTGGTGTACAATTAAATATTTTGTATTGTACCATTAGTATTTCTGGCCTATCTTTCTAGGCCGGGAAAAAATACATTTTAGATTCTAGCTCCAACGCAAAAAAGTTAATTTCAGCTTGTACTTCTCTGCCCACCAATCCATTTTACCAGTCGATTTTAGCAGAAGTGCGCGAACTACCTATAATTACGGTTTGTGTTTTGCTGGGTTGGGTTAACCTGGAGACCGTAGGCCACTGTAGGCCTGATATTATAGCGGGTAACCTAGGTTACTTATAATTTACAAAAATAAAAAGTTATAAATATGAAAACTAGTTCTTTACAGTTAATTTCAAGACAAAGATCAATAAAGTCTAACTATAATCTAATTAATTATAACTATAGTCTAATTTAATTAATTAATTAATTACTATTATTTTTACTATTATTTTTAATTAATTTGTATTGTTTTATGTTATTAGTAGAATTTTCAATTTATTATCTTAAGAAGAACCAATAGTGACAATTTCAAATTAGTATTAATTAGTATCACCTAGATGACTGTGACCATAATGGTTGGGAATAAATAAGTACCTACCCTATCGCATTAGGTGTGCCTGTAATGATAGGTGTACAATATTTTTAATAAATAAAATAAATAAAAAAATTACTATTTATAATAAATAACACTATCTACTCACGAGTTGACATCCTCCAGCTTCTTCAGAAGCCGTTCGTTCTCTCGACTGAGCAGCTCCTGGTCTCGGAGCAGCTGGTCCCTCGTGCCAAACAACTCTGCGTTCTCGGTGCGGAGCGCGGAGTTCTCCTCCATGTGGAGTTGGACCAGGTCCACCAGCTCTGATTGCGGCAGTTGGTAGAGCTTGTTTGGCTCGATTTGGGTTGGGGTTCTGAGGCGGTGACCTGAAGGAAGAAAAAAACGGTTAATTTTAAGGTAAGTACCTGTTTTCTTCCGGCTCGTTTGAAGCACCTTTTGGGGCGCTAGCTTCAGAGAGTATGCATGTTTTCTGTAGCAGTTACGCACTATCTTAAGATAAAGAATAATCTTGCTAAATATTGCTATTTATATATAGTTTTATTTATGCTATATAGATATATAATTTACAGCATTAATTAATAGCACACATTGTCCGTTTGTACTCGTTCTGCTCGCTCTCGATCAGGTTTGTACCTACTTACTTTTTAAAGTGCTCGTTTGATTAATTAAACCTATTGTGTTTAAAATTGTAAATTATCTTTGTTAATTGTATGTGTGTCTGTAGTACCAAATAAGTTTTTTATCTATGTATAGATATTTATTTATTGTTTCAAAGTTGTTACAATTTAATTTTAATAGCTTAAATCCTAACAAAGGTTTATCTAGTCTAGACACTAGAGTTATCTTAATAATACTTAAATATACCTAACTAGCTGACTCGGCGAATTTCGTACCGCTCTAAACCTCACTAAGCCCGAGACCTTTCCAACGAATGCAAAACCGTGGAAATCGGTTCGTGCGTTCTGGAGTTATAGCGTCAGGAAGGAAAACCCGACTTATTTTTATATAGTAGATTTATATCAGCTAGCATCGGAAATAGAGTTTTATATGGACTACTTTAGCAATATCTAATATCATAAATGCGTAGGTTAGATGGCTGTTTATTACTTCTTTAGATCCTCGGAATACACATCTCCCGAGACTGGCCATGCATTGGGGGTGCATTCAGTGCTTGCAACATACACCAGGCTCTGAGTGCACATCTGCACTTGTTAACAATGTATTTTCTGTGTGTATTAACTCTGTATTAAAAGTTTTTAACTGTGTTTTATATGGACCACAACGGGTATGAAATAAACAATTTTATTTTATTTATTTGTCGCGGTTTAATACAAAGGGTTTAAAGGGTCCTGTACATCCTCCCTACTTATCTTGCATTGTGTCTATTATCTATGGGGATTACCAACTTCTATGATTTGACGTTAGACCAATTTAAAGAGATGACAGAAGGAACTGCAAGAATCAACTAAGTGGAATTCTGGTTCAATCATCGTAGCTAAAAGTAGGTACTAGAAAGTCATAGAAACCATGTAGAAACAGTCTCGCGAAGTCGCGATTCGTGTAGTCAGAGGCGCTAGCCTTGTGTCTGTGTTTCAGAGCCCTATTTTCAACTGACATTACCCAATTATGCCCACAAGTGAGACAGATAAAGTACCTTTACTCCGTTATATTTAAATGCGTTCCATGTACTAGTTCAATAAATAAATAAATAAATGTGTTCAGATGGGGTAGGGCAGGACTTACCAAAAGAATCCATATTGTAATCAGTCTGCACGTGCAAAGCCGTTCTGAGATGCTGGTTCTCTCCTTGCAACGCTTCTACTTCTCGCTTCAGGCTCAAGATGAGAGCGTCTCTGGCATCCTAGACAAAATAATAGATGTCATAACGTCCTCACCTTAACCTCAACATCCTATATTGGTCCACTGCTGGACGCAAGTCTCCTCCTGATAAGCACCTTATTGGCTTTTATCTTATGAGCGGTAATGCCTATAATCTCCACGCTGGGCATGCGGGTTGGGGATTGCAGTTCGGTGGTAGAATTGTTCTGCAGGGGGCGCTACTGCCCGCCCCCGGTGGATATCCCTTACTCGCCTCTTACGACACCAACTCACATAACGTGTTACAGTTTAAATAGGGATAGCCTGACTCTTTACTCAAGGTGTTTATCATCACATCATCATCAACCTATATTAGTCCACAACTGGACATAGGCCTCCCCTAATGAGTGCCAAAGCACCCTGTCTTCAGCTTGCCGCATCCAGCTTCTGCCTGCAGTCTTTCGCAGGTCGTTATCCCACCTGCCAGGACAACATGGTGTATGTTTGCCGAGTCACGATCTCCACTAAAGAACACGTTTACTCCAGGCGGTGGTTGGTTCCTTCAAGGTTTCTTAATTATAATTTACCCTGTTTTAGTTTCCCTAATACCATATTGTTGAAATGAACGAATGAACCTCAAAATGTGATAGACTGAGGATTTTATTGCTAAGCGTTCCTATGGAGGGTGTGTATTACGCTAAGATTCAAACTTTTGAAGTTTGAATCTTAGCATAGTACACTATTTCCTATCTTCAGCTACCGGGTAGAACGGGGTGAACACAGACTAGAGTGAATATAAATTGACGAAATACTGGAGCAAAACATCCGTTTGCAGAGGTTAGATTAACCGACACAGAAGGAACAGCCATGGACTGAGGTTCGTTACTTCCACTGCTACTAGTCATAATAGTATAGGTAGGTATTATAGATAGTGTAGTTGGTTAGTATTTACCATTTTGACAATAGGCTTAGATTTAATCTTCTTGGCCCTCGAAGCGTACCGGAGAGTGTTGACAGTTTCGCTGAGATTCGATCTTGTAGGCGCTATACACGCTATCTGGAGACACGGAATACAATTGGTGTAAGATTGATTTTGTAAATTTTTTATTATTCATTGCTAGTTTCTCTCCGCGCTGTTTCTATGAAAACAATTAAGGTTATTTCTATCCCATGGGAACTGATTTATTGGATAAAAAGTAAGGCTATGTTATATTTGCCTGCGACGCAGGAGGTTGCGGGTTCGATTCCCGTCATGGGACAAATGTGTACGATCTGCACATATTTGTTCCGGGTATTATGGGTATTGTCTATGTATAGTAAAAATATCTATATATGTACTGTACCTATTGTATAAAGTATATCAGTCATCTAGTTCCCATAACACAAGCTCTGCTTAGCTTGGGGCTTATGTTGCTATGTGGATTGTCCAGCATTATTATGATTTCAGCAACTAGGTACCTGTACCTATGCAGAGTTTCACCCCTGGTGGTGAAATTTTACACCATCTTAACACCGGTGGTCAATTAGAACTAAAATCGTGCCATTTTATCACTAGTGGTGAATTGGGAATAAGTTTTTCCCAGTTGACCACCAGTGGTAAAATGGGGTGGTTTTCGTCTCAATTGACAACCGGTGGCAAGTTCATGGCGGTCAGATGGTCCGGAGGGAGAGTTTCAGCCCGATCCGTTCAGTGGTTTTGGCCTGAAGAAGTAACAAACATCAAAACTTTCGCATATATACAACGTACGTGTAGACGACATACCATGAGTGTAACACCATTCCCCGCCAGACTGTCTGCTAGCAGCTTGGTAAGCTTGCTGTCCCGGTACGGTATGTGGCCCCTCTTCTTACCGTCGCTAAGTTGAGCTATGCAGTACCCTGGGGAAGAAATTCATCTGAGTAAGTGCCTCTTTCAATAGGTACCTCCTTGGTAAGTGCAGATATTGATATTGATATTTTTACAACTTCTACCGTCAAACTCAAACAACTGTTATGTGACAAATTCTTTTCAGATATTTCTACCTAAACTTAGCTTTAGACTAAGTAAAGTACAATTTCTTTATTTTTTAAGTGTGTGCTTGTCTATAATTTTTAGTTTCTTTTTGTGTATCAAATAAGTTAATTAAAGATCTCTTATAAGTCGTCCATTACCACTGAAATAATGTATAACTTTAATAAATTTAGCTACCAGTGGAAACTTAATAAATAGCCCTCAGTTAAGTACATGTAATTTACATGTATTTGTACTCATATTTCATATTTTGTAATTTTCTAGCTGTAAGTTTTCCTAAAATTCGAAAATAAAATAAATAATAATCTAAATCTAGTATTGATATGGATCAGTTGAGCTACCTGTAGATTGTTTGCAGCAGTCTGCAGTTAGCTCAATTGTTT
This sequence comes from Eupithecia subfuscata, assembly GCA_963564075.1. Lineage (NCBI taxonomy): Eukaryota > Metazoa > Arthropoda > Insecta > Lepidoptera > Geometridae > Eupithecia > Eupithecia subfuscata. The sequence continues at coordinate 1,972,894 of OY751108.1, forward strand.
CAATTGTAAATACTAGGTCTAATTTATATTAAGTATTTGATTGTAATTTTCTTTGTGAATACAAATAAATTCTGTTATTCTAATCCAGTTAAATACAAAACTGAGAAATACTATGGCCCGTATTATGAAAGCTTGTTCAGTCATCGATCGACGCTTGAGTAACGATTTTCTATGGCAGAAGCGTTAAGCATCTGTAGATGACTAAGCAAGCTTTCGTAATACGGACCTTAATCTGTTGTGTTGTGTACTTAATGTTGTCCTAGTGTATAATTGTACAAACAAGGGTATTTACCTACTATTTTTAGGTTCTACAAGATTTTATAATTTTTTCACAAAGAAAAATACAATTAACTAATAGAAATAAATAAGAACTAGTATTTACTATTGATAAAATTTAGCTAACTGCAGACTGATGCAAACAATCTACAGGTAGCTAAACTGATCCATGTCAATACCAGTCGGATGATTCTACAAGTAATTAGACAGCAGATTTTAGAAGTTTGTGCACATTGTAATCAATTTGCTATGAACAGTAAAAACTCGATTTTTTTTATATACTTCAAGATCACTTCAAGATAACAAAACCGGTAGATAACCCTATGCCTCTTACGACACTCGTGGGAAGAGTTGATGTGGTACTCACCCAGCACCATCAGACTCCTGTTGATGTTGTTGGCTTCCTCCAGAGTCTTGCCCGTGCTGTGGGTCCGCTTCGTCATCTCGGACCCCGCTAGGTCCACGAAGTTTATCTTTCCGTGGGTCGAACAGGCTACGCCACCTGGAGAATGTATTCTTTATTAGGTACTGAAGAAATTATCAACAAAAGTCGAATAAGATTCAAGCCGAAACTGAAAACTTTAGTTAGCATCCTCCCAATCCTACTTGAGCCCGCGGCTTCGGGCAGATTTCAGAACAAAAAATACCTAGCATATTGTAGTATCAGAAATCTAAAAGAAATCAATAACGTGAATTTCATTTGGCCCACAAAATAAGCTCATAGACCAGTCAAATTTAATATTATAATGAAAAATATAATTTAATTTCAAAAGTAAAGGTATTACTTTTGAAATTAAATTATTTTCATTATAATATTAAATTTACCTAGTGTTAATTAATTTTGTTTTCACTTAAGTAAATTTTTTGTCCGCTAGCGAAAAACTAATGGATTAATTTAGTACTTATTTAGGACAATAATTTGTTTTGTAAAATTACAACAGGAACTGTGATGAAGGTTTGACGAGAAAGAGTAGGTAGGTTCTTAATAAATTAACAAACATCCAGAGCTGTTACTATTATTATGACTGGTAGATAAAGATTGGGATTAAAGATGACAGCGGCACAGAAAGCTATCTCGCTGTCATTTTCAAATCCAATCATTATCTACAATCATCAGAGTTACCCGTGGGTAGATCTCTTCTAACTCGTACACAGAGCAGCGTGTGCGAACGAGAGGAGTGAGCGTTCATTGCGTGGGCGCCTACTGCTCGGTTCCTCATACCTGTAAGAAGCAACACTGTTATGAATTTTTTTCAGTAGCCTTAATCAAAAATTAAGGAGAAACAATGGATTGGCTGGACCGAGAAGGTTACTAATGAGATACTTATTGACAAGAGTTAAAAAGCTTTTGATCAACACCATTCAAAACAGAAGAGGGAGAATAATGATTCTCCCTCTTCTGTTGCAATTTACTCCACTTTTCTGTCACCAATGCAATGTATATTACTTCTTTACACGACATGACAGCGACTTTCTCATTGATCTGACTCATATATGTAGCTAATTCTTGGTCTTCCTCTTCCTCTTTTACTTTTCCTTCCATGATGTTACCTGTGCAGTTGTCGTGTCGTATAAGATGTCCAATGGGACATATATGAGTCAGATCAATGAGAAAGTCGCTGTCATGTCGTGTAAAGGAGTAAAATACATTGCATTGGTGACAGAAAAGTGGAGGAAATTGCATCAATACACCGAGAAGAGCTAGAAAAGGCTCCTTAAATTATATTAAATGGTTTTTATAATTTATGGTTTGTGGTGATGAATTCAACGTTACATTACGCAGGTTCGTTAAAGCCACATAACTATTGGCTAACAAACAATATTACAACTAACACTTTCACCACAAAGGCTGGGCCTTTGTGGTGCGAGTGCGACCCGAACGGACGCGCCGCAGAAGTGCTAAAGAATGAAAACAGACTAGAACTATTATTTACAATTGAAAGAACTGAGCTAACTGCAGACTGTTGCAGACAAACACAACAATAGAAAGCTAAATATTGACATTTTTATTTGCGACGATTCATAAGGACTCTGTCTCAGTGCGATGATACGTGATGTGATGATAAGAGTACGTGGAGGAGCGGCAGGAATCTAGAGGTAATGGGGACTCGAACCTACATCACAGCTGACCGCGCCCTACCGTGCCACTAATTGTCTTACTTTCTTCCAAGACAGCGAACAGATCGTCTAGCGTCTCTCTGTCGCCACCATCGTACTTGGAGAGGTTGTTTGTATGGGGGTCTAGGGAGTGTATCTATCACCATCAGCCTATATATTCCACTGTTGGACATAGGCCTCCCCTAATGAGCGCAATAGCACCCTGACTTCAGCTTGCCGCATCCAGCTTCTGCCTGTAGTCTTGAGATCGTCATCCCACCTGGCCACGGGGCATCCTAAAGTACCCCGAGTTTCTCCACCCGTTTACCGAGTTTCTCCACTACACTTTATGAACACATTACCATATAATATCTTGATAGTGTGTTTAATATATGGTGGATGCGGCAAGCTGAAGACATGGCGCTATGGCGCTCATTAGGGGAGGCCTATGTCCAGCAGTGGACTAATATAGGCTGATGATGATGATGATGATGATGATCTTGAGAGTAGGTTCAGTCATTCATTTCTCTTACCTTCTTCCAAGACAGCGAAGAGATCGTCCAGCGTCTCACAGTCAACAGTAAAGAGGTTTTCCACGTAGAAGCTGCGACTCTCTTTAGACCATCGCACTTGGAGAGGTTTCTTATTTGTACCGGGGTTTAGGAGGTCTATTACCTGGGGAGTAAGAAAATCTGTGTAAATAACTGAGGAAATTAGCAATCTAATGGGGACATAAGGGGAACATTATTCGCGGAACAAGTTTCCTTAGTAAGGGGTCCAAATTCGCAAACAATTTAGGAAATAAATAGGTAATTGATTATTTGAGCCGTTTGGGTAGGAAAATCGTCAAACGCACTAAATGTAACTTTAGTCTTGAACAGGATTGGATAAACTTCATTATTTCCCCTGTAGGTGGAGTAAACGGCGCAAATACCTTATTAATGACGCGTATTCCCAATACATTGGTGTTGTAGGGGACAATATTGGTCGTGATCCTGCTCAGTTCTGGCGTTACGTAAGAGACAGACGTACTAACAGAAATAATTATAGTACCTTCTGTGCTAATGGTAAAGAAGTTTCCGGACAGGAGGCCGTCGCTGCGTTTGCTGAATATTTTAGCTCCGTGTTCCTCGCCGATATTCCAAAGCTAGATGCTGCTGAGGCGGAGAAAAAGGCGCTTCAGTACACCAGTGACGTTAGAATAATTTCCATGGACTCCGTGACCGAAACAGACGTGCATCGAGCAATACGTCGCCTAAAAGCATCTTCTGCTGCAGGACCTGATGGTATCCCTCCTTTTGTGGTTAAGGATTGCTTGCGCGCTTTAGCGGAACCGCTGCTCTATCTTTATAATATCTCATTGACAAGTTGCCGCTATCCAGCACGCTGGAAAGTATCAAGAGTAACACCTGTCCCGAAGACCAGCGATTCCACTGAAGTGAGCAATTTCAGGCCAATAGCTGTCCTGTCTGTGTTTGCTAAGGTGTTCGAGTCGATTTTGAATTCACACATGACTCGTCAAATAAATTATTCACTAGATGACTCACAGCATGGCTTTCGTAAAGCTAGATCCACGTCTACAAATCACACGGTATACGTTGATTTCATTTCCAATGAAATGGATCATGGTAGGCAAGTGGATTCTGTGTATCTTGACTTTCGGCGTGCATTTGATACTGTTCATAATGACATCTTACTGGTCAAACTCTCTGCAATAGGATCTTCTCCCCGTTTGTTAAGGTTTTTCGCAGACTATCTGAATGAACGAAAACAATATGTTCAACTTAATAACTTCCGATCCCAAGAGTTCTACACTAGGTCAGGAGTTATTCAAGGTAGTACGCTCGGTCCCACCCTTTTCTTAGCCATGATAAATGATCTTCCTGCAGTTCTACATAGTTCGAGGTGTTTGATGTTCGCCGATGACCTGAAATTGTACACATCAGTCGTCGATCTGTCTGATTGTGTAGAGCTTCAGCGTGACATCGACTCATTGGATAGTTGGAGCCAGCAAAATAAACTGGCATTTAATGTATCGAAGTGCAAGGTAATAACGTTCACCAGACTCCAAGAACCCAGAATCTACAACTACTCTCTGGGTGCCAGTTTACTGGAAAGAGTGGATTCCATTCGTGATCTGGGATTGATTGAGGATGCGCAACTCAACTTCCGTCAACATATTGTCGCTATGTGTAAAAATGCTAATAGAACTCTAGGTTTCATCATGAGGACAGCTTCTCATTTCAATAACATATGCATAGCAATAATGTTGTACAACGCCTTCGTCAGGAGCAAACTTGAGTTCAGTGCAATCACCTGGGATCCACGCGAGGTGAAATATACCGTAATGATCGAAAGATTACAACGAAAGTTTGCAAGGTATCTGTACAAAAGAACGTATGGATACTACCCGTATCTCTTTCCCTCTCTATTTGTAACCGGTATGGTGGGTTTAGACACCTTAGAGTTGAGACGCAAGCTGCAATTAGCCATGCATTACTGTTTACTTCTTCGTAACAGAGTGGATAACCCGGTGATACTGAGTACAGTTACTTTAAACGTTCCAAACAAGTACTGCAGAACCGGACGCAGGTTTCACCGGCTATTTTCGCAGCCACCAACACGCACGAGACACGCCAATAACGCACCCACACCTAGAGCTCTTGTACTACTCAATGGTTTTTTACAGGAGTTCCAACATGTCGACATATTCAACGATAGTCTAAGTCATATTTATTTATGCCTTAGATCTTATCTTACTTTTAAATGAAATATGTTATTTTCTATTAATTTTTGCCTATCTTAATGTTTCCATTATTCTACTTGTTAATTAATTGGTTTTATTGTTATGTATAATTTAAAGATAATTTCGGTGTAGGTACTGTATTCTTAATTAATTATAGTTCTAATATATGTATTTAGCGTAGTTAGTGCTTTGGTTCAAACTGTAAGCTAACTGCTGTTTTTAAATAAATAAATAAATAAATAGAGTCCGTAAGAAGTCCCAGAGATTTTCGACTCCTACGTCACTTGACCTCGTAGTGTAGTTGGTTAGCACATTCTCGTACTGAGGGAAGGATGCCGGTTCAGGTCCCGTCGAAGTCAAATGTTTTTAGGATATTATTTGATTTCTTAGAAAGTCTAACTTAGCTACCATAAGCAGCTCACGTGCAATTCACCCTCAAAACATCAACACTCTGGTTCAAGATTCACCTTTTCATTATAAATCTCCAAGAAGGAAGCCTTCAGTATAAAATGGCAGTCAGGCCTGTCCTGTATCAGCCGGAACAGGTACACGAAGGAACGCACCACCAGCCCATGGTCAGCGGCAAATGGACTGGCACCGCTTTCCACCTGCAAAACAAATTTCCTCATCAGCTCACTTACGTCCGTCCACTGCTGAAAATACCTCCCCCAAACAAAGGCGGTATTGCTATAATCACCACTCTTTGCAGATAAATTGGTGAACGCAGTGGAGGTCTCAAAAACACACAAAAGGAAGCAGCTGCCCTTCCTCTGGTAGGTTTGTAGGCGACCTCTAGGCGACTTCGGCCGAACTACAAGGCTAACGTCAATAGAGGCGCCCAAGAAAGTAACAGCAAAAAACTGAAGATAGTGAAACCTACCTAAGCGCTTCAATGAGTGTCCGCTAGATGTCGTTAAGACAAACATTCCAACATATCGGAAAAAGCAAAAAGAGAAAGCAATTCTAAGTTGCACAAACGCTTGATTCAGTTACAACTGACCATATACGGCTATCCGACATCAACTGTTGGTCGAAAGACCACCGGGCTCAGTGGACCAGATGGGTCGGGCCCGGTTCAGAGGAGATCTCCCTCTGTCTCTATTTGGGGGAAATTCCAACTATACCCCCAAAGGTTCATCCTTAGTTGACTCTCACGACATCTAAAAATTCTAAAACCCCTGCGAAGATATTACTTTGGACCTAGTGGATTGTTTACGCAAAGATGCTACCATTTGTAGATAAGGCTATCTACGAGTCGTAGTGGTCGCTATGCCTCGTAGACACTGGTTTGTCGACTGTCAACACAGATGCTACGACTCGTAGACGCTATGCTTTGTAGACTGTCTACGTAGGTAATTGCTGAGCTACGACTCGAAGATCGTCTACGAAAAGATGCTATGACTCGTAGAGGGCTTACGTAGTTGCTAAGATTTGTAGACCGTCCTAGACGTCTACGCCGTATGCGTCTACATAAATGCTATATAATGCGTCTACGAGTCGTAGCATCTGCGTAGACTCTACGCAGATGCTACGACTCGTAGACGCCTAGGCTTTGTAGACGGTCTACGGTACTACGAAGTATTTTACGCTTAATAATGTTCTGTACGGGCATTTGGAAAGAGATCAGTTTATGTTTTGAGTGTTATCTCCTCCCGAGTGGTGTACAAATTAAACAACCGAGGTTACCTATTTTGCGGAACTTGCTACCCGTATAATATTGATCCAATCAGCGACAAAGTGTGCGCTATGTAATGCACGGCATTATGTGACTATCAGTCACGAGACCTGAAATTACCGTTACAGTGACATTGCCTGATTAATTAAGTTACCACAAACAAACGAAAGAACAAATGAGTGGACTTTTTTGATGGTTCATCAATTTAAGGTTTGGCGGTCACAGCTTAGGCTGGTTTCCACGAAAGCTTTGATGAGGAGAGATTTATTAACCTTTTGAACGCCGCAGTTACAGTTGTTCTATCTCAAGAAGTCCGTTTAGCCCTGGTTGTAGTAGTGAGTTAGCGCTTAGTTGTCATGCTGACGGTACTCGCTACCAATATCTGATGTGAATACAATGAGCACTAGTGACCCGGACCGCGTCCCGGGCGAGACTGATTGCTTCTGAGCTTACGCACACTAAAACAAAGTGTACATGCATTCACTATACATACATAGCCCAACGGACTTCGTGAGATACAACAACTATACCTATACATGACCTATGCGCTGAGGATATTTGTGGGTCCTCAGTGCATAGGTATTTTTGTTCACTTTGTGCGTAGAGGACCCGGGAATGCGTTTGTGCAGCCAACATCTTGGGGACGCTTCCGACTGGTATTGATATGGATCAGTTGAGCTACCTGTAGACTGTTTGCAACAGTCTGCAGTTAGCTCAATTGTTTCAATTGTAAATACTAGTATAATTTTCTTTGTGAATAGGGCCTATACCTTTATTAAAAAAAATATTTGATTATAATTTTCTTTGTGAATAAAGGCCTTATTGCTGAGTATATTAGTTTAGCCTGAACTAGGAAATCCTGTGTTTATTTGACTACAAAAATTTGGTAGATTTTCTTGATTTCATTCATCAATGTCCCTTTAGGGTTGTCGCTAGGTGACTGACACAGCCCCGCCGCCGAGCAGACAACGACGCAAGTGTACCATCGATCGGTTGACCACGAGGTCAGACGATGCTATTATTTCGCTTTCCGAACTATTACTGTTATTATATTATCTGTTTCGGAATGTAGTCTGATTTAACGCTTTGTCTGTTAAATAGGCTAGTGTCCTTAAAAAATTCTAATTAGTCTGTCAGTTAGATTATCAGAAGATATTGGACATGTATTTTTTCTTTTGTCGATTAAACAAAAAATTATGAATAGCAAGTTAAAGTTCCGCGTGACGTCCCACCTTGCGAATTTTTGAGCAAACGAATGAACCGATTTTCGTTTAGTTTTTTTGTGTCAGAGATAATTGTATCCCAAGTGTTCTTAGCCATGTTTCATGAAAATCTGTTCAGCCGTTTGAAGATCATCAGCTCTTTTCTAGTTGATGAGGGGATCTGACTTAATTTACTTATGTCCGATCGATTCGAAATTGGGTACCGTGTTACTTCAATGATATTGAAAGTATTATGGTAAAGTTTCATGAAAATCTGTCGGGTGTTTTTAAAAAAAAAAAATTTGTTCTATTTTGTAATTTTTTTTTTGATTGACAAAATAAATAGTATGTGTCCAATATAGAGAATATTGAACACATATTATTTCTTATATAAATATATATCATAGATAATCTGACGAGCTAAATAAAATAGTTTTTTTTTACCAAAGACACGTAGTTCTGATTTATTTCTATTATTTGATTGTAATTTTCATAGTGCATAAACTATTTAATTATTACTACATCTAAAGAAAAACAGCAACAAAAAAAATGATTTGAAAATCTGCATTATTCTAGTCATCATCATCAGCCTATATCATTATTCTAGTAAGACAAGGTAATTAAGCAAGTAAAAATTCACTAGTCGGCACTCACCAGCCCCGGAGGTCCAGTCAAGGTGTGCGTCTTCCCACTGCCTGTCTGTCCGTAGCAGAACGCGGTACAGGAGAATCCTTCCACCGCCATCTCCAGCAGCCTTTTGATCCCAGAGTACTCTAGGACGTCTTCCTAAACATAAAGTTAACAATTTAACGACACGGTTTAATTTAATTTCCATATTTCTTTTTAATTCAGTCATTTGTTGAGAAAATTCATAATTTCAACAAAACAGGTACAAATAGACAAAACCGAATAATTGTAAAAGCCATATGATATGACTATTAATTTTGACCAGTCTGTCCGAAGTTTTGTTAAAATTTTGAATTTCATCTCAAGGAATGCGTAAATTGAAGTACAAATAGACAAAACCGAATAATTGTCGCTTAAACAACATAACAAAGAATACTTTATCATCGGTTTCGAATATCGATTTAGATGACAAGGCATGGTCGCAGGCCTCCCTGCCTGTCAAATTGGGAGGCTTAGGAAGGAGGAAAATTTCATGTGTAGCCCTACCAGCGTTCTTGTCTTCTGTCTACAGCACTAGTTTAAAAATTTTGTTCTTTAGTTGAGAAATTTTTAAAGCCATCTCTTTGGTCCCACCCGCAATGTCATTAAAAATTTAATTTTTAGACGAAGCTCGAACGGCTTGGCATATTGCTTACCCCGATGCTGCTTTCCCAAAATCACTTTTGTGTGTGAAGTAAGTCGACAGATTTTCTGGAACCCTATCACCAAGTTGCCTGTGAGGCTGCGACCGATATTACAATGGTTTCTAGTTTTCGTAAGGTCCCTTTGAGCAGAAGGAACTGTGGCGGCTATGAGTCAAAAGTTCAGAAGTACATTGAGAATCATCTGTGTGATGCTGAAACGTAGCTGTCAAGCAGCAAAAGATCCGCTACTTCATGGAGTTGTGTTGGTTAGGGCCTGGTTAGGCAGGGGAATGATGCACAATTGGTACGCTTGCCGGACGTCAGTGCAGATCGCAGTTCCCCCACTTAGAATCTGGTAAAATTGTCTGCGTAGCAACGGGATCACCGGGAAACTCTCTTGCGCTGGGAATATGAACCTTACCGCCTTCAAATAGTTACCTGTGTGGCTGCAGGTTCGAAGACCACGTTGTAAGAGAAGACCTTGGGTTTCTGGCTGGCGGTGGTATTCTGGCAGATCACCTGGCCTTTCCCGGGGAACTCCAGCATGACGCGTTCTCCGCGAGACTGTTCTCTCTCGCAAAGAGGGCGAACTCTAAAAGGATGTTATAGACTCATATTTATTTATATTGACAAAAATTACAATCAAATAATAGAGATCATAACGCCTAAGTTCGGCCCTTAACATAAGACAAAATATTAACCGGAAAATAAATTTGTTGTATTCACACCTTGCCGAAGCTCAGCCTTTCATGTGTGGTTGTTTTGTGTCGTCATTAGATTGTTATGAGGGCGGCCACCAATTTACATTGTTGTTAAAGAAAATCGATTTTCTTATCAAATGCGTGAACAAGCTCCCATGGCCTTTTTTCGTCGATGCTTTAATTGTTGTTCTGTATGTTGTAACGATTACTTTCCTAATTGGTTATACATTTTTAAAATGTTCTAAGTGACCAATAATTTTAGGTAAATTATTACCTTCTGTGAAAAATCTTTGTTTTTAGCGGAGTATTTAAGTTTTAGGTGATACGCTTCTGTCTGCGGGTTCGCAAGCGTTTTTTGGTATAATACGTAGCCTTATTTATTATATTAGGCACACAACTTCATCTGTGCGATATTTCATTCAGCCCGATCTGTTCAGTAGTTTTGGCTTGGTCTTCGCACAATCAATTTTAATAAAAGTGAGATAAAGAAGATTGACTTACCTATTCCTCGCATTGTAAATAACAAAAGGTAGGATAAATACCCGAATAATAATCCATAATTATAGCCTATTGAAATGTATATTATTGATTTTGGGTCTAATAATTTGAATCGTCTTTAGGCTCGCTAGGTTTTCGAGCTGGAGCAAAACTCGTCCGAGGTTTTTTTATCTTCTATCCAGATAATCTAATACTTTGTAGTAAGCCTTTTTACAAAGAATATGTTTGACAATTTTTTTTATTTATTTATTGATAGTTTTTGCAACTCACTTGGTATACATTTCCCTGTAGAAGAGTAAACATTTCCCTTTAAAAGGTACATTAATCTTGTGTAGCCTATTTGTGGGCATAGCGAGTTTTCTTATACGAGTATCTAGTATTTAAATTATGTATGTCGCTATTTTCAGGGAACTGAGTTATATTTCTATGAGTGTTCAAAAAGTTTTCATAAATATATTAACATGGTACTGTCATTATGTTCATTTCTTTGTTTTTATCACGCAGGGATTATCTGGGACCCATATTATAGATTGCACGGACAGCTCTCTTCTGCAGCACAAATACGGTGTCAATATGTGCAGCGTTCTCCCACAGCAGTATGCCATAAGACACAACACTATGGAAGTTCACAAGTCTAAAAGGGTCAACGTCTGTAAGAGGACGGATTGTCTTGACTGTATACGCTGCAGAACTACCTATGCTTGAGCAACGATTGATGACTGAGCATGGTTTCAAATTACGGACCTTAGTTATGTTAACTGAGCGTCTGGTCAAAGCGACACGTGACCCAAGAGCTGGTGAGTATCTGGCGCAGCGCATCAGCACCGCCATACAGCGGGGCAATGCAGCCAGCGTCTTGGGGACGCTTCCGACTGGTATTGATATGGATCTAGAGTCTGCAGTTAGCTGAACAATTGAGCTATGTTCTAAGTACTTGTTCTTATATGTTTCTATTAAAGATACTAACTGTTAACTTCATAAAATTCCTAAGTGAGCGAACCCAAGAGCTGGTGAGTACCTGGCGCAGCGCACCAGGCAATGCAGCCAGCGTCTTGGGGACAATTCCGATTGGTACCTATGCTATGTACCTGTTAGTTGTAACTTTCTTAGTAAATAACATAACTTGAGAGTCCAAATGAGTGTATTCCACAGACCTGACAACCACATTGATGTTATCCTCGTCAGAGTTGAGCGTGGAGCTGGATCCTCGCGTGCTGCGGTCCAGGCTGGCCGCTCGGCTGCTTCCGCTGTGAACAATGTGGACATTATTTTAATTAATAATATTTTGATAATAATGCTGGACAATTCACTCATCATCCCCAAGCTAAGCGGAGCTTGTCTTATAGGTACTAGATTTATTTATTTATTAAAATGGAACGCTAACAGTGTATAATTTTTTTTTACCATTGCTTTTTTTTTCTTTGGTATTGTACTTAGTAGTTTGTACATTATGTTAATAGGTAGATAAACACACTCGAACTTAAATATCAACGTAAGTAGATACATAAATATATGTACAAGTTTTGTTTTTCTCATTTAAGTGAACTGTATTTATGTTCTTTGAGAAAATAAAGATTCTTTAAACCGATAAATATTGCATTTATTACTTATTTAAGCAGGTTCTAATATATATATATACGCTAATAACGTCCTACACTACGTTTGCCTAGTCGTGGTCCCCAGTCAAGAACACGTTTACCCCAGCGGTTGGCAATTCTTCACGCAATATGGCCGGCCCACTGCCACATCCAACCAATGTCTTGTATCAATGCGCGTCATATAATTATAATAATGTGCACCTAAGAAAAATTCCGACACAATTTTTATTTTTATTTTTAAGAATAAATAAAATAATGAAATAAACCGATACTAATATTCACACTGTAATATACAGGGTAACTGGACCGGACACGTTTTCAAAGCAAACAGTTAGGTACCTAGTAACTCAAAAGATAAAATAACAACACCTATAAAAACATGTTCAGGCTTGGAAAGAACTAAGTTAAAAAATAAAAACTTAAATTAAAGTAAATACCTACTTATTAAACACGAAAAAAGACCGCTAATGGTTAAACTCTGTTTTTAGAAACAAATCGTTTAGTTACATCAGATATAAAACTAATCGCTTGGATAATCTACACAACACCTAATTCTAACGAATCCGATATAGGTACAAAGTTTCTAGGTCTATGTCATCACCGTTTATCAGATGACCTTGAGGCAAACTGACCCCTATTGAAGTATTCACAAAGGGAAGTTCCACTAATATTGTTTGCGCATCGATTTGCAGTTTTCTAGCATATCGCCTGACGTTAAGCGCTTCAATCGATTTAAATTGTTTGAAAAGAGTCCTTTCAAAGTGTAGTAAATTATTCAAAGGTTCAATTTGAGTGATTTTTCACAAGGACCTAATTTTAAAATTTTATGAAAACCTCCGAAAGCTTCTAAATCGACTTGTTTTTTTCCATTTTCAAATCACAACAAACGAATAAATCGAATTTCTCGAAAATACCGTTAATATTCAAATAGTTTATAGCCTTTCAGCAAGATTGACGGCTCTCGTGCCGTCATGGCGGCCAAATGTCAAGGGCCTCGTTCAGAAGGTACCTACTTACCTAATATTCAACAGACGGTCACCCTACCTAATTAGTTTGTCGATTGGATGATTATTTAAATGATTCGTAGAAAAATACGGTTTTAGTTTGGTAATTAATTATTTACCTACGTAGTTAGATAGCTTAGCTACTATTTGGTCATTCAATTTTATCGATAAACTCCAAACATGGTTTAATTATTCTGATTGAAACTAATATTTTGTAGGTACTTATAATAAATAGTCTCTTCAAGACCCGCCCATCACAACTTATTAGAGTTATTAACCGACTTTGAAAAAAGGAGGAGGTCTATGTTCTCTGCTGTGTGTAGGTATGATTTTTTGTCCGTTGATTTCTTCGTCATTTACGGACCGATTTCGATGATTCTTTTGCAGTTGTAAAGAGGATGATCCCGGTGGTACCATAAAATTTTATTCCCGAGGGATTATTATTTATCCCGCCAAACTTATAAACAGTTTGTAACTAAGGGATTCAAAATCGGTTTTTTTAAGGGTACAAAACTCAAAAGTTCAAAACAATTACATTATAACCCTGTATACATATACCACTACTGGACATAGGCCTCCCCTAATAAATAGCGCCCTGTCTTCAGCTTGCCGCATCCAGCATCTGCCGTCACTTGATCAAAATAAAATATTTCGATAAGTATAATAAGTATAAGTCGGCAATGTATCAACACACACGGACACTCACGGTAGGGCTGGTCCACCAGTTCAAAGTCGCTCAGCGAGCTATGGAAAGAACTATGCTCGGAGTCTCTCTGAAGAATAGAATTCGTAACGAATACATCCGACAGAGAACCAAAGTTATCGACATAGCTCAAAGAAGCAAGCTGAAGTGGCAGTGGGCCGGCCATATCTCGTGAAGAACCGACAACCGCTGGGGTAAACGTGTTCTTGAGTGGAGACCGCGACCAGGCAACGTAGGGTAGGACGCCCTCCGGCCAGGTGGGATGACGACCTGCGAAAGACTGCAGGCAGATGCTGGATGCGGCAAGCTGAAGACAGGGCGCTATGGCGCTCATTAGGGGAGACCTATGTCCAGCAGTGGACTAATATAAGCTGATGATGATGTATCACCAACACCGACATTTCAGTTGCAAAAAAAGGCTCAAACACCGGTTTAATTAGGCAACCGAACTACTGAGTCATCGAGCGAATGGTCCACTTTGTAACCGGACTACTGAGACTACACAACTAGACCGTGTTTGATTTGATAATTTTGTCGACACCCGACTCAAAATTACCGACCTAAGTCGACATGGTATGGTGACGTAAAACTAGTGATTATAACTGGGTGGTTTACGTTTACCCTTCGTCCACCCCCACCTACAATTAGATACCTAGGTACGATAACTACAGTCAGTGGCATAATCAGAAAAAAAAAATTTTTTGATTGACTAAGAAAAACATATCGACTGTTTCCGATACAAGAGCGTAACTCCAAATCACCTACTTGTGGCAATAAGCACAAAACAAAATGATAAATATCTGTTTTTACATAACTTTTTTGTTTTTATACTTCTAAAGTTGGTTTTAGGAAGAAAGTTCTTATATTTGGGCTGTCCTTTGTTTTATTTAATTACAGTTATATACGAGCGTTTGTTTAAAAGTTAGCATGGACTTACACCCCTATCCCTTAAAAAAATGTATAACGACCTAATTTACGACCCATTAATTAATGGCCCTTTGTATCGGAAACAGTCGATATACCGATCGACGAATTACCTAACGTTGGGTCAATACCTAAGAAGGGTCAAAAAGGGTCAATAAGGTGAATACCGGAGGAATTTAATGAAACAAGATTTTGTATTTTAAAACATATGAATTCTAGTAAGTTAAAAACTTCGCGCGGACAAGGGTGTTTTTGATTTCAAACAGATAATTCTGCTTGTATATTCCTTCAGCTCTCTCAGTGAGTTCGGCGTCTGCGCTCATTAATCCAATACCTACCACACAGCACAAAACGTACTACCTACGTTCAAATATAGGCTTAAATCGTTGCATATTCGGTATATACATTTAACAGTGACAAAATGGCGTCCCACAAGGTTCAAACGAGTGCTCCGCGAGCTGTCTGTCATCTGATGCCGTCAAATTGACGGTGAAATGTTCAAATCGAAGATGAATTAAATAATTTAATATAATATGTAAACTAAATATGAAATAATATAATATGTTATATGAATTAATATAATATGTAAACTTCATCTAAACGTTACGAGTATAATTTGAATGCACATTTTTGTGTTTTGCTGCAGGCGGTTCATTCGTAGATTGTTTTAGCGTAATATTCATAGCAAATGGCTTACAATGTGCGTAAAACTTCTTAACTGCTATCCAAATTACTTTTAGAACCTAGAAAACAGTAAAAACTCGATTTATTTCTCGAGCGTCACTATCCACACCTCAACTCCTCTTGACTAGTTTTTAACCCCCGACGCAAAAAGAGAGGGGTGTTATAAGTTTGACGTGTCTGTCTTAGTCGTGTACCGCTTTTTGTTTCAGTTCGAAATGGTTGCAGCCCATTCTTATAGCGTGGTTTAAAACTACCACATAAATAGAAAACCGTTTGGCAAAACCCTCATGCACCAAATAAATTATTAAAAAAAAAATAGAAAACTGATAGCGCAACCCTGCAATTTAGAGCAAGGTTTTTACCAATAAGTCCATTAAACACTGAATAGATCAGTTTGGATTAACCTTTGCCTATTTCGCCGTAATTGCTTCGGTGACGATGAAAGGTGGATAGGTAAATATAGGGAAAAACGAAATTGTATTGAAAGTGGTTGATGGAAGTTTTGGAATAGATCCGCGGTACCTAGATTTTTTCCGCCGTGGTTTCAGCGTAAGAATCAAGGGCAGCAGCTTCCTTCTATGTATTTTTAACACCTTCACTGCGATCACCAATACGCCTACCAAGCGTGGGGATTATGACAAAATTCCCTTGTTCTTGAAGGGCATTTGTTTGTTTGTTTATTAAAATTTGTTTAGTAACTAACATGATTTTTAAAAAACAATTACACTAGTTACTTAAAATTAAAAAAACATCATTTACATAATAAGTTATACATTGAAAATAAAATAGTTTTCGAACAATGAGGCAAATTAATTGATTAATTAAAATAATAATTATCAGAGGGCATGTTCAGTTCAGCAGTATGAGAGCTGATCGGTACTTACCTAGAAATTGGGTAGGTAATCATAGCCTCGGTGATCATCTCCATCTTTCCACCGACTTGGTTGATAGTTTTTAATTTTAATTTTTCACCTTCTATTATCATTAGAAACGCAAAAGTAACTTTATTTGTCTATTTCTTTTATAAGACTAAACGGATTAACGGATCTTTAGGAAATTTGACAAAGAGGTATATGGGTAACTGTGTATACGGTAGACTCTAACCAATGGAAGTCTGCAGATAGCTCATCAGTAATTAAGTAATTGTTATTTCCGTTGAACTTAAATTAAAGAAAATGAACCATCTGGTCTGTAGGGGTAGTATTCTTTAAAAGATAATCACACCGCTTACTGTGACTTAAAAATCGTATAATTCATTTAAACTTCTGACAAAGACGTCAATTAAAATGTAATTGTTGAATTACACTTGGCATTGGCATACATGGTCGTTATTTTTTTCCGATGGACCAAGTTTTTACCTACGCTCGATTTGTAATTTAGCAAGCCTAAGTGATTTCTAGATCCTAGAACCAACTTTTCAAATGAATAGCGTGTGTATACCGGCCACATTGCGTGCGGCCCGTGTCCAATTTGCCGTGATTCAACAGCGCGACCCGACAGTTGCGTGAACTAGCTAAGTGCTCGTAGGCTGAAGTGATTGTCGTTTCTCCGTAGCTTTGGCTTAGCTTTTAACGGAATTTCGACACGTCATGTGTTTAAAGAAAACAGTTGACCTTCGAAGCGAGGCGTGACCCGAGAGCTGGTTAGTACCTGGCATAGGACATCAGACATTGTTTGCTACAGTCTGCAGTTAGCTCAACTGTTTCAATTGTAAATAATAGTTCTAATTTTTTTCTGTTATTATTCTATTGTAATTTTCTTTATTAATAAAGAATTATGTTAACCTTTGAAAAGGTTTAGATACTGCAGATTTTGTTGGGGTTTGCTTTAACCAACAGGCTTGGCATGCGGGTTGGCGACAGCAGTTCTGGGTGGTTCCGTTCTGCAGGGGGCGCTGCTGCCCGGCCCCCGGTGTTGATCTCTTAGTGGTCTTTTTGAAACCCTCGGAGAGAGTTGGGTGTAACTCTGACCTGCCAATTCCAAGATCTGCTCCGTACGCTGTCGTCATCCCTGCCCCAGGTCTTGGCTAACGCGACAGACCTGTGCTGGTAGCGTCTTTACGAGGCTAGACGGCTGCTCCAAGCTCTTCGTACGTGTACTACTTTAGACGTGCGAGTTTACTGAGGGGTTTTGAACTGCTAAATATCTATCTGAGTTTCCTGTATGAACATCTATTTCAGCTGTAAGACTTTCAAAAATGGACATGGCTTAGGCCACCCCCAAAGATCACCGTTTGGAGAGATTTGCTATAATCACCACAGGGCGGGTTGGCGACTATAGTTCGGTAGTGGATCTGTTCTGCAGGAGACAGCTGCCCGCACCCTGGTGTACACTCCTCCAGGTGCCGTTGGATTTGGGTTGTAACTCTTATCTGGACGTAGCTTAGGCCACCCCAAAGGTCACCGTTTGGAAGGGTTATCCATAAACACCGCGTCTGCAGTTCGGTGGTGGATCCGTACTGCAGGGGGCACAGCTTCTGCACTCCGGTGTAAACACCAGGTTCCGTAAGAGTTAAGGTGTAACATGGCTAAGGGATCAAGATCAACACCGGGGGGTGGGCAGCAGCACCCCGCTGCCTGCCCCCCGGTGTTGATCTCTTTAGACACCCGCGGAAAGAGTTGGGGTGAAACTCTTACCTGCCATTCCTTGATCTACTCCGCAAGCTGTCGTCATCCCTGCCCCAGGTCTTGGCCAGCGCGGGCAGGCCCGTGCTGCTGGCGCCTTTCACGAGGCTGGAAGGTTGCTCCGTGCTTCGGGCGTTGCGGGCTTTTGGTTCTTTGCCTGAGGACAACGGTAGGAAGACCAGATTTTAAAAAATATTTTGTGTGTTGCCTACAAGGGGCAGTTAATTTAGATTGTGTCTTCTTAGAAATTAAACAGTCGCATTTTTAAACAGAGATCAGGTAGGACGTTAAGGCTAGCACCAAACACATCATATTCTGTATAAGACGCCACTGTCTATACTGACTCTACCACTTCCTGTCCATCCAAAGGTTGCCTGGAAGAGATCGCTCTAAGCGATAAGGCCGCTCATTGTGCAACGTTATCTGTATTTGTCTTTGTTGTCTGTTTTTGTGAGCAATAAAGAGTATTTGTATTGTATTGTATCATAAACGAAACAGCTTAATCAAGCTGTTTTGTTGGCGCCTTGTTTTATTATAAGTTTTTATGTACTTGTTTGCCCACGATTCTCGACGAAGAAGTAAGGAGTGCAGTCTAGAATAAAATTCAGCTTAACATAGCTCCTACATCAAAAAACGGTTCCCTTTTAATTCGGAACTTCTGGAAAGGGTGGTAATAATGTGATCTTACCTTTAGGAGTCCCAGCCAACGTCTCAGCTGACTTAGAAATCGTCCTAGAAGAGGCAATCGGAGGAGCCCTCATAGGAGTCCTTTGACGATGTACGTCGGTCCTCACTGGTTGGAATAACTGCAGGTTTTTCAACGCCATTCTTCATTTGAATGCGCATCTTCGTTCGATTTTCGAAGGGTTTTTCTCATAACGTCTCTTGAGCCAGTATTTTTTCCTGTCTTTTTCTTTTAAATTGGTTTTATTCTTTTTTTTTAGCTTTTCATGTAGGTTTTATTCATCCAGTTAGTACCACATAACTAAAACAACTGCGATCAAACTCACTAGATCCTTTTTACGACTTTTTAAGTGTTTTTATAACGTATGCGGGCTTGATTTATTATTTTGAAGCTTTCACACTCAGTTGAAAATACACAAAATGTCACTTATACGACCACTTTTCATAGATAATTGCTGTTTAAAATATGATGTGAAGTAGCACTTATCTTGGTATTTTACTAGTAGAATAGGTAGTTATCTAAAAGGCATAGCTAGTAACTTGATTCTACAATCAGAACAGTAAGCCAAGAACAACGATTTTGTCTATGGAAAATTGTAATTTGAAAATTTTATTCACGAAAGAAAAGCGGGAAATAAGTTCCCGCCACGGGACGCAACTGTCACCAACACGCGCGTGGCCAACACTGAACATTGTATCAGGGTTGTTAAAACTAATTTGAATAGGGTTTCCACCCCCACACATTCAACATTATTGGCACCGTAAAACAGATTTGTAGTGACGAGTTTTTTAATTACCTATATCAATTACTTTTTCTGGAAATTAAAGGTTTTTTTAAATAAGTAGGTAAAGATGGAGTGAAAGTATTTTTTTGGCGCGAAATACCTAAGTTATACACAGCTGAAAATCAGTCTTATTTATATAAAAATTTAAATCAATTAAACGATCATAATTTCTTATTGATTTTGTTATGGCTGCATGATCCTACGTGGACATAGCCTAAGTATTTAAGTACATTTCAATAAATACCTAGCTAGACATACAACTAAACTAGACCAATAAATCAATACGCCTTCATTTTAATAATTTAGCTACATTACTTAGAAATTCTTAGTAAATACTTATAACTTTGACTCTACAAAACTAAACTTTAGTCCGACTAAATGATTTATCTATTTACACACCTACGTAGTACGTACCTACTCAAATTCAACTCAATTTTATTTACTTACCTACAGATAGGTGTGTACGTACTCAGGGTAATGGGGTGACCGGTTACTGACCCGTAGTTATCTGTCAGTCACCGAGTGTACTGTACACCTCTATTATTAAAAAAATAAATATTATTGTAACGACTCTACCATGACAGGAGGTGGTAAATTATTTTCCATAGTGTTATTTTTCCAACATGCTCATAAATCCCTACGTAATAAATTATTACCTATGGATTTAAAAATCCATAGGTAAGTAATAAAATATCATATCTCATAAATCCATAGATAAATAATTGACTTGAATTTGAGTAGGTACGTACTACGTAGGCTTGTAAATAGATAAATAATTTGTGTTTTATTACTAATAAAACACACTCAATAGAAAAATCGGTTTTGGTTTTGGATGGTTTTTAACCGACGTCAAAAAACGGATGGTTCTATGTTCGGCTGTATGTTTTACTTTTTTATGAATCTTCGTCGATTTCTCCGCCAATTATAAAGGGACCGATTTTATGATTTCGTTATTGTATCGAGAATTGTCCCGAGGTGGTCCGACAAAAAGTTTATTCCCAAGGGATTAATATCTGTCTGACAAATATTAAAAAACAGTGTAAACTTAAAAGATTCAAAGTCGATTTCAGTTTTAAAAATGATGGGACGACAGACCGACACGACCGGGGAGAGGTCAGGAGCAGGACCAACGGCTTAACATGCTTTCCGAGGCACGGGGGTGTAACACCGCCAACTTCCTGACTCCGGCCTGCTACTGTGAATTTCTCTTGCTAGAAAAACTCCAATAACAACTATTAGCTCGACCCGGGATTCGAACCCAGGACCTCATAATCACCGGTAGAACAAGCTGACCGCTAGACCAACAAGGCAGTCGAATTAAATTAGACACGCAACATAGAGGTCGTATGGAAACAACTTGTCTATGATTTTACAGGTGTAAGTAATCTACTGGCATACGTAGAGTAGATTTGATTAAATAAAAAAAAGGAATCATAAATTGCCTTCTTTCATACGAATGAAAGCAAATTATGTTTCAATCAATAGATACCTACCTACATACCGATATTTGGTTTTGGTTTTCATTGAAACGGTGATTGATTATCTTCAGATAACTCGAATAAGTATTTTGATAGGTTATTTGCTGCTTTGAAAAGCTAGCCTTGGAACGTTTCCCTTGAATATGACGCTATTCAAAGAGAACAGTAGAGATAATGTACGTACCTATCTTAGTCAATAATGATTTATTTTATGTTAATTTAAACTTATAATTTTTTAATAAAGTGAACCTATATTTAGCACATAGAAAATTAGATTAACAGAATAAAACAATAACAACTAGTATAACGTATAACTATTTCTTAAAAATCTAAGCCGTCACCAGAAGGCAGAGTGCCCAGAATGCTAGCAGCATTGCCACGTTGAATGGCAATGCTAATACGTTGACCGAAATAGAAGCCAGCATTCCGATACACAACAATCTGGAATCATTTTAGTAATTTTACACATTATTATTATTATTATTTCTTAATTCTTTTAGTTTATTTAAGGTAATCAACCAAGCTGATTTTTTTGTAAATCAAATCCTTCAAAAATGTGTATAACAAGATTAGAATCATGACAACCCTTAGGTACTTAATTTCATTATTTTACATGTTAAATTATTAATGTATGACGTCATCTTCTCGAACTATTTTTGTAACATAATAGGGGGAGCGCAGCTGCCTATATTACAGACTTCTCAGTCTAGTTTAGGCAACTGAGGCTACATAATAGTTTGAACAAGAATTTTATTATGTACTAAACTTATTTCATAATGTCTGACAAATTAATTATGTTATGTTTTTGTAATGATTCTCTTTGCAATAAATTTATTATTATTATATTCTCATTTATTCTTAAATCTCGTTTATAAAAACATTCTTATTATTATTATTCATAGTGGATAATGTGACCTACATAAATATGTTTAAAGATGCAGACTAGTTCTTCCATGATTATCCTCTCACACCACACGTCAATTCTCAAGGGCCCTGCCTGAAAACCAGCGCAGTATTGGGCAAATGCTTTAAATACTGCAACATGTTGAGGCAGGGACCCATTTTGCGCTTGACCATTAACTCTGTTAATATAAGTACTTTTTTAACTCATGTATTTAGCAACTTTTTTAACTCCCCCTCCCCCATGGTGATACTCCCCCATGGTCAGGTTTTAGACGACGACCCCCCCTTGTTAAGTCACGTGATTAATGGACTACCCATATAGTGTTGGTTAGTTTAAGTATCTTAATCTAGATTAAGCTAAGTACCGTACAATTGTGTAAATAATGATACGAATGTTTAATTCTTTAATTCGACCTAAATTGGTAGGTACTTTTATTTCTGACGTCATTCAGAAAAGTTAAAATGTCAACCAACGTAGTTATACCCTTTTCTTTGTGAATTCCATGAAAATCGATGAGACAGAATTGAATGAGTTTTGATTTCGTCAAAACAAATCTATGTGGAGTAGAACAATTACTTATTGAGGTCACTCAGTCCGGGGGGTTGCTATTGAAATGGATAGTGACGACCAAATGTCGGTCGTCAATGTTTGTAACTATTTTCTGCCCGCGGCTTCGCTCGTGTTTTTTCTTTGGAAACCGTTGAAGGCTATTTATACTTACCTTACTTTATTTTTGTTTATTTTGACAAAGCCCTCATACAGCTGCCTTTTTTATTGACATTTGTTGACATGTATATTAATTTTATAACTTTATTTATGACATTAATCATAATTAATTGCAGGCCCTTTTACAGCCAACCATTTGTTATTCTATAATTATGTGTTTAGGTAGGAATCACTGTATGTCTGTTTTTTTTTCTTCGCTATTGTTCTGCTAACAATCCCTTATAGTGTTTCCTTTCCTCTCAAAAATCTTGTGTGTGTCATAATTGAATATTATGTTTAATGAGCATTATTCATTAAATTAGATTTCAACGACATCAAGTGTATAAATATGTACCTACGGTGGAATAAATGAATTGAATTGAATTATATGTCGTGGCCATATCCTAGAATTGATCACTTCATGATGTGACCGACCATTTCATGAAATGGTAGAATTTCATGACATGGCCAGCTAAAACTGACTATATCGTTTAAGCATCAACGTTTAATGATATTTCCATCAACGTTTGGCCATATCATTTATAGGGTTTCCATGACATCAAAAGGTTTAAGGCTATGGCGCTCATTACGGGAGGCCTATGTCCAGCAGTGGACTAATATAGGCTGATGATGATGTCCGCCGACATGATCACGGAATTAAAGTAAGGGGAAATGGTAAGTGGGCGTGGCACGCGTGCTACAAGTACGCGCTGGTATGCTTACTCGACCCCAGTCGGGTTCTAACATCGCGTGGAGTAGCTAGTCTCGCAACCAATTCATTTTTTCCGTAATCATGCCGTATTGTTCGATTTTAGAGTGTAAAAATGATAGTAGGAGAAAAAATCTTCAAAATGGAGGTGTCTCGTACCAATCGGGGAGAACGGTTTTTATTGTTTTGTAATAAAATCTTATTTTATTTCAATTTGTCAATAATTTAATAGAAGGGTTAGTCAAAATCAACCTTATGCAATTAAGATAAAGTTGATTTTGGATTGATTCTATTCTTCGCTACTCAATTAGTGATGTAGTCAAGTCGGATGTTGATTTTGTCGATTGATATCGATACAAGAAATTCAATTTTAATTTCTAATTTTAATGTTAATGTTAAATAAGTGATTAGTATTATTATGTAAATTAATTATTTATTTAGTATTTAGATTACAAGTCACTAAATTGACATCATTAGGTCCTCTAACCTTTATCTTAAATATTTGTAGGTTTCCCAAAGATACAAACGTCAAAGAGAAATGGATAGATGCAACGGGTAGAGTTAATTGGATGCCAACCAAATTAAGCACGATATGCTCTGAACACTTTTTGGAAGTCGATTTCAAAATATCAAATAAAAGATATAGATATACAATTACGAAACATACAGCGCTTGTATCACTGAAAATCGTTAAGTTTAAATATATAAATGTTCACATACACCATTTACTAAAATTAAACATAAAACTTTCCAAACCCCAGTTTCCTAATAAATACGTTTTATTTCAGGGGCATAAGCAACATACATTTATTTTTACCTGCCTGTCTGTGTCTATTTATAAATGGTTTAAAATATACAGCTCTTTGTGTGCCAAGTAAGTAAATAAACTACCAACAAGTTCAATTTTTTGCGAATTGAACAAAAAATCGGGTATCTATCGATATCGATAATGTACTTCAATGTGCTACCTGGTGCAGCTCTAATCGAGTAGCAGTCGATGGTCGACCTATCACGCGAATGTCAATCTTAAGTCTGAGGAAATTAAGTTTATAATTGCGACCACTGAAAATACCGCCATCTATGGTCAAGTAGCGGAATTAACTTGTTAATCGAATGTTTGGTTACTATAGACCGTAAATACGTTCTGATGCTAAAGTAAAATAAATCTTATCTGTAGAAGTCAAGGTTTATTTCCAAATCAGTGACGTTGGCTAGTTTTGACTAAACTTAAACTACCAATCAAACGAATTGTTTCTTTGTAATGCATTATATGATTACTGGTTTATTTGTGTGAGTTTGGCGACACCGGTGCCCTTAGTAATTTTGTTGCATTGTCCTTCCACTCTAACTTCCATTTCCGTGCTCAAAACTTAGGGGTTACCTCAGGAAGTTGTTAAATAATTTGCGATATTGAGTCATAAAGCTGAATAATGCAAATTTTAGCGTAGGTTAGTTAAATTAAGGTTGTATTATGTATTTGATCAAATGTCAACTTTTATGAACTAAGCTGAGCCTTGACCTGTCTTCACACTAATATTATAAATGCGAAAGTTAGGATGGATGTATGGATATGTGTTTGTTAGCTCTTCACGCCAAAACTACTGAACGGATCAGGCTGAAATTTTGCATACAAGTAGGTACCTAAGTCTAACCCTGGAATCAAACATGGGCGACTTTTTATCCCATAAATTAGTTCCCATGCGATAGAAATAACCTCAAAACGTTTCCATAGAAACAGCGCGTGCGAAGCCGCGGGCAGAAGCTAGTTTTTATATAACTTTTAAACGAATTACGGCCACGGCGGCGGCGGCGGCGGCGGCCAGTGTCACCAGAGCCAGAGACTAGCAACTGTGCTCAGGACATAGGTATTATTTTGCACAAGTGTGTGTGCAAAACAATTTTTAAAGTTTCGCGATTTGGTAACATAGTGATTATATCGGGTATTTATCGCGTACCTTTTGTTTTATACAAAAAAGTACGCGATAAATACCCGATATAGGTACCTACCTAATCATTAACTATGTGTGTGCAAACACTATAATTATGTTAAATGATTCTTTGATTTTTGATTTCGACAGAGGACATTTTTTTATTTACCTTGTCTTCCTTAGGTTAGGTAGGTAAGCCTAAGCCTCAAGTGATTGTAGTTATGCCGCTAGCAAAAATGCAAAAAACAACATGGTGGGCACTAAGGTGTCTTGGCGGAATGTTCAATAAAAATTTAAAATCGATTTCCAAATTCAAAATGTCTAGTGACTAGATAAAGAGTGCTTTTCACGGAAGAGACCCGGCGGCAATTATTGAAACAAAATTTTTCAGCGGTAAATTCACTAAATTCATTTTGTTTCACTACCTACAGCGCTGCGTGCGTCTGCGTAGGGGACTTCTTTCGTGAAAAGCAATCTACCTCTCACTTGAAGTCATAGACAAAAATACCTAGCGCATCATAGAGCTTACCTACAAATTATTTGATTTATTTTTATTCACAAGCGAATCGAGTGAAAAGTTCACAGGTTGTAAATGATTTGCTTCGGTTCGTTGGGCCACAATGACGCGTCGGTCTCGCTCTGCTGCACCGGGATTTTTGTAACATGTAGTAGGTATTTGTACTTTATTGCTCATTGTGTCCATTGCTTTGTACGATACGAGATTTCAAACGATAAACGTGCAAGAATTTCGACCGTTGGCGATTTTATATTTTAGAATAGCTTAGAATATATGTATTTGTTACTAGCTCTAGAAATCTCCGCTCCTCCGATAATCCTCTCCTATGCACAGTGCATAACACCTCCGTCTTTGGAAATTCTTTCTCTGTAGAGGCAGTGCTGTTGTGGAATGACTTGCCTCTGTCCATTCGAAAGGCACGAGATGCTTTTAAACAAATGATGTACACGCTTTTTCTTAAGAGGTTAATCAAATAGTTTAGTTTACACCAAATGTTTCTCGTTAGTGGTTGATACTATGCCTATGCTTTAGTAGGTTTTCACTTTTTTTCTCTTTATAGTTATGTATTATATGTGTATATAAAAAATTAAATATATACAGTTGGTACATATAATTAGTTATCTATCTGTAAAACATATATTAGCACGCCAACCCCTGTAAAAACATGTGTTTTGGTTGGAAGGCATTATTTTTATTTCTTTACTAGCTGCGCCCCGCGGCTTCGCCCCCGTGGAAATTTATGTTTCCAACTTTCTTAATTTTTTCTTTCATAAGAACCTTCTCCTGACAATAACAAACACAACAAAGAAAGAATTAGCGAAATCGGACCAGGCGTTGTTGAGTTATGCGCTTACCAACACATTTTGCGATTCATTTTTATATTATAGATTTATTTATTTATGTTTATCAGGTACACAAAACACATAACAAGCAACAATAATATAACACAAAAAATTCAATGAGAATACGAACTGGCTTGAGACGTAACCTATGTGTACACAGCATATAATTAGACGTGTTAAGTAGACATTTTAACATAATATGTTATTTAAGAAATAAGCCCACCCTTTGTACCTCAGTGCAATAAAGGTTTAAATAAATAAATAAATAGCTGCTCCCCGCGGCTTCGCACGTGCTTTTAAGGATCCTACCTATGTCCGTCCCCAGGATACCATTTACCTCCCTGTCAAATTTTATTGAGATCCATTTAACCGTTTAGGCGTGAAACGATAAAAGATAAACAGAAAGACAGACAGACAGAGTTACTTTCGGGATAATAAATAATATTAAGTATGGAGTATGGATAAGACTTTTCGTACCTACAACAAAATTCAGGTGATAATATTTAAATTCCAAGTTACTTACTAGGAATTTAAACTAGTACTTAAGATCCGTAGTATTATTTTTGAATGCAGAGATCTGTGCTGTAAACAAAATTGGACCACTATTTTATAGGAAATTTTCAGGAACCGAACCCGCAACCTCCTGCGTCACAGGCGGTTCTTCGCTCCCTGCGCCATATAGGTCGATATAGTCTATATCGTATCGGAGCTATATCGGATGAGTACAATGGAAACAGTTCCATATTCGAAACAAAGCACTTCCCCTTCCTCCAAAGTCTTCTTCTCGATTGAATGATCGTCTTTTTTGCCGCCAAAATAATCACAATGATTGAGCAGTTCCTGGTTTAGTTTGCATATTTCAAGAACTTATGCGAGTAATGATAATTTAATGACTTTTTCAGCATTAATAATTTAAACATTTTGTGATTGAAAAATTTAATGACTTGTATATGTTATGTACCTACTTAACCTTACTTACATCTCTAATAGGTAAGTATAAGTACCTACCTACAGGTCTTTTAATAAACCAGATTCAAAAAATATTTAAGGACCTACTTATGGTCTCTTTTCCAATTTCTTTCTATACATTCTTATTGCCTTTTACATCCTTTTAAATTTCATTTTTATGTTAATAGCAAATTCAGTTAGTTTGATAAAAAAAAATTGGCAATACGTATGGGTAGGTACACAGGTTGCCTCATGATTAAAAAAAGGTTGCCTAATTATGTATGTACCTAGTCTCAGTAGCTACTCTAAACCATGAGAATACAATGAACTCAGGTCAGGATACTTGCTATGTACATGCTATTCATCGGTTAGTGCAAAATAGACCCTGTTTGCACAAAGCTAACAGTAACAACCTTCACACAGTAGGCCTGACGAACGGACAGACAAAAAAAAACAACAAATTGCCATAATTATTTTAACTGGAGGGCGCAGTCCAAGCTTGGCAGTATACCATACGCGTCCGCGCTTGCTGTGCGTTCCAACTTTAAAAATAAAAAAGTCACAAACTTTTTGCTGGTAACTATTTTCTGTCGAAAAGTTTAAATTGAGAAAGGCGGGGAGAAATGTAAGGCCAGGTTTACACGTGTTTTATTTTTGAACTGGTTTTGCGCGCGGTCTGTGCCTTCGGCAGGAGATGAACTGCAATTTATAGCTTTTTGAAAATCAAGATGGCACGATTTTTCTTATTGGTGAGTCAACATTTTATATAAAAAAACTAACTTTCTTACCTACCTAGTTTACTACTAACGTTGCATAGAATAAATTTATAGTTCAGTCTAAATCAATCAGTTATTATAACGAGTTTGTTTAAGCTCAATATGGCCCATACAAAAGATTTCAACGCGCTTGTATTTTCTTCAACGCTTAGAACGGCATTTTAAATGCATTTTTCAAGATTTCTTTTCTTTTTTATTGTCATACATTCATATCAATGTTCAAGTTAGCACTCTTTTTTCATCATCATCATCATTGGTCTGTTGACGTCTACAAAAGAAGTTTAGGGTATGATTAAGGTGTAAGTTTGTGAGTTAGCGGAGCACTTTTGTTAATTACTTGTTACATTTTTCTTTAGGTATAAGATATCTCTAATTATACTTAGTAAGAAATGAAGGTCTAGTCGTCTTATTTGATACTAGCTTCTGCCCGCGGCTTCGCACGCGTTGTTTGTATGGAAACGTTTTGAGGTTATTTTCTCCCATAGGAACTGATCTAAGGGATAAAAAGTCGCTAAGTTTGATTCCAGGGTTAGACTTACCTGTATGCAAAATTTCAGCCTGATCCGTCCAGTAGTTTTGGCGTGAAGAGGTAACAAACATCCATCCATCCATCCATTCATCCAAACTTTCGCATTTATAATATTAGTGTGATTCATAATAATTAAGACAATATAATTATCTATATAAAACTAGGTGCATTAAAAAATAAATTAACATTTTTATTATATAATCATAATTATTGAACAATTATAGAATCATCCAACATTATCAAATATGTAAGTAGGCATTTTCAAGACCTCTGTCCGAGTAAAGGCCTCCTCCAAACTGTGCCATTTCTTTCTGTTCGTCGCTAAAGTTTTCCATACTTTTCAGCTGTTCCTAGAATTTCGTCCACACACCTTTCGAGTGGTCGTCCTCGTAGCTAATTCATAAACGCTTGTTGATAAGATAAATAAATTAATAATATATTATTTAAAAAATTTATATATAATATAAAATTATTAGACTTTGCATGTTTGGGCTCATTTGTACAACCATACGTTATCTACCTGCCTACTTTACTTTTATATAGGTAGAGGTACCCATCTTTTCAACGTGAATCGAACCCGTACATAATCAAGATCAGTTCAACCTCTACGCTATCGATGACACTATCCATAAAAACCCTTCGAACAAATGGTTTTTACCTTGACCAACGTATCATCAACTAAGTAGGAACTTACTAATTACATATTTTCGTGCACGACATGCAGGGCCGCCGGTCATTTTGTTTTTACTTTACTGTCCTTTGTCTATGGTAATTATAAAGGCATTAGTACACAGCGGATGTGCACCTGACAAACAATGCAAAGCCCACTGGGTTTCACGTGTTACATCGTATTACACGCATTTTTAACAGGCGTGAATCAGATAAAGGTAAAGATTGATGGTATACAGAGGCGCAAATAAGTCTCTGGAGGTACTAAATTTTATGCCGTATGTATTTGTTTATAATTTAATGTATTATCTTGTGTTATTCAGTATGTAAACTTAACATAAAGTATACCATAAAACGTGTGTACTAAGCCAAATAAGGATCAACTGTTCTTCTAAGATTTTTTGGAATTCGAACATATTTACTTTTTTGACTACCTCTGTGGCGCAGCGGGCAAAGGTCCGCCTGCGACGCAGGAGGTTTCGGGTTCGATTCCCACCTCGGGACAAATGTTTGTACGATCTGCAGATATTTGTTCAGAGTGTTCTGGATGTTTTCTATGTATAATAAAAAGTATCTATCTATGTAGTGTATTGTATTAAGAATATCAGTTATCTAGTACCCATAACACCAGCTCTGCTCAACTGGGGGCTAGATAAAGATAACGCTGTGTGAATTGTCCAGCATTATTTATTCTATTTACTTATTTATTTTATTTAAAAAAAAAATTACAAACTTTTTTCTTTGTATTTGTGTTACAAAAAATCGTACCAAAAAGGAAACGAACCCTTTCACCCAACTAACAAAGTAGTCCAATAATGTAAGCTTATATCACTAAAATGACGTGTAAACGAGTTATTAAGGTTTTAGCGGTGACTTCGTGTTGTATAAAAGCGTTCGACAACACACTTTTGCTCTTTAAGCAAAAATGATGTAAATAAAGAAATGATGTAAACGCTAATACAACCGTTATAGTTAAGGTGGGATGCTCTAGCAAGCGCTAATAAAACTATTGCAGAAAAATACTGCTCTTTAAAAGTGTTGGCTAAGTACACATGTTTCGTGGCACCCTATATAATTTAGTTAGACCTTAGTTGGATAGCCCATGCATAAACCTAAATTACTCACACAAATGATTTTACACAATAAACGTTATGGCCAAGGTACTCTACTTAGTTAAGTAGTAAGTTACAAAGTTTAAAAGTACCTACCTAATGTACATCATTATCTGTGTATTATCTGTGTATTACACACGTTAGTTTTGATATTCTTATACCTTTTTTATGTTAGTTTTGTAAAAAAAAGATTTTTCCGATAATTTTGACGGTCGTTTTCACTGCGCTATTGTTCAAAGGTCAGTGATGTAATTACGCCCTTAAACAATGCAGCTATGATATCACACTGCGATCACAAAAGAATTGGATTACGAACAAGGTTAGTGCGCGAGGGGCCTAACTTCCTAAATGAGAACATTGTATTCTATGGAAATCTATCATCATTGTGATAACGTGGAAAAAAGGTTTTACGAGTCGTGTAGCATTGGCCTAATACCGTTGTACTACCAACTAAAATGGTGTTTGTTCTATTTTTAAATAAAATTATCACTACTAGGGCGTTACTAAATTTAAGGAACTTTGAAAATTAGAATTTTCGTTCGAATTAAAAACTATTTTTCACCGCTGTTTTTTCGCACCACTCAAGTGGTATTCTTTACACCGCGGGACACTACATTGGCCCTTTCCTTAAATTAAAAAACTATATACAAATTTTACAATATTTTCAAATTAGCCCGGAAATTAAGCAAACAATCCAAGTTCACAGCTAACGTAACGCAGCGTGAAGATTGACCGATGGTTGATTACTCAGAACCTCTGTAAGACAGATGTCCTGTTGATAAACATATTTTTATACGTATAATCAAGGCAATCGTAACGCTTTGTCAGTTTAATAATGTAATCTAACGAGAGATGCTTCAATAACAAGTTTCTTAAGAGTTTTGGAAAATCTACTTAGACTTTCTTACTTATAAGTACCATAGAAATCTAAATAACTATTTAGATTTCTATGATAAGACCTACCTATATTAAGGTAGGCACCGACCTATACATAGAAAAAAAAATTCTATTATGATCTAAACCTATCTGTATAAATGTTGGCCACAGCCAGCAGATGATCAATACAGACGATTGTATTCGTGATAATTGAGTGATCCAAGGATCCAACTGAATTAAGTATCTTAATTATCAATTTTTATACCTATCACCGTTTTCACTGCTAATTGGCTGCATTTTGATGACGAATAAAAAACAAAATAAAATGAACCAATGACCGGCGCAAATAGTATGGGCGATACACTCTTATATAAATCTGAATCGACCAGGCTTAGGTTGTCAATTATACATACATGCATATATTTTTAGCGAGCGACGACGGCTGAAATTTAAACTCAATTTCAAAATTTTGACATGTATATATATATGTACATTAATATTTAGGTAATCATGAACGTTGCATCAATTAATCCATCGAAAGGGAAACATAAAGTCGGAAAGAAAAGAACCAAAAGTCCGTTAACCCTTGTTACAATCATTAAGTTTGTTAACCTTTACCAGTAGTATAGTATTATAATATCCGTGCCATTGCCAAATTTTCTCACACCCAACCATCTTGTTTCATTTCAGGCGTTAACCCTAAGCCTCTACACAGCGACGACCGCCGAAGAGACCGTCCTATCTTCATTTCTAATCCCGAACAGCAGAGTCAACCGACAGCTCCGTGGATACTACGACTACCGCTATGCGCGCCCTCTGTATGACAGATTAGAGTACAGGGACGATCGGCGCTGTGGGCGCTGTGATGACAAATCTGACAGGTACTTTTTTTGCTCTGGAGTGTACGAGACTCCGTGACATAGACTTGCAAAGATAGTTCAAGGCAGACCTAACCTCCAAAAACGCCAAGCTAAGCCAACTAATGAGCTCGCTCGATTTTCACGCGATAATTTGGCTGTGATGTGATTTCGGTCTAAAGAACTTATTCTCATTAAAAAAGGCGAAGAGTAGGGGCGATAGTGGCGCCACTACATATTTAATTTAATCATTAAGTTATACAAAGAAATTATCAAAAAATCGGACCGCTGGTAGAGGATACCTATCACAAGCTTTTATTTAATGTATCTGTAATAGTTTTGTTTTGTGTTATTCAATCAAAAACCTTGTTTGGAGAGCTTGGTGGCCACCAATAGGAACTAAACTCTTGAAACAAGTATCTGCCTAAATAATACAGTACAAAACTATTAAAGATACATTTAAAAAAAGCTTATGATAGATATCGTCTACGCGCGGTCCGAATTTTTGATAATTCCTTAGTATAACGTAATTATAAAATTAAATATGTAGTGGCGCCACTATCGCCCCTACTCTTCGCCTTAAATAGTCTACTTATGATGAGACTTAAGGTTACCTACTAATTTCTAGTTTCTTTATACCTAGCGCCCAAGCTTTATTATTACATTTCGCCGCATATTCTCTATCATAAGTATTCCTAAGGTCACTGGATCTATCAGTCCGGAAGAAACTGGTTTGACTTTGATGGACCAAGACGCAGATGTTGATCTGCGTGCTCCTGCGGATCGTACCGCCGAGACTGGGCAGTAAATGTGTTAAGCAACAAGACAGCCCATTGCATGACCTATTAGAGAGTAGACCTTTAATTTTTTTAGCCTGATAATTTCTAAGTTTTACATAAACATACATTAAAAAGGAGCACCTACACGACACCTCTAGTTAGCTGAGTTGACCAAGGTCAATCCACGCCTTGACTCGCTCAGGCTGTGACCAGTGATAACTCGGCCAACATCAACAAACGTGCGAACCTCAACAGGTCCGACGAAGACGACGACGACTACGACGACCGCCGGCACAAGCCGACCTCCGGCAAGCGGTACGACAAGAAAGACGATGATGACGGCTTCGACCGCCCGAAGAACAGCACCGACGACAAGGACGAGAAGGACCGGCCCAGCAGACGGAAGCACAAGAACAGATACGATGATCGGGATCGATACAGGCCAGATTATTATGACAGGTTAGCAATTTCATTTATAGGAAAGTGTTAATTTCGACGTCATGACTTCCAGTGTTAAAACTCTGAAAGTGTCATGGCGGCTCGCGCCATTTCAATAAAAAAAATTGTTTGTCTGTAAAGTCGGTTTACTGACGATAGTTGAACGTGACAACTCAGAGCGAGGTAACGCCGCATGACGAGGTAACGCCGCATGACGAGGTAACGCCGCATGACGTCATGTTTTTTCGTGCGTGCAGCCGGCTCTATCGATTTATAAGACGTTGTCACGTCAAAAATGGCGGGCCGACTAACCCAATTTGTTCTACCGTAGCTTTTTACAATAGCATGTATGTAAGTACTTACAAAAATTTCTTGACTCTACCAAAATGATGGCCCTTTAAGGAATAAATGAAAAACCTTTCATGTTGGACAATCCTATGAAAGTTTGTAAGTATGGGTGGAAGGATGTTTGTTACTCTTTCACGTAAAAACTACTGAACGGATCGGGTTGAAATTTTGCATACAGGTAATTGTAATCCTGGAATCAAACATAGGCTACTTTTTGTCCCATAAATCAGTTCCCGTGGGATAGAAATCACCTTTAAACGTTTCCATAGAAACAACGCGTGCGAAGCCGCGGGGCGCAGCTAGTAAAATATAAATTAAAATTTCCTAACTGTCTGACGGACAATGTCCTAATTGAGAAGGTACCTAGGTAGGTAACCAAAATTGAATAGGTACCGATAAAAAAAATGGGGTTCCTTCAGTACCTAATTAGGACGTGAATTGTTATATTATTATCTTCTATCTTTATCAAATCTTGCACACAACTCCAGTCACAAGTAATACATTAATTTTACGACACAGGAATTATCCTAGTGTAAAGTTTTTAGCCATAACTGTGAACTAACATAAAGTGCATATTTTTGTATGTCTAAGCTGTCTGTGCCTTAAATAAATGAATTATTATTATTATTATAAAACACTATTATTATTATTATAAAACACTATTATTATTATAAAAAAAAAAACATTTTAATGAATGCGTTTACCGTACATCCATTTTTAACTGTGTTTAACAAAAAAATTAGTTTTTTCAATAATAGGTGCCTAGATAAATTCAATTTTGTCGCCGCCTCAGCTGGCTATGTTTATTTCCACCAATGAAAAAAGAGATCCCCTTCGGTACAAGGAAGGGCATACACTAACCTTATGCATATTCCATGGTCAGTCTGGCCATATTTTGAAATCAAATGTTTTCAATGCTCTATTATTTTACGTTGTTTTATTTCGAGTTATTTGTGGTAGAACTGCTGTCACATCATTGGTAAAGCCGTCATGTTGTGAAGTGAAATTGATAAACACGAAAATTATACAGTTAAGGTGATATCAGACGGATCACTCGAATGAATGTTCACTCGATTGAATGCTACATTAAAATACATAGAATACATAGAAATCAAAATCAAAAACTCTTTATTTCCATAAATACAATAAATGTACACATAAGCGGAAATAAAGTGATATTTTTGATTTCTGTCGCTTCGACTAGACTATAAATTAATGATTTCCACGCTCATCCACAGTGACATTTGACATTATAATTCAGAAGCTAATTTAATTTTTGTTAATAATTTGCAAGAAATTATTAACAATGGTGTTGATTCTGTTGTTTTAGAATTAGCTAAAATTAGCTGAACTTAGAATTTAGGAATGTCAAAATTTAAGTTAGGAATCCTAAAACAACAGAATCGACATCAATATCCGACTGTACAAAAATGAGGTTTATGTTTTCTAATGATGCTAACAAATCCATATAAACAAAGTTTTTTGTCCTTACAGGTTCCTAAGAGATCCGTACAGGGAGAGGGACTACGAAAGGCCCTACAGGCCTTACGACAGGTCTCCCTACGATGACCCCTACGCGTACAGGAGGCCGGTGTACGACCGGTACGACGACGGGTATGGGGGCTACGGACCGAGTGCGGGCAGGGGGCCTCATGAAAGGTGAGATATTATACATTTCTCGCAGGTACTAACAACGATTCTTAATATGTTCCTATGGTAAATAATCAAGTATGTTTATTTCATGTAGAAAGGCATGATTCATTATTGACAAAGAAAATTACAATATAATAATAGAAATAAATTAGAACTAGTATTTACAATTGAAACAATTGATCTAACTGTTGCAAACAATCTACATGGAGCTCAACTGATAAATATCAATACCAGTCGTCGCGTCCACAAGACGCTGGCTGCATTGCCCCGCTGTATGACAACGCTGTCTTCAGGCGCTATGGCGCTCATTAGGGGAGGCCTATGTCCAGCAGTGGACTAATATAGGCTGATGATGATGATGATGATGATGATGACAACGCTGATGCGCTGTGCCAGATACTCACCAGCTCTCGGGTCACGCGTCGCTTCGACCAGACGCTCAGATAATTTTTAAAAACCCGTAGAGCCCGGTTCCCCACGGACCTAGGGTCTCGACTCCAAGGGGAGCAAATGTGAAAGTTCTGTCGAGACCTGCATATTTGCGCCTCTTGAGAAGAGAGAGACATGATATCTGGTCATTCCATTGCAACACTCTAAATGGATACAATACAGTTACCATATTTTAATTCAACTAGTCAATAAGGTTTGCTTGTATGACTGCAATAAAAATAAGATCCGTCAAGTGCGAGTGTAACTCGCGCGCCGAGGGTTTCGAACGGCTTTGGAACCTCGGATTAGGTCATTACTTTTTGCTAAATATTTCAAAAAGTATGAAACCTACAATAATTTCAAAAACTGTTTTGCAATGTACTAACCGATACCTTTCATTTGATACCCCAGATGACCACCGAGTCATGTGAGTATCTTTTAAAATTTCGACATCACGACATCATGGAAAATGTTAATTTTCATTTTTTTCTTTAAATCTGTACAGGCGCACAAAACGTATTATTATTTTATATTTTAAGTTGATAGCTGCTGTAGTTGCTGAGTTATTAAGGAGGGAAAAAAGGACAGACAAAGCGACCCCATAAGGGTTTTGAAACCGATCTTTGATCTCGAAACCCTAAAAACTACTGAAAATAAAACCGCTATGCCATAGCGGTCGCCGTGGTCGCTGGTCGCTGGTTGAACGGGCTTCGTTAGGAGTAAGTTAATGTTGACCCCCCGAAGGTCGAATTGCTTTAGTCGAATTGTCATTAGTCGAAATGTTTTTAGTTAAATTGTGTTTTAGTCTAACGTTTTAGTCGAATTGTTTTAGTCGAATTTTCCGTAGACGGACTTACATAGGTACGCTGATTTGGAAGTTCTTGCAAAGTTGGTAATTGTTAGCTATTTTTCTCCTATATTTCTTTTAGTTGTTAAATTTAGAATATCAGCTTCAACTGGTTACTAAATGATTTTTACACTAATGTAAAAAATTTCACGTAAATTTATTAGGTAGCTACAATATCACACATGACATTCGAGGGTATACTCGGAAAACGAAAATCGAAGTTTCTGATTAGTTTTTAAGCAAAATCCAGTCACTTGATTGTGTAAGATGACGTTTATGACGTTTAACGCATTCACTGCCCAGCCTGCAGCCACTGCACTGCCCGCCACACGAGGGTCGAAGGTTCGTCTGCGTCTTGGGCCATGAAAGTATTAGGTTAAACGAAAACCAATCAAAAACTTCAATTTTCGTTTTTAAGAGTAGACCCTCTGATGATTCATGGGATTTCTCAACAGAACGCTAAGCATCAAATATTGGATAGTTCTCGTTAAATCCATTGACTAGATCCATGATGGATCTATTGAGATTTTTATTCCTCATTAGATCCAGTTTGGAAGGCGTGGAATGAAGGATGTATTGAGATTTTTATTTCTCACTAGATGACATCATCATCATCATCAGCATCTGCCTATATTAGTCCACTGCTGGACATAGGCCTCCCCTAATGAGCGCCATAGCGCCCTAGATCACATATCACCAACAATTTTTTCCACGATTTTTTTCTTTTAAACCTGAGGTTCTAGAACAAACAAAACAAAAAAGAAATATTCAAATCGATCAAACCATTTTTCAGTTTTAGCGAGACTAAACGAACAGCAATAGATTTTGACGTGACAACGTCTTATAATTCGATAGAGCCGACTGCACGCACGAAAAAACATGACGTCATGCGGCGTTACCTCGCTCTGAGGCGTTCCATGTAAGGGTTGAAGTGCAGGCAAGAGCGCTCGACATCCGTCTCTCTCCTACTTGAGTGAGCGATGCGTCTGCGTTGTCACGTTCAACTATCGTCAGTAAACCGACTTTACAGACAACCAATTTTTTTTATATACAGAAGTTTGGATGGTGTATTACACATATTTTGTCAATCTGACCCACTTTTCCCTAAATAAATTGCAAAGAGAGCAAAGAGAGCATCGGGGTAACGACACTATTATACATGAACAAAGGACAATAGCGCGAGATTCCGTTATGGCTCCAATTCGTCCCATTATTTTGACCATGGACCATGCAGTTCCGATTTCTGATGAAAGCGTATCTATTGACAATTGATGATTTTCATGTAACGGTTACTATACACGACATCGGGTAGGTCATAGTGTGAATAAACTTTTCAGTAGCAGCTTTAGCGTTTTTCAATTTACATCACTGAAATGAAAATTAGAGACAGTGAATATGTAATGAACAAAGGAAGTGATCTACTTGGCAAAATACAAACTTTTAACAAACTTAGCTTGGCAATCAATTAGGGCACAATATTTGTATTGTACCTAGCTAATTGAAATAAATATAATGTAGGTACAATAAATATATTTTTAAGTGATTCACTAATATTTGCTTGTCACTAAGCGGTCGTCCATTAATGATGTGAAGTTCGAGGTTTAAAAAAAAATCAAGAAATATTACCACAAGGGGGCAGGGGCTTTATTGAGATATAACGTGTATTTTTTTTTTGGTTGAATGTGCGATTTCTCAATCGATAACAGACATTTTTATCACGGTAGGTGCTTAATTTCCTAGAATGAAATTAGATTATATCTGTATTCCTGTCGGATGGCGTCAATGGAGGCCGCACAGGACCCTGGTGGATGGCACAAGCTTCGAGAGGCCTATACCCACACGGCAGTGAATGCGTTAAAAACTAAATGACAAAAGGCGGTCTTATCGCTCAGTCAACAGCTCGTTAACAGTTAACGGCTCGAATAATTAATTATTAATTATATCAATAGTATAAAAAAACGGCCATATTAGACAAACTGAATAATTATAATAATACCTAAGTAAGAAGGTATTGTATGTTCTATTTCTGGGTACACGAACATAATGATGAATTAATTTCAGACAACCGTTTCTGAATTTTTTACCGAATTTTTTGTTCACTTTTTACAACCATTCTTCTTCCTGATACCTCTTTGTTTCGCAAAGTATGAGTCAAACATAACTGTGAGTTAATTCACTGTTTTTAAACGTAGATAATTATGTTATTTGGTTTAAAGTTTTTTGGATCACTAAAAATTAAAAGATCGCTAAAAATTATTATACCAACATCGTAAAAAATTGTACAAATTATGTATATTATACTCGATCGTAGAACCCTTAGTACCTACGGAAAAATATTATCAGTCGCTTGCGTTAATAAAGATTGAGATTGAAAATGACATCCTTCCATGTTGTGCTTAGATCTTATTTGATTAAATAATTATTGTGACCTAAACGGGACTGCGAATATTTTGAAATCTCCAACTTGCACACAAAATCTATAGGGTACTTCCCGTAGACTTAGAATCATGAAATTTGGTGAGCAGCAAGGTCTTACAGCACAAGTAAAGGAAAAAATCGAAAACCATAAATTGGAATTTATTCACAAAAAAATACTTTTAATGTTCTCCATGGACCAAAACCTTTAGGGTACTTCCCGTTGACATAAACATAAACATTTATTTATTCTTTAAAACGTTCGTTGACGTAGAATCATAAACTTGGCAAGGAGCAAGATCTTATAGCACAAGTAAATTGAAATATCCTAAATGCGTAAATTTGTGGATAATTCACCAGAAAAATACTTTATATTCTATAGATAGACCAAAAACTATAGGGCACTTCCCGTTGACCTAGAATCATAAAATTTAGTAAGAAGCCAGGTCTTATAGCACAAATAAAGGGGAAAATCCAGAAAATGTAAAGTTTTAGTTTATTCACAAATAAGACAAAAAAATATTCTCGCCATGGACCAAAACCTACTTCCCGTTTACCTAGAATCATGATAATTTTTCAAGACAAGTTCTTACGGAACCCCAACTTAGTGCGCAAGTCTGACTCGCACTTGACGTTTTATTTTATTTGAGGTCGGTTAAAAAGTTAGGTTAGGTATATGTCTATGACTGAGCAGCCTTTCATAATGTCAGTAGTTGTTGACATTTAGTGACTGACAACCAGCGTCCTTTGTTACAAAGTTAAGAACAATCGCGATTTTCATGGTGTAAATTGCAATTTTTTCCCACATACGAAGATAATCAAATGATTACAAACATTGTTGAATGTCCGAATGTTGTTGCTTATTAACCAAACGTGCAAAGATTGTATAAATTGGATAATTGCATGAATACCATGAGTTTTATCAAGATTTGGGTATTGCACGCTTGGAGTCGTCGTTATATGGCTCATTAAGTCCCACAAAAGGTTACCGGTTCTTAAGAAGCGAGATATGGCCGGCCCACTGTCACTTCTGCTTGCTAATTCTTAGAGCTATAACTTTGGTTTCTCTGTTGTATGTATTCGTAACGAATCCTATCCTTCAGACAAACTCCGAGCGTAGCTCACAATTTATGTTACAAAATACCTACTCGTAAGTAAGGCAAAACTTCAGAAGAACAGAAGTTTTGCAAGAAAGCCTCAAGCAGACGCAAGACTCGCTCTGAGGCGTTCCATGTAAGGCTTGAAGTGCAAGCGAGAGCGCTCGACATCCGTCTCTCTCCTACTTGAGTGAGCGATGCGTCTGCGTGGACAGCTGCTATACTATAGTACATTTACATGTTTTGATCGAGTATCAAATGCTACCATTCCATCAGTATTTTCTTAAGACGTTGTCACGTTCAACTATCGTCAGTAAACCGACTTTACAGACAACCAATTTTTTTATTAAAGTTTTGACCTGTTCCTGTCAGTTTCAGGCCATGGGACGAGACATACCGAGGCCAGTCGGGGTGGGACGCTGCTGGGCGAGGGTACTACTTCGCATCAGGTCGGCCCGAGCCAGCTCCGTATAGGCCTGAGTATGCTAGGTAGGTTACTTACTTCTTTCATCAGTTGTTATCTTCTTCTTCATGATGATTGAACGCGGGGTAACTACGAACCTTGTTTGTGTTGAAAGAACCAACGTTTCATCCCTTAACGAGGGATTATATCGTCCAGCTTAAACATATTGGGTTATTCCAGTTTTCCCCCTTGAAATCCCCCTTGAGGGGGAAAACTGGACTTCAAAAAAATGAATTCCAGTTTTCCCGATGAAGGTTAGCCGGAGGAAAACAGGAATTCATTTTTTGACTTCCAGTTTTCCCCCTTGAAAATCCCCCTTAAGGGGGAAAACTGGAATTATTATTTTTACAATTCCAGTTTTCCCCCCTAGACGTAATTTGTATAGTAATCGTATATTACGAACCAAATTAAAGGAAACAAATTAGAACTAGTATTTGAGTATTTTAAGTAGAGAGCACATTATTTCCTGCTTAGTAGATTTTCTTTGAAATAGATATATATATTATTAAGTATGTGTGGCGTTGTCTAACTGTCTGTCTGTACGTACTGATCACAAAATAAACGTTATTATTATTATTATTTATTCAGCCTATTCCGTCCCACAGCTGGGCAACGGCAAAATCTTTCCACTTTCTCCGTTCGATCCCCACCAATCATTTAGGAAGGCGCTAAGGTAGTGCCGCGAAATAGGGAAAAAACTTATGAATTCTAATCTTCTTTCTTTAGTAACAATGTCAAACGGTCCTGTCGAAAAAACAACGTTGGTTTGGCCAAACAAACACAATAAACATGATGAGATGACCGTTTCTTGATACCGAAAAACTTTATGAAGCAGTCCATGACAGATTTGTTTGTGCTCATAAGTGATTGTTCTTTCAGGCCTGTGGAAAGCGGCTGGGGAGGTGGCGGTGGATACTCCGGATACCAAGATCCTAACCGAGGATCAGGATACGGAAGCTATGGACAGAACTCTGGCTATGGACAAAGCGCTGGCTATGGACAAAGTGGATATGGCGGAGGTTATAGTCAGAGCCCAAGCTATGGCGCTGGGTATGGCCAGAGTTCGGGGTATAGAGATCCGTATGCTAGCTACGGTGGTGCTAGTGGCGGTTATGGCGGCTCCAGTGCTGGTTATGGCGGTTCTAGTGCTGGTTATGGCGGCTCCAGTGCGGGTTATGGCGGTTCCAGTGGAGGATATGGCGGCTCCAGTGGAGGATATGGCGGTGTTGTTAACTCTGGTTACGGAGGTGCTAGTGGCGGATATGGATCGTCTGGGACGCCCAGTGGATGGCATAGTGTTGGGGAAAGGAGACCCTATAGGGATGAAAGGTGAGGATTCAAATTTATATTTAATATTGTTAAAGTGAGAATAAAAAGTAATAGAAGAGTACATTCTTAGCGATAGCTTCTACTTTTTACTAAGATCAAAGATCGAGTTTTCCTTTGTCAAAGACTCTTTAGGACTGCTAAAGTTAAGGAACTTCGTACTGTCAAATTTAAAATAGTTGAGTTTAGGGAAACTAAAGTTAAAAACTCACATCGATGTTTTTTTTTAAATAAGGGTAAAAACTACGGTAAAAGCTAGTTTCTGTCATGTATACTTTAAGATAACTTTGAATGGAATTTACCTTAAACAAGTTTCTGCCCGCGGCCTGACACGCGTTGTTTCTATGGATAAATTTTAACGTTATTTTTATTAAATGGGAACTGATTTATGGGATTAAAAGTAGCCAATGCCAGGCCTAGAATTTCCTATATGCAAAATTTCAGTCCGATACGTTCAGTAGCATCCTATCCAAACATCCAAACATTCGCATTTATAATATTAGTGTGGTCCTATAGCAGAATTAAAACTTTTAAATCCATTATGGTTATTAACACTACATTCATTTACAACGGAATATGTACCATGATTGAGTTTTGAGCTTTCTAATATTTCGGCACAGTTACATGAGCCATGATCACAGAATAACTGAGGCCTCTCAGATATTCTGTGATCATCGTTATCCCTCAACTCAAATGGTAAATATCTCGTTGTAAATGACTTTTTCAACACACTTGCTCATAAAGTGGCTCTATGGTCACCGCAATTAGGCACAAAATGACACCCATAATCAAACTGTGACTTTTTCATTGCTATAACTCACTAGTGAGTTACAGATTTTTTTTAATTTATTGGTTTCTTAAAAAGGTTTTTATTCAAAAAAAGATCGTGTTCAATAGAACAAATATATTAATGTTCCTATTGCTTGTTCACTTCATGTAACTTCTTATTTGAATAGAAAATTTTAACTCATACGTGTTTAATAAATAAAACTTTCACTCAAATATAACTTTTGTTTTCTCTGTAATAAAAGAAAACTTTAAATTCCCCATTTTGTACATGGCAGAATATGCGCAAACCCTATGCGCGGAAAATAAAATAAAAACTCATCCCTTTAGTCTGTGGCCGATCGCAATGCGCGCGCATAGGAAAACTGATAATTTTTTATCTACTAAATAAAATGAGTTTTTATTGTTATTTTATTCACAAGTGTGTTGAAAAACGTCGTATGATACACGTGTGTATTGATGATTACCGTCCTCGGCTCTCTTAAGACCCTCGCCTACGGCTCGGGTCTCAATGGAGCCTCGGCGGTAATCACCAATGTTACACACTAGTACCATAATGTACTATAGTTATAGCAGTATTATTTTTTATTTCAGCGGCGTCAACAACCTAGACAAACGAGACCGAAACCAGCAAACCGATCGCAATCAAAACGGTTACAAAACCAACGGCCAAACCTACGGCGTCAACGGAAACAGCGATTACAACCAAGACAATGCGTACGGCCAGACCACCTACGGCCAACCTACTTACGGGAAGCCTAGTACATACGGAAAGAGCACTTATGAACAACAGAATACGGGTGGTAGTACCACGGCTGAAACTAGCTATTTGTTCCAAAGATCAGATGAGAATGTAACTTTGGCTGATGAAACTACGAAAGCTCCATAAATAGTGTCAGTGTTAAATTGAACTTTATGTTAGTACAGAGTAACTGCCTTTTCCCACGGCCCTCCAGTTCTGCAGTACGGTTTTTCATTGGATCCCGCAATATTCATTGGTGTGTTCACACGAGTGATTCACTAACTCGCAGCGTGATTCTTGTCTCAACTGGTGTGAGTTGACGAATCGTAAAAATGCTATACATACTTTTGATTCTGCAACTCGCTCCATTTTTTACTTTGGGTGAATATTAGTACAGTCTGCCAAAACAATGTTAGTACAAGGTGTAAATTCTATTTCAACAATAACAAAATTAAACATTTTAATAACCCCCCCGACAGAATTTCATAAAACATGGCTAAGAGCACTCGGGATAAAATTATCTATGACACAAAAAAAAAACTAAACGTAAATCGGTTCATCCGTTTGGGAGCTACTATACCACAGACAGATACACGGATAGACACGTTAAACATAAAACACCCCTCTCTTTTTGCGTCGGGGGTTGAAAATAATAGGCAAGACGCAGTAGTTTGCATTCTGTTTTTTTGCGGTAGATCAATGAGCGGTTATGAAATCTTATCGTTATGATATCCTGCAAAAATCCGTACCTGCATAAAACGGGAGGTTGCTGTGAGAAAGATCAAACTATCGTACGTAATAATCATTTAGGTTTTCATTTATGTATAGTAAGTTATGGTAAGAATATAATTTTAAAGGTAGAGGTACCTAGCTAAAAAAAATTAAGTAAAGTTAAAGTTA
This sequence comes from Eupithecia subfuscata, assembly GCA_963564075.1. Lineage (NCBI taxonomy): Eukaryota > Metazoa > Arthropoda > Insecta > Lepidoptera > Geometridae > Eupithecia > Eupithecia subfuscata. Next base: position 2,017,478 of record OY751108.1, read on the forward strand.
TATTTTCTAGAGAAAAACTCTTGTTTCTTTGTAGATACTGATATCTTGTGTGACTGCTGCAAAATGGAGGCTTAATTTCTTACTAATTAAATAAATACAAAACTATAAGTTTATCTATTTTAAATCTACCTGCAATGGGTAGACAGCGACATCTACCAACGGATAGCAGAACGTAATGTTTCACATTATTACGCTAGATGGCACTGCATCAGCAAGCAGTAAATTTTCTGTTTTACCATAGTTAGTGCCATAAATATGGCCGAAGTGATGTAGGTAACAATTCAGTCATTTGCATATATTAAAATTTCGGAAAATTTATACCTAATACATTCCAAAACTCCAAAATATCGTCTTATCTGTATCTATAATTTTAAGAAATAATAAAATATCTCATACGTATTTATTGAAACAGCCTAGGTCCAATTAAATAATAAGTACCTACTGAGTAGGTAATCATGTTATCGATATGATATAAGGATTACTTCAAATTATATCAGATAACTTGCCTACAATCGTCCACTTGGCATCGGGTCCTTGTAAGGAATTACAGCCACGTCATTAGTTATTAATTAATTTAAATTTGTTATCCAAAAAATCCCATGAAACATCGATAAAATCAGAATCCTGCGATAAGTGTCCCGTCACTAATCACCACGCAGTTCAAATTTCGAATCGCGAGTGTTTTTTTTTATAATTTGTTCCTGGCATGTCAGCTCAATGTATTCTGCCAAGTGCCAGTAGCAAATTATAAATTGATTTTTTTTATAAATTGTTAGGAAGTGAACCGTGTTGCTAAAAATGGCGCAAGGCGGTGTCAACGTCGTGGAGAACGCCCAAGATGCCAACAAAACCGGCACTGCTCAGCTTTTGGTGCCTAATGGGTGAGTACTCTTTAAAACTTCTTTAAAACTCTACAAGTACACAAATATATGTTTTTAAGGAATAACTCTGTCAATTTTTCTTCGTCAGCTAAATCCTGCGGTCTTTGTCGATAAGTAGTGATTAGGTTTCATATCCAATCTCTTTTTTATTCGGCGAGGAAATTCGTTTACGAATAAATTTGTCTGGGGACCAGAATTATGTGGGACTCGACGCCCTGAGAAGGACGTAATACCCACTAAAACCTATCCGGTGTCCCTCTCTCACCATTTTCGCCGAACCTCAGGAACACTTAAAACCTACCGCGGCCCTTCGAAACCCTTACAATCATTTATTTTCTCAATTAAAAACGACTTTGATTGAGTGATTACTAATTACAGATAATAATGGAGGAATCTTTAGGTCCATCGTAGCACTTCGTAGCACTATCGTCTACGCCGTAGCACTTTCTAGGATCGAAGAAAACTCAACCCTTCTCAAATGGTTACCATTTTCATTTCTATGAGTGGGAGTGAGATGGACATAAACTGAAAGACACCTACGCAGCTACGTGTTAAAGAGATACCAAATAAAAGTGGTACGTTTACAAAAATTGAGGAAATATGCACAGGTTCTTGCAATAGCGAAAGCAACTGACCTTGTACTGATAAAATTGGTATCAGCCTTGCATGACTCATATGTTATACATTAGAAAGCTGAGTTATAGAATTAAGTTAAGTATTAAAAAGCCTTGCTCTAAGAGATTAAAAGTGGTTATTTTAGCAGAAATATTTTAAAACTTATTTAGAAAGTAAGTAAGTAGACATAGAAGGGATTTGTTAGAAGTTCGTCCAATAGGCGGTTCGTCAAGAATCCATACGCAGTTCGTCCAAAAAGCGATTCACAATCGGTTCGTCCAATAAGCGGTTCGTCCAATAAGCGGTTCGCCCAATAAGCGTTTTGTCCAAAGGTACATAAAGGGTAAAAGAGGTAATGAAACGATACGTGAGAAAGAGAAAACTTGCATTAGGAAAAAGTACAGAACTTTCTGTGTTATTTTCAAAAACTCATTCAACCACACAAAACCCACTTCAAATTCACTTATTAATTAGCTAACATTATCTAGGAACATGGTATCAGCCGCAATTTACGTAAGCGATAACGTAGGTATTTTATGAATTTATCACGATTTTATGTCGAATATGTTGATTAGCTTGCGGTACAAATCGATCCGAAAATTCTACTAATATTATAATGGCGAAAATATGTGCCGTTGTGAAGATGTATGTGACAAGACAAACGTCACAACTATTGGATGGATCGAGCTGGAATCTTGCTCATATAAAACCCACCACACAGCCGCGTTTTGTAGCGCGATTTCGCTGCGTTTTTGTAAGCGCGATTTATGGACAACGCGACGACGCGCGCCAAATGCGAAATCGCAGCAGTGTGTGATCGTATGCGCCTTAGTACAAAATGTACCTACTGTAAACAAATACCGCAACAAATCGCGACTCAAGACGCGCTTCAAAATCGCGGCTGTGTGTGGTGGTTTGAAGCTCTGCTGTCTGATTGATTACGCAAAAATCACCCATCCCATAATAGACATTTGCCTTCGCCATACAATTTCGGTTGCGGGTTCGATTCCCGCCTCGGAACAAATTTGTGTACGATCTGCAGAAATTTGTTCCGTTGAGGCGGGCGATGCGGCAGCTCCACAGTTTTAAACTTTTGCTGTCTCATCGTTCATTCGTAACTTATCTATTATGTACCTTATTCTAAATAAATTATTTTGTATTTGTATTTTTTGTTGGTCTTGGGGTTTTCTATGTATAATACAAAAAATACATATCCATTTATGTCTATAATGTATTAAATATATCAGTTATCTAGTACCCATAACACAAGCTTTGAGTAGCTTACTTTGGAACTAGATGGTGCTGTGTGGATTGTCCAGCATTATTATTATTAATTGCAAATTACGAAGGCCATTCATATGGCTTTCAAATGTCAATATAAGCTGGGTGGTTTTTGCGTAATTACACAGCTGGACCTGGAATAACCTATAGGCTTTTTTTCCGAAAAAACGCGTGCGAAGCAGCGGGCAGAAGCTAATCGAATGTGAATGGTCGATTTTTAGTGGTCGAGGCGATAAGGGAAGGTACCTTAAAAATCAAAATCAAAATCAAAATCAAAAACTCTTAATTTCCATAAATACAATAAATGTACACTTAGAAAAGGTCAAAATAAAAAACTAAACACTGACACGGAAATAAAGTGATATTTTTTGATTTCTGTCGCTTCGGTATGTAGACTAAAGTAAAGAAGCGACGAAGAAACCTTTAGCCTGTTAGTTGTTATTTTTCGAGTTGGAGCAAAACCCGTCCCAAGCTTTTTTGTCCTCTAGATAATCTGATATTTTATAGTAAGCCTTTTTGCACAGCAAGGTTTTGACAATTTGTTTGAATTTATTTACTGATAATTTTTGCAACTCACTAGGAGTTTTGTTGTAGAAGCGTATACATTGCCCTTTAAAAGATACATTTATTTTGTGTAGCCTAGTTGTGGGCACAGCGAGTTTATGTTTATTTCTGGTATTAAAAATATGTTTATCGCTATTTTTAGGGAACCGATTTATATTTTTATGAGTGTACAATAAGTTTTCATAGATATATTGACATGGTACTGTCATTATGTTTATTTCTTTGAATTTATCACGTAGAGATTCTCTAGGACCCATGTTATAGATAGCCCGAACAGCCCTCTTCTGCAGCACAAATACGGTGTTAATATCTGCAGCGTTCCCCCACAGCAGTATACCATAAGACATAATACTATGGAAGTAGCTGAAATAAACAAGTCTAGATGTATCCACGTCTGTAAGATGACGGATTTTTTTGACTGCATACGCTGCAGAACTGAGTCTCTTCGATAGCTTATCTATGTGTGGGCCCCATTGAAGTTTATTATCTAAGGTGATTCCTAAGAATACGGCACTTTCTACTATTTCTAAAGTTTCTCCTTTAACGTTTACATCAGCCTTCACTTGTTTAACATTAGGTAGAATAAATCTAATACATTTTGTTTTGGTTTCGTTTAGCAAAAGATTATTGACACTAAACCAATGAACTACTTTTGAGATTGCATTATTCACATCGTCGAAATTTGTGTTTTGTCGCATCATTTTAAAAATTAATGAAGTATCATCAGCAAACAATACAATCTCGTGATTATTCTTGACAAGATGAGGCAGGTCGTTAATATAAACTAAGAATAGGAAAGGACCGAGGATAGAACCCTGCGGTACACCCATTGTAACTACAGACCCCGAAGACCGTTTCCCATTAATGTCAACTCTTTGTATCCTATCACTCAAATAAGATGTAAGAAGATCCAAAGAGGTGTTTCTTATTCCATAGTGATGTAGTTTCCTGATTAATGTTTCATGGTGTACGCAATCGAACGCTTTTGACAAGTCGCAAAAAACGCCTAAAGCGTCTTGCGACTTCTCCCAAGCATCAAAAATATGCGATACTAACTCTACACCGGCATCAGTAGTTGACCTGCCCCGAGTAAACCCGAATTGCTTACCATGTAGCAGGTCATTGCCATTAAAATGCCTAAGCAATTGATGTAAAATAAGTTTTTCAAAAACTTTGCTGAAAGTTGGCAGTACTGATATTGGTCTAAAGTTAGTGGGGTCAGACCTACTACCCGATTTAAATAGTGGGATTACTTTACTACATTTCATTAGATCAGGAAATACGCCACAATCAATAGATTCATTGAATATAAAAGCTAGATCTGGTGCAATCGTATCAATTAAAGGTTTAATAATTTTAACGGAAATGCCCCAGAGATCTGCAGTTTTCTTTATATTTAAAAGTTTGAAGGCTTTTTTAATATCTTTTTCATCGACATAGTTGAAATTAAGTTTATTTTCGCATTTAGGTACATTTTCTATGAGTAATGACTCAGCGATTAATTGAGAAGAGTTTAGACACTTCGTAGTAGAGATTGGAATGTCAGTAAAAAAGGTTTCAAAAGCTTGGGCTACTTCAATGTCATTTTTGATTGTGCAATCATTTATCTTTAAATTGTAATCATTAACGTAGGTACTGACCTTTCCAGTCTCACTATTTATTATTTTCCACGTTGATTTTATGACATTTTCACTATTTCTAATTTTGGAGCTTAAATAATTTGATTTTGCGATTTGACAAACTTTTCTAAACATTTTTGAGTAATTTTTTACTTTTTTTTTGAACTCCTGGCTAAAATTGTATTGTTTTTCACTATATAGTTCATACAAAGTTTCTCTACTCTTATGTATACCTACTGTTGCCCACTCACTAAAGCTAAGTTTTTCTGAGACCATAATCGATTTGGATGTGAATATTGAATTGAACGCATTGGTGAATTTATAAAAAAAACTACAATACGACTCATTTGGGTTGTTATGTGAGTAATTAGGTGATGGCTTAGAATCCCAATCCAATTTCAACCGTTCAAATCGACTGGTGGTCACAGGTATGTAAGTTAATCTCTTTTTACAATTATTGTTTTTTACTTGAATTTCTAGTTTTATTAGTTGACCGACGAAGGAAAGGGCGAAGGTCCGCCTATCTGCAGATATTTGTTCAGGGTGTTCTGGATTTTTTCTATAAAATATCTATCTATGTAGTGTGTTGTATGTGTCAGTTATTTATTGCCCATAACACAAGCTCTGCTTAGCTTGGGGATAGATAATGCTGTGTGAATTGTCCTGCATTATTTATTTATCATACACAATATTTCAGTATTCCATTTATTGCATTCATACAATCAGGTCTTAGTGATTAGGTGAGTTTAATTTATGATCACAGTATGTAAGTACCAATTTAGGGTGTTGCAATGGAAGACTGGCAGGTATCGTGCTTTTCTACGAAAGATGAACTATTTGGTACCTATACTAATTTACAATTTAATTTGCGAGTCGCTAAAAGAATCGTTGAAGAAGTCGTCAAGTTTGTAAAAACATTTTTATGAGCATCTCTTTCAGTTTTCAATAGCTTTTTTGAGGCCAATCGATCCTGTTTCATATACAGATAAAAACTCCTATAGAACCAACTGAAGTTGAAGTAGGTCAAGAAAAAAGTCAGAAATCTCATAAAACTTTTCTTATTTAGCGTTGATATGTGTACGACAACCTTTAACCTTTGTTGTTTGCGTCTAATAAATGACTCACACTTAGTGTTTTCGTATCAATTAAAAAAACAAACGTTCATTTCCTGATTGACCAATAGGTAGGTAATATTTACTTTATTTATGGAACAGGCTAGCCATTTTAATATTAATCAGGTAGACTGTGACAAAGCTAGATAATTATGCTAAGTGGTAGAATCTTTAATAGATTTAGGATTTATATCTTATACCCATTATAAAAACCGTTCATTGCGATTTCTTACTCCGACACAAAAAGAGAGGGGTGTTATAAGTTTGACGTGTCTGTCTGATCTGTATGTGGTATCGCAGCTCCCAAACGGATGAACCGATTTTCGTAAAGTTTTTTCTGTGTCTTAGATAATTTTATCCCGAGTGTTCTTAGCCATGTTTCATGAAAATCTGTTCAGCCAATAAACATCGGCGGGTTTTTAAAATTTTTAATTTTGTCTTGTTAGTACCTCAGTTAGTCCGATAGAAATTTTAATCAGTATAAGAGAATCAATTGGCATCAAAAAACTTTCCGTGTTAAATGCTTATTTTTTTGCTAACTGTAATTAATTAGGTACAATTTTTAATATGAATCGCCTCCTAAGACTATTTTCAAGCGTCTTGGGAACGCTTCCGATTGGTATTGATATGGATCAGTTAAGCTACCTCTAGATTGTTAGCAACAGTCTGCGGTTAACTCAACTGTTTCAAGTGATATTTAGTCATTTATTTTGTTATTGATTAGAATGGCCTTTACCAATTACGCTAATTAAGTTATTAATTATAATTATTCTATGAACATTGAAGCATATAAAATGAATATAAGGTTAAATTAAAAATGATAACGTTAAATACTTAGGTAGCTACTAGGTTCTGTTCGCTCACGCGCTACCCGGAAAACAAAACAAAGCAAAAAAAACGTCAAGTGCGAGTCAGGCTCGCACACTAAGGGTTCCGTTTGATTATCAGACCTTGTTTCTTGCCAAATATTATGATTCTAGGTCAACATGAAGTAGGTACTTACCCTGTATATTTTGGTCGAGGGAGAAAATCAAAACTTATTTTTTTTAGTTAATAACCAACAAATTTACGGTTTTCCGATTTTTATCGTTATTTGTGATACATGACCTTGCTTTTTACCAAATTTTATGATTCTAGGTAAACGAGAAGTACTTATAGGTTTTGGTCCATGGCGAGAATCAAAAGTATTTTTTTTGTGAATAAACTACAAATTTATTGTTTTTGGTTTCATTCCTTTTTTTGTGCTATAAGGCCTTGCTTCTTGACAAATTTCATAATTATAGATCTACGAGAAGTACCCTATAGGTTTTGGTCCATGGCGAGCATTAAAAGTAATTTTTTTAGTGAAAAAATTACAAATTTATGTTTTTCGGATTTTTCCCTTTACTTGTGCTATAAGACCTTGCTGCTCACCAAATTTCATGATTCTAGGTCTACGGGAAGTACCCAATAGGGTTTGGTTGCATGTGATTCCCTTGAAAATTTCAAAATTTTCGGACATAAACGGCTGTAATTTTGAGTGCGTTGCCTTAGAAACTTAATTTATATCACGGCTTCAAGAGGTTACGAACTTGAGTATTTGATGTTAATTTCAACTCGGTACCTCCACGCGTTCCTGAGAAAAGAGGGTTGACTTGACAGACGGACAGACAGACAGACGGACAACAAAGTGATCCTATAAGGGTTCCTTTTTTCCTTATGAGGTACGGAACCCTAAAAAGCAAATCAAATTAGGTACATAGACTATTAAATATGCAAATTACATTTTCCCTGAGTGACATAGCCGTATGTCACCTAGGGAAAAAGTTATTTAATTTGTTATATTGTTATTGAGAAAAAGTTATTGTAAAGCTAGGTACCTTTTTTTTACCAATAACTTACGTTATGTTATGACCATCTATGCAAGTAAAATTTGGGAGATTTGGTATTAGCTTCTCAAAAGTGGAACGCTCAAATTAGGTCCAATTAAGTCCACCTTAGGTAAACAATAATCATAGTCGGACCGGGGCGTGACGCGGCGGCGTTCGTGTTTCGCGTGCGTATTGTTGTCTCGGTCGCACTTCGGTCTAGGTACGTCTCTACATCTTTAGGTATTTTGCAAATATTCTTTAGGTATTTTAAAAATATTACAAAATATTGTTCATTATTTATATTGCAAATGGCGTGTCTTTGCGTTTAGTTGTAACTTAACATAGGCCATTTTGTTGAGTTAGCGCTGGGAGAAAGTCTCATATCTACACAATTTTACTTATGTTATGATTATAAATCATTATTCTAAATTGGACCAGCAATTCCGGAAATCCTCCTACTGTTTGTAAAACTTGACATGTGAATTGGTTTTATATGTGAATTGGTATTGGTCAATAAATTGAATTTCCGTATTTTTACAAATTAGCTTACAAACATTACTTTATCCATAGAAATAACTATAATTCTGCTATTATCATATATTAGTGTATGGTGACCCTATTATCGGCTACCACACAATTTTTTTTGACGTGACAACGTCTTATAATTCGATAGAGCCGGCTGCACGCACGAAAAAACATGACGTCATGCGGCGTTACCTCGCTCTGAGGCGTTCCATGTAAGGCTGGAAGTGCAAGCGAGAGCGCTCGACATCCGTCTCTCTCCTACTTGAGTGAGCGATGCGTCTGCGTGGACAGCTGCTATACTATAGTACATTTACATGTTTTGATCGAGTATCAAATGCTACCATTCCATCAGTATGTTCTTAAGACGTTGTCACGTTCAACTATCGTCAGTAAACCGACTTTACAGACAACCAATTTTTTTCAAAATCGCAGTGCTTGATTAAATTTATATACTTATCTGGATCCTCAATCCTCTACAGCCCGTATTAGTTCACTGCTGGACGCAGGCCTCCCCCTGATAAGCTGCATATTGGCTTTTATCTCATTTCTAATGCCATAATCCCTACGCTGGGCATGCGGGTTGGGGATCGCAGTTTAATGGTAGAATTTTTCTGCAGGGGGCGTTGCTACCCACCCCGGTGGAAATCCCTTAGTCACCTCTTTCGACTCCCGCGGAATGAGTTGGGGTGGTGCAAATTCTAAGCCGGCTCCACACAGCAAATTATATTTCAATTCACACTTATACAAATAAAAAATGTTCCATAAACATAATGTCAGGTTTTCGAGATATTCACATTATGAAAAAACATACAGCAATAGTTTTCATCTGATGGTTACCATAGAACATTTTTATTTGTATAAGTGTGAATCCAAATATGTATAACATCCATTGTGTGGTAACCGATGTTATGTCCTCTTCAAACCCCTTGAAAAAATCTGCCTCTATTGGCTTTTATAAATTGGAGTAGTCAATTCGACCTTTAAACTCTGTCCTAGAATGCAGCCCTTCGACGAAAGCAATAAATTGATAAGCGATATAGGCCATGCGATTGATACATTACTTACAATTCATTCAGGCTAATGGTTGTGGTTAATAACCATCAACAAGTAGCCAATTGAAGGAATTCATTTGAGAAAGCACGGTTCCTTCATTGATTGGACTTATGTTTCTGGCTACCAAGTCTCTTTTCGTAAAGGTTGGTAGAGATAAACCATTCTAAAAATGAACGTCGATTGTATGACGTTTAATGGAGGGGGCGTGCATTTTTAAAATGGTTAATCTCTAGGTACTTGTTTATTTATTTCAGAGAGCCATCTTCGAAGCTGGTGTTCTATGAAAAATTCTTCAAAGACATTCAAAGTATTTAGTTTCAGTTTTATATCCGGCGAGTGTGCTTGCAAAATGCAAGCGTTCATCTTTGTTTAGTCCTTCAAGCCAAATAATAGTAAATAGACTTGTGCAAAGTACCTACGTTACATACAATGGAATCGTCATTTGCCAGATATTACAAAAATACAGCGATAAATAAATATCGCATATATATAAATACCGCTGTATTTCTGTTATAATTTCAATAAATATTTATCGCTGTATTTTTTGTTATAATTTCAATAACTTTATTTCGTTAAATAATTGCACAGTTAAATGTAATCCTAGCATGTCATTAAAAATATCTTGCAAATGACGATTCCATTATAACTAACGTACTTTGCAATATTGTTTTAATTTCAATACTTAAATGTATTTTAATAATCCAAGCGATCCATCGTCTTATTTTATTTTCCACATAAATAATTAAAGGGATAAACAACCCGTAGTGTACAGTAGACGCTAATATTACAATGTGTAGCTTATAATAACCTACTTCTTTATCCTGTATACAAAGACCTTGTCCGTTGAAAGACCGCCAAACTGAGTTGCACACATGTGTGGTTCTAGTTCTATATATGTAAATGTATATCCAAGCGAGAAAGAACTTGAAAGAAGCGATGACACAATGGCAACTCCAACTTGACCGGTCGCTCTGTGTCAGTTACTTACTTCAGTCAGTCAGTGAATTCACGGCAAGCGCGCGAAACACCGGTATAACACGCCGAGCACTGGCCGGGAAGAAACAATTTAAAAAGTTATCATTTAAAAAACAAATGTGACAGTTCCTATTTTGAAAATAAAATAGAGCAGGGAAACTGAGCGAATAATCTTATATCGATGAGAGTGATAGATAACAGGTGATAAAAGAATCGATACACGTGCGTTTTCGGTTAAAGTTATTGTGTTTTTTGTTTTTTGTGCTGTGATGCATTTTGGGATGTGGTGTCTGGATACTGAATTATAATCGATTTTTGGATTGAACAAGGTGAGTTTTGATGTCGTTGACATTAGGTAGGTATGCGTATTGATTTTTTTTATCGTTTTTTTTTGCAGCCGTAAAACTGCGGCGAATGTTGGTGTTGATAAAATAACGGGTGATTTTTAGCTATAATTTTATAGATTCGTGAGTTACGTGTACTTGTATAGGTAGGTACCTACAGTTACTGGTTCCTTTCTTACTACGAACCCAATATGAAACAATTCAGACGAACAAACCTACCCACATTGTTTCAAATTATTAGAAGACAATAGGTACCTACGTAAGTACTTACATAATAAAATTTATTTACCACTGAAAACAAGTACTTATTTAATTTAAAATCCATAACATGGTCAACACACCAACCACTCGACACAATGAGCTTAAAATGACAAGTGGTTATATAATATGTACTTGGAAACTTAAATTGGAATTTACCTACATATTTCTTTATTTGACTCTCCTAAAAGCCGGCGGGATTTTAGAATCCAATAGTTTTATGAAGTCATTTTAAGCATAGATTTATATCGTATTTTAAGGAGGTATTAGGTATAAGTAAATTTTTAAAAGTTGGCGCGATCCTCTTCTGCTTTACGTATACTGAAGGCATTTATGATGTCAGAGTGGATAAATGTATGAAAAACAAAAGACTGTCGCCATACCTATAGCACATACCTAAGTGGGGCACGGAGAGAGGAAAAATGCTGTTGGATGTCTATTAAATAGGCCGTCGTTTTGTAGGGAAAATGTAGAGTTGGTACTCTGGTTTGTTGTGTTTTTGGTAGGTTATGTGTTGTTTGTGATTTAACACCTGGTAGTGATTGGAGCACATGTGAATAAAGTTAATTTTTCATTTTATTCAGTGATGTTTATGATAGCGAGTTCTAACGCAAGACTTTCAACTTCCTATCTTTTTAACAGACATGTTTTATTTGTAATTAATTTAATAAATTTGATAATTCAATATATGTGTCTAAAGAAGCGGTCGGAGAAATAAACATAAAACTTAAATAGGTACCTACGTGTAAAAAAAAGAAAAACCTTGTAAAAATAACAACAACAGAAAAATTCGACGAGAGACCACGTGAAAGTTAGGTGCATAGTTTTAAAAAACTAGGTACTTACTAGGTATCTCGGGTTTTAATTTTTCTGTTGTTGTTATTTTTACAAGCAGGTACCTACCTAAGTGTCATTATTCTTTTAGAGAACTAAGAACGGTTATAATAAAAATACCTAAGGGATTATGTTATGAATGAGTCATTATGTAAGTATGCCCTTCGGCATTTTTATACAATAAGAAATGATGTCATTTAAAGCTATGCACAATAACTTATCCATAGATAAATTTTTAGAAACTGACGCGATTGTCTTTTGTTTTTTATACAATTATCCACTCTGACGTCATAAATCCAGGCCTTCAGTATACGAAAAACAGAAGAGGATTTAAAAATGTTTTAATATATGTCGTGTTTAGAATTTTAAAACGGGATTCTATTGAAACTGACTATAGTGAAAGGTTTGCGATTTTTTTAAGCTGTAGGTGCGACTCGTCAACGCCGAACGGATGCAACATCAACCCCTACAGCCTATATTGGTCCTGCTGGATGCAGGCCTCCCCCTGAAAAGCGCCTTATTGGATTTTATCTCATGGGGGGTAACATCCATAAACTCCACGCTGGACATTCGGGCTGGAGATCGCAGTTCGGTAGTAGAATTGTTCTGCAGGGGGCGCTGCTGCCCGCCCCGGTGGATATCCCTTAGTCGCCTCTTACGACACCCGCGAAGAGTTGATGCAAATTCTAAGCCGACACCACACAACATGCCGCACGGATTCGTGACGTGACATATAATTTATTAAATTAAAACTAAAACCATTAAGTATATTCATCAGTATAACGCAGCTAAACACACAACAGCTTTCTTGACGTATTTGTTGACAAACATGGTGCTATTAAATACCTGCCCACTAGGATAGACTAACTTAATGTTAATATATAAACATGGGTAATATAAAAATTATACGAGTAAAAAAATGTCAAGTGCGAGTTAGACTCGCGCATCGAGGGTTTCGTATAATTATAAGACCTTGTTTCTTGCCAAATTTCATGATTCTAGGTCAACGGGAAGTATCGTATAGGTTTTGGTCAGTGACGAGAATCAAAATTATGTTTTTTGAATTAACTACAAATTTACGGGCATGAACGGCTGTAACTTTTTATTGTGTTGACTTAGAAGTTTGATTTACATCACGGTTCCAAAAGGTTACGGACTTGAGTAATATAATTAAAATGAACAAAGTTGCGTCCTTAAGCCATTGTTTTAACTCAAAATACTGTCAACAATAAAGTTAGTACCTATTACATTAATCAAAATAATTCTGATTTTTTGTGCCAAAACCTGGTGCCTTCAACGTCAATCAAAACTGGGTTACCGTGAGCAAGGGATAAACCGTTTTTTTTACAACGGCAACCAAAATTGCAAGTTATCATGTTTTTAGATTAGGAATATCTGCTTTCTTCCGATAAGCTCGATAGCCTAGTCATAATCTTCATTCAGATGAAGTCATTGCCTAAATATTTCCGGAGATTAGATTAATACCTACAAAACTGTGTCACAAAAAATAGCTACAGTGATAACAAATACCATAAATATGTATTATTTTTTACCAGCCTATTCCGTCCTGCAGCTGCGCAATGGCGGTCCCCATACGTTTCGAATCATCTCGAATTCTCGATCTTTTGTTGTCTTCCACCACTCAGAGTTATAAATTACTAGTTTATGCCCGCGGCTTCGCACACGTTGTTACTATGGAAACTTTTATAGGTGAATTCTATCCCATGGGAACTGATTTATGGGGTAAAATAGCCTATGTTTGATTCCAGGATTAGAATTACCTGAATGCAAAATATCAGCCCGATCTATTCAGTGGTTTTGGCGTGAAGAGATAACAAACATCCATCCATCTATCCATCCAAACTTTCGTATATATAATATTAGGGTGATTTTGTGAGGTGATAAATAAAAACTAAATGCGTAGAAAATACTTGGACATTGAAAATAGCTTCTTACGGCTGCCATATTGGATTTTTTGACACTATACATAGGTCTTAGGGACCTATATGTATAAACCTATCAAAATCTTAATTACTATACGTTCGTAGTTTGACGAATTCAGAATGTAATCGGGTTAACTACGAACCTAGTTTGTGTTGGAAGAACACCAACGTTTTATAACTCCTCATCATCAAGGTACTTAAAACCTACCCAAATCTATCAAAATCTGTCCAGCTATTTGAACGATATGTTTGTAGCACGTTTGCTGTTGGTTTTATCTTTCCAAGAGTTCTGTAAAGTATTCCGTCTGAGGGAAAATGACGCTGACAAAAATTGCCAGCTGTGCCGACACCTGTCTAGCGAGTAGGTAGTAATTGGGTGAATTCTTATCAACCAACGATAAAAAATATTGCATCAGATTTTTGTCGACTTCGCTGCAACTTACGATAAAAATCGCTAAAAGTTATCGTACGTAATTTCTTAATGTAGGTCAGACCAACACTTCAAACTCTTTTGCCTTGTATTGGTGTTAATAGAGATGTCGCCAAAACTTAACTAACTTGACAGAACTAAAAATGGTGCCATCTTTTTTAATTCAATTGTTATCAAAGGTAAGGTTACGCTGTGTGGTGCCGGCTTAGAATTTGCACCGCCTTAATTCTTCCCGCGCGGGTGTCGTAAGGGGCTACTTATGGATATCCACCAGGGGCGGGCAGCAGCGCCCCTTGCAGAACAATTCTAAAACTGAATTGCGATCCCCAGCCCATATGCAAAGCATGGGGATTATGGGCACTACAGACAGCATCAGCATTCGTATTATTGATGCAGATTTTTATGCAGTCAATAATATTTATATATAAGTTCAATTTGATGGCGTCGGAAGTTGCCGAGGCATCTAGGTATTCAATAAGGTTTTGCTTTGAAACAAGACTGAGATTTTAAGAAAATTAGTTTTTTTTTAAACTGGACTCTTTCCTGAATCCAGTTCTTTAAAAATCTAATTTTTACTTAATACAGGAATACCGCGCGATAAGAGAAAACCAAAGAAAAAGCTGAAAAAAACAAAAGATCCCAGACGTTGCTCCACGTCTCAAAACGACATTTTGGAACGTTCCATAGCTGGCTCCGCTCACTGTATTTTTTGTGAAGCTTTCTTTGCTCTTTTACCAAACGCAAAAGTTTCAAAAAGTTTAGGGATCGCTCCGCTTGCCGTTATATTAGCTTCTTAGTAATTTTTGGCAACTGCCGCGCTAAATCCTGAAATTATTTGTTCACCATTATCTTCTAAGCTCTGCATGATAGCAAACAAAATATACGACAAATTTATAGTTTTTGTATATAATTCTATTAGGATGCCGATTTAATCGGTAAATTATGTGGAACTAACTATAAACCTGTATAAAACAATTTTTCATACAATAAATACAGTGATAATGGTTACGTCCATTTATGACCATTTATGCAAACCGGAAAACGAAACTTAAGGCGAATAGTAGGGTGGATAGTGGCGCCACTACATATTTAATTTTATAATTACGTTATACAAAGGAATTATCAAGAAATCGGACCGCGCGTAGACGATATCTATCATAAGCTTTTTTTAAATGTATCTGTAATAGTTTGTGTGCTTAATTTTTAAGTTTCGGTTTCGATTGGAAGAATATTAAGTTAGTGCAGAACACTCGGTTTGCGAATCCGACACGGACCTGGCCAAAATCATCATCAGCATCCGCTATTGTCAATATTGTCATCATCAAAAATCAGCCACACCACCCTGGTTGTACTTCCACAAGCGTAGGTACCCAATACAAGCATCGAAGTAACTCAAATCTGGGAGATTAGGTACCAGCTTCTCGAAAGCGCAACGCTCAAATTAGGTCTAATTAGGTCCACCCCACCTCAGTTATATTTTATTATTTTTTATTTTATTTTATTTTATTACAAGTCGGGTCAAATCAAGGTCGAATTGCTTTAGTCGAATTGTCGTCATTAGTCGAAATGTTTTTAGTCGAATTGTGTTTTAGTCTAACTGTTTTAGTCGAATTGTATTAGACGAATTGTTTTAGTCGAATTTTCCGTAGACGTTCGGTTCGGTCTAGGTATGTCTTTTCATCTTTGTTGTTCATTAGGCAAAAGGTTGGAAATTTCGCTTTTTTTGCATTTAGTTGTAACAAAACACAGGTCATATATTGAGTTAGCGCTGCGATAACGTACCGTAACTACAGAATTTTACTTACGTGTATGAATACAAGACATCTAAGCTTGGGAGCGCATAAAAAGCTTCGTTCCCGTCCCATACAAACAAACAATAGGTGCTCATACAAAGTTAATGAAATATGAGGTATTCTTCCACAATTCCTTATTCGATGGAATATAGTACCTATTGTTTATTGTAAAACTCTTTCCTCGTTAGATACAGTTGAGATGTTTTTAACCCATAGCTATCCGGTTTCAAAGTGTTTCTAATGGTGACTTTGTTTCAAATGGTGACTTTGTAACAAATAGTGACTTTGATTCAAATGGTGACTTTGTTTCATATGGTGACTTTGTTTCAAATGGTGACTTTGTTTCAAATGGTGACTTTGTTTCAAATGGTGACTTTGTAACAAATGATGACTTTGTTTCAAATGGTGACTTTGTTTCAAATGGTGACTTTGTAACAAATGGTGACTTTGTTTCAAATGGTGACTTTGTTTCAAATGGTGACTTTGTTTCAAATGGTGACTTTGTTTCAAATGGTGACTTTGTTTCAAATGGTGACTTTGTTTCAAATGGTGACTTTGTTTAACAGACTTCGAAAAACGAGGAGGTTCAATGTTTATTTATTTATTTAATAAATTGCACCGACGCAGTGTACACTAAAACATGGATTATGGGCCATTTCATACAAAAGCACATCTAAGTGCCACCTCAATTATAGGTACAAATCGAAATTCTTTTAAAACAGTAAGTACTGAAAAACTATTAAAAGCAATAAAATTCAAATTAAGTCGATTACCATCAAAATAATTAAATAAACATAATATGAATTCGTCGCAAAAATTAAAATAAAAATAAGTATGTTCCGCTGTATGTATTTTATTTTATGTGTGTTCGTCGATTTCTCCGTCAATTGTGGACCGATTTTGAAAATTATTTCGCTATTGTTTAAATAACTAGACGATCGCCTCGCGGTTTCACCCGCGTAGTTCCCGTTCCCGCGGGAATTCCGGGATAAAATATAGCCTATGTCACTCCCTGAAAAGTAAGCTTCCTAACGGTGAAAGAATTTTTCAAATCGGTCCTGTAGTTTCGGAGCCTATTCAATGCAAACAAACAAACAAACAAATCTTTCCTCTTTATAATATTAGTATAGATATATGTAGATATAGATGATCCCGAGGTGGCCCATGAAATGTATTCCCGAGGGGCTAGTATGTGTCCCGCGAAACTAAACAAGACCCGTCAAGTGCGAGTGTAACTCGCGCGCCGAGGGTTTCGAACGTTTGTCAACAAGTAGGTATGTACTAAGGGTACCGGTTAGAGACTTCGCAATTTAATGAATACCTAAAACTAGTCGGTACCAACCTACATTTCGGATGGATCTCTCTGCATGCTTCGGTGATAGGGTAGCGGTAAATTTTTCGACTTTTTTCAAAATATTACGAAAAGTATGAAACCTACAGAAATTTTAAAAACTGTTTTCAAATGTATAAATCAATACCTTTCATATGATACCCCATTGGGGTAACCCCGCCTTTTGAATACTATCACCCCCCCCCCCCCTTTTGACCATTTTTGAAAAAGTGTTCGTTTTACAGACTTCTCTATATCTTTCCTGTAAAATGTGAATTAGTTTTTTCAAAGCAATCAAATTATATTTTGATTTCAAATAATCCAAAATGTGTCCATGAATCGATGGTAGATCACACTTTTTATTATTTGGCAGCGTCATCGCAAACGATCTTTGTATGGGGTCGTCCATTAACCACGTCATATTTTTAGCAACATTTTAACGCCCTGATCATAATATTAAATTATTTGAAAGCAAAATAAATTGTTTCTGTGACTGTACCAAAAGTTCTGTTTTGGTATTCGTTGGGAATAGATTTTGTATTTCATTTAAAGATTTCGAATTTGGTATTCGTTAGGAATGGAATTTAATGAGGACAATAAACAAATACCATTGGTATTAGTTTTTTGGTATTAGAAAGGAATAGATCGGTAATACGAGGTGAGGTTTTATACTACTCACTGTTATAGTTACAGTAAGCAAAGCTATAATAGATAGATAGATAGATAGATAAATGTTTTATTTGAATCACAAATGGACAGCACAAAATACAATAAAACATAAACAAGTAGGTAGGTATATAAAAACTAGTTTAAAACTTATGAGTAGGTACAAGTCATAGTTTATATATTCTTATAGCTAAGCTTACATTCTAAAAAGTTATACCCACTAACTTATCCTACTCGTTAAGTACATGTAGGTGTGTCAGTGCTGCCGAAGTGAGCCAAAACGGATCAGTCTCAGCTTTATGCTGTTTTGCAACGGGGTACAAATAATAGTAAGTACCTACTTACCTACCTGACAATACATGACAATATTACACCTTACTATTGTAGAAATTGTACATATTTCCATGTCAATTAATTATTTAATATTATTATAGTATAGACAATCGTCAAATGTCAGGTAAACGTAGCCTATGTTTTCATTCTTCCGTCATAAAAATAAAACAGCCCATGGGTGTGACAGGGTAGTCAGGGTACCTACCTATATGATACTAGTTGACCTGGCGAACTTCGTACCGCTCTCGCCTTTTAAACCTTCATATTTTTATATATTGTGAAAAAAAAATTGTGAATCTAAACCATTCCCAGATCCCCTTGAACATACACAAAAAATTTCATCAAAATCGGTCCAGTCGTTTGAGAGAAGTTCAGTGACATACACACTCACAGAAGAATTATATATAGTAAGATAGGTCTTCTCGGTACTACCTCAAGCTACGTCACAAGCACAACATTATGTCAGTAGATATCCATGTTCGATTTGACGCATGTCTCACAAATATTAATTTTATCTCCCTCACTGTCTTAAATAAATAATTAATGAAGGACAATCCACATAGCATCATTGTGCCCGAAGCAAAGTGGAGCTTGTGTTATGGGTAACTTGAAATATACTATATTATGTAATCTAAATAGTGCGTGAAATTCATTATTTGAATCGATGAGTTTTATTATAAAATATTTTTTTTGCATTTTGAAACAAAATTCGTCAAACTTAATTAAAAGTTTGACGAATTTTGTGTTAACAGATTTTCTCGTTACAAAGTTCGTTACAAATTTGTAACGAATGTTTGGAATGAATTTTTAAATATTAATAAATATGTTACATTTCTACAACAAAACTCCAAGTGAGTTGCAAAAAATATCAGTAAATAAATTCAAACAAATTGTCAAAACCTTGCTGTGCAAAAAGGCTTACTATAAAATATCAGATTATCTAGAGGATAAAAAAGCTTGGGACGGGTTTTGCTCCAACTCGAAAAATAACAAATAACAGGCTAAAGGTTTCTTCGTCGCTTCTTTACTTTAGTCTACATATCGAAGCGACAGAAATCAAAAATATCACTTTATTTCCGTGTCAGTGTTTACTTTTATTTTTTTACCTTTTCTAAGTGTACATTTATTGTATTTATGGAAATAAAGAGTTTTTGATTTTGATTTTGTTAAGACTTGCTACTCTATTCCTTGGGCACGCCTGTAAAAATACAGTACATGTTGATTTGATGATAAAAAACCTGGCACATTTGTTTTATAACTGTCACTAGTAAGATAGTAAGACCCGTAAAATTATAAAAACAAGATTTGTCAAGTGCGAATTTTCAATTTTCATGTACTAAAAGTACCGGTTAGAGACTTCGCTATTTAATGAATAGGTACCTAAAAATAGTACCTAGGTACCATTACACCTACATTTC
This sequence comes from Eupithecia subfuscata, assembly GCA_963564075.1. Classification (NCBI taxonomy): domain Eukaryota; kingdom Metazoa; phylum Arthropoda; class Insecta; order Lepidoptera; family Geometridae; genus Eupithecia; species Eupithecia subfuscata. Next base: position 2,037,302 of record OY751108.1, read on the forward strand.
AGATGGATCTCTCTGCATACTTCGGTGATATGGTAATGGTAAGGGTATTGATCAAGATATTTCAAAAAGTATGTAACTTACAGTTTGTAAAACTATTTGGAAATGTACAAACAAATACCTTTCATTTGATACTATTATTTATTGCATTTGATCTTGAAATCTGTACTGGCGCACGAAATGTATTATTTTAAATTTCAAGTTGCTGAGTCATTTTATTATGGAGGGAAAAAAGGACAGACTAAGAATTAATGAGCTTAGGAAACTTATAATATAAATTAACATGTTTGAATGCGTTAAATTAAAAGTGCTGCAGTCCTGTTCATTATCGTCCGGAAAATTAAAAAGTGACTAGGATTATTACAATTTTACGGGTCTCACTGTGCCTATCGGCCGGTGACATGACATGAACATAAAACCCACGGGGGAGGATATAGGTCGCCGCCGCGCCGCACCTCTAGGCGCGGTCACTGCAGGCCCGCTAATGTGTCATAAACGTGGGCTTTTCCCTCAAATGCAGCCGGTAATGGGTCACTTTACCCTAATTTTATTGTTTAGTGTTTATGTTTGTTTATATAAGTTTCGATTTATGAGCAACAAAAGCACAGATTATGATGTTACTTCGACAAAAGTCTGATTTTATTATTGCTTGTGCCGTTTTATTTTTCTTTCCATAATAAGTTACAAACCCATTTTCTTATCATTCATTCTCGAAGTGAGTAGGTACCTAACCTACCTATGTCACGAAAGTTTCCAACCATTTCATAAATTGTTGAACACCAAACAAGATACACTTCAGCCATTCTCAATGTATAACGTTTTTCAACAACTCTCAACACAAAAAGTTAAAATTATCTTTTTGTCGTGGTATTCGAAAAATTATTTTCCGCGTTATGCATTGTAGGAAGGGACTAAAATTGACGAAAGTGCAAATTCTGTCCCAAAATTGACTGCTAAACAGGCATTTTTGGGTTAAGTATAGGGGTAATGTTTACAAACATTGTAGGTACTTATGTATATTCTATTTGGCCAAAGTACAGTGTGTATTGATTCATTATCATCAGATTATCGATAGAGGATAAAAAAGATCGGGACGGGTTATGCTCCAACCCGAGAAATAACAACTAACAGGCTAAAGGTTTCTTCGTCGCTTCTTTACTATAGTCTACATATCGAAGCGACAGAAATCAAAGATATCATTTTATTTCCGTGTCAGCGATTAATTTTATAATTTGACCTTTTCTAAGTGTGTATTTATTGCATTTATGGAAATAAAGAGCTTTTTATTTAGATTTTTTTATTAATTACCTACGTTGCTTTTAGTTGTCCATTAAAATTAATAACTTAATAAGTACTATTCTTGGAAATCACTACTTGTACAGCAACTTCGCAGCCGAGTGTCCATGACCGAACATCCTTTTCTAAGCTGCTTAGCCTAACTGTCACGTACAGCCTTTGGGTATTCATGACATCATGCATGACTCAGGTTTGGTGTTGGCCGAAAAAGGAGGCCACCCGAGACAGGTCACCGCTTTGGGATATAGACTAGACATTTGAATTTGTCTGAGCTAATCAAAATGAAAAAAATCAAAATCTCTTTATTTCCATAAATACAATAAATGTACACTTAGAAAAGGTAATCATCGATGTAAGTAAAATTAGGGGATTGGGTAAAAAAAAAGTGAAACGTTTAAATTAGGTCCACCTCAGTCATAGTCGGACCGGCCCGCTGGCGTTCGTGTTTCCCGTGCGTATTGTTGTCTCGGTCACACCTCGGTCTAGGTACGTCTTTCCATATTTGTTGTTCATTAGGTAGGTAATAAATAATATATTGGAAAAAATTGTAAATAGCGTGTCTTTGCGTTCAGTTGTAAAGAGGATCCGTAACGTTTCTAGTTGAGAATGCAGATTTATAGAGCTAAGAAATCCATAACACAGTGCAAAAATTATTGTTCTACGACAAAAATTGACGAAGTTATGACCAAATTACCAGCAAAGTTCACTGAGTGACCGTCGCGGGTGCGTGACGTCACTGGCTCGGTCGCCGCCCGTTAACCGTAGGCAGGCAGATATCAGTTTTTAGTGATTTACTCCGAAACTATAAGTTTCGGAAAAAAAATGACAGAACCAAATAGACTCAGTTTTGAGAGACCCATCGAATGGACTTTTTTTGTAAAAATTATTGAGGGTTCTTTCAAAACTGAGTCTATTTGGTTCTGTCATGTTTCCTATATGCTATTTATACCTACTAGTTGTAGAAACTAGAAAAAGTAACATCAATTACTCACCTCCGCAACCTCTTGAACCTGTGATAAATAAAACTTCTAAGTCAACGCATTCAAAAGTTACAGCCGTTTATGTCCGAATATTTTGAAATTTCCAAGGGAATCACATGCACACCAAACCTATAGGGTACTTCCCGTAGACCTAGAATCATAAAATTTGGTAAGAAGCACGGACTTATAGCACAAATAACGGGAAAAATCCGAAAACGGTAAATTTGTAGTTTATTAAAAAAAATTTTTTTTGATTCTCGCCTTGGACCAAAACCTACAAGGTATACTTGTCTTTCCGTTGACCTAAAATCATGATATTTGGCAAGACACAAGGTCTTTCAATTATCGGAACCCTTAGTGCACGAGTCTAACTCGCACTTGACGTTTTATTTCTTTCGACCGTCTAGAACCAATTAAAAAAAAATGACAATTAATAAAAGAAAAAGAGTCTACCATTAAAAAAACATCGTTTTTACTTACTCGCACCTCGACTGTGCGTGTCGGCTTTCAGTCAGCTATTATTTACAATTTTATGTTTTTACGATTTTATACATTATGATACATTTCCTCTACTTGTATTTGCAATTTCCTAATAAGCAAAAACAATAAATACCTCAGACATAGGGACTCTTCCGTCTGGTATAAATATGACCTGTAGAGCTAACTTAGATAATAATTAAATTATAAATAATTAAATCTAAATTTACAAGTTTATAAGTTTACATAATGTGTTAGCAAGTAGAAAATTACTGTAACTTACTAAATGCATATCACTACAAAATACTGTATCTTAGTTACAAATAAAGATATTCTTATTCTTAAATAATAATGCTGGACATTCCACACAGCAGAACTTGTGTTATGGGATTGTTGTCTTCAGATTGTTTGCAACAGTCCGCAGTTAGCTCAATAGGTACTTCATCATCACCATCATCATCATCATCAACATATCAGCCCTCGTCGACCCACTGCTGGGCATAGGCCTCTCTATGTTCTCAATACTTACTACACCTAATTAGCAAAAACAATAAGTAAGACTTAAGAGACTCTTCCAACTGGTATTAATATGGATCTGTAGAGCTAACTGTAGATAATAATTAAATTATAAATAACTAGACGATCGCCTCGCGGTTTCACCCGCGTAGTTCCCGTTCCCGTGGGAATTCCGGGATAAAATATAGCCTATGTCACTCCCTGAAAAGTAAGCTTCCTAACGGTGAAAGAATTTTTCAAATCGGTCCAGTAGTTTCGGAGCCTATTCAATTCATACAAACAAACAAACAAACAAAAAATCAAACCTTTCCTCTTTATAATATTAGTATAGATAATGCTGGACATTCTACACAGCATCATCTAGCCCCAAGCTAAGCAGAACTTGTGTTATGGGATTGTTGTCTTCAGATTGTTTGCAACAGTCCGCAGTTAGCTCAATAATTACTACATAGTTATAATTTGTTTTTATTGTTTGACTAGACGATGTGGTTTCACCCGCGTGGTTCCCGTTCCCGTGGGAATTCCGGGATAAAATATAGCCTGTCACTCCCTGAAAAGTAAGCTTCCTAAAGTTGAAAGAATTTAACAAATTGAAAACGCTCCGAAACCAGTAATTTCGGAGCCTATTCAATACAAACAAACAAACAATAAAATCTTTCCTCTTTCTAATATTAGTATAGATTGCTATTTTCTTTGTTATTATATTTTAGTAAAGAGGAACTAATGAACAGTAAAGAACATTGAGACGGAAATAAATCGATTTACACTTGAGGGGGTTCCTAATGATTGTGACATCGTTTCAGACATGCTTTAGGATCAATGACCTATAAGTACCCGAGTGCCTAAGTGTTGATTAGTTTTCACTTAAGTTCACAATAATGTTTTTTTTTTTTTTTTTTAACGAAGGACTTTAATGACCTTTGTGACACAGAAGGTTATGAGTTCGATTCCCGCAGAAATTATTGTTTGATTACTGATTTAAGATCAAATTTATTCGTGGGTGTATCACTTATTATTAAAATAAAATCATCATCATCATCATCAACCTATATTAGTCACATAGGGCTCCACTAATGAGCGCCATAGCGCCCTGTCTTCAGCTTGCCGCATCCAGCATCTGCCTGCAGTATTTCGCAGGTCGTCATCCCATCTGGCTGGAAGGCGTCCTACACTAAGTTTGCCTAGTGCGGTCTCTACTTTAGAACACATTTTTATCCCATCGGTTGTCGGTTCTTCGCAATACATGGCCGGCCCACTGCCACTTGAGCTTGCTAATTCTTTGGGCTATGTCAGTGGCGGATTTGCCGTAAGGCCCAGTAGACCCGGGCCTAGGGCGGCCAAATATTAAGGGCGGCAAATCGTGCCAAAAAGAAGGAAGATCTAACGATCTATCGAAGAAAATATTTTCAAAAATTATTTTCTACCACAATGGTTTTCTACCGAACCATACCTGGCAATCCTAAGCGACCGCCCGCATTCGACCAACTTTCTAGCCGTTATAATAGCCAACCAACCTTCGAAGGAGTTTCGAAAGTTGTGGCAAATTCAAAATTAAAAACGGAGCGCGCGATAGCCCGCGAAATCGGTTTTTCTTCGTAAGGCTTATTTTGTAAAAAGTTTGTATGGAAACGTGTTCTTTTTGGTTCTTTAGTGGAACGATAGGCTATCTAACTATAAAATAAAACGTACACTGGGCATAAAAACTGTAAAAATAAATTTTCATGATTTTTTTTCAATGTTCGATTTTTTTTTAAAGTTTTGTTTTACCTTATTACTTACGTTACGCACCTTAAGTATGTTTACATGCTATTTTGTAGGAAATTTTATGGAGAATACAAATATCTATAGATGTTATGGGGTATTCCTAGATAATAATCAAGAAAATAGCGTAATAATGCGCCGCGTCCCACTTCCATAACGTTAGTTCATGAATTATGTAATTCTAGTCTATAATGATGGGTGCTGAAAAAGGGGCGGCACATGGCCTGGGGCCTAGAGCGGCTAGGACTGCAAATCCGCCACTGGGCTATGTAGATAACTTTGGTTCTCTGTCGGTAAAATAAAATAATGCTCCATAATTCACGCATTCTCTAGCCCCATGAGCAGAGCTTGTGTTATGGGTAGGTTAGATAACTGATATTCATAAAACAATAGCTACCACAGAATAATTATATGACCTACATAATATCTATCCAGTCCTTGACATTTTTTCTAAACAATGAGGTTAAATACAAAAGCAAAGAAATGTTAGAAAATATTTTATGACAATGGTTGTCATAAAGTCGATGATAAATCGCAGAAGTTTGAAACAATAATCGATTTCGAAACCTTGCCATTATCATTATGCCTTTCATTATGCTGTGTGGATTGTCCAGCATTATTTATTATAATTTTTATTTATCATTTCATTCGTCCCCCCGTCCGTTTACGAGCTCGCATTTGAACATTTTTCGCTGTGCAAAAAATATTATGCGTTTTGAAGTTGTGTTTTTGTTTCTATTGATTTTCCTTGTTTTGTTGTTGTTTCCTTGTTGTTTTCTGTTATTGTTATCAGTTTTGGTTAGATTTTTATTCATAATTTTTTTCGCTGTCATAAAATACCTATCTCGCATTCTAAAACTGAGTATAGATAGAGGTTTTTATTCAATACTCACAAACCACCCAAATTAAGTCTAGTTTATTTTTTTTATCGCGGAATCGCTTCGTTTAGTATACATAATCGTGTTTCAAAATGCAAAAAACTAGTCCGATTACGTTATTATTTTATAACAGTTATAATACGCCTGCAAAACAAATTGCAAAATCAATCCATTCGAAGACTAAATTAGCCAAGATTCACCAGATTGCCTTGGATTTTGAATATTAAGGAAAGAAGAGAACGCTCAAATATCAACCTTGTGTCAAGGCTTAAACCGCTTATTATCTGTGACGACTTACAAATTCATGGCAAATTCAGAAATCTGTCCTACATAAATATGTTTCTTAGTCGAGTTGAAATATGTTTCTTAGTCGAGTCTGTGAATTACATAACAAAAAATTGTCCAGTATAGATATATTTAACTTGTCGTTGCCGAAGTTTCGTAAAGAAGTTAAATTAAGCGTTGCCAAGGACTCATTATAATAATTATTAAGTTGTAATAATAGCCTTATTTTTCTTCTTCTTTCTATTTACTTAAATTATATAATTAATTATGTATGTGTTGTAGGTATTTTCACTTTATTTATTTTTTAATTTGCTATGTTTATTTAGCTCTATATGTTTACCTAATGGAGGAAATTATTTGGTTAATGTGTATTTAACTTCTGTATTTTTATGTATAATGTACTGTTTATTTATTTCCCAAATAAAATAAAATAAAAAAAATAAAAGCCGAAAGTATGTGATCTTGTGAAGATGTTTGGTTGATGATAACGCCAAAACTACAGAATGGATCGGGCTGAAATTTTGCACACAAAGATCTGGACCTGTAATAACAAAAGGCTACTTTTTATTATTTCATAAAACGCGTGCGTAGCCGCGGGCAAAAGCTAGTTGTCTGTAAGTCTACCTAGTCCTCAAAACAATAGCGATTGTAAGATCGTTTTGAACAAAGAAATTAATTGACCTTCAACTTCTTAGCTCTGACTCTTCGTCTGGTTTGGCATAAGTCTACCAGTGTCCTTTTCAATAATAATATAGCATCATAAGCTTTTTTAATGCAAAGCAACAATGGTGGTACCAACTCGGATCTAGAATCTCATTTTAATAATTGGATGGATGTTTGTTACTTCTTCACTTCAAAAGTATTAACCTAATTGAGCTGAATTTTTTTTAATTGCATACGTGTAGCTCTAAATCGGCAATCAAACATACATAGGCTACTTCTTCCCATAAATCAGTTCACATGGGAAAGAAACAACCTTTAAACGTTTAGATAAAAACAACGCGTGCGAAGCCGCGGACAGAAACAATTCTTAGATATTTTTAGCAAACAGCCCCCTGCAGAACAATTCTCCCACCGAACTGCGAACCCCAACTCGCATGCCCAGCATAGGAATTATGGGCATTACCCCCATGAGAAAAAAGTCAATAAGGCGCTTATCAGGGGGAGGCCTACGTCCAGTAGTGGACCAATATAGGCTGTTGTGGTTGAGGTATGGTCCAAGGTAAGAAAATTTGGCGTATCTAAAAACTCCTCAACAACAACTCGTTGGCAGACAGCGCTTTTCGAATGTTTACCCTGTTTAATAATTTGTTATACCTACTAACCAGTGCATAAAACACTAAACACCTGGTAACTGTATACTTACAAGCTAGTGTTACAGTCCGGATCAGATGACACGGCATGACGTAAGTTTCGGAACAATGCTCCCGGTACCAGTTCTGTTATGGATCATGGACGGTAGACAGAAGTCAGCGATAGTAGGTATACCTACGCTCTTAGGTAGAACGAATAATTATTTAGTAAGAAGTCATTAGAACCTATAGTATCAACGAATAAAGTAATAGAAACAAATTAGAACTAGTATTGTAGTGTTGTAGGTACTACTTATATTTTGTACAGGTCTAGTTACTTATATTTTGTTAGGTCAGATTGTATGGGTCCGTGGAGTGAAGACCTGGTGACCTGTAACACAGGTTCTTTGAACCTACTTCAGACACCAGTCTTCACAAAACAGGTTTTGGCAATATTTACCTGATAAAATCCCTAATCTTAATCTATCCTTTGCTATAATTGTCAACCACCTTTGTGAAGAAAATAAATAACATTTTTATTAATTAGTATTATTATTATAGTATTACCCTTGAAACAATATTGGCTAACTGCAGACTGTTGCATACAATCTACAGGTAGCTCAACTGATCCATATCAGTGCGGCGGCAGATATGGCCAGTATCTTGACACGCGCAAATATGCAGTTCTCAACAGAGCCTACAAAACAAACTCACGTTTTCAGATCTGCATAAACTTTCGGCTTTAATTGTAGTAGGATGGGTATTCAATAGGTACCTACCGTGATCTGCTAAACAGCTATCTTTCTAGGTGACTGTACTCAAATACACTATTTCTTGAAAAGTTTTCCAAATGGGACGAAATGTATGAAGCATACAAATTTTCTTATTGTTTTAAAATGTTTACGAGATGCGAAGGAGCCACATTTAATGTAACTCCAAGGGGAGGCCCAATGAAGCATACAAATTTTCTTATTGTTTTAAAATGTTTACGAGATGGGAAGGAGCCACATTAAATGTGTCGAGATCGTGGGGTACCGAGGCTCTCAGGGTTTTAAAACAATTATCTGAGCGACTGGTCGAAGCGACGCGTGACCCGAAAGCTGGTGAGTATCTGGCACAGCGCATCAGCATTGCCATACAACGGGGCAAAGAAGCCAGCGTAGCGGGGACGCGACGACTGGTATTGATATGGATCAAATAATAAGATCAGATTCAGTCTTGAATATGGACTATATTCAGGACCGAATCTGATCTTATTATCTGATCAATCTCGATCATAACAAAAACTCAACGTTACTAAAATGCTTGTTTGTGTTCCAAATGTTCCAATTTCTGTAAATGATAATCCTAAACTAGATTTAGTAAAATTTGGCACTCATGGCGCAGAGCGCACAATAAAAATAGTAACCGGATACAAGAAATTTGATGAAATTTGACTATTAAACACAAACTTTTTGCTAGTAATGGTTAAAATTTGGTACCCGCATTTAGTGAGCTTATATTGGATTAGGGACTAGAGTGAGATTGGAAGTATTTTCTAATCCTAAATGCCCCAAGGCCCTGGGGGCAATTCGTGCTACGCCTAGGGCCCTTGGCCGAACGGCTCTATAGACGAATTAAGGATATAATACCTACCGTAAAGGTCTTAAATGGAACTGTGATAGGTAAGTAGGTAACAAGAATTTTCTCATGTTCGGACATAGGTACACTACTGTTTTTGACATTTCAATAATATGAATAATATGATCAGGTTCCCCTGAACTCATGTGTTCAGGGGTAGCAGCAAATTGCTGTTTTATTTTCTAGTCGAATAAAGTCCAGGATATACTTATTTTGGTAACTACTACCTACCTATTAAATAAACACTTGCGTTGCGTTCGATTGGCTAGTACTTTCAAAATACCGAAATAATTTCAATTCGTTTCAAATAACCAACGCAACGTTACCAAGCATTGCTTTATTTCATCTATTTCCCAACACAATATGCCATCAAACTTTATGTATATTCCCAATGATTGTTTCCAAACGGTCTCGGAAACTTTCACTAGTGCTCTGTTCTAGTCGCGATTCTTTGTTATTGTCACGTGAATATTATAATTCTTTTATTTGTTACTTAGCACATACCTGTAGCGTTTGAAAAAATAGGTAGGATTGAAATAATAAAATAATTTTATTATATTTAAATAAGAGACAAATAATTTTTATAATTCCACGACGGGACGCTTCCGACTGGTGTTGATATGGATCAGTTGAGCTATCTGTAGACTGTTCGCAACAGTCAACAGTTAGCTCAATTGTTTCAATTGTAAATACTAATTGTAAATACTAGTATAATTTTCTTTGTGAATAAAGTTTACCTACGTAGAAGTAGGTATACGTTTGTTCAACCTATTTTTATAATTTATAAATTCTAATTTGTTTTTATTGTAGTACCCCAAAGGGGTTGTTACTTGTTTGATCTCACTGCTTATCATTTTTTTCTGTAAAATAATATTGAGTAAATTTTTAATTCATCATTTCATTTGTCTTTCGTCTCTTGGAACTCGAATTCGCACCTTTTCGCAACGCGTGTGCAATTATGCGTTGTTGAAGTTTGTATTTGTTGTTTTTAGTGAATACTTTGCTGTTACCTTGTTGTTTATATATTATTGTTATCCGTTTTTGTTAAGATTTCATTCACGAAACGTTGACACAAAATATCTTCCATTGTAGAGCCAAGACCTGAGGTTATACATTCGACATTTCGTGTTAAATTTATGGGTTACCGTAAATCATTGGTTTGCAATCCCAGACGACGCTAAATCTTGTCAGCAATTAAAAAACTTGATTAATTATATTGAGCATATTGAACTTTCCTAAAGGTAATAAATAAAGCTTGAAACATTTATTATGCATCAGTAAAACCACATTATTTTTACCTACCTACTTTTTTCACATTTAAAAAATATTCCTATACTTACGCCTATTGTGTAATTAAGATGTTTTTAATTTGAAATTAATATATTTAACTTTTATTTAATAATTCATGTATATTTACATAATTCATTAATAAGTGACCAGTAACTTGTATAAGTTATTAATACAGAATTATGAACTACTAGCTTCTGCTCGCGGCTTCGCACGCGTTGTTTCTATGGAAACGTTTTAAGGTCATTTCTATCCCATGGGAACTGATTTATGGGATAAAAACTCGCCTATGTTTGATTCCAGGGTTAGACTTACCTGTTTGCAAAATTTCAGCTTGATCCGTTCAGTAGTTTTGGCGTGAAGAGGTAACAAACATCCATCCATCCAACCATCCAAACTTTCGCATTTATAATATTAGTATGCTAAGATGAACTAGCCTAATCTACATTAAAATATTATGCATAGGAAACATTAAGATTTGGGAATTGAACTCGCAACCTACTGCGTCTTCGGCGCACCTCATCCACTAACCCACAGAGGTTGTCGCAGGCAAGTCAAGCATATTCCGTTATACGATCCATTAATCCAATTATGAAATCATTTGAATGCGTACGACGTTTTGAATGTCAATCAACTTACGGAGTCCTAGTTTGGTTTGAAAGTATATCGGTATTCGTTTATATTCTTTCTTTTATAGTTTTATTGATAGTTTATATGGAAAGTTGATATCAAAACAGATAAAATCTAATTCTAGATTGTTAAAATGTGTCACAAGTTTTGAATAACTTAGCTGGAAGCACTACTCTTGGTAATAGTAGAGTTAGCAAAAACCCGCAAAAAATACTATCACACTTAATATTATAAATCCGAATTCCGAAAGTTTGGATGGATGGATGGATACATGGATGGATGTTTGTTACGTCTTCACGCCAAAACTACTAAATAGATTGAGCTGAAATTTTGCATCGGTGTAGCTGTAATCCTGGAATCAAACATAGGCATACTTTTTATCCCATAAATCAGTTCCCGTGGGATAGAAATTACCTTTGACCGTTTTCATAGAAACAACGCGTGCGAAGCCGCGGGCAGAAGCTAGGCCTTTATACGATTACCAGCTTCTTCGCACGCACTTTACCAGTATACAAAAAGGGTTATTCCAGTTGTCCACCCTGAAATCCCCCCTAAGGAGGAAAACTGGACTTAAAAAAATGAACTCTAGTTTTCCCCCTTAAGGAAAACCTTCAAGGGGGAAAACTAGAATCGAAGAATATGAATTCCAGTTTTCCCCCTTGAAACACTTAAGAGGGAAACTGGAATTCATTTTTTTTATTTTACTTTTACCCTTGGGGTGCTTTGTCGAAAACTGGAATAACCCATGAAAATTACCCTTTTGAAAGATTTTCTGTGTTACTTAACAAGGTACTTATGCGGCGACATGTTTTTGTGTAGTTTAGTCATAATCCAAAACAATTAAAACCGAAAGTTCCAGCGAAACTAGATTTTAAAATGTAAAGCCGGATAGGCTTTACTTTTTCTGCATTCTCTGAGAACTCAATTGTTTTGTTTTTAAGAACTAGGGCAAAAACTGCTAACAAGTACCTATGTCTTCGAATAAGAGAAAGATAAGAATTAAAAAAAGGTTTTAATAATAATAATAATGCTAGACAATTCACACAGCATTATCTAGCCCCAAGATAAGCAGAGCTTGTGTTATGGGTACTAGATAACTGATATACATACTTAATACAATACACTACTTATATAGATATTTTTTATTATACATTTTTAGCACACATACACATTATCTTTCTAGTTCTTGAGTGGACCGCGACTCGGCAAACGTAGTGACGACGCCCTCCAGCCAGATGCGGTCTGCGAAAGACTGCAGGCAGATGCTGGATGCGGCTTGCTGAAAACCGCGCTATGGAGTTCATTAGGGGAGGCGTATGTCCAGCAGTGGACTAATATAGGCTGATGATGACACATTATCTATCAACTTGGAGAACGATCATCACCGTTGTCATAAAAAAGAATTTACACACTTACTAAACAATCAATAAATCGCATCAAAATTCTTTATTTCCATTAACACAATTATTATTATTATTATTATTATTAGCCAAATTTATCCCACTGCTGGGCAAAGGCCTCCCCCCACTCTCTCCAGACATCACGATCACTGGCCAGCTCCGTCCAGTCGACCCGGAATTTGTTCAATTCGTCCTGCCATCTCCGTCTAGGTCTACCGCGTCGCCTTCTCGCTTGTTCAGGTTGCCAATCGGTGGCTACCTTAGTCCATAGCTCTCCTGGCATGCGGCAGACGTGACCAGCCCAATCCCACTTTATTAACACAATAGGTAAATAAATATACTTCTTTATCATCATCATCATTATCAGCCTATATTAGTCCACGGCTGCTCTCGGGTCACGCGTCGCTTCGACGAGACGCATACAGATATTTTTTTAAACCCAAAGAGCCTCGGTACCCCACGGACCTAGGGTCTCTCTCGACTCCAAGGGGCAATGTGTAGGCACTGTCGAGATCTGCACATTTGCCCATAACTTCTTGAATAACTTAGAAAATTGTGAAAACCCGTTTTTTTTCGATCGTCACTAACCACCTTCAACAAAGAAAAGAAATGCGTAGATGAAGCATGGTAGGTATACACGTAGCGTAAGTAAACTCCTATCTTAACTTTCTTAGGTATTAAAAAGATAAAAGCTTCTCAATATGACTCACAAGCACTTGAAGTGCTAATTTGTGAACTTTACTGCATTAGCATCAGAGATGAGTCAGAGCGACTCAAGTGGCTCTCGAGGAGAAAGTTATGTTCTTTCATGAGAATTCCACGCATCTTTTTCTCTATCAAAATATATACCAGTTACATTAAGCTACTCGTACCTAACAAAATCCAGCTGATATAAAAATTATATATCTATGTAATGTATTGTTTTAAGTTTGTACCTAAATCTTAACAGATAAACTATAACTAGATAACTAGTATCCTTAAGCACAGAAATAGATAGATAGATAGATAGAAAACACTTTATTATACCACACAAATACAGGAAACAATACAGAGAAAAGCTTAGAAAAAAGGAAGTATAAAGGGCGGCCTTATCGCTGAAAGCGATCTCTTCCAGGCAACCTTGGAGATATACATATTTATGTGCCATACATAACACAAGCTCTGTTTAGCTCGGGGCTAAAAATGCTGTATGAATTGTCCAACATAATGACATTATGACCAAAAGAATTTTTTGAAGACATACTTTCAGGATAGGTTTCATTTTTTTCAAAGAAAGATTTTCGAAACGTTCTCTAAAATATAATACTTATATATGTATATTAGGTACAGGGTGGCACATTTAGATCGGTCAGTATGGGAAAGTCTGAAACATAAGACATACGAAGATCTCTTCTTAGAAACCTTGTCATCGATTTTAGTAACAAGAAAAACTGCATTCATTTTAAAAAAACTTGTACTCAGCTCGGGAATCGAACCCGGACGTTTTGAGAAATAAAACTAACACTATTTATATGTAGAAATCGACTGTGTAGGTCTTATGCAGTAAATGTTACTATGAAACATGATGTCTTAAATGAATAAAATGCATTGTTTTCATATCCTTTTACCATTTACCAAGTTTACGAAATGACCACAATTTTTTCAATACAATATTCAACAATAGTATACAGGGTGGAAGTTGTAATGCCACCTGGAGGGAAAGTACTCTTAATACTGTAGATAGAAAATTATACTAAAAGAAAACATTCCTTTATTTTTGAAAAGAAAGAAAACTGCATTCAAAGATTTTCGAAAATTCGCTTGCCACACCCGGGAATCGAACCGACTAAAATCTGTAAAAATTACACTCTGTATTTTTATTGCATAGATCGGTCGGGTCAGTTATAAGGATGAAATCTCTCTAACAAACTTAATAAATTAAATGAAAGGAAAACCATGAAATCTTAAATTATTTTAATTATTTACAATAAAAGTCAACTAACTACTACATAATTAGTTGCTCAAAATGGGCTCCATTTTCATGGATACACAAATTTATTCTTCTTATGTATTCATTTCTAGTAACTTTTAATAACGTGTTGTGGTGAATATTATAAATCGTATTCTGAACTTTAACTCTCAACTAGTTTACATTCACATAAGATTTCATGTAAATTAGATTTTTTACATATCCCCACAAAAAAAAAACTAAAGGGGTGAGATCTGGTGATCTCGCAGGCCATCTGATTGTGCCGTTGGTACCTATCCAGGTATTAAAATGGTTATTAATGTAGGCAGTAGTGATTCTGTTGTTATGGGCTGGAGCACCATCTTGCTGAAGAATTATTTGGTTTCGCTCCGCCTCGGGGAAACCATTTAACTCATTTCTTAAGAGATCCAGTATTTTAAGATAGAAGAGTCTGCATTAGGTAGAAACACGTGCAAATTTCAATCGTCTTATCTAAATATCAATTTGTCATTTTAATGGATAAATAACGTCAATGATAATTATTAATTACTGACACAAGTAAACAGATGGATCTTTAAGTTAAAGTGCTTAACTTGACCCATTCAATTTATAATTTAAGATTTCATGGTTTTCCTTTCATTTAATTTATTAATTTTCTTAGAGAGATTTCATCCTTATTATTGACCCTAACGATCTATGCAATAAAAGTACAGGGTGTAATTTTTACAGATTTCAGTCGGTTCGATTCCCGGGTGTGGCAAGCGAATTTTCGAAAATCTTTGAATGCAGTTTTCTTTCTTTTCAAAAATAAAGGAATGTTTTCTTTTAGTATAATTTTCTATCTACAGTATTAAGAGTACTTTCCCTCCAGGTGGCATTACAAAATTCCACCCTGTATATATGAATACTTACAAAACTTTCTTAAATTCTTAATTACACACACACGTTACTTCATACATAAAAGTTCACAAATACTGGATTATGTACAAAGGCGAGCTTAACCCTAAAAAAGTTTTCTTACAGCAAACCTATGGATAAAAAGAAAATTTATGAAACGAGTGTGGATAATGAAACGAGTTTGGATAACTTTGTATGTAATATTTTTGACTAGCAATAAAAATACTGAATACTGAAACATTTTAAGTTAGGTTATCTAACCAACAGTTAAATCGTGTCCGGGAACCTAAGCACAGCTGAAGTCTTTATTTAGCACCGTACCTTATGCAAACGCAAGGTGATTGACTTTTACTAAATTTGGAATCTTCTCTACCAAAATAGTCACAAGCGAATTCTAGCTGTACAGTGGCGGTCAGAAGTGGCGGTGAAGATTCTAAAGACATTGCCTTGCAGACATTCGTGGTGCTTACGACCTTTTTAAATGTATTAGGTATTATTTGGGTCCTAGGTTCAAATCCACAAAGTCATTTACATTTAATAATGCTTTAAAATGGCAGAATCCTTTATTCACAAAGAAAATTACACTAGTATAGAAAATTACACTAGTAGTATTGAAACAACTGAGCTAACTGCAGACTGTTGCAAACAATCTACAGGTAGCTCAATTGATCCATATCAATACCAGTCGGAAGCGTTCCCGATAATGCTAAACGATTTTCCACAATATTTAATAATTACCCTAATTTTGGTATAAACTTAAAAATAAATTTATTCACAAAGAAAATTATACTAGTATTTACAATTGAAACAATTGAGCTAACTGCCGACTGTTGCAAACAGTCTACAGATAGCTCAACTGATCCATATCAACACCAGTCGGAAGCGTCCCCAAGACGCTGGCTGCAGTGCCACGCTGTATGGGAATGCTGATACGCTGTGCCAGATATTCACCAGCTCTCGGGTCACGCGTCGCTTCGACCAGACGCTCAGATAGTTTTTTGAAAACCCGAAGAGCCTCGGTACCCCACGGACCTAGGGTCTCGACTGTATAAACTGTATTTTTTTAAAAATCTGAGAATAAGGATGTTAATTTCTCAAACAAATGTGAATAGTCTCTTAAGACTATTGTCCCGTTAGTTTCACTGTGTACACCGGTTAAGGTGCCTCTCCTTACTGAAAAAATCTATACACAAACATACTACCCTCCTACGTGCGAAAAACATAAACCTACCCTCGCGGTTCATAAATCAAGGACGGGGCGACTGCGTAAAATACTTGGAGTTAGGAGCCTCACTAAGTATGGGGTGGTTGTAGATCGAGACATTATGATATATAATTTTCACTCTAAGTAGGCACAGGAATAGCTTAGGAATAGCTTAGGGTAAAAATGTCTAAGTAGATGAAGCTATACAATACACTAGCCAAACTCGATGTAGAAGTTCGTAAGTAAACCACGACACAATTATCTAAAACTCACTTGCTTGGCGCCGAGTTTCCGTTAAAATTGTAAGCAATATTTATTGTGGGAAAGATCTCAAATCGACAAGTAATTTCTAGGTACCTACAACAGAGTCTGTGTCCTAATCAGGGGGAGGAAACGTGACAGAAGAATGGGGTCAGCGAGTGTGTGGATCGGTGGGCTCGCCGGCCATGTACAGGAGGAAGAGGGGACGCCAGTCGGGCCGCGGTTTTAAATGTTCCCGTAGTTCGGCGAAAATGGCGAGAGAGGGACACCGGTTTTAGTGGGTATTACGTCCTTCTCAGGGCGTTGAGTCCCACATAATTCTGTTCCCTAGTACCAGTTTACTCGTAAACGAATTGCTTCGCCGATAAAAAAAGGTACAACAGATTAAATTCTAGGTTTGGTATAGGTGGTTTGTTTACAAACACTCTACAACGAGTTTGGCAGTTTTTTTACAGGTAGGTGGACCTCCCTAGAGTAAAATTGTCTCGTTCCATAACCACGGCATTAGCTCGACGTAACTCCAACTGCCTTGGTATTTCAACAAATGTCACAAAAGCTGACATTCACGTATCACGATTATGGGTAATTTGCGGGTTTAGCTTTTTACCCGACTGCGCAAGGAGTCGGATGTTGCCATTATGTTATGTGGCAATGGCAGCCAGTGTGTGACCTTTGGCGTGCTTTGACTCGGAAGGTGGCATGGCGACGTCTTTGATTGAGTGTGTAGACTCCATAATTTTAAAGAAACCAAACTTGGAATATCTTCAACCCAACAAGTCACAATAATTACCTACCTATAAATGCGAAGGTTTTGATGGATGGATATGCTACGTCCTCACGCCGAAACTACAGATTCAGCTGAGATTTTGCATAGGTGAATCTGGACACAAACATTTTATCCCGTAAATCAGTTCCCAATGGAAAGAAATAACCTTTGAAAGTTTCCATAAAAAAGCGTGCGAAGGCACGGGCAGAAATTAGTTACTTATAAATGAAGTACCTACACAACATCTATTTTATCTTGTTTTGTGTGTTAATGTACATGTATCACTCGCAAATCTATGGACCCATGGTTGTCTGAAATAAAGAATTTTTATTTTTTATTTTTTTATTTTATTTTTTATTTACAACAACTCTACCACATGATGAGTATGAGGAACCTAGTTTTAACAAAAAGTATGATTTGAGTATACTTTATTGAAAAAGAAAATATACAGGGTGCCAAATAATACGTGTACTTAGCCTAAAAGGGGGCATTCTGGACTCCGAGGGGATAAACTTGTGCTATACGATTTGTAGAAAATAGAATATTTTTCATTTTTGAATCAAGTAGTACCTATGTTTTGTTTCTTCCTATTCGTGATCTTTTACACGCACTCTTGCATTATTTACCGTTATAAATTATTTCAAGAATGTTTTTTGATATGTTTTTAGCAAAACCAGTGTCTTGTCTTTAAATTATTACAAAAACATCAGGTACGTCCTTTGAGATTTCCAAACAAGTAAGAATACGCTATCATAATTATAGGTATATAATATCTTTGTGTGGTGCCGGCTTAGATCGCTGTGTGGTGCCGGCTTAGAATTTGCACCACCCCAACTCTTCCCGCGGGTGTCGTAAGAGGCGACTAAGGGATATCCACCGGGGACGGGCAGCAGCGCCTCTGCAGAACAATTCTACCACCAAACTTCGATCCCCAACCCGCATGCCCAGCGTGGGGATTATGGGCATTACTCGCCCATGTGATAAAAGCCAATAAGGCACTTATCAGGGGGAGGCCTGCGTCCAGTAGTGGACCAATACAGGCTGTTGAGTTGGGTTGAGAAGAATACGCGAAAAAAAACACCAATACGTATGAATAAAAAATGTCCATAAATATAAGACACTTTCAAAAAAAGAATTAATCGTAATAAATCGAAGTAAAACTAAAGTTAGAAGAGAGCCAAGAATCACCCCCTTTCCACTAAGTACATTTATTTCGTGGCACCCAGTCTAAAGGAACCTACCTACTTATATTATGTACCCTGGTAGATATACCAAAAATATTCTCACGTTATTTATCTCTCATTAGAACATCATATTTACAAACAATTATTTAGATAATGGCAAGGGCCAAAGACTCAATCAACAAGATTTGTTATTTGTCACCGAGGTGTCGTAGAAAACAGTGTCTCGAGATCAAAAGGCTTTTGTGTCTATTTAATTCACTGGTAAAGTGACCTCCTCCACTGATCAACTGAGCTAATCCACTGAGTTTATCATTTCCTGCTGGCGAGAGATATCTGTACTTTTTACGAGGTTTTAATTTTTCCTTCGTTCTATAGGGAATAAAACAGCGGGAAAGCAATTTGCCGCAAATCGCAAATCTTTTGCTATTAACTAATGAAAAAATTAATTTCGATTCACTGGTATTTTTGGAGCATTTGGGAATATAAGTGATTTTGCGCTAGAAATCAACATAATCCCTAATGCTACCAAAATCCAATTGAATCGAAGATGGTTTTATGATGAATTAAAAGAAAATAGTTTACGATTTGCAGCAAATTACTTTCCCGTTACTTTTATTCCTTGTCTAACTCTGAAAAAAACTAAAAACTTAACATAATCGCGCCAACAGGAGACGATCAATCTTAATGGATTTTAGCTCAGATTTTTCAGTATGCTGAGACGGAAATGGAAACGATTTACAATCCCTTGTGGATTTATAATCCCTTGGGGATTCTAAATCGTTACTTATTTGTTTTCTCTTACATGGCAGTGGATAAGTAAGTGTAATAAAGTGTTTGAACTCAAGTTTTCTAAATCATGTTGTTTGTATCAGTCATATATAAGTGAAAGTGACATTTTTTGAAATGGGATACAACTATTGTGCGGTAGAAGACGCTGAGGGAGTGGTTTTGTTTAGGATTTGCAAACAACGGTGAGGATGTGTGACTTAAAAACATTTTTACAATATTTCATCGAAATGATGTGCAAAAGAAGATAAATTATAATATTTTTTTTTTAAACGAAAAGCCCCCAAAGTAAGTACTTTTAATTCCTTGGTACATACGCTGTTTTTTTTTCGGGAGAAATAGTTATGCCTCGGGGGTAAAATTTTTATGGGGCTATCTTCGGATCGTTCTCTATGCAAAAGAATCATCAAAAACCGGCCTATAAATGACGGAGTAATCAAAAAGGCGAACATACATACATAACACACACATACTTAAAGGCGAAAATAAGACCTCCTCCATTTGTTGAAGTCTGTTAATAATGACATTATGGCCAAAACATACTTGTTTTCTCTAGACGACCTCCGTGGCCCAGCGGGTGAAGGTCTTCTTGCGTCACAGGAGGTTGCGGGTTCGGTTCCCGCCTCGGGACAATGACAAATGTTTGTACGGTCTACATTATATAATTTGTTCCGGGTGTTTTCTATGGATCCTACTTATATTACAAAATTAAATGCGAAAATTTGTGTGTATGTTTGTTACCATGTAACCACTTAACCGATTTAGATGAAATTTGATATGTGGATCGTTTAGGTTTTACAATACGCTAATCTAATTTTCGAAAATTAGCTTCTGAAGGGGTTAAAAAGTTTCTAAGGAAAAAATGTATTCCTAGGTTCGATTCACTCAAAACTCGGTAAGTATAAATAAACCATAAAGTATATACTCGTAATGAATCACGTATTTTTCATTCTTACAAAACTACCCCTACGGGGTGTGCTATTAGCTGCGCCTCGTGGCATTGCACACCCTGTCCTCTACCCTGTCCCCTACCCTGTCCCCTGTCCCCAACCCGGCCTACCGGGTTCTATATTGAAAGCTGTGCTTAGTTCACCCAGGTGCAAAGTCTACCCTACGTAGCACTTAATGCACCCAGGTGATTTACTCCAGGTGCATTAAGTCTAATTATATCTATGTAAAGGTAATATGTATATCAGTTATTTAGTAGGAACCCATAACAGTAGCTCTGCTTACTTTGGGGCTAAACGATGCTGTGGGGATTGTCCATGGACCATCCCCATAGAAAAATAAAACTCCAGCATTATTTATTTGTTTATTTAATCTAAAAGAAACCTAGTACATGTTTGAAATAAAAAAAATAGTTCCAAACTTCCAACGACTAGACTTTATCCAGCGATATCGACGAAGGCTAAGAGAGCTACTGTCTGTAGCTCTTTAATATACATACTTAGTTATTTTTTTTGTTTTTTATATGTAGGTACAGATATAAGTTATTAACATTTCTCATAATGTCACATTAAGGCACAATTCACTGTACTTAAAAATAGCAACATACTTAACGAACTCTGTGGAGGGGGCACTGGTGACTAGTAACACTGGTTTTAAACCTATCACTGGCACCAGTCACTCTACGCCCAACCTTATCAATAAACTGTAAAAAACCTATTGTGAAGAGAAAATAAATGAATTTATTATTATTATTTATTTATATCGACAATCGCCGGTCAGATGGTCGCTACTTCCGTATTGTTATTATGACGTGACCGTGATTGTCACCTAAGATAGAAGATGGTAAATAACAGACTAAGGCGTTCATCATTATCCCGGCCGAAAGAAGTCCACCACTGGAAATAGGCCTTCTCAAAAATCGAGGAGTTACTTTGCTTTGGGCGTGTTTATTTATTGATTTATTACTTTATTGCACACAACTATAAAAGTATACAAATGGTGGGCATAATGCCGATGGCATTTTCTACCTACCAACCACACAAGGTCAACAACGACAAAAAGGCGTGCTTAAACTTAGACTTCAACTTAGCTATGCTATAAATTAAGTATACAACAGAAAAAAAACAATATTTTAAAATGTTTACTGTACCTAAATTAACTACCTAAATCAAAAAGAGTTGAGTGAAAAGTGTTCTTGAGTGAAGGCAGTGACTTGGCAAACTTAGTGTAGGTACCTCCAGCTACGTGGGATGACGACTAGCGAAAGACTGCAGGTAGATGCTGGATACGGCTGAAGACAGGGTGCTCTGGCGCTCATTAGGGGAGGCCTATGTCCAGCTGTGGACTGACATAGGCCGATGATGATGATGACTGCGAAAAACATCATCAATGCCCTTTAGGATGGTTTATGTGGTGTTTGTTTGGTGACACTTACGTAGATGATTTTTTACTAAGTAACTTTATATATTTTTTCCCGGGATCTGGCAGCCTTTGTGCTGGATGTGTATTTAAAACATTTCGATACAGAACCCTTGAAAAGAAAAAAAAGAGATTCGGACGAGATGTCCCCTTCACTTTTGGTTCACTGATCCGAATCTAAAACTAAGAGATTTTAGATTCGGACGAGATGTACCCGTACTCAAAAGTGAAGTGGACATCTCGTCCGTGGATCAGTTTGAGATTCGGACCAGATGTACCCTAACCCGTTACATTTTGTAAGGCCTCTAGAATAAGAGAACGACAGATACGGCCGGCCGCAGTATTGCCGGATGGTAATGGTATTGACGCATGTCGTGTCCCGGTAGATGGAAATACATTCAAAATAAGTAATCAGACATCAAACGTTTTCTCAACTCATTATAGCAATTTGTTTTTTTTTTTACCTTTATACCTTATGGTGTTTCCTTTATCGAAATACCTATACATGTACCTACCTAATTATTTAAATAGTACATAAATATAGAATGTAACGACATCAAGTGTAACATAAAGTGTACCTACGATGGAATAAATAAATACAAATATTTATTTCTATTTATTAATTGTATATTACAAAAATACAAATACAAATTAATATAAACGTATTTAGGTAGATATGGGGGGCAGATGATGCTGTATCGAAATGTCTAGTTTCACCCTATTTATTTCGTTTTCCTTCCCCAGTCTCCTGCGGCCGGTGTCAGTGAGCGGCAACATGGAGCATGCGCTTGCGCACCGCGAGCGGGTCGGCGTGCAAGACTTTGTACTGCTGGAGGACTACCGCTCGGAGGCTGCCTTCATCGACAACCTGAGGAAACGGTTCTCGGAGAGCATCATCTATGTGAGTCACTATATATGTATACATCTCTCTTAGTACCAGGTGTGGTGCCAGCTCAGAATTTGGAACACCCCAATTCTTCCCGCAGGTGTCTTATGTCTTTGCAGAAAATTCGACTAAAACAATTCGTGTGAAAACAAATCGACTAAAGCAATAACAACAACAAATAAAAATTTTGTCAACTTCTGGCTCTGGGTGCAATTATACATATAGGTACACACCCTTTCACAGAGTCGCCACAACCCCCGGGAAGGTTTGCGTTAGGAGAAAGTTAATGTGACCTCCCCCCCCCCGGCTCGCGGGGGTGGGACGACTACAGGTCGGGTTAACTCAAGGTCGAATTGCTTTAGTCGAATTTTCCGTAGACGGACTTATGAGGCGACTAAAAGACACAGCTATATCCAATATCGTTCGTTGCATAATCTATACTAATATTATAAAATATAATATCGAAAGTATAACTCTGTCTGTCTTACATTTTCATGCTTAAAAGGCTGAACGAATCTTAACGAGATTCTGCAGGAATGGTATGCCGAGGATAGACATACTCGTAGGCTACTTAAAAATAGTGTGCGAAACGGTCAACGGCTAGTTGCAGTCTATTATAAATTCATAAAACTTTCGTAATATGTATTCAAAAATATCGCATTTTATTAGTTATAAAATGGAACTTGACCTCAACTTTATCATTCTAATAATCATAAAAATAAATTGATTCATGTCACATTCGAAGAAACACGGCAATCACGCGTATCGAACGCGATTAGATAGGTTTGTAAGCAAACTGAGCATTGCCACAGACTGTTAATAACAAACTAATCGACCATGGATAACTCTTACAAAAAATTTGAACAATAGAGGTTATTATTCTAATATGAGTTGGGGGGAGGGGCCATTGTGTGGGACGCTACATGCGTCGATACACTCGCGCCTTCCCATCTTCCGAGGACATCCGTGAGGGCGGGTGCGGCGGCAGATTTGGCCGAGGATCTCAAAAGGCGCAAATATGCAGGTCTCGACAGAGCCTACACATTTGCTCCCCTTGGAGTCGAGACCCTAGGTCCGTGGGCATAGAAATCTAAACAACAAGGCTTGTTATTTAGATTTCTATGTCCGTGGGGTACCGAGGCTCATCGGGTTTTGAAAAAATTATCTGAGCGTCTAGTCGAAGCGACGCGTGACCCGAGGGCTGGTGAGTATCTGGCGCAGCGCATTGCCATACAGCGGCGCAATGCAGCCAGCGTCTTCCGACCGGCATTGATATGGATCAATTGAGGTACCTGTAGATTGTTTGCAGCAGTCTGCAGTTAGCTCAATTGTTTCAATTGTAAAGGTACTAGTTCTAATTTATTTCTTTGTGATTATAGACAATTCTAATTATTCTGAAGATTGACATTGAAGAAGACATCAACATAGCTTTGATGAGAAAGAACGAAGAAGCGAACTGAAAGAAACTGCTTGCGTGATATTACCTAAATTGTTAAACCTCAGAAGAAGGCACCGACCAGGTTTCGATTCTTGAAAGTTCTATTGAACTGAACGAACGAAACCTGCTCTTAATTAAGCTTATTTATTCTATAGGAAAGAGTAGACCTCCCAAGTAACACGGAAGGGCTTTATAATAGCTGAATCACTGTCCACAATGGAATCTTTAGCTGGGGAAGTTAGCAGCGTCGTTTCAGCTGATATAACTCTGATTTGGGCACAAAATAAACAGCTTTAAGCTAAGAATTGTCCAGCATTATTTTATTGACGACCTCTGTGGCGCGGCGGGCGAAGGTCCGCCTGCGGCGCAGGAGGTGCGGGTTCGATTCCCGCCTTGGGACAAATGTTTGTACGATCTACAAATATTTGTTCCGGGTGTTCTGGTTTCTATGTATATATAATAAAAATATCTATCTATGTAATGTATTATATTATGTATATCAGTCATCTAGTACCCATAACAATAAATAGCTCTAATTAGCTTGGGGCTAGATGATTCTGTGTGGATTGTCCAGCATCATTTATTTTATTTATTTATTGATTATTTATATTTATTTATTGACATAGAATTCTCTCCTCAGACCTACATCGGCAACGTGTTGATATCTGTGAACCCGTACAAGAACCTGCCCATCTACGGAGAGGAGAAGGCGAAACTCTACTACAAGAAGGCGTTCTTCGAGGCGCCTCCTCATGTGTAAGTTAAAGGTGTCTACACACCAAAGACTGCAGGCCACCCTGCCAACTACCTGTCAAAGCACTGTCAGCTTCTAAAAATTCATACGTTGACATGTCGCATCAGCCCAAACCCTCGGGTCTTCGGGAATCCGTAATGCTGAAGCTCCCGACACTAGGGAAGTGAGTGTACTACCACTCACTTCCCTAGTGTTGTGGGCAGCTTTAGCTTCGCTCTTCCCGCGGGTGTCATAAGAGATATCCACCGGGGGCGGGCAGCGGCGCTCCCTGGAGAATAATTCTACCACACAACTGTGATCCCCAACCCGCATGCCCAGCGTGGCATTACCCTATGAGAGAAAAGCCAATAAGGCGCTTGTTATGCAGAGGCCTGCGTCCAGCAGTGGACCAATATAAGTTGTTGAGGAGTGGTAGTGAGTTTGTGACCTGCTTCTCCTGTACGATGTCGTGTGACTATGGGATGAACAGATAATTGAAATTGAACCTGCAGAGTTCTGCTGGTAATCCTTTTCCAGAGCAGCCTTTACAGCCTACAACTCTTATTTTATTGGTGATTTCCTACTTAATGGTAGTTTTACACCATTAAGTACCTACATTAATGTAGCTACCTTATGCCCAGTTAGCGCACTAATTAGTGCGCTAACTGGGCATAAGGTAGCTACTAAGAAAGCTTATTAAGTCATAGTCATCTACGCTTGAGTGACGTTTAAGCCATAGAAAGGCGTTCCTCAAGGATATTTCGATGATTGAGCAAGCTTTCATAATACGGGCTTAAGTCTCTGAGCGAGATATAGTGTAAAAAGAAATGCCCTCTATTTCGACTCAGGGGGACCGCTGTTAGCTATGTGATGGAAACCTTCCCATCAGATAGCTAACATCTTGAGCTTGAATATACCTAGATACAAACTAAAATGAACATTTTTCGAAATTCTTATCTATCATTCTGGGCCTGGAAAAAATACATTTAGAGGTTCTAGCTACGACGGAAAAAAGTTAGAAGTTAGTTCATTTCAGTTATAAAGATCAATGTAGATGAAGACAGGCTATAATGACTTGTTTTGTTTCCAGTTTCGCGATAGCAGACAACGCCTACAGATCGCTTGTGTACGAACACCGAGAACAATGCATCCTTATTTCAGGTAAACATTATAGAATAATTGTTCCCTTCATAGCCTCTCGGTGTCAGAGTGTAGGTATCTATTGTTGTAATCCTAATCACGCCTGAAGGTAAATAAAGGGACTCTTGTTGGTCGGCAGGCAGCTGTATACACATCGTTACTTCTTTAAATAAACCAGCCAAGTGCGAGTATACTCACACACGGAGGGTTTCGTTTCAACCCATCGTTCAAAGCTATTTCTCAAACGAAACTCTGAACTGTTTGGAGACCCCCTTAAATATTCGACACTATTTTTATTTTCAGTTTTTGTTGTATTGTTGTTTGGTATTAAAGTTGAACTACCTACTTATTTTAGAAAGTTTCGAGTGTCTACCTATTATGGTACAGATACATCCACGACAAACTTAGAGCAAAAATAACTAAAAATCGTGTTTTTGTATGGATGGAAGCTCCCTATAATTTTATTATTTATTTTATTTTTCAAAAAATAATCGTTTATTCACAAAGAAAATTATAATCAAATAATAGAAATAAATTAGAACTAGTTTTTACAATTGAGCTAACTTCAGACTTTTATTTTTAGTATTTGTTGTTATAGCGGCAAGAGAAATATACATTCTGAGGAAGTTTCAACTGTCTAGCTCTTACGGTTCATAAGATAGAGCTCTCGGACAGACGGACAGACAGCGGAGGCTTAGTAATAGGGTTTCGTTTGCACCCTTCGGGTACGAAACCCTAAAAAAGTAAAAGAAAAAAGTTGATATAGGTAGTAAATAAAATAAATAAATAAATAATGTTGGACAATTCACACAGCATCATCTAGCTCCAAGCTAAGAGCTTATCTTAAAGGTACCTATGAGATGGCTGATTAATTTTATTACATTACTTACATAGATAGGCATTTGGCAAAATTTTCTAAAAACATTTTCGATGTATACAAAAGGAATCAATAATATTCATATTCAAATACAATAAAAACTTTACCTCTTATGGGCGTATACAACCTTAAATTGCTTATTTTCAACTCCGTCGGACCTCCATATCTTCCAAACTACTGAATATTTAACTTTGAAATTTATATATGGTAAAGTTCAGGACTTATTCTATCGATCATATGTTTCGAAAACACGATTCCATAAAATTTTCTCGATAGAAAAAAATCGCAAAGTTACCTCTAATTTTTTACTAAAACCCTAATTTCTCAATAAACACAGATGATACGATCTTGAGATTAAGCATGGTAATTTAACTAAGCATAAAGAACATTTTTTATGTTGCCTTTTTTTCAATTAACTATTCTAATGTTTGTGGGGAGCAAATAACTACTAAAAACTTGATTTTTGGGCTTACGCCGCTTTGCTCTGTCCCGCTCCTGTGAACGCGAAATCCTATGCCTATCCTCTTCACACAATAACGAGGTAGTATGGGCCCTTAACCAGCATCACTAACTTTGAAAACGACTATGACCAACACTAGACTTTTATTGATAACGATAACATATCATTACTGCATACCAACGCTTTCCACTCATCATTTAATTTCAATAAGTAGGTATATTACGATAATAATGCAGATATGGCATCGGTAAATAAATACCCACCTGAAAAGTACAGTTTCTTGCACTAAGATTTCCACACTAGACTGAAAATTTGTGATTATTACATAGATAGTACCTAGTTATGCAGTTTTTGACAGATTTTAATAAAATGTGGTGTGTTCTATTATAACTGTTATTTTTGGCAATTAGAATAAATTTACATTAACAGAATAAAACAATTACAAGCGACAAAGATTAGACACTTAAAACGCAACAAAGTATACATATACACTAATATCTATTTCTTAAAAATCTAAGCCGACACCAGAAGATGTGAAGGCGCTAGGGTATCTACACACGTGGCATCCCAATCCCAAACTAAAGGCCGACCCATCTTCCATGGAATCAGAGTCATACCGTCAGGTCTTTTACCATCATCTCGCATAAGGCCACGTGGTTCGAGGGTAGCTGCCACACTGACGCTGGTAAAAGCCCGACGGATGATGTCATTAATTGAACCATGACGGGACACACGTCCTGCACTAGAGACACATGCCAGTGCATGGTGACCAAACTTATCGACGGTTTCACCACACTGACAACGGTGTGCAACTAGGCAAGGAGAACCTAAGCGCAAAGAGGTGGCAACCCGAAATGTGTTATATCTAAAAGGGTACCTAGATTTTTGGAAGGCAGAATATGTAACCAAAGTCCTGATTCCCACTCGGAAACGGCGAGTAGACGAGCACGTTCTGATAGCGGACTGTATAAATACTTAGGTACTCAATAAACTGATACTTCGTGGAAACACTTTACAATCCACTGATATACAAATTTATCTAGGTAACACATGCTATCCGTGTCTACATAGTGATAAAAAATAGTTTTTATCACATCGAATCATTTTCTCATGGTCGGGTCACATCACATCTATTTAGACGTATATTAATAATGTGAGGCTTTTAGGGGAGGGGGTAGAGCCAAATCTCACCCAACCTCATGTGAGGGAGAGGGGAGGTCTCGGCCAATATCACGTAATTTTTTTCTGGTGTTCGTTTCGTGTTGGTGCGAGATTGAAATTTGTAATAGTAAACCGTTTACAATTTGCGGAAAATAACTTTTTCATTACTTTTATTCCTTGTAGAACGCGGAAAAAATTAATACCACAAATAACGAAATTAACTATCATACTAAGTATTAATTTCATTGTTCGATTTCATCACTGTGATTCTAGACTACGTTCTCAGAAGTCACACAAGTTAATTAAAATTAAACCTACATAAAAAAATATTTAAAAGCAAAATCTCACGACACCTCAGCAAGGGGAGAGGGGTCGAATAATCGCCAAAATCACGTGACGTAATTATTCGACAAAGAATCGTAGAATGTTTCCAATTCGGTAATTTTGTGGTCAGACCCACCACAGTACCTTATCAAGGTGACAGTTACAATATTGATGACGTAAATTATATTAGGTACCCATGAGCAACCAACAAAGTCGGAGCACCTATAGCTCTGCTCTCTTTAATCCAATACCGCTACCACACAGCACAAACACGTGCATTAATGTGGGCTTAAACGTTGTTTTTAGATACATTTTACAGTGACAAAATGGCTTCCCACAAGCTTCAAACGAGTGGTCCGTGACCTGGATGAATTTTATATTGTCTAGAGTTAAAGCCTATATTGGAATGCACACTTTTGTGTTGTGCTGCAGCGGTGCTTTTCAGGTGTGAGACAAGCAGATTGAATAATACTTTGAGTCCAGGCTCAATCTATTATTCTCAATTCCTGTGAGAAACCACATAAGCCAAGAAGTCCGCTAAGTTAAGGTATAATGTTTGTAAGCAAACCACGATACAAAAAACTAAAACTTACTTGCTTGACGTCTTATCTACAATATAAAAATGAATCGCAAAATGTGTTGGTAAGCGCATAACTCAACAACGCCTGGACCGATTTCGCGTATTCTTTCTTTGTTGTGTTTGTTATTGTCAGGAGAAGGTTCTTATGAAAGAAAAAATTAAGAAAGTTGGAAACATAAATTTCCACGGGGGCGAAGCCGCGGGGCGCAGCTAGTTTCAGATAAAATTGTAAGCAATATTTATTGAAAGAAGTATTTGAAATCGACAAGAAATGTAAATTGCGTATAAAAAGACGCGGCAACAGAATAGGCTTCGAAATTTTAGAATTAGTAGACATGGAATCTACCAGGAAGGTATAATAAATAGGTCTAAAGACCGGATACCTACCTTTTACCGATCTTATAATCCTAGGCCCTAGCTAACCAAGCACATTTTACAGGTGAGTCCGGGTCGGGCAAGACAGAAGCATCCAAGAAGATTCTAGAGTACATAGCGTCGAGGACCAATCATCTACGCAACGTGGAGAATGTGAAGGACAAACTGCTGCAGACCAACCCACTGCTAGAGGCGTTCGGAAACGCCAAGACTAACAGGAATGATAACTCTAGTCGCTTCGGCAAATATATGGACATTCAGGTAAACTCTATAGGTACTAAGAAAGAAAGACACCGACACAACCCTTCCAAATCAGCCTATAGATGTCATAAGAATCGACTAATGGAAACTGCTAGAGGGGCAGCAGCATCTGCAGCATCCTGTGGGTGTTTGTTAAACACCAATTGGCGGATTGGTGATTGTTAACCAATCCGCCTGTAAAGGTAGTGATTATGGCGAGGCCGGTGGACGAGAGCTAGAGCCGATTAGTAGCCTAGAAAGTAAAAAAGGCGTGTTTTTCCGAATAGCACGGGACAGAAGATAGTGGTAAGGTTAAAATGAAGGGCAAAGAACAATCGAGCAAAGAGTAAAACAAAGGGATGTGCTGATGATGCCGAAAAGAGACCGGCAAAAGAGCCCGAAGGAGTACATTGTTTAAGCCCACGATCTGCGTAGGATCTTCTGTATTAGGTTCCACAATGATTAAATGGATAAATGATTTAGAAACCTTTCCACAACCAAGGCTATATTTCCAACAAATTTCTTATTTCCCCAGTTCAACTACGAAGGCGCACCAGAAGGCGGTCACATCCTGAACTACCTTCTTGAGAAGTCCAGGGTTGTCAGTCAGATGACAGGCGAAAGGAACTTCCACATCTTCTACCAGCTCCTGTCGAGTGGCGATGAGGAACTGTTGAAAGAGCTGATGCTGCAAGGGCGACCGGAGACCTACAAATATACTACGGATACGGTGAGACATGTTTGTAACCTGGAAAAATAGTAAGCATGCTAAATTTAGACCATTTATCCCAGGTATGCTAAAGTAGATAAAAAATGTCCTACAGTTTCAACTTAACAGATGATTTTATGGTCGGCTCTGAATTACATAGATTACCTATCGAAGCTTTGACGTCAAATATTTATATAAAGTCTCTGATCATTTTTAGGAGTGGGAGCGGATTTGTTTTCTTTTGTCTGCTTTCAAAGGAAACGTTTGAGAATTGTAAAAATCTTCTGAGAGTTAGTTTTCTTAGATGCAAAAGTCTGGCTACATTAAGAGTTCGAACAATTAATATACTTACATATGCTGAAAACATAAATTTTCGCCAATATTCTTCCAGACCCCACAAATGTCGCTCAAGATGAACGACACCCAACAATTCCAAGTGGTCCGCGACGCGATGAAGGTCATCGAGCTGCGAGAATCAGAACAGAAGGAAATCTGGGAGCTCCTCGCTGCGGTGTTACATCTAGGAAACGCCAAGTTCATCACCAATGAGAAGGGATCTGCAGAGATTCTGGGCCATGATGCGAACACTGCTAACGTTGCTAAGGTAAGAGCTGAATCTGATCCTTCTGTAAAAGCGAAAGTTGGTGAAGATGTTTGTGCAACAACGCCAAAAGTAGGTACCTATTTTAATTTAATCGATCAGATGGAGACTTTGCTTAGATGTTGTGGTATCAATTAAGGAAGGAATTAGGTAGGGTTCTGTCAATCGAGTGCAATATCTTGGGCAGAGCCAGATTACTTATTAAAAGTGGCAGAAGCTTGTAAAGTCTATGGTTAGGCAAAGTCCGGTAACGCTGACTGTCATGGCCATCTGAGATGAACAGCATTTTAGTCCTTTCGAAAAAAAAGTCTATGGTTAAGATTGACTAAAAAAATGGCTCAAATGAGATCAAAGTCCTAAATATTGCAGTTACACCTTTTAAATCGTTTTTCGAAAAGTATTTTTTCAACCAATACGTAGGTCCCAGTAATTATTCGTTTCTAAGAGAAAAATGAAAAATGATCCACTTGAGAAACTCTTTCCATATATTTGTCGGTTACCAATAAAACATACCTAGTAGGTCTAGGCCACTTAGAAACGCAAAGTTGGTGGTAAACAGAAAGGCAATGGCGACATTATGTCGCAGTTTTACTTTCAATCCATTATCCACTTGATAAGCTCATAAAAGCTAATGTCACAATAGCCACATCACATTACAACATAACGAGTTTATCTCTCGCCCATTAATAACATAACAATATAGTAGGCAAAATTGTAGCATTGACGACAAAGGCGAAAGGTTGTGATGTGTTTTTGCGTGAACAAACGAGAAACTACTGAACAGCTTAAATTTTGTTAGTTCTACTCGTTTATCTGGAATAACAAAGGTAGAGTCGTCTATTTATTGAAATGAGCGAAGACGCGGGCTTGAAGTAAGAAATACCTATGACGACGGACAATCTCCGTGGCGAAGCGGCTGCGAGGAGGCGCCAGGAGGTTGCGGGTTCAATTCCCGCCTCGGGAAGGTCTTTTGCACCATCTGCAGATATTTTTTTCGGGTGCTCTGCGTGTTTTCTATGTTCCTATAATACAAAATATTTATCTGTGTAGGTAATGTATTAAGAAGGTGCTATATTTCAGTTATCTAGTACCGATAACACAAGCTCTACCTTAGGGCGTGATGCTGTTTGAATTGCCCAGCATTATTTATTTATTATATCAGGCTGGCTTTTGCAATCTCAGCCAAATATCAAACAATCTCGCTTATCGCTTTCGATTCCTGGAATATCGGGACATCATAATAGATTTGTATGAACATAACCAAGCGAAGTCACGAGCTTGTCAAAAATGAGCATATCATCGACCACATCAGAGCGAGAACCATTAAGAGATGGATATCGTGCATTTAATCCGATTACATTGAGGTGTCCAGTTTCTGTCCAGTCATTGTGACTCACAGCTCCCAGGGATGTCCGTGCAGTATAGGTATTGTGAATTTGGGGCGTAGAACTTTATCAGGAATAAAAAACTAACGCCTATATTATAAATCACAACCATCACGTCTCAAGTGACAAATTTTTCGACACGAGCGGGGAGAGGTCAAGCGCAGGACCAACGGCTTAACGTGCTTTCTGACTTCGGGCTGCTACTGTGAATTTTTCGTGTCAGAAAAACCCCAATAACAACTATTGGCCCGACCCGGGATTTGAACCCAGGACCTCATTATCAGCGGTTAAACAAGCTGACCGCTAGACCAACGAGGCAGTATGGCATATGCGTTGCTCAAGAATGAAGAAATAAAAAAAGTAGAATGACGAGACAGACGACTGAGCGAGCTTTCGTTATAAAGGCCTTAGATTAGATCACAGCGAATTAAAAATGTCCCAAGTAAATAGTAACCCCACATTTTATCAGTAAAACATTTGGGTGCATGCATGGTACACATTTGGAAACAAATATAAACTAGAATTAGCTAAAGCACGTTCTGATTACGGCAGGAAAACAATTGTTTACGAGGGAATGCAGTTATTTAACAGCTTGCCTAACGAGATCAAGGAATGTGTGTGCTAGCTTAAGCATGTTTAAAACAAAATCTAAAAAATACATTTATAGTCTATCTTATTAATTTTTAATTTATTAGATAGATAGAAAATTCTTTATTGCACACTTATAGATAGAAACAATACAGCAAAACAGCTTAAAACTAAGTGACAAGTGGCGGTCTTATCGCTCAAGAGCGATCTCTACCAGACAACCGTGGTTATCAAATCCAATTACATTAATTAAAAGAAAACGGAATTACATTATAAGTTAGGCACATACATACAATAGTCATATTATAGAATTTCGGTAAAATCAATAAAAACAAAGAAAAAATTAAATTAATTATGACGTTCACAAAATAAAAAACAATCTTTCAATAATTTAGTCTACCTGTCAGCGAACACGTCAACATCGGGGCAGTCGTCCACCGTCGTCGTCTTATACATAAGGTATAGCGTAATATAAGCAGAATCAGAATTTTTAAGAACTTTTTAAATATCATTATAAGTGAACATTTTTGTTTTTATGAGAAATAAACATTTTTAAACCGAAAGCACCGACAAAGACCAACTTTAGATTCTTCAAAATAATTTCCTTTGTAATTCAAAAAATGTCAGCCAACTCGCGAAAACATTAAAATTATAGGTAAATATTGATCTGCACTACGTGTATTCGTATGGGTATAGGTAGCTATATCCACTTTTTGCCTGCTTGTTATTTTATTATATTATGTATGTATTATGCTTCCCAGCTTTCTCCTTAGTGAACATTTTTTGTTTTTATGAGAAATAAACATTTTTAAACCGAAAGCACCGACAAAGACCAACTTTAGATTCTTCAAAATAATTTCCTTTGTAATTCAAAATATTATGTCAGCCAACTCGCGAAAACATTAAAATTATAAATATTGATCTTAAATAAATAATAAATAAATAATGCTGGACAAATTCACACAGCATTATCTAGCCCCAAGCTAAGCAGAGCTTGTGTCATGGGTACTAGATAACTGATGTACTTAATACAATATAAAAATACAACAAAAAAATATCTATCTATGTAGTGTACATAGATAGATATTTTTTTGTTATACTTAAAAAACATCCAGAACGCCCTGGACAAATGTCTGCAGATCGTACAAACATTTGTCCCGAGGCGCGAATCGAACCCGCAACCTCCTGCGTCGCAGGCAGACCTTCGCCCGCTGCGCCACAGAGGTCGTCGTTTTGCCTGATTGTTATTATTATAGTATGTATTATGCTTCCCAGCCTCCTCTGCTTGTGTTTGGTAATCACGAACCTCGAGAGCATTGACTTCGGGATAAGATCACATCTGTCAAAACTAACCATTGTTCACTTTCGTATTTATAAATATGGCGGAGGCGTGGCATATCCTTTTGTTATCTGATTCTGTTGCTATATCGACAATCCCATTCAAGACGTCTGTTGTAGGTACTGTCGTACTTTGGTTGGAGTCAGTGGTTTCAAATAGTTTAGTTTATTTATTCAAAAACAATTTACATCGTGTAAGTAAGGTAGGTACCTTAGAAGAAGAAGACTTAGAATGATAGTTGACACAAACGAGGTAAGTCTAAAAAATTGCGACGGACCGTCGCAATTTTCATTTTGAGCCGTTAGTACAATACTTCAAATGACGCGGAAAGCAGCTCTCACATAAAAATATAAAAATGATGTGTTGTGCGGTGCAAGGATGTTTAAACACCAGTAACCGGAAAAATAATACCGCAAATATCTCATTCCACCGGTAAGTACTAATATTCCGTTTGTAATTTTGCCTAAAACAGTCATCAAAACTCATAAATAAATTTAATAATTTCGTCCACCATTTTCGTGAAAATGTTGCTATGCACTGGGAAAAAAATACCCAGGTTTTGTTACTTAGTACTTAGGTATATAAAAATAGTAGAGGAGAGGGTGGAATTCCCTCAAGTTAGGAATCAAACTACGCGAAATATCACAGTTTTAGAATTTTCAGTCACTCGACGATGTTCTGAGTAGATTCAAGATGTAAACTCAAATTACTATTTTACGTAGAAAATTACAATCAATGAATGGAATCAATTAGAATTACTGACTGTTGCAAACAATCTAGAGGCAGCTCAACTTATCGATATCAATACCAGTCGTCGCGTCCCCGCTACGCTGGCTGCATTGCCCCGCTGTATGGCATGGCAATGCTGGTGCGCTGCGCCAAATACTCACCAGCTCTCGGGTCCCGCGCCGCCGCTTCGACCAGGCGCTCAGATATTTTTCAAATTCCGGAAAACCTCGATACCGCACGGACCTAGACCTCTCTCGGCTCCATGGGGAGCAAATGCAATAAACTCAAATTTAAAATTGCAATCCATCCCATCACCTTATCTGTAGCAATATCTGCACGTGCACATGTTCTTTTTAAGGGTTCCGTCGTCAACAAGGAACCCTATTAGTTCACCATGCCCGTCAATCTGTCCGCAGCTTAGTCCAGAGACTAATAGTACTAGAATGCTGTAATTTGGCAAGGGTATAATAATATTTACTACTAACGCTGAAGAAATCATAGGAAAATAATGTTTTTTTTGTTCAGTGTACGTACCTACTTGTCTAAGTTGGGCATTATTATTTGTGAAAAAAATGCTAGTAGTAGGTGGTGTGAATTTATAAGGAAAACTACACAGCTTTGGTATGCTTTACTAGTTCAGTACCTAATCATAATCAACTTAAAAAATGTACTTTGGTAGGTATGTGTAAAACAGGTAAATAAGTTGGTTTAGATAGGCCATGAACCGTGCAACTACTTACACTGCACGTGGCCGAACACGCACTTGACCGTCTATTTTAAATTATTGTTCCGAAAATGATCGGAGCCGATCTTATTCTGCAGACTAGAGCAAAACCCGTCCCAAGCTTATTTATCCTCTAGATAATCTGATATTTAGTAGTAAGCCTTTTTGCACAGCAAGGTTATGACAATTTGTAAAAGTATTTGAGTAAAACCTTTTTGTCGTTTGACAGGTAGAATGATAGTAACCATAGGTACCGGCTGATATTCCGTAAAATTAAAAAAAAAAACAAGACGATGGAAAAGGATTTTCATAGATTTTTTTAGATTTTTGATATTTGACAATAAACTTTTGACACCTTCGGTAAATTAAAATAATGTAATATCAAAAATAAAAAGGTAGGTGATAAAAACAATGAAGTGTTTTCTTAATGGGAACTTTGCTTCAGTTACCCAATTTTTTAGGGAAAATGCTATTCACTTGCAACATTCAATCATACGAATGTGTGAGTGAGGGCACTGTATTTACGTTCTGTCAAAACACACATGGATCGGTTTTTGGTTACACAAATTGTCAAATTGTTGAATGACACTATCCCTCTGCTGAGACAGCAGCGAGTTTTTACTCTATGGTAGGTACATACATAATTTAATTTAATTAATAAAATGCAATTATATATTTTCTGATTCATCTTTTATGCTAACATAATAATTACTTTCGTCAAGCTAGAGTCCGTCGAAAATCAATAATGTACCTACCTCTAAAATCTTCACTGTAAATAGGACTTACATGTTTTTGGATACGGTCGAATTGGCTGAGAAGATGTTTTAAACGTTCGCAAGCTTCCTACCTACTCTGTTCTTTAATACCGAAAGCTTTATTAACAAAGAAAAAATAATTTTGTTAACAACGAAAAATAGAATCAAATAATACAACTAACCCGAAAGTAATTTCACCATTTAATAATTTACAGTATAAAAAATTTACTCATCTTAATATTGTAAGCATGAAGCATCGATCAAGGTTTTCGCCGGGGGAGGCCGCGGAATACCTGCTCGAAGGCATAAAGAAATAAAGTTATTGAAATCTGAAATCATAAAACTTGACTGTACCTACCTAGGTACACAAACGAGAGGTAAGGGCCGAAGAGATCGAATTGAAACAAAATTCATTGTGGCATTTTAAAATCATTCAACGTATTCTAGGTTTCCTGTAGGTATCGATACTCGGTCTTCGGACCTATCCGAATCAAATGCACTAACGGTAGTGCATTTGCTAACTAATAAACGATTAAAATAATAAATAAAACTAATAAACTATTGAATTCGGAAAGGTCCAAGACTCTAGGTCCGTATTATGAAAGCTTGCTCAAGAGTTCTTGCTCTTGAGTGACGTTTATGCAATAGAAAAGCGGTACTCAGGCATTATATCGATGACTAAGCAAGGTTGCATAGTAGGTACGTACGGACCTTAATGTGCTTCACTCAAGTAACAAATAGGTACGTAAGTCCGAAATATTATAAACTAGCTGCGCCCCGCGGCTTCGCCCCCGTGGACATTTATGTTTCCAACTTTCTTAATTTTTTCTTTCATAAGAACCTTCTCCTGACAATAACAAACACAACAAAGAAAGAATTAGCGAAATCGGTCCAGCCGTTCACGCGTGATGCCGTGACCAAGGAAAACGGGTTTCATTTTTATATATATAGATCATCGATCAAGTATGCAGCCTCCCCGCCGCCGCGCCGGCCGGAAATTTTTGATCGATGATATAGATAGATAGATGTTATTTTTTTTTAAATGAAAACCCGAACGCATGTTATGACCTCTGTCATTTGCATCAAAGAATGATCGACATTAGATATCTAATGGGGGTAGAATGCATCATTGTTCTGTTGTAATCGTGTCGACATTACAAATTGTAGAAATATGTGAATAATGGCATGTATTGTGAACAATATTATTGATAATTTAGGTAGGTAGGTAAGTTAAGTTACATTCGAAGAATTGATAGTGTTGAAATATTTTAAAAGAATAATCACAACGTAATTATATAGGTCAAACTGTTATTAGTAAATAATAGAAGGAAGTTAATTTTAGAGGGCGCCTTCGCTCGCGTTTTTGAATATGTAGGTACTATTGTCATTTTTGTAAATCTTAAGGGGTTACATAGAGCGACTTATTTTTTGAAAAAGTCTATCAGTTTCTTAGGCGATTATTATGAAAGTTTGCTCAGTCATAGATCGATGCTTGAGTGACGTGTATGCCTTAGAAAAGCGCTACTCAAGTATAGATCGATAACTGAGCACGCCTTCATAATACGGGCCTTTACTCAGGTTATTATAATATCTGTGACTCAGGCCACTTTAGCTAGTCTCCAGCCCGTCTAAAGATAATTTTTTAAAACAGGCACGATTGTCTTACTTTTTCATACAATTTTCGAAGCTGTCGTCACAAACCCGCCACGTATATACGAATCGCACCACCTTTTAAAAATTTACCTGTTACACCACCAACATTCCAGGTCCTAAAAGTCGACCAAACCAAGCTCCGCGAAGCTTTAACCTCCCGCACCATCGACGCGCGAGGCGACGTGGTCTCGACTCCTTTAGACCTGGAGCAGGCTCACTACGCTCGAGATGCGCTTGCCAAGGCTATGTATGACAAGCACTTCAGCTGGCTTGTGTCGAGGATCAACGCGTCTTTGACTCCGAAGGAGAAGGATGCCAGGTCGTCGGTGATTGGGATTCTGGATATCTACGGGTTCGAGATCTTCCCGAAGAACAGGTAAGCAATGATGTCTGTTAAAACGCAGTAGATAAGACTAAGTAGTTCTCTAGAGCAAAATGAGCCAAACAAATCAGATCGTAAGGTTAATGTTTCGGGTGTGGCGGACCAAATTTAAAACCTATGCTTTTCTTAGTGTTGTATATACGTACAATACAGTACAATGTTTGAAAACGACTCTCAGCACAATAAAAATAAATTCATTCAAAAATTATCTTTCCTCCAAAAACTATTTTTCTCTTTCCTTTAATCTCCACCTTACCCTTACTTTGTTCCCCCTAATAATCCAGTTGATTTATTTTCGATTGACCTACAAGACAAAATAAAGCTCTGATTTTTTCGAGAACTTTGGAACCATAGTGAATATTTAAAATCTAACCGTATTTTTTCTAGTTTTAAACACCCAAAATCGTTTCAGCTTCGAGCAGTTCTGCATAAACTTCTGCAACGAGAAGCTCCAACAGCTGTTCATCCAGCTGACGCTGAAGCAGGAGCAGGAAGAGTACCTGAGAGAAGGCATCGAGTGGGAGCCTGTGGAGTACTTCAATAACATCGTCATCTGCGACCTTATTGAAGCTAAGCATACGGGTGTGTTTAAAATGCAAAATCTTCTCCGACAAGCGTTTTTACTTTTATTTGTTAAAGCAACAAGCCGAGTCAGGACCTGTTAGACCTAAACACACACGCTCGTCTGCTTGCTGAGTGGGCTAGTACCAATGCAATGCTTACTTGTGTTTATGTTCACCTGTGTTTTTGTCTATCTACGTGTTATACCTACTAGGGTACTAAGCACTCTTTTATTTCTGCGTGTGTAAGTGTCCGTAGGTAGTGTCTATTAAATAATTTTCTTTCTTTCTTCTTTATTCTTTAGACTCAGGAACATAAAGGTATACATCAAAATTGACCTGCAGTATCCACCTCTTCCCCAGGTATAATCTCGATCCTGGACGACGAATGCCTCCGGCCCGGCGACGCCACGGACCGCTCCTTGCTGGAGAAACTGAACCAGCACCTCGACGGGCACGCGCACTACAAGTCGCATCGCAAGTCCGATACCAAGACGCAGAAGATTATGGGACGTGATGTGAGTGGTGAAATTATCATCGACAGTCCATATTAGCCCAAGATTGCTTCTCCATACATCTTTTTATCTTTCATAGGATTGTCGTTATAAGTATATCTTGGCCCGAGGCCATATTCTGCTAAACCAATCGCTTCTTTGTGACAATGCATCGTCGCAGAATTGCGTACGTCCTAGCTCGGTCCTCATTTACCATCCAATTTCTGGTGTTCGCAGGAGTTCTGTCTAGTCCACTACGCGGGAGAGGTGACGTACAACGTGAGCACTTTCCTGGAGAAGAACAACGACCTGCTGTACCGCGACATCCAGGCCCTGATCGCCACCAGTGGGAACTCCATTGTCAGCACTTGCTTTAAGGTAACCACCCTTGCAGCCATCTTTACAGCATCAATATACATCGAGTCCTGACTATAAGCTGACTTTAAGTCCACACGGTTTGATAGTCTTGGTCTTTACAAGCAGTTCATGACACAAACTTCGAGAGGCCTATACCCAGCTGTGGGCGAAGTCTGTCCAACGTGAGCACTTTCCTGGAGAAGAACGACCTTTCTACCGCGACATCCAGGGCCTTATCGCTACCAATGGGAATTTAAATTCTGACTTCCTGAACCTTAAGTTATAAGTATTTTGATTTGTTAGATAATACCAAAAGACAGCCGAAAATCGTCCAAGTTTTGGTCACTTGCCACTTTACGGTAAATTTTGACTGTCCAAATTTTGAACGCCTGCCCAGGGAGATATAAGCTTATTCACCCTTGCATCGAAATATCAAACACTGCTAATAACAAGCTTTATTCGGTGCGCAGACTCAAATTATGATAAAAGGTAGAAATCATTGAAACTAACTTAGCTCAAACTAATAAGATCCTCATTTCTAGGACGTGAACAAACTCAGCAAGAAGCGCCCGGAGACAGCCGTCACTCAGTTCAAGAACTCCCTCAACGAGCTCATCAAGATCCTTAGCAGCAAGGAGCCTTCCTACATCCGCTGCATCAAGCCTAATGATAACAAGGCTTCCAGTGAGTTATGCCTCATTTTGAAAGTAATCTCTATGTGCCTGGCCTCTACGTACATATTACTGTTTGAGGTCGTCGCCGTAGGTACCTCCCTCTTTTTTCCAGTATTTAGTTTAAGTAGTAGTATTTTCCGATGCCAAAGTCAAATTTATCAGATATCCCAGGGCTGACTGGAAGAGATCGCTCATAGCGATAAGGCCACTCTTTGTTCTTCCCCGATATTCAGCATTTATTTCTGCATTGTATTTTTTCTTTTTTATGTGCCAAAATTAAGAGTTAGGTATCTATCTATAGTCGAGCGCTCTACGTGAGGCGAAATACTGAAAAAAAACCGCTTGAGCACATTTCAAGCGGTCTATTCTTCCTCCTGCGTTGTCCTGAACGTTGTGAATTTCTGTTCATCATAACATACTAAAACTACTTTCTACTCCTCAGTGCAATTCGACGAGAAGCTGGTATCCCACCAAGTGAAATACCTCGGTCTCATGGAGAATCTACGTGTGAGGCGTGCTGGCTTCGCCTACAGGAGGACTTACGAGGCCTTCCTCGAAAGGTAACATTACTTCAGACTAGCCACAAATGTTAATTCATTGATTAAAAGGTTCACCAACCACATTTAAAACAAACTTCTACTAGGTCCCCACGTAATTGCGTATTGGAGAATTAAATTAGGCCCCCTGACCTGAAATGCATATTTCTAACAAGTAAAAATGTTTTGGCTTATGCAACGTCAAGTCGTTTAGCGCTCGCGCAGGCTGTAAAGGTATTTCTTTTCGAACCCTCCGACACAAGAGTGTAGTTTAATTTGAGTCTTTAAATTTATGACAATCTCATTTCGGGCAATCTCCGTTTTTGACGTCGTTGTTCCATCTCATTGATGGCCATCCCAGGTCTTTGCTTCCCCCATGGCCTTATGAGGTTTTGTAACAGTGACACTCGATGAGAGAAATTTCCCAACAAGTCACGGATTTGTTGTCTCGTTGCGGCCTTTTATAATACACACATTTATAATCCTCAGATACGGATTGGAATAGAATATTTTATTTCTTTATAAAGAATACATGTGTTTATCAATGTTTCACTATTAAACCACAGTAGGTTTGTGTTAGTGCTCAAACTCGTCTTATACATAAACGTTAGAATTATTAAATAGAACAATGCATTTGGATAACTTTTTATCATCTACCAGACAAAAGATATAAACTCGATATTCCACTTCGTCCTCCGTTACTGAGGACAGGACGTTTCTAATAAATATTATATCCTCAGATACAAATGCTTGAGCAAGGCGACCTGGCCGACGTTCCAGGGCCCGGCGCGGCAGGGCGTGCAGCATCTCGTGACGGCGCTCAAGTTCGAGAGAGACGAGTTCAGGATGGGCAAGTACGTATCAATATCTACCATCTGGGGCTTATTAATTTTTTTAATGGACCAAGATTGTTCATCTTGTGAACAGTTCCAATCACGATCCGTTCTGATTTAAGTATCACTGAATTCAATTTAATAAATGGAGCCCTAAATGGCACTGTTTGATAACAGTTTCAATCTTGATCCGTTCTGGTTAAATTATCACCGAGTTAAATTTAATAAATGGAGCCAATGGCACTTCTATTAAAATAATATTCTGGTACGGCTTAGAAATAGATATAAGTGTAAATACAACTAGTTTTTACACTAATTGTTTTATTCTGATAATGTAATTTTTTACGTGCTAAATAAATTATAACATTTAGTTATAATTAGTATCGTTTGGTTTTTTTATCGGTTTTGTAGTACCAGAGAATAACAAATAAATTAACACACTACTTCTTTACAGGTGAGTAGGTACCTACTTACTTTAGATATTGATACAGACGTCGCAAAAACAAGTAAAAAAAACAAGTTAAATCGCTGGCCTATAAGCCATAAAACTACGCCAAGCTAGTTATCAAGTCGGCCATGGCTCAAAATTATTTTTGTGGCACATTTTGATGCAAATATCCTAATAACATAAAACATTCTAAATCAAATCTCTACTCCACAGCACCAAAATCTTCATTCGCTTCCCAAAAACGCTCTTCGAAACCGAAGACGCGTTCCAAATCAAGAAGAACGACCTAGCTACCATCATTCAAAGCTGCTGGAGGGGTTACTCTCAGAGGAAAAAGTACCTTAAGATGAAGGCAGCAGCGATCACTATCCAGAAGTGGATCAGGCGATTCTTGGCGCAGAGGCTCAAGGAACGGAGGAAGAAAGCCGCTCTTATTATCAGAGCTTTTATCAAAGGTGAGGATGGAGGGAAATTACCAGGGATTTAAAGTAATTTATTACTCCTTTTTAGAATTCAAGACATTTTGTGTAAACATCAAGACCTATGTATGAAAACTTAACAAAACCTGATAATGATAATAGACGATAAAGTTTGCAAGTTTAGGCACAACTTAAAAGCAAAAACTTCAGCAAATTATAATTATTTTTGTACCTACCTGCGCAGTAAAATAGGTACCTTATCTACACGTTCGTTTGGTTTTGTAACCCAATTGTTGATTAAAAATATCTTGGATTCTAAAACTGAGTATTGGTAACTATACTAACTAGTGCTACTAATTTCTAAGGACCATAAAAAATGACGCGCTGAGCCAACCATTCTAAGGATCGGAAAAAATGGCGAGACGAGTCATCATCATCACCCACTGGTACCCACCAGTGAGTGAAAAGAATAAGATGGAAACAATGATGGTGACAATTAAATGATGGAATCATTGCTAAAATATTTGTCTTAGCCTTTAAGTCAAAGCATCATGCAGCCTTTCCATGAAAAACGATCTCCCCTGAAGACTTTCGATCCTTGATATCATCAAGATGTCGATAACTTCAATCATCCAGGGTATATAAGTTCCTTCTGGGAAAGCGCGCTCCATTTTAGGCTACATCGTTGGTGGTAAAACGCTTGACGATCAACAGTAAAAAAATTATCATGAGTTTCTCTGACCGATGTCATGGTTCCTGTCTTATACATGGCTATCGTTCTTAGTAAAGCTATTGATTTAATTTAATTAGAGCCGTGTCAAAACCGGTATGACCGAAATCCGCTAGGAATACATCATCGTCACAATTTTCTCAAGGTCAATCCTTCAATCAGGTTTCATCACACGCAACGGCCCTGCAAGTCCCGAGAACCAACGTTTCCTCGGCATTGCCAAGGTGCACTGGCTGAAGCGGCTCTCCACGCAGCTGCCCAAGAAGGTGCTGGACCTCAGTTGGCCAACCTGCCCCGCTACCTGCCAGGAGGCTTCAAAGGAGTTGCATAGGTGAGGATCTATAAGCCTTACTCCAAGTAGGTACTTTACAAAGCGCGTCATATAGCCTGGACCAAGTTTCATCACACATTAGTCCCTACCAGCGGTAGAACCCGCTGGTTCTAAGGACGGTGAGGAATGCTTTCCTCGGCATCGCGAAGGTGCACTACCTGAAGCTGCTCTCTACGCAGCTGCCCAAGAAGGTGCTAGACCTCAGCTGGCCGATCTGCCCCGATTCCTGCCAGGAGGCTTCGCAGAGTTGCAGTTGCATCGGTATCTCGGTGAGGAACATCCGATCAGTGCTGGAAGTGA
Organism: Eupithecia subfuscata; assembly: GCA_963564075.1. NCBI lineage: Eukaryota > Metazoa > Arthropoda > Insecta > Lepidoptera > Geometridae > Eupithecia > Eupithecia subfuscata. The sequence goes on from OY751108.1 coordinate 2,081,895, forward strand.
TTTACAAGAAGCCTTGTTTATCACGTACATAGACTGCCCACGATGTACTTGTCCATGTTCTAGTGACCCGTGTGCAGCGCCTCTTCCTATCGCACTGCTGAGGCTGGGCAGTGAGTGCGTTAGAAATTCACGTCATTTGGTGAAAATACTGTTAAAAAATAAGAAGGGGTACCTAATGGTGTAAACTTTAGTATATCTCCGCGTGAACCCACACCATTGATGGATACTCTTGAGTCTCTGTTGGAAATCGACAACAAATGGGCAGGTTACAAGTTTACACGGACATATACATGGGATGATGAATGATCTTTTTTCCCCGCAGGCTGCACCGCGCCCACCTCTCAAGGAAGTACCGATTGGCGCTGACTCCCCCGGACAAAAAGCAGTTCGAACTGAAGGTTCTCGCGGAGAAGATGTTCAAGGGTAGGTTCACTCAGTTACCATAATCATATACCTAGCAACGTTAAATGAAGTCGGTGTTCCATACAGTGCAATTCATTTCAATTCAAAAGTATTAAAATGTTCACGCTTTCTTAACTTTCTTGTGCTTCTAGCTTCTGATAAGTACCTTTTCATATGGAATTTATTTTCATAAACCTATATCTCAGTGCCCCGCTTTGTGTGCTATATTATGCCGCCACTGTTAAATACTTTAATACTTTGAATGCTCTTATTTGTGCAATAGGTACGGTAGCAGTGCTGGATGTGCTATGTCTCAAAGACAACTTGTCTCATCATTTATCTAACTTCTCCAGGCAAGAAGAACAGCTACCAAAGCAGCGTGAAGAACCGCTTCGTCGACGAGCGGATGACGAGCGAGCAACAGACTCTGAGGGGAACCTTCATGGCGTCGCCTTCGTGGCCTACTGGGGAACAGCTGATTGTGAGTAATTAGGTACCACTTGACTCTTACTCCTGTGGCTTAGAGACCCAAAGTGTCCGACCGATACAAGACTTCTTGAGGCATCTCAGTTCTGAGCTGTCTCGCACTAGTCGCTAGTAGCGGCGAGTTCTATAATTATCGAACTATACCTACATCGATTATAATATAATCGTTCAAGCCGTTAAAATTTGTCCAGTTTGTAGAGTTTTTATTTTTGTGCTAGTTTAATAATAAAGTGAATTGAATCTTACTTGATTCACTCATTTATTTTCTTCTTGGGATTTAGGGGACGTTCTATTAATTCTTTGTAGTTTATGAGCAGACCGAGTGATTTTGTTGACGCCTCCGAACTAAACACAAATTATTTTGGTTGATTCAGAGCACATCATGTTCTTGTCCATTCGATGTTTGCAATTTTTTCATAGCTCCTCTAGTTCGTAAATTATTTCTCATTTCTGTTTTCCAGTATTCATGCGAAGCGATAAAATACGACCGCCGCGGCTACAAACCCCGCGAGCGCGCGCTGCTTGCCTCCGACAAGGCATTGTACGTTCTCGACGCCTCCAACAGAAAGACGTTCAAGCTGAAACACCGTCTTCCGCTGGACAAGCTGAAGGTCGTCATTACGAATGAGACGGACACGCTTGTGCTGATCAAGATTCCGCAGGAGCTTAAGAAGGATAAGGTATGAGTAATGTAGTGTAAAATTTAGAAGATTAGGTGGTTAAGGTGCCAAGGGTGAATTGGCACCGATTATGTATCCACAACAGAACGAAAGATTTAGATTGGTGCGGAATTAACACGGCATCGATTGTTTTTAAGATTTCATCGATCGATAGTCGAGTGATAGTGATTCGAGCATATAGACTCGGCTCCATTAGTTCAGCAGAAGATATTTATTGGTGCTGAGTTTTCTAACATACCTATCTACCTACATAGTTTATCGTAAATATTTTCCAATCAATTTATCATTATTACCTACCTCTTAAAATGTACCTAGTCCGGACAACTATTGAATCGAATTACAAAACATGGCGCTTTCCGTCGGTTGCGAACGAAGTCATTTTACTGGGCTATCGAAACGAAAGACGAACAAATCTTAGACTTGATTATCAGTTCGTCCAATAGCTTCTATAGGTTCTGTTTATTCTCCCCACGCTGTTTAACGCCAGGGACACGATAAGATGGTACCTACACCATTTTTCTAATTATAATTTACTAACTTGATGAATTTTCAGGGTGATTTGATAATTTCCGTGACGCACCTGATCGAGGCTCTGACCATCGTCACCGACTTCACCAAGAAGCCGGAAATCATCGAGATCGTCGACACTGGCACGTAAGTACCTACCTAATGCTTTATTTTATTGGTTGTGGGGGGCTCTAGGTATAGGTAGTTTGGAAAACCCCCGAATCAGTTCAGTTTACGTTAACAAAAGTACCTACACTTTACCTAATCGAGCGTTTCTCAACATTATCAACCTATATTGGTCCACGGCTGGACGCAGGCCTGCCCCTGATTATCGCCTTATTGGCATCTCATGGTGGGTAATGCCCATAATCCCCACGCTGGGCCTGTGTGTTGAGGATCGCATTTCGGCGGTAGAAGTTTCGTTTTCTTTGTCGTGACTTCGCCTTATTGGAATCTCATGGTGGGTAATGCCCATAATCCCCACGCTGGGCCTGTGTGTTGAGGATCGCATTTCGGCGGTAGAAGTTTCGTTTTCTTTGTCGTGACTCTTCTTGCTTAAGATATTAGCGTTTTCACGAAAACGATTCGTCGATTTCGGTTTTAAAAGTACAGAAGCAGATCTGCGAATTTGATGTCGTAGGTAAATGACGAGCTTCAGTTTTGAATTAAATAGGTAAACTCATGTTCAATGTCCCAAAAAATTTGTTAAATTTAGTAAAGCACTGACCTCAAAATACAAGTACTACGCGTAAAGCATGCATAGAGTTATTATAGTTGACTCTTAGGGTAATAGGTAGAAGTCAGTGGGTTAGCGTGAAATTTCTCTCTATTGATATGTGCAACTCACCCTCTGTTCCAGCATCGCCCATAACCTGGTGAACGGCAAGCAGGGCGGTACCATCGAGGTTACCAACGGACCTCAGCCCACCATCCATCGCGCGAAGAGTGGTAACCTTCTTGTGGTGAGTATCTCTCTTTCATACCTTTGATGTCGGTAAAATGCGATTGGAAAGACTGAAACCAGAGATTTTAACAAATTTATGGCTAACTATGGGTTGATAAAGCTTAAAGGTTTAAGGTAGGTAATTAAAGGTACCTACTGACTTACACTTTAGTGCAATGCAAGCAAGTACCTAGGCTTTAAAAGCTTGGTACCCCTTGGCCTTCAATAAACACCCGGGCACTACTGAAACGGGATAAATATATTCTGGATAAATTAGACCAATATTTTGGATTAATTTGAATCAAAAGAAGACTTCATTTTGATTTTGAAAACAAGTTAAACTGCATTCAAAGATTTTTTGATAATCGCCTGTCTGAACCGTGAATTTAATTCGCCAAATAATAAAAAAAAACACCCGTAATTTTAAGATATCGATCAAATGGCAATCATATGGATTATTTTTTTCCATAAAACATTGCATCTTAAATAAAAAAATCCCTAAGGCTTATCTTAGGCGTGCAGCTTGAACTTAAATATTATGTTACCTTATCACCACAACTACGTATTTATGACACATTTTTTTTGCTTTTATTGTACATTATCATATTTGAATGTTTACAATGGCAATTATCTATAGAGCATACGATTTTAAATTCACTATGTGCTGTTGCTAAATACCATTTCTTTTTACAGGTTGCTTCCCCCTAAAGGACCGAAAGGGTATTCGTAAAGAATTACAAAACGTACTTTAGAAACAAGAAAATTATAGATTTCTAATATAAATATTCCATTGTAATTTATAAATTATATAATACTTTTAAGATTTTTATCAATACACGTAGCATAGCTTAAGAAAGTCATCAAATGGTTGAATTTATCTATGTACTTATTATTCAAGTTTTTTATTTTTTTATACGTAATATTTTTGTTAGTTTGAATATCTTGTGATAATTGTGTAATGAGATTTTCGTACAAAGTACCTACTACATATTTATTATGAATGCCATATAATTATGCTAAATTATCAAATAAAATCAAACATATTTGCTTGGCAAATATAATTTCGTTTTATTCACAGAAGCTGAATAATATAAATGGCTTAAAACTGTTTTTATAAAAGTATTATGATGGGAATCGTAGAGATAGGTAGATCGTTTGAGAATACTTAGAATTAAGAGAACTTTTGAAATTTGTTTATTCAATAGCACATATAAGCTTGGTTGTCTCATTTTGTTCCAACTGCGAGACAAACCGGCATAAGGCCACAGCCCCACTGCGGCGTACGCTATGCGCGGCAGTGGGCTAGCGGCTTAATTGAAATTTCAAACCAAGTCAAGAAACATAATTATTTTCTTTTCTTTTTGTATTAAATAACTAAAAGATTCACATCAAACCGCTTACGCATAGATAGCGTATGTATGTATTTATATATCTCGGATATAACTTTGTATCGAGATGAATTTAGGCCATATTTACAGGCAAAAATGTGCCTTATTACAAGTAAGCTAGTTCCTTCAGTCATTTTTTTAATTAAATGTATTTTCACAATTCTTTCTTTTAATTTTCTCCCCTAACTTATTTCTAAATGTCAGAGAAAGACTAGATATATTTCATTGTAGTTTAATTATTTAAAAAAATTAGGTACATTTTTACATTTATTGTAATTTATTTTATTATAACAATCCAGAGTTGCAGTTATAGACAATCATCACTAACGAGGTACAATTATTCAGTCTCAACAATAAGTTTGAATTGTGCAGTTTAAACCAAGCATCTCCTATTAGAACACAGGTCAAAATAAAGTCCCTGAACACATTAATTTCCTATGATAACTTTGCTGTGATATAAAGGTTGTCGAACAGTTTGAACACATAAACCAGAAACCCTAAAACAGATGAAGGCGCAAGCGCCACCACCTATTTTATCTTATTATTATGTAAAACGAAGGAATTTTCCATTTCATCGATTTTGCAGTTTGTGATACTATACAAAATAAAACTTTTACAGAGGCATTATAAATAAGCTCATGAATGAATGAATATATTTTATTTCAGACAACAAAGTCCATAGTACAAACATATGACATTCAAAAATAGGAACACAACCAAAATTTAGAACAATAAATAATAACGAACTAACTTTTATGATAGGTATCACAAACTGCAAAATCCATTTTCGAAAATTCCTTCGTTTAACCTAATAATAGATAAAATAGGTGGTGGCGCTGATTTGGGTCGGGTTGGCGCCTTATCACAAAATATCTACTGGAGCCTCAAAACTATTCAGTAATATTCTGAACATCGCCTCTTTTGTTTATGAGGCGAAGCGACATCTACCCGTTTCCGAGTTGACAGTCTATGAGACAACCGAAGTCGAGGAGTCAACTCATCCGAAGTGGATGAGTTTTGATGAGATGACCACCTACCTGCTGCGGGTTTACATAAATAACAGATAGTAAGTTAACAAATAAGCCACCCTGATTTGATTTTGATTAAAGGTATGTATAAATTTTTCTGGCAACAATGCAATATACATAACTTACAACACCATTCTATTTCACAACTTTTGTTCAAATACTGTGTACAAACCTGCTTTAGGTATTTGTCAGTTTATTGTTAAAAAAAGATAATACAATACCAAAATGTACACGTTTTTCTAAGTAATCGAGGTAAACAGCAATAAAAACGAACACGTCTGTGATGTGGCAAGGGTAACAAATAAAGGAAATACGTTACCTATACAAAAATAACAAAAACAATCAATGTTAGAACATGTAACATTTAATTTAGTTATTTTTGTGGAAACTTTTAGTTAGCCGTTAGTTACCCACCATTTCTGTAATAATAGTTACCTAGCTGTTAGTTTCCCTAAAATTTTAAAATAAATAAACAAATGTTCCAACATTGTTTTTGTTATTTTTGTGTAGGAGACTTTTTATGTAGGAGACCTGTTTTGATTTAGTTTGACAGTACATTATAAAGGTTGTCGCACACCTGGACAGCACCGCTGCAGCACAACACAAAACGTACATTCAAATACGAGCTTTAACTAGTAACATTTAAACTAGTAACATCTTTGTAGGTATTATGGTAGGTATGAAGTGTAAGCATTTGTTTCCTTTTCATTAAGTAGGTATCTATATATTTATTCTGTGCCACCGTCTATTTTGTTCTTTCATTTCCAGTCCATCCCAAGGTTGCCTGGAAGAGTTCGCTCTCAGCGATAAGGCCGCACTTTATCCTTCCTTTTTTTTTCTAATCATTTTCTCTGTATTGTTTCCTGTATTTGTGTGGTATAATAGTGTTTTATCAATCTAACATTTAGATGATAAATATTGTCGGCAGATGACAGACAGCTCGCGGTCCACTCGTTCTAAGCTAGTGGAAGCCATTTTGTCACTCAAAAATGTATCTAAAGATAACGTGAGTTTAAGCCTTTACTTGAATGCACGTTTTTTGTATTGTGTGGTAGCGGTATTGGAATAATGAACGCAGAGCTTAACCATCATAAATAACATTTTGCGTTGATGCAGTAGCTTTGTGAAGCTAAGACTGCAACGGCTTTTTTGCCTGAATCGCCCTAAAAAGTCGTAAACGATGGGCCTCATAGTAAAAGTTACAAGCTTGTCTCAGTCGAAGATGATTCGAACATAAATAGTCGACGATTGTCTCCGAAACTCCGGATTATTAATTAGGGCAATGTAGCATCTTAAAACTATATAATACAAGGACATGACTTTAGTCTTTCAGCGCACCATGTTACATGGTGGATCCCCGATTGTACATAATAGGAAGCGATTTAAGGTATAAATAAACTTGTTTAAATTTCATTTTAAAAGTTACCTACTGCAAAAGCGCTTTATCGCTTTATTGGTATAATTAAATAGTCAAGCAAGACCAATGTCACTTGTTTTGGCAGTATTGTAATGGTAAAAGGACTTGTAATTTCTGTGTATATTTGGTGTACACTATAATTGTAACGCATTTTAACGCTCGGCACAATGGTGGGCTTGAGCTATCCAAGAAAACCACACAAAACCCGTCATTCACTAAAATCCACAACCCTTACATAGATTTCGTACCATTTTCTAGGTGCTTACGATTTCATCCTACTCTAAACATTGTTCAATATCCATCCACTTTGGTCATAAATGCAAACAATCTGGCCAGTCCAATCTCACGATTACCACCAGATAAAGGCACTGTCTAATATTAATAGCCGTACATAATATAAGATCGATTACAGCCGGTGCATTCCTTCGATGTATGACAGATCGGTTGAACGTTCAACAAATTAGGCTACATAACAAACATTTCATTTAAGGAACACAAAGTGGGAAAGGTTTTCGTCGCGCTCATAATCTACCTGATTTCTAAAATAGTTATTTTGGTGTCGGCCTAGCCGATTTTGTATTCGATACTCTTACACTTCAGAAGAAAGCAATTCATTTTTTTACGCATCTCGAATGGAACATCTTGGAAGTACAATTTGATGCTCATTGGCACATGTTCTCATGTTCCTCAAAAACAGAATTAAAACTAATCATAACATACTTATTTACAATTTTACTAGATATGCTTCCTTAACACTTTAATTTACAGAGACCATTAACTATAGACATTTGTGAAACAATAACATGATGATATATATTATAATTGTTTATTTACAGTCGAACTAGATACATCACGTATTCTATATCTGTCTAGATATACAAACATACTTCTTAACTACATAAATGCCATGCTAGAGTGGGTCTTATCTACATTTTAGTAAAAAATCTAGCTATATTTCGTCCTAGATCATACGACGAAATAGATACTTGCGTACTTTTTGGTGTTCAACAAAATTAAAGTGGTTAAAATGGAATACAGTGAAATAAAACTAACAGACACAGTTACCCATTTCGTCGTCTATTCAATAATCGAAGTTAAATATACATAACTTAAAAGTAACCATAAACCGAGTATACAAACAAAAACTCAATTTTAGTTAACAATCACAGGATTTATCTTCTTTGTCTATTTGACTAAGCCAATTGTGTTGAATCCCAACAATTTTGATAAAGTCTTTAAATTTTCTGGATTCTTGAGTTGTTTACTTTCGGTGTGTCGCACCAAAGGCACAATACATTTGATTGACATCAAACATGCTTGTAATTCAGAGTAAATTTTCAACTGTAAATTACATCTTGCATCAAAAATATTATGCTTCGAAGGAATCTACACTGGCAGTAGCAACGGGCTTATCCTTACAAATTGCAACACAAAACTTCAACTTCAAGTGTATGCACTACGCACTCTCTTCGGAACTCACTGGTATTCAGTATGTTCAGTAGTACCACGGAGTGAGTGCGGTGAGCTCGTGTTATTTAACTTGGCCAGCCTCCGGAGCCTCCCCGGGCTTGAAGGGGAGGTCGGTCTTGAAGGACTGGTCCGAGGAGTCCTTGGAGTCTCCATCGTAGTACTGCTGCTTGCTGGGTTTAGATTGGTCGGCTTCGCGCTGCTGCCGCCGCCGCTGCTTGGACCAGAGCTCGTGGCAGTCTTGCCAGGTTGGCAGCTCTGGTGCTGTCATTCTATAATAGAAAGTATCAAATCAAGGGAGGAAATAAGGGAGCTGTTTAACATTAGAAATATTGATAAAAAAATTGTAAGTAGTAGTAGTTAAAAAAATTAGGTTTAGGTAAACGATAGAAAAGTACCCTACTTCAACACGTTATGAATTCACCAGCAAGGCAAGTTAAAAAACAATTATAACGGAACCGTGCTTGACCAGAGATTTTATGCTTTCGCATAGACGACATATACTACATAACTCGGCCGAATGATTGTCTCCCCTTTCCTGTCGGACTATAAAGACATTATAACACAGCACTTACTGATCAGGAACCACCCCCTTCAACCAAGGACTCTTGAGCGCCTCATCAGCGGAGATCCTCTTATCCGGATCGAGTTCCAGCATCCGATCCAGCAGGTTCAGCGCCGGGGCGGGCATGAACGCGAACTGGTCGCGCACGCAGCGCTTGTGGAACCGCTTGGGGCGCAGCGTGTGCCAGAGCGGCAGGTTCACCACGTTGGGCCAGATGCCGGGGACCGGCGTGCCGCACACGCGGGAGATCATCTCTAGTTGCATCATTTCTACGTTGGCCTGGAAAGTAAATAATTTTGTTGCCAAGTAGCTGTTACGCAAGACTTTTCGCGTAAGCGTGCTGATAAAGAGTCTCACAAAATCATTACCTACCTATAAATAAGACAGGATAGTAAACATAGCTACAAAAAGAAAATCAGAACATGGAATTAGAGTAGGTATAAATAAGATAAATAGTCAAAAGGTAGTCTATCCCTGTGATCTTGTGTCGAAATAGGGCTGAACTTGACTCAGCAGGTGCTAAAGGCAACATGGTGTATTTTACTTTTATGCCTCATTTTTCCGGCGCAAACTTAACTACCAAGACAAAGTGCGCCTTCTTTCTCCAGAACCATAGCAGTCTCCACCCAGAATCTATTGAACCGAATAAAGGTCATCATAGCGTGGTATTAAGTCTGTATAGCTCTTTGGAGCGCCCCGGCACCCGGCTCGCACCACACCACGCCTCGTGCGGATGCCGTTTGGTCTACACAATGATGGTCTACAGTGAACCTTGCTGTCGTGAACGTTGGCAATAAGCTGTCAACGCAAGACAAGCATGCGAGCAGCGAATTATCACCGAGCGGCTAGTGGATATAAAGACGAGACGAGGCGTGCTGGTCGGGTGGCTCTAAAGAGCTATCATATGACTCCAAATGAGGGAATAAGTAACAAAGTCACTAAACAGGTCTTCAACACATCTAAAACCACCAGAAAAAACTAACCTGGAACAGTGGATGTTTCAAGAACAGCTCCCCCAGTATACATCCCATGGACCAGACATCCACCGACGGTCCGTATCTCTCTTCCCCAAGTAGAAGCTCCGGCGGCCTGTACCAGAGCGTTATCACTTTGTTGGTGTAGGGCCGCGCTCGGTCCTCGGCCGACCATAGCCGGGCTAGACCGAAGTCGCCTAGCTTTACTTCGCCTCTGTAATGGTAGATTGATTGTTTTAGAACGGAATACTTCGGCAATAGACAACTTAAGCAGGGATTACGTCATTCGTAGCCAACTTAAGTTTAGTTGCTGGGATTGAGTTTTACAAACCAAAACATAAACTAGATGCTCTGAGCATGGTGATAAAATAGACAGAAAAGCGTGGTTTAGTGTGGGTAATTTTTAAATCAGGCTAATAAGCTTTTAAATTATATGTAGCAACCAAAACAGAAACCACGCACAGGCACAGGCGTAGTTTTGCCAAGAAACAAATTCTAAATGATAATAAATAAATAAATAATGCTGGACAATCCACACAGAATCATCTAGTCCCATAAAAGGCCAATAAGGCGTTTATCATTTGAGAAGCCTTTATCTAGTAGTGACTAGTATAAGCCGTTGATGCGATGTGAAATTCTAAACAAAACTGGTGACGTAGCAACGTCACGAAAGCATACAAAATAAATAAAAATCGCAAAAATAAACGTTGTTAAACATACGATAAATCACCTCACTCACTTGTTATTCATAAGTATATTACTGCACTTGATGTCCCGATGCAGGAAGTTCTTCCGATGGCAATAAGCAAGTCCGTCCAGCAACTGTCTCATTATGGACGCGTTATGCAGCTCCGTGAAGTCCACCATTTTGGACTCTAGTAAGCCCATGAGATCGTGGTCCATGTATTCGAATACTAGGTAGAATGAGCCTTTATCCTGGAATAAAAGAGATTTGATTTGCTAAAACCACCTTGATTTAAAAAAAACTGCGGCCACTGTTGGCACACCAGGGGCACTCTAAACACCCAGGTTCGACATCTTGAAGGTACAGATTCAAAAAGAGATTTCGTTTTAATTTATTATATTTAACCAGCAATGTCAATTTATGTCATAGTAATGAGTCAAATTTAATAATTAGCCTTTAGGAACTGCAATACTACATTGTAATTAGCTCCTAAAAATGGCCGTATGGGGAAGGAGGCCTATTTTAAATCTGCCTAATACGCAATTGCGTGTTTCGTATTATTTTTTTGTGAAATTGAATACAATTGGCCGATACGAAACACGCAATTGTGTATTTGGATTTTCAAAATAGGCCCCTTGGTTCTCTATGCCAATAAATTGGCTGTGTCAATAAATTGGCTTAGTTGATAGGCCACAGTTAGGTGATGGTTGAAACTATATTTTGTTGTCTGGAAAAGATTCCTGCCATTCTCAGATAATACCTCCTCTGACTTCCTTTGTGAATAACCGAGAGGAGGTCGTAAGACAGTAAAGATACAAAGTCAGGGTATGTATGGAAAGTCGCATACCTTCCTAAAGTCCAGTGCATCCTGCTTATCTGTGACAATCTCCCTCAAATTGACAATATTCTTATGGTTTAGCTGCCGCAGGATTTTGATCTCTCGCACAGCCGTGATAGGGAAGCCTTCCTTCTCGTTCTCCAGCCTCACTTTCTTGAGAGCCACTAGTTGACCCGTGTTCTTATCTCGCGCTTTGTACACTTGCCCGTAAGTGCCTTCGCCGATTTGTGTTATGACCTGTGGAAGTATTTGACCTCTATAGGCTATGCACTGTTAACATTGAATAGAATCAGATAATATTCAAGTGTTGGCTAGAGTGGAGACTGCGACTAGGTAAACATAGTGTAAAACGCTGTGGAAGACTGGATGCTGAATGCAGCAAGCAGAAGACAGGGCGCTATGCCGATCGTTAGGAGAAGCCTATATCCAGCAGTGGACATGCTAATGACGTTAATGAAGAAAATTCTAGTACTATCGTTAAAACACTTTTAAAATATTAGCCAGACAATTCTGGTCTCTAGAGTCACGAGTCTTGCACAGAAAGTCACGATAAATTAGATAAAACCGTCTTTAATTAGATCAGAATTTCTTGACTTTACAGTTGCATCAATACTATAGTTTATAAATTCTCTACGCTATGTAGACAATTTATAAACATGTATTTACCTGGAAACCATCAACGCATTTCTCGCCCCAGTCTTTAGCGTGATGCGTAGGCGTCGCCACGGGTATGACTTTGGAGCCTCTTCTTTTCAATATCTTCGGCCTTTTCAGTTTTGATGTGGACTAAAAAACATTATGAAAATTAATTGAAAATAGTTCTAACTCAGAAAGTTAAAGATAGCCTGACAATGCTGTCATTTCGGTTGTCTAGTTTAACACAACTAAAAATATTGTTTTCTTTACAACCGAGGTAAAACGGACAGCGACAGATTCCGTGTAATCGAATTACTTTATTTTGTTAACAACAGAATCTAGCAATCTCGTCATCTTTAACTAAAGACTGGATGAAACTTACATTGTTATCCCTAGAATTTCTTCTGGAAGCGAACACGTGTGAGTATTGGTCCCTTCTCGACGCGGGAGGCGGCGTTGAACCGTCCAGCTCATCGCCGCTCAGCTCTTCAGAGCCGGGTATCACTGGAAGAAGAATGGAGAACTTCAAATGATTGCAAAAAGTAGTTAGCAGATAGAAGATAGGATAAAGGTTGTCAAGAACAGGAGGGCATCAATGCCGCAGAGCACAAGAATGTACAGTAAAATATGGGCTTAGATTCCTAACATTTGGATACATTTTACACTGACAGCAACGTAAATAAGCAGACAGCCCGCGGGCTACTCGCTTGAAGCTTGCGGTTAGCAATTATATCACTGTAATCATATGTTTATGACACTAATATTATAAATGCGAAAGTTTGGATGGATGTTTGTTACCACTTTACGCCAAAACTACAGAACGGATCGGAAATTTTGCATACTGGTAATTCTAATCAGGAATCAACCATAGGCTACTTTTAATCCCATAAATCAGTTCCCATGGGATAGAAATCACCTTAAACGTTTCCATAGAAACAACGCGTGCGAAGCCGCGGGCAAATACAAGCATGTATCTAAAGATGACGAATTTAAGCCCATATTGGAATGCTTGAATGCTTGTTGCGCCATGCGGTGGCGGTGATGGATGTATGTCCTTTAGACTAATACCGGGCTCAGTCAGGCCAGATTCAAATAAAATCTAACGCAATGCGTAAATTAAAGTTGCAAGAAACTAATTTCAGTTATATTGCGTAGGATAACTGAATTAGTTTCTTGCGGACGAAAAAAAATTTTATTCTGAACTAGACATCGATTGGGTGATCATGATAAGCCTTCATTCATACGGAAGGCATGAATTTCAAATATGTTATGCAATGGATGACCAATCTATGTAATTTTTGTCTACCCTAGACAGTTTGCTTGGGTGATCATGATAAGATAACCTTGTTCATTCTTCATTCCTACATTCCGGCGAATAAATGATTTGAATTTCATTTTGATTTTGTCTGTCACAAGATCAGACCGCTTGGGGTCCCCATAAGATCAAAGAGGCCGATACTCAGCAGTGGGTGTTCACAGCTGGTTAGATAGAGATAGAAAGTGTGATGATGACATACCAGGGGGCATAGGCAAGTTCATGATGCCAGTCCTTTTAGGCTTCTCTGTCTTCTCTGGCTTCTTGACCGGGCTAGGCGATGGCGTGCTCAGCGGGCTAGCCTCGCTCACTAGGGATTTGAGATCTTCCACCTGAAAGAACCACGGATTTTAGACTTTAAATCAATGGAGATACAATTCACAGTTGAAATCATACTTAGGGTCGAGGCACCTGATCAGCACATATACGTCCATGACGTCTACGCCTGAATGGCTTTTGTTTGGAAGAATTCAAACAAGAGGGACTTTGCCATAATCACCACTCTTGGCAGGCGGATTGGAGGTCGCATTGTAGTATTTTGTGCCGGCTTAGAATTTGCACCACCCGAACTCTTCCTGCGGGTGTCGTAAGAGGCAACTGAGGGATATCCACCGGGGGCGGGCATCAGCGCCCCGGCTCAACAATTTTACCACCGAACTGCGATCCCCAACCCGCATGCCCAGCGAGGGGACTATGGGCACTACCCCCCATGAGATAAGAGCCAATAAATCGGAGCACACAGTTCGGAGCTTATCAAGGGGAGACCTGCGTTCAATGCCACAACAGCCTGTATTGGTCCACTGGACCAATACAGGTTGTTGAGGAGGTGAGTGTAGGTGTTAAAAATACACCTGCGGAAGCTGCTGCCCTTCCTCTGGTAGGTTCCCTTAGTCGGCTCTAACGACATCCACGGGGTGAGTTGGAGAGACACACAAGAAGCGAATCGTTGTGGATATAAGGCTCAATTTGCTATCAAAATATACAAAAAATCCCGACGGCTTTCAATGTGCCTTGACCCTTAAACCAACATGGTTATTAACACCGAAAATACAATAACGGAATCAAATCATGATAGTAAAATTCTACCGGCGCATGCTTCTGGTATTCTCAGTTGTTATATTGGTGAAAAACCATCTCCGATTATTAATAATATTTTTGGGAAGTAACAAAAATCAGCATCCTTACGAGCCTAGCAGTAGTCAAAACATTTGGCTTTGGCAGATTGTTATATTACGCCATCCCACACAGAAACGACATACAAATGATGAACAAACAAAATGATACAATATCTATTTTACTATTTACAAACTTTCGTAGTTTGACGAATAAATTGTGAATGTAAGCGGGTTAACTACGAACCTAGTTTGATGACCAGAGGATATAGAATAGTAGTCCGATTTCGATAATTCTTTTTTTAAGGTTTTTGTTATTATAGTGCGTAAGCCTCGCACTCTGGCTAATTCCTAATTTCTAAGAAATCAAATAATATCGCAAAAATTTCCGGCTTCGACGGGACTTGAACCCGCGTCTTCTTTCTATTCCTTTTCCTTTCCTATTCTTTTTTTATTGGAAAGGGTATACAAAGGTGGTCCCATTTAAAAGGTCTCAAACCCTAAGGGTAGGAAAACGGGATGATTGATTGTTCACTTACTGATTGTAATGTTTGACCACGCATAACTTTGTACAGAGTTGTCCGATTTTGATAATTATTTTTTTATTGGCATACCTCGATGTGTCATTTAACTAAATTAGACTCGAATTTTATCTAGATGTCGCCACTAGGAGAATTGGAAGTTGGTTTAAGGTTTTTTAAAATACGCCAAATTTTCCAACACAAACCATGTTCGTAGTGAACCCGCTTACATTCATAATAATGATATTAGTATTCCCAAAAACACAAGAATAAGTAAACCCAAGCAGCAACCCTGTCATTCTTTGATGGCCAACAAACACAGAAAATAAAAGATATCGCGAATATGCACATAGCAAGCAACGCTAAATTCATCTTATAATCAGCGCAGGCGACCTAAGGCGACTCTATCTCCATATCTTTAGTCCTATCCTAACGAACCTTGACTCCTACTCGACTCGACACGAGGTTTTGGTATGCAATATTCTTTAGCAGGGATCTTATAATCGACCTGACATGTTACATTTTGCTATAAATAAAGAACTATTTGAACTATTAAAAGCTCGCGTCACTCAAACGTCAACCGGAATAATTTCACGTGGAGTGGAGTATGAGTGGAGGTTACGAGTAAAGATATGGGTGTATATGCCTCTATGCCAAATGTACTTTATGTGCGCGGTATGTTTCAAACCAACGATTGATCACTTAGAGCCTAGATACAAAGGCTTGAAGATACCGCAGCTCGAAGCATTCCTCCTGACTGCTTTAAGATGCGACTGGATAGTGAACTATAGAACTGTTCGAGCGGTTCCGAGTGTCTGTAAATAGACTGTAAATCACTGAAGTGAGTGGTAGAGTAGATATTATGTATCATTATCGATATAATTGTCCATAGATAACTAGGAACATTGTTCTCATTAATTATTTAGTTTACTATCTTTAAGAACTCTATGTAACAACTTTTGTAGGGTACAAAATGAATTTTACATGGGGGAAGCTGAAATACAGTTTATACTAGTTCGGGGGTCTATGGATTCATTTAGATTATTGTGTGTTTACTAGTGTTAAATAAATAATTTTAACTTTTTTTATTTCACTATGCAGTTGGATTCCGACTGGTTCAAGTTGCCCATGTATCTAGGCCCTTAGCCCTTTTGGCAGGTTTGACATACATCGCCGCTTAGCTATGTAACACATCTCTGGTGGAAAATCATCTCTGGTGGAAAAGACGCACCCAAATATCGAAGATATAACATTTTTATGAATGCATGAATTTAGCGTTGTCTGACTTATTTATACTCCAAGTATTTCAAGATATACAAGTACAATAAACAAGCCACAACAAAACACAAAACTTCTCTTCTAGACGTTGAGTTTGAGAATTATCAGCATTATAAATTAAAATAATGCTAGACAATTCTTTATTTCCATAAATACAATGAACGTAAACTTAGAAAAGGTCAAATTATAGAATTAGAAAAGACCCAAAATCGACAAGTAGTCCAAATTCTATCAAAAATTCAATGACAGTCAAATAATTTATAGGTTAAGTTTATGGGACTTGTTTACAAAAATTATATCTTGAGTTTGGAGTATATATAAAAGTTTAGGTACAATACACTGTATTGCATAGATACAACAACAGTAAGACAAGTAACTTACTGCGAAGGCAGACTGCAGGGGAGTCCCATGCTGCCATAAAACAAAACATGGGTTATCTTAGGCTGAGCGCAGACTTGAGTCACGACAGTTTTAAGACAGACTTTCCTCACATAGAAAGTCTGCCTTAAAACGGAAACAAGTGTTTTGTCTTGCATCTTCATACATTTTGTAAAGCAATAGTCTGTCTCAAAACTGTCGTGACTCAAGTCTGCGCTCAGCCTTAATGTCAAACCCCGTAATGTTTAACTGGATTGTGAACATCATTGTAAATGTGAATGGAAAAATTGGCTACAAGAGGCTAGTATCCTAAAAATTCTAATTAGTCCGTCAGTTAGATTATCCGAAGATATTGGACACGTATTTTTTCTTCTGTTGATTAAACAAACAAGACAAAATTAAAATTTTAAAAAACTCGCCGACGTTTATTGGCTGAACAGATTTTCATGAAACAAGGCTAAGAACACTTGGGATAAAATTATCTATGACACAAAAAAAACTAAACAAAAATTGGTTCATCCGTTTGAGAGCTACGATACCACAGACAGATACACAGACAGACACGTCAAACTTATAACACCCCTCTTTTTGCGTCGAGGCGCGAGGGTTAAAAATGATAAAGATTTTTTTTTATCAGGACACTACGATATTCAGTCAGTGCTAACCTTAAAGCAAATGATATAAAGCTCATTTTAGCAATCGCTCGAAACACAGAATCGGGTTGTAAATTTACAGCTGCTTAAATCGAATCAGTGATTAAGCATAAAGAGGGTGATTGAAAAAGCAACAGCTGTCTAACTAAACCAAGAATAGGTGATATAGATGGCGAATAGAATTTCTATAAGTACTAGAATTATCTATAATAGAATTTACATGTTGAGGACCAGCGCCCGCACTGCGAAAAACATCACGCGGTGAATTTATCTCGCAGTTCTTATTCGAATTTTTGAGTCTCACCTGTGTGTTAGGCGGCATAGGCAGCTTGACAAGGCTCTTGTGCTTGGGCGGCGGCGGTTGTTGGCTGTTGTAGTAGACGCCGTCGACCACGCTGCCCCCCACTTTGGGCAGGGGGGGCAGGTCCGACGGCGGGGGGTCGGACGGCTCGGGGGGCTGGGGGGGCGTTGCCGGCTTCTATAACAAACACGGAGTTTTCAAATATTGTTTATTAACTCTACAAGATCATGATCATGATCATGATGATGAAGTCTTCTACATACCGGACCCGCCAACTCTGCCGACACAACCCGGTGGATTAGTGTCGGCGGCATGAATCGTGTCGATGACATTGTACGGCGACCCGGCAGCTTGTGTGACAGTGTTGCTGTCATGCCACCGTCTAAGTCTGTGATGGGCTGTGTCGGCAGGCCAGTGACTTTGGTAGGAGACTTCATTAAGCGTGATTTTTTATCTAGAAGGCATTAAGGTAAACTAACTCCGATGGAAGCGCAGAATTTTCCGGGAACTTCACAGGCTTTACGAAGTGAACCTCGGTAAATTTTGGATTACTTGACACCATGCTGTTAGCATAGTGTCAATCCAAATCCAAAATTCCTTCCTTCCTCACACATCAGCCGCCTGCCATCTCGTAGTCAAACTCCGACGGAGGCTTCAGCCTTTGATAGAGAAGCCTAGGAGGGTTTGACTCTTCAGTGCTTGGTTAGAGTCCACGCTACTTGGTGCAGGAATGTCTATTTACTCACGGGGGAGGTTCAGGCTCGTTGTTGTTGTCGGCGACGCCGTTGGCGCAGAGTCCGCCTGCCAACTCGTAGTCGAACTCCGGTGGAGGCTTCAGCGGCAGCGGAGGGTTCGAGTCTTCACTGCTTGGTTAGAGTTCACGCTACTTGGTGCAGGAATGTCTATTTACTCACAGGGGGAGGTTCAGGCTCGTTGTTGTTGTCGGCGACGCCGTTGGCGCCGAGTCCGCCTGCCATCTCGTAGTCGAACTCCGGCGGAGGCTTCAGCGGCAGCGGAGGGTTCGAGTCTTCACTGCTTGGTTAGAGTTCACGCTACTTGGTGCAGGAATGTCTATTTACTCACAGGGGGGAGGTTCAGGCTCGTTGTTGTTGTCGGCGACGCCGTTGGCGCCGAGTCCGCCTGCCATCTCGTAGTCGAACTCCGGCGGAGGCTTCAGCGGCAGCGGAGGGTTCGAATCTCCACTGCTTGGTTAGAGTCCACGCTACTTGGTGCAGGAATGTCTATTTACTCACAGGGGAAGGTTCAGGCTCGTTGTTGTCGGCGACGCCGTTGGCGCCGAGTCCGCCTGCCATCTCGTAATCGAACTCCGGCGGAGGCTTCAGCGGC
Organism: Eupithecia subfuscata; assembly: GCA_963564075.1. NCBI lineage: Eukaryota > Metazoa > Arthropoda > Insecta > Lepidoptera > Geometridae > Eupithecia > Eupithecia subfuscata. The sequence goes on from OY751108.1 coordinate 2,100,816, forward strand.
AGCGGAGGGTTCGAGTCTCCACTGCTTGGTTAGAGTCCACGCTACTTGGTGCAGGAATGTCTATTTACTCACAGAGGGAGGTTCAGGCTCGTTGTTGTTGTCGGCGACGCCGTTGGCGCCGAGTCCGCCTGCCATCTCGTAGTCGAACTCCGGCGGAGGCTTCAGCGGCAGCGGAGGGTTTGACTCTTCAGTGCTTGGTTAGAGTCCACGCTACTTGGTGCAGGAATGTCTATTTACTCACAGGGGGAGGTTCAGGCTCGTTGTTGTTGTCGGCGACGCCGTTGGCGCCGAGTCCGCCTGCCATCTCGTAGTCGAACTCCGGCGGAGGCTTCAGCGGCAGCGGAGGGTTTGACTCTTTAGTGCTTGGTTAGAGTCCACGCTACTTGGTGCAGGAATGTCTATTTACTCACAGGGGGAGGTTCAGGCTCGTTGTTGTTGTCGGCGACGCCGTTGGCGCCGAGTCCGCCTGCCATCTCGTAGTCGAACTCCGGCGGAGGCTTCAGCGGCAGCGGAGGGTTTGACTCTTCAGTGCTTGGTTAGAGTCCACGCTACTTGGTGCAGGAATGTCTATTTACTCACAGGGGGAGGTTCAGGCTCATTGTTGTTGTCGGCGACGCCGTTGGCGCCGAGTCCGCCTGCCATCTCGTAGTCGAACTCCGGCGGAGGCTTCAGCGGCAGCGGAGGGTTCGAGTCTTCACTGCTTGGTACGGGAATGTCTACGATTTTCTTCTCTGTTTCCTTCACTTCGCCGTTTTCTTTGGATGCGGTCTGTGGTAAGCAAATAGGTACACAATTTTAATCGATGCGAATAATCACATCGATTAAAATTGTGTGGATTCCGACCGGTTCGCCACGGCCCACGATGGTGTTGTTCCTTTTGGTAGTTTTACACACGACATAATGGTGTCGATTCTCTTGGCATCAAAACGTTAACTAGCTCATAACATGTTGCCGCAACATTTTAGGCTATAGTTTTTGGTGCCAAGAGAATCACTACCAATAGAAGTGCTGTACTAAGCCCAGCTTGCATAAGGACAGGCAAATGTAGTTACGTGCATCATATATATATATAAATCAATGGCGAGTAGCTTAATCGAACGAACACAATTATAGACTTAGGAACTACTCTGGACTCTAAATTATTATTTGATAAGCAAATTGAAAAGATCACTGCAAAAGCCATGAAGACTCTAGGGTTTCTCCTAAGAGTAACTAGATACTTCAAATCGCTAAAGACGCTTAAAATACTGCACTGTTCACTAGTTAGGAGAAACTTGGAATACGCCTCCCAGGTTTGGAATCCTTATTATAATAAGTATATTACCAAACTAGAGAAACACCACAAAATAAATTCCTCAAATTTATTAATTTCAAACATAAGATCTTTATTCCGGAGTATATCGACAGCTGTAAACACCATCATTTATTGCCCCTGGAAAGCAGGAGAGAAGTCGCAGACTTAACACTATTGCATAACATTTTATTAAACGTAATTAACGCCCGCTCACTCTTATCTGATATTCAATTAACGATACCCTCTCGTCGCTCCTCTCGTAGAACCAATCTTAAGTTATACTTCCCTACGGGCTCCACTAATTACCGTAAGAACTCCTATCTACCCCGCACAATGCATACATAGAATACACGCTACTCACAAGTTGATCTATTCCACGCCAAGCAAAACATATTTAAACACACAGTAACCAGACAATTTTTTCAATTCTCAGCAGTAGGTAAGTAATAACATAATCATTACATAAACAGCTATACTACTCTAAGAAAGTACCGGGAAAAGATCAATAATACACAAAATGTTTGTTATTCATCCAAGTTTATTTTATCACCTTCAAAGTATGCTCCTTCAGAAACGATACACTTACGCCAACGAATAATAAAACATTTTTTAAACGCTGTTTCCGGAATTGACTTCAGTTCTCGCCGCGAATTCTCCTTTTTTCGGTTTCGGTTCAGTTGGACGGCGCCGCCACTTCGAAGCTTGTCGACTAGTTTGCATGTCAAAACTCATAACCAACGTCTCGTCATCAGTAACAATGCGTTTCATGAATGTTGGGTAGAATTGACTCGTTCTAGCATGTCCTCAGCGACTCTGCGATTGAGTTTTTGGAGAAAATTCAGGTCTTTTGGGACTCGAGCGGCAACATGTTTCATACCCAAGTGATTATTTAAAAAGTTACGGATCGACTCGTGAGATACAGAAAGTTCGGCGGTTATCATCTCTCTCAAAGTTGAATGAGGATTTTCAGTCACTTTTTCCTTCACTTTTGCGATGTTAACTTCAGTTGCAGACGTTGATGGCCTACCAGAGCGAGGCAAATCTTCCATCACATCTCGACCGCTTTTGAACGCTTTGTACCACTCTTATGCACGTGTTTTTGATAAAGTCGATTCAACGTAAGCCTTCTGTAACATTTTCAGTGACTCCGAACACGAAATTCCATTGGCGGTGCAAAATTTAAGACAAAACTCTTTGTTCGATGTTTTTGTCCATTATGAAATTAGCAATACACACTAGATATGACTATAACTAAAAACAGCACTGTATTTAATATAAATAACCGATGCAACTCACAGTCCGAACCAAAATGGAAAACAGTTTAGCCAATATAACAACAAAAAAAAAAACAAAGTACATAGTCAGCTGCACAGACATGTATACACTTCCAAGGTTTAACTTTTATTTTACTCGGAACTTTTCAAATAAAAGGACATGCACACGTTTTTCGTATAAAGTAGTCATCGTACTTCGCCAGAATGCGGTACATAAATTATCACAATTACTATACACTTACTATTTAGTCAAATTGAAAACTTGGGAGTGTATACATATTTTTGCATCCGACTGTACATAAATTGTAAAAAAATTGTTTTGATCAACTCGCGCGATGAAGCGATTCCATTTTAAAGCTCGCAAGTGTATAAGGGATGTATATGACTCTTCAGACCAATATTTTCCTTCCTAACTGGTATTTATTAACGAACAGGCAAACCACTTCAAACTGGGTTTATTCACTCGCTTAATTACTTGTTTTAACTTTTTATGATTATTTAAATTTAGTTTAAGCAAATTTTTATTCCACAAGTGAAAATTCTTAAGCTTAAATTGTACTACCACTATTTCTACACATTTAAGTTTTTTAAAAGCTGTTCATTTTCCACATAAATAAATATTTAAATTTGACGCATCTGTACGTATGGTTTAGTTAGAGTTTAGACATCGATCTAAGTAAAATTCGGGAGATTGGGTACTAGCTTCTCGAAAGTGGAATGCTCATATTAGGTGCAATGAGGTCCACCCGCGTATTGTTGTCTTAGTCGCTATTCGGTCAGGTTCGTCTTTCCATCTTTGAAGTTAATTATGTAGGCATATTGCATTGTAAATAGCGAATCTTAGCGTTCAGTTGTAACAACACAAGTAATTTGTTGAGTTAGCGCTGAGAGAACGTACCATTTACAGCAGGGGTATTTTAATTCGTCGGAATGGCCGTCGGATTCGATATCGGAAACGTTTTTCTTCATAAAAAGTTTTGACGAATCAAAATACTCGTACAGAACTTTAGTCGGATCTATGGATTTAGACGTATCTATTTTGTTATTATAAATAAGGATTGATCCTTGCGTAAGGACGCAAGTGGTCCTTAACACGTTCTCTGCCATGTAGGTCACCGGTGACCGAACCCTGTCCTGTATCATACCGCCGCGTAGGGCACCGGTGACCTCAGAGCAGACCTGTTTTAGAAACGAATTTGTGAGCCGTAGGACACGTTTATCGTACATTTCTCTGTAGTAAGTGACCGGTGCGGTGCTGTGGAGCAATCCTTCAACGTGGTTTTCACCTATTCACGTATTTGTACAAAATATGAACAAAAATTCAAAGGGGTGAAAATAAAAGAACAGTTTAATGACTTTCTTCCATGTCAAGATCTAAATTGAGCAAATCCATGGTTCATATCATCGTTACGAAACCGCACTAACACCAAACGAGAAAATTCTGCAACGACACAACCGCTCCGTGAAAACGCTGGCAGGCGAATGAGGTGTGCGGGTGACCGGAGTTGTGTTGTGGTTGTGGCCTACGCGGCGCTGTGGTAAAGCAAACCTATTTTACTGTATTACAGCGCCGCGTAGGTCACATGTAACCTCACAAGGTTTTTTTGAAATATCTCAGGAACCCTGCACCCATCGAACCCTAACTGATATCATAGTTTAAGTTTTGACCTAATGCATCAATTTCAACCAAAAAGTTTTTCTATAATTTTCTTTGTTTGTACTACTGGCAGAGAACGTGTTAATATCGTAGAGTTTACCAAACATGAAGTTCTGCAGCAGCAGGGAACTAACTCCTGACCGGTTTCTCGCCAAATTCGGTAGTATAATCATCATCATCATTAGTTAGTCTACCGCTGGTCATATGCCTCCCCTAATGAACGCCATAGCGCCTTATCTTCAGCTTGCCGCATCCAGCATCTGCCTGCAACTGCAGTCTTTCGCAGGTCGTCAATAGTCGTCATCCCACCTTGCCGGAGGGCGTCCTACACTACGTTTGCCGAGTAGTGGTCTCCACTCAAGAACACGTTTACCCCAGCGGTTGTCGGTTCTTCGCGAGATATGGCAGGCCCACTACACGGCTATAGTATAAAAAAAGGTTATCATATAAAATTAATTAATATACCCGTACAGTAGAGTGCAAGCTATCGGCAGATAATTCCTCGAGGAGCTCTGGGTTTGCGGAGTTATACGAAGTTGTGCTCTGAGATTCTTCCTCTTTCTGGTTCAGGATCTCTTGTAGTTTCTACATCAAATAAAATATTATAAAGTACAAATCAAAACACCATGAATTTTCTCTTTATAATTTAGTGTAGATTATTGTGGAACGTGTTGATTCCGTCATTTTAAAAGATTGGATATGCCTGCCATTACTCTTATGGCCACATTAAGATAGAGGTTAATGCTTGTCTTCAATTTACAGCCTGCGCACTAGACCAGCTTAGCTATGCCTTAAAACTTAGTTCTTAATTCTTGATTCTCTAATGCACTAAATAAAACATACTTAAAAAACATAAAACTAGAGAAGGAATGGCAAAGGCGAGCTTTACCCTTAGTTATTAAATTAGTTTTTTAACTTAGTTTTTAAATTAGTCAATAATAATATTTCTTTTTAGTTGCGAGGTGCGGGGGTGGTTAGAGGCGATAAATATTTGAGGTTATATCATACAAAAAGTTGTAATCATTCGATTTAATTTACCTCTCCGAATATGGAAGTTTGTTTTCGAAAAGTCATTCTTATCGACGCGTTACTAAGTTTACAAATTACCTTGACTCTCTTATGCTTGTCCTTGACTAGTTCAACGAAGAGACTGGTCTGATCGTCTCTTTGAAGTCTCCTCGAAAGTCACCCTTATCTACGCGCTACTAAAGTCACAAATTACCTTGGCTCTCTTATGCTTCTCCTTGACTAGTTCAGCGAAAAGACTGGTCTGATCGTCTCTTTGATGTCTCCTCGAAAGTCACCCTTATCTACGCGCTACTAAAGTCACAAATTACCTTGGCTCTCTTATGCTTCTCCTTGACTAGTTCAGCGAAGAGACTGGTCTGATCGTCTCTTTGAAGTCTCCTCGAAAGTCACCCTTATCTACGCGCTACTAAAGTCACAAATTACCTTGGCTCTCTTATGCTTGTCCTTGACTAGTTCAGCGAAGAGACTGGTCTGATCGTCTCTTTGAAGTCTCCTCGAAAGTCACCCTTATCTACGCGCTACTAAAGTCACAAATTACCTTGGCTCTCTTATGCTTGTCCTTGACTAGTTCAGCGAAGAGACTGGTCTGATCGTCTCTTTGAAGTCTCCTCGAAAGTCACCCTTATCTACGCGCTACTAAAGTCACAAATTACCTTGGCTCTCTTATGCTTCTCCTTGACTAGTTCAGCGAAGAGACTGGTCTGATCGTCTCTTTGAAGTCTCCTCGAAAGTCACCCTTATCTACGCGCTACTAAAGTCACAAATTACCTTGGCTCTCTTATGCTTGTCCTTGACTAGTTCAGCGAAGAGACTGGTATCACTGATCTTCTCTTTGAAGTCGATCCTTCGCTGGAGGATCGCGGTCGAAGGTGGGCTTGGTGAGTGCTTGGACCTGAAACTAGAACTACATACCTTATGCCTTTTTGTCAATTAAACAAAATATTAAGAATTTAGTCAAGGCAGCTCCGTGTAAATTTCCCAATGCTGTCCCTACCGTTTTAAAGATTTCTCCAAAACTAATCCATTATAACTTTTTAAGTAATGAAACAAATCACAAAATAAGACTAATCTACACGATAAAATATTTCATTTTACAATATTTTGTGCAATTTTTTAATAAAACAATCGCTGCAAAATTTCAAAAATGAGCGCGGGTTTTTTTTAAATTGGGAAACTCTGACATACATGAATGCCGGGAAATGACAACCATAAGAGAAACCGTTAACAACCACAGCAAAAAATACTGAATAACCACAATAACTAACAAAGCAAAAGACCATGACAAAGACAAAGACCACATAAAAGGCCTTGAAAGATGGCATTACTCGAACTTGGCCAAAGGAACTGAAGTGTTCAAACCGAAAGATGGTGCTATTTACTAGAATGGCAACTGAATATTCCTCCGATTGTAGATAAAAAAAGGAAAAAAAAAATTATTTGTGTCGGTTCGGTTCATTCGATGGGTCGATTCTTTCGGCGCGTCAGCCACAGTCAATTTACCTGTGCGAATGTTTTTCTCTAGAAGGATCCCTGTGCCTTTGCCGATGCCTCGGTGGCGACGTGCTGGAATCTCGCCGCCGGCCGCGCGATGTGGAGCGGCGCCGTTTGAGGGATCCGCGACTGTGGGACCTGAAGATTAACTTTAATTTTAGGTGACATCAGAGAACCAAATTTTTTCAATTTAGTTCGATTGCGGCATTTGTGTGTAAATAAGTTGTAATATAGAGCAACAGAATCTTATTAAAAAAACTTTTATATTATTTTTGTATATCCGCCATCTTGTGGCGATGGTCATTATGGAACAAATTGTTAAAATACCGAGTGATGCATATTATAATATTTATTGACAAAGAAAATTACAACTTGCATATTTTGTCACCAGAACTAAAGATGAATACAAAATTTCTGCTCAATCGGATGTTAAGAAGTGGTTCTGAATCAACTTTGCAGGATTTGACCTAAACAAACTAACATTGCAAGTTAAATAAAAGCTTTTTAATAGAAAACTTCGCTCTGCGGTGGTTAAATTAGACGTGGGACGTACTTTCTAGCTATTATTAATGATCGTGTGTGTGTTAATGATGTGAATTTTATAGATTTTAGTAATCTTTGTTTTTTACTGGTAGCTTCACACTTCACAGTATAAAAACAGAGTTCAACTAAAGTCTAAACCTTACCTTTTAGATTTCCGAAATACCTACCAGAATTTGATGGTTAGTTGTTTGTAGCCATGTAATCTTTTCCCGTCACTTTGCGGATTCAAGCATGTACGAAACCAAAAAATACTGTATGTTAGTTATCTATGCGGGATCTTTTGAAGAAATTATGATGTCGCTTCGGAAGTGGTTTTTAGTAGAAATAGTTTCACAAAATGCTGTAGGATAAAGGACTTGTACTTCAAATTCATAAAATAAAAGAATGCGATACAAATCAGATTTTTTAAATCAAGTAATATTATCGTCAATTTTGCTCATCACGTCGCTTTTAACCATTGGTTACTGTGACGATTATCCTTGTGCTTTGGGCGACTTGAGCTACAGTATTGCTCGATATCAATTTAATTAATCCTTAAAAATTCTGACCCTTTCAGTAAGTTGGTGAAGCAACACTGGGAAATCTGTGAGTGGAGGTTTCACTAGTAAACGTCCGGTGCTCGATTGCAAGCCATGAGAATTAGGCAGTGAGTGGCGTTGATAGTATGCAAAATGGACCTTATGAGTATATGCAAAGTATGATCATAATCAATAACGTCTATTTTTTAGGATTACATAAAAAGCACTTAGATACGTCAAATTTTAAATTATTCATTACGATTCATTCATTATGAATGTAAGCGGGTTAACTACGAACCTATTTTGTGTTGGAAGAACACCTATTCAATTACTCAATTATCATTAAAATTACGAATAACAACACAAATCATGGTAAATATATCTTATTTACCATGATTTATGTTGGAGGCATATATACAAACTCCACACAACACAAATTATGGTATACCGGGGGCCACGGAAAGGGTAATGTACTAAGCTGTAAGGGGGTTATTCTGGACGAACTTGTGAATATATTTTTTTTGCACATATATAGTTTTTTTGTCTTCATATTCGTGTTCACACGCACTCTAGCATTATTTAACATTACAAAATATTTCCCAATGTTTTTTACTTGTTTTTTCAGTAAAACCATTGGTTTGTAAGGATACGCTTAATAGAACAAGAATAAAAAGAATAATTTTAAACGGAAAAAAGTCTTAGAAAAAACGTTAAGCCCCCTCGATGTCCAGAATCACCCCCTTTCGGCTGAGTACACCCTTTCCGTGGCACCCTGTATATCCCGAATTAGTGATTTTAGCAATAATGTCTGGTTTTAGTAAACAACCACGGTAATTTTCAGTGTTAGTTGATTCAGTTAACTTTTTCGACTAAAAAGGTTTCGGCGAAAGTGCAAACGAAATCCAAATTTAGGCAGTACGAGAAGAGCATTCTCCCAATGATAAGTTACCTGTTATGAGACGTAGAAGGCTTGAGTACCCGCATTCTGTCGCGGTCTCGACTGCGGCTGCGGCTGCGATAGCGGCGGCGCGGGCTGCGGCGGCGGTGCCGGCGGGGGCTGTAGTCGCGGCCTAGCATCTCGTGCACTGGTGAATCTGGTAAGAAACATAAGAGTAACAAAAACGAAACATAACTATAATAAAGAAACCGAACGAAGAAAAGCGCTTTTGCATTGCGCAACATTAAGCCAGGTACAGCTGTTTACGTCCCAAATTTTGAAATTTCCAAGGGAATCACATGCGCACAAAATCTATAGGGTACTTCCCGTAGACCTAGAATCATGAAATTTGGCAAGAAACAAGGTCTTACATTTACACGGAACCCTTAGTGCGCGAGTCCGACTTGCACTTGACGTTTTATTTATTTAATATTGTGTTTTTTGTAACCTATACCAATAAATAGATTTTCTTTCTTTTAACACTCGCTCTTGTAGGACAAGTTTTTGCTATGGCTCGGCGGGCCTGGCTCCATAGACCTATTCATTGACTGGTTAAGTTTTATTCCACTGGATACGGCTGACGCTATAGTGAGGTTATAGTGAGAGGATAATATTAAAGAAACTAGTTCGATTGGCCTAACGCATCTAGGAGCATCCCGTACAGGATAGGTTACTAAAAAGTTAGTGAATCTTTGTTTATTCTAACAGTAAAATCTCAGATACTTTAGTAACAATTGTAATACCCGTACCAGATTTTATCGGTCAATTTGCAGTCACTAACAAGCGCGTAGGCAAGGAAACGCGTAGTTCTTCGTGGGGTTATGTTACCATGACGAATCAATACATACAGTGCATTATATTATTGAATACGCTACCTACACCATGCTATAGTTGGAATTGTACACTAGCCATACTGAATGTAGAATGTTTGTAAACAAACCGTCCATACTTCTAAAATTTCACTCTGTTGCCGCGTCTTTTTCAATTTACACTACTTGTCGATTTGAGATCCTTCTTTCAATAAATATTGCTTACGATTATATCTGAAACTTGACACCAAGCAAGTGAGTTTGTTATTTAATTTTGTGTCGTGAAGATAGGGGTAACAAAACCAAATAAATATTGGTGGGAACAATGCAAGTTCAAAATAATTTTTTGGACAGCTTTCATGCATTATTTCATTAGCCTCCCGTCTGTTTTCAAACGAATGTGAAAGGTCCAACGGTCATATTCATTCAAACGAAAACCTTTCCAGTGCGTGTGAGCAATTATGTATTGTTGAAGTTTTAGATTTTTTTATTGGTAACCTTGCTGTTTCCTTGTTGTTTTCTGTTATAGTGGCAGCTTTTGTTAAATTTTCTACCATAAATATTTTTGTTTATTAAAAACTAGCGGCCCGTCCCGGCTTCGCACGGGTGGACATTTATTTTTAAACATTATGGGATAAACGTAGAGTAAATATATCTTTAGGTATGCAGGACATTTTATACTTTTATCCGACTGCCTCGTTGGTCTAGCGGTCGTGTTTCAACCGCTGCTACTGAGATCCCGAGTTCAAATCCCGGGTCGGGCCAAGATTTTGGATCTTTTCTAGCAAGAAATATTCACAGTACCAGCCTGGAGTTAGGAAGTCGGCGGTGTTAGACGGCTTAATGTGCTTTCCGAGGCAACGGGCCGTGCCAATTTTCGTGTTTAACCTATAACCATTCATTTATGGTCTATGGATGGGGCCATATACTATACAATTTTCGTGCCTAACCTAAAACACAACATGGCGGCTTTATCAACCAAAAAAACACCAACTGATAGCAGATCTACCACCAAACTCGAAACAAAACAGCGTAAAACCATTGAGCATGGAAAACTTTTGACTTCACACACAGACTGACCTGGCCATGGAATATGAAGTTTTCATGCTAACTCTACGTTAGGGTCTTTCTTTGTACCGAAGAAGATCTCTTTTTTTATTGCGTCTCCAGACTATTTTTTTTCGATGCAGTAAACCAACGAGAAGCTGCCGTCTGATTTTCTTTCAAAGGTGTTCTTCCCTTAGTACTCTACTAAAAGCGAAAGTAAGTACCTACCTACTAATTCGCCATAGAGACTATAAAATGTAAAACCCGTTGGTAATTTATTGATACTGGTTGATTATTTTAAGTGTTACACGCATACGAGTAAACGCATGTTTATCATTATCACGCAGCGCTCACACTTGAAATAATTACTCGGTAATGTAATGTAATGGACTGTATTTGTAGGACTTGTAAGATTTAATAACTAACTTGTAGTTAGCTCCTAAAAATCTCGTCGTGAGCGTTTTCGTTTCAAATCTAGAGTCATAGTTAACCATAGTCTAGAGCAGACAAGTCCACTTCAGTGCGAAATAAAACAGATGGGAATCAATGAATTTAGCCAAGAGTAACATCTTCAGTTCGCGTTATTATTAAAGAATTTAAAATAAAATGAGCTACGAAGTCATGGAAGCTCTAAATCAGATCTCGTTCTGGTTTTCTTTTTTCGTATTATGGCCAACTGTATGGTTAACTTGTAGATATTAGAAAAATAAAAGCTATTTTGAAAAGAAAGGAAAACATTTATGGAGCACATGCATTATCAATACTTATCTGTAGTACAAAAAATTGGTTGTCTGTAAAGTCGGTTTACTGACGATAGTTGAACGTGACAACGTCTTAAGAAAATACTGATGGAATGGTAGCATTTGATACTCGATCAAAACATGTAAATGTACTATAGTATAGCAGCTGTCCACGCAGACGCATCGCTCACTCAAGTAGGAGAGAGACGGATGTCGAGCGCTCTCGCTTGCACTTCAAGCCTTACATGGAACGCCTCAGAGCGAGGTAACGCCGCATGACGTCATGTTTTTTCGTGCGTGCAGCCGGCTCTATCGAATTATTAGACGTTGTCACGTCAAAATCACGTTTTTGTCTGGGTTATCGTTTAATTTTAAAATTTATAATTTATTGTTAGAGCGGCAAAAGAAATACAAACACACCCGTGAAAACTGCAATTGTCTACCTTTTCGGTTCATGAAAGACAACCAGCTATCAGACAGACGGACAGACAGACAGACAAACAGTCGGACAGACAGACAGCGGAGGCTTAGTAATAGGGCCCCGTTAGCACCCTTTGGGTTCGGAACCCTAAAAATGTCCTAAGGTGCCTCCTTCTAAGGGACTTAATAGCAACAAAATGTCTAAGAAAGTCAATGTCTTACCTTTAATGCATATTTGACTACTACATATTTGACTACTACATATTTGACTACTACATATTTGAACACTACATATTTGCTACATATTTGAAAAAATCAGAAAGTAAACTTACAGATAAACGACGAGAAGTTAAATTTTTGACACAAAAGTTGGCTGGATAATTATGTATACTCCTTTAATTTATGTTGTGCCGAGGCGGGCGATGCGGCAGCTCCACAGTTTTAAACTTTTGCTGTCTCATCGTTCATTAGTTACTAAACTTATCTATTATGTACCTTATTCTAAATAAATTATTTTGTATTTTGTATAATAAATTATTATGGTGCAGCGGGAACCGAAAAGAATTTTAAGAGCTGTTTTGAATGACGAAAAAATATAAAAGCAAAATTATTTATGTACAAACTTTAAACATGGGAAATTATAGTTTTGTTATCTCTTTCTAGAATGGTCGAAGAGGTTAGCCAAGTTTGTTTTAAAATGCGGTATATGAATTCGTATAAAAAAAATGCAATGCCCTTCGGTGCATGCTCGATGCATTAATTGAAGAATGAACTACGAATTCATAGAATCTCTGCCAAATGAGAGCTCTTGTAAGCCAATTCGTAATTATTTAAAAATCTACACGCTTAAAAAAGCATTTTGAAATGTACTCAAGTAGGTATACCTTTCTTATGAGACCACACTTTATTTAATTGACTTAGTCCCTTTTTATAGGATTTTATCTCAAAAACCTCTCGATAGATTTGGCCTCACTAAGTTACCATCACATTTCAAAAGTCTTATCCGTACACCTATCAGATTTCACGCAAATCGGATCGTGCAAGTTTGCACGGAACCCTCAGTGCGCGAGTCTGACTCGCACTTGACGTTTTATCTAACTTCTTTACCTGTTACTCCGAAACTAGGAAAAGCGAAACACCAGGCCCTTAGAATTAATGCATACTCACCAGAAACCATGATAGGCGACTGGCCGCTCATGTCCGGCCGTATGATCCGCTGCTCCGGCCAGTATTCCCTGGACCTGTGGTACTCCGGTTCATTGTCCGAGTCTATGGTGACCGTGTCGTGGAAAGGACCGTGGGGCGGCGGCGTGTGGGGAGTTGCGGACTTCTGTCGCCGTCTGCTGGAAGAGACGATCCATCAGACGATCGATCAATATAATCCTAATCTACCCTAGATTAAAATTTGATTGAGGAAGATCTACACAATCCGCGAGACAGGCCGAGCGGGAGTGTTTACATGATGCACTCGTCTCTCCCTGTCTCTAATGTAATAGTGACGGAACCGTGGTCCCACTGCGATGTCCGGGTTTCGTTAGGAGTAAGTTAATGTTGACCCCCCCCCCCCCCCCGGGGTGGGAGGACATCGCAGTGGGACCACGGTTCCGGAGTGAATGTAATGACTCTTCCCGAAGCGGAAGAGTGATATTTTGGCCCGAGTGAAAGAGCCTCGTTTTTTTTCGCTAGACAAACGAGAGCGACAACGAGTGTGTACATGGTGCCTGGTTGATACAACAAGCGTCCAAGATGTTCGGCAAGTGTGTACTGCCGCCAGGATAAACTCCGCCAGACGTCTCGTAGAGAGGGATTAGAGTACGAGGCGAGAAGAGTGCAAAATATACTTGTGCTCGGCTTGTCTCGAGTGTGTGCTGTGCTGTCTTCGGTATGAAGAGTGGAATACCATCCAAAACTATAACATGGGCGTTTAGGATTCGACACTTTCTGTATAGCTTTATTTTGGGACAATTTAACGAAAAATTTTGCTAATTTGCAGAGATTATTCTTCAGAGAAGGCTGCATTATGACAAAGTCCAAAACTCTGAATCTATACCACCTAGCTGCATTATTTGAAAGCAGTATGTTTTCGTCTACATGCTGATTTTAAAATCGGTGACAAAACACAGGGCTACCCGAGACTAGTAAATTAAAAACGTAATGCACATTAATTGCACGCATAATAAAATACACATGCTAGAGACGAAAGCACACAAATGTAAAAGGAAATTACTAAGTGTAGATAGAGTAAATAAAATGAAATAAGTGTACCAACTACAAAACCACTAACGGGCGATGAAATGATGAGCCGCGGTTAGCCAATCGTGCAGAAATTATAATGGGCGAGGGAGATTAGGTTAGGGATAGTGCTTTGAAAACCTTGTCACACTGGCGAAAAATTTGGCGAGTAAACAAATAAAGAATGCTGGACAACACAGCCTCATCTAACCCCACGCTGAGCAGAACTTGTGTTATGGATAACTGTTACTAGATGACTGGTATACATAATACAATACATTACATCTTTATTGACAAAGAAAATTACAATAAAATAATAGAAATAAATTAGTACAATTGAACAATTGAGCTAACTACAGACTCTTGTCAAAGTCCAAAACTCTGAATCTATAGGTACTCCCTAGCTGCATTATTTGAAATCTGTATGTTTTCTTCTACATGCTTATTTTAAAATCATATAATGTAATGTAGTATACATTACATAGATCGTACAAACATTTGTCCCGAGGCGGTAATCGAACCCGCTACCTCTTGCGTCACAGGCGGACCGTCGTCATAACACTGTACCAAATTTGGAGATTCGCCCGCCCAACTAAGCTGGCGAGTAGCTTTTTCCGAAGTGAGAAAGAGGCTTATGCACATTTAAGAACATTCCAAGCAAAGTAGGTTTACACAACAGTATTGTTTCAGCATCTGTGCGTCATAATAATTCGTTGCACAATGACGTAACGTTTTCACGTTCCCTAGAATCGACAGATACAGATTAAGTTCCAATTTCACCGTTGCGATTGAACGCGATCAACATAAGATAAACTCAGTTTAGCGCTTTAAACAGAGTACAGAGTAGCGCACGTTGATCCGGTTTAACAAACGGTGAAATTGGACCTTTGAGCTTCAATATTTTCTCAATTGGCTATTAGTTTCCTGTTATGTAAGTGGTAATGTACTTAATGATGTATCAAATACCGGTATAAAAATGGCAATTTGAAGATTCAGATAAGAATCGCTGTTCATGGTATGTTTCAGAAAACCAACTTAAATTTTCAGTTCTGTAATCTCGAAAAGTTTAGGTCAATTAGTTAGAAACCAGATAAGCTTCAACGCATGCCAAACACAACAATGGAGCGAATGATCGAGTTAACGCAGGCGAAAGAAAATAAACTTGACTTACTTCATCGGTGGGGACCTGTGATGCGGGTCATAGGCGATCGCAGGGTGCGTGTGATGCAGCGGCGGGAGGGCCGGCTCCCGTGGGCGCTCGTGCCTGAGCAGCGGCGGGGTTGTCGGCGAGACCGGCGAGCAAGAGCCATTCCTCAGCGGAGAAGATGGCTTCTCCCACTCGCTGACAGGAACCTTCTCGTACCGCTGCGGAGACGTCCGCACCGGCGTCACCTCCGGCACGTTATCGTCCGGCGACACGCTCTCCAAGCTCGCCGAGCGGTGTCTCGACTTCTTCTTCTTACTCTTCTTCTTCTCTTTCTTCTTTTTCTCTTTCCTCTTCTTTAACCGTAGGTCGTCGGCCTCTTCCGCCTCATAGCCCGCTTCCAGCCCGTGTCGTTTCCTCGCTGCCGATAAAGAATCACGGGTAAGAGGGTAGTCTTCGCGGCGGGTGGTCGTGGTTACGGAGATGACGTTGTCGACGACGGTGCGGATGGAGTGGGACTTGCGGCGGGGCGCGCCCCCCGGCACCCCTGAGCGGCTGGAGCTCGCCTCGCTGTCGATCTCGCCCGCCTCGGGCGCCGACAGCGCCTCCGAACTTACGTCCGAGTACTCAACCAGCGGCTTGTGGGACATACATGTGGCGAAGGAGGACTGGTCGTGGGCGCCGCTGTGGCTCCGGGACTTCTTGTGCGCTCGCTTCTTATGCTTCTCCTTATGGTGCTTACTATGGCGCTTGTCATGGCGCTCCATGGTGACGGAGGGCGGAGCCCCCTTGTGATGGCCACTTCACATTACCCTGTAACAATGACAATGGTTTATGACAAGTCCAACAATTGATAATCATTTGGAGGTATTCTCTGGAAGATAATCAGAACTTGTATCAATAATGGTGTTCATTCAGATGACCACCAACTATGCTGATTAGACAGCAATAAAAATGTTGCCGTCCCTTTCAAAACAATCTAAATAATAATTTGGCGTGTTTTAAAAAACTATAAAATAAATAAATAAATAAATAATGCGGGACAATCCACACAGCATCATCTAGCCCCAAGCTAAGCAGAGCTTGTGTTATGGGTACTAGATGACTGATATACATAATATAATACATTACATAAATAGATATTTTTTTATTATATATCGAAACGACCCCGCGATCTCCTGCGCCGCAGGCGGACCTTCGCCCGCCGCGCCACCGAGGTCGTCACTATGAACCAACTTCTAATTTATATGGGACCAATTTCGGGGTATACCCTTTCCAATAAAAAAAGAATTATCAAAATCGGAGTACTCTGTAAGTTATGCGTGGTCAAACATTAAAAAAAAAATATACGCGTCGACTTGAGAATCTCCTCCGTTTTTCGTCGGTTGAAAAAGAAAGTCATAATTTTTAGTGCTGTCAAATCTGGTTTATAAATAAATAATGCTGGACAATCCACACAGCATCATCTAGCCCTAAGCTAAGCAGAGCCCTAAGCTAAGCAGAGTTATGGGTACTAGATGACTGATATACTTAACATACACAACAACATTATATAGATAGATATTTTCCGGAACAAATATTTGCAGATCGTACATTTGTCCTAAGCCGGGAATCGAACCCGCAACCTCCAGCGTCGCAAGCGGACTTTCGCCCGCCGCGCCACATCGGTCGGTTTAGCTTTGGCAACACCTGAACCGATGTCAATGTAAATGTAATCATATTACATTACATTTAAATCTGTTAATCTTAGCCCCAGTCAACCAACATTTTTTAAATGTCTATAGTTTGACAACTCATTAATTATATTTTAGCCAGCTAGTTCTACTTATGGCGAATAGTAGGGTGGATAGTGGCGCCACTACATATTTAATTTTATAATTACGTTATACAAAGGATCGTCTACGCGCGGTCCGATTTTTTGATAATTCCTTTGTATAACGTAATTATAAAATTAAATATGTAGTGGCGCCACTATCCACCCTACTATTCGCCTTAAAGCTTTGTGCAAGTGGAACTTAGGCCTGATAAAATATCATAAATAATTTCGTAGCTTAAGTTCTTAAGTTATGAAATTAATTATGTTTTATATGAAAACTAGCTACCCTTTTTCCACCACCGTTTTAATTGAGAATTTAAATAATAGTTTTATACATTATTAAAAGATTACTGAGGACAGTTCTCGACCGTCTGATTATATTTTAAAGAATCTCATGATTAATTTCACTTAGTTATGAAATTAACAGTGGGGCAATGCAGCCAGCATCTTGGGGACGCTTCCGACTGGTATTGGTATGGATCAGTTGAGCTACCTGTAGATTGCTTGCAACAGTCTACAGTTAGCTCAATTGTAAATCCTAGTTCTAATTTATTCCTATTATTTGATTGTAATTTTCTGCGATCATATTACATTTAAATCTATTAGTCTTAGCCCCACTCACACAACACTATTTAAATGTCTGTATTTTGACAACTTACTAATTACATTTTAGCCAGTTGTATATGTATATGAGCAAGCAGAACTTAGGCCTGATAAAATCTCATAAATAATTTTTAGCTTAAGCTCGATTAGATTATGCGTTATGAAATTAATTATCTTAAATATGAAAACTAGGTACCCTTTTTCCATCATCGTTTTAGTTGCGAGTTTAGATAATATAATTATACATTATTATGTCCAGGACTGAGGACAGTTCTTGACCGTCTGATTATATTTCAAAGAAAACCGCTTGGTAGGGATTATTGATGGAATGGCAGCAGAGGGATTTTTTTTTGGTGATGCCATGGTTAAAAGTAAATAATATGTAGGTATGATGTAAAAGTAGGTACTTGTGTAATAATAGGTACATAACTGTAGTTAGTAACTTTTATTATATTAGGTACTGTAGGTAGGTACCTAGTACTACAGAATTGGTAACCTTTATTGATATTCTACCTGAACCAAATAGGTAGATTAGTTAGAATGGACATAGTAGGTAAGCATAGGCAAGCAGGTAGGTACTTATGTACTTACATAAAAAGAATCAACAGAATCTTTGATATCTATCTACTATAGTATAACTGTAAGTTAGATAGTTACCTACCTATATAGGTACCTACCAGTAAGTAGGTAGGTAGGTACCCACTTACCTACCTAGACCATTTCCTACTAAGAACAAGCACAGCATTAGTTTAAGCGAAGTATAGACATAAAATCTTCCATTTAATTATATGTGAAGGAAGATAAGCGTTGGGACTCGGTACCTATTTGATTTCTTTATATTTTTATAATTTGGGCTCTCACTTTGACAACTATTTTTTAGGTTATCATCTTGGACAGTGCAAAATAGGCGAAAATCAAAACATTCTATTGCATCAACAGTTAAACAAATAATATAGACTTACCTTTTCAATAAACCGACGTGCGTCGACTTCTGCACACACACACAAAAATATATTTGCGATTACAAAATTACGAAAGATAGGCTAGATTTATTTGTTAGTTCAGTAATATTCTGAAGGCTTTTTGCCAGTAATAATATATTCTTTGTGATCTTTAGATATAAAGTAATCTTATTTTGCTAATGATTGACATCGATAGTGCATAATTCATCTAATAACATCGGATTTATTTTACGACAGAGGACGTCGATTTTAGTCAGCCATTTGCTTTTCCGTCATTCGTTTTCTTTCATCATACTAGTGTTGTCGCACTGGACTGTGCATTCATAATCGACATCGATAGAAAAGAATACGATTTCTAGTGGAACGAATACCAGGATTTATTTGTATTAATAGCTTCTGTTCGCGGTTTTATACGCTTTTTCCGAGACAAAACAATATGAAAATTAATTAATTTATTTATTGAAACTTACATCTTGGCGTACACATTCTAGTGGTCTCGGCACCAGGCAATCCATTGTCGCGGGAGGCCAATTTACAATGATAATTTTATCGGTTATGACCAGTTTAAGGCAGGGCAATCAGCAAAAATGTATTTATCTGAAGCGTATTTACTGGATAAAATACAATACCCAACATAACCTATATCTGTCTGCAGCATCCTTAAATTATTTTTATAGGAGTAGATTAGACATGCTCACGTTTAAACTAATAAAATAATTTATGAATAAGCTTCATTATGCCTTATGGCGCACTTTAGGGGAGGTTTATGTCCACCAGTGGTCTAAGATAAATATGCATTTGATGATGAAGGTGCTAAATTAACTTAAAATACCTTGGAGAGAGAGATCTTCAGAGGCGTCGCGTCGTAGTTAAGAGTTATAACGCTAAACTACCGTCTAATCTTTTCCATTACGTCATTCAGAGAACGTCATGTTAGATTACAGTGTTTTAACGCAGATCGTAGACAAAATATTGTATGAGAGTAGGTATTAGGCGAGGCACAAGCTCAAAATATCTTGTGGAAGAGGCGACACCTAACCTGAGACATCGAGTTGACTGATAGTTTAAAGTTTAAGTTAAGTTTTAAGTAACAGTTGTCAAGTGGAGTGTAACGGTTGGGAACAGATCGCTGTGGGAAGGGGGTGTCCATCCATACACTATCCTACGCATATGACCACTATGTTTCTAGATCTTCATTCTATCATCACTACGCGTCTATCATGCTTGAACGTTGGGTGGGGCAGAACAGAACTGAAGAATGCGATAAATTTCGACATATGCTGTGTCGTACTGAACCACTTTTTTCCTTTGTTTATTTACATTAATAAGGTCCCGTTTTACTCTTTGGGTACGGAACCCTAAAAATGGACTTATATGGTCAAAACGAACATACAATGCCAAATTGATTATTGAGACTAGGCTTATCGATATTCGATAATTTTTGTTTACATAATCAGCGCAACTCTATGACTTTACTACCGTGTACTGTCTGTCACTGCTTTCCAAGAGTTGTATGGGCCGAATCCAAACAAAAAGGATAATTAATTTGAAAAAGCCTGTCTTTAAATTTTTTATATAATATAATATATATTTTGTCAGATTTATGTTTACAAATTTATAGTTTTTGTATACATAATAAATTATAAAGTAACCTTGTTGTTTCCTTATTTTAAATTAACTTCCGTAGACCGTTTCGTTCCTCATAACATTGTAAAAAAAAATTGAATTTGAAATTTTCCCATTCAGGTTATAATGCTACCGCAACAAATTATTGAATCAAGAATTTTGAAAATGACTCATAATTTTGAAAAAATCACTTTACAACTGTAGATTTTCCTCGTTTTCTGAGATGCAATGAAATTAATGTAATGTCAGTTTTTGATTTCCAGTATTTGTATTCTATGCGAAATGAAACGTAGAGAATTGGCTCCTGGCAAGACTTGCCAGTATTGATAATGGTAGAAATAATAAGTCGAAGAGCAAAATAAAAAAAATATTCTGAAATTGTTTTAGTGTTCTTCGAAATCTTTCTTCTTTCTAGAAGTTCCAGTTCATTGTTTTTTGAAAATAAGTTTAAAGGTACATCATAAAATTAAAAAATAATACTCTTACTACATATTTCTATTTCGTTGGGATTTTTTTGTTTGTACCTTACATGGCAATACCAAATTATCTCGCGTGCGATTTGCGTCCCTTTTGCTGTTGCGTTTTCTGCAAAAATAAATAAAATAATACGAAGGACATAACGCGGTAATCATTTATGGAAATACAATGAGCAGAATCATAAGAGTGAAAGAAATTTATGTGTATTGACACCGAATCAGTCACAATGACCCTTGGGTTCACGGCTGCAATTAAAGTGCCTGTCGCATCGTAATTTTACCAAAGGTATAGAAATTGCCAGGGAAAGTAAACGTAAATTGAGAAGTAACCTACAATAGAAGATCTTGCCTTCGGATCTCGCAACCTAAAGTAGTTCAAGTGTCATAATCGTAGTAGATGATACTATTTTATCATGGTCATTTCGAAGTCATTGAACCGAGCGGTGGCGGCGTGGTGACTGTGCCTAGCGGTTCGGAAATATGTAAATAAATAAACATGAATGATAAAAACTTGAAAATTGAGGAACCGAAAAGTCCTCGAGAAATTGCTGGTTCGCCGTCAACGTTGATAGGTACTGAGAATGAAATCGATCCCCTGGCGATCGACGAAGACGGGGCCGCGGTAAAGGACATAATAGTGGTGAAAAAACCCGGAGAAGAAAAAGCGGGAACTTGTGATGATGATGCCAAAGAAAAGATAAGCGAGACGCAGAATGGAGTAGTAGATGTGGTGAAGAAAGAAATTCGCTTGGAGACTGAAATTTGTAAAGGCAAGTCTGTAACACCATTCTAACGGAGGTCAATTTGTGGTATTGTTACAATTATCCCCAAACTCCTAGGTTAGACAAAATCTTTCATAAAGAGTCTAAGTATTCCTAAACTGCTAAAGTGAAAGTTACACAACCCATCTCTATCATCTATAGTTGAATGACTTAGATTTTCTAATGCTGTGACTGTGTTCTGTTATGCATGATAGAGTTGAAATAAGCATTGCTAACATTGTGAATGCCATAAAGGTGCTGCAAAATAAAAGTTAACTCCAAAGGTGATTCTAGGCCCCTAAGCATTATTCAATAATTCCATTTTTGATTTCTCTAAGTTCTTATTATTATAACATTACAGAAGATGTGAAAGAGCCCAGTCCTGCAGAAATAGCTACTGACAAGCCAGTAGAAAAAAATGTGCCGGAAATTGATCAGCCTATGGAAGTGGAAATCTCAGTAGTTTCCTTACCTACTGTTAAGGAAGAGGATAAACCACAGAGTCCTGTTTCAATACCTACTCCCACTGAAGAAAAAGTAATTGAAAAAGAACCTTGTCCCACCAAGGAGGTTGAAGAAAAAAACGAAATATTAGACAAGATAGAGGTGGAAGTGAAGAAGGAGGTTGATCTAGAGGCTGTTAAAAGTCCCGAGGCACCTGACCAGGAGGCCATAGAGGTGGCGAAGCTTGAAGAGAAGATTGAGCCTAAAATTGAGCAGAGAAGTGAACCGAAATCTAAAACACCCCCAATGAACGGGGAAATTCCTAAGGTAAGATTCATTACTAACCCCGTGGTGAATATATTTGTTTGTACATCCTACAGGAACACTGCACTTTTCTGGGATCAAAAATAACCTATGTGTTATTACTCCACTAACGTAAGGTGTGTAAGGTACCAAATTTAATCCTAATATGTTCAGCCATTTGAATGTGGAAGTGTAACAAACATACACAACTTTCGCTTTTATATTATTACTATAATGATGTGATGTGTAACATCAAAAATCTGTTAAAAAACTGTGATTCTTATGAAGGAAGAAAGTAGAACTCAAAGAGGTCCGTTTGAACTTATCACATCACACTAAAATAATAAATGTGAAACTTTGGATGTTTGTTATCTCTTCACTCTAAAACTACAGAATAAATTGGGCTGAAATATTGCATACAGGTGATTCTAGGCCTGGGCCCTTAATCTTAAAACAAAATTGAAGTTTCTGATTTGTTTTCGTGCAAAGCTAATCTTATGCAAGCGACATAAGAGTTGGTTTCGCACAACAACGAAAACAAAACATCAATTTTCCTTTTCCAAGTAGGCGCTCTGGAATCAAACATAGGATACTTTTTATCCCATAAGTCAATTCCCATGGGATAGAAATCCTACCTTTTTATGTTTCCATAGAAACTAGAAGGTACATAATCATCACTAGCATTTTAAATTCATTTGTTACTTCACTGATAAAAATCAGATTCATAAGGAATCCAAACACTACCGCAGGCTTTTAGTAACATTTAAGTTTGTAACTAAAACTTCCCATTACCCACCCAGTAGAACCTTTTAAATCATTTTAATGGGACCAGACTGTAAAAACCACTCATTTCAATCAATCTAATTGACCTTTGAACTCTGACCTTTATTGCATCAATAAATTTGGGTCGCTAAAGATAATGGACTTCATGAAATTGAACTGTCTGAAATTAATGAATCATTACTATAAAAAAATCTATATTAACAAAGATATTCAAAGAATAGAAACAAATTAAAACTAGTATTTACACAATTATTGTTGAAACAATTGCGCCAACTGCCGACTGTTGCAAATAATCAACAGGTAGCTCAACCAAGCTTTATCAATACCAGTTGGAAGCGTCCCCAAGATGCTGGCTGCATTATCTCGATGTATGGCAAAAGATAAAAGAATATAAAAAGGTTTATAAATTCAACAATCAACCCACAAATTAATAGGTTTTTGTTTATTTTTATCACCTAAATGTCTTCAGATTGAGACATTCTTACTCATAAAAGCTTACTTAACCTTGATTAACACTTGATCTTTGCCAAGGCCAACTAAATGTTGTTTTTGCAACATTTTGTGTCTATGGAAATTAAACTTGGATAGTAAAAAGAAAAAGCCTTAACTCTTGAAGTTAAAATACCGCGACCCATGTGGCGCGGCGGGCGAAGGTCCGGCTGCGACGCAGAAGGCTGCGGGTTCGATTCCCGCCGAGGAACATATGTTTGCACGATCTGCAAATATTTGTCTTGGGTATTCTGGGTATTTTCTATGTATAAAAGAAAATACCTATCTAAGTTGTATTAAGTATATCAGTCATTTAATACCCATATCACAAGCTTAGCTTAGCTTGGGGTTAGATGAAACTGTGTGATTTGTCCACCATTGTTTATATCAGCCAATTTACACAACACCTTAATAAATTACAACCTTTCTAATTGATTACTCTATCTTTAGATGAAAATCCGTTTTTGAGTTCATGGCGTTCAGACAGACAGACTCAACGGGGGACTTTGTTTTATAACCTGTAGAGATCTTATACATTTGACGAGCTGTGGGCGAGTGTGCACCTGACTGAGCCACGGGTTCGATTTCCGCCGCGAGACAATGCTTATAAACTGTCACTAAATAAGTTTTCCATGTCTGGGTGTTTTCTCTGTAATAAATATAATAAGTATTAAAGTTTTTTACGCTTCCGACTGGTGTTGATATGGATCAGTTGAGCTATCTGTAGACTGTTTGCAACAGTCAGCAGTTAGCTCAATTGTTTCAATTGTAAATACTGGTATAATTTTTTTTGTGAATAAAGTTCTTTTTTATTCCTTAAAGTTTTTTGTTATTATAGTACGTACGTGTAACTCCTTACCTGGTTGACCTCGTGGCGCAATGGGTACCGCAATCCCGTACTGGGTCCCGTCGAGGTCAAAATTTTTTGGGATATTATTTTTATTTTTTAAGTACTTTATACTTAGTAGTAGTATTATATCTCTCATTTGGTTTCCAAAATCCAAGCTCTGCTCACTTTTGGGCTATACAATTGTGTGTGAAATATCCTTTTTGGGTTCCGTACCTCAAAAGGAACCCTTATAGGATCACTTTGTTGTTCGTCTATCAACCCTCTTTTCTCAGGAACGCGTGGACGTATCGAGTTGTAATTAAAGTCAAATACTCAAGTCCGTAACCTCATGCCTCATGCCGATATAAATAAAACTTCTAAGTCAATGCACTCTAAAGTTAGAGCCTCTAAAGTTTATGTCCGAATATTTTGAAATTTCTAAGGGAATCCCATGCTCAAAAATCTATAGGGTACTTCCCGAAGACCTAGAATCAAAAAATTTGGTGAGCATCAAGGTCTTATAGCACAAGTAAAGGGAAAAATCTGAAAACCATAAATTTGTAATTTTTTTACTATAAAAATTGCTTTTAATGCTCGCCCTGGACCAAAACCTATGGGGTACTTCTCGGCAGCAAGGTCTTATAGCACAAGTAAAGGAAAAAATTCCAAAACCGTAAATTTGTAGTTTTTTCACAAATAAAATATTTTTTGATTCTCACCATAGAACAAAACCTACAGGGTACTTCCCGTTGATCTAGAATCATGAGAATTTGGCAAGACACAAGGTTTCACGGGAACTATTAGTGCGCGAGCTCGACTCGCACTTGACGTTTTATTTTTATTCATTATGTCTACTCCACCTAACCAAAGTTTATCTTTTAGCAAGCAAGAGAAGATCAAGGAACGAAAAGAAGATCAAGCGAGGAAGTTGAAACGGACTCTCCACTAAAAAGGCTCTGCCAAGGTGTAGAAAGAGCGTTCCCCCAGCATGACAGCATGATAAACGACTACATACAGGCAGCTACGAGAAACAACATAGACGAAGTCCAAAGGCTCACAGAAGAACTACTCTCAGAAATACAAATCCTACGAGAACAAGCACAGAAGAAAGAACACGAGTGGAATAATATTCTACACCTAAAGAAAGTCAAAGAGGAGATCCTACTCCGATTACTCAGAAGAAAACAGGTGCTGTCGTACGAAAAGCCGACAGAAGTGAATGGACAGGATCCTTTTGAATATCTGAATAACCAGTCGAAAAATCTCGCGATCGATAAGAGCGATGAGATATCCGGGCTAGCGATAAAACAGCCCGGTACGACGGTGAACCCTATGATGCAGCCACCAATTATGCCAATGTCGCCTTACAACCCTATGGCGGGTCTACCGCCGCCCTACGACAAAGCTCACTTACAAAACATGCCGAAACCAGTATTTCCCCAACAACTAATGCTCCCCGGCCCCTTACAAGGGTTCCCGCGAGACATGAACGGACAGATGCCAAACTACGCCCTTCCTATGGGTCGCCAAGGCCCTACGAAAGACGTTAAATCCATAATAGCCGACTACAGACAAAGGAACCCTGATATAACGCCAAGGAGAGGTCGACGAATGAAGTCTATACTCCACCCTAATATTTTAAACAACCCGCGAGCGATAGCGCCTAAGATGGACAGTATGAACAATCTCGCTAATATGGGCATGGGAAACATGAATAATATGGCTAGTATGAACAATATGGCTAATATGAACAATATGGCTAATATGAGCAATATGGCTAGTATGAATAATATGGCCAATATGAATAATATGGCTAATATGAATAATATGCCTAATATGAATAACATGGGTAATATGAACAATATGGCTAATAACATGGCCAATATACAGAATTTGAATAATATGATCTACAACAATTTGGATATGGTGAGTTGTTTTTTAATTTTAACTTTACGTTACTACGACTTCCTTTAATTTGTAAATAGAGATATCTTCACTCACTAGTCGAGGCGGTCGCCATGATAGAACCGATTCCTCGAACACGCCCCGTGGATGTCGTTAGAGCCGACTTAGGGAATCTTCCAGAGGAGGGGCACCCAGCTTCCTTCTGTTTATTTTAAACACATCACCAATCTGCCTACCAATGGTGGTTGATTATGGCAACACAAAACTAAAACCCCCCTAGTTTTAGAAATGTTCAGCAACGTTAGCTGACGGGTAGATACCTAGATATTTTTCATGCCATCTATTCGAAAAGCGAAGGGTTCCTCGATGAGTGCGAACAAAGTGGGTTATTCCAGCGCTGACGAAATGACTTTTAAATTTGGAACACTTTAATTAAAAAGGTAGAACGCAATTCAATAAAGTCCTGGCCGGTAATAAAAAAAGCGCATGATCATTGGTCCTTTGACCTCTACGGCAGATTCATTCTGCAATAGGGTACATGCATAGAATTTTTTCTTTTTTTAAACGAATATTTAGGTTATAGTTCGACCGAAACCGCTGTACCGCTCCCTAAGAAAGTGCGGCGAAGTGGGGGCCGAGGAAAAAAGAGCAAGAATACACATGAGATCGATATTGTCGGATATATCTTACGATATCGTACCAATATAAACAATATTTTTGTTTTATATATTATATCGATATGTTTATATTTTTTTATAACTAAATTATCTACAGATATTCTGACAGAGCTTCTGCTTCAACTTCATCTTCCGTTTCGCCATCGGAATTTGAATCAGAGTCGTTCTGCAAATTTATAATTAATGGATCGATAATAATATCAAATCTACTATCGCGATCCCAGTAATTGTTTTCATTTTTTTGGACATGATCATCACATTTCTGCCATTTTTCCGCCGTGAACTCCGAAAACAATGTATTCAATAAGTTTATCTTTTCATCTAGAGAAGAGTTAATATGGTTATGGGCTATATTGTTTTTAATATCAGCCCAGACTAACTCTATGGGATTCAAATCCGGATGGTACGGCGGTAATCGTAGAACAGTACCTATGTCCATTGGCTTTCAGGAGTTCATCAATTCTGAACACGGGCTCTTTTTGTGTATTATCGATAAGAAGTTGCAGTTGAGATTTTGTCATAGCTTCCGAAAATTCAACATTGTGGCGCCGTAACCAGTTCTGCATTTCAGTTTTGAGGCTTGCTATGGTTGGCTTCTTGTCAACCTGAACGCTGTGGTAAGACGCGTTGTCCAAGACAACTACAGAATTCGGAAGCAATTTATCTTTTATTTTTTCATCTACCCACTTATAAAAAGTAGGCCCGTTCATGTCTCCATGATAGTCGCCGGTCTTAGCATCTGATTTGAATATCGTCAATGCACCATTAACCAAGCCATTTCGACATCCAGCGTGAAGAATTACCAAACGCCGTCCTTTTCCAATATCAGCATGAATTCCAGGTTCGGACGATGATTGCCAACATTTGCTTACATGGTGACTGGCGTTAATGTATGTTTCATCAAGGAAATATATGTTGCGTTCTGTAATTTCTGATTTGTGTTAAGTATTTTTTCCGCCACACTACAATATTAGGCTGCTCTATAAGGAGATGTCTCTTCGATTTGCATTTTTTGAAACAGTAACCTATTGTGTGTAAGAGGCTCCTTAGAAATTCTCGTCCACAATTTAATATGCCATCTTGTTTCAATCTTAAAAGTAACTTACAGACACTTGGCACTCTTTTTTCAAATTCATAAAACTGATGAATTTTTCTTCTGATCACTCCTAAATCAAAATCATCAACAACATGTTTTTTCTTTGTAGTTTTTGGTTGTTTTGGCGAATTAAATTTCTTCGGCCCAAATTTTCAGTTGATGAATTGCCCTCTTTTATCACATTTCTTGCGGTTTTTTCGCAGTACCCCTTAGCGTCTACCACGATTTTGGAAATATTTGCATCACTTTTATATTCAAAGCTCTCTCTGTCTGCTTTTCTTTTCTTAAAATATTCGGCCACTTTAAAAATTATGGCCTTGACATCACGAGATAGCGCTCGACCCATCTTTGGATATTTATCTCATGTGTATCTGACATAGACCGTCCGGTACACAGAAATCTTAATAACAAGGCACTGTTATTCAGATTTCTGTGGTCCGGTACAAAGGCGACCTACTGCCGTGAGCGTTGACGGCAGACTGATGGATCGGAGCGGCCGATACTTCCCCCCCGTCTCGCCGCGCGCAGACCTCAGGAGCGGTATAGCGGTTTCGGTCGAACTATAATACATATTCGAAAAAAATATAACGCCCACCTAATTTTATATTATTAAGGTAAAAAAAAAATTGGTTGTCTGTAAAGTCGGTTTACTGACGATAGTTGAACGTGACAACGCAGACGCATCGCTCACTCAAGTAGGAGAGAGACGGATGTCGAGCGCTCTCGCTTGCACTTCAAGCCTTACATGGAACGCCTCAGAGCGAGGTAACGCCGCATGACGTCATGTTGAGGTAACGCCGCATGACGTCATGTTTTTTCGTGCGTGCAGCCGGCTCTATCGAATTATAAAGACGTTGTCACGTCAAAAAGTAATACTGCACTCAGTTGCGGGTGATAAAACGATGCCATATTGGCTCTTGCTCTGTGACGTCATACTTTACATTTTCAACTCATAGCGCCTCTGTTCCTTCGTTGATTTTTTAATCAAAATAAAAAATTAGATACAAATAAATTATAAAAAACAAAAATTAAACTTAACAGAAAACACCAAACGACCACGACATAGTACTAAAAATATCCCGCCAAAGCCTACAAAATGTGATGGCACGTTCGCTCTTGCTAATGGCGTTGGGGTATTTTACTCTATATGAGAAAAAATCAAAAAATATATTATCGAAATAGCTTAGGCAAAAAGCAGTCGGAAAACGTTCATTTTAGTTCATAAAATAGCAAACTAAATGTTAATATTCAATTCAAAGGTTTCAGCTTTTTTAATCTGTCTCATACATAACACCATTAAATAGTAGTCGCCGTGTTATTACGTCATACGGCTATGTAAACTTAGAAGTGTCAACTGTCAAATTACCCATAGTCTATCATACAAAATATCACTGCATTTGTTTACACAGCCAACTGACGTCATGACCGACATATGGCGTCCACTGCGTCCAGCGTTTTCGTCAAATTACACGCGAAATTTGAAAATGCAAAATTTAAATTAATAAAATTTTTATGACACTTAATGGTTGAATAAAAAATTTTTGAATTTGTTAGTGGTTCATTTAGCACTATAAAATCTAATTGAGATACTTTTCATAAATGGGTGGCATGTAATCTATACTTTACAATGATTAAATTTCACAATAAAAACATCAAAAAATACAAAAATAAAAATGCAGTTATATTTCTAAACGCTGTGTGGTGTCGGCTTAGAATTTGCACCACCCCAACTCTTCCCACGGGTGTCGTAAGAGGCGACTAAGGGATATTCACCGGCGGTGGGCAGCATCGCCCCCTTCAGAACAATTCTACCACCGAACTGCGATCCCTAACCCGCATGCCCAGCGTGGGGATTATGGGCATTACCCCTATGAGATAAAAGCCAACAAGGCGCTTATCAGGGGGCGGCCTGCGTCCAGCAGTGGACCAATACAAGCTGTTGAGGTTTAGGTATATTTCTATTTTGATCGCGTCGCTTCGGAAATGGCGAGTCGCAAGCGCAATGCCAAATTAGAAGAATTCATAGAAATTTATAAATCGGAACCATGTCTTTGGCGCGTATCACATCGCTATCACATCGTCGTCGTCCAATGTAGTTTGGTTGGTATATACCGTACACAGTACCTAGGCGTCGTACACACACCGTCACGTAGCTCAACTGAGAGTTAATGGCAAAACTGTGCATGCAAACCCAAACGTGTATGTGTTATATGAAACTCGGTTATGCCTGTCGGTTATGCATGCAAGGCTAAAACCAGCATGCAAACCCTAACGTGTATGGCCTCCATTACAGTACCCGGCGATAAATAATGCACATCGATCTGTGGAAAGAGACAATCAGTTAATTTCGGCTTCGTAGAGCGTTATCTCTGTCGCACACTACCTATACGACTGACGAAACATCACTGTCAGTCGTTGTTCAAGTGCGGTAGAGAACGGTCGCGTCCAATTCAAAATATATATTGAGAGTTGTAAGACCCCCAAATTAAAATAATTTAAAGTTGTACTATGACATCTTTAGGAAAAAGTGGGAAACCTAAAATTATTTTTGAAATTATTTTTATTACAATGTCTCATTTTAACAATAGGTATAATGGTGTTTATTATGTACACTGCAGCTGTAATTTTTCAAAATAATTAAATACGTAAACATAATGTGAATATGTTTTTTTTAATTTATTTTACTTAAACCTAAGCCAACACTTATAGAAAAATTGGTGTATTTTATACAAAGAATAAAAAATTATCAAAAGAAGCAAATCACAATTGTTTCAACAGCTCCTAATAGATACCGGACTGTTTGTATTTCGTGCGACAGAGATAACGCTCTATGAAGCCGAAATTAGCCGATTGTCTCTTTCCAAAGGTCGATGTGCATTATTTATCGCCGGGTACTGTACGTTATAGCAGTGGCCAAATCTGCATACGTCCACTGTTGGACATGCTTCGCGCAAATGATGAGGTTTAGCCGTAATCAACACGATTGGCAAGCGGATTGATGATCGCAATGAAGGTGTAAAAAACAAGGAAACTGTATGAATTTTTCTCATAGCTTAGGATGAAAAACAGAGTTTGCCACACGGTACCATAATTATTTAAACTCGTGCGACGTACTAAAAATCCCTCGCTACGCTTATTATTCTTCTCTAGAATCCTTCGCTTCGCACTGGATTCAAAAAAATCGCTCTCGACTTAAATACATTATTTTGGTCCCTTGTGACACAATCTATTATTATTCAGTACCAAAAACTTTACAGACTTGGATTTTTACAAGGATTTTCGTGTCTTAAACTCTAATACTAAACTTAACTTCAAATTGCATTTTTCTGTATGACAAATTCCTCAACAGAAATGCTCAAGCCGCTTGTTAACTTGAAGTCTAAATTGCTACGATTATAAAATTACATGCATTAACGTAACAACTTAAACAGGCTTCGTAGTCCCTTGCACTTAACTATGAATTCATACCCTTCGCATGTCTTTGTTATTTTGAAGTTAAGCCAAAATGTCCCTTATTTTCAAAATAAATTACGCGTAATTTGAGTTATATGTATAACTAGTTTATGACCGCGGCTTCGCGCGCGTTGTTTCTATGGAAACGTGGTTATTTCTATAACTGATTTTTGGGATAGCCTATGTTTTATTCGAGACCTAGAACTACCTATATACAAAATTTAAGCCCGATCCGTTCAGTAGTCTTCACGTGAAAAGGTACCAAACCTCCATCTATACATCTAAACATCCAAACTGTCGCATCACACTAATAATATAAATGCGAAAGTTTGGATGAATAGATGGATGGATGGATGGATGGATGGATGGATGGATGGATGGATGGATGGATGGATGGATGGATGGATAGATGGATGGATGGATGTTTGTTACTTTTTCACGCCAAAACTACTGAACGGATCAGGCTGAAATTTTGTATACAGGTAAGTCTAAACCTGGAATCAAACATAGGCGACATTTTATCCCTCAGATCAGTTCCCATGCGATAGAAATAACCCCAAAACGTTTCCATAGAAACAACGCGTGCGAAGCCGCGGGCAGAAGCTAGTTTATAATATTAGTGTTATTGTATTCTTTAAGTCAGAAAATAAATACGTTGACGGAGTATAGACTTGTTAACACTTACACTGCCCATCCCCTGCGGCGCGACCCGCAAGAGCCGCAGTTAGTAGATCTCGCAGAACTAGGTGTGCGTCGTCAAAGAGTTATTGTATACACTTTCAACGCCCATATTTACGCCATTAGTATTTGCCCGCTCAATCATTCACCTCAGTGCAAGAGTCAATAATCTAATTTATATCGTTCCTTGACCCCGTTTCTCAATGACATGACAGCCGTGCGCGCCGCTTGTGCTGCGACGATACTCTATTAAAAGAAATTATGCATTACGTGTTATGTAATAACATTATTTTACAGTTAGGGAACTACTAATCATGTTTTGGAAGTTCGTGTATAATCTAGACTCTAGGCAAGACCCTATAAGATCTTAAAAGTTGCAAAAACTATGTGGATCATCAGACTTACACACTTTCAAAAGGTTTCGATTTAAATGGGTGTGGAAGTTTAAGGTTTCGTACTTATTCTGCCAGACAGAAATTTTGCATAACCCTGAAATAACTATAGGCTACGTTCTTCTACCCAAGTACCCACGTGGTACCCACGTGACCAAAGCCACGCACGAATGCAATCCGCTTTCATTTATTCATATTAAAAACTAACAAAATCCTATAGCCTTTAAATCTAGACATTTCAAAACATTAATTCTCTATTTCAATTACCTACTCTTCTTTAAATGATATTCGTACTTAAACTAGCTAAATAAAAAAAACACCTGTTTCCCATTCCAGAATCAAAAAGCAATGCTCGAACGCCTCCAACAAGTCCAAGGCGGCAGCATGCCTAACGGTATGTCCTTCAAAGACGTCCTGGTCCAGTACGCGAACATGCAACAAAACAACCCAGCGCTCATACCGAACAGAGTCGAGAACATTCCCATCAGACCGGAGCAGCACGGGCGGCCTGAGAGGCGGAGGAATGAGAGAACGGAGCGGAGTCATGAAGAGCAGGTACATTATTAGCTATAAGAAACGCTAGCCCAGTACGTGAACATGTAACAAAACAACCCGGTGCTCATTCCGAGCAGAGTCGAGAGCATTCCCATCAGACCCGGCTTGAGAGACCGGAGCGGAGTCATGAAGAACAGGTACAGTATTAGCTATAAGAAACGCTAGCCCAGTACGTGAACGTGTAACAAAACAACCCGGCGCTCATTCCGAACAGAGTCGAGAGCATTCCCATCAGACCCGGCTTGAGAGACCGGAGAGGAGTCATGAAGAACAGGTACAGTATTAGCTATAAGAAACGTTAGCCCAGTACGCGAACGTGTAACAAAACAACCCGGCGCTCATTCCGAACAGAGTCGAGAGCATTCCCATCAGACCAGCAGCACGAGCGGCCTGAGAGACCGGAGCGGAGTTATGAACAACAGGTACAGTATTAGCTATAAGAAACGTTAGCCCAGTACGCGAACGTGTAACAAAACAACCCGGCGCTCATTCCGAACAGAGTCGAGAGCATTCCCATCAGACCGGAACAGCACGAGCGGCCTGAGAGACCGGAGCGGAATCATGAAGAACAGCTTCATTATTAGCTATAACTGTTATACTAAACGTGTTATTGAGTAGAGACCGCGACTCGGTCATCGTAGTGTAAGTCGCCCTTCGGCCAGTGGGATGACGATCTGCGAAAAACTGCTGGCAGATGCTGGATGCAGTAAGTGAAGGCTTTAAAATAAAAATCTTTTATTTCAGGCCCGTAGTCCATTTTAACACAATAGCTAAAAAAGGTTGACACGGGCAGGTGTGCCAGGAGTAGGTTGAAAGCACTGAATGCACATTTACCAAGTGCCGCAGGAAGTGACCAGCCAAAATGGATGTACAATGTTTGTAAACAAACCGCCCATACTTAACCTAAAATTCACTCTGTTACCGCGTTTTTACGCAAATTGCATTATATAGCTACTTCTCGATTTGAGATTCTTCCTTCAGTAAATATTGCTTACAATTATATCTGAACCTCGACGCTAAGCGAGTTCTAGTTAAATGTGTCGAGGTTTGTTTAAAAACATTCTACATCGAGTTTGGCTAGTGTACAGTTAGGTCTTCGGCCATCGTTGCCAGGAGGTTGTTGCAGCAAGCACGGCGACGCGGCGTGGCGGCGGCGCAGCGAGCTCGCTTTATAACTGGAAAGCTATCTACTCCCGTGACAGCAATAATGCTCGAGCTATCAGCACCATACCGCTGTGCCTCCCTAATAGAAGCATTAAATTAGAACCCAAACTCACAAAAAATGGATTATAATAATAATAATAATACTGGACAATCCACACAGCATCATCTAGCCCCAAGCTAAGCAGAGCTTTTGTTATGTTATGGGTGCTAGATGACTGATATACATAATATAATACATTACATAAATAGTTTTTTTTTATTATACTTAGAAACGACCAGAACACCCGAAAAAAATATTTGTAGATCGTACAAATATTTGTTCCAAGGCGGGAATCGAACCCGCAACCTCCTGCGCCGCAGGCGGACCTTCGCCCGCCGCGCCACCGAGGTCGTCAATTTCAATTCAATATAAATATCAGTTAAAAATAATTCCAACACTTACTTCCAGCACAAGCCAGCCGAGCGGCTAGCCTCCCCCAACCCGCGCCTGCCGCCGCCGCCGTACCCCGAGATATCCCTACTGCCTGTCACTCAGGAACCGTCGCAGGCGCAGCAGCAGAACTCGCTGTTACACGGGATACTGACCAAGGTATGTGCTGTGGGGAGATTGACTTAGTTGAAGAGATATGGAGGTTTTTGCTTGAACGTCATTTTAATAATATTGTGAATTAAAAACATGTTATAACCTGCGTACTTAAAAGGCTGCAAACATCTATCAAATCTCAGCGGCCGGCGCACGGGCCGGCCGCTGTGGCCATTTCATGTCGAATGAAATGCAGCGCGTTATGAGTGAGCAAGCGCGTATAACCATTAAAATACAAGTCCGCTTGTAATCGAAACTACAAAAAAAATCCATTGTTTTGTACATGGAGTTCTACAATTTTTTGAATCCTTCATACTAATTCATTATGAATAAACGGGGGCTTAGGTGTTCGCAGCCATCTTAAAGAATGGGATTGAAATGAACTCATCTCCCATGCTGTCCTGCTCAGTTGTGCGGTTACGCAAAAACCACCCATAATAGATGATATAGATTAATTTATATGAGAAAAAATTGAAGAAAAATAACATGTTCGAAACCAAACTGAAAGAGATGCTCATAAAAAAATGTTTTTTCGAACTTGACTTCTTCAACGATTCTTTTAGTGACTCGCAAATTAAATTGTAAATTAGTATAGGTACCAAATAGTTCATCTTTAGTAGAAAGGCACGATACCTGCCAGCTGACAGCTGACTAGGTCACCTATGGGAAATAACGTCGTTCTCAATTCCATTCTATAAATACGCAGGTTATAAAAGTATTTGCATGCCAAGTAAAAGTATGAGGGCACCATAAATTTTAAGAACTACCTAAATGTACTATACTACCGCTTTCGCAAATTAAGTTATTTCTTTTAATCTAAATTATAATTATGAAAGTTAATAAGTATTTAATATTAATTACCATCCACCATGTTATTGCCCATTCTTATTTATTAGCCTTGTAAAATTGCTTGCTGCACAAAAACTGCTTTGAAATCGAAGTTGTAGCTTAGCTAGTAGTTACAGAACTACGGGCTGACATAGTCAGAGGCCAGTAGGCCGAGCACAGGGATTGCTGTTTAGGGTAGAGTAGAGAAAAATTATAAATATAATATAAATAAAATAAATATTGCTGGACAATCCACACATTATCATCACCCGAAGAAAGCAGAGCCTGTGTTATGAGTATAAATGAATGATAACTTGATTAAGTGACTTCAGCAAAAATTTCCATGTTTATAGTTAAAATAGCTTGTAGTTTTCCACATCAGCTTCATTATTTGTTAATTTGATTACGCTTGCTTATTGAATTAGCTTGAAT
Organism: Eupithecia subfuscata; assembly: GCA_963564075.1. NCBI lineage: Eukaryota > Metazoa > Arthropoda > Insecta > Lepidoptera > Geometridae > Eupithecia > Eupithecia subfuscata. The sequence goes on from OY751108.1 coordinate 2,136,806, forward strand.
GAGTGTTGCCACTTCCAGCAAACCTCCCCTGCGGCACAGAGTTACTCGCCGACTCTGGCCAAACTCCTCACGTCCCCGGAAAGGAAAGGGACCTCTTTGCCGGCGTACGGTCAGGCCAAGGTACCAATAATGTACGAAAACGATTGGTGTTCTAATTGGCCTTACGATCAAAATTCCAAATTTAGTTTTTAAGCATACATTCAGCCATTGCGCCTAGCATGATCACCCCAGTGGTGTCAGTTTAGATATAAGTCGTACAGATAAAGATAGGGATTGATAATGACAGCCTCTCCTGCTGTAGGCCGAGCACACCGATTGTTGTTTAGGGTGGAATAGATAATAATTATGTCGCGTCGTCAAAGAATGCGTAAAATATATAAAATTAATTCCTTGAACTTCAATAATATACGCAATGTATGACGATGTGATGTCATTTTAGTCTGTTCTACTCTAAACAACGATCGCTGTGCTTGGCCTACTATCGCTTCGATCATATTTGATCAAAGATTTTCTGAGCTGGTCCTGCTAGAGGCTATAATTGTCAATCCCAATTTTTATCTACGTGACTTAAGCACAAACATTGAACTATACTGATCTGAGAGCACTAAAAACGAGGCAGTTCCTTTCTTTGAATAGAAATAAAAGCATGGAATTTTTTTTAGTGTTGTCAAATTAGTTTGGTTTAGTTTATGCGCCATCTGGATTAACCCCTGTGATTTATTTGATCCAAGGCAGAATAAACGAACATGACATCGAAAAATAATAGGGTCTAAAAAGTCAAATATAAAGCCAAGCATGAACTGACCCCCACTAAGGACGGATGAACTGGTGAAGGTTTCAGGAAACTGCTGGATGCGGGCAGAGCAGAACTGGACGTTGTAGTGGTCTTTGCGGGAGGCCTATGTCCAGCAGTGGACGACCCTAAGCTGAGATGATGATGATGAAGTATAATGTTCGTAAAAATCCTACTACTTCAATACTCACACGCACTTGCGGTACGCATTATATGATTGTCATTTTTCTCCGTTCTTGCTTAGTCAAAAATCTGCAAGTGTGTTCATGCTAGGTAAGCAGGTATACGAGTGTTTCTATCTCAAAATCTGAAGAAAGTGTCAGATTTGAATATGGAAACTCTCGTTACGGCAAGAGAATGGTTTTAGAAAATATATTACTATAATGTTCGATATTAGAATTTTTAATACTGGCAATACTCATTGACAATGCCATTTCACGGGTAATTCCTATCATATTACCGTACTTAAAAAATGAAATTGAGAATGGCGTCATCGCTGTCTTGTTCAGTTCGAATCCGATCTGAATAGGACAGCATGAACGATTCATTCTCATACCCTTTCTTTAAGTACGCAGGTTATAAAAATTGGTAAAACAATGCATCAGAAGCAATGTTATTAATTTCTCAATTAGAATAACTGCTTAAAAAACCGCTTCCACAAGTAATATAGCTTGTTAAATCCTCATACACTCGGGGAATCCTTCAATAATCAATATATTTCCTTCCTTTAGAAAGTGCGATAATAGTGTGTAAAAAAATTCCTACATGACTAGCATGAGAAAATAAGCACTGCTTTATAGTATTTACCTTAAATGATATAGTAGTTTAAATGAGTTGCATAAGATTTTGAAATAGCTATCTAAAAAAATAGTTTTGTAGTTTGCATCGGTGTCAATTACGATTTTGCCAAAACTAAATCAAACTTACAACCCTCTCCCACGTCAACATCCCAGGATCCGGTTATTTTTTGCAGGATCCCATTTAGTTCAATACTAGCATTCACACGAGTATAGTGACCGGCATGAGTCGTGAGCACCAACTGACACCTGCGCAGTAGTTAATTTTAGAAGCCATGGGGGCGGGGCGGGGTGTCGAACTGCACGCGATTGGTTCCTCAGTCAATGCACATCGTCTATTGGAGGGTCGCGTGTCATTCGGCTACATTCATGTCATTCGTACATGCGCGAGCTTACCCCCACTACTGCCCATCTGTGCTCACGACTCGTGCCGTGCATTATATCCTGTTTACGATATTCTGCGAAAAACCGAACGTTTCGAATTTGTCATTCATGATTTTTGCGGGATGCAGTAAAAAAAACCGTTCCTGTAGAACTAGAGGGCCGTAGGGAAGGGCCGTAATTTGACAGCACTATAATTGTTACCGTCCCTTTCATGACGATTGAAATTATAAGGATTGCATCATTTTAGTGCTGTTATATTAGTTTAGTTTAGTTTTGGCGACATCTGAATTCACACCATTACAATTATGATTTAAATAAATAATGCTTGACAGTTAACACAGCATTATTTAAGTCCCCGAAGTAAGCAATGCTTGTATTATGTCATTTGAAGCATTGCTTGTGATGGCACGTGCCTAGACAAGTCACGATAACACACGTACAATACAATAAAATATTATTTATTAATAACACCAAGTTATAAGTCGAGTACTAAAGTACAATAGTAGTTATTAACTATACTTAAAAATCATAAGTATTATTTGAGAATATGTAAATTATTATTGTTAAAATTATAGTTAATTATTATTGATTTTACATTTCAAAAAATTTCATAAAATTGAGATAATCTGAGTGTTATGAAAAACCTTAAAACTGTATTCGAATCACTTAATTTTACAATATTTTATTACGGGACCACCGGGGGATCATTCTCTATACAATAGCGAAATATAATTTTCAAAATAACGAAAGCCGAACATAGTATCTCCTCCGTTTTTCGAAGTCTGTGAATAATATAAGAATAATCTAGCCTATATGCCCGCCCTATTATTAATTACACCAGTGAGCCAAAAACCGCAATTGTTGAAAAATTACAGAGACAGAGAAAAATTACATCGCAACGTCATCAAATGCGTATACATTCTTTCAACTTATTGACTTACGCAATGTATCACGATGCGATATAATTTTTGTCTTTTCTACGCTAGACAACATTCACTCTGCTTGGCCTACAGTTTATGAAAGACTACGCAATCTGAACATTATTTAAATATCAACTGTTTGGTTGAATAAATTTGTTTTTTCAGAACTGCGGTGAGATCACTATAACGCCGGTACAACCGACGCCGCCGCCGGAGCCTCAGGCGGAAAAGACTGAAGACGTGGTGCAGTTGGTGAGTTTCTGTCATTCTAACATCAGCTTTTAGAAACTCAGCTTGCCGCATCCAGCATTATTTAGTACATGTAGCATTCGTAAATGTATGACGCAGCCCAGCGTGAAGCAGCGAATGGAATAGAAGTCACAATTATTATTCCATTGTCATCACACTGCACGGGAAATGCTTATCTGCCCCCCCCCCCCCCCCCCCATTTATCACGTGAGGTTCGAAAGGGGTGTTCGGATAACTCACGAAATATCACAGGGGATGTAGAGTAAGTCTAAAACCTCACCACGTATCACTCCCCCTGTAAAAGTTGCTAAAAATATCACGCGATGAAGAATTGACGACCCCTTTCACTTACGCGGTGTAGTATGAAGGACGACCTTAGTTTGTTTAAGTTTGGATAGTATTAACAAGCTAATGGAATTATATATTCCGCAAATAACCTCGGAGACATTTATTAATTAACTAGCTTCTGCCCGCGGCTACGCACGCGTTGTTTCTATGGAAACGTTTTGAGGTTATTTCTATCCCATGGGAACTGATTTATGGAATAAAAAGTCGCCTATGTTTGATTCCAGGGTTTGACTTACCTGTATGATAAATTTCAGCCTGATCCGTTCAGTAGTTTTGGCGTGAAGAGGTAACAAACATCCATCCATACACCCATCCATCCAAACTTTCGCATTTATAATATTTGTGTCATGTGATGTAATGTGATGGTTTAATTATTTTCAAAAATAAATTGCAGTTATTCTTATAGGTTATGATTAAATTTTGTCTAAAATCTGAATCAAATATCAATATTTTTGACGAAATTAATGTAACAAGAAATAGACTAGCAACCCCAAAACTGAACAACCTCCTCACCATTCCAGGACGATGAGGAATCCCCGGGGTCGGAAGGCGAAGCCGCGGGCTCCCCGGCCGGCCGGCTAGTCATCGACGAAGGGGGCGAAGCGGCCGAGACGGACGCAGACAAGGAGGACACGCCGCTGTGCCAGGGCTGCAAGAGGAAGGATGCACAGTTTGTGTGCGCCGGCTGCGCCAACCAGTGGTACTGCAGTCGGGAATGTCAGGTAACGGAAATTATCTATTATTATTTACTGACGACCGATGTGGCGCCGAAGGTCCTCCTAGATAGATAGATAGAGAAACATTTATTGACAAACACAATTATGATACAGCACAGAACAGAAATAGTAGGTACCTACATAACTTACAATACAAACAATAAATGAAACCGGCAATACATAAATGAAATACTTAATATTAGAACGAGTAGGTACGTACCTACCCACCCACTCACATAAAGGGCTAAACGAACGGAACGAATCCTACGATGCTGGAGGTTGCGGATTCGATTCCAGCCTTGGGACAAATGTTTGAACGATCTGCACATACATCCGGGTGTTCTGGGTATTTTCTATGTATGATAAAAAATATCTATATAACGGAGAGGGATCCGGAGGCCTGCCGTCCAGAACGTCAGACATGCCTCGAAGTCCAAATAAAATATTCCAACGTGTTGTCCAGGTGTTTATTAGTTATCAGAATCACTTCACTAGATATAGTCTCGCAAATTGTGAAACGCGGCAAGTTCAAGGCAGAGGCCAGACGAGAACCCGTGCTCTCTTCGCAAGTCGCCAACCGAAGTGCCGTCACTCACGCACGGTCCAACCTAACCTCTATGGCCCTCCGCCTTGACCATGCCCAAGAGACAATGACAGTTGTAACGACGACAGTCGAGACAGTGACAGTTGTCTACTTGACGTTTCCTACAATACACTCCTCGACTAGCTAACAGATGGCGTTGGAGACCGAAACACGAACGAATCAGTGCGGCGCCGGCGGCGGCCTGATCTCCGACATATATAATGTTATGTACCTATTGTATTAAGTAGGTATATCAGTCATTTAGTATTTATAACATAACACAAGCTCTGATTGGCTTGGGGCTAGATGATGCTGTGTGGATTTTCCAACATTATTATTATTAATATTTTATTCATCTCTTACAAATAGGTGCTTATATCAGAATTAACAGACGTAGGTATTCATTATTTTACTATAAAACTATCCCAGTTTGACGAATTTATCCTTTCATTCCCTATGCGGCTCCTGGGCTGGCAGATGCTGGGTGAGGCAAGCTGAAGGCCTGTGGCTCTAATTAGAGTACGCCTATGTCCAGCAGTGGACTTGCATAGGCTAATAATGATGATGATGAAAAGGAAACCATTGGGTTGGTTTTCATTTCTCCTCTACCACTGTCTCAGTTTTGACATAAAAGATCACATGATCTTGCCGTTTTGCGATTTTTCTATACTTACGTAAAATCGAACATAATAGAATAATTTAAATCCCACCCGACTGCGCCAAATAAAACTTTTCTATTTCTCAGGTGGCAGCATGGGACGATCATTCGGACATGTGTTCCGGATAGCATCGCTAATTTAGTGTAAGTAACTTATAACTACGAGTTAAATATTTAACGTACGATCTGTAACTGATGGCAGTTGTTTAGCAATTTACGGCCTTATGTGATAAGACATTGGAGTGAATATTCTTGCAGACGACCGTAAGCCAAACAACAAAGATCTTGCTGTAAGTTCGCCGAACGTTTTTATTCCCAAACATTATTTCCAACCATATTCAAAAGTGCCTAGATTGTCTCACTAAAGAATAGTGCTAACTTTGCTACTTTATCCCTCAAAAATGTCATTTAACGACGGTTACTGACCGGTGTTACAAGGCGTAATGTAACATGTTACACAGCGAGCGTTCTTGCAGTCAGTACGGGGAAACAAGGCGCGAGGATTTTTGACGTTTCATGCTACATTCGCCGCGACGTATCTATCATGACCGTGTAGTGCCGGCTTAGAATTTGCACCTCCCCAACCCGCGGGTGTCGTAAGAGGCAACTATGGGACGTCCACCGGGGGCGGGCAGCAGAGCCCTGCAGAACAATTCTACCACCGAACTGCGATCCCCAACCCGCATTCCCAGCGTGGCCATTATATGCATTACTCTCCATGTGATAAAAGGCAATAAGGCGCTTATCAGGGGGAGGCCTGCGTCCAGTAGTGGACCACTACAGGCTTACACTACACTACACTTGAGGTTGAGGTGAGGTATCTATCATGCTCGCTGAGAATACATTACGCCTCGTAACAACGTGCAGTATCCAGCTTTAAAGTTTTCATACTACTTGAAAATAGATCTAATATTTTCTGGAGTTCTGAATCCACTTGTTAGAGCACTTGCAACAAAAAATTTGTTAAGATCTCAATTTAAGTTAAATCGAGCTTATTCATAAGAAAATGCTGTAATATCTTGGTTAATTTTAAATTGGGATTCAAATAAACCTGCGAGTGGCCACTTAGAGTGGTCTTCGAAAGATAATTGGACAATTAACATCTTTTTCGGTTTACTTTGACTTAATGTTATTCTTATGGTGATAAATATATAAAGCAAAAAATAAATAAATAAAGAAGCATTAGCAAAAGAATAAAGCATTTTTGTATTATATTGTGTGAAAATTTAAATACGTCAATTCATGTAATTGTCTGATTATCGAAGTCTTAATACATAAGACTGTCTACCAAATCATTGTGGTTGAAGAAAATGTTTGAAATAAAACTTCTGGCTAATTATTTCAGTGCGTTCATCTCAAGTTTATAAATAGTTGCCTTATAAATGTGTGACTGTGTCTATGTATGTAACATAGGTTGAATCTCTAAATGTTGCGAATGATGGTGTTACGATTATAAAAATGCTGAAGTTAAATTATTTCAAACAGCAGAGGTCAAAACTCACTTTAGGATCCTTTCCTAGTCTAATTTAGTAAACAATTCTTAACCTACTAATATTTCAAACTGAAATATTATAAGTGATTATTATTGTCCCTTTCCTATTTTTTGACATTTGTGCATTTTTCCTCGTTTGTGTTGTATATGTCGTGGCCATATCCTAGAATTGATCACTTCATGATGTGACCGACCAATTCATGAAACGGTAGAATTTCATGACATGGCCAGCTAAAACTGACTATATCGTTTAAGCATCAACGTTTAATGATATTTCCATCAACGTTTGGCCATATCATTTATGTAGGGTTTCCATGACATCAAAAGGTTTAAGGCTATGGCGCTCATTACGGGAGGCCTATGTCCAGCAGTGGACTAATATAGGCTGATGATGATGATGAAAAGGTTTAATGAAAAATTCGAATTAGGAAGGAACTTTATATTTAAAAATTTCTTAATGCAGTTGGCGTTCAGTTTAGACGATATGCTCGTTTTTCGAGTGACTTTTATAAAATTCATGTAGTTTTTTATCGTAACGGCTCCTTACTTCATTTATTCTTCTATTTGCACATTATTATTCGCTTTTTTAACTAAATAATTGTCCGCCGACATGATGCTGATGCATCACAGAACAGAAACAAACAAACACTCAAAAACCACAGATGACAAAAACAAAACAATATCAGCGCCTCTAACGGTGGATAATGTAACTATTTTATGATATTGTTTGACCTTATCATGAAGTAGCCGTGCGTTTAGCTTTTCATATCGTTAAACGCTGATTATTCATTGATCTGGCCTGACTACATCATGATACGGCCAGCGCGTATTTTCCATTTCATGAAATTCTACCATTTCTTGAAATGGTCGGTCACATCATGAAGTGATCAATTCTAGGATATGGCCACGACATAATAATATATATTCGCTTCTACTTGTACAACAACTTTTATGAAACAGGCAGCATTTTTGTATTTATCACATCAATTTAATGTTTGTAATCCAAATAATTATTCCTAACTAGCTGTAACTATTGTAATGATGTATTTATATACTTTACTCATTAAGTGAATAGTATTCCTAAAAATCTGATCAAATTGTGCTATATTTCTCACAAAAGCAATACTTTGAGTGTTGCCATCTCATTTAAAAAGATAAGATCTAAACGCTTAAGTAAATAAAAACCTGCTTTATTTGCGAAAATTGTTGGCAGCTTTGTTGTAATCATGTTGCAGAGATCTGGGAGGATCGAAAATTGTGAAAATGTCCTGAAAATCAAAGTTAGTTTCTATTTATTTTGAAAATTCGACCAAAAAGTGACTGCGTTTATTATTTTTGTTGGTATTGCATTGACTGTGCTGAAAGGTTTACATGATGTATAATTTTGAATAATACCCAAGCCAATCAATTTGTGTAAACTATACTTATTTTATCATAACGATAAAAGTAACTGGGTTTTTTTCTCTGAAGTTGACAATAACCTACATTATTACATATTTCATAGTTCTTTGGCTAACCTGTGCCTTTGTATTTAGTTCAGAACTCATAAGTTCGATGCCTGTTAATAAGCATTGAGTATATGTGTAAAAATAATAAGTAGAATAAAAATCTTGTACCTTTAGAAATAAATAGAATCAACTTGTATTATACTTCCTATAAACCAGCTAAACTCGACCACAAAAAAGTTTAATCAATTTAAGTTTCTGGCAGTTTATTTACAAAAAATATTGTGTAGCTCAGTATCTTCAAAATATTTTTGTAATTGTGGTTGAGAGATTAAAAGTAAGAATAATAGAATAGAAAACTATTTATTTTATCAGATATCCAATAAGTATTATATTTTAGGAGCCGTTCTACTTTTGTATTCACAGTAGTGCCAAAACACATTTTTATTTACTTCATTAAAATGCTTCAAACTAGTAAAATAATTTTACAAGAGAAGTGTGATGACATGGAACTAAGTGATTTTCATTATGGCGACATTTTTCTCCCCAATAATATTCATGCATAAGCATGTACCCATATTCTTGTTTTGAATTTACGTACCCATTTCTTTTAACCCCTGACGTAAACAGATTGTTTTTTTTTTAAATAAAGCCAATAATTGTTTTTGACTTAGCTTGATGAAAATCAATGCACCAGTTCTCATTTAATGGTTGTCATCATCTCGTCCCAGAGTTTCGTAAATGTAAATAGTCTGTTGTAAAATTAGCATGTGTGTATTGTAACTACCTTCGTAAAAGGAGTTGAAGCAAAGTTTCCTCGTATAGTTGTCACGTAGACCGCGAAATGTTCGAATAGTATTAAATTGATGCATAATAAATATTTAATCAGTTATATTTTCAGATTGTCAATGTATGACTGAAAATGTTGTGAGTTTGATTATTTAAATTGTGTACTGACTATTTTCTAAAAGAAAATATTCAAATGTTTCATTTGAAATGTTCGTTGTAATACTGAAAATATAATCTGATAGTACCTCAAAGTAGTTTTGACTTTTGGTATCAAAATCGTGTGCGAACCTTTTGGTTTGTCTTAACACTAGTCACGTGTTTTGTTACCTATATACCTATTTATGTATTGTAACTTATATCATGTTGTTTGTAAGGATGTAATAAAGCAGTACTATCTTTCATTCAAGAGTTTCATTAATACTAAACGCAATGAGATAAGGGAAAGGTTAGTTTAATAAAAATTGTTTGTTTTGATTACAAATACATATATTCTTTTATAATGAGTCTTATATAATATTGAACACCGACGTTACTTATACAATTATTAAAAAATTTAACAATTATAGCATAAATTCAATAAAATATTTCAAAATATTAATAGATATAATTCCTTGGAGCTTAGAGGAAGACAAAATACAACAGAATTTTTTAAATCTCGTTGATTATACAACTTAACAATGAAATATATTGACTAGGTATGAAAAATAGCGATATTATTTTACTTCTAAAATGCGACTAGATACCACATCATAGAGTATTTAACTGTCGCCCAAATTATCGAGTTATTTTAAAAATGCATTTGCATTATTACCATTTAAATATAAACATGAACCCTGTAACTTTAAAACCTTTCAATTGCTAGGAGTCCTTGTTTTCTGCTGTCAATAAGCAAGTAAAGGACAAAATAGTGTTTGCCTATGTTTTCAAGTAAAACTGGGTTTCCACCGGACTATTTAACCTCGCAAGAGTAAACTGTAGACTTGTATTCCAAACAAATAAATGAGCGGAAAGGAGCCGAGTTAGCAGAAACTGTTAAAATTAACTCTCTCACTCCAAAGAGTACAAACCCGGCTGTAAGAGCGTTAATTGTCGACAGAAAACTTCTAGTATCTTGTCAACTGAATAAAATAAATTTCTTAAAGGCTTGACCAAACCAACGCGTTCAGCTCGCGTCCGCGGTGGCGTGCGCGGTGGCGGTCAGTTGTTGTGTACGAACTTGTAGCGACGTGTTCACATCGATGCGTCCTCTGATTGGTCGCGGCGTCCGGTGCAGCGTCTGCACGCGGCGGTGGCGATCAGATCGGGCTTGTTACGTTAGGACGCTGCACGCAGCTATTTTATACTACACGTGCTCGGAAAGTCGCCACCGTGCACGCCACCGCGGACGCGACGGTGTATACAACTTTTGCACGCGCAGTATCGCCACCGCGCACGCCACCGCGGACGCGAATTGAACGCGTTGGTTTGGCCAAGCCTTTACATATGACAACAAGAGTAAGTAAATCTGCAATTAAAAGATTTTCTTTTTCAAGACACGGTGGGTTTCGGAGTTGAGATTGACTTTGACTATATTTGTTAATTAAATCCTATCTGATCCCACCACTGAAGATAGAAAACGTAGCTTAATTTTAAATCGACTTTAAAAAAGGGAGGTCCTTGAATATTTTTTCTGAATTTTTAACACTTTTTCTTTTTAGGAATGTTATGGTACATTTTACATTTGATGCCTCTATTTGTTTTTTACAACGATGGGATGGAAGAAATAATAAAGAGCACAAAATAACTACATTATGTACATATGGTATCTTTGGCTTATAAAGTCTTTAAAATGTTTTACAAATTAGCAACTGACCCACTGATAGTAAATTCTAATGTTCAGATTATTATAACTAGTTAATACATGTATACAATTAGCACCTCTATACATTCTTAAAACTATTACAAACTATACAAAACATACTGTATAATCTATCTACTTATATGATAATATTGAGCAGTATTTTGAACATGATGGTTAAGATTAGACGAAAAAATGCGACGTCAAAATTATACCAAAAACATTTTGTTTGGCATCGTATAAAATAGATTACATTCAACAATTATATTCCTATCAAAATAAATTGTACTCAAAGATAATATTGATTAGACTTTTCTAAAAATACTTTAAGGATAGATTTACTCAAAAGCAAGGTGTTACCTACTTTACACTACAGAGATGTCATAAGAAAGGGTAGGTAGTTATTTTAATCTAAAATGGCTTGCAGCTATAATCATTTTCACATAGTAAAACGTCAAGTGGGAGTTGGACTCAAGCACCGAAGGTGCCATATAATTATAAGAATTATTATAATTATGCCTTGTTTCTTGCCAAATTTTATAATTATAGGTCAACGTAAGTAAAGAAAAAAAAATCTCGCCATGGACCAAAACCTCCCTATAGGTTTTGGTCCATGGCGAGAATTTTTTTTTTGGTGAATTAACTAAAAATTTACGGTTTTCTGATTTTTCCCTTTTCTTGTGCTATAAGATATTGCTTCTAGGTCAACGGGAAGTAAGTATAGGTATTTGGTCCATGGAAAAAAATAGAATTGTTTTTTTGGAATAAATTACAAATTTACGGTTTTCAGATTTTTCCCTTAACTTGTGCTATATGACCATGCTTCTTGCCAAATTGTATGGTTCTAAGTCTACGGGAAGTATGTACCCTAAAGGTTTTGTGTGCATGTGATTCCCTTGGAAATTTCAAATATTCGGACATAAATGGCTGTAACTTTTATTTGCTTTGCGTTGGTTCTCGTAACTTTGAAAAATGTAAGCTAGTTTCATATCTTGACTTATATGTTTGATTTATATCACGGCTCCAAGAGGTTACGGACTTGAGTATTGGATATATCGTCTTCTTCACTTTCATAGAACTATGTATCTGACACTTCGATAAGCCTTTAGTAACCCTACCTTGAGTTTCATATTTTAAACTTTACAATTTTAGCAAACTGTGCGATAGTTTTAACACAAAATAACGAATTTGAACGAATTAAATTTGGGAGTCACTAAAATAGGTAGCCTTATGATTACAATAGCCGTTATATATATACATTACGTTTTCTGGCCTATCTATCTGGGCCTGGGAAAAAATTAAGATTCTAATAGCAACGCAATAAAGTTGATTTCAGTTTGTACTTCTCCGACAGAACGCTATTCGTCTAACAGCGGTCTTTCTGCGTTGAAATAGAGGACATCTCTTTGTACACTGAGCGAGCCTGGGTCTTAACCCAGACAGACTGCGAGTGTCAAACCACTACAATTTACAACATTTCGAGGAAGACTTCCAGCAGTGTTTTCCTGCTCACATATTGCACAAGGTCCAGTAGGTAGCTGTGATTTAACATAAGTGTCATTTGACAATAAACACCACATTAGTGTCCCTTTCCAGCTGCTCGTCCAGCTGGCTGGCCGTTAAGCCTGCTTGGCAGCACAGCTCGTCGAGGCACGCCAGGCCGTTGTAGGTGCGCACCAGCGAGGCGGAGTGCTCGCTGCGGACCGACCCTGTCTCGTCGTTGTGCAGGGTTATTGGGAACTGGAAGAGAAACAATATGATTTTATCTACCAAGAACAAAAATTATTTCAAATTTCACAAAATTGTTTACAAGGAACAAGATAAGTTTGACGACCCCTGTTGCGCAGCGGGCGAAGGTCTGCCTGCGACGCAGGAGGTTGCGGGTTCGATTCCCGCCTCGGGACAAATGTTTGTACGATCTGCAGACATTTGTCCAGGGCGTTATGGATGTTTTCTATGTATAATAAAAAATATCTATCTATTTAGTGTATTGCATTAAGTATATCAGTTATCTAGTACCCATAACACAAGCTTTGCTTACCTTGGGGTTAGATAATGCTGTGTGAATTGTCCAGCAATATTTGTATTTATATATTTAAGTTTGTAATTGAGTCTTCGTAACTAAGGTACTGCTCGTGTTCTGGAAATTATTTCAGTATTAGAAAAACACTTTTGGCTTCGTCGGAGGGAGATAAGGCAGGCCTATGTTCAGACGTGTTATTTGGGCTGATATGTAATAGCCTAATAGGACTCTGATCTAGAATTCATATTTATATGGTCCATTTATTGGTGAAATATAGATAGCTTTGACGAATGGTGCAAACGTAACCGCGGGACAAATAGTACATAGTACACCTATGTAGATGGTCTCTTCAATGATAATATTTCAAAAATAGGAAATGATTTCAATATAAAAACGGTATGAGTTGTTTTGTTTGCTGCCCGCGGCTTCGCACGCTCTTTTCCGGGATAAAAAATTGTCTATGTCCGGCCCCAGGATACAATCTGCCTCTTTGGAAAATTTCATAGCGATCCGTTCAGCCGTTTAGACTTGAAAAGGTAACAGACAGACAGAGTTACTCTCTGTACATGCGTCGTAACCTTGAAAAATGTTGCGAACATTTTTTAATGTAACATGTCATGCCAGTGCGGCGAGCGAAGCGACCGCAATCGCAAACCTATACCCAGCGTGGCGAGTGAATCGAGTCACACTGTGTATTACTGTGCCTTCTACTGCTGCGGCGAGCAAAGCGAGCCTCGCACATCTATTTTATTTTATTTATTTATTAGTTCACAAAATAGAGTAAGATCCATAAGAAACAAAAACAACACACAGCTCTCTAGCACGCATCAGACGTATCATGTACTCCACTGCGGCTGCGTCTCTGATACAGCCTACCGATGTATGTTCTTATGTATCTACCTTATAGACCCTGCGTATGAGTCCCTCCAGCACGCCGAACAGCACCAGCTTGCGTTCGTTCACGGCGAGGTCCTGCGGCCGCAGCCGCCGGCACAGGTCGCGGACCGTGCTGCCGTAGCTCATGCCGCAGTACATGCGGAAGATGTCGCTCACGCGGGGGAGTTGCCGGGCTGCGGAGTGGATAAATAAATTAATAAATAATGCTGGACAATCCACACAGCATCATCAAGCCCCAAGCTAGGCGGAACTTAGATAACAATATAATTATAATAATTATAATGCTGGACAATTCACACAGATAACTGATATACATAATAATATACGAGTACATAGATAGATATTTTTTATTATACATAGAAAACGACCAGAACACTCTGAACAAATATCTGCAGATCGTACAAATATTTGTCCCGAGGCGGCAATCGAACCCGCAACCTCCTGCGTCGCAGGCGTACCTTCGCCCACCGCGCCACAGAGGTCGTCCACAATACATTATATAAAGCGAAATAAAATGTTCATAGGTTGGAACTTGGAACTTCTTTACAAATTTTCGAGTGTCTGTATATTTTATAATAGTTGCGCAAATTAACTTAAATCTTAAAGTTGTTTGTTGATAATCGATAAATAATATTTCCAAGAGTGAAATAAAACTTGTGTACCATTGAGACCAATATAGAGATAGAGATATAAAGAGTTAAGTACGAGTGTAACCACTCATGGAAGGCAAAAATTTCAACAGCAATTCTAAGCACTCCCGTGATTTATCACAAGGTTAAACATTTTAGATGTTGAAAAAGTTAATTTACCCCCGACGCAAAAAGAGGGGTGTTATAAGTTTGACGTGTCTGTCTGTGTATCTGTCTGTGGTACCGTAGCTCCCAAACGGATGAACCGATTTTCGTTTAGTTTTTTTGTGCCATGGATAATTTTATCCCGAGTGTTCTTAGCCATGTTGCATGAAAATCTGTTCAGCCAATAAACGTCGGCGGGTTTTTAAAAATTTTAATTTTGTATTATTTTAAAATTTTGTTTCAGCAGGGTTTGCTCTGAGGAGATCTCGCTTTTTCGAGCTTTATTGAAATATGGCGCGCAGTGCACTTAAAAATTGTAAAAAATGGGTGACGTAGTATGGGTACGTGCTGATATAATAATAATTCATTTATTGCAGACTATAGAAAACTTACAGATCTCATTGAACTAATTCTACGATCCATAGTAATATATACCTTAAAACTAACATACCTATAATATAAAAACTTGAGAACACGCTATTTGTGATTACGGCGACGACGGCGTGTAGATGACGCAATCAGGGTGTCTGCTGACATGATAATGATGATAAGGTGAAAAGGTACTTACGTGATCTCGCGCAGAACTCTACGCACTGTCTCTGGAGCCCTGCGCATCTCGTCAGCTGCCTCAGTTTTGGGGTCGCACTGTAAACCTGGAACAAACAGTTTATTGAAGATCTGTGGCGTAGCGGGCGAAGGACCACCTACGACGCAGGAGGATGTGAGTTCGATTCCCTCCTGTTTGTACGATCTGCTGTTTCTATAGAAGACAAGGTTGGCAGAGGCATGGGACGCTGGCAGAAGCCGAGGGATGCCTTTATCAGCAGGGGATTATTCCAGGCTATTATGAAGACGAAGGTTACACTTACAGCACAATACTGGAAGATGGGCACGAAAGTCACTACACTACAGTAGACCAGGTTCGAACAAATGAGGCTGGCAGAAGCAAAAGGAGGCCTTTATGCCTAGCCTAGTAAAGGCTACCATGGAATAATCCAGGGTAGAATGATGAAGGTGGTTTACTTACAGCACAATACTGGAAGATGGGCACCAGCGTCACCACTCCATAGTACACTAGGTTCTGCACACACGCGCGGACTAAGCTGATCTCCACGTCCGTCAGGGCTGCTATCTTGGACACGTGGTTGAACCCGTCTATGTAGGGCAGGATCTGTAACGAACGAAAAGAAGTTTTTCATTGTGGCTTAGAGGCATCAGAGTAAAAAAATTGTCTAGATGTGGACTTCACAAGACATATAACCTGATATTACAAAAAAAATATGAGT
Organism: Eupithecia subfuscata; assembly: GCA_963564075.1. NCBI lineage: Eukaryota > Metazoa > Arthropoda > Insecta > Lepidoptera > Geometridae > Eupithecia > Eupithecia subfuscata. The sequence goes on from OY751108.1 coordinate 2,152,817, forward strand.
GTGCATAATCCAGCTACGGAGAAAATGTTTAGTACCAGCGGATCAAAAAAATAAATTATTGGCACAGGAGGTGGTAGCCAGTAGATAGAGGCAGAAGATTGCAGTTTCATTTTCACACCGGAAATCTTTGTTGGCATAGCTACATTTCTTTTTAATTTATTTCTTCTTTCTAATATTGTCGCGGATAGCCGAAATCAGCAAGAAGGACATCATCATTATTATCTTTTTATATTACGATATGAGCATTTAATGATCGTAAAGTTCCACTTACTTTATGCAAGGTAAGGCAATCTAATCACTTTAGATACTAAGAGCTAAATCACTAATGAGAGCTAGAAGCCGCACCACTTAATCTGCTGGAAATGGCCATCATCACCGACACAGAACAGATAATGGCACAGCGGTGAGTAAGTCATTAACACTTAAGCAGTCGCTAATGGGTCTACCAGACCCAGTCGTCCATATTTTGCATGGTAACTACTGAATCTTAAGGATTGCGACTTTGTCACTCTTAGTACCTTCCGACGTTAGAGTGAGACAGCGAATAACGGTCCTCGCAGTCAGTTGACGCGCTGCGCTCGAGTGCTAGGGACGAAAAAGGTGCGTATGGGTTCTTTCGACCCGGTAGCGACTAAATACGTAAGTGATTTTCCTTAACTTTATAACCCTAATTAATTATTTAAAATTGCTTTTATTATAGAAAATGGAAACCAATAGCTTATGGGATATTTCAGAATGCTTGAACGAAGAATTAAAGAATGAAGACTGCTCAGAAATAGAAGACTTTACTAAAAATAAATGAGCCCGCCAGTTATTGGACAAAAAGTGCGTTGTGGTCTTTGCAATTGGAAAAAAGATAGAAAAACTAAAATTTCTTGCGTTATATGCAAAATCCCAATTTGTGGAGAACACACTTAAGCAATATGTGTGAACTACAATAATAATATTTGACTTGCAAAGTGACAAAATAGTGCTTAAGTTTGAGTTAAGTTCCAAAGAAGTTATTTTTAGATAGTTGATTTTTAGAGAAGTTTTTTAGTTTTTTTTACGAAATAATGATTAATATCTTTTTGTGATTTTGAATAAGTACATTATAGTACTTAGTATTAGTAAAATAAAGAAACTTAAGGTTATTATCTTTATTTAATAAGATATAAGATAAAAGTTAAAATGTCTCGTTAAAGTAAGTTGAATTTTAGCATGTTTTTAAATAGCGTTTTTTTATGAATAAAAGTAATAAATACAAATGATTAATACCATTTGTAATTTTATTTTAGAATATAATTACTGTTAGGAAATACACTATAACATTAAATTCGGCAGGTTTAGAAAAATCCGGCAATATTAAACTGGGTCCGGTGGACACGGTAGCGACTCTTAGCGTATCAAAACAGGGCGCGACTGCCCAAGTGTTAAGGGTGAGCCGTGAGCCCTACCCATCCATCGCCTCGAGCGAACAAACAACAGTTTGTGGAGTAGATAGGGCTGTTGATTACACTTTGGATTTGGTTGCCCACTACGATGGGTATAAGGTGAATTACGGGAATTAATGAAAGAGTTCAAAGTCCTTGAACTCTCTCATTAATGCCTGTAATTGTAGGTAAATTTGTTTTCTGGGGCCTAACTAATAGCCAAAAGCATTTATGGCTGGTTTGGCATGTTTGTTCTTAACAGAAGTTTTTTTTATCACGTGAATTTCATTGTAAGGAGTCTTGAGTAGTTCAGGAACGATGTACTAAAATGATCTAGTTCCCACATGTGAACGAGTAAGAACTGTTCAGTTAAACTCGTTCCTAGTAGTGCACTAGTTCACTTGCTCATCAGTTCTGAAATCTCGGAACGACTAAAAAAGTTCACGTTTGAATCACTATTTTCTATGACATAAAGTTTAAAATCTGCAAGAATAAAAAGAGCTAAAAATCCACTAGTTGTAGCCGAATTTTGACCACGGCGGCCAGTCTCATCGGAGTCTAGCCAGATGCGCAGGACATATTATAGTGCACAAAGTGTGTGCGCAAACCATCGAGCACATGGCGCAAATACAGGTGCACTCTCTATTCTATTCCCTCACTCTCATAATCCGATGGGACGGCATGCCGACACGACCGGGGAGAGGTCAAGCGCAGGAGCAACGGCTTAACGTGCTTTCCGAGGCACGAGGGTGTAACACCTGCTGCTACTGTGAATTTTTCTTTCTAGAAAAACCCCAATAACAACTAGGTTGTCCCGACCCGGGGTTTTGAACCCAGCAACTAAAGAATCAGCGATTGAACAACTTGACCGCTAGAACAACGAGGCAGTCGGAGAAAGTCGAGCGAGGTACTAATAGTACTAGAAGTCCGAACCAGTACATCAGTACGATTAACTAGTAGGGAGAGATGCAAGCTTAACTGTAAGGATTTTATGTTAAAATCGCATAACTATAAATTTGCGATTTTAACATAAAATTCGCTTCATTTTTGTGTTAGAGTTGTTAATTCTTAATTTTTTACCGCGTGGAGCCTATTTGATGACCCTTTGCTGATTGGTAGTGCCTCTGTCCCAAATTATGAAAGTTTGCTCAGAGATCCAGCTATATCAGGAACGCTTTTCTATTGCACGCAACTGACTACGATTTCATAATATGGACCAGTCTTTGATATGACATTGACCACGGAATTATCTCTATTCTGTGACATTGACCCAGCTTACTCCTTGCCTTCCCGAACGGAAGTTATCACCGACTCTATGTCGCTCCCGACCACCAACAGAGCGGAGAGATCGCATTATTTACGATGACCCTTTTTATGTTCTACTAGATTCTGGCGGCGGGTTGGGACACGTGGGTCTTGGATAAAATAAGGCATAGGCTAGAGCACATAGAGATACATAAATATAATTGTATTTTTTAAATCTGACCGATAATTCCGGAGAAAAAAAAACTGAAATAGTATTTTTTTACCACAGGAAGTTCATTGTGAGGCCCATTTCTAGTAAAAATAGATTTAGACGAGGATCTCAAGAGGCGCAAATATGTAGGTCTCGACAAAACCTACACATTTGCTCCCCATGGAGTCGAGACCCTAGGTCCGTGGGGTACCGTACCGAGGCTCTCCTAAAAAATTATCTGAGCGTCTGGTCGAAGCGACGCGTGACCCGAAAGCTGGAGAGTATCTGGCACAGCGCATCAGCATTGCCATACAGCGTGGCAATGCAGCCAGCGTCTTGGGGACGCTTCCGACTGGTATTGATATGGATCAGTTGAGCTACCTGTAGATTGTTTGCAACAGTTTGCAATTAGCTCAATTATTTCAATTGTAAATACTAGTTTTAATTTGTTTCTATTAAATGATTAAATAAACTCATTTAAAATCTTTAACTTATCTATATACATAGGTACGTGTGAGGATGAGGTTGACCTTTTCATTTAGAGTTGAAATTTATAGCCTGAGCATGAAACCTTTTAATAGGAGTAAATTAAAATGGGTCGACCAAAATAAATGACTCTTTTAAATAAGGTAGCTCCTACACGGGCCTAAAACCAGGCTTTACATGGTTAAAAATAAATATTTTAGCAAAAGATTACGCGAATTAGCTAGACTTTAAACTTTTTTCGTTTTTAAATGAAGTTTTAAAGTTACAAGCCTTCGGTTATCCCGTCGTTTCAGCAGATGAGGTGAATAAACGCAATAAATAGAACCGTGAATAATTAAATTATAATAAAGCAAAGACTATTCCAGCCAGATAGGTGCATTCATAAGTCATACACGAGTCATTAACCCAATTTGCATTATGAATTACTAGTTTATGCCCGCGGCTTCGCACGCGTTGTTTCTATAGAAACGTATAAAGGTGATTTCTATCCCATGGGAACTGATTTATGGGATAAAAAGTAGCCTATGTTTGATTCCAGGATTAGAATTACCTGTATGCTCTGTATGTATAATTTTCAGCCCGATCCGTTCAGTAGTTTTGGCGTGAAGAGGTAACAAACATCCATCCATCCATCTACCCATCCAATCTTTCGCATTTCTAATATTAGTGTAAAGTTATTTATACAGCCAAAGTGATATAAGATGCTGTATGCCGCCTAGCCACTTTAGTTATAACTATTATTAAAAGTTAAATTCTGTAGATATGGTACGATATCGAACGTATTCTCCCAGCGCTAACTCAACAAATGGACTGTGTTGAACTAAACGACAGATACGCTATTTCCAATCTTTTGTAATATACTTAATGAACAACAAATATGGAAAATCGTATCTAGACCGTAGTGCGTCCGAGACAAAGATAAGAAGTTAGTACCCAATCTCATGAATTTTACTTAGATCGATGGTTATAGCAAAAAATTTAAATAAATTAAGAACTGGCACTACATGTCATGCATAAGGTGTCGAGTTTAATATAATTATTTAACTCGACAGTTATCTGAACCTACAAGTTTTATTTATCTTGATAGTCCATAATACAGATAAATAATGCTGAACAATCCACACAGCGTCATCTATCCCCAAGAGTAAGCAGAGCTTGTATCATGGCTACCTCGTACCTACTAGATAACGATATCGACGATAATATAAAAACGTTACTACAGTTTTTATGGAATCAAAAATCAAACTGTTAATATCGGCAATATCAACAAATCACCATAAAAGCTCTGACTACGGCATAAAAGCTTGCACTACGCAAACAGAGCATAATATCGATGGGTTGCCGTACCTATGCCCATTGACATTGACTATGATATGACATTACATAAGACATACATTACATAGAGATATAATGTTGTCTTTTTGGTGTACAATAAAGCATTTTTGTAATGTATTGTAAAATACACTCGAGAGCAATGAATCCGGGTCACTCAAAGAATCCAAAAAATCTCGGAAAGTAAGAATGCTAGGTTAATGCAATAAATTGTATTTAATAGACAATTTAATACTCCTTAAATGAAAGTATTAAAACTTCTTAGTTATTGTAAAGTTATATCATAAAAAAATCAAATTTGAAAAGAACACTGTCGAAGATGGAACTACGAAATTACAGGATTTGTTTTTGCTTTTGTTTGTAATCTGTCATTTATGTTGGTACATAAACCAGGTTGATAGTGCTCAATATTCATTATTCAAGCTGAAATCATGTCGCTTACACTTGAAGAATGCACCAGAATACTTACATTGGTGGAAACCGGCCGGAGTCAGCGCGATACAGCCAGGACTGTCGGTGTGTCGCTGTCAACAGTACAAAGAGTTCTCCGACGTTACGAAGAAACTGGTTCTAACCTACGCAGACCAGGAACGGGCAGAACTAGGTGTACCACAGCACGAGAAGACCGATACTTGGTGAACACCATGCTTCGAAATCGCTTTCTCACAGGAACTGAACTCACAAATCAGTTTCGACGCCTCGGAGGAAGTAACCCAAGTGCATGGACAGTAAGACGTCGGCTTGCTGAATCTAACTTAAAACCCCTTAGACCTGCAAACGGCCCTAAACTGGAGCGTGGCCATCGTATTTCAAGACTAAGATATGCCCAGAACCACGTAAATTGGAGTATTGAAGATTGGTCGAAAGTTATGTTCTCCGACGAATCAAAATTTATGCTCTACAAGCACGATGGAAGACACAGAGTGTATAGAAGACCAGGGGAAAGATTCAAGCAAGCATGCATCGAAGAAAAAGTAGCCTACGGTGGTGGGTCTGTGCTTGTGTGGGCCGGAATTTCCTCTGAAAGTCGCACAGAGCTGGTGATCATAGAAAACGGCTCTTTAACTAGCGTAAGATATGTGGAAGAAATCCTCAACGAACACGTTGGTCCATTTATGGTCAATTTGGGTGAGGATGCTATATTTATGCATGACAATGCCCGACCTCATACAGGTAGGATTGTGAATGACTACCTTCAAGAGATGAACATTACTTGTATGGAGTGGCCAGCGCGCAGCCCGGATATCAACCCGATCGAGCATGCTTGGGACGAGCTAGGGAGATGCGTAAAACAACGAAACCCTCCCCCAATCACGCTTCCTGAGCTCAAAATTGCTCTCACAGAGGAATGGGAGAATATTGCCCAAAATCGTATAAGGAACTTGGTGTACAGCATGCCAAACCGCGTAAACGCAGTAATGGAAGCACGAGGAGGTAATACGAAGTATTGAAATTCAAGAAAATCGTCATAAAGTTCAAAAATTTCATGTTTCCTATTTTTGTTTTAAGGAGAGATCAGCAGTTTTTTTTCTTTATGTAATTTTGTGTAAATAAAATGTATGGTGACTCATATTTTTTTAACTTTTATTTAAGGAGTATTAAATTGTCTATTAAATACAATTTATTGCATTAACCTAGCATTCTTACTTTCCGAGATTTTTTGGATTCTTTGCGTGACCCGGATTCATTGCTCTCGAGTGTAGTTCTCGGCGTAGGTACGGCAACCCATCAATATTATGCTCTGTTTGCGTAGTGCAAGCTTTTATGTCGTAGTCAGAGCTTTTACGGTGTTTTGTTGATATTGCCGATATTAACAGTTTGATTTTTGATTCCTTAAAAACTGTAGTAACGTATTTATATTATCGTCGATATCGTTATCTAGTACGTACGAGGTACAATTGTATAAGTATGTATTATGTACTGCTAAAACGTGTCAAAAGCTATTTGCCACGTTTATACTTAGTGCTAATGTGACGCCAACAATCGGTAAATATAAATAATATTTATAATCATCTGCTAGTTCTAGCAGTTATTTTAAGTAGGTGTGTACATATTATGTACACACCTACTTAAAATAACTGCTAGAACTAGCAGATGATTGAGCGAGCGTGATCTTATGGTTTACTTTGACATATCGATGTTTATGTTAATGATCTGCAGGTATTTGTTCCGAGTCTAGGTGTAAAAGTACCAGTAAAAATAAACTTACCTACAGCCCATAGGCAGAACATAGTTTCAGCTGTATGTATGTTTTTTTTATGTACATGGTATCACCGTCAATTATAATAAATAAATAATGCTGGACAATTCAGACAACGTCATCTAGCTCCAAGCTAAGCAGAGCTTGTGTTATGGGTACTAGATAACTGATATCTATAATATAAAAATGAATCGCAAAATGTGTTGGTAAGCGCATAACTCAACAACGCCTGGACCGATTTCGCTAATTCTTTCTTTGTTGTGTTTGTTATTGTCAGGAGAAGGTTCTTATGAAAGAAAAAATTAAGAAAGTTGGAAACATAAATTTCCACGGGGGCGAAGCCGCGGGGCGCAGCTAGTACTTAATACAATACACTACATAGATAGATATTTTTTATTAAAGATAGTAAACATCCAGAACACCCTGAACAAATATCTGCAGATTGTACAAACATTTGTCCCGAGGCGGGAATCGAACCCGCAACCTCCTGCGGCGCAGGCGGACCTTCGCCCGCTACGCCACAGAGGTCGTCTTGTTACAATTATAGACCGATTATGAAAATTATTTCGCAATTGTATAGAGAGAATGGTTCCCAGGTGGACCCACAAAAAAATATTCACGAGGGAATAATATTCCCTTTGCCCTTTCGCCTGCCTCGTTAGTCTAGCGGTCAGCTTGTTCAACCGCTGATTAGGAGGTCCTGGGTTCGAATCCCGGGTTGGGCCAAGTTGTTATTGGGGTTTCTCTAGCAAGAAAAATTCACAGTAGCAACCCGGAGTAAAGAAGTTGGCGGTGTTTGCTCCATGGCGGTGATACATCCGCGTGCCTCGGAAAGCACATTAAGTCGTTGATCATGCGCCTGACCTCTCCCCGGTCGTATCGGTCTGTCGTCCCATCGAATTATCAGAGTGAGGGAATAGAGAGTGCCTGTGTTTGCGCCATGTGCTCGATTGTTTGCACAGACACTTGTGCACTATAGTGCATATAATATGTCCTGCCCATCTGGCTAGACTCCGATGAGACTGGCCGCCCTTTATCCCGCAAAACTTACAAAACAGTGTAAAAATTACGGGATTCGAAATCCGTTTTAGTTTTTGACGTGACAACGTCTTATAATTCGATAGAGCCGGCTGCACGCACGAAAAAACATGACTCATGTGGCGTTACCTCGCTCTGAGGCGTTACCTCGCTCTGAGGCGTTCCATGTAAGGCTTGAAGTGCAAGCGAGAGCGCTCGACATCCGTCTCTCTCCTACTTGAGTGAGCGATGCGTCTGCGTGGACAGCTGCTATACTATAGTTTATTAACATGTTTTGATCGAGTATCAAATGCTACCATTCCATCAGTATTTTCTTAAGACGTTGTCACGTTCAACTATCGTCAGTAAACCGACTTTACAGACAACCATTTTTTTTTTTTTCAAAACAATGAAATCATTTTATTTGATGTTTGTATATATAAAGTCAAATGGATAGAAAATCCACTCATCGTTGTAGGTTAAAATCGTAGGGTGGAATTGTTTACTAAACTCTGAAATTGATTGATATATTCACTTCACCTTCCTACATAAAAGTGTAAACACTCGCGTTGAATGTTCGTTGTTGGTTTACTTTGCTTTGGGGAAATCGGAAAACGATTTGTATATTTGTATTTATTCCATCGTGATGTTACACTTGATGTCGTTACATTCTATGTTTATGTACTATTTTAATAATTACATGTATAGGTATTTCGTTACAGGAAACACCATAAGGTACAAAGCTAAAAAAAAAAACAGACAGACATGACTGACAATTAAATGAAATAAATAATTGATTGTGGAAAGGTACGGGGTTTGCCCGGAAAACGAAAATCGAAGTTTCCGTTTATTTTTTCAAGCAAACCCAACTCTTATGTCACTGCATGATAGCGTTTACATGAAAACGAATCGAAGCTTCAACTTTGTTTTTACGAGTCATGAATTTCAAATCATCATTCTTTTGACATCACGAATCGGCAAACGTAGTGTAGGACGCCCTCCGGCCAGGTGGGATGACGATCTGCGAAAGACTGCAGGCAGATGCTGGATGCGGCAAGCTGTAGACAGGGCGCTATGGCGCTCATTAGGGGTGGCCTATGTCCATAGTGGACTAATATAGGCTGATGATGATGATGATTCTTTTGACTTTACGCTGCGGGTGTGGGGATTTAATAGATCGTTAACATGAAGGATAGAATTCGCAACGAAGAATATCCGACAGAGGACCAAAGTTGTCGACGTGGCTTAAAGAATAAGTAAGTTGAAGTGGCAGCAGACAGGCCATATCTCTTGAAGAACAGACAGCCGCTGGGGTAATCGTGTTCTTATTTGGATACCGCTACTCGGCAAACGAAGTGTATGATGCCCTCCGGTCAGGTAAGATCTGGCGACCTGCACTGCTGGCTGATGCTGGATGCGGCAAACTGAAGACAGGGCGCTATGTGCTGCCCAATAGGATATACATAATATACCTATCCAGCAGTAGAGCAGTATTTAGGTAGTAGCAAGTTAACCGAACTGGCTGATTCCACAGCTGATTCTTTGTCTATACACCGAGTTAATTTCACTAGTGTCTATCGCGTATTTTGTTTGACTCTATATAAAGTATGTTAGGTTATTTTATTAGGAAGAACTTGAAGAGCTTTTTCGCTGAATAAAAGGTTAATGTTATTATTTTGATAACAAATTTGGCGAGTCTTGAATCAAAAAGCAATTAGGTTGATTGAAAACCTTTTCATCTTCATGGTTTATTTTTGCGTTTGATCCTGTAACAATGGCGTAACTTATTTCAAAAGCTTTTTAAAATTATAATTACCAGCTTTTGCCCGCGGCTTCGCACGCGCATAAAAGTAGCCTTTATGTTTCTAGGTAGATCTTCATGTGTGTAAAATTTTAGTCCGATCCATTCAGTAGTTTTTGCGTTATCTTCGGCCAAACATCTTCACAATGACACAATCTTTCCTTTATAATATTAGTAGAAAGAACAATAATAAAATATTTATTTATTTATTTATTTTATTATTGTTCTTTGGTGGTGGCGGCGGGACAATACACGTAGAATAATCACGCCTCAAAGAAAATCCATTTTGATTTCGGTATATTTGGTAGGTAAATTAATTTCGAGGAAGTTAAAAATGAAAGAATTGTGTTGGTAAAGTGAAATACTCCTCCGATGGTAAAAAAATAAATAATCGAAGGTAAAATAAATGCGACAAATATACGTCTATAATGATTAGATACTTGTAAGGATAAGATGCTGTAATTCTAGATCTCTAGAGTACCTATATTGTAAACACTTTGTGCCAAGAACGTGTAGGTGTAGTGTTTACTAAAGATTACAACGGACGCGTGTAGCATTCATTACATTTGGATCATTACATTACAGTGAACAAGCGTGTTACGTTTATTAGATAATAGATAATATACATATAATATAAATATACATATAAAATAGATAATGTAGATAATATACATACATTCAGTATGTATATTATCTAGCTTTGTTGCACGCTATGTATTTTTTTTTTCAATTTTGACGCTCAAGACATAAAACAATCACATAATATACCAAACTTAAATAATATGGGTTTAGAGCTTGATTATTTCACAAATTATGTGCATAGAGAGAATCATACGAGCAAAACATGTAGAGCAAAAAATTCACATTATTAAAAAAATAAAAATATAAAACAGAATAAAGGAATACCTTAAGCTAATTGTAAGTAACTTACGTTAAGTGATTAAGCACACCTACCAACAATTACACCATTGTATGCTTAGAATCAGGAGTTTAATTTAAGTGAGTTTAAAGTTCGGGTAAATTGACTCAATTTGGGAACAAAAATGTATTGCTTTGTTTACAATTAATTTTCGTCTGTATAATCTGTACGATTAAATTCTGTGTTGTATAGATATAGGTTAGGTACCTATATTAGTTGTAAATTACAAAACGCGCGGGCGAAGGTTCGCCTGCGACGCAGGAGGTTGCGGTCGATTCCCGCCTCAGGACAAATTTTTGTACGAACTGCAGGTATTTGTTCCGGATGTTCTGGATGTTTCTATGTATAATAAATAACAAATATTTATCTGTGTAGTGTTATTGTAAAAAGTATATCAGTTATCTGGTACCCATAAATAACACAAGCTCTGCTTAGCTTGGGGCTAGATAGCGCTGTGTGAATTGTCCAGCATTATTTATTTAGTGTGGCCGTGGCCTTACAAAACGGCCAAAAATCCGCCCCCGTTTCTGCTGTCCACAGAAAACACAGTAGCTTAATGATTACTCTACCAAATGATGTTATATATAGGTAAACTGAGGTAAAATCTCATTGACTCTACTGCGTATAATGTTTACTACTCTTATTAGATACTACGGATTTTATATTTACTCGGTAACTTCTCGATGCAATGCAACACGTGGAGTCGACAAGGTCGGATCGAATGGTAAACAAATTGATTGGATCGCTAGATGAATTGAATTTGAATGGGATTGGAGATTGTAATTAATTACCTAATTAGAATTTGAGTAGCATGTAATTAGTTTGTTATAAGATTGAATTATAATAATTTAGATTATTTTAAGTCTGGATTTCGTATTGGCCAAAATATTTACAATCTCCGAGATAATTATAAGGTATACTAGTTTCTTCGTACTCGTTATTTCTTTGGAAATATGTAAAAAAGTTATTCAAATCCTATGAAAAGTGATTTATGGGTATGAAAGAGTGATTTATGGGTATAAAAGTATGTTTTGTTCCCGGTCTAAAGCTACTACACCTATGCAAAATTTCAGCGCAATCGGTTCAGTAGTTTTGGCGTGAAGAAGTAACATCCGTCCATCCATCCACTTTTTTGCATTTATCACACTAATAGAAATCTTTGGATGATTAGATGTATGGAAAAACTACTGAACGGATCGGACTGAAATTTTGCATACAGACAGTTCTAGGCCTAGAATAAAACATAGGTTACTTAAAGTAACCTATGTTTAATTCTAGGCCTACTCGGTGTGAAAAGATTTATGAGATAAAAAGTAAGAAATCAGTTCCCATGGGATATAATAAGTAACCTTACAACGTTTCCATAAAAACAACGCGTGAGAAGCCGCGGGCAGCAACAAGTATAGTAATAACATTAGTCTATCTCAGTTGACCAGTTGGGTACTAGGTACATCTAGCTAGGCTAAGCGTCGTATCGCTGTACCAAAAGTACATCTAGGTACTACATACAGTTGCGGTCATAATTGGAGATGATACCTCCAATGAGGATCCGTAACATTTTTAGTTAAGAATGCAGATTTATAGAGCTAAGAAATCCTTAACACACAGTGCAAAAATTTTTGTTCTACGACAAAAATTGACGAAGTTATGACCAAATTACCAGCGAAGTTCACTGAGTGACCGCCGCGGGTGCGTGTGACGTCACTCGCTTGCCCGTTAACCGTAGGCAGATATCAGTTTTTCGTGATTTACTCCGAAACTATAAGTTTAGGAAAAAAATGACAGAACCAAATAGACTCAGTTTTGAGAGATCCATTGAATAATTTTTTTTTGTTTTTTTTTATTGGATGGGTCTCTCAAAACTGAGTCTATTTGATTCTGTCATTTTACTAGTTCTATTGAAATTGCCATATCGTTACGGATCCTCATTACGAGTGTTCAGTGTAAATGATTTTGTGGGTTTGAATCTAGGACCCAAATAACAATAAATTTTAAAAAGGTTACGCAGCACGAATGGCTGCAAGACAATGTCTTTAGAATCCATGCCACCACTTCTGACCGCCACTGTACATACATACATATGTATGTACATACATTATTTGTATGTAACACGTGCAATGCAATGCCAAGGTCGATGCTGATAAACATTGCAATAGCGACTGCACTTCGACTCGCTGCATTTCGGTCATAAGACTGTTTGTTTCATACAGTCATAAAGTAAGTAAAATTCTATAGATATAATAAAAAAAAAATAGCACTCCGGGAGTGCCGGCAGAAGTGAAAACTTACATCTTACGATCTTACGCTTTTTCGATCAGCATCACGTGACCCTGACGCGAGTTTGAAAGTTTTTACCCATACAAAAAAAGTGCTCAGCGCCGCTAAAGAAGTTTTCACTTCAAAAATAAATAAAAATAATGCTGGACAATACACACAGCATCATCTAGCCCCAAGCTAAGCAGAGCTTGTGTTATGGGTACTAGATGACTGATATAAATAATATAATACATTACATAGTAGATATTGTTTTTATTATAGCAACGACCAGACACCCGGAACAAATATTTGTAGATCGTACAAAAATTTGTCCCAAGGCGGGAATCGAACCCGCAACCTCCTGCGCCGCAGGGGGACCTTCGCCCGCCGCGGCACATCGGATGTCATGGTCGTCGTATGGTATGTACTTCCGTTCTCCCAGCCCTAACCTAACGCCTGTGTTGTGTTACAGTTACAATAACGCAAAGACACGCTATTTCCAATTACATAATGAACAACAAAGATGGAAGGACCGAGACAACAATACGCACGCGAAACACGAACGCCGGCGGCGCTGGTCAAACTATGACTGAGGTGGGCGGACCTAATTGAACCTAATTTGAGCGTTCCACTTTCGAGAAGCTAGTAAGTACCCATTCTCCCGAATTTTTCAGGAGGTTTTTTTATAAGCATGCTAGTTATGCCCGCGGCTACCCACGCGTTGTTTCTATGAAAACGTTTAAAGGTAATTTCTATCCCACGGGAACTGATTTATGGGATAAAAAGTAGCCTATGTTTGATTCAAGAATTAGAATTACCTGATCCGTTCAGTAGTTTTGGCGTGAAGAGGTAACAAACATCCATCCAAACTTCCGCATTTATAATATTAGTGTGATAGTGTGATGTGATAAGCATACCAACTTGTAACCCGTTGTCTGCAAATAATTGATTTGATTTAAAAGAGGAAACTGTGCTCATAACAACGCACATTGTTAAAAGCAAGTCTTACTAAAATCATAGAATAGTCAAACATAGAGTACAAACATTGTAGAAAAAACCGTGTTTGTCAGAACTCTATTTGGGCGTCGGGCCTAGCCACCAAGGCCAACAGGCAGTAATATAAAATGGCCTTGTGGCTTCCTCGTTATGATGATGGATGGAATAGGGTTATTTGTTCTGTCGGGCCGAGTGTGACTATGTCAGCTACTATGTTAGAAGTCCTGTAATTGACATCACTTTAACTCGGCTTCATGAAGATGGTTTTAAGGAATTCGAGAATCTTTCGTTGTTTGTTGACTAAGAAATTGCATGAAGTTTATCGGCGTAAATTTTTATGTTTTTTACTAGTAAGCTACCGAAATTCCAAATTTTTATATTGATCTATTGAGTACTTAATCTACTATTGGGGAGCTTAGGTAACAGACATTATGCACATCTTCCAAAAGTTTTCATCATCATCTGCAGCCGGTTTTACCGTTTTACCCACTGCTGGGCGTAAAGGCTACCCAAAGTTTGTCCAAAAACTATATCACATCACACTAATATTATAAATGCGAAAGTTTGCATGGATGGATGGATGGATAGATGAATGGATGGATGTTTGTTACCTCTTCACGCCAAAAGAACTGAACGGAGCGGGCTGAAATTTTGCAAACAGGTAATTCTTATCCTGGAATTAAAAGACTACCCACAAAACAGTTCCCATCGGATAGAAATAAGCTATAAACGTTTATATAGAAATAACGCGTGCGAAGCCGCGGGTAGAAACTAGTTTATAATAAAGAAGGATCAATGTGTGTTTCTGTTTTGCAACAGTCAATCTACTGCCGGTGAATTGGCAACACAAAAAACAGTGATCATCATGAACCCATTTTTTGCGAATCATTCGCAAAAAATACTACGTATTAAAAGTGAGTGAGCACGATGAAATGAAAAGTGTTTTCGGCAATCGGCGTGCGGTATTTTGGCACTGAACTTGAAATGATGCTATTTATACATATCTACATGTTTTATGAAGAGTATCTACGATTTTGTAAACATGATAGAGTTGTTTAGGAAATTCGCGATACGCAACGATTTCAAACGGTAAGTAATAATACTTACCAAGATTTATAAAAGACTAGCTTCTGCCCGCGGCTTCGCAAGCGTTCTTTCTATGGAAACGTTCAAAGGTGATTTCTATCCCATGGGAACTGATTTATGAGATAAAAAGTACCCTATGTTTGATTCCAGGCTTAGAGCTACACGATGCAAAATTTTAGCTCAACCTGTTCAGTTGTTTTGGTGTGAAGACGTAACAAACATCCATCCATCTATCCATCCAAACTTTCGCATTTATAATATTAGTGTGATTTTCTTACCGAGGTACCAACTCTACCTAGGTAGGTACTGCACTATGTTCATGATAAGGGTTCAAGGAGAACGTAAGGATAAGCAATTTGTGGTATCACACATCACATCTACAGGCTACACCGGTCCACTGCTGGACGTAGAGCTCCCCCTGATAAACGCCTTATTGGCCTTTGTAACATGGGGGGTACCTAGTGTCCATAAACCCCACGCTGGGCATGCGCGTTGGGATCGCAGTTTCGTGGTAAAAGTGTTCTGCAGGAGTCGCTGCCCCCCCGGTGGATATCCCTTAGTCGCCTCTTACGACACCCGCGGGAAGAGTTGGGTGGTGCATATTTTAAGCCGGCACACACGGCCATCCATAATAATTATATTTTGGAAAAGCGATTCTTTCTCTTTGTTAGTTAGGTATGTACCTGTCCACGTCTAAACAGCTGAACAGATCTTAACGAAATTCGGCAGGGTAGGCGGTATCTCGGAGACGGTAATAGGCTACATTTAATCCCGGAAAAGCGCGGGCAGAAGCTAGCGTAGTAGCCTTTATAAATGAGCAGCTAACATAGGAGCTAGCATATATAAATGAGCAGCTAACATAGGAGCTAGCATATATAAATGAGCAGCTAACATAGGAGCTAGCCTATATGAATGAGCAGCTAACATAGAATCTAGCCTATATAAATGAGCAGCTAACATAGAATCTAGCCTATGTAAATGAGCAGCTAACATAGGAGCTAGCCTATATAAATGAGGAGCTAACATAGAATCTGGCCTATGTAAATGAGCAGCTAACATAGGAGCTAGCCTATATAAATGAGCAGCTAACATAGGAGCTAGCCTATATAGCTAGCCAATAGAGCATGATAAATACGTCACGGCACCTCGTGCCAATATCCATCTCGTTGCTCGTTGGGAGCTTCCCCCTTCCTCGTACTGACTACACGAACGCTCGCTTTGTAACCACACCCGGATGACACCCGGATGTCACCCGACTTGTAAATATTCAAGTAGGTATTTAGACAACCGTTCAAATGGTCTGTGAAATTGCGGGTATGTATTTTGTCGAGAGATTTAATTACGAAATTCACAGAATTTCTATTATATTCATCAACAAGTTCGCAGTATTTTCCTTCCTTCGAATCAAATTAAGTGGTAAGAGCCGACAACGCAATGAGGCTTATTTTTACAATTAATTTCTTTACTTTTATTATCAAAGAAATAAAATCGAAGTATAGAAAGAAATTAGAACTAGTGTTTACTATTGAAACAGTGAACTAACTGCAGACTGTTGCAAACAATCTACAGGTAGCTCATCTGATCCATATCTCTAATAGTCGGAAGCGTCCCTAAGACGCTGGCAATATTGCCCCGCTGTATGGCAAAGTTATAGCTAAGTTTTTTACGGTACGGTCACTCATAAAACAAATATTAATTATAAATAAAAAATTATGGACAATTCACACAGCATTATCTAGCCCCAAGCTAAGCAGAGCTTGTGTTATGGGTACTAGATAACTGATATACTTAATACAATACACTACATAGATAGACTAATGTCCTGCGGCACTCTAAATGTCTTTTATATGCGGACGACCTAAAGCTCTACGCGACCATCAATACTCTTTCCGACTGCTTAGCTCTACAACACGATATTGATGCGGTCTATCAATGGAGCGCCAAAAACAAAATGGAGTTTAATCCATCGAAATGCTCCGTCATGACTTTCGGTCGCAAGTGGCACCCTTTTGTCTTTGATTATGAAATCAATGGTATTCCGATCACTAGGACAACGATAGTCAAGGATTTGGGAGTCACATTCGACCGGAAGCTTACGTTTAACGACCACATATCTATCGTAGCTAAGGAGTCGTACAGGAGGCTGGGATTCGTACTTAGGAACGCACGTGACTTTCGAAACGACTACGTCATCAAGCTCCTTTTCAGCACTTTGGTCCGTAGCAAGCTAGAGGCCAGTTCCTGTATATGGAGTCCGCATGAAAAGAAATATGATCTTCTACTGGAAAAAGTACAAAAGGCATTTCTAAGATACCTATACAAGCGCGTGGCTGGATATTACCCATTTATGTATCCCACTAAATATTTACAAGGTTCCCTGGGTTATAACTCGCTAAAAACACGACGCGCGTATGACCAGTTATCTAACACTATTAAAATCTTTAGGAATATTATCGACGGTCCCGATCTACACAACGAGTTGCTTCGCCTATACGTGCCGGACAATTATATTCGTGGCAGAAGTCACAGGCTCTTCGCTCTACCACCTTACCGCACTGTAGGGCACTATCAGTCGCCGCTGCCTCACGCTCTCGGCGCCCTAAACGGGTTACTTAAGGTTTTCCCAGACTGTGACATATTTGCGGACGAATGGAAAGGTCTTATGTCAGTCTGTCTGCTATATTGTGAGAGGGATGGATGATCGATTATTATTGTTATTTTCTTTGTTGTTTAAATTCTAATTAACAATTTAATAATGCATAATTTTAGTCTGACATGTTTATTAACTTTATACCAATTTTATGTTAGTTTTATAAGTTTTATTGTTTGCATGTAATTATAATTAATTAGTGTAATTGGTGTTTTCGCCGTTCTAATTAATAATTAAATAAATAAATAAAAATAAATAGATACTTTTTACTATACATAGAAAACAACCAGAACGCCCTGGAAAAATGTCTGCAGATCGTACAAACATTTGTTCCGAGGCGGGAATCGAACCCGCAACCACCTGCGTCGCAGGCGGACCTTCGCCCGCTTCGCCACTGAGGTAACTTTTATGTGCAATTAATTAATGCACATAAAAGTTAGAATGAGCAAAGCATAAAGTAAAACTTGCTATGCGTTTTGTAAAGGGCGGCCTTGGACGGATATGATATTTTTTTTGCATATTCGTTGTAGGTACACTCTACATGTAAAGTTAGTAGGTTAGTGGGTATTTTACGATCCATATTAACTTATTATTACTTAAGATACTATTGTCGGATTATTAGGTGATTGGGGAAACATGCCTTACTTGAAGAGCCTCTTAAATATACAGAGTACATTCCTTAAATATACATAATATACAAATGACCGTTACCTGGAGGGCAGCTACCCGAAATATTCAAGACATAATTTTGTTTTTGAAAGGAAACATTCCTCTAAGTTTAAAAATAAGTAAAACTGCATTCACAGAATTTTAAATAAAATACTAGTTATCCGGTAATCGAACCCACTAAAATCTTAAAAAAATACCTGTATTTTTATGCCACCGATCGGTAAAGTCAACCATAAGAATCAAATCAAAACATTGCATATAAAATTAAAGAAAAACCATGAAATTCGCCAAAAATTAAGACAGGGATCCTGCAGTAGGTATATATACCATTATTAAACAAAGTGTGATCAGTTTTTAGTGTCTCAAATAAATCCCTTTCTTTTCCACTAATAAGCGTAAGCAATGGGCACTTCGTAGAGGAATATGTCTACCTCGGTCACAAGATCACCCTGGGGTTACAAAATCAAACGGTAGAGGTTGAGAGACGCATAGCCCAAGCCTGGGCAGCTTTTGGCGCCAATACCAAAATACTGCGCGGAAAGCTGTCCATAGGAATGAAGAGGAAGGTGTTCGAGCGGTGTGTGCTGCCGGTCTTTACTAACGGTGCGGAAACCATGACCCTTACAGAAAGATCTGCAGAGAAGATAAGGGTGGCGCAGAGGGCAATGGAAAGAGCGATGCTTGGAATTTCCTTGCGAGACCGTAAACCCAATGAGTGGATCAGGGCCAAAACGAAAGTGAAAGACGTGGTGGAACTGATTGGGGCGCGAAAGTGGAGATGGGCAGGGCATATTGCTCGAATGGATAGGGAACGATGGACGCGAAGACTGCTGGAGTGGAGACCACGACAGCACACCAGACCGCGGGGAAGACCACCAAAAAGATGGGTTGACGACATCCGACAACACGCAGGCCATGATTGGATGTCGAGGGCTCAAGACCGTCTAGAGTGGAAGCGTTTGGAGGAGGCCTACATCCAAAAATGGATCCATGACAGGCCGCGATGATGATGATGAATGGGCACTTAACTTCTCAGCTGGATGCCATTCAAGTTTCATTTATCCCTGTTGTGTGTTATTAGTACAACATACTACCAATTAATCTACTTATACCTCAGCCTGTATTGGTCCACTACTGGACGCAGGCCTCCCCCTGATAAGCGTCTTATTGGCTTTTATCTCATGGGGGGTAATGCCCATAATCTTCACGTTGGGCATGCAGGTTGGGGATCGCAGGTTGGTGGTAGAATTGATCTGCAGGGAACGCTGCTGCCCGCCCCCGGTGGATATCCCTTAGTCGCCACTTACGACACCCGCGGGAAGAGTTGGGGTGGTGCAAATTCTAAGCCGGCACCACACAGCTGTGTGTGTGTGTGTAATCTAAAGTTCTAAGTAATACTTACATAAAACGCATAAGACTTTCGATTAAAGTGGTCGCAAATGACTTCCTTAGTTTATTAAACTTGATTTTTGCGCTCGCCGTTCCGAAAAGTATGTTCTGTCCTGCTCCTATGAACGTGAAAGCCTATCCTTTTCACAAAATGGCACGCAATGCACCCTCTTAACTCGTCTAACTCATCTGACCTACTCTCTCAAGTCTGAACACGTGTGAAAGCTGTTTATTAAATCTATGCCGTTTCCTTTGCTTCCTGAAATGGGGTACGCTATAAATACTGGTATAGTTCGTAAAAGTAATTACTATTTTTTTTTAAGAGCATAAAAATATAACATTAAATGTTCAACATTTGGGGTAATTTTCCCCGGCTAGCTCCTGTTATTTACATACGGAAAATTATTGGTGATCGAAGTTCTTGAAAGACTTCGAGAATATCTTTTGAAGACGGTTGTTTGATCTTTAAGGCTTCTTGTAATGTACCATTAAAAATATATAAGAAGAGCTTTAATCCAATTTCTCAGAAGGTCTAGAGCAGGCAATCCCACTTAGGTACGTACTTAATAAGGATAGAAACTCACATAATAAAGGTAGATGTCAGACATGTCGTCTATTACATCGATATAAACTAGAATTTCCTTCCTTATTTTTACTATCTTTCTTATCACAAAGTACTTAAGAGGGGACCTAGCAGGTTTTGTGATCAAATTAAACCTAGATTTCAGTACTCATGGGACCCCCGAGGTAAAAAACTTGACTACATAAAATTCAACATTATTTAAGTACTTGGTTCTTTATGCGTGAAACAAGAAAAAAAGTTATTTTACTAAATCGGTCCAGATCTCAGGAACCTCAGGAACAGGTTTATTGAAATGACTTCGTTTTCATTGGTAGGGAATTACAAATTATTTGGTTATATATAGCCCGTTGTTGCATAGTTTTCTTGTATTTGCATTGTTTTCTTATAAACAACTAGACGATCGCCTCGCGGTTTCATCCGCGTAGTTCCCGTTCCCGTGGGAATTCCGGGATAAAATATAGCCTATGTCACTCCCTGAAAAGTAAACTTCCTAACGGTGAAAGAATTTTTCAAATCAGTCCTGTAGTTTCGGAGCCTATCCAATACAAACAAACAATCAAATCTATCCTCTTTATAATATTAGTAAGTATAGATAATTTCATTTTTGCGCTGACGCCTTTCTAAAAAAGTATGCTCTATATCCCGCTCCTCTGAATGTGAAATTCTATTCTTTGTTGTAACGTGCCCTCTTAAGGCACCAACTAGGACAAACATGCCAAATATAATCTTATCATTATCAATAAAGTGTCGTAGCACGAATGATTAGGGAATTGATATGATAAGAGATAACTGAGACTTTGGAGTTCGTTGACTTTATTGTATAAACTAGAACACAAGACATTCTGTGGTTTATGCAAATAAAGAATAATGATGATTAGTTCACGATGGTGTTAAAAAGCACCAAATAAAAACCCAAAACGGTCTTTCAAATTCGTTGCCAGTAAGTAAAATTTGAAAACAATAGCGCGGAATGCAGACTGAATAAAAAATACTCTAACCCACCCACAAGTCCTATCCCATTTATACAAGACGAGTTACCGTCTCGAATTTAAAAACCCAACACTATAAAAAAATTGGTTGTCTGTAAAGTCGGTTTACTGACGATAGTTGAACGTGACAACGCATACTCATCGCTCACTCAAGTAGGAGAGAGACGGATGTCGAGCGCTCTCGCTTGCACTTCAAGCCTTACATGGAACGCCTCAGAGCGAGGTAACGCCGCATGACGAGGTAACGCCGCATGACGTCATGTTTTTTCGTGCGTGCAGCCGGCTCTATCGAATTATAAGACGTTGTCACGTCAAAAAAATTGGTTGTCTGTAAAGTCGGTTTACTGACGATAGTTGAACGTGACAACGTCTTAAGAAAATACTGATGGAATGGTAGCATTTGATACTCGATCAAAACATGTAAATGTACTATAGTATAGCAGCTGTCCACGCAGACGCATCGCTCACTCAAGTAGGAGAGAGACGGATGTCGAGCGCTCTCGCTTGCACTTCAAGCCTTACATGGAACGCCTCAGAGCGAGGTAACGCCGCATGACGTCATGTTTTTTCGTGCGTGCAGCCGGCTCTATCGAATTATAAGACGTTGTCACGTCAAAAACTAGTCCATTTAAAGGATGTCAGGGCTCCACAGTCCGTCCATTACATAGTTGACACATGCTAGATACCGTACTTAGTGTCCCAGGCTATAAATATCAATAAGTGTCCGGTCCAGCGCGGGCGCCGGTGAATCACATTAAAGACCAATTTACATTGCACGTGTAGAGTAGGGTTACCATCAAATAAATAAATAATGCTGGACTTTTCACATGGCATCACCTTGTCCCAAAGTAAGCAGAGCTTGTGTTAGAGATGTGGTAAGAACTGCCTCACAGAAATAGTCCAAAATAACAATACAACCTGATACTAAGGCCCGTATACAGCTCGCTCAGTCATATGCTTGAGTGACGTTTATGCCATAGAAAAGCGTTACTCAAGGATATATCGATAACGGAGCAAGCTTTCATAATACGAGTTTAAGAGACGTCTAAGGCTTAGCGTAAGTTTGCTACACATTATAGAATGAAGTCTATTTCAAATTCACACTTATAAAAATATTCTAGAATTAGGAAAATTCTTCAAATCTATGCCATTGAAAGTAAACATCGAGATAAACCATCATGTCTCACTGTTGTCACTCACTGTCTCACGGTTTAGGTAACAGTATAGGAAATCTGTTGCTGTTGTTGTTGGTGGTAACAGTATAGGAAACGGTCATAGAAGTTCTTATTTCCTGTCGGCTGTCGGACAAATAAATATGTTGTTGTTTTAGGTAACGGTATAGGAAATCTGTTGTTGTTGTTGGTAACGGTATAGGAAACGGTCATAGAAGTTCTTATTTCCACTTAGTCCCATCTATTCTTGCAGTCATGGTGGCACTATTGCAACTATTTATTCTATACAAACTGCCAGCTAAGCTGTGCTTATGTATAATTGTTTTATTTTCTAGTTGAATTGTTTCGACGGATTTAGACGGAAGTAGGTATGCTAGACGCGTAGACGTGACAGACTGAGACAAACATGCTCTGAGTACATGACGACCACTTTATAGACGTTTCGATACGACAACAGCCTAGTGTCCTAATAAATCGAATTAGTGCCTCAGTTAGATAATCAGAAGATATTGGACACGTATTTTTTTTGTCGATTAAACATAAAATGATGAATATATTGCCAGTTAAAGTTCCGAGTGACGACATACCTTACGACACTTTTTAGGAAGGTATAACGTCACTAACTAGCTTTATTTTTGTCATTTTTGTAAAGAAAAAATGTGTCCAATATCTTCTGATAATTTAACTGACAGACTAAATAAAATAATATTTTTTTTACTCAGGACACTATCTGTTGAAACTTACGTCTTCGAACGAGATGCTTCGTATAATTTGATTCAACTTCACTTGGTAAGTTCTTTTTTTTTTATCCATTACTGTCCCACTGCAGAAAAGAGAGGCTTTTCTCTTTTCTCCTTCCACTCCTCGCAATTTAACGCTGATCTTAAGTTCTTTTAATCATCAATTATACTTTCATGTCATTTTCAGGTTTACTCAAATCTTTGTACGATCTGCAGATATTTGTTCAGGGTGTTTTCTATGTATAATAAAAAATATCTATTGTATTACTTAAGTATTTCAGTCATCTAGTACTCATAACACAAGCTCTGCTTAGCTTGGGGCTAGAGAATGCTGTGCGAATGATCCAACATTATTTTTTTATTTGCAACATCTCGACAGTTGAATCTCTATTCTCTACTAAATTAGAACTTTTTACAAGGTACACAAATCAAGTTTGAGGGAAAACCTTTCCGAAAATTTTCAAAATTATGTGCGTTGTTTGGGGAAACATGGGGGAATCATGTTCAACTGTGGGCGTGTATGTGCTGATATGAGCTTCATAATTATACCTACGAAATCTACTTCTTAAATTCCGTGGATTTGGGTATTGGATAATTATGATAATTTCCGATAAAGTTCAGACTTTGTACGACGCGAAAATAGCTTGACAAAAAAGCGTACAAAACCTCTGAAGTCATCCGAGTCTAGGTGCTTTAGGACAAATCTAATAGGAGGCCTTGGACGATACGTTTGAGAAAATGCGCAACCCATGTCCATCCTTGTGACGTCATCTACCTTGCTACCCAGTTTGGGTAAAACAAAATCGGTGTCGCTATACCATAAATAGGTCTGTGAGCGCTCCGCAACCTTTTCTCAGAAGTAACAAGATGATATTCCCTGTATTCGTGTAATACTTGTAGACCGTTTCTGCAACCTTCTCAACATCAACAGCCTATATTGGTCCACTGCTGGACGCAGGCCTCCCCCTGATAAGCGCCTTATTGACTTTTATCTCATGCGAGGGTAATACCTATAATCTCCACGCCGGGTATACCGGTTGGGGATCGCACTTCGGTAGTAGAATTGTTCTGCAGGGGCGCTACTGCCCGCCCCGGTGGATATCCCTTAGTCGCCTACGACACCCGCGCTAAGAGTTGGGTTGGCAAATTCTATTCGAAGCCGGCACCACATAGCAGTAAACCTTTTCACAGATCACTAAATAACAATACCTAACAGACCGGAATAGTGCGCAGTTATAGGCGCCACTACGGCGGCGGAAACCTTGAAAAGGGCCTATCTAGGAGAGCGCTCATTTTAAAGTTAAATGTTGTTTTGTTTGGCTAACAGTGGCGTTTTTGAGCCCTATTTTACCTTCACGCGGTAAAATATACAATTGGTAATACCATTACATGCACAGAATTTTCACACAAATCATAATCATTTATTAATCTCGACTTACATTCCTAATGAATTCGTCAAACTACGGAAGTTTTTATAGTAAAATCTCGACAACCTCTGTGGTGAGGTCCGCCTGCGACGCAGGAGGTTGAGGGTTTCGATTCCCGCCTCAGGACAAATGTTTGTACGTTCTGCAGATATTTATTTCGTGTTCTGGATGTTTTCTATGTACACTAACTAAATAATGTCTATCTATGTAGTGTTTTGAGTAAGTATATCGAAATGAAATAGTAAGTATTTATTTGCTTAAATATAGGTTAACAATGATGGTTAATGAATATGGTATCACTATATTTGACTTATTAGTCGTGTAAATTTTTAATAGAATTTGGTGGTCATTTTGGTTAGAGTAGAAAAATTAACATACATCGTTAAATTTGCTCTCAAAATTTAAAAAAAAAAAATTTAATACTTATAGAACACATGCATAGAACCAGTCAGTTATCTAGTACCCATAACACAAGCTCTGCTTAGCTTGGGGCTAGATAATGCCGCATGAATTGTCTCATCATCATCATCATCCGCAACCCGACTTCACCCACTGCTGGGTATAGGTCTCCAAACTTTTGTGCCACTCCACACGGTCCTGCGCCAATCTCATCCACGGAGACAAGACGACAGGTGGAGCAAAGCGCTAACTGAATGGCGCCCAAGAACTGGGTACAGAAGCGTTGGACGTCCAGTGGTAAGATGGGCAGATGACATCTCTAACACCGCAGGGCGAACCTGGATGAGATTGGCGCAGGACCGTGTGAATTGTCTAGCATTATTTATTTATCTATGTGAAAATACGTTGGTACTTCTGAAACACGAAATGCTGAGCATTGTGTACTTTAATTTAATACGGTCTATTATATATGGAGAGAGATTCCGTTCAAGAACTAATAATACATACAAATAATAAATAAATAAATGATTCTTTATTATTAAATCATTTATTTCAGATAGGTAATACAATCCATAGATACAACATATAAAAATTCACCATAAAATCAAATAATGCTGGCCAATTCACACAGCTTCTTCTAGCCCCGAGCTTAACAGAGCTTGTGTTATGCGTACTAGATAACTGATTTATTTAATATTGACATGCAAATATTGATATTTTTATCACACAAAGAAATCACTCAGAATAC
This sequence comes from Eupithecia subfuscata, assembly GCA_963564075.1. Lineage (NCBI taxonomy): Eukaryota > Metazoa > Arthropoda > Insecta > Lepidoptera > Geometridae > Eupithecia > Eupithecia subfuscata. The sequence continues at coordinate 2,178,544 of OY751108.1, forward strand.
CCTGATCAGATCGTACAAACATTTGTCCTGAAACGGGAACCACACCCGAACCCAACCTCCTGCGCCACTGAGGTCGTCAAGAGGTATTAACTACTTTTTCTGCTGACTGTACTTATAACGGACAACATAAAATCCGCAAACAAAATATTATCCTTCGCACTTTGGCTTTTCCTGTGGGAAAAGGTCAAACATAACATAGGGAAGATTTCGCCATGAGATAAAACAATTTTATTGGCTACTCCAGTATTTGGCCTATCCCGAGTGTCAGAAGATATTTGCTCATACTTGTACGAAAAAGGTTCGGTAGAATACATAGATCTAAGTAATATTCTGTAGATAAGGTACCTACTACGTTCTCCCAGCGCTAACTCAACAAATGGCCTGTGACAACTAAACGCAAAGACACGCTATTTCCAATCTTTTGCAATATGCCTAATGATTTATGAACAACAAATACGGAAAAACGTACCTAGACCGAAGTGCCACCAAGACGCACGCGAAAAATGAACGCCGGCGGACGCATAGACTAAGGCTGTGTTCCCATAGGCAAACTGTTTGCTCACTTTACGCAGTTTACGCAGTTTGCAGCGTTACGTGCGCCGATCGACTGTCTCAGTTTAGTGTCCGCTAACAATTTGCCTACTGGGGACACAGCCTAATAAGTAAGGTGGGTGGACCTAATTTGAGCGTTCCACTTTCAAGAAGCTAGTCGAGTAGAGCCCAACCTCCCGAATTTTACTTAAATCGATGATAGAATATCATGTTTTTATTAACAGCCCAGGTCCTAGTTTATATTTCTAAAATGTGACGCCATTTAATCTCTTCACGTGTTAAGAAAATGATTGTTGTTTAATTTGCATATAATCAGCGCAGTTGTTTCTATAATCGACTGAATAATTAGACATGACCACGGCTTAATTGTAAGTTCAGGATTGTTAGATAAGGAATCGCTCGGCTATTTTAAAAAATATAAGGCTGGGATGTAGAATTAGAAAACAAGCTTTATCATCTATCTCTATTAGAAATTGGTGACATCGCTGCGTAAAAAAGTGAGAGCTCGGCAGGTCGGCACGTTCGACAATAAATCGTTTTGCCCATTTGTTGAACAAATTACTATTCAATTGAATAATAGGTATTAGTTCCACATGTGAGCAAAACCCGATTTTGCTCACTGTTTTTGAGTAGCACAGTCACCGTTTTCGAGCGAGAGTGGTAAAAAGGATTTTTTAAACTAAACTTAGGTACGTACATTATTACATAACTCTAGCAAGAGATGAAAAATCATATTAACACGGCATAAAATGCAGACGTCGAATCTAATAATGTAGGTAGGCACTGCTGCTACTATACGTACCACCATCAGATCCACTTTGTTTATGGTTTAATTAGACAATTCGCATGGCCTACGCATATTCTTTGTTTCTTACTAAGTCTTTAGGTAGATCGTTTCGTGGCGCGAGATTCCATTTTTTGTAGTTTTACATTTTATCTGCGTTCTTACAACGAATAAGAGTAACGGAAAAGTGATTTGCCGTAAATCGTTAACCATTTTCTATGAACCTATGATAAAACCAACTTCGATCCAATTGTAAAATCAAAATCAAATCAAAAACCTTTTCTTTTTTAGGGTTCCGTACCTCAAAAGGAAAAAAGGAACCCTTATAAGATCACTTTGTTGTCCGTCTGTCTGTCCGTCTGTCAACCCTCTTTTCTCAGGAACGCGTAGACGTATCGAGTTGAAATTAACGTCAAATACTCAAGTCCGTAACCTCTTGAAGCCGTGGCATAAATTAAACTTCTAAGTCAACGCACTCAAAAGTTACAGCCGTTTAAGTCCGAAAATTTTGAAATTCCCAAGGGAATCACATGCACCCAAAACCTATAGGGTACTTCCCGTAGACCTAGAATCATGAAATTTGGTGAGCAGCAAGATCTTATAGCACAAGTAAAGGGAAAATCCGAAAAACATATATGTGTAATTTAGTCACTAAAAAAAATACTTTTAATTCTCGCCATGGACCAAAACCTATAGGGTACTTCCCGTAGACCCAGAATTATGAAATTTGGCAAGAAGCAAGGCCTTGTAGCACAAATAAGGACAAAAATCTGAAAACCGTAAATTTGTAGTTTATTAACCAAAAAAAATAAGTTTTGATTCTCTTCCTCGACCAAAATATACAGGGTACCTACTTCATGTTGACCTAGAATGATAATATTTGGCAAGAAACAAGGTCTTACAATTTAACGGAACCCTTAGTGCGCGAGTCTGACTCGCACTTGACATTTTATTTTTGGAATATATGAGATTTTGGGATAAAAATCAACATATTCATAATGCTCCCAAAATACATGTGAATAAACTTAGTTTTTTCATAAGTTAATCGAAAATGGTTTAAGTACCATTAAAGTTTAAGTATTAAAAGTATTAAAGAATTAAAAGTAAAGTTTTAAAAGTTATATTCGTACTAGTTTAACTTAGTTAAACTTAGTTTCTGGTGAATTCTGCCCCTATTTAACGACATGGCATAGTAGTGTTGCATTTGGTATTTAAATGATGTTAGATTGGTTAATGTCATAAATCAATTGAAAGGTCAGCTAATTTTGGTCCAAGTACCGGTATATACAGGGTGGAATTTTGTAATGCCACCTGGAGGGAAAGTACTCTTAATACTGTAGATAGAAAATTATACTAAAAGAAAACATTCCTTTATTTTTGAAAAGAAAGAAAACTGCATTCAAAGATTTTCGAAAATTCGCTTGCCACACCCGGGAATCGAACCGACTGAAATCTGTAAAAATTACACCCTGTACTTTTATTGCATAGATCGTTAGGGTCAATAATAAGGATGAAATCTCTCTAAAAAACTTAATAAATTAAATGAAAGGAAAACCATGAAATCTTAAATTACAAATTGAATGGGTCAAGTTAAGCACTTTAACTTAGAGATCCATCTGTTTACGTGTTCTTCTATCTTAAAATACTGGATCTCTTAAGAAATGAGTTAAATGGTTTCCCCGAGGCGGAGCGAAACCAAATAATTCTACAGCAAGATGGTGCTCCAGCCCATAACAGCAGAATCACTACTGCCTACATTAATAACCATTTTAATACCTGGAATGGTACCAACGGCACAATCAGATGGCCTGCGAGATCGACAGATCTCACCCCTTTAGATTTTTTTTTGTGGGGATATGTAAAAAATCTAATTTACATGAAATCTTATGCGAATGTAAACGAGTTGAGAGTTGAAGTTCAGAATACGATTTATAATATTCACCACAACACGTTATTAAAAGTTACTAGAAATGAATACATAAGAAGAATAAATTTGTGTATCCAAGAAAATGGAGCCCATTTTGAGCAACTAATTAGTAGTTAGTTGACTTTTATTGTAAATAATTAAAATAATTTAAGATTTCATGGTTTTCCTTTCATTTAATTTATTAAGTTTGTTAGAGAGATTTCATCCTTATAATTGACCCGACCGATCTATGCAATCAAAATACAGGCTGTAATTTTTACAGATTTTAGTCGGTTCGATTCCAGAGTGTGGCAAGCGAATTTTCCAAAATCTTTGAATGCAGTTTTCTTTCTTTTCAAAATTAAAGGAATGTTTTCTTTGAGTAAAATTTTCTATCTACAGTATTAAGAGTACTTTCCCTCCAGGTGGCATTACAAAATTCCACCCTGTATACCAGGGTTGTTGCTGGTGCACTTTTTAGACACATCAGCGGATGCTGATGCTGATTTTGGCCAAGTGCGTGTCTGACTTGCAAACCGTGTTTTCCACACTTCTTGAATTAGATGGTCCTTCCAATATCGAAAGCGAGTCTCGATAAATTATGCGGTTAGAGTTCCGTCCCCAAAGGTTGTCAACTGGACTCTATTATTAAGCTTCCGCTGTCTGTCTGTCCTTCAATCTGTCTCTTATGAATCGTAAAAAGTAGACAGTTGCAATTTTCACAGAGCTTTTTATACAAAATTCGACATAATGTAACATAACTGAGGTCTGGCTAACTCTGTAAATAAAAAAATACTTAAGGCCCCCGCCTTCGCCTGATAGGTCTTCAAACTAGCACTCACACTCACACGCAATGTGTAGTGCGACGAATAAACAGGTTTGTGTTTGTTTACCTGATTTGTAAAAAAAATGCGCTTTGAGCCTTGGGGTCATGTTGCGACTAAAACATCAGCATTGAAAATCAGCATAGATCAATGCGGATGCTGATGCTGATGTCTAAATTAATGCTGATCTTCAGCGGATGCTGATATTCGCAACAACCCTGATGTATACACTGCGGAGCGAATATTTTGTAAAAATAGATCAAAGGGACTGAGGCCATAACATTTTTTAAGCTTCGTTATTTATATTTCTGTTCCTTTAATGATGTTTTTGATTAGTACGAGTACGTTTTAATTACTGGTTTTTTACAATCTGAAATGAACAAGACAAAATTGACAAAATCACTAATCAGGCTCATCTCCCAAAAACATTGTCGGTGCTAAAGGAACGTTTCCTATTTTGTGCGAATTGACAATGATTATGTTAGTTATTGACTAACTCGCCGCTCAAAAACTATGTTCCACTTTTAGTTGCCAAAATAAACAAGCTATATTGGTGTTATTCAAATTTCCGAATTATTTAACTCAGAAAGTCAAACAAATGAGCCATTATTTAGATTGGATCGAAGAATATGACGAGAGGTGTGGGTTTGTTATAATATACCTAGTAGTTTATGCCCGCGGCTTCGCACGCGTTGTTTCTATGGAAACCTACGAATCAAAACAAGTTATCTAAATAGACCGCAGTATATTGAAATGACTTGTTTTGATTCGTAGGTTATTACCAATTGTTTGATTCTTTGAACCAGTTTCTTTATAAGTTGCGTAGTTTTCTTGTAAATAAAAAACAACTTGATTTTTGCGCTAACGCCATTTGAAAAAAGTATGCTTTGTCCCGCTCCTGAACGCCAAATCCTATGCCTAATCCTAATCTATGCGTTTCACAAGCTGGCGTGCATTGCGCTCTCTTAATTCAGTCAATGAATTCCAATGTATTTCTTACGACTCATACAGCGGCATGCAGAGATCTCGGAAGTAGGTCACTTAGCAACAACTACGTGATGATAATCTGGTTAGTTTGTCTTATCACCGATCACGCCAGTTCTAGTTGCTTAAGACTTAGTATCGGTGTTATCTTGAATTAGATTTCCAAAAATGCCTTCTTAACGGAAGGTTGTGTAGTAAGAGGTACTTACCCTCCAAATTTTATATTTTCTAGTTTCAGCTGTTTGAGTTGGGCGTTGTTTCATATATTAAGATAATAAATACTCAGGCGTTACTTCGCTGAAATGAAATTCATCCTAAAATGTATACTTACTTTATCATTATAATATAATAAATGAATTTAAAGTCTTATCTCTACGAGAGGAAGGGAGGTCTTTGCCCTGCAGTGGGTGGGATCATACAGGCTTATAATAATAATAATAATAGAGCGAAATAAATAGCTACTAAACATTGGACATTCTAAGATATTTCAAGGCGGAGTATGTCCTTTGTTAGTCGCACATACCTACTTTGTATTTAAATAAACATATTTCCACAATAATGTGCGCCCACGCAGAATCAGAAGACATTAACTCGGCCTCGTTCTGAACAAGGCCATTACCCATTACTAACAAGAATACTGTACAAAACGAGAGCAAACTGACTGGCAGTTTGCTCTCGTTTTGTTACTGCGCGGCATTTGGCTATTTAGTATGATTGTTGTAATTTATTAGCATCTATTTATTTGGGTAATACGGTAGGAACCAGATGCTGCGATGATATGTAAAAAAAAAAAATTGGTTGCCTGTAAAGTCGGTATACGGGCGAAAGTTTTACGTGACAACGACTTTGAGTGGTAAAATAATTTTAATGTGAATATTCATTCGTATAGTAGGAAGTCACTTTTTATGTCTGTCTCTCTCGCTCTTAGGCGGGCTAACCATGCCCGAGTGGAAGGGACGCGTGCCTCTCACTCGCTCTCATTGTGAGCGCATAACGTGAGCGGAGCGTAACGCAGTTTCTTGAAGTGTCACCCGGCAAACCAAGTTATAAGACGTTGTCACGTCAAAAATAAATAACCAGAAGGTATTTTTTAATTCTCCAAAATACGCAATAGATTATTTCGTTTCCTTTTTTGTGCAAATCGGTACGCTACGGTGTATTAGAGTACACCAATTGGCCGAAACGAAACACGATCTTTCGTGTAGAAGAATTAAAATACCGAATACTTTGTGGTTATGACATGATTTTGACACTATGATTAACTATGTTATTGTTGTTATTTATACACATTTTATTCAAAATACAAAAAGAAAGAAAACAACAAAGTCAGTAGGAGTTTGAACATTAATTACAAACGCAATCAGAACAAAGCGATAAGTACCTTTAGCAGATCGAAGAGTCGATCAATACGTTTACTTACGTAAATGAAATGTCGACTAATTTAAATAGGGACTTTTTTGGCCATTTCAATAAAGTTTTTGCTTTTCCCTAAGGTATTGGGCACCTTTTTATTTTAAACAGACTTTATTTTAGAAACTACGGTATTTAGGATTAACATGCACGGTTGGCTCTATACTTTTTATTCGTATCCTACTACCGGATGTCGTGTCGAAAATATCTCTTTTAAAATAGCTCCTGAACCACTGTAGTATTTCATTCTGAAAACTTAACATTTTCTTCGCACACCGTTATTATATCAGTTGCATCACTCTGTTAAAAGCATAGTGTGTCGAAATTTCCTGAAAATAAACTACGAAAAGTATTTTTCGTAGAGCGAATGGTTGGTTACTAATTTAATAGTAATTTGTTTTGTTTAGAGGCATACTGACCCTTTTAAACTATGTACATATCTCCCTAAACATAATATGAGTACCTATTTCTGTTTTAACACTTTTTACTCGACTGAAGGTGTAGAACCGTATTTTCTTTTCATTCACATCACTTTTTGACTTCCGAATCTTTGAACCCAAGTGTGGCGACAAGGGGTCTGTCCCTACAATCTAATTTCCCTGTTTTGTGGGCAACCAAAATTATGGCGTCAGATAAAAAAATCATTCGGAGTGGTTCAATGACCTATGTTCACTGTGCTTACATATTCATTCGTTTCTCCAACTGGATATTCTTTCAAACAAAAACATCATCTTCAAAACAATAGTAGCTTTTGGTACGTAACTAGGTAGGTCTTTATCCGTGTTAATATTTTATGTTTTATTTAGATACAACGGGAGAGCAACGTCCGCATAATTCTGAACACAATAGGAAGGAAAATTACAATCAAATATTAGAAACAAATTAGAACTAGTATTTACAATTGAAACGGCCGTTGCAAACAATCTACAGGTAGCTCAACTGATCCATATCAATACCAGTCGTCGCGTCCCCAAGACGCTGGCATTGCCCCGCTGTATGGCAATGCTGATGCGCTGCGCCAGATACTCACCAGCTCTCAGGTCATGCGTTACTTCGACCAGACAATCAGATATTTTTTTAAAACCCGGAGAGCCTCGGTACCCCACGGACCTAGGGTCTCGGCTCCATGGGGAGCAAATGTGTAGGCTCTGTCGAGATCTGCATGTATAGGAGGGTGATAAATATGCGTAAAATCTGGTAAATCTATTTCGTTATTTCCCTAGTAACAGTTCAATTTGTCCGTCTATCTAAAAATACATGTGGCGTATATCAGAGCGGGTTGAACGACCTCTTTATCGGCACGTAACCAATATATTGTTTGCTGTAATATAAATATTGTGAGGCTATTCTAAATATATTGTGCGAGAATAGAATTTACATGAAATTTTGGGACAACACGCTCGCCTGTGAAAGCAGGCACCTACTCCACTCTAGAGTTGTTTTCTAATGTATGTTTATTAGTTTTCGTTTCGTTGCTCTTAGGTATCTGGCCTTCTTAGTTTTGCTACATACCTAGGTACGGTAATTAGTTAAAGTTTTGGTAGATAGGTCAGATATATTAGATAGAGCTGACAGGTTGGAAAAAAGTGGCTTGTGCGAGAGCCGGTTTCATCGAAAATGATCGAAATCCATAAAAAAAATCAGCTTCTAATCAAAAACAAGATGTCAGGTGCGAATATGACTCGCGCGCCGAGGGTTTCGAACTTTTGTCAATTACACAAATACCTACTATAGATACCAGTTAGAGAGTTCGCGAACTGATACCGAACAGATTTCTAAAACTGTTCTACTTTCAGACTTCTCTTTATGTTACAAACTGTATTCACAAAGAAAATTACAACAAAATAATAGAAATAAAATAGAACTAGTATTTACAATTGAAACTACCTCTTTAAGTATTTTTCCTATAAAATATAGATGCATATCTACAAACGGTAACGCTATCTACATACATTTCAGATGCTCTGCAAACATAGGAACTAAGGGACGGTAATTTTTTTGATTATTTTCAAAGTGAATATTTCAAAAACCTAGAAAAATTCCAAATCATTGTTGAAATAGTTGTTTTCACATTCAAGAGAGAAAAAGTACGGACAGAGCGAAACCATAAGGGTTTCGTACTCGAACGAAACTCTAAATATGCAGTAATTACATGAGTTACATGATGCAGAATAGAACTCTTGTAGACCACCCTTTGTTTGACCTACTTAGGCGTGTGTTCTTCGAAAAAGTAATCGGACGGAAGTACAAATTAATTACAGAAGTTTTCATACATTAAAGGTCTAAATTAACAGACGCGACGAAGCTGCATAATGTTTGATTATTATTTGGTGAAAACTGACCTAAGAATGTATTAGTAACCCTATAAGTATGCTAAAGTATTCATTATTCATATTATCTCATTATTTACTAAATACCTACCTGTCCTCTTGATTATTTAAAAGCATCTCAGGAATTTATTCAAGATTATCTCAGGAATTTCTCGCGTCTGTTTTCATTAACATGACACAAGCGAGTTTATCGAAACATGCAGCCTACCTTCATAATAATTATGATTAACTAGCTGCGCCTCGCGGCTTCGTCCGCGTGGAAATCATGCAAATTTCAGAAAAATTTTGCTCACCCCCCATGGTAATTTGGAAAAATAAAAAATAGGTACCTTCATGATTCATGATTTCGTCTATAGTTTATTTATACCGAGTTTTGTGAATCCTTTTTAACCCCCTTAGAGGATAATTTTTGAAAATTAGCTTAGGTTATGTTTTATTCTAGAACATAAACTGAAATTTGGTATGGAGATCCAAATTTCATCTAAATCTGCTAAGTAGTTACCCGGAGAGACGTGGTAACAAACATCCAAACAAACGCATTTATAATACCTATTAGTAGGGTATGCGTGGCGTGGGTCGAAGGCGGAGTTAATTCCACGTCAATGCTCTTAGCTACGGGTTGGTAGGTACAGATCAACGAACAATTATTCTTATTGACACTTCATCAGTTGAGCTACCTGTAGATTGTTTGCAACAGTCTGCAGCTAGCTCAATTGTTCCAATTGTAAATACTAGTTCTAATTTATTTCTATTATTTGATTGTAATTTTCTTTGTGAATAAAGATTTCTTGATAGTATCTTAATGTTACAGTTTTAACTGCATCGTTGGTCTAGCGGTCAGCTTGTTCAGCCGCTGATTATGAGGTCCTGGGTTCAAATCCCGGGTCGGGTTGATAGTTGTTGTGAGGTTTTTCTAGCAAGAAAAATTCACAGTGGCAGCCCAGTCTGGAAGTTGGCGGTGGTGTAACACCGCCAACTTCCAGAGCACGTTAAACCGTTGGTCCTGCGCATGACCTCCCCCGGTTGATCTGTCGTCCCATCGGATTATGAGAGTGAGGGAATAGAGAGTTCACCTGTGCTTAAGCACACACTTGTGCACTATAATATGTTCTGCGCATCTGGCTAGTCTCCGATGAAACTGGCCGCCGTGGTTGAAATTTGGATAGAAGGACATTATTATTATAAATTTTATAGTTTACGTTTTATCGTAGTATGTTATAGTTTTTTACTCAATTAAGAATTGTCAAAATTTTCAAGTTACGTAATTACTTTACAGTGATGGATGTTACATGCTGTACATAGGTGTGTGGTGCCGGCTTAGAATATGCACCAACCCTAATTCTTCCCGCGGGTGTCGTAAGAGGCGACAAGGGATGGGTGGATACCAGGGGCGGGCAGCAGCGCCCCCTGCAGAAAAATTCTACCACCGACCTGCGATCCCCAACCCGCATACCCAGCGTGGGGATTATGGGCATTACCCCCATGTGATAAAAGCCTATAAGGCGCTTATCAGTGGGAGGCCTGCGTCCAGTAGTGGACCAATACAGGCTGTTGAGGTTGAGGATGTTACATGTAGGCTTCAAATAAGTGTGTGGCGACCTCTGTGGCGCGGCGGGCGAAAGTCCTACTGTGACGCAGGAGGTTGCGGGTTCGATTTACGTCCGAAGAACGCACGTTGCGTTGCTGTGATATTCAGCAGTAAGGTTGTTCGTTTCGTGCGATCCGTCTACAGAAACTTCGTATTTTGTGTTTCAAATTAGGCGTTCCTTCATTCGTCGTTTCATTATCTAACTAAATTAGACTCGAATTTTAACTAGAGGTCGCCACTAGAAGAATTTGAAGTTGGTTTATGGTTTTTTAAAAAACCCCAAATTATTTTTAACCCCCCCGACGCAAAAAGAGAGGGGTGTTATAAGTTTAACGTGTCTGTCTGTGTATCTGTCTGTGGTATCGTAACTCCCAAGCGGATGAACCGATTTTCGTTTAGTTTTTTTTTAAGTGTTAGATAATTTTATTCAGAGTGTTCTTAGTCATGTTTCATGAAAATCTATTCAGTCAATGAACGTCGGCGGGTTTTTAAAGTTTTTAATTGGGTCTTGTTATATATTTTTTATCAGCAAATATACCTTCGTTTGACCGCAATCTCACCCGATGGAAAGTGAAGATGTGTACGTAGGAGCAACAGTACAACACAATAACAAAAAAGATGGTTGGCAATGCGCGGTCTTATTGCAAAGAGCAATTAATAGTAGCTATTGAATATTCAAGCAAATAACATTGCTTGCTGGTTGTTATGCTAGTAGCACAGTAGTGTAGTTACCTATATAGAAGAGCAACGAACTCCGCCTCTGTACTATTATATTACAGCATTGGCGCGTAGTACGCTTATAAAAACTGTTTGACGTGGCGCCACTTTACTAGACATATTGTTCACAATGCCACTTTAGTTATATTACCAACTAGTTTCCACCCGCGTCTTCGCAAGCGTTGTTTCTATGGACACTTTTAGAGGTTATTTAAGTAACATGGGAATTGATTCATGGGATTTTTTGTTTGTTTTTTTTTTATTTATTACCAAATAAAGGGACTTTGTCGCTTAGCGACCATATCGCCCTATCGAGACAACACGAAATTATATTAACAGCAAAGTTACGTATATACATATACTTAGATAATTATATTATACAACAATTTAGCCATGTTTTTTTAAATTAAAAAGTAATTTTTTTGTTAATTTAGTTCCTTTTTACGATTTTTTTTTTTTGGTATTTTCAATAAGTCGTGAACTAACTTTGTATCAAGCAATGTTTATCTGCGGAAACTTGTAATAAGCTGTCAACAAACTGGAATAGGGTAAAACCTCGCTGCTGTCTTTTTCTTCTAAGGGCACTGGTCTATCCAACCAAACACCTTCTTTATTTTCACCTAATTTTTTTAAACCTAGCTGTTAGTTTCCAAAAATTTTGTAAATAAATCAATGTCATAGTGATCCCGAATCTCGGGTCACGGCGCGCGGCGACGGCGCCGCCAGTGGTAAGTCTCAACTCAACGGAAGCTAGTGAGATTGCCGACACGACCGGGGAGAGGACAGACAGATAAAAAGTAGACAATGACTAGACTTTAAGTATTTCGAGAACTACCTGCATGCATTTCAGCCCGATCCTTTCAGAAGTTTTGACGGGAAGATGTAACAAACATTTATTTATTTATTTAATTCGGATAAAGTGCTTTTTTTAGCACTTAATCCGCCTTTATTCACAAAGAAAATTATACTAGTATTTAATTATACTGTCCAAGTGCTTATTTTGTAAGCCTATATTAAAGTTTTTTTGTAACTGGCTAGCCAGTATGAATATATTTTCGGAACTATTGGTCTGATTAAAAAAAAAACTTATTGGTAGAAACTAGCCTTGTTCCCGAGTGCTGTATGCTGCTCTACTTTACGGTTAATAGCATCGATAAAAATATCAATTTTATATGCCGTAAGGCAGAGCGTAGCCGTGTATAATTTTAATGATTAAACACTTTTCACGGCTCTCGCTGCTATACTCAGGCTCTTTCAAGAGAAGCACTCTATAATACTAAATTGATTCATCAGCATCATCACTCATCAGCCTATATTAGTCCACAGCTGGACATAGGCCTCCCCTAATGAGCACCATAGCGCCCTGTCTTCAGCTTGCCGCAGCCAGCATCTGCCTGCAGTCTTTTGCAGGTCGTCATAGCAACTGGCGGAGGGCGGAGAGCGTCCTACACTACGTTTACCGAGTAGCGATCTCCACTCAAGAACACATTTACCCCAGCGGTTGTCGGTTCATCACGAGGTATGGCCGGTTTACAGCCACTTCAGCTTGCTAATTCTTTCGGCTACGTCGATAACTTTGGTTCTCTGTATTGTGTACATCTGTGTTGTGTTTTCGTTACGAATCCCATCCTTCAGAGAAACTTTGAACCATAACTAAATTTATTGTAAGTTTTGAAAATATATAGAACAAGTTTATACCCGCGGCTTCGCACGCGTTGTTTCTATATCGTTTATAGGTGATTTCTATCCCATGGGAACTGATTTATGGGATAAAAAGTATCTTATGTTTGATTCCAGGATTAGAATTACCTGTATGAAAATTCAGCCCGATCCGTTCAGTACTTTTGGCGTGAAGAGGTAACAAACATCCATCTATCCAAACTTTCGCATTTATAATATTAATGATTCTTCTGCGATTTATTTCATTGAGTTATAGCGGGGCGTGGGTGGGGCCTACTAAATTACCTTTACCTACTTCCCTCTAAAAATAGTAACTAACGAGCTTTTCGCTGATTTATTCATCTTACAGGTAGCTAACCCCCCCCCCCTCCCCCCTCACCCTCAATAGCCATTATAGATAGCTATCTATAAAAGCCTATTGTATAACCTTCTGTAATAATGTGAGGAACCAACATTATCTCTGACAACAGACCAAAATAACTCCTTATCGCAAACAAATGGTTAACATACTTATCATCGACGAGACGAGATATGATTTATCGATTTATTATTTACAAGTACTAAAATGCAATTATTACAGCAGGTGGCTAGTTACTAAAATTGTATCAATATCAGAATGAATAATACCAACAGAAAACCCGCAAGAATTAGGAGGCGAACTAAGGTATAAAAGGGGGGCTAGTTTTTGAGTTCAGTCGTCACATCACAAAATAACAAAAAAAACTTCAGCACATAAAAAAATAAGAGAATAAAATTAATTAAATTTATTGATACGAAATGGTAAAAGATTTCGTAATCTCCGGAACTACTGCTCAGATTCTGAAATTCTTTCATTTTGATAATGGCTACATCATCCGTGGATCAACACACAACGTCATCCAGGTAAGCGGGCAGAAGGTATTTATTGATTAAAACATTAGTTTATTAATAAAATAATGATCAAAGTAACTCACCTGATTAGTAGTGAGATCCCACTGGTCAGCCACGAAGGACTGCCTGCTGTACAGGAACACCGGCACTTGGTGGTCCTTCACCGGCGTCGGGTCGGTGTTCACCCGCACCACTGTCAGGTGAGTGGTGGTTGTGCCCACTGATGGAGAAAAACAACAGGTGAACGTTGGTTTAGCTTTTGTGTTTTTCTAGTCTAAACTGAGCGTGTGGTCCAAGCGAGGCGTGACCCAAGAGCTAGTGAGTACTTGGCGCAGCACATCAGCATTGCCATACAGCGGGGCAATTAAGCCAGCGTCTTAGGGACGCTTCCGACAGGTATTGATATGGATCAGTTGAGCTGCCTCTAGATTGTGCGCAACAGTCTGCAATTAGCTCAACAGTTTCAACTAGAGTCTAGCTAGAGAAATAGAATGTCTAGCTGCTAGACCACATAACTAGGTCGTTTGACCTTACATCTAATCAACCTGACTTTGATTTGACAGAAGTAAAAAATAACAAAGAAACAGTGACGTGAGAGCTATAAAATATATCTTATTAGTGGATAGATGCAAATTTGTGAAAACTAAACAACCTACACACATCAATAAAGTACCAATGTCTTAGTAGGGAAACGATGTATGTCATGCTTCAATCGTCTTTATATTATTGCCTTTATAATAGTTTTGTGAAAAACCTTATAAAGAAGTTGGTAAAGCCATTGAGAGCGCAACCGCAGCGCATCGTACGCCATTACAGAGTTTCTCACCCGTTTTTGCTCTATTCGCGTTACAATTTACGCAGCTGACGTATCATTAGCTGTAATGCATTTGACGACCTCTGTGGCGCTGTAGGCGAAGGTCCGCTTGCGACGCACGAGGTTGCGGGTTCGATTCCCGCCTCGGGACAAATATTTGTACGATCTGCAGATATTTGTTCAGGGTGTTCTGGTCGTTTTCTATGTCATAATAAAAAAATATCTATCTATGTAAGTACTCGTATATTATTATATGTTTATATCAGTTATCTGGTAATGCTGTGTGAATTGTACAGCATTAAAAAAAGGCATGGGTTTGCAGTTGCTAAAGCCTGCCTTCTGTACATGTACATAATTATTATTAAACAATATCGCTGCACATTTTGTAAATCCGATAGTTTTATGGCTGCTGTTAATAAATAATTCTGGACAATTAACACAGCATCATCTAGCCTCAAAAGCTAAGCAGAGCTTGCGTTAAGGGTACAAGATGACTGATACAATACCTTACTTGAACAGACATTTTTTACTATACATTGAAAACACCCAGAACACTCGGAACTATCTGCAGATCGTACAAACATTTGCACCGAGGCAATCAAACCCGCTACCTACTGCGTCGCAGAGGTTTGAGATTTTGCGTGACTCTTGGCAAATTTCAAACAACCGCCCTTATCAAATAGTCAAGATAATAGAGCCTACGATGCTATGAGATATTTAACTCAATCCAATCCTACTGATTTTTATTGAGATTTTTTGATAATATTGACCGTCAAAATGGGCAAAGTTAAGCTAGGTTTATTCGGAACCTAAAGAATGAGCTAGGAAAACAGATACAACTATTACATAACAAAAAGTGAAGAAGTGGTAAATCTCATAATCTTGTTTAATTTACCGAGAGATAACACTGAGTGGGTCATAAAAATATCAACATTCAGCCCAACAGCATTATCGTCAGCTGATATGCAAAGTATTTTTACTGATAAGGGTGCAGGGTTTACCTACAGAATACCAACATAATCATGTTACATTTGGTGATTGAGTTGACCCAAAAGTAGAGACGGAAATATTAAAAACATGCGGGTATTATGGGTCGACTAAACTAAGACAATCTCCTTCCTTCATTCATAATAGCACCTAAAGGAAAACAATGCTTTTATCTGATTGAGTTAACATAAGTACATCTTATCAGCACACCTAAGTCCACTGATCAACGTGCCTCCCTGATGTTTTGCCAAGCTTGGCAGGTCCATTAGTTATTTTATTGCATTGGAGATGTTCAAATACACAGAAGGAAGCCGCCACCCTTGCTCTGGTAGGTTCCGTTAGTCTCTTACGATATCTACGGTCTGAGGTAGAGGGGTTGATGCATAGGCAACGACCGCCACGGCATTTGTACATTATTCCTTCCATATGAAAAGCATAGGATGGTCCTTCTTTTCACTCTTTTTCTGTCCAAGAGTTAACTTTGCCCTCCATTAACGCTTTGGTCTTCATCGGTGCTAGAAACACCTTGCTTCCTTTAGATTTAGAAGCTCGGTAAGTTGACGAGGTTCAGTGAAATACTCAAGAGATAAATCTTAGATCTGAAGAGGTGCAAATATGCAGGCTTCGACAGAGCCTGCACATTTGCTCCCCTTGAAGTCGAGACCCTAGGTCCGTGGGGTACCGAGGCTCTTCGGGTTTTTAAAGAGCGTCTGGTCGACGCGACGCGAGCTGGTGAGTATCTAGCGCAGCGCATCAGCATTGCCATACAACACAGCGGGCAATGCAGCGTGTTCGGGACGCTTCCGACTGGTATTGATATGGATTAGTTGAGCTACTCGTAGATTGTTTGCAACAGTCTGCAGTTAGCTCAATTGATTCAATTGTTAATACTAGTTCTAATTTATTTCTATTATGTAATTATAATTTTGCAAAATACTTATGAAATTACACATCCTTTGTGTAAACCACTATATATTTCGTTTAGTTCATTTCATATTTTCATAAATTTTATACGATCCCAACACTAGCCCACAGCAGTCTGGCGATATCATATCACGACATTACATACGGGTTATCAGCAAGCCGACATGTGTGCTTATTTCAGACATGTGATAACAGCTCTAATAATTTACCTAATTAATTTAATTTTTATTACCTAAATATGTTTGCGGAAAACTGCTAGAATTTTTACGAGGTGGTAATTATTATATTTATTGTCAAATAAACACGGTGTTTATTTGTCTACTATTGAAATAAATCTATTAGACGTGATAATAAAATTATTTGAATAACACAAAACTTAAAGATGCTTTATATTTTTACTGAAACCTGGGTGTTAGCTTGGGTCTTATTGTTGATCGGAGGTTATGGTAGTATGTTACAGTTAGAATTTTGTTGTTCTTACAAATTATCTGGAGTCCTCTAAAACGAGTTGTTAATTCGATTAATCCGTTTAATTCTCGCTTTAGCTCCATCACTTTTATGTAAATTCCGCCAAGGCCTTCGAGTTTTGCTAGCTCGCTTGTTAATGGACCCAATTAACACTATTTGAGTTTGTTTACTAATCGAACATCAAAGAAATATCTGTAAAACTTCGAAACCACTTCGATTGTCTCTGGTTTTTAGAACCGGCGAAACTTTTCAAAAAGAGAGGAGGTTCTATATTCGGCATCATGTTTTTTTTTTTATGGATATCGTGGCCGTCCGTAGAGCGAAAAGTCACTAATTAGGTCATTGGTGTTTTGAGTTATGAAGGTTTAAAGTTTTGAAAAACAAATAAAATCATAACTTTAGTTCGGTATGGGATATTTCTAATTTTATGGTCTCATATGTTAGGAAATACAAAAGGTCAATTCACTACAGTCAATGAATGACTGATATTTTCAGGGATAGTGAAAAAAAACTGACTTAGTTATTTTTCGCCCTCAAATCTTGTACTAACTTTGTGCGAAAATGATTTGTTAAATTAAATGTAGTTGGTGACTTTTCACCTGTGTTTGAATAAGTTTATTTAGTGTTTAAGTAATTTTTGTAACGCTCTTATTTGCCTAATATTATACCATTTTTATTCCTAGAATCAGATAATCAATAAGAAAATGATAGATAATCAAATGCAGTTGTCATATTTCCTTGAAAAATACAAAAAAACACATTCAGAACCAGTTATCGACGAACATATTATGTTCGTCGATTTCGCCGTCAATCATGGGTTGATTTTGATGATTCTTTCGCTACTGTATACCTCAACCTCACACACCCTGTATTGATCCACTGCTGGACGCAGGCCTCCTCCTGATAAGCGCCTTATTGGCTTTTATCTCATGGGGGGTAATACCCACAATCCGCACGCTGGGCATGCGGGTTGGGATCGCAGTTCGGTGGTAAAATTGTTCTGTAGGGAGCGCTGCTGCCCGCCCCCGGTGGACTGTATAGAGAATTACATTTCCGCTTTTGATCCGGAAAACTTAAAAACAGTTAAAAACTAAGGGATTCGAAGTACTTATCCAGGTTTTTAGTTTTTTCAAAACAATTATTTTTTTCTTCACAAAAATCGTAATTTCGTGTCCGGTTCTTATTAGATACTCATTAGATTTGTAGAGCTCAGTGCACTTTGATAAATAGAACGAAAACATCAATTGAGTTTGAAAGAACAAAAAATTCGAATAAGATCAAACCACAGATGTAGGAATCTGTGGATCAGACATTGGACAACTGGTACTTGATCTATTAAAAATCTATTTTATTGCCTTACCGTTTAAGAAAACTGAGCAATATTGTGTTGGAAAATCACCAGCGTATATATAGCTTTTATATGCAAATACGTAATTTATGATCGGTATATGCGTGACTATCAGTGTTCTAACCAACCCGTATTACAATAGAGCTAGAGTTGATTTTCTTCTAAGTAAAAAAATCCGCTGCCTTGAATATTGGCATAGCAACAGCGAGTGGAATACAAAATACCACATTTTCTTGTGTTTTTTGAAATGAATGTTTATTCAGTTGATTGCGGTCTCAATTCTATGATTTAGTTAAGCTGGGAGTTAAATAACGGCTCTTGTCTGTTAATAAACGTTTACTAATAATTATTCAGTTGTAATTTCTTAAGTTTTATACAGATATTATGGTGTTAAAAATGCACCAATACTTTTTTTGTACTTCCGGTGATCGCGTCATGGAGTTGAGTTTTATGTATTCAGCTTTACAAAATAAGTAAGTAATAATGCTAAGATTAATAATTATTGTCCCTTGTCTTCGCATAAGAAAACATACGTGCTTAGTGGTTTTAAGTTTATGTGTAGATAATATGTATAAACGAAAATGTTTGGCCCTTACACCTACGTTCCGAGTACTTCCCTGTAATGTTGTTATTGAATAGACCGAAATTACGTTAATGACTTCACTAACGAATAATCACAATAAACAACGTTTAAAGGTACATAGAATAGGTAACAAACAACAAACTAATGATGTTTTTCATAGATAACTACATGAATTAAATGGTTTAAATGAGCATACTTTAATAGTTTTATTTATGCACAGATAACTTTCAGTTAAAATGAAAGACCGTTGTCAAGTTTTATACAGGTGGATTTTTTGGACGGGGCAGCATGTGAAGGTACCATCATCGAGAGATCCGCCTAGACACCACAAGGATGATTTTTCTGTGAAGTGCTTGCCACCCCCGGCTTGCTTGATTTCTTTTGTTTTTAAAGATCAATAGGAGCTAGGTACGTATTTCGTGTGTTTGGTAAACCGATTTTGACCGATTTTGAAACATTTTCGCTTATAAGCAGTCACCTAACTACATTTATTATTATTACACAATAGATATTACCTACCTACAAGATTGTACCTCAACCGGCGCGACGTAGCTACAAGAAAATGGTGTTAGGAAACTATCCATATTTATTAGAGAAATCATCCACATTTTCAGATTTTCCAATAAAATATGTACGGTGAGCAAAAATGGGCGGTTTTCAGGTTGAATGTATCGGAAAAGTCTTTTTTTATTTCAGAGTTTTTTAGTAAGTACTCTAACCTCAGTTGATCCAATAGTTTTTGACATGGAGCAAATACAGATACTCTGTATTTGCTCCATGGTTTTTGATCAGCTTATGAAAGGGTCGATTGGTATCATTTTTTTTGTGTCCCTGCTCATTTTCTTCCTACTGTATTTTATTTAAAACCTTTAAAAGGGGTTAAAAATTATCTAAAAATTATTCTGTAATTCTTTATTGTACACAATTAATCCATACCGTGAACTTATTTAATAGGGGGGGTTCGTGGCGACTCTGTGACTGAAAGGGTGTGTATAATTATGTATAATTGCACCCAGAGCCATATGTTGACACAAAATTTTTCGTTGTTATAACGAATTGTTTAAGCCGTTAGTCGAATTGTTACTAGTTGAAATGTTATTAGTCGAATTGTTTTTTAGTCAAATTGTTTAAGACGAATTGTTTATTCCAATTTTCCGCAAAGCGGGTGTGATACCTCTGTACCCTGTATTCAAATTAAAAGCGAAGTCATTCGTCGTCTACAGACAGTGTTCAACAAAAGAAGGTACATACCAGTAAGAGTGCACATTCTTTTGCTGTTGATATCCTGCATGACCTGCTTCATCAGACCTATGAGAGGCTTCGCGTCTCCTGACTTGGACTGCTTCGATAGCCACTCGGTTTCCAGCTCCATTGACAACTGGTGGGAGGGAAATAGGCATTATATTTTAGTAAGTTATAGAGTTTACAATTTAGGTGGAGCATCAGCCCAGACAGACTGCAGGCAGAGGCGGATGCGGCAAGCTGCAGACAGGGCGCTATGGCGCTCATTAGGGGAGGCCTATGTCCAGCAGTGGACTAATA
Source organism: Eupithecia subfuscata (assembly GCA_963564075.1). Lineage (NCBI taxonomy): Eukaryota > Metazoa > Arthropoda > Insecta > Lepidoptera > Geometridae > Eupithecia > Eupithecia subfuscata. The sequence continues at coordinate 2,198,855 of OY751108.1, forward strand.
TAGGCTGATGATGATGATCATCAGCCCATTTGGATCGAGACGCATGGAGATTTAAATTAATATCTAAACAAGTTGCTGCCCGACGCTTTGCACGCACTTTTCAAGTAGTAGGTATGTCTGTCCTCGGAATACCATTTACCTCAATACCAAATTTCATGAAAGGGTGACAGACAGACAGAGTTACTTTCGAGTTTATAATATTAGTAAGTATATACCTACCTAAGATCTGCTCTGACATCTGACATGGCAGTTAAAATTAATAGATTGTGGTACAGGTATTACGTTTTTGGTGCATGGAGCTAAGCACAGAACTACTGGGAATAAGCGGTATTCCCCAGCCTAACCGGTCCAACTTCTTGAAGTGGCGGAGTACGACCTTTGACAACCACCAGCTGCGTTTCACCATCTCTATAACCTCTCAAAGCATCTGCGAAATTATTTGAGCGGTCTATGTTGTAGCTTTTACTTTTTAGGGTTCCGTACCAAAAGGAAAAAAACGTCAAGTGCAAGTCGGACTCGCGCATTAAGGGTTCCGTTTAGTTGTAAGACCTTGTTTCTTGCCGAATATTATGATTCTAGGTCAACATGACGTAGGTACCCTGTATATTTTGGTCGAGGGAGAGAATCAAAACTTATTATTTTTAGTCATCGATATAAATTTTAGTTAATAAACTACAAATTTACCGTTTTCAGATTTTTATCGTTATTTGTGCTATATGTCCTTGCTTCTTACCAAATTTTATGATTCTAGGTAAAGGAGAAGTACCCTATAGGTTTTTGTCTATAGCAAGAATTAATAGATTTTTTTTTTGGGGGAATAAACTACTAATTTACGGTTTTAGGACTTTTTCCTTTATTTGTGGTATAAGGCCTTGCTTCTTGCCAAATTTCATAATTCTAGATCTACGGGAAGTACCTACCCTATAGGTTTTGGGTGCATGAGATTCCCTTGGAAATTTCAAAATTTTCGGACATAAACGGCTGTAACTTTTGAGTGCGTTGACTTAGAAGTTTAATTTATATCACGGCTTCAAGTTGTTACGGACTTGAGTATTTGATGTTAATTTCAACTCGATACCTCCACGCGTTCCTGAGAAAAGATGGTTGACAGACCTTTTTTTTTAACTAGGACGCCATTGTTTTCCAGCGTGTACTTGTCGAGTCAAATGCACTGATCACCGCGGCCATAGAGTAAAAACTCGCTGCTGTCTCAGACCGCGGCTAAAACTGGAGTAAACTCTGACATTATTTCAAGATCAAATTTAGGCGTTCTGTTTCAACAATCGCATCGTGCTCACCAGTGCGCTCAATAAAAATACATTATAAATTGAAAAACTACTTACTAAGTACTCAGTGAGCTTTTTGACCAGTGGCTCCAAATGCACAGTGCGGGCCCACGCATCGCAAACGAAGCAGAGATTGAAGTAGTATGCATTGCGAGCATACTTCTTGTTGTCTATGCGTACGGGGAAGCCCAGGATCTTGGAGCCGAGGAGGGTCCTGCAATAAGGTTTGATTAGGAACGAAGCAGGGATTGAAGTAGTATGCACTGCAAGCATACTTGTCGCCTATGCGGACTGGGAAGCCCAGGATCTTAGAGCCAAGGAGAATTATGCAATGAGGTTTTATTATGAACAAACTATGGGAATGAAGCAGAGATTGCAGTTGTACATGTGATATGCATTACATGGAAGGTCCTGAAGGTTCGTTGTAAATAGGAACTTCCTAATTGAGTTTATCAATTTAAGCTTTGATAAGTTACACATGAAACAAATTACCTAATCTACCTACAATGTTTGAAAAAACTTTTTTGGTGCTTTAGGTAGGTACTTTGTTGTTGAAAATCTTATTACTTTTATAGGTCATTTATTCACAAAGAAAGTTATACTAGTATTTACAGTTGAAACAATTGAGCTAACTGCCGACTGTTGCAAACAGTCTACAGATAGCTCAACTGATCCATATCAACACCAGTCGGAAGCGTCCCCAAGACGCTGGCTGCATTGCCACGCTGTATGGCAATGCTGATACGCTGTGCCAGATATTCACCAGCTCTCGGGTCACGCGTCGCTTCGACCAGACGCTCAGATAGTTTTTTGAAAACCCGAAGAGCCTCGGTACCCCACGGACCTGGGGTCTCGACTCCAAGGGGAGCAAATGTGTAGGCTCTGTCGAGACCTGCATATTTGCGCCTCTTGAGATCTTCGGCCAAATCTGCCACCGCACCCGCCCTCACGGATGTCCTCGGAAGATGGGAAGGCGCAAGTGTGTCGACGCATGTAGCGTCCCACACAATGGGCCTCCCCAACTCCCATGGGACTAGTGTCATACCGTCGGGCCTCTTACCATCGTCACGCAACAGACCATTCGGTTCGAGAATAGCTGGTACGTTAGCGGTGACAAAGGCCCGCCGGATGATGTCGTTAAGGCTAGCGTGGCGAGATATCCGACCGGCGGCCCTAGTGCACGATAATCCGTGATGACCAAGCTGTTCGACAGCAGTACCGCACTGGCATTGATGAGGCGCGCAATTACTTATTACTTTTTAATATAATTTGATATTATATTAATCGCCCAAACGAGACTCATATTGAGTCATGTAGGAATACCTGTAACATGACTGATTAATACAAGTGCACATAAGGAATCGTTACTCTTACAAATCATCACTATCCCAATGAAAAAACTAAAATGAGAAAACTACTTTTCTTAGATTCATTTCTTTATTTTCTATAGGCACAGTACTTAATTATTTATATATTAATAAATTGATCAATAAATGAACTTAATTGGTAATTCACTGACTGACTATGTGATGCAATGCATGCACGACGCAGTTCTGCCTATCATCAATAACCATCATTAATTACCAATAACCCTGTATACTCGCTTGTCTAGGCACTTAAAAAATAACTTACTTTAATTTAAAAAATTTTATGCATTTTATTACCAAAATTATTATGTCCATAATGTTGTGTGAACTGTAAATGGTATTCTGTATCAGAGCAGCAGTAAGGTAGTTTTATATATTACGAGGCGGGAAAACTTGACCTCCAAAACAAAGTAGAAAGTGCTTACTTACACTGTCAGAGTGCATCTTTGTAGCTGGATCTTCGGGATGATGTAGTGGCTCACTGTATCGAAAATATTCTTAGAGATATAGTCCTCTGGCACTTGGCAAGTGATTTTGGGCCCAGCCGTGGGATGAAACTCACACAGAAATATACAACGAATTGGACCCTCTTGCCCACAACCTTCGTAGAATTTATCGTCCATTTTCAGTTTTGTACACGATTTTTGTCTAAAACATCACTTTAACAGTTATTGTAAACGAAGATCGATTTTATAGAAAACGTTTGACGAGAAAATTTAAGTTATTACACGATTTATTTACGTAAATAAAAGTTTTTTCGATTTTTTCAACACAACGTTCCACTGACGCAGTTCATAATCAACTGAATGAATGGAATGAATGACATTTGAAATGAATGAATGATGTTATTCAATGGTTGTTCAAGTTCAAATTGACATTGACATTTAAGAATGAATAAAAACTTCTTTCAATACTAGGCATGAAGTTATAGCTAATTTTATTTCACTATCACGTCGTGAAGTTATTTTTTCTGAAACGGTTACATCACGCGTGATAAATCACGGTCGCTATCTTTCATTAGTGATGATTATTATCACAGTGGGTGCATTTTTTCCGCCTGTTACATGTTGCAGTGATAGTGATATGAATCAGAACTCATGTGTCGTGACTGTCAATGTTTAAGTAATTATAAATCACTAGGTCGACAACTTTATTTCTGTATTAACAGACAATCTCAGATGAGCTTAGTTTAAAATAACACGCGACTCAAAACGCGGCGTGCACGTGCAGCAGCAACAAATAAAGATTACAAGTGAGTGAAGTGAAGTGAAACTCTCACAACGTGATTTCACTGATTTCACTGGTATTATAAATTTCAAGTACCTACTTAAATGAGCACCTTAACTTCTTTAAAATAAGACTCATTTTCATATGAAGTTTTTGTAACGGAGCGTTATTTATCTAAGCAGCAAGCAAGTTTTAAAATACTCCAGATAAATTAAAGCCTAATGGAGTTAAGAATAAGATGCAATTTCACTCAAACGAATTCTCTCTTCTAATTAGTGGGAATTCTCTCTTCTAGCTAGTGGCACGGTGTCGCTACAGTCGCTCTCGCTCAAATGTTGTAGCTTTGTCTCTTTCGCACGATAGAATTTTGCGAATTGTAATGTAGCTTAGCCCACGTGAAAAATCACGCTCGCGTTATAAGTAACTCACGGTTTCGATGCATGTAACTGGTGTAGCACGTGATTTATGTTTTCACTAGTGATATAACCAGTGATGCGTGAAATCTTCCATGCCTATTCAATACGCGTTGCATTGCATTTCGTTCGGCGTTTTATTCATTCACTCTTTGAAATCACAATATTTCTGTTTTCATTTTTACCAAAAAGAAATGGAAAAAGGATCTTTTAAATTGTTAGTTGCTGCCACTGGAAGTGTAGCTGCTTTAAAAATTCCAATTTTAATTAAATCCTTATTAGATTCGTCCGATTCTCAAAACAAAAACGGAATGGAGGTTATGTTCTTATCAGTTTGTTTTTATTGTTATCAATGCTATTCAGAGCGGGAAATTCAAATTTGACCACTTAGTATTGGTATTATATCATGGTCCATGAATCAACCCAATACGATCAGCTTTGCTTGAAACATAGGTACAAATTAATATTCAGTGCTCAGAGAACGACGAATTTAGTTTTATGTAAGTAGGTACATTAATATTCATGCATACCTGCGCGCTTCACAGGTTCGCCTAATAGCTACAGAAAATGCAAAACATTTCTTTAACCGGTCCGAAATACCAGCAGGAGTTGAATTCTATGACGACAGCAGAGAATGGACGTCTTGGACCGGGCGAGGCGACCCTGTGGTGCACATTGAGCTGGGGAAGTGGGCAGATCTGATGGTTATTGCTCCGTTGGATGCTAATACCTTGGCTAAGATGGCTAATGTAAGTAGGTACTAACCATACCAAAACCACAGTCATAACTCATAAGAATCCCTTTCTTATTCATATCAATAATCGTGATTTTATGCATACAGGTATTGTTTTTAGGTGTATGTAGTAGGTACTCTTAGTGGGTACAAAATGCATAAAAACCCTGTCAGGGCAATACAATTATTTTGGGTTTGCTCATAATAGATTGATAACTTTGATAGGTACCTCATATTTATAGAATTAATTAATTATTACTGTCACTGTAATTATTCTGAATTAACACCAATCAATATCCACTAACATTTTTATCCTTATTAATTACTTCCATACTCACCACTTTTTATCACCCTGTCAAAACAATGACTCAAAGTACTAATTCCGAAAAAAAAACATTCCTAACAGGGCATCTGCGACAATCTACTAACCTGCACAAGCCGAGCATGGGACATGAACAAACCTCTCCTTTTCTGTCCTGCCATGAACACTCGTATGTGGGAGCACCCCGTCACCTCGCAACAAGTGGCCACACTGAAGCAATGGGGGCATGTCGAGATCCCTCCAATCAGCAAGACACTTATTTGTGGAGATACTGGGGTCGGGGCCATGGCTGAAGTTGATACTATAGTAGAGATGGTGAGAAGTATTGCTAATTTGTAGTTGAAATTAAATTGCACCAAAATGGTCAGAATAAAAGTTCAGGATTTGTACAGTTAGTTAGGGACATTTAAAGAAGCAAGCTGCCATGTGGTGCTGGCTTAGAATTTGCACCACCCCAACTCTTCCCGCGGGTGTCGTAAGAGGCGACTAAGAGATATCCACAGGGGGCAGGCAGCAGCGTCTCCTGCAACAACTCTACCACCTTACTGCGCTCCCCAACCTGCATGCCCAGCATGGGGATTATGGGCATTACCCCCCATAAGATGAAAGCCAACGAGGCGCTTATCGGGGGGGAGGCCTGCGTCTAGCAGTGGACCCATATATATACTGTTGTGTTGTGTAAGAAGCAGAATAAATAGAATATTTTTTTAGGTTTATTTCTGTTTGAATATGACTTTGAAATATATTTTACCTACCTTTTCCGTGATAAGTAACTTATTGATCAATAGTAAATAAGGATAATATAAAATAGAAATAAAAATAAGTCATTGAGTCAATTAAATGTTTTTTATTGCATCACTGAATACTGTGTCTAACTCTAAAGTTACATGCGTTACGAAAACTATCAAAATTCCATTTAAATTCTCAAATAAGGTACCATAACTATACAGACAAAACATCTATAAACTTTTACCAAAGCAACATAGTTCTGGATAAAGATAGAAATAAAACTTTAAATTAAAGACTTTTACTTTACTTTTACAGTAAATAATTGAAAGATACAGCTGAGAGTAGACATCTTGAATTCAAATATAGGTTATGCAATTTATATACAGCAGGAGAGTTATTTAATTACATGTGGTCACTATACATTACTATGGTGGGATATTTTATTGGTGGGCTTTTCACTCCAATCTTTATTCAGAACTAGTCAAAATTAATTATAAAACATAACTCGACATAATATCAAAATCATTGTAACTATCCCCAAGTTAATTATTTGTGCAATAAAACCCTGAAGCAATATCTAGAAAAACATCACGAGTTACTATTTGCACCAAATGACATTTGCCACTTCTAATATAATATAAATAATTACTTACGTTTCTTTTTTTTATAAAATATAGAAAAGAGGAATGTATTCTTTCAAATACAAGATGGCGGAATTTAGTAGCCATTTTGACCGCCATATATATAAAAAACGTAAAATGAGATTGGTGCAAACAAGTCTTTAGCATTTATTATTGGTTTTGTTAAACCAATCTTAAATTAAAATAAAAAATATTGTGCCAAAGCACCCCTGTGTTACAGATTATTGTGCAAATATTCGAGTTTTTATGCATTTCTTTACTGTCATACAAATAGCAATTTTAATTTGATGCGATTTTATGTGATGTAATCAATGTCGTCAAATACTTGCACTTACCCTAACGTTTGTGCTTACTAAAATTATATTAAATTACTAAAAATTAAATTAATATTAAATATATTGAAATTATATCCTTCACTTTTGTATGAGTACCAATTTCAGATAATTCTAATTAAACACGTATTATGAATTATATTGCGCGTAACATCTCAAGCATCTTGAGTAAATATAATAATTATATAAAATACAATATTTACAATCAATTTTAATATTATAACATCTGTTATCGGCACTTATACTTACAATAAAGGCAAACTTATTTACAACTAAATTAATGTGAGAAAACTATACAAAATGAGCTTCAAATCAGATCAAAACACAAATCTGTAAAAAAAAAATCTGATATTTGTAATATTATTAAATAATAGAACCAAATTATAAGCTGACTTTAATTAATGAAAGATACTATACAAGATAGATTGAAATTAAATATTAAATAAATATTCATAAAGATACATCTTAAATGCAACCAATTTTGAACTATCACTATAATGTAAAAATGCTACTTTTAAAATGCGTGTATATTTCCTCTAGAACGTTACACGATAAATTGTATAAATGAGTAATGTATATTTAATAAGGACACTGAAATATTACTAAGTATTAAGTTACGGTATTAAAATCCATTCGAAAAGCTGTGTATATATGTGCGTACATTATGAGGCCATTCACAAAACTAGCAAGACTAATGAAACATACATTAAAGACGATTCTCTGTCTCTTTCTACAGTTAGAATAAGTGAGACGTCTTCATTCGAATCGTTCGAGGTTAGTTTATATCAAAAAGCTTCGCTTTTGTATATAAAACAAAGTTATGTAAATTGTTCATAGCAAAATACTGTTCGCTGTGTGCGTGTCATGGAATGAATTATAGGCGTATCAAAACTGCGATTTTTCATGTACACTGCATTTTACTTCCTACCAATTTCTACTATAATGGTAGTTTTTAAACCTGTTATAAATATGACAACTTTTACCCGCCATTTTCCAAGATGGCTGCCAAAACACAAGTAAACATGAAAAACCGTTACATTAGGCACGTTCAAACGACGGTTTCGTTTGTGTCGAAGATAGCCCGTGTGTATTTAGAGATCACATCGTACGTCGACTTTATAAGCTCGCAGCGCTCCTCCACCTCACAATCAGAGGGCGCCACTTTGTACATGGACGCCTTAGCTTTGCCTTCGTAAACAGAGATTGGTTTTTTCGGTACCATTTCTAAGTCTTTGCGTTTTTTGGGGTTATCCAGTGAGTCTAAGGCTTCACTGGAATCCCCGTATCATACATCTAGTTCTTCTAGACCTCGGGAGAGTCGGTGTGAGTTGATGCGTCGGCGATGTGACCGCCGCACGGCGTCGGCGCGCCGGTAAGGCTCGCTACGGAGTCCGTGTAATATGTCTTCTAATGCGCCGTTGTAGACTTCGTCTTGGTGAAGGAGTTTCTTTTCTCCAACGGTTGTTTGGGATTTCGTTTTTAACTCGTTGATTACAGCCTCCTGTTGGTAATAAACACTGTTAGATTTAGTATAGACAATAGGCATATCTGAAATCGTATAGCTACCGTTTTGATTTGTTCCTACATTGAAAAGTCGTGAGTCTACATACCACTACTGGTGAAAATAATATGTGCAAATAAATCATTTAAATAATCTGATGGGGACAGAATGTAAGATTTTTAACCATTTTAGCTTTTGCATTGAAAAGAAAATGAAGTTGACCCATAGATAAAAGGTACAAAATATATAGCAACATATAATAAACCATATAAAATCAAGCTTGCAAAACACACATGTGCAAATAAACTCAGCAAGTGATTACAAGCCTGTGTATAATTTACATAAATAAATGTATGTATGTATGTATATCAGTAAATAGACATTCCCTGTTATATCCATGCAAGTGCAGCGTTGGAAAAAATAGACCTTTATACATATATTTTACATACACGTTGTAACTGATTTTACATAAAAACTTATAAAGGTTTACATATATTTATAGACAATAGTCGCCTACAGGTTTCACTATTTCTTAAATCTTTCCATGGGAAATTTGAATTTGGGTTAATAAAACACCTTCCTTTTATTTTACCACTTACCATAAATATTCAACCAGAACTATTCCGATAAAAAAACCCCTAATCACCTTTCAATAAGGTCGACGTTCCAACAACTCTGTTCTACAATAACAATTTCACCTCATGCAGGTAATCCCGTTCTACATCCCATATTAACTCCAAAAATGCCAACAATAATGAACCCTATTATCTACGCCGTAGGATCTGAGACAGGTTACATGGTTCTATGATGAGTGTGACATGCTTACTGCGTGATGGTTACATCATGGTCCCAATTCTTCCCCAAAACATGCTCTCAAACCTCTATTCAAATTAGTCACTCAAAACTCTTGTGTGGCAAGATGACGCTCCAGGTTTTCATCAAAAAGGAGTCGAAATTTTCAGTGTTGTCAAAACAGATGCTGCTGCTCCATTAAGGCGAATAGTAGGGTTGATAGTGGCGCCACTACATATTTAATTTTATAATTACGTTAAACAAAGGAATTATAAAAAAGCCATTAAGGCTTTTTTATTTTATCAGGAGGAGGGCTGCGTCCAGCAACATAGGCTGTTGAAGTGAGGTAAAGGTAGACCACACAACTGACGGATCGCTGTAGAACCATGTCACAGTAACAAACGCCAAAAGTGGCGTTTGTTACTGTGTTTGGCGTTTGTTTTCTTATTGCGATAAGGTTCTACAGAGATCCGCCAGTTGTGTGGTCTACCTAACAAAGTTCCCATTTTCACACAATTAATTTCTTTCGACTTTTTAACGTAGTTATTATACAATTTAAGGGCGGTGCTACCGTATTAAATAGGATTGCCATATAATCTCAAGGCCATTAAATCTGAATTTTACAACCGGTTGTCTATTAAAGAAAAAATAGCCGACACTTTTGCATAGAAATGCAGAAAAGAAATATGATTGGAGCGTCACCTACCAACACTTAAAAAGTCACGCGCAATCAACCGTTAGTAACACACTCGTGGGCCCGGCAACGTCTGTTGGACTTACTCCAAGTCTAGGTTTAGACCTAGGTTGGACCGGGCCTAGGCTTGCCTCAACTGAGTCAAGTGTTGCTGCAAGAGACCCGCGCTGACGGCCGCGTAGTTAAACCTCTGTGAGATAATTGTATGGTGTTACCAACACCTGTTTCATTTTTTTTTCATATGGCAACTTGGGTATTAAATATTAGTAGGGTAATATTGGGCTTTGATAGTACATCGAGTTGTGAATACCATCAAATACTAGAATTCATTGTATTCTCCATAGCGTTTGTTGTACAGTGTCCATTAAGTATATATCAATAATTTATTGTTTTCGTCCGTCGTCTATTGTGAAGACAGCGATGATTTCACAAATTTGATGTATAGGTATGTACTAGTAAAACAAAAACTCCGATAACTTTTCGACTTTGACTAGATAACAACTTCAAGCATGACATAAAAATATTTTCATTTACCATAAAAAACTACTACGCAAAATAAACACTTCATGAAACAAATCGAGATACTTAACAGAATTTTATGGTATTCACAACTTTTTATGAAATAATTTGGATCAGTGTTGCCATATAACTGAAAAGAATATAACCGTCACCAATAAAATCAAAATGTGCTAAAAATGACTTTGCGTGTTCTATGTGGAACCTGTCACCTCACTTTTGAAATACAAATCAAATTAAAATATTAAGAAAACACCATCTTTTATTACTGCTATAGTTTTTTTTATTGAATAAAATATTGAAACACAAAGTTATTAAAGTAGGTACTTAATTTATTTCTTTCTAAAAGAAATGTAAGAAAGTTATATTCGAATTTCATATAGGTATTAAAAGATGGCGTTTTGTTCAACAACAACATCGAAACACGGTGTAAGTACAGTTCAATAAACAATGCAGCTGTTTAAAGTAAGTATAATTTATATGCATCAATCTAACGCCATTCACCTGAAGCTTTGTACACAGCTGTTATGAAGCGATACATTAAACAACTATACTCCAACCATTCTTAATGTATAATGTTGTAAACAACCCTCAACACAAAAAAATCCAAAATTTTCCTTTTGAAAAAACTCAAATTGACAAGTATTGGAAATTCTGTCCCAAAATCGACAGCAAGAAAGTGATTTCTAGGTTAACGCATTCACTGCCCAGCCGTGACACGGGGTTGTAAACTGGCATCTGCGTCTTGGGCCATGATAGTGTTAAGTATGGGCAATGTTTAAAAACATTGTATATTTCAGTTTGACCAGAGTATAGGTGTTTCTAGGTATCAAATGCAACTATTTACACGTTTGACTTTGAAGCCTAACACAACAACAACAAGGTCGATTTAGCTTTTGCTGTTTGTGAATCTAAATACCTCCACCGACCAAATCTTGACTCTACCATCTTAAAAACATTGTATATTTCAGTTTGACCAGAGTATAGGTGTTTCTAGGTATCAAATGCAACTATTTACACGTTTGACTTTGAAGCCTAACACAACAACAACAAGGTCGATTTAGCTTTTGCTGTTTGTGAATCTAAATACCTCCACCGACCAAATCTTGACCCTACCATCATGAATATTAGGGTGGACCTTATCGTTCAGAATATAAGGTTGTGAGTTATTGTATTAATCTTACCGAGTTATTGTATTACTATTACTGATTTAAGTGTGTGCCTTATTGTTTTGTTTATAAGGTTGAATGTTATTCTAAGAGATTTGTATCTACCTAATGAAGTTAATTTATAGCGTTAGAGAGTAACAACTGGTTTCTCGAAAGTTGACCAATGATTTGACAACCGCCAGAAAAATGCCCAAGGGTGAGGGTGATGTTCTTCGAAAGATAATTGGACAATTTGCAGCTTCGTGGTTTACCTTTGACATATAATGTATAAACTTCTGTCAAAAGTAAAAAAATAAGTAAGTATGTAATTGTCCGATTATATTTTCGAAGAAAACATCTCTTATTAGAGTTTCTAAAACCCTAAAAACTGAGAAGAGATTTTGATCAATGATTTGACAGACTGGAGGGCTATTCTTGCAATTTATCTACTCGATAAACAAGGCAAGAGCTGTCAAAATATCGAGTGATTGCAAACATGCGTATTCTCTAAATTTGCAATTCGATATTTAGGCTTTTCTTCGATAAGTTGCTCGAGAATGCAGGTTTTGGCGGGACTCGATATATGTGTGATATTTATGATACGCAGAATTGGCCTCCTGGTCAACCAATACTTGCTCAAAATCAACTCAATAAGCACTGGAAAACCGATTTAACGATTGATAAGTTTATTTGAAAATTGTTTTGCAATCGAGAAACCGGAAGTCAATCTTACTGCACTTTCAATAAGGCTCAATTTTTACATATCACGCTGTACTTTTTTTGTGTCAATAGTAAATAAACGTAACTGTACATACAATAAAATTGAAAGTGCAATGTACCTGTTGTTTCTTCTGCATGATCTTCGTTTTGTTGGGGTCTGGGTGTTCCGCTAGCTGAGCCGCTTGCTCTAGCCGACGTCTTTGCTCGTTTTCTGTGTCCGCTTGCTGGAATATCGGATCATCAGGCATTAGTTAATTTTAATAATGATATTACTTAGAGGCAGCCAAATATTCAACGATATTTTTCGCTTTTTATTAGCTTCACCTGTATGTTTGTATGTTTGTTTGTAACCGACTTCTTTGGGCGCGATTTTGACCCACTTTAAACGGCCAGATTTCGTTCAAACTTTGTAGATTTATTGAGGACCGATGACAATACACTAATTTGATAAAATTATTCAAAAAAACAAGCTATTATACTTAAATAATCCAAACTAAAAAGTAGAAAATAAATAATAGTTTAAAAAAACTAAAAAACACGCTTTTTATAGAAAACCGAACTTAAAAATAGAAAATAAATTTTAATTAAGAAAATAGTGTTAAAAATTTCAATGAATATAAGTTAATAATAGTGTGAATAAAAAAAATTATTTTATTTTAAAAAAAGCGTGGGGTGCATGGTGTCAATAGTTATAAATATTTTATTGACAGATATGAGTAGGGTGATTATCATTTCGATAATATTTTAAAAAGCACCCCACGCTTTTTTTTAAATAAAATAATTTTTTTATTCACACTATTATTAACTTATATTCATTGAAATTTTTAACACTATTTTCTTAATTTAAATTCATTAAAATTTATTTTCTATTTTTTAGTTCGGTTTTCTATAAAAAGCGTGTTTTTTAGTTTTTTTAAACTATTATTTATTTTTATTTCATCGCCTTGTAAAACCGGTTGGACTTTTAAAGAACGGTTACGAGAATTTGGGGAAGGTTTTGGCCCCGCCCAGTAATGAATGACATAGACATATTATGTACATATTTCCAGCCATAATATTACCTTAATTAAATCGACCATTTGCTCGATTTTAAGTTAATTTATTTATTGAGGAATAACTAAATTTACTAGTAAAGATGAGTGTTATTATCAATGTAGCCCACAGCGCTATCCACATATGCGTTACATACTTAAAGAAATAAAAATAAAATAAAACCACAGTTCTCCAACTGTAACTTGAGGGTAAACTATGGGTATAGGAAACATTTTTATGGCATCTTATGTCTCTACATCATTTCTTTCTCAAACCGCGGGCGTTGTAAGAGGCGACTAAGGGATATCCACCGGGGGCGGGCAGCAGCGCTTCCTGCAGAACGGATTTACCAACGAACTGGCGATCTGCAATCCGTATGCCCAGCGCGAGGGTTATTGCATTACCCCTAAGAGCCAACAAGGCGCTTATCAGGGGATGCCTATGTCCAGCAGTGACTGGTAAAAGCTGTTGATGTATGTCTCTACATACCTAGGCGTAGGTCCGTTCGTGACGACATCTATACGGGCCCTAACGGAAGACCAGCGCTGGCCAGGCCTCCTACGGGAGCTTAGCCAGCATTATGCTGAGTTAGGGCCTTTTTATAGCAACTTTATGTACCTATACCCCATAAGTGTTTTTTTTGTACTTACCTACTGTTGTTATAAATAAATGTTTTTTCTTTTTTTCTTTCTTACCTTGAACGCCCTCGTAAACCTGACGAGCAGCGAGAAGAAAGCATTAGCGTCGACTCCGCGCGGCGCCTCTCCAAAGTATTCCACGCAGGATGCGAACGAGTCCTAGGGAATAAACTAGTGTTAGTGCTTACATCATGCATACATCGCTGTGTGGTGCCGGCTTAGAATTTGTACCACCCAACTCTTCCCGCGGGTGTCGTAAGAGGCGACTAAGGGATATCCACCGGGGGCGGGCAGCAGCGCCCCAACAATTCTACTACCGAACTGCGATCCCCAACCCGCAAGCTCAGCGTGGGAATTATGGGCAGTAATGCCCATAATCCCCTCTAATGGGGGGTAACCCCCATGAGATTATAGTCAATAAGACACTTAACAGGGGGAGGCGTCCAGCGGGGGAGCAATATAGGCTGTTGAGGTGAGGAGGGAGTGTTTACATCAGCGGTGGCAAATGAAGATATTTATTACTAGCTTCTGCCCGCAGCTTCGCAATCGTAAACTCAAGTCCGTAACCTCTTGAAGCCTCGATATAAATAAAACATCTAAGTCAACGCAATAAAAAGTTACAGCCGTTTATATATACGAATATTTTGAAATTTCCATGTAATCATATGCACACAAAACCTATAAGGTACTTCCCGTTAACCTAGAATCATAAAATTTGGCAAGAAACAAGGTCTTACAATTAAACGGAACCCTTAGTGCGCGAGACCGACTCGCGTTTGACGTTTTATTTTGCACACAGGGCTATCTCCGGCCAGCTATAACCTAAGGAGAGTAATATTACCAGCTATATTACAGGCGTTACCTGCGCGTGTTTAGTCTCCTGGCGCAGGCGGCGCAGCTTGTCGTGCGCGTTGGCGTGGAAGTCGCGCAGCACGTGCAGCGATGCTGCGCGCAGACAGTCGCGCGCCTCGCACTCGCGACGCACGGCCTCCATACCTCGCTCTAGTTCTAATACGTCGCCGACTACGTTCTCTAGAGAAACTGTAGATGAAAGAAAATGGATTATTTTATTGGATGGAGTGATTTTGAAACTTTTATCATTATCTAGCTTCTGCTTGCGGCTTCCCACGCGTTTTCTCTATGGAAACGTTTAAAGGTGATTTCTATCCCACGGCTACTGATTTATGGGATAAAAAGTAGCCTATGTTTTATTCCAGGCCTAGAATTATCTGTATGCAAAATTTCAGCCCGATCCGTTCAGTAGTTTTGGCGTGAAGAGGTAACAAACATGCATCCATCTATCTATACATCCATCCAAACTTTCGCATTTATAATATTAGTGTGATATCGTCCGATATACATAAAGTAACCACGCGGCGGAGTGACAGTGCGAAGCAAAAAGAAATTATTCCGAGTGAAACTCTCCCCGTGTCAAAATCTTACATAAAATGGACGGTTCCCCCCTCCCGCACGCGGGGGATAAAACATGTAGGCCATGCCCGTAATTTGTCTTCTACGATCTTTAAGTAAAAAAGGGGACATTTACCGGTCTCTAGAAAGTGGAAGGCTTAAATTAGATGCAATTAGGTCCACGGAATTAAAGTTATTTCCGTGATTAGGTCCACACACCTCAGTCATAGAGGGACTGGCACCGCCGGCGGCGTTCGTGTTTCGTGTGCGTATTGCTGTCTCGGTTGCACTTCGGTCTAAGTACGTCTTTCCATCTTGTTGTTCATTATAATTATTGCACAAGATTGGTAATGTAATTGTGAGCGAGTGTTTGCAAGTAGTTATAACACAGGCCAGATGTTGAGTAAGTGCTGGGAGAATGTACCCTATCTACAGATTTTACTTATATCTATGCTCCTAACAATGTTTATATCATTTCCCCTTTAGCAAGATTATTTTATTCGATCGTGATACAGTCGATAGAATCCTTCACTTGCTCGTGATTCATCTATGGCCCTAGCTTTAAATCCGTCATTTATTCACTAATTGCATACTATTTTTTTTAAAACGCGTCCCATGCTTTAAACTTACCCTGGGCAGCCTTGTCGATATACAACAGTTCCGAGTCAAAGTTCATGAGATCGGGGAAGTTCTGTCGGATGGTCGACACTATGTAGTGCAGAAGCGACATGCGTTTGTCTGTTGATTTGGTGTCGAGGAGCGTGTCGAGCGATTGGAGCTTGAAACCGTAGGCAGGGCCGCGTTTACTGAAAAAGAGTTTCATATTTTTTACACTATATTTATTTTCCTATCTGCCGTCCAAGAGACCAAAACCGACCAGAGACGACAAATAAAAATCGTCTTATAACCAAGCAGTGGAATCTAATCCACCCGGATTATGGATTAGAGTGGAATAAAATGTCGAATCTAATCCATGGATTAGCTTAGTAATAGTTAATCAGAGTAGAATTGTGCATAAGAGATATCAAAACACGTGGTGTCGACTCGAACCAAAAAAAACACATTTAAATAGATGCAATAAATTTTCTAACTATCATTTGGTATCAAGGCACTCAAAAATCTTCAAGTTATGATAATGATAAGTACTGTTTGGAGAGCATTTATTAAAACTATACATTTCAATTCGTCAAACTAAGATAGTCTTTATAGTAAAATAACCTTTACTCGGAATCATAGAATAATGAAATTGTCTCCTTAAATAATGCCTAATAAATAATTATTTAATATAATATATAAATAATTTTGGAATGTACCTGGCTATAATTTATTGTATAAATGGCTTAATTATTATTGTTAAAGTAAAATAACAACATCAGTTGTTTAGTAAATGCATACCTGCTGTTTAAATAATTCCCAAACGCGAGAATTATCTCCAGAACATTCCGCAACTTATTCGAGGACTTTACCGACGAAGAACTGGAAATAATCGCGTGGATCTGCGGCGTTATCAAATGGATATTATCGAAGAAGTTGCCCATATAGCTCATGATGCTGAGCTTCGCAGAGATTCTCTCCACTTTCGTCAACTGCATCAGGAATTTGTCCTCCTCAGTAAGTAAACTAATGTTTTTCTTCTCGGCTAGGTATTCTTTGTAGGCCTTCTGTTCTGCCTCCGTGGGGACCATCCTCTGGAGGATCTCTACGCTTTCCAGTGGTAGTTGTTTGAGGTCGAGGTTGTTGACGGTTGCGATTACTTTTTCTACGGGTGTGTCGAGTTTTCGACGGGAGATTGCTGTGGAAGAAATAAATTTGATGACTTTTTGTAAGGTTTAATATTTTTTAGGTTTACCTATTTGTACAGAAAAAACTACAGGCTTGTAAAGAAATACTCTTTGTTGTTGCGGTATATGTTACGCGAAAACTGATCTTATTCCTTTAGCGTTTGTATAAACTAGCACGTAAAGTAAAGACTTCGTCTGATTAAGTACCGTCATATACTTTTAGCGATTTTGTTTAGATATTCACTATTTAAACTTTTATTTTATTTTAGATTTAAACGAAAAATAAAATAAAATAAATTAGATACTTAATAATTATGTTATGATGTCGAAGATTTGCATGAACAACTTTGCATGTAGTCAGTTGGTAGGTACTTAAAACAAATAAACTTAACACAGATAAATACTCTTATTCTATTGGTAGGTACTTAAAACAAATAAACCTATCACAAATAAATATTCCTAAGCTTGGTTGTGCTATGCTATATCCAGACAACTCAATCACATGACAAACTCTGAACAAGGGGAGGCGAAATCTGGATTTTGCTGCAGCTATATTTAGAACTCAAAACAGAACTTAAATCCTCAGTTTTACCCACATGTTCCTAAAGCATGGTATATTCTAAACGGCGATACTGTGTCAGGCTATCTAAACCGTTAGCTGGGGAAAAAAGAGAGCAGAACATTCTCCACCTTTTCAAGCTAAAATAGACCTTAAAACAGCGGCATACTTACCAGTACCTAAGCTAGTAATGATCAGTCTCGTATCCATCGCTTATGAGTAAAAAACACTTCGTTCATTACTGCATATTTTCCAAGAAACATAGACCTTAAATCCTTAACTTTACGTACCAATATTCCTAAGCCGTGTATGCTCCAACAACGGCACAGTATCAGGCTTTATAAGCCACTTGCTGGGAAACTAAGAAAGCAGAAGATTCTCCACCTTTTCAAGCTAAAATATACCCTATATTATGGCATACTTACTAATATATCTAAGCCAGCAATAACCCATCGCGCACTCATTTTTGTCAACCGAAAGGACGTCTTCTAGCTGTGTCATTTACCACACAATAAATAAAACGTCAAGTGCGAGTCGGACTCGCGCACTAAGGGTTCCGTTTAATTGTAAGACCTTGTTTCTTGCCAAATATTATAATTCTAGGTCACATGAAGTAGGTACCCTATATGTATATATTTTGGTCGAGAGAGATATTCAAAACTTATTTTATTTGTTAATAAACTACAAATTTACGGTTTTCAGATTTATCTCGTTATTTGTGCTACAAGCTTCTTACCAAATTTTATGATTCTAGATAAACGAGAAGTACCCTATAGGTTTTGGTCTATAGCAAGTATTAAAAGTATTTTTTTGGTGAATAAACTACAAATTTACAGTTTTAGGATTTTTCCATTACTTGTGCTATAAAACCTTGCTTCTTGCAAAATTTCATAATTCTAGGTCTACGGGCAGACAGACAGACAGACGGACAACAAAGTGATCCTATAAGGGTTCCTTTTTTCCTTTTGAGTTACGGAACCCTAAAAAAGATCTTATATCCACAGTTTTACCATTGTCTACGTACCAATATTCCTAAGCCGTGTATGCTCCAACAGCGACACCGTATCGGGCTTCCTAAACCGCTTGCTGGGGAAGGAAGACAGCGTGTCATCGTTGGAATCCTCGCTGGTCTGACAGACTCCTCCGATGCGGAACTTTTCCTCGAACTCTGTGAAGTTGATCCGTCGCCGTGGTCGCTCCTCGTCTAGCTCGTTGAAGATTGTGCCTCGGACCTGCGGTCAATAAAGATTTACAAATCTAGTACAGTGGCGGTCGTGGCTTAAGAATCGACCCCTCCAATTCAGCCCGTGGATCTCGTAGGCCTCAGTATTTTTAAGGTTGTAATAACGCTCTTTCCATCTATCTATATATATAAAAATGAAACCCGTTTCCTTGGTCACGGCATCACGCGTGAACGGCTGGACCGATTTCGCTAATTCTTTCGTTGTTGTGTTTGTTATTGTCAGGAGAAGGTTCTTATGAAAGAAAAAATTAAGAAAGTTGGAAACATAAATTTCCACGGGGGCGAAGCCGCGGGGCGCAGCTAGTTTCTTATATTTTCGTGTGCTTGCTAACCCCATATGGTTCCATGGATATCCGAAATAAAGAGATTATATTTATCCGACTAATAATATAAAGGCGAAAGTTAGGATCTCCAAAACTACTGAACAGATCAAGATGAAATTTGGCGTACGTTTAGAGATCCCCAAACTGCCCTTAGAGATTGGTATTTCGGGTGGTGTTTGGTTGGTGGTCAAGGAAAGTCACTGGTGTGGTATGGTACGGACTATATTCACAAGACACACTTATTTTATGGTTAATTAAACTACTGCCGCCAACTTATGGTATTAATAGTATGAATTGGTTGATATGATAATATGTATTGGTTTAAACCCGCGACGATGGCGGTCGATCGCGAACTGAGTTAATTTAGGTAATCGCGAGCAAATACGCATTCAACTGCAAGCGCAGCTAAATGAATATCTGCTGCGTGGTCGGTTTACCCGAACATTCTCATACAAACTTCTTCAGTTTAGCTAGCTAAGTCTCAGATCATAGACTTAATCAGCTCTTTCTTTCAGATAAAAAAAATCGCTGTACATACTACATAGGTGGTTAAATCCGTACTCTCTTGATCACTAAGCAGTACGCTCCGTTATGCGCTATGCGGTGCCGGACACATAATCGTATGAAAAATTTCTAGAGGTCTTTTGTTCCGTCGAAGTCTGCGTCAGCTGTGGGGCAGTACGCAATACGGCACCGTACTGCGTGGTGATCAAGGGACCAAAGCTTGGATAAACTTCAATGTTTCCCCTGTAGGTGGAGCTAACGGCGCTAGAGACCGAAGGAAGTCGCAGAGATTTTCGACTCCCACGTCACTTGACCTCGTGGTGTAGTTGGTTAGCACATTCCAGTACTGAAGGAAGGATGCGGGTTCAAGTCCCGTCGAAGTCGAAAATTTTTGTGATATTATTTGGTTTCTTTATACTCTACTTCGTTTGAACGTATACGAATGAATGAAACTCTATATAATGTTATAGGTACATTTTCAAACCAAAATGTATTATGTTGTATTATGTTAGTATGTATAGCAATAGATTAGGTATACATAGCAATATATGTATACAGTTTTTGACATGTAATAATTATTACCAATAAAGACTATTATGTCTATTATTATTATGTATGTCGCAGATGCATTAACACTCTCATTGCCTATCGCAGTGAATATTTGTCAGAAGAGGTTGTAATCGCTAATCGTGACTGGCAGTTTGGCAGAGAGATTGACGGATGTTTGAATTCATGAGATAGGAAGAGTATGACTGTGTCATTCGCTGTTTTTATTCGGTGTTCTTTTCACTTCATCACGATGTAATCTCTCTTCATAGAATAAAATAAATAAAGTTTTATCACAAATGCATTCTGCTATTTAATTGAGTGTCCGTGATCACCTCAAGTGACCACAATATTTTAAAGGGTTCTGTACAACCTCCTTACTTATCTTGCAATGCACCTATTATCCCTTTCGGTACATGAGTCCTAATTACTTTTATTCACAATTCCCAAAATTCCCACTTTCTTGATTTTACGTACTTTTTAAACTTAAACTCACACTTCATATAATATCGACTTCCCAAAATTCCCACTTTTTCAGATTTCTTATGCACGAGTATGTAGGTAGGTAATCCTCTTTACAATAATAACTGGCCACTTGAAATATCAT
This sequence comes from Eupithecia subfuscata, assembly GCA_963564075.1. Lineage (NCBI taxonomy): Eukaryota > Metazoa > Arthropoda > Insecta > Lepidoptera > Geometridae > Eupithecia > Eupithecia subfuscata. The sequence continues at coordinate 2,219,919 of OY751108.1, forward strand.
AGATAAAGAACATTTGAGTGTTATATTGTTAATAAAATTGTCACCTTGTTTATGTCAAGTTCCTTGCTGTGCAGTGGCATATTTAGGTTTTTTGCTTACCTACCTTTTTTTTATTTACCTAAACTATGCGGATCATAAGCGTCTATTGTTTGACGTTAGACCAATTCTACGAGAGGACAGAAGAAAATGGGAAGAATCAGCTAAGTGGAATTCTGGTTCAATGATCGTAGCTGAAAGTACTAGTAAGTCATAGAAACCATGTAGAAACGGTTTCGCGATTCGTGTGGTCAGAGGCTCTAGCTATGTGTCAGTGTTTCACTCTATTTTCAACTGACATTACCCAATTATGCCCACAAGTGAGACAGATAAAGTACCTACTCCGTTATGTATATGCAAGAAACTTCTTCAGATACTATAAAACTAAACTACTTCAAACTGACTTATAAGTTTTAGGTTTGGTTTGTTTACCTGGTTAGGCTTCAAAGCGATCCAGTTCAAGGTAGGCAGCTTGTATTTAGTGTCGACCTTCCGTTTGATGGTCATCGCGTCTGTGTGGTGCGGCGGCATCATGAGCCCGGGGGCTGGCGGCGCGGGGGGTGGTAAGGGCGCTGACACCTGAGGAACAAGATAAAGTTAACATATTGTTTCGTTTAGATGCATTTTTATAAGCTGACGCGATTGTCTTTTGTTTTTTCATGCAATAATCCACGCTGACGTCACAAATCTAAGGCTCCAGTGTAAGAAAAAAAAAAGATGATCGTACCAGCTTTTTTTTTCTTTATGAATAAAACTCCCGGCCTCCAAAGGTAAGGTAGAACTCACGTTAAAGTTTGCACAACCCCGTGTGTGATTTATTATGAAACTGTGTCCAGAATCCACTGTGGTTAGTTAAGCCGTAAATATGATGTGGCTTTTCTATAGCGGTTTGTAAAGCCAGGAAAAATTTATTTCGCGACCTTTATAAAACACATCGTAACCAACGAGTGAACAAACACAAATGACAAATTTTTTGTATCCTGAAAAAACAGTAATAACAGCGAGCCATTTGATGATTTCTTAGTCATTTTTTCTTTTGCTGCGGTTGCTAATCAATGTTATATAACGGTTATAGCGAGCGAAGCAAGCCCTTCCTATATGAGTAAGTTTAGGTACCTGTAATGGTGGCGGTGGCGGCGGCGGCGGCGCAGGCGCAGCGGGCGGGGGCGGCGGAGGCAGGGGCGCGGGCGGCGGGGGCGGCACGGGCTTGTGAGAGGGCGTGTCGCCGTTAGGGACGTGGCCGTTTGGAGTCGCGTTACCGTTGCACAGGTGAGAGGAGATTGCACCCACTGGAACAGAAACGTAAGGTTGATTTATGAAGTTCTTGGAGCCCGTATTGTGGAACAGAGACTCGATGGAGCGCCCTGTAGTCAAACAAATGTAGTTAGTACTTACTGGAAGCGCCCCTCGGTAGCGATTTGGTAAGTGTTTCCAACTCCTGCACCTTGGATTCGAGCATGGATTGTCTGTTTCGGGAGTCTTGCTGCGCTCGCCTCAATGTGGAAACCTGGAAGCACAAATATTGTAATTAAGCGTGATGATTACATGCAGCGCGTGAATGTAGGTTGCGAGGATGAAGGCAAGAAGTGGGAGTTGAAACGTCTTCAATTTCGGTCAGCAGATTGTTGCAAGTGACCCGCTTGCAAAGACCAAAGTGTAACGAATGGCGAGATCGCTTATTTCTTTGGATGTAGAGCGCCTACCGGCATTTTTTTCTTAGTGCAGCGAGCGAAGTGAGTAATAATACCCTCGCATAGCATATCGAACAAAGCGAGCCACCCTACACACACCTCACACAGCGCAGCGAGCGGAGCGAGCCGCACTATATGTATTAACATTATACATATAGTTGTGCCAATACGGCGAGCGAAGCGAGCCCGCACTAGATGTGTCACGTACTACTGTGGCTGCGTCCCTGATATTTTAAAATTTTATTATGATTCCTTAGTTCCATTCACTGACCTCTTCCACGACCTGCCTCCTGGCCTCCGCCAGCTGGTCCCTCTCCTGGCGCACCTGCGCCAGCTCCGACTCCAGCGTCGCCAGCTTTGCTATTGCCTCTCTCTCAAAGGACGCCAACCTCTCGTGGGCCTAAGGGAATAAATGGTAGAGTTACTGGGAAGCACGAATAAGAGCTAAGTAGGTATCTTATTGGATTAATGGAATAAGGAAATCCTCGAACAATAAAGTTCAATAATTAATTAATGTCCTAAAAACTCTTTTTAATCTGTCACTCTTGGCAGAGTGGTCGTGGCTACGACGACTACCGGTGTAGCAACTTCTGCATTTATAATATAACTAGCTTCTGCCCGCGGCTTCGCACGCGTTGTTTCTATGGAAACGTTTTGAGGTTATTTCTATCCCATTAGAACTGATTTATGGGATAAAAAGTCTATGTTTGATTCCAGGGTCAGACTTACCTGTATGCAAATTTTCAGCCTGATCCGTTCAGTAGTTTTGGCGTGAAGCGGTAACAAACATCCATCCATCCATCCAAACTTTCGCATTTATAATATTAGTGTGAAGTGTGATAAATGTGATAATAGATTGTAGATTAGTGCTTACATGTCCTAGCTCATCCTCCAGTTCATTGACCTTCTCCAGGGCGGCTGTTTTGGTCTCACTGTCCTCCATCAATGCTGCTACGTCGAACACGTTGTCTAGGTACGCTGAGATTTGCACCTGCAAAGTCATTTGTTACATCATTAGTAGAATTTCATACCAGGCTAGTTCATCTTTATAAAGCCCAGGACAAAGTATCGTATGGGTTAATAAATGTTGTGACTGGTAAACTAAGCGCTGTTAAAATTAGTTTGTATACCAAATATTTTTAAAACATTGCAGATCATGGATGAATGAGTTCATTCTCATTTGAAGCACATCACCGTGTTTGATCTACCTCCTGAATTTCACCATTCTTTTGATCAACCTTGAATGAATCAAGCTATGATCATCTCAACCCTGGTGATGATGTTACCTGCAGGTCATCGCTCTCACAAAGCCGCAGCCGCTCCAGATAGTCGTCCAACTTCAGCGCAGTGAACTCGTACTGAAGATGCACCCTGAAGTTCATGTCTTCTACTGAATGGACTATTATGTTTACGAACTGCATACATGCCACCTGCGGATAAGAAGAATTACATTTAATCGTTAGGTGACGAATATTTGAGTTTTTCCCGCATTGAACGGCGAAGGCCCTCGATGTGGCACTCTGGAAAGTACATAATATAACTCGTCCCACCATCTCCGTTGTTAACTGTTTAATATACCATAAGGACATGTAGAAAAGGTTTGATAATACCTTTCCAGTTACCGCTCCCCATAGCTAACCGCTTTTCAAAGAATCGAATGGAGCATGAGACTGAGCCAAAATATTGGAAAGCTCAAAACTCAAATCATGGTAAGTATCCCGTTGTAATGACTTTAGTCAAATGGTTTTACCTTCTGTTTACTTTTCTTAATTAGCTTTTAAATCTAAAACTTTCAACACGCGATGCAAATCCGTCAACCTGCAAAATTCTCGTGTGTGTGTGTGGCAAACTCAGTTTCTCAGAGTTAAGGAGAACCTTAACTCTAAGAGAATCCGACTCGAACACTCGGCTTTCTGAATCACCACCAGTTGACAAGCTGATTGATATTTGCAACCAAAGACCACTCACCATAAACTCAATGTGGAAGTTATCATAGTTCATAAAGTAGTCCATCAATGTGTGAAACCTCCTCGGTTCCTGCACCACCTCTTTGAAGTTGTCGAAGGCACACAGTATGATCTGATGTCCTCCTTTCACAAGGCATATAGCCGCTAGCAGTTCCAGGACTAAAGCCTTGGTTCGGAGTGAATGGTGGACCAGGGATAGAGCGATGCTGCTGATGGCTTCTCGGTGCTGAATTACCATGTTGAAGCCGTACTGGAATAAAGAAAGGAAAAGTTATAATAAAAGTTAAAAAACGGGTCGGGCGTGCGCCCGCGATTCCAAGCATTTCCTCCCAATATTGTTATTTGTTTTTTTACATAAGTGTGTTATTAGCGCCCTGACAGGGTTTTTATGCATTGTGTACCTACCCACTAAGACTACCTACACCTAAGAACAACATGTGTATGCATAAAATTACAATAAATTATATGAATATGAATATTCGGACTAGTCCACTAACGACCTAAAGAAAGAAAGAAGAAATTATTTTATTCGACACTACACACCAACAAACAGAAATAAAAGACTACGGTAGGCGTTTTTCTCTGTCTACGTGTTGTCTACTAAGGTACTAGATAACACATAGACAGACAAAAACACAGGTGAACATTAATTAACTATACTAACACAAGTAAGCATTTGGTACTACGTAGCTCACTCAGCAAGCAGACGAGCACGTGTGTGTAGGTCTTAAAGGTCTTGACTCGGCTTGTTGCTCCAACACAAAAACCTAGGGTAGGTAATTTGTGAAAGAGCACTGTTTTTCAGTCAGAACCAGCTGGTTCTGAAAACAGTGCTCTTTCACAATTGCCTGCTTTAACGCATTCCAGTCCAGAGTAGCTACTCTGGACTGGAATGCGTTAAAGCAGGCAATTGCGCCGTTGCGCGTTGTGGCATCCAATTAGCTGATTAGATAACATTAAAAAGAGACCATCAAAACTTATAACATCACCTACAAGTGTCTGTGAATCTGTCTGTTGCAATGCAACGCTGATATCTGAAGTGAGTTACCTTGTTCATAATAGCCCGCCTTTATATGATGCACACATGTTTATCGTCGCTGGAAGCACCCTTGTCCCATCCAGTGGGACTGGCAACACATTCGGTAGATCTATTGTCATTTGATTGATTGCTTTAGTTGTGCAGTCAGAAGTTACCTTGTTGTTCATAATAGCCCGCATACACATGATGCACACATGTATATCGTCCGTGGAAGCCCCCATGTTTAGCCTTGCAGCGTGTCTCGTCCGTCTTCTAGCCACGGCAGGACTGGCAGCCCCTTCGCCGTCGGAGTCCGCGGAGCGCGCGCGCCGCCTCCAAGTGGCTGTGAGGTTGGATCTGTCGTCTGTTCCTGCGCTGATCTCAGATGTTGTTGTGTTCACTGGAAGTGGAATTGACGATATTGGATATATATACTTATCGCTGGAGAATAAAGGGCGTTTTTCTAAAATTTAATATAGGTAACGATAAAATTTTAATTAACATATATTGTTACGTTGAAGATGATGTAAACGTTTACGTTTAACTAGGTTATATAAAAGTAAAACATTATTTTTGAAAAAAAAAATTAACATATCAGATTTAAATACACGGGGTTTAAATATACATTGCATATTCACAGACGAAACTGCTGATCCTACGACAAATTTTCACCAGAAGTTCTGAAGTTGAAAGACCCTTTAGTTGCATGATGTGAATTTGTTCCATAATTTATTTAGGTCTCTAACTTTTAAGATATAAACGCCATTAGAATTTACCGCCGCCGGCGCCTGGCTAGGGATTAGCTCTACAAAAGAAAAGCTGAAGGAAGGTTAGTCAGAAACTGCTAGGTTCTGTTATAAATTTTCATTTGGTAAGGGCGGGAACGGAAAGCGGAACCTTGGTGAATTAGGTCAACGCCTTCGCAATTTCCGCTACATGCATTGGATAATAAATACCATAACTATAGAAAACTACATCGATCTTATTCTACAAACACTTCCGAAGTTAAGAAGGTTGTGCAGTGCGAGGATAGAAGTTGCTAGACAGAAACGCTATTTCCACACCACTCTATACCTTCACAATTAAGTAGTAAATAGACTCTACAATACCTTGGTTGATGCCATCGCTGGACTGACTCCGGGCGAGCGCGATCCTCTGCTCGTGCCGCATCATGCTGAGTCGGAAGCTGAGATAGTCGATCAGGACATCCAGACCCTGGTTCTGCTCGTTCAGGAACTCTCGCACCCATCTGTAGCAAGGACATTATTCTTTGTAAGTTGCATTGCAGATCCTGGTAGGATGAAAGACAAGTGATGGCTGGGACGTTGTAACCACGTCAAAATTATTATTTGATACTCGTAAACAAAGATGCGGCAAGCTGAAGACAGGGCGCTATGGCGCTCATTAGGGGAGTCCTATGTCGTCTCTATGATGATGAAACAAAGATCGTAGCAGCTAGAATTTTTACTCGTATCAGTGACTCCTTTTTAAAGGTCTCGTCTGTGGAAGTACCACTTCAGTGATATTACAGGCACATGGCTTAACACGTCATATTCCTCAGATTGATGCGCGGAGCGCGGAGGAGTGCATCGTAGAGAGTATAATAATAATAATAATGCTGGACAATTCACACAGCATTATCTAGCCCCAAGCTAAGCAGAGCTTGTGTTATGGGTACTAGATAACTGATATACTTAATACAATACACTACATAGATAGATATTTTTTATTATACATAGAAAACATCCAGAACGCCCTGGACAAATGTCTGCAGATCGTACAAACATTTGTCCCGAGGCGGGAATCGAACCCGCAACCTCCTGCGTCGCAGGCGGACCTTCGCCCGCTGCGCCACAGAGGTCGTCAGTATTCCAAACGTGTCGTCCAACTGCAGGGCAAAGGCCTCCTCCAAATCTATAATTTTACTAGTACAATAAACTCACTCTATGTGATTGGTCCGTAACGATATCTCCAAATCTCTGAGCACTTGTGTGGAAGTCGAGTCGCCGACCATTTTTCGTTTCTGAAAGATAAGAAATAATTAGATTAGCAATTATTATACCAGACGAATTCACTCCAATCAAATACTATATTCCCAACTATCATTTGAAGTTGTATTTACAAACTTGGTGCCTAAATCATGCCACATTTGTTGGAGTTCAACAAGAGGTGCAAGATGTACCCCTCTTGCATGCACAGCAAAGTATTCAGTAAACGTCTAAAACCTTAAGTTCGAAAGTCGGGGCCTTCCAAGATCTTAAGATAAATTCTCAGCATTTTTCCATCACCAACCCCACATGCAAATGTCAGAGGTCGCTCACGACGGCAACATGAGCCGAGAGAAAGTCTCCAAAGAAGGTGCATCATAAATAGGCGAATGAGATTAGCCAGTCCTTATACGAGCAAACATACGTTCTACGCCCACCGTGGGTTGGGTGTGGAGCAAGCCATGAGAGAAAATCGTGAACACAGTTTTGCTGTCAGATACAATAAATTAGCCAGGTTATTATGGCAAAACGCCTTTGGGAGTTTGGGAGAGGCACGTTCAGTAGTGGACGGATTTGAGCTGGTGAGGTAGAATAAAAAAAAACTGGTAAGTAACTTCTGTATCATTATTCTGTGTCACTATTCACTCGTATTCACGCAGTAACCAAAATAGGTGACTATTCTCACGAGTCTTTCTATACTATAATATTATACTAATATTATAAAGAGGAAAGGTTTGATTTTTTGTTTATTTGTTTGTTTGTATGAATTGAATAGGCTCCGAAACTACTGGACCGATTTGAAAAATTCTTTCACCGTTAGGAAGCTTACTTTTCAGGGAGTGACATAGGCTATATTTTATCCCGGAATTCCCACGGGAACGGGAACTACGCGGGTGAAACCGCGAGGCGATCGTCTAGTATATATAATAATATATAATAATATTATAAAGAGGAAAGGTTTGATTTTTTGTTTGTTTGTTTGTTTGTATGAATTGAATAGGCTCCGAAACTACTGGACCGATTTGAAAAATTCTTTCACCGTTAGGAAGCTTACTTTTCAGGGAGTGACATAGGCTATATTTTATCCCGGAATTCCCACGGGAACGGGAACTACGCGGGTGAAACCGCGAGGCGATCGTCTAGTACATGAATAAAGACATTTTCCCCCTTAAATTCATGGGTTTTGAGTTCACACAGCAAAATATCCGATATTCCACATACGCCTTTACTTTGCAAATTCTCATTCACATTCTTCGTAAGATTATGTATCTCGGTTTAAAAAAAAATTTGTCATCATGACAACAACAGCTTCTGTAGTAATACCAAAACAAGTCTTCTTTAACTATTTCATTACTATACTCATTCATTCAAACTCTCATTTAGTTGCTCATTTTGTCAACCAATCCTACGTACACGCCCATGACATTAAGAAAATTTATAACCATCACAACATTAAATGATATCATTATGTTGACATGAAGAACTGTACTGTAAATTGTATAGTTAGTGCCACCAACGTTTCTGTGACAAAATTGGTACCAAACCAGCTGAGACTGTGTTTTATAATCCTTGCTGATTCAATTTCTACATTAGGTGCGGGAATTAGTTGTGCTGAGCTTCATATCATAACATCCACACGATGTGACTCGATATTGTCAAAATTCCTTCTCTTACTAGACATCATCAGGGACATTTGTGTTGATAGCTGTTCTCTGACTGAGAAGCTGTCAAGAGAGTTGGTAGTGCTATAGGGCCAAAACTTGGACCAGACGATATGAACACGACTGACACGACATGAGAGTTTAAGTCAGTTATTGGAACATTACAACGGGAGTGTGACCTGGCCTGTGGTGTGACCTGTATTATTGATTTAAGATGGAAAGAAATTGGTGATTGGATTTGAATTGTTTTGGGTTTGTTCTGGGTTTTTATTTTCACATATCCGTTCTTGATGATGCAAAGATCTCGCTGCGACTATAAGTATTCCGAGGTTAGGAAATTTAAATCAGTCATCATCATCGGCTAGTACATTACATACAAATATCGAAATAAATGTACGCTTTCTATAAATCCTGATAATCAGGATATTAATAAACTTTCCTCATCAGGCAACCATCCAACTCGAACAAGTATTTTAATGACCATATCACTCGCTATAATTGCTAATTGAAATGGAGCCTTAGGCTTTCGAAATCTATGCGCGATAGTAGCGATGCCGTCGTTTACAGAACGCGCGACAGCATCGCTACAAAAAGTCGCCGTGGGCAAGAGCTCTAACATCTAGAAAGCTAACACCCATCTCCGGAAAACTAAGATAACTGCCACTATTATACATGATATGGTAGTATGGCAGTACTGGCAATGCTATGGCTTATCTCTCAACCACACGACCAACGAATCTTTAGTGCTAGCAAACCACAATATCGACAATGATCCAATAAATCCGTGTAGTACTTATATGGAGTTCGGTACTAGTGGGGGGTAAAGTAAATAGGCTTGAAATGAGCATATCGGACGACGGTGTAGTGTAGAAAGGATGAGGTAAAAGTGGAACTGTCACAGCTATAAGCGGAGGACTGCCACGTTAATGCACAGGACAGACCAAAACGGCAACTTCTCCCATTGGACGATAAGTCATACTTAGTCTCTGAGACATAGGAGCAAGTAAAATTGGCGTCATAGGCGACGGGCCTAAGAGGTCAAGCCCCTCGATGTAAATCAGATAATGCTATATCTATGCACAGATCTAATCAGATATCGGTAATTAACGGTCGTGCTCGGTTCACTAATGGGTGAGTGTATGGCTATCTGTGCCTTTGGTCTGCAGGAATTCAGATATGGGGTTTTACATCTTTGGTTTCCAGTAAATTCTACCTGTAATACACTATAGCGTTAGGTTTCATACAGACGCTGCGTGCGCTAGACTGCATCGAGCTGGAAAATAGCACATCATCATCATCAGCCGTGGTTAGTCCACTGTTGGACATAGCTGCATGTTTCGCACGCGTTTTTTCTATGGAAACGTTTAAAGGTTATTTCAATTCCATGGAACTGTTTTATTGGATTTAAAGTCTATGCTTGATTCCAGGCTTAAAGCTACATCTATTCAAAACTTCAGCCCGATCGTAACAAACATCCATTCAAACTTTCCCATTTATAATATTAGTTTGCTGATGACATCCTTTGAAATTTTCAAGACTAACGCAATTTTAACGTTACATTAATTCAATAGATTCAAAGATAGGGTGTTAGAAGGTATCATATCTCTCGTGGTAGAACAGAATTAAGGCAGACCCTGAAGGGAATGAAATACGTCATGTCATAACGCGACAGTGAAAAGTGTGATGTAACTGGAACCGCATGCGCCAGATCGCGTTTCCTTTATATTAATGTCATGATATGTCATGCGTGCCCACAGTTCCCACGGGTTTTAACATTTCTACAGGGTCACTTACTATCTATGTAGGTGTAATGACAGCCAAATCTATGTTTTGTAATGAATTAAAGCAAAAGAACTGAGAACCGATATGGTATAATTCTCTGGAGTGGAGACCGCAAGTCAGCAGACGTCATAAGCCCAGTAAGAAGGGCTGGAGAAGTGTCAAAACTAAAAAATTAAAAAAACCCCCCGACAAATTTTCATGAACAAGGCTTTTTGCGTCGGTGGTTAAAAATGAGCGAGAGATTGCTGACAGAAACAAGATGCAACAAGCCAGCTGAGGCGAATGACACATATCGGGAGAGGATCCATCCAGCAGTGAACTGATTTAGGATGATATGTGATCAAAACAATAAAAACAAAACAAAATATCTAAAATCATTGCAAGATGTCCTCGTAAAATCTAGGCACCACAAAAAATCAATCCGTTCCACATACTTCTAGGCAGATTAACAAAAAACATTTAGCTCGAGGCCAGGTCGAATCTCTAATTGCTTTTTTATGAATTTGCAAATAAAAAGTGATTAGAAACTGATCAGTCTGGCAGCTTTTGAAGTTTGAAGAACCGTTAGAGATATTGCCAATGTTTTATATCGATGTTTCGCATAGTGAGATATTCGCAAGGATGTGTGAATTTTCTGAAGATATAAAGTGTTGATTGCTTTTAGCGTTGAGAATTAATTTGTTGCAGCTTGTGTTTTCGACCATCTTCGAGCATCTAACTGAGATCTTACCGTGGAAGAATTTTCTAAGCAGAAGTTGATAAATACTGGCATTAAAAACAACTAGTAGATTATACACAACCTCAACTCAGAACAGAACACGCGACATACACAAAGAAATCTAGCTCGTACGCTTAGGAAAAGCCATGCCCAAACCGCTGCTACGAAAAAGCACCCGAAGAACTTTCCAAAACAACAGAATCAAAGAAACGAAATCCCAACCAAGCATTGACCATTTAAGCTTATCAGCAAATCGACATTGCCAAACCTTTCACCTCCACACAGAAGCTATTTTATTGGCGATGTATTCAGGAGATTATGACATATTAGTTAAACAAACCCGGTGTAAACTCACCGGCAAGTTTACATAAAAGGAATGTCAGTATAAAACATCCTACGCTCAATCTCGATAGCTGCATTCGTGGAATGATGTCACCACCAGCGATGAGTAGAATCTTGTTTTTAATAACTCATACAAATGATGACACTTGTTTTGTATCATCTGACGATTTTAAAACGACTTGTGACTTGGAGAGCACCGAGGCCAAAACAAGACCGATTCGAAAGCTTTCGCTGTATCGATTGCATCTTCGATATGTTTATTGCCCATTGTTTGTATTTCTCCTAATGGCAAATGGTCATGGTGTATTGGAGACTTGACACTATTGACACTGTAGCAACGCTTTCCTTTTTTGATGACCTTTTGTGATCCAGGAAGATTAGGCTACTCGTATTTTATGGTAGCAATAGAACCACGAATTGTTCGCCTCAGCAGCTAATTTTTTTTATTTTTATTATGGCGATAGACTTCGACTACAATCTCACCTAATGGAAAGTGACGATGTCTAGAAGATACCTAATCACTCTTGTCTTGAAGAGACCCAGATGGTAATTGCTAACGAGAAAATTGTATTTTATTTTGATTCCAAGTATGTAAAAATATTACTTTATTTGACCAGTTTATTAGCAGTTATGAAAGCAGTTGCCTACACTTAACGTAAGATACAATCTGAGCTGTATCCTTCTTGTGCGAGAAACAGCAACAAGTGCCATTGGCAAGTAAAGTTACGGCCAAAGCTTATGATAATAGCGATCTTAGAGAATTTATCCAATTAGCCCCTAGGCGAGCTTTCCCTCCATCGATATCCCAAACATATTGTCCATTGTCTCCATTTCTAACGACGTTGTTGTTTATTCTCTGCAAGGGCGCCCTGAGGTGTAGTGGTTTTATAAAGGGTTACAGATTTGCAGGCATTTGCGTACCAAAAATCTAACTACTCGAAGGTTACACCAATATACATACTGTTGGTCTCGCACTGTTTACAAAATATCTCTGACCCAAGCGCGCAGTGTCCCTGAATATCATCTAATAAATAGCCTATTGTCTCTTTCCTAACGGTGCATGGAGAGGTATGGAGCTGAACAATGCCCGGAGGGTTTTGTGATATCGCAATTTGTAAAGTCATGCTTTCAGAGTGAAATCGTGTGACCGGCGAATTGCTGTACACGATGCCGTGCCATCATCATCGACGGTGACCCCTCCTATTGGACATACACCTGATACACCTCCTCGGCCAGCCTCTATCTAGCTAGACTACAAATTAAAAGAACTGGAAACCTCTCAAATCGGAGATGACTTCAAAGCAGTTTAAAGTTTTGTAAACTCGATTTTAAATTAGGATAACCTGTCCAAATTAAGAACTCTTACAATAGAAAGAATATTTCAATTTGGTCTTTCACCAAAATGCAGAAAAATATCTTAGACTTACCCTATGACTCCTGGAAGCTTTCGGATCCAGGTACGTTCTGAGCTTGTTGAGGTAGTGTGCCGGAGAGTCTTTAGCCTGCACCATGTCTTGGTCGCAGATGATCTCCCATTTCTTCTCCAAGTCGTAGTTACGTAGGAGTTTCGCTTTATCCGGTGGTAGGTCCATTGATGCCTGTAACCAAGGAATAGACTGAGTTTAGATTGAAAGTTATTAGAAAGTTCAGTGCCACGGGGTAAAAATACTATTTTAGAGGGTTAAACTAAGGGTACTATCTTTTTGTACGAAAATTTGAGATATTTTCAACAAGCGAAGTCTGTATTAGAGCATTGGAGTATGGTACATAGAAAGGACAGACACCGAAATTCAAAATCTTGGGTTTACTGTGCAAATTAAAGTCGGTCATAATTCCTTGAACCGCTGACGTAATACACTAATCTGTATTCAACAGCAGACACCATGAGCAATCCACTGAACTCTGCTGTTACCACATCGATCCTCTCATTAAAGTGGAATTGATAGAAACATAGGGTGGAACAGATAATTATGGATCTGGGTCATATTTAGTAAACAATGATTTATGGTCCGTTCACAGGCTGTTAATTCCGGTCGTCATTAAGGCCCATTAAGTTCTGACGAGGCTGAATGCCGTAGGAGATGCCATTCGCATAGCTTGACGAAAATGGTTCCTGGTATGGCATTCAAGAATATTCGTATAAGTTATCGCTAAATTAAACGCTTTTTTCTACCTTTTACGTTAACATTTTGTTCGATGTAACTACAAGCTTTTAATCAATGAATTAAAGTGACTATGCTACAAGTGGATTTACAAATTTAAAATTAAATTTGAGATTTAATTATAAAAGGTTAGCACAAGGGTTACACTTAGAAACGACATTATTACCTTACCAACTATAACCAGCATGCGTATGAAACGCAATAGTTGTGGTTGAAAATAAATAGTGGCAATATATTTCAACATTACTTTGTATTCAAGTCATCGATCCGAGTTGTATATCTAAACGAGTCTGCCTAGCATTGAACCAGTTTCCGAGATATTGGTATACGAGCCTACATAACGGTAGTTGCATGCAATGCCAACAGGGCTGACACCTTTAATACCCTTTTAATTGGATTATAGAATTAGATAAGCAATCCGTGGAACAACTATACAAAGCGAGGCAGAATAAATTAGCTAATCTAACGCAACCAAGCTTCTAGAGAAAGCAACAAAGTTGCGCGGAAGATCGAATCATGAAGAATACTGTGCCATTGAAAGCAGCCCCTTAGGGCAACGTGTAATTAGATAAATGGCCTTTATTGACGACATAATGATAGCTCGGAGCTATCACCGATCATGTCAATAATCTGGCCAAGCAACTCCACCACGTTATTTAAGTGATGATGATTTAAAACTAGACAATTTTCCCAGCACATGTCGTAATTTTCATCATTTACCAATAAACTTAATAATAGACTGGCGTTAACGTTTATGAAAAAAGACATACGACAACATACAATAACAAGACATTACCAATGGACAACAGATACTTGAAATACAACATGTCCAAGTGCACAAACATGAGACAATAGTCAAGAAAGCCAAGACCCTGAATTAGTTGTCTTGTCTCCCAGTTAGCGAAACTAGTCGTGCACTGGATAAGGAGTTTAAGGACAAACTACTTGAGCTGAATGGAGCTAATTGGCATGATGCTAAATTGGTCAGCTTTGTTGTTTATTCGGATCACGATGTTGCTTGGGGGAACGAGATTGTTTCCTCGGTTTAAGCCACGTTTAAAACCGTAAATGGTATTGTCTTAAAAGGGGTTACTATTTGGGTTTATAAATGTTAGAAAATGAAAGTGAAAGTGGTTATTTTTGAACGAGAAGGTACCTTTATCGGAGTTCGGTGCTATCGCTTTGTTGATTCGAGTCAACTTATTCAATAGATAGATATCGAAGCGTAGATAAAAGCGTGAAGAACCTTACATGGGTTCTTCGTTAAAACTAGAATACACGTAACAAAAACATTATTGAGACGTGTTTAATCGCACCCCAAGCCTTCCTTACCTATGTGCCATTACCCACTTCGTTATTGCAAACTTATCAGAGAAGCGAGGGTCATCTCTCATGATTCAACATGAGCTAACAACTCGGAAGACAAGCCAATCACAGCTAACTAAATCGGTTTTGCACCTTATTTGTATGTTGGTAGAGAATCTATTTGCGGGGAGGATGACGGTGCAAGTGATAAGGGAGTGGTTATAGTGGCAGCGGCATTAGCACAGGCATTAGCATAGATCGGCGTAGATGGTAAGATCAATTATGATGCTGTGGGGATCCCACGCGTTTTGGGTTTGGTTTGGCGCGTGGTACAAATAAATAAGTACAACACAATAATTTCCGTCGTTTTTCAATGTTTTTTAAACAAATACGTAGAGATTTGTGGGAAAACAGATTTGTGACGTTATGTTGGCTAGCTAGATAGCATATCAAGAATCCGTAGGTCGATATTTTAGTTACTAGTTGTACATCCATAATATCCATACTAATATTATACATTCGAAAGTAGCTTCGTCTGTCTGTCTGTGTGTCTGTGTACCCTCCCTCTCACGTCTAAGCGGCTGAACGGATATTGAATTTTATGAAATTTGGCAGGGAGGTAAATGGTATCCTGGAGACGGCCATAGGCTACCGGAGAGGGACATGGGTTACTCATATCATTTCACTATTCAACCTGCCTGGCACACCTCTAATGCATAAGATAGACAAGTACCCCTATCAAAATAGACTCATGAAACTGGATGAAACAAATAAATTACAATAACAGCGAAAAAGTAGGACCAAGGTTCAAGGGCGCAGCAAACTCATTTCGATAGGTTCATAATGAACACGTAAAGTTGACATTGAACTGTTCCCCTGTCGTAATACCAACACTATTTCTAATTTACGATAAGTGTATAGAGCGTTTAATCGCCAGCTGTGTTGGATTAGGCCGGCGCGGCGGTGAGAGGTTTACATCATTAAGGTGAACGACCCACCAATAACTGCAAATATTGAACGTAGCTTGTTGAATCTCAAGACCACCGACGAAGCGGGTCACAGCGCAGGTTCAATTGTACAAAAGACATTATAGACATTCTTATTTGCTGAGCAAGCAGGGTTGTAGTGTCCCAGATGCCTAAGGCAACCAAAATCGCTCGGCGTGGATTTTGCCAACTTTGCTTCCACCTATTATAGAGGTGGCGTTCAAAAATCAGAAGGGGACAGAATATCAACCGATAATATTATTCTTTATTGGAGAGTACAGGATTTTGACATAAAAACTGACCTCTAAATCAGTGAGCACAACTAAGAGGAATAATTTTATTTATTGTTTCTGAAATTTTATTTTTTTTATCTTTCTTTTGAGCTTTTTTTCATAGATGATTATCCCCTAATGTTGAAATTTGCTCGTAACCAGGTGCGGTAGAAGAAAAAATCTTCTTTTTACGATACTAGTTACTAATCAGTACTCATACACCACATAAAAGAGTATTTGAATTTCGATTAGAAGATGTAAAACTGCCAACTTTCATCCACCCATTGGTCCATCCAACCATGAGAGCTAATACGCCGTGGACTGCCCAGGGACCGTGAATGATTACATTTTCTACTTTCTAATTAGATATTTATCGATAGACACTTCCCGCTGGCACCCATTTAATAACGGTGGGATCCAGTCGGATACATGCGGAATGGGACAGGTTAAATATGTGGCTCTTAGACAGGTTAATTTGGTACATGATAGACCATCGATTAAGGACAGGTATTTATGCAGCAGTTGTCGTAAGCGCCAGCGCGCGACTGATCGCGCCTGCCAAGTCACCGCGCTCGTGCATTTTGTAGGTAGTTCAACATATAATCATTAAGAAAATCATTTTATCAAGTCAAACTCTGCGAATATGTTTACAAATATTTAGTGTCGTTAGTTAAGTACTAATAAAATATGGAAAATATCAGTACTCATAATATTGGAAAGAAATAATTACAAAAAGGGGTAACTTTGGGATTTTTTTCTATCGAGTGCAGTTCATTACATCTTGTAACTGAATGCTATTTTAACTAGACTAGATCATTATGTGATATAATATAACTTTTTTTTTTAATTTTTAACCCTATTTTCTGTCTCAAATGAGTTTAAAAATCACTAAAGTGCGGCCTATGCTGGAATACCTGGCCTTAAGGAGGTTAACATGCAGCGAGGATGTGATTAAGCGCGATAAGGGTAGACTGCAGCAGTTTTTAGTAAAAAATACCAACTACTCCGCGAAATCAGCGCTACTGGCAGGCTACATAGCTCAGAACAGAGATGTCTGGTCAAGTCTTGTGTTGAGTAGGAGAGTAAGATCAGCTTTTGTTCCATGAGCCACACACAGGAGAAGTATAAATACCTATATTCTGGACATTAATGCGAGTGACAGCGCTGAAAAGCATCCACAAAGGCTTTCTATCAGGAAATAATATCGAAGCCATAGAATCTAATTGAACTCCGTTGAGGTTCATTCAATCAATTTCATGTCCGATTGATCAGATTAGGATCGTGATTGCTATCGGAAATAGAGCTTTATGGCTAACCGAAAACCAATGTCTGCAAGAGATGGCGAATTAGAGAATGAACAATGAATTTCGTAGAGAATGAGCCCAATTATTTTTAGATTATTTGATTAACAGCAACGGACTCGAAAACATGGACTTCAATGACAAACAGCATTATAACAACGTATGTCTAGAGCGCCATCTCTAGACATACGTTGTTATAATGCTGTATAATCCTGGAACATTCGAGAGGATTCGGTCCGCAATGGTCTCAACAAAGCAAATCTAGCAGACAATAAGCCCAACAACTTTGAAACAACGAACGAAAGTGTTCAAGAACCAACCACATGAATAAAGCTCTTGGCTCGTAAACTTTACGAGATACCTGAACGGGCAGCGGCTCTTTACCCGAGATTGAAGGAAGGGCATAAAATAAAGATAAACTCAAATTTAATTGGACGTTTGATGCATTAGCTTTATTGAAATTGGCTTGGCGATAAGAGTTTATTGGAAATTCGGGTATACGGAGGTAACTTAGTCAACAGCTATGGTTGAGTAACACTAAAGACGCTCGCACAGGAGCGTTTATGCTGGCAGCTCAAAAAGAAGGCCTAAATCCAACTGTGGGTATCCTACCCCCAACTGATTTTGGCTTCCCCAAACTCCACATATCACATGGTTTTGACCTCGGGGCTCTCTAAAAGCGTACCAACCATCAAACATAGATCTTTTGTTCTTGATATCACGGTGTCTCTTCTTAAGACGACTCCTGACTCCTGTCTCTATCTTTTACGACTAACTACTTCTGTAACGACAGTTAAGTAAGTAATGATGCTATCATCATAACAATCTCTCACCACACCTACAAAGTATTCAACGCCCACATAGTCATAAAAATAAGTTTATGAAAGATCCACACGCTACGCATACCTGGGTTTCGTACCGGTAAATTAATGGATTGACGGCATGTTAGTCATGAATGGGAGAGCAAAGCAACTCTGTTATACATGTGTTGTGTTCATCAGTTTTTTTGCGATTTATCGTCAAACAGAAGCGAAATTTGACTCAACAACGTAAGCTTTATGCAAAAAGCAACCAAGACAGCCTAATATATTTTCAAAACAATAGGTTTTTTTGGAGACACCATTATTACAGAAGAATCTTCAGCAGTAACTGTCCAAAAATATCTTCAACCAGGAAAACAAATCAATTATACTAATAACTGAATTACAAGCGTTTTTACCGACTAGCAAAAACCCAAACAAAGCTAAATGAACGAGATTCTAAACATAATCGTACCTATTTGAGGCTGAGTCACGGTCGATATTTAATTTCGGAGCACGGATGTGAATGAAACACTTTTGTAAACTAAAAATGCTATATTTAGCGGAATAGTGCGGGGCATATTTACCATCGATGGTTATTGTTCTCTATAGATAAAAAATATTTTTTCCTTGAATGTGCGATGTCTAAATCGGACAGACAGCCATCTAATCACAATGCAAAATGTATTAGGTATAGAAAATTTACTTCTAGGAAAGTTATTATGTTATAAGTAGGTAAGTACCTGTTTTTAGTTAGAGACCATATTCAGAAAAATTTTGATAGTCACTTTGTTTTACTTTTGGTTAGGGGGGTAGTCTTAAAATCACCAGGGAGGAGGGGGGTATTAAAAAGTTGCTAAAACATCACGCGATTAATGGACGATAAAATCATCATGCCGCAGCAGCAGCTGATGATGATATTATTTCACTTTAAAGATAGATATAGATGAAACCAGTTACATAAAGGTGGAAACGGCTGATGATGTGATAATATAGGTATTTATTTATAAACTATTTCCCATGAGAACATAAACGATTTCTTGACAATAGTAGCAGGAATCTTATACCCCAGTTATTTTTCAAATCCTGTGAATAAATAACTCCAACCATTGTATTCTAAAACTGATGAAGGAATCTTATAACATAAATTCCTATTGCGTCTCAAATATAGGTATTTCAATCGTCAATAGTGAGTCATTGAAGACATCGAGTTAACACGGCAGGAATGCTAATGAGATGAGGAGCCGAAGTTCGAGCTCGAACCAATGACATTGTTGATCTAACAGTGCAAAGTGTAGAATCGTGAGAGAGCTGCTAATTGCGTGGTTAGTGGATACGTGGACGTGAAAAAGCCATTCATAGTTCTACTAGGTATTAGCTTCATTGATGAATGATCGACCGCGAAACAATGATTTTGATTGATCGAACTAACTAAAGGAACACTGAAACCACTTTTAACTGGATATTTACCATGATTCAAATGTCATCACAATCATTATTATAATGAGAAAATTTGTGGCCATAGATGTTTGAATGTTTGTTACCTCGTCACACCAAAACTACTGAACACATGGGGCTGAAATTTTGTATAGATGTTGTTCTAGACCTGGAATAACATAAAGGCTACTTTACATCTCGGAAAAACGTGTGACAAGTCGCGGGCAGAAGCTAGCAATAAAATAAATAGTTTATTTCCAACAACATAGTCCAGGTAAATTTACGGAACTAGTTTTGTGGTGTTTGGGTTTTTCAATATTGCAATTGTGCCAAGATAATAGGAAAACTCGATAATTGTGTTAAATATCTCGTACTGTTAATATTAATAACTATGATAGTTTCAAAAGTTTAAGGTTTAAATTTTATCTATTGACTAGAGTTTTAATACCTCAGAACAATAAATAATTGGTTTGTCTGTATAATTTAAAACGTAGGTCAATTCAATCAGTTTATTCGAAGCAATGAGCCGAATAAAGGTCAGGCATGGTTACACAGCCAAAAAATATAAACAAGGCCCAATTTAAAATTTAAATCTTTGAATCACATTAGTAAGAACCGAACACAGAATATTAAACGAAGAGTTCTGTGTGACTGTATAAACATTAAATGGCCGTTTCAACATAAAATTTATAATAACAACATAATATCAGCCTAGTAGCCAGTATTTGCATGTCCATGTTAAATTTTAATATGCAACATAAAATAGATGGTTAGTAATTTCAAGCGATATTACGAGGCACAAATGGAAACTCATGTTGGTACAAAAGCTCAGCGATTTATTAAAGCTCGAGTTGACACAAGCATCGTGTTGTATCGCTGAATCTTACTCGTGAATAGTGCTGTAACACAGTTATCGATAAACCGATCGTAATGAATACTTGACCTGATGAAGATTGATCGGTCCATTCAGGATGATAATGAGATTGAGACGAGATTAAGGAGTAATATGATCCTGGGAAACCTTGTACGTATCTTAAATAAACAAGTTTTTTGCAACAGCAATACAAGGAATACTATAACATGAAACGATTGAAGGTAAGGTAATTTAATTAGGCTGGTGTTCTTGAAAAAGATAATCGGACGATTACATTTCATTCGGCATTTTTGACAGTTGTTTTCATACATCTCATACAAACGTCAAGCTGCTGATTATCCGATTATATTTCAAAGAACACCAGCCTTAAAAGGTTTTTATAAATATTTGATGTACCTCCTAAGATAATTATGCCGTATAAAGAAAAAAGGACGAACTTAACGTAAAATAACTAGGTAATACGTTCCCAACAACTGTGCGGTTTATGTTATAATTGATGGCGTTGAAAACCTTGACGAGCAAACTGTTACGGTATAATTGCAACTCAAAGTCATTCTGTCACGTCAACGCTAACGAGAGTTTCAGATCAAATTGTGGGAACAACCTCACGATGAGAATTAGCCATAACTGAACGGATTTTACCGTTTATTCCAGAGACAGAATCATTAGCTGTCAATGTTCGAAACATTTCTAGGTTAGCTTTTTGCTGATTAGGAGCGTTCGTACGGTTAGCTATATCTGTTGTTTTGGATTCCATTATCTAGCAAGCTAGACCTTTCAACATAATCATCAATGAAGACGATCGATGGCCAGTATTTTTACAAAAAGAATAACAGGCACGTTGAAAGAGCGGATAGGTATCGATAACTTTTTTGCTTTTTGCCCAACACTAGCATAGGCAAGAATGATTCAAGCTCATAAAAAGTTATACAAGCACAAGCCCCGTTTCCGAATATAGACCGCGACCTTCGACTAACTCAAGCACTAAGCATGTGAGTCAAAAAAGCGTAAAAACTTCAAGAAGGTTCAAACTATGCCAACAAAACTTACAGATTCCTTTGCATACCCGAGGTAGAAAATCAGCAATAGAAAACAAATCGAATGACTAGCAGAGAAGGAAGTCATAAACGCAACGGATGTATCATACATAACGTTCTAATACGCAAAAGTATAAAATGATGAAGATAGAATAAAACCGGAACATGTAGATTACTACCAGAACTAATTTGGATTTAATTAAAAATCCAAGGTATCGGAAGTACCTAGAAATAAAATGTATGTGAAAAAAAAGTTCTCAAAGGAATTGGCAGCAACTACAAATTTCTCGAAATCTCTAATTGAAAATTCCTCGAAGAACGCCAAACAATCAGAAAACCCAAGCATTCTTAAATCTTGATAAATTAAATCCTGGTCTCACTAGATTAATCTTAAAATGTTACGGTAGGGCAAGGGTCTGTTTCTGTTGGTTATTTTGGGATTCGTTTATGAGTCATGCCGCTTTGTTGTGCTAAATGTAATGTCGTCTTCTTAGCAAGGGAACTGTTTCGAGACCCTCCTGATAGTGTTGATGATGAGAGCGTGATGAGTTTCTTCAAAATCTTATCATATCTATGTTTTAATAGGTGTTGTGGTTTAATGCATTTTAATAGGATACTTAAACGTTTTCGTGTTGAATTTTTGACTCAACAACATTACATAATTAGCCGTGTGGTGCCGGCTTAGATTTTGCACCACCCTACTTTTACTCTTCCCACTCACTTCACTCTTCCCGCGGGTGTCGTAAGAGGCGACTAAGGGATATCCACCGGGGACCGGCAGCAGTGCCTCCTGCATAAGCATCCTACCACCAAACTGCGGTCCCCTACCCCAGTGTGGGGATAATGGGCACTGCCCTCGCTATGCTAAAAGCGAATAAGGCGTTTATCAGGGGAAGGGCTGCGTCCAGCAGAGGACCAGTATAGGCTGTAGATAAACATAAATCCGTTTTTGAACTTGTTGTCAATGACAGCTATGTATATTCGAACGGATTGAGGGTTGACCATAGAATATTGATAATGCTTATCCTTCTTCTCCTCATAGGTAAACATTGAATTTTTTCTACAGAATCGCCCAGAAAACTCTCGGTTTCTAGTTAAAACAAAGCGTAGAGTTCAAAGAGAAATCTGTGACCAAAGGGGAAGAGAAGACAGACGAAATGGTCCTTAAACGAAATCCAATAGGAACAAATAGTAAAGCGATGGAGCTATTAATATCCCGTTACGTTCAACTTCACAGATAGACGGAGACTCGGGGCGCCACATGCGGAAGTAGCTACTGCGATTGGTAGTTTGTTGCTTTTGATGAAGTGAGTCAGACAGATCTCTTGATTTAAACATAATCAAAGCAACAAATGTGATGAACCATGACGATGTATTGCTTGAGTAATGCAGTTGCATTTCAAAATGAAAATAATGATGGACAATTCACATAGCATCATCATCTAGCCCGAAAGTTAGCAGTGGTAATTAAGATGTTGTTTCCAGATTTTTTTTCCCTGTCCCGAACATTTACAACTCATAAGAACATAAATCTGCCGCAGGCCGTATATTGCAAAATTCCACAAAGTCCCTATCACGCGACATCAATCCTCAATGGCTATCATATTTGCATCACTAACTGCACGTTCTCGCATGCGTGAATGCCAGGGTCGCATCGCATGACAATGCGGGTGGTACCCTCCACATCATTACTCCTAGGGCAATTCCTTATTTGGAAGACATAGAGTTTAATATCCTTACTTGTGGACCTACAACATAAAGTTTTATTATATAAACAAGTCCTTATGCCAATTTGGACCTATGGTATACAGCTCTGGGGCTGTACCAAAAAGACTAATGTAGCAATTATACAAAGATTCCAGAATAAAGTACTCAGGGAAATCGTTAATGCCCCCTGGTATGTAAGAAATGGCGATCTTCATCGGGACCTGAAGATTGAATTCGTCGATAGAATAATCCAAAAATACGCAGAGGCTCATGAACAGAGGCTTCATCATCATGTGAACGTCGAGGCTATCCAGCTCCTCGACAACACGGACATAGTGAGAAGGCTCAAAAGAACTAAACCTTTTGAGTTAGTGTAGTGATAGTTATATGTAGTTAAAGTGCATAAGTGCTAATTTTAAAGAACACACGAACCAAGTGTCTTCCCCTTAAATAGAGACAATAAGAAAAGTGCCGATGGACACGTTCTTAGTGATATGTTTTTATAAAATTAAGTTAAAACAAAATTACCCATTAGTCAAACCTATGGCTAGATTGTAATGTTATTCTAGTGTATTTAAATATGTATGCTAGATTATAGTAAAAAAAAAAAAAAAAAAAAAAACTTGTGGACCTGAAGAGTGTATAGCCGAGTTTGTCCGTAACATTCAACGACCACAGAGCTGACATGAACATGATACTAGATCGTAAAGAACGGTGTTTTGACTACGTAATTAACAATTCCTTACAACTAATAAAATAATATCATCCGTGGTATTGAGACCTCACAGGTTTTTATTCCATATTCAGTTATGAGATGAATTTTATTGGATTTGCTATTGCTAGTCCGGTTCGATCGTAAAATTATTTTATGATTGGAAATTATGTTTTATAATTTATGAGATGGTGTTGCAGTTCTACGTGAGATGATACTGGGATAAATAATCCGACAGATGTAATCTTGATGTTTATTAATTATTTATTTTTAGAGCTTGCACTCTCACACCGCGGGACAGTTTTTTCCAGATTTCTCTGTCCTATGATTGTGTGAATGTAGGTACTTATTGTGAAAGTATGTGTATTTTTAAGGAAAATTTGGGTATGATTTATTTCAATACATTTATGTTAAATATAATGAATAATCGTACCAACTATGAATTCCATTTTTTTGATCGAGCTGTCAGTAAAATTACGTGATGCTATCATCGCAAAAGAGTTTAGCTTAATCCATCACAGTGCCCTGTCAGTCGGGAAAACTAGAACCTCCAAGTAAAAGCTCTCGCAACCATGAAATTGCAACACCCTTCAGAATTCGCAAGGTCGTCAATAATGTGTCAGACAACAATAGGTAGGTACTTCGGATGTCCGCTCGCGTGACGTCGCATTGCGGTGTTTGGGTTGTCCAGGCTGAAGGCTTTTATGCTTGAGTAAACTTGCACGACAGGTAGCTATTCAGAGTATTCAGCTTTCGTGGGCTTTCATTCTTTTCATCCATTGCTGAAAGGTTTGGAATTTCGTATGGATTTGGGCTCACTACTTGTAGAGAAGGAGAGACCATATCAGTTCTTTAAGACATTCATTTTGTCTACATACAGAGTTGTTTCGACTTTAACATCAGCTATGGAAAAGGACAGAAATTCCCAGAATTTGTTACTCTAGCGCGTTCATTATCATATGTTTTTAATATTATTAAAGACATCACAGTACATCACAGGGGAGTAAGGGGCGCCAACTTACATCTTTCGGCGCCCAAGCCAACCTCACCTGCCCGCGGTACTCCCTGCCGACCAACAAACGAGGCAATGGCAAAAAACCCACCAACACGCACTGGACCAGCGTGGTGGGTCATGGTCCAAACCCCCCCAATCATGACAGACACACTAAACAACAGGCCCCAAGTTCTCGGCGGTTCTTGGGTTGGGACTGCCGATGACGGAAGGCGGAACCAACCCGGAGCCAGGGGTGCTAAGAATCACCGAGCGCGATCAATCCCCCGTCAGACGACCAAGGCTAAACGCAACATGGACACCGATTGCTCATTGAAAATAATTAGTTATAACGTGCGCACACTCCAGTCAGAGGCCCGCTTAGTAGAACTGGAAAACGCCCTTGAATGCCTGAACTGGGATATAGTTGGACTCTGTGAGGTGCGAAAAAAAGGAGATGATGCGATTGAAAGAGATAAAAACATATTTTACCATTACGGAGAAGTAGGAAGCCAATATGGAGTAGGATTTATAGTCGCGAAGAAGTATAAAAACAATATTATAGAATTCATAGGACTTATTCAGACCGAATTGCGGTGTTAAAATTAAAGATCACTAATAAAAAACAACTCACTGTAATCCAAGTCCATGCGCCCACCACATCCCACCCGGACGAAGAAGTCGAAGATTTTTACGACCAATTAAACCAAGCATGCAGCGATCATCGCAGTACTTGGAACGTAGTAATCGGAGACTTCAACGCCAAGATCGGAGTTCGTCAGAAAACAGATAACTGCCATCATATTGTAGGCCCACATGGTCTAGGTGTTCGCAACGACCGTGGAACCAGACTTATAGAATTCGCATTCGGGCAAAATCTAAAAATCGATAATAGCTTCTTCCTGAAAAAAACCGATCGTCGCTGGACTTGGAATTCCCCAGGAGATAGATATCAAAATGAAATTGACTATATATTATCATCATCATCAACAACAGTTACGAATGTAGAAGCTATAAATAAAATAAAATTTAACTCTGACCATCGCCCTATCCGCGCCACCATTAAATTTAATTTACAAATCCAACGCCAACACATAATTAGGAATAAAATGAAACGGCTTACCAAAGAAAATATAATCGTTTGCAAAGAGGAGTTTAACATCGAGCTGAAAAATAGTTTTTCTCAATTACTTATAGATAAAGAAAATACAGATGTACAAAAGGAGTATGACCGAATACAAAAATCCATAATAAAAGCAAGCAGTAAGGTAAAACAAACAAAAAATAAATTTAAAAAGTTATCAAAGGACACAATTGAAATGATTGATAAAAGACAAACACTTAATTTTAGAGATCCCAATTATAAAGTTTTAAATAAACAGGTAAAAAGGAACATAAGAAGAGATATAAGAAAATATAACACTGGATTGTTTCAAATAGCTCTTGAGAGCAATAGCTCACTTAAAATTGTTAAACAGAGTACATCTATGGGAAAATCTTGGATGACGAGCCTCAAGGACACCAATGGGAAAAAACACCAAAATAGAGAACAAGTCTTGAAAATCTGCACTGATTTCTACAAGAACCTCTACTCCGACCCCAACTACAATGCTTCATCCTTAGATTCTTTTGATGTTCCCTATAATTTAGCAGACAATATCCCACCAATTACTCCTCTAGAAGTCCATAAAGTTCTCAGCAAACTGAAATATAACAAATCTCCTGGACACGACGGTATAACGTCAGAGGCTTTGAGGATAGGAGAAACTGAACTCTTACCCCCTATCACTAACCTATTTAATTCCATACTCAAAACAGGAAATTTTCCAGAAAATTTTTGCCACTCTAATATAATACTACTTCACAAAAAAGGAGATAAAACTGATATTAATAACTATCGCCCAATTAGTCTCATATCCTGCATTTACAAAGCGTTCATAAAAGTTATTCAAAATAGAATCTCTGAACAGTTAGACCTAGAGCAACCACCAGAGCAGGCCGGCTTCCGCCGTGGTTTGTCTACGACAGACCACCTCCACACAATAAATATTTTAATAGAAAAACACCAAGAAAATAACATTCCTTTGTATCTTGCCTTCGTAGATTATACGAAGGCTTTTGATAGCATTTTACACCCACATATTTTCAGCGCCCTCAGCAATCAACACATTGATTCCACATATATAAATCTAATCCGTAAAATATATCAGCAAAGTACAGCATCGATTTGTTTAGAAAAAATAGGTCCATCCTTCAAAATAGCAAGAGGTGTCAAACAAGGAGACCCACTGTCTCCGAAATTATTTACCAGTACCCTAGAGGAGGCGTTCAGGAAGCTAGCGGTCGGCTGGAAGGGAAGAGGAATCCACATTGGTGGAACCAGGTTAACTAACCTGCGTTTTGCCGATGACATTGTTCTCTTCTCCTCTTCAGCTTCCGAGTTACAGTCAATGCTTGAAGACCTAAGCGTGACGAGCCTTGAAATTGGACTGAAGATGAATCGGTCGAAGACCATGCTCATGACTAACAGCGTTAAGACCAGAGTTAGAGTAGACGGCGAAGAATTGCTCTACGTGGAAGACTACATCTACCTTGGCCAAATAGTTTCATTTGATTCCAGACAAGATAAGGAGATCGCTCGGCGAACCGAAAATGCCTGGAAAAGCTATTGGGCCAAGGGAGACCTAATGAAAGGTACCGATTTTCCACTGTCCCTAAAGCGAAAGCTAATGGACACATGCGTTCTCCCCGTCTTAACCTATGGTGCGCAAACTTGGTCATTGACGCAACTTCAGAAGTCCAAAATCAAGGTTTGCCAGCGAGCGATGGAGCGCAGCATTTTGGGTGTCCGACTAACGGACAGAGTCCGCAACACCGAACTGCGCTCTCAGACGCAAATCGCTGACGTAGCTCTAAAAGCCGCAAAGCTAAAGTGGGATTGGGCTGGTCACGTCTGCCGCATGCCAGGAGAGCTATGGACTAAGGTAGCCACCGATTGGCAACCTGAACAAGCGAGAAGGCGACGCGGTAGACCTAGACGGAGATGGCAGGACGAATTGAACAAATTCCGGGTCGACTGGACGGAGCTGGCCAGTGATCGTGATGTCTGGAGAGAGTGGGGGGAGGCCTTTGCCCAGCAGTGGGATAAAGGACAATGGGCAAAAATGTATGGCGCTTGTCCCATCGGCGGCCACATCTGTCCTATATATTTTTTAGTCGACAATTATGTATATATTAAGACTGCAAAAAATTATTTCGGCAACTTGTTTAGATAAAAAGTTATAAAGCGTTGATCATATAAAAAAATCGAATTAATTAAACCGAAAGTACGTAAATGATAAAACGTAATGCATGTCTAAGTATAAGATAATGATGGATTAAATAAAACTAAAGGTTAATTGGTTATTAAATACATCGATTTATTGACAGACACATATACAATGCTCGTATATAATGCTAGTATTCCTTTAAAAAAAGAAAATGATGGGATTCAATTGTCGTCTACAATAATATCGTTTAAAAAATGAGCTGGTAAACGGATATCTTCCTCTTGGTTTCTCGCCCACCCTAAATACCACACTACACACATAATGTGGGCACAGCAACCAAGAGTGCGCTTACCGCTTAGACAACTGCAATAGTAGTTTTCTATGGCTTCTCTGCCGCTTTTCTCTCTGTCTACTATAATGTACGAATAATATATTTTTGACCTAGTATGTCTAGATTGTATTCGACATCTTAGCAGCCAAACATTTGTTGCTGTGATGCCGCACCTGCCTAGGCCTGTAACATCGGGGTCCCTATACGTTTCTATATTATAGAGACCTTGTCGCACATGCTCCGCATAATAGCTGCGGGCTAGCTTCACTTGGTATGTACCAAGTGCAAAAATGATTAAATCGTCCTCAGTCAGCAAAGGGAAATCACTTATGTTAGGTTGGTTTCCTGTAATGCTATCGAAACTAGCCCGTCTACGATTAAGGTTGTTGGCTAGGACATACTCTGCTAGGTTATTTGGTTGGTTCACTCTTTGGTTTATAACTTCTATAAATGTTTCAGCGTGAACGTTATCTGACAATGGTTCTCTGCAAGCATTCAATAATGCAGCACCTATTCTAAAATCTGTCATCATATGAGGCAAAGCACGATTGAAAAAGTCTTGTCGGAATAGTTTAAAATCGCGTTTGAACCAACCATTTATAACTTCAACAACCCAGCGGCACATAGTAACCAACCTAGACTTATTCGCTTGTTCTGTCGTCAATTGATCTTCGTCTCGATTTTTTGTTTTCGGTAAGTGAGCTTCATAACCATAGGCATGTAAGTCGTCGATTACGTCGCGAAACCCACGGTCTAAGATGAACTCATCTCCATGTTCAAAAAACCAATGGAAAGGATTTCCTTCGTCGTCAATCATATTTTTCATTATTTGTGCATCTGATTCTATGGCTGAATATGGCCCAAAGGCATCTAAAACGTGGCCATCGCAGCACACTATTAAAAACGGTTTCAACAAATTCGTGTATTTGTGTAGACTATATGATCGCTTTTGGAATAAATAGTTTGCGGACTTTTGTATATATATATAAGTGGCGTCTGCTATCACAATTGCCTTTCTGTTTAAGGCATTTGCATTTCCAAAAATTGCATTTGGAACTTGTAGGTTTCGGTTAGCTACATCAATTCTATTGAGATGATCATAACCAAGATGCCGGGGAACGAAGTCCAGTAAAAGAGAGTCTCTGGCGAACGTTAAATGTCGTTCTAGGGTTCTACGGCTCATATTAAAAAGCGTCGCCAGCCTTTCATTTGCTTCACCGCTTCGCAGTTTCATTAAGTAGCATGCCAAAGATGTTTTCGGGCGTGTTGATACGTTCGACAATGAAGGAGTTTGTTCCAAAATATTCATAAATTGGTCTCGACTAACGCCTAATCGGATGTATACTTCGTTTGGGTCCATGTCATCTATATTATCAAAATCTAGTATAGATCCTCGAAGCACCGCGATTTTCATGAGGCTCATGATATGCACAAAATGTGTGGCATTGAAGTCGTGGAGCAAGTTAGGGCTGTCAATTATTTGATCCCAATCATTGGATACCAAATGATGATCGCAAACTCTTGCACTATTTGGAATATAAAAATTAAAATGAATCAAGAATGTCACTTTAATGTTATCCGGAATCCTTCGGAGATCCGTTCGTCTGCAGTTTTCATACATACAACGCGTTGCTGTATTAGGGAGTCTTGAATATTCTTCAATATGTAATACACATTCGTGTGGACGGTCTTCTCTTGGCTGCGCAGCTCTTTCTGCCCGTTGCCAGCATGGTCGACAAATGTACTCCTGACCATTGTATTGTATCTGAAAATGAGAGTATTACAATTAGTTATAACGCTTAGTTATTTTCATTGAACGCTGTTCAAACAAAGCGAAATATAAAGAAAAATATTTTACTCGATTGCCTAAGCAGTATTAATTATCTCGCTTACTCATACGTAAATACCGATACTTCTATCCCGTTCTCGCCCCGTGGTTGATGTACTTACCTGATGTTCAGAGGTAAGAGCTTCAAAGATATATTGGCCTACAGCGGGATGATCTTCAAACCGAGCACGGGTTATTTCGTATCTTCTTCTGTTTATCACGGATCGATTACATAAAATACACACTTGGCGATTATCTGCCATTGTTATAGGAATCTGCTTAAAAAAAGTCCAAAAAAACGAGCACAAGTCACCAAGATAGATATTAACAAGTCCGATATGCAAGCTAGAGTCAAAAGAAATTGTCAAACAATAATAATCGCACAGTACTCAACGAAACAAATGTCAACGATGGACTGCGCTGTGCGCTCGAGCATAACGGTAATCGCCGAGTCGCCGAGTGCGAGCGGCGCTCGTCGCTGATTGGTTGACGCATGAAACATGGCGAGACCGATTTTAACAAAGGTTCTTAGACCTCTAATAGAAAAAGTATTGAATATTAGGATACATAAATAATAATGAAAAAAAAAATAGTATTTTAACTATATTTTTTTTCCCAAACGATATTTCATAGTACTCCTTGAACAATATTTGTTGTCAAAGATCTCCCCTTTCAAATGACACTAGTTTCATTGATGGCCGCTCATGGGCCGCAATGCCCATTGTCCTTTGGCTAATAATAATAATAATAATAATAAAGACATCACAAAAGGAGTGTGGTTACACTTTAGAACAGCCTCTCAAGGTTTTATTCGATGAGTAAGTCCCAAGCAGGCAAAGAGTCAGTTGACAGACGGACAATGCCTGCTTGGGACTTACTCATTTCATCTCCTTAGATAAGTCCTAAATGACCGGTAACTGTTTTATATACGTCGTTGTTTTCCTTTACAGACACGGACAGAAAATTGGAGAATTTAAACTGTCTCAATACAAAGACCTCCAAAAATAGTCCGCTACTTAACAAAATAAGCTCCTTCAATTGCCTCGACATTTTCCCTCAATTTATTCCGATGAGGTCCATTTAATTTCGCGTTGGGAGGACTGAGAAGTTGAGTGTCCTCGTGGCAATTTACTTAAAAGCCTGACAAATAGGATGATAACTGTATTCATGAATCAGTCTTGTTATGATTATTGGACAGTCAGCTCATACATATGAGATTTGCAATAATATTTTACGACATCGAACGTGGTCAGCTGACTACCCTACCCGCCTTATATGCGAGTGGAGATCTGCTTCTATTCTGGTTTCATATGATAATATCACCTAAATCTAGTCTAGACTTCTAGGTAGAGCGGAATATTTTATGGTCTAAAGACCAATGCATGCGAGTGGACTAGGTAATACTACCCAGCCATTTGGACCAAAGACCAAATTAATGGTTCCCGCCCGATGTGCTCCGGCATTTTCTTGACAATTCGCTGAATCATTATTG
The DNA here is from genome assembly GCA_963564075.1 of Eupithecia subfuscata. Lineage (NCBI taxonomy): Eukaryota > Metazoa > Arthropoda > Insecta > Lepidoptera > Geometridae > Eupithecia > Eupithecia subfuscata. The sequence goes on from OY751108.1 coordinate 2,251,626, forward strand.
TTATGGTTCCTCCTAATTCAGTTAAATGTTTCTTTATCATATGGTGTATCAAGTCGAATAGAGTTATCTGAGTTATTATTTTTGCGTGGTTTGTTTTTGCGTTGTCGTTGTCCGTCCTTGGTAACCCATGGAGGTAGCCATTAAAAAGTAGCACATCATTGATTTGACCAGCATAGTCGTGCTGCGGTCGGATGCCTCCGCGCCGGAACCGTGCCTATCTGCCTTTTCAGGCTTTTGTACGAGGCCATTGTTTACTAACTGACAAATGAGAGAATTATTTTAGGCTGTAATGCAGATAAAGAGAAAGCATTTCATTGTATTATTATTTCTTTATTTAGAAATAACATGATTACAGGTTTTTTTTTAGCTCAAAGGCGATGCTAAAATCTAGTTTGTGTTAATGATTACAAGGTACAAATAGTACAGGTACTACACATCTATACGTTTTATACTAACATTTAGTTTCAATGACGAGACCTATGCCATTTTTAAGACTTTCGATAGGTTTTGGTAAAATATGTCCACGCTGTTTTCGGAGAGGATATTAAAGAAATATATAGCGAGCGACGTGGGAGCGTGGGAGCAAACTTAAGTAGGTTTTATGAATGTCTTAGCATGTAGACCGCTGATGGACAATTTGATTTAAACAGTACATCAGCTTGTGTCATCACTCATCGTGCAACCAGTACGATAGACACACAACATGGTGATCATAATAGGTCCCTTCTAAAAATGTTTTAGCATTTAGACCGCCGATGTACAAGGGCGATTTAGAACTGGTGCATGGATAGTTTTAATGAAAACCAGCACGATTAGGAAATTACCTGTTGAAACGTCGGGAAAAATATGTGCAAACAAATGCGATAAATACCCATTAAATAAAGTTATATGGAATCATACAGGTTCTTCCCCATCTAAAAACTTCTCTTTGTCATCCATCCATAACCACAAAGTGCCTATTTGTTGCTTAATGACGACAATGTTTTCCTTGACTTGAACCGATGGAGCATAAACCACAGCGCAGGCATGCAAGAAAATCTACGCAACAAGACTTTAGAAGCCCTTAACTCAGGGGAGATCTTAGGTGAGCCACATAAGCAATCAAGAATTTAAATTAACTTTACAGCCTCAGAAAGGTTTATCTCTCTTTAGGGGCAACGTTTGCAGTACTTATGGTCATAGTTAATTCGCCTCGTGCGGACGCCACGGCATCAACCAGTGAATCTCGGATGGGCCACCGGTAGATACCGTGTGGTCAACCAATGAACCTCGTTCTCGTGGACGTTGGCAATGCGCTGTCTACGAATGGCAACCCTGCAAGCAGCGAGTTATCTATCACCGAGTGGTACACGCGCCGTCCACGAGTGGATCGCTTGCGAGCGAGGCGATCCGGAGGTGAAGTAAGTGCATATCCAGAACTCCTTATACAGAATACTTACTAACCGCACGAGGCCAGGCTGTGTGGTTCGGGTGCCGGGTGGCTCTAATGAGCTATGACATTTAGGGAACGTATAGACGTATAGATAACAACACAACTAAATAAGATGTAAATGGAATTGGTCCCCTAATGGTGTAAGACAGCGGCATCGCGAGTCGCGATAGACCTAAACTGAGGTGGGGGGACGAAGGTGGTTGGTAAGACTGGTCCTCCATAGCACAAGACTGTGAAAAGCGGAACGACGACATGGAGGACCTGTAATGGTATGATAATGGTTGAAATGATAATAAAACGACACCTTAGGGCATCGATGTTAGTAAAATTCGAGAGATTTTCGAAAAGCTAGTACCCAGCTTCTCCAAAGTGAAACGTTCAAATTAGGACCAATCAGGTCCGCCCACCTCCTCAGTCATAGTCGGACCAGGGCCGCCGGCGTTCGTGGTTCGCGTGCGTATTGTTGTCTTGGTCGCACTTCGGTCTAAGTACGTCTTTCCATAATTGTTGTTCATTAGGTAGGTAAGTATACTGCTAAAGAATGGAAAAAGCGTATCTTTTCATTTACTTGTATCACAAGACAGGCAAATGTTGAATTAGCGCTGGGAGAACGTACCATATCTGCAGAATTTTAATGCCTTAGTTATGTAGTTTAGTTTGAACATTCACTTCATACTGAACTGTTCCTATTCAGTGCACACATCGTCGGCGCCGGAAGTGGAGGAGACATGAGGGCATATGCTGGGTTCGATGTCCGGAAGGCACCACGTTCAATTGTTCTGCGCATGATCGCAGATGTCAACTATTTTGTGTCACTGGCTCAGCTATGACTCAGAACGGGGGTATGCTATTGTTCCTCGATCAGAGGATCTATGGCATTTTAGGATGCTCCTCACGACAGGGTTTATTTTGTGAGTCCTGATCACAAAATAAACCCTGCCGCTGTTCTGTGCTCGTGATTATAAATTGTGATTGTTTAATCATTCTTGTATAACGCATAGTTACTCAGTGGACTTATACCGTACTCGTATGTAGATGAGGAATGCATAATGACTCTTTGAAAATAGTTCACGCTATTCGAGGTGAGAAATGACATGTGAGTTAGTCTTCATACTGGCGATTTGCGAGCGATTTCAAAGCGAGGCGAGACGCCGCGACGACGCCGCAGGTATTCAGCGAGCTCGCCGCGATTAGCGCCGTCAACGCCAGTAATATAGTGGCTTTACACTGCAAGCGCGTTTAGCTATCATTCTGGATCTGAAATCTCGCTCAGTTTGCAAAGTGTAGAAAGAGATGCCATCTATTTCAACGCAGAAAGACAGCTGTTAGCCATTTAGCGCTCTGGCGGAGAAGTACAAACAGAAATGAACTTTATAACGTTGAATTTAGTACGTAAAACGTATCTAAAATGTATTTTTTCGAGGCCTAGAAAGATAGGCCAGAAAAACGAATGCCAACTGGTCATTAAAAACGCGGATCATCCGCGGCGTCGTCGTCGCGGCGGCGTGCTCCCTGCGAAATCGCCTCGCTTTGAAATCGCTCGTAAATCGCCCGTGTGATATATTGACCAAGTGTGGCGTCGACGCTGCCGTCGACCGCAGTCGATGGGTAGCAGTTGCCTTCCCGTCGGCAAAGTGCAGTCCGTGTATATGAGCCCTAATGCTTTTTATCGCAAAACAAAACCAGTCCAAAGCAAAATATACTGGAGAACTCACCTTCATAACTGAAAGTACAGTGTTTCGATTGATAAACCCACCGAAGCACTTGGAGCCTACTTTAAATTCAAATACACTATTTACCAACTCCACAATTTCGAGCTGACAAGACAAATAACGATGACCACCATATTTAAGTCTCCCGAAGCGGAACAGGTAAACAGTATACCATTAGGGACATAACAAGCAATACCTCTTAGAAACCAGAATGTTTAGCATAAAATGTACTTCCTAACTGGAAGGTACAGAGCCGAACTTACGACTCATTTTCGACCAGTTAGGTGCATTTCACATTATCTGGGGCCCTATTCTGCTAAACTAATCGTTTCACTTTGCATGCAATGGTATCGTCGCAGCGTGACACATTTTTGTATGTTACTTTGGTTGGATGAAAGTAACTACAGATTGAGGGACGCACGTCAAAAATCTCTGCATACAAATAGCACCGCCATAGCACCGCACAAACTATCTGGATGGAGCTTTTTCATTTAAGGATTCTGCGAGAATACCATTGTTATATTAAAGCGATTGGCAAGCAGAATTGGGCTCCAGATAATATTTCGGACTACTAATAAATAATAAATAAATAATGCTGGACAATTCACACAGCATTATCTAGCCCCAAGGTAAGCAGAGCTTGTGTTATGGGTACTAGCTAACTGATATACATAATAATATACGAGTACATAGATAGATATTTTTTATTATATATAGAAAACGACCAGAACACCTTGATCAAATATCTGCAGATCGTCCAAATATTTGTCCCGAGGCGGGAATCAAACCCGCAACCTCCTGCGTCGCAGGCGGACCTTCGCCCACCGCGCCACAGAGGTCGTCAAATTGAACTACTCAGAACTCGGAGAAAAATACAAAACGTCATGGGTCTGCAGGAGGATGGTCGTAAGTGATTAAAGATTTATGTAGGTGTAGTGTATGCACGCGGACCTACCTGCGAGGTGCCAAAGCGTGCATACGCCATCTCGTGTGTCAAAGTATTGCCAACCTAACTGTCACTGTCAGGTGTCACTCGGACGAGCTTGTAAGGCGGGAAATGACGAGGACAGAACAGGTAGAGAGAACGACGAGCAGGGAGTTTGGCTGGAAAATACTTTGAACATTGCCGAGCTGGTGTATGCTTACTGTGTATAATAGACATATTGGGAACTCCTACAGCAGGCGTGATATGGCGCAGCATCAATATGCAATTCTGTGAGTATAGGTAAATTTATATAAAAGCTGGATCCCTTCTTGTTTTGCGTATACTGAAGGCCTGGATTTGTGACGTCGTCAGTGTGAAAACAAAAGACAAGGGCGCCATTTTTTTTAATGCAATATTATTTCGCTTTCCGTCAGGCCTAAAACATGCCAGTGGTTGTCAGCGCAGTGCATGGTAGGTAGGGTACATTCATTCTTAATCCTAACCCTCTAATTAAAATCGCTGCAGCAATTGGAAGTTTAAAATATGCCTCAATTCGACAAAAGGAAACGACGGCAATGCACCTAGCGTGGCTTGCGAGGTGTAGGGTCATGGTTATTACGGTAAGCCAAGGGTTCCCGACAAACAACAATCGTCCAGGATAGTATGAAACGACGCATTGGTAATGACAAACATGTGGGTGCTGCGGGTTCGACGTCCGGACCCGGTATGGATATAATGGAGCGTTTGTCGCCGATCCGTTACTCGCCCACCTATGCACCGGCTAGTCGACGACTTTCCTGTTTACGGTGGTTTAGGGTGTGTTTTTGGTGGGTAGTTGGAGCGGGAACGGGTTTGCGACAGTCATTAATGGAACTGTAGGTAGCTGCGCGAGAGTTTTCCATTGACAATAGAAAAATAACAGTCAAAAAACCGCTCCAGGTATCGAAGAACACCCATGTTTTAATTATCTACGCAATTCGCATGCATTAAGGCCACAGCCACAGCAAGGGGGGAGAGAGAGCGGTATCGGATTTTGATAAGTCACAAACAATAAAATTCGTGGGCACTGCACATGAGATTTCCGTTAAATACTGTCAAAAACCTGCTCCCAGCTCTTGCAAATCTGTCCACGGATAGCCATCCGCGCTTAGACCTTGTAATCGAGTCTTTACATCCCGAGTAAATAAGTTCCTTCTGGGAAAGCATGCCCCATCTTAGGCCTCCTCGTCACGTTCTTAAGTGTGATGGTGGTCAAAAGCTTTGCCATCCCCAATAAAATAAAACTCCTCAACCTCAACCTCAACAGCCTGTATTGGTCCACTGCTGAAATAAAAGTAAAAAATAAACCTAACCTAACCAAACTTTTTAAATGGTCTAAGCATCCGCGTATTCATACGGTCTGCAATCCGATTCCGCGATGCGCTGTCACTCAGGACAAGAGCTAAGCTGCAGACGTAGTTTGAGGAGTATGGAATGGAAAATGAATGACGCAATACAAATCATCAATGGATGTCATTGATCAATTAACTAGGTACTGCTGTTGGTATAAGTAAACAGCAAGTGCATTTATAATATAATAAGTCTCCTTTCGGCAAGTCAGCTATGAGATATCTACTACCTACTTACTCAAATAATTTTATTCGCAATCACACTAATAATATAAAATGCGAAAGCTTAAATGTTTAGATGGATGTATGGATAGATGTTTGTTGCTTCTAAAATTTGCTTTTTTATTTATTTAGGCTTTTATTTTTTACTTACTTATTTTGTGCTGTCCATTGGTGATCCAAATAAAACATTTATCTATCTATCTATCTATCTACTTAGGCTGAAATTTTGCAAAGGCCTGGAATAAAACATAGGCTACGTTTCATCCCATAAATTATATAAACAACACGTGCGAAACCGCGGGTAGAAACTAGTATACAATAGGTGCGTTATTTAGTATTGAAGTCCATTGAATAAAATTCAAACATTTTACGCTTTCGATAACATTTTATTCACGCTATGATCCTGCCGTAGCTTTTCAGCCATTCTGCAATTCGGTCACGTTTATAACTCCACTTTCCAATGACAAAAAATACTGGCATCCATTGTGGAAAGGTCAAAAATTATTGATCCGAATAACCAGGTTAGTCGGTTACAGAAAAAACGAGCGAATTGTTTGTCTTTTTACCCGACTGCTGTATGTTTATGTGGTGGAAACGACTCCCTTGCCGATGAGGTGTGACGACATAATCGGTGGTTTGTACACTCATAGATCAACGTATGAAGGGAATCCCTAGTATAGTACTCCTAAAGCTTAGTGTACTTTGTTTTGACGTTTTGTGGCAAGGGGACTATTGCATAGTCTGACGTGTCCAGTAATTCTATCATTAAATTAGGTACATACGTTACACAATAACCCAAGTATGACTTTACGTACATGGTTGATCAGGGAAAGTAAGGGATAAGTAAGTACCCTAAAGGGTTATTTCCTTTTTCCTCTTGTGTCAAATTCCTGAACTCGATTATATAGATATTTTTTTAAAAGCTGACGCGAGTGTCACATATCTAGGTCTCCGGTATACGAAAAACAAAAGGGGATTTAACTATGGATAGTTGTAAAAACCTTGGGACTGTAAGATTTGTGGAAGATGGAGAACTGATAACTGTTTCCAAATTACCTGAAACAAAGAAAAAATTCGAAATTAGCATATCCTTTCGTTGCAACATGTAACATCAATCCAAAATGTTTTATTTTCGTAAATACAACCACTGTAAAGTTGAAAAGGTCAAATTCTTAAAATTAAAATTGACATGTAAATACTTAGTGTGATAGATACGAAATCAAATATTATATCAAAAAATTTTGACTTCGACGTGACTTGAATCCGCAACCTTCCCTATATTCTTCAAGTCCCGTCGAAGAGAATTGTTTTTTGGGATATTATTTCATTTCTTAGAAATTACTCAGAGGACTTACGCACTATAATAACAAAAACCTAATAGAGTGATATTTTTGATTTCGGTCGCGTCCGTTAGTTGTTGCTTTTCGATTTGAAGCAAAACCCGTCCCAACTTCTTAACCTTTTTTATCCTCTAGATATAAAATTGTGGCTCTATCTAACAAACTATGAAACAAAACCCGTCCTAACTTCCCAAGCTTTTTTGTCCTCTAGGTATAAAATTGTAGCTCTATCTAACAAACTAAAGAGCAGTCTGTTTGAATTGGGATAGTGCTCATCTAAATGTCAATTAGCGAAGTGGGTCGTAAAACAATTAACCGTTCATCTAATGTAGAGTAATGTATGATCTAATCTTTGTACAGATACGACACACTGGACCACTACACTACATACAAGATCATACACATTCATCATTTTGTACATTATTCTGACAAATAGATGTATCTTTGTTTATACAATATCCTAAAAAGACATAGCAAAGGGCACACTAAAATAGAAACAAACAATTTTTTCTATTATAAAGTATAAAAGTATTTATTATTACAATCCTAATTATGCTGGTTAGCGTAGTCGCTAACTACCTTAATATTTTTTTTGTAAAAATCTGGCAACCCGACAGACACCGTTGTTGTCCAGAAACTTTATAGAAATACGATACTTTCTGTTTTCCTAAACTTATTTTTTATTTCCCTCAGAAGCTTACGTCAGACTGAGAGTAAAGGTTGAGTAGTTGCTTGTATTATTGTCGTCGCAGATTTTGAAAGATGTGTCTGTTGTCTCAAGTCTGTCTGGAGTACTCTTCCCTGACAATGCGTGAGAGTAAGGGCTCAGCGTAGCAAAGCGCGTATATTTTTTTCACAGTATATTATATAATGAATAAGGATTCATACATCCAAATTTTCGCGGATTCGGACGCGTTTTTCCGGGATAAAAAATAGCCTAGATATTCCTCTCGGGATACCATCAACATAATTATTTTCGCATTTTTAATATTGTGGGATTAACGCCCGAATACTCAAACGCAACTCGGATATAAGCACGTCTCAAGTCGCGATTTTTTAACAGTTTTCAATGAAAATGCGTCAAGAATTCGTCACTTGAGACGTGCTTAAGGGGGTACCTACCCTCAAATTGCTTATTTTCAACTCCGTCGGACCTCCATATCTTCCAAACTACTGAATATTTAACTTTGAAATTTATATATGGTAAAGTTCAGGACTTATTCTATCGATCATATGTTTCGAAAACACGATTCCATAAAATTTTCTCGATAGAAAAAAATCGCAAAGTTACCTCTAATTTTTTACTAAAACCCTAATTTCTCAATAAATACAGATGATACGATCTTGAGATTAAGCATAGTAATTGAGCTAAGTATAAAGAACATTTTATATGTTGCCTTTTTTTCAATTAACTATTCTAATGTTTGTGGGGAGCAAATAACTACTAAAAACTTGATTTTTGGGCTTACGCCGCTTTGCTCTGTCTCGCTCCTGTGAACGCGAAATCCTATGCCTATCCTCTTCACACAATAACGAGGTAGGGTACCGCCTTAAATCTGAGTTGTGTTTGAGTATTTGGGCGTAAGACTCTTACTTTTAAATCGCATCTCACTAATGTGACTCACATTAGTGAGATGCGATTTAAAAGTAAGAGCCTTTTCACACTGGCGATTTGCGAGCTATTTCAAGGCGAGTGCACAGCAAGCTTGCTGCAATTGCTATTAGCAGCGAGCCCGCAGCGTGCCTGCGGCGTCTTCGCGGCGTGCTCGCATCGCTTTGAAATCGCTCGCAAATCGCCCGTGTGATAATGATAAGGCTTTTAGATGTGATTATAAAGTAATCCCATGGGACATCCCGCGCACACATAAATGCAAGTAAGAATCTCTTTGGTGTTATGTAATAGTTCCAGGAAAATCCTATCGTAATTCTGACATAACAAAGTGACACACTAAATAAACACGCACCGCACGCACTTAATCGAACAAATAATGACAGTACGTGAGCAATCAAAGGGAAACGTAAAAGTAAACTGTTGTGTGTAATAGTAACCTATATTTCTGAAAAAGTACCTTAAATACGGAATATCACGCACAATTACCAGTAATAACCTGATAACGTTACCAGGTACAATGAGAAATCAAACAGTTCATATTGAAGAAATTTTTGTCGCTTTAAAAATTTCATTTCAATTAAATGCCCTTTACACCAAAGGTCAGTCCAAAGGTATTCCCGTAATTAATTCAACCATCTGTTTTCAGCTCTCTAAAATTCCCGATAAAGATCGTCAATAGAATATTAAAACACATACTGTTATCTATGTACCTACTTTTTACATGCATCTACCTAACCCAGTATTCCACTATCTCGCAAGGGCTTAGTAAATACGCCCTACAACTAAAAGAACACTCTAAAAGTCCACTTATTACAAGAACAACTCTAAATATAGCATTGCTCCCATGGAACATGCAGTTAAAGGGCCACCCAGTACCCGCGGCGACTCCTGGAGCTCTGAAACAATTGATTCGTCAAGTCCACGTCTGGCTGCAGTCAGGTCCAAGGTATGAGAGGAAGTGAAGTTTTCATACGTCCCGGTGCCGGGTAGCCGGTGCCCCGTTCCCGGCGGCGAAGTGTATGCTTACGCAGGTACGTGTGAAAGGTAACGTAAATACCCATAGGCTTCATAGTGCGAGCCTGGAGCGGGCGCGAAGTATCAAACATATAAAACCGCCCTTTGCGTTCATACTAAATTGACTAAGGCGGGCACCTAGCGCGACGGGCTTGAGCGAGTTAGCACGCGTAATTTTCAAAGCGAGTTATCACGCGTAATTTTCAAACTTTCCCGCGCTAGGCTCGCAATATGGTTGAAGCATTACACTTAGCCGCCGCCGGGTGCCTGGCACTGGCTACCAGGCAACCGGAACGTATGAAAATACACGAAGTCTCAGTGTTACAATAGCACGTGTCCAAGAGTCCTGTAAGTTCTCGAGGAAATATAGCACTTATGGAGTAATTACTTAGAGCAGGGAGAGTCAATGAAACAGCGGAAACACGTTCTTTAATTTCATTTCGAGTTTGAATAAATAGACAATAGACTCGAATGACACGACATAAAAAGCCGTGAGGGTAACGTGACAGACAGCCAGCGTTCGTGCAGTCAGTACGGGGAAAGAAGGCGCTCGCAACAAGCAACGAGAAGAATTTTTAACGTTTCATGCCCCGTAACACCGCTCAGTACCCGGCTTTAAAGACCGGGCTCTTATGACTTGGACGGTACGTTTGAAACAACCCTTTCGAGGTCGTCGCCCGTTGGAGTGGGCACGGCTGAAAGTTCCTTCAGCGTGACATCGGGCCGTTACTGTCCATTTTACTGCGGTTACGTAGCTGATCGATAATGAGGATATCACAGCTGTTTGCCGCTGTGATATTACAGCTACATTTTGCTAATTGGTTACAATCAACAACCTCTTTTAGCTCACTGGGCGAAGGTTCGCCTAAGCCATAGAAGCTTATAAAATCGTTTCTGGGTTCTGATTCTATTTTACAATTTTTACAAAAAGTACTTAGTCATCGAGTATAGTAAAACACTCCGTACTCATTGAGACAGTATTATTATAGGTACTGGTGGTATACAGAAAATTTATGAGCATTGGCCTATAGTTTACTTACCTATATGTTTGTGACCAATGCTGTCATCAGTTACATTTACATTCTTTATATTTTGTGTTTATTCCATGCATTTTCCGACAATACAGACGTTTCGCTTATTAACAGACCACCAAATAATCGCTAGTCTAGACTTTCACACATGCAAGCCCGGCAGTTCAGAGAAAGTACAACGCCTTTGGTTTCAATAAACAAAGGTTTATGAGTATAAGGACGAACCCTTTGAGGGTGTGGTTGTACAAACAAGTCCCTCGGCAGTTCAGCAGTATAGATAAACGTTAAATATGCGCATGCTACACTTGGATAACTTGACTGAGCATTCACAGGTTATCGTAGTGACACTGAGAAAATTGAATTGGTAGGTAGATGTAGTTTCAGTAGAAACATTAAATGGAATAGGCTCTGAGCTTGGGTGTTCTAAAATTGGGACATAAATCAACGTCGTGCATTTAAACAAAAACAAAACCTGGACAAAGTCAAGACATCCGAAACAGCTGATGAGATCGAATTTCGTGGTTTCCGTAAAACTTTAAACAAACTCAGGTTTCTTTCAACTTTCCAAACCAAATAATCCTAGAAAAAAAGTGCTATTCGATTATTTTATTAACTCGGAGTAGATGCTATAATCTCGCCTTCGGTTAATAATAATTGAACCGCTCCATGTAAGCAAGGTATGTCTATAATTGCATTCTCGGAAGACGCGTAAGTAGATTCCGATTCAGGGAATGGAAGAGACGGGTGCCTGTCATGTCATACAGCTTAAATCGAAAAGCCAAGGGATGGATTACTAAAAGCAGAGGGGATTTTGTCACCATGGATCAGTGTCTAATATTAGACAGTCTATTTCAAATGTTTGTCTTTAGATATGGAGAATAGTAGGGTTTGGTCTCGAATCAGAGATAAAACCAACTGATTCATTGATAAAATATAAGAATAGAGCAAAAAAAACTCAGATGAAGTTTACATTAAAATGTCTGCAGAAATTATGAAGGCAAACGGAAAACAGCAGTGACAATATAATAATGGTGTTTACCCCAATGAGTACAATGACAAGGAAGATGAAGCGAATACAATGGTATAATACAAAACTGCGAACGCGAGATGAAACATACACAAAGACGCATTCATTTTAAATGAAATTTATAAACTTTCGAACTCAATTACTATAAAAACGACTCCCAATAAAAATGCACTCAGAGGCCTCCATAATTTACATGCATAGTAATCTGATAGAACTTTGAAGCTATTTCACCACTTAATCTGGCTTTATGTGCCGTGAGTAAATCATTCGGTGCCAATAGTCATGATCATTCATGTTAAAATGTATTTGCTTGTTTCCTCTTCTGACCCAATGGTCATAGAAAACAAGCTATGATTTTATGTCAAGATACGTTATACGTCATGTGACGAGAAGAGTGTTAGGTTTGAATGTGATGATATACCTAAGGGGAGAGGAAGAGCAAAGAAAATATGGATGAATTTTGTGAAAGAGGACATGGCTAAGAAAGGTAAGTACAGAGATGACGGCTGATAGAGGAATGGAAGAATTATACATGTAGAGCCGACTTCACCTAGCTTGGGATAAGGACCGGAAGATGATGATAATGTTATACGTAAAATATGTTCTACTATCCTTTGTGAAGGACTCGGGAACCTCTTACCAAGTCAGGTTAAGTCCTTCACACCGTGGTTCGAAGGGGTAAGACGTGATCAAGTACTGAAAGTGAGGAGCACAATATTAAACTAGAAAACATCGCAACATTTATTAAATATGCTATAAAATATAGGTAGATAGATAATACTTTATTGTACCACAATAAGACAGATAACAATACAGAAATAAATGCTAAGAGTAGACGAAGTACAAAGGCGGCTTTATCGCTATGAGCGATCTCTTCCAGTCATCCTTGGGATGGACATGTAAGAACAAAATAGGCGGTGACACGCCAAAAAAACATACCTACATACAAAATATGTGACTATTGTGCCGTTTGTGACTTAGATATATTCAAAGTCGCATTCAATAAGTATTAGTAAATAAACAATTCGTTGTAATTCTATTGACAGCTTTACAAGTCATAATTTGATTGACACTGGCGGGACGATAACAGTTCCGGTGATAAGACTGAAATAGCTGACCGCAGCGCTGACTTCATGATTTATAATAGGAAACAAGTACTAACAGGAAACTATAACAAGTAAGTCAAAGAAACAATCTATAAAACAATGTTGTTACCCTACGCAAATTACAGAAATTCCAGATCCTCTTGGCATAATATCCGTAGGATGTTGTCTAGAAAATACATTATTCACTCCAATACCTTGACAACTTTAGATTGGATTTGAAAATTGTTAGAAGACCCGAAGGGTATGTCGGAACGAAGCGAGCGAATGTCTAATCTAAACAAACAAAAATTAAAGATCAAACAACAAATTAAAGATCTAAGTAGATTTCATCAAAGTTTTTCTGTGAAAAGCTACTAAGTACCAGTTCCTATAATACATTGCGCAGTCAACGCACGATGTCCACTTCCTTCCCGTCTTCTGGGAGTTGAAGGTAAATATACCGACGGTATTAAAGTGGTTTTGGCGTGAGAGACTATTAGAAATCGTAAATGTGATGTCCAGGGAATTAGTCTGTTTTTGCTTTGGAAGAGAAATTGAAGACAGTATACATCCCTGAGGAACTCCTACTACTGATTGTATAATGCTAAAACCTACTATAGTATCTTGTGTAGTCTAAAATAATTTGGAGGAAATCTTAAAACTTTCCCCGCAACTGGGTCCCACGTTGTTTATATACCATGACCACAAGTTACGCCATGACATGACAGACAAAGTCCATAGCTTTTTATGGGTCAAGTTAATTATGCCTGATTTGCGTGTCGAATCGGGCCAACTAAAGCTAATACAACAATAGCGTACTACTAATACATCACATCAGTTCGCATACGATTCGTATCTCGTACAGACATCGATACAGACAATAACTCGTAAACATTTCGCAAGTCGCTGACTCAACTGTTTGCACATAAATGGTTATTGCCACACGCCGCATTAAGGGCATTAACATTGAAAACGTGTCGTAAGTTGAATTTATATTTAGGTACAATGATGAACGGCCTGTCTCGTCAGTCAGAGACGTTAACATGCTCATATTAGTTTCTACGAGTAGTTGCGTATTCTAGGTTTATGTTAGATGTTAGCTTCTGCGTAAGGCATCGTTCACATTGTGCGTAGGCACGTGGGTACAAACAATATAGCCTTAGAGCTTTCTATCAATGAAAGGACTTTTAGAATCGAGTCAGGAATTTTAGAATCGGACAATTTCAAATGGAAGAGATCGCTTCTAAGCGATAAGGCCGCCCATTGTACTTGTATCTTATGTAAGGTCTCGTGTATTGTATTTTTGTTGGTGTACAATAAAGTATTTTGTATTGTATTGTATTTCTACAAAAAAGTAAAAGCCATCAACAAAAGTCCTAAAACTGTAGTATCGATCGCTAAACGGTTTCAATATCTAATAACTAGTAGCCATAACACAAGCTCTGCTTATCTTGGGGCTAGCTGATGCTCTGTGAATTGTCCAGCATGATTTATTTATCTCTCTATGGGTTTAAGTTCGTTCGTCGTCGTTTGTTCCTTCACTGCAAACAATATTGTCAATTGCAATCAGAGAAAAATCAGTTCTGATAATTTGCTATCGGCCCTTATCAACGCTCCCCACCAACCCTCTTGTTGCCCGCGATTCAATCAAATCACGATCGGGCTCATTAAATCAATCAATTGAACCTTTCGATGAATCGACCATGACTCCCACCCCACTATGACGCGTATTATGATCGTAAACTCATTTTTTTCCCGGAACGATTGCACGAGTCGAGTGCCGTCTGATTCAGATTGTTTGTTCAATAGATTGGCCCTGTGATCTAATAAACGTGGTATCGAAAACTAGAACGTAATTTACCATCGTGGGTATGATTCATTCTTCATTCATCAATGTATCTGTTCGAAGAGAGTTCAAAAGATTTAGAATCATAAGCGTGTTATGGAACCATGCTCAGTCATCGTTCTGTGCTTGATTTTGCCATAAAAAATCGTTGCTCAAGCATAGATCGTTGACTGAACAAGCTTTTATAATACGGGCTATAGAATCATTGATTCACAGAAAACATGTATTTCAATGCTGTTATTTAAATGTATCAGTGGTATCAATGCAATGCAATACTACCAAGTACCAGTACTTTATACCAGGACTGATAGATTTTCGTATGAATCGAGGAACAGGATCGAGTTAGTTTCAAAAGAGAATATTCTGGACCGGAATTAGATCATTTCCTTTCGCGAATAAAATAGGACTCGGCAGACGCAGTAATCCATTTCAGAGTTTATTGACACGAAGTCCTAAGCAGGAACTGATCGCGTCTTGCGCCTCTGCAATCCAGATAATAGGCGTATCGATAGAACAGCAAACGCAATTTCCATTGCCTTATTGTTCAAATTATTAAAAGCTGTTTATTTCGAAGGCTGCGTTATTTTAAACTGCAGTCTGCAGACTTTTAACGGTATTCCATAAAGTAAGCTTTTAATGTAGTGAGCTTTCGTCTTTTTCAGACTACATGGAAGCACGTATAGTTCAGCCGCTATTCACGAATAAGCGGAACCAAAAGAACCATTTCGATCAGATGTTAGGGTACCTACGAGTTACACATCTGTATCCTGTCCGATTCCCTGCAGGACTGTGGAACCTTGTCTAAATAGAGCACGGCCCAGTGAGCGAACATCCTGCTCACGACAAATCAGCAGTGATGGCGCATTAGTTAGTGCAGAATTTGATCTACTGCGGTACTTTAAAATTATCAGTGAAAATTCATAACAATGTCTGGACCACGCTACACGTTTTTCACATGACTTATTCATAGGCTCTGTTAGCACCTAGCCTACACATACCACTTACATAAGATTAACAACCAACAAGACAACACAAACAATGCGTAAAATTGGAATAGATGTCAAATATGCCCATTTTATGCCCATATTCTACCCTAGAAAAATCGCTATCTAGGATGACCAATGACCATGTTAAGCCTTCTGGACTTTCATAACACCTGCTCCAAATACCCAACAAATCAGCACCGTGACGATATAATGCCATGGCATTATGTTGCATTGCATGCTCTTGCAAAATAACACCCATTTGTGTTATACAATGTCATCATCAGAATGTTTTGTCGCGTGTCACGCGCATTGTTTACGACGAATCTGTTTTGAAAGTCGTATCATGTAATACTCATGCCTTAACGATCTATTTGTAAGCAGGAAGTAAATTTGCATTGTTCTGTTTCTCCAGAACGTTTGTATGTTTGACCTTCGTTTTTTCAAATCTATTATGTATTTTATGAATGATGGGTTTTTTATCATTGTAGGGTGGGTACAACTGTCCATCATTATCAGGGTTAAATTAAACACTAACTAAGCAAGTTCCGATAAAAAAATTGTGTCATGCTCCAAAAACATTAAAACCAAGAGATAACCCTACCCAACCTCTTGAATGATACGTCAAGAAAATAAAATGTAATTCGCACACCATCTGGATCTGTAAAAGACGAACAAAATACATTTTCCAGTAACGAAGCAGTCTCGAAGTTAAAAAGAGCAAAACTAGAAAACAATTTGCGGGGACATTTGTCGGCCCGTCTCTGCGATGCGACAGACGCTCAATCTCTGGTAGAAAGCTTCAAAGATAGTCTGGACGACTGAGCAGAGTCATGATATTATTATGTCATATATGTATGTAGCAATCGTTTAGAACTGTTTGTTTCTGTCTGAATGTTTTATATTAAAGTTTGGAATAATATGTAAGAATCATACATGCAGAAAGAGGATAGTGTGCGTGTGTGACCACACGATAGAAGTGTAAACTTTAAACTTTTTACACTTGTATCTTCTTAAAACTTTTTAAGTACCTGACTCAACAGCCAGGAACTCAAAAACGGTTCATCGGTTCAGCTTAACCGACCCGAGCGTGACGGCCCATTTTTGTCCCCTGTTCAGATAAAGTGGGCCTTTATAAGAGTTGATTTCAATAACTGAAAATATCAATTGGAATCAAATCAGAAAGTAGTCATCTAGCTAGACGCTAGCTAGCACCGTTTGAGTATCCTCAGAGTCCTTGAATATAAGTATGATAATAATAAAATAAGTTTTACAATTTATTGGATTTTATGGTCCACATGATGAAGTTTAAAATAGATTTTATTCCCACAAGTAATTCTTAATTCTTGTATAGAGAAGTACTCAAGATGTAGGTACGTTACGTTCAGTTAACTTAACGATACTACAGATAGATAATGTTTTATAGGGTCAATGCCTTATAGACATGTCGATCGATAAAAAAGCAAGAGTTTCTTATACCTATTCGGAGAACACTAAGCTCGTATATATATAGCATATAGCGTAGCTTTTTGAGATGGGAGAGGATGTCCACATCAGTAACTATGAGAGTTTGATAAAATAAATACCTAATAGATTCAGGAGTTACTTTGCGGAAATCCATTGTTTATTATTAGGATAAACCGCGCAAAATTGTTACCAAATATTGTTTTATTCTAATATTATAGTTCGATAAAAGTCATGAAAGGAGTCATGGGCTTCAATTTATGAGAAAATAAAAAGTAAGTATCTAGATAAGCATTGTTTATTTATTTATTTATCTACTTACTATTTACCGAATTTTTCATTAATATTTACAAATCCATTAGGATTAGATGTTTTATCAAGGATTACCCATTAAAATACAGGCTAAAAGTGTCCTGGCCAGTGGCAACCACACCTGTTGTTTGTAAAGAAATCAAAATTTCAAAATTTTCACGTTGATGCTTATTCGGAGGAGTATTTAAACTAAAATTGTAAAAAATCACCATTTCCTTTCATTTTAAATTATGCATTTCCTTTCAAAGATTCATCCTTGCAACCGAATCCGTTGGTGCAAAAATACATGGTGTCATATTTTTCGCAAAATCAATCCTGCAAAAGTAACAGATATTTTTTTTAAATATTCAGCTTTTGTTTTCTCATAAATTGAGGTCATGACTCCTTTCACGACTTTTCTATAAATCTCATGGTTTCTGATTAGTCGGTCCACTCCATCTCAAACCGCCCCTGTATAAGACCGGGTCTCTTTGATCTCGTAACGTAAGGCATATCAGAGATCTTGCACTCAAGGTTACTTACTAGGTTCAATGTCCTGTACCTACGTACTTTTCTAATAGATTTTGCTCTACCAAATGAAATAAGCAAAACTTAGTCGCAATTATTTCATAAAATGCTAGACTATCGCGTCGCAGTTTCACCCGCGTGGTTCCCGTTCCCGTGGGAATTCCGGGATACGTACGTGGAGCAGTACCAACAGCATCCTGAAGATTGTAGGCAGTAAGTTTGCTTCGCCCATCATGCAGTCTTTCAACAGAATCCTAACTCTTTAGACTTCTTAAGTTGGGATTCTGTTGAATGGCTGCGCAACTCTAATTGTATTTTGTAATTAATTAATAGTATTTTGTATCTTTATTTGATTTTTTGTAATGTTTTGTGTGTACTGTGCCTTATGGACAAAATATGTCTGACTCAATAAACTTTTTATTTTATTTATTTTTATTTATAAAATATAGCCTATGTCACTCCCTGAAAAGTAAGCTTCCTAACGGTGAAAGAATTTTTCAAATCGGTCTAGTAGTTTCGGAGCCTATTCAATACAAACAAACAATCAAATGTTTCCTCTTTATAATTTTAGTACAGATCTATCTATGTATTGTACTATGTATATCAGTCATCTAGAGTACCCATCACACAAGCTCTGCTGACAATCCACACAGCATCATCTAGCCCCAAGCTAGATGATGCTATGTGGATTGTCCAGCATTATTTATTTATTTGTGGCCCATGCCCAGCAGTGGGTCCACAAGGGCCGATGAATTGATGATGTGGTTCTATCTAAACATTCACCACGGTATTCATCATCATCATCATCAGCCTATATTAGTCCACTGCTGGACATAGGCCACCCCTAATGAGCGCCATAGCGCCCTGTCTTCAGCTTGCCGCATCCAGCATCTGCCTGCAGTCTTTCGCAGATCGTCTTCCCACCTGGCCGGACGGCGTCCTACACTACGTTTGCCGGTATCACGGTTATCACGGTATTATTGAGACCCAAATAATTACGCGATCAAAAACTCCAGTAGATACAGGAACTCACAGGAAAAATCTGGAAGGTTGGAAGATTTTCGGAATGGTTTGTTTGACCTAGTAGGACGAAACAGAGTGTTTATGCTCAATGCGCATTTATGTCAGCTCTATAATGTCAAATGCTCGTAAACCCATGCGAAATCGCCGAGTTGGGAGTTAAATGGCAAGTATATCCTTCTATTGCCGCAAAAGCATTCTGTTTGAGAAACCGAAAGGTCAGCTGGAGAAAACCTATTTGGAATCAGAAACCATATTGTCTCATCATCATTATACTAAATTACCAAGTGTGGGAATGGGTCGGATATGTTTTTATATTTTATTCTGACCGGACAAAAGTTTCTACACAATTAATGACACAGTTCACAGTTTCTATACAAAAAAATATGTATCCGTGTAATGTATGTAATTGTATTATGTATATGTATATGAGTCATCTAGTACACATACTCGTAACACAAGCTCTTCTTAGCTTGGGGCTAGATGATGTTGTGTGGATTATCCAGCATTATTTATTTAATTAAATCTCAGTTTTCCCTGTGAATCTTGCTAGGCTGACTAGTGCATGGTTAAGCTCTACGCACATTAATCCAACGCCGCTACAATGTGCATTCAAATATAGGCATGAACTCGTTATCTTTAGATACATTTTACAGTGACAAAATGACTTCAAGCTTTTAACGAGTGGCCTGCGGGCTGCCAGTCATCTGAGGCCGTCAATATTAAAAATGACCGTTAAGCAACTTCGCATCTCTGCCTACACTATCTATACTAATATTATAAAGAGGAAAGGTTTGATTTTTTGTTTGTTTGTTTGTTTGTATGAATTGAATAGGCTCCGAAACTACTGGACCGATTTGAAAAATTCTTTCACCGTTAGGAAGCTTACTTTTCAGGGAGTGACATAGGCTATATTTCATCCCGGAATTCCCACGGGAACGGGAACTACGCGGGTGAAACCGCGAGGCGATCGTCTAGTACAAAATAAAACTTTTACAAAGGCATTAAAAATAAACTTATCACAAACAGCAGGTTCGATTTTTGAAAATTCCTTCGTATAACATAATAATAGTGGTGGAGCTGATTTGGGTCGGGTCGGGTTTGCGCTTTTTTGTGCTGTGACGTAGCGCTGATCTGAGACAACCTTTAATCTATGCAAATTCAATTCATCATTCAAACTCATTATATTAGTTAAACTTTTCGTAGAATCAGACAAAACAGAAGTTAAACACCAGCTGAGTGTACCCCTGACGTCAGAGGCACATGTGTGGACATCGACACGACCTTTTTGTACCCATGCCCACTCTTCCTTTTATACATTTGTATGCAGTTGCACTGCGCAGTCTATAAAACTGAATTGTTTATGGGAAGCTCCGACAGGATGGGGTTACGAAATTTCGGAACGAGAGTTAATGGCTTTTGGTTTTTAAAACAGACGGTTACTATTGGGTGTCGGGATACTTACTCTTGAAGTCAGTTGATTTATTTTGTAAATTCTCACTTCGAGTTGGTGCACCTCGACCGTGAGGTAGCATAGCTCTACTTCTTTCCCATAAAATTGTGTAAACTGACCATAAGAATCACCCTAACACACATAAGCACATGTATGGTCATCGAAAGGAAAGTATTAAAAACTCCACGCTTCAAACCCTCCGCCCATTTCTGGTTGGAAATGCAGCAATGCTCAAGCTCATCGCGCAACCTTCACATAGCAAATTCCAACAGACTTCTGTCGCAGATAGTACCAGCTGCGGTACTTCAGTCGATGCATAATGCACCGCTGACGATCTCCTCGTGTTTCGGAATGACGAACACATTGTTTGCAGTCATTTTGCAGTTTTTGCACGGCTTTTATCGCCCATGGTAGAATCACTGAGCTTTTATGATACTGTGAGACGTTTGCTTGATAGAGTTGATAGGTTTACATTCACGATTGTGTCGTTCATTCATGTTAGGAGCTATAAATTGTCTTTTTTAGAAAAAGATTCTAGTAATTGACAATTATCTGGACCATCTATGTAAAGATTGTAAAGTTTCGTTTAAAAGCGAAGTGTCTCATTATAATGAGATGAGACTGACATTGCTTTATTCTTCAAAATCACCTATCAAAACCATCACCAATCTCTCTCGCGTATCATATTTTATGTCGGGAAAGTGGATATGTCTTGTCACATTATCTGCTTCCCTGAGTACTCACAATAGCAAAAAATACGCAAGTACCTTTATTAGAAAGCTGATAATCGCCTGTCCTACCTTAGACTGATAGGACAATGGTGGCGTGGATCCAACTGTGCCATTTGGAAACCTCTAAAACACGCAGGTGGATGATAATAATTTGCATTATTGAGTAATTATCTCGAATCTCGAATTAACACTTGCAACCAGGTGGTAAGTAATTGAGGCTCAAGGGTGACCAGTTTCATTAGCACGAAGTCGTTTAACTAGGTACGTGTTTTTATTACTGTGGCGACTGATGAATCATGTTTTTCTTACAGAGTTCTCACATGACATACCTTTCGTTCTGAAGAAAACGAAGTCTCGTGATGCAAATCTTGGAAAGCCAAGATCAAAACAAGACTTCACCAATGCATACAAAAAAACTGGACCAGTTCAGTCCTCGGACGACGGACGTAAAAGAATCAATATGATCGCCGCAACCAGACGAATACAAGGTCTAAGGGGCCAGTCTATTTGACGTTAGTAACGAGACGTTTTCCATACAATTTGGTACAGCGCCTCTATCGCGCGGAAAGGGAACTACACAAATCCCATACGAAACGATCGAATACGGAGACGTCACGGAATCGTCTAGTTACTAACGTCAAATAGACTCACCATTCAGTTGTGGTAATTGGCATCAACTCGCATACCTGTGATTTGATTACTATATGGAAATGTTTGTTGCGACTTGCGTAATACTTGTTTACACACAGCATACCAGTGAAGCAGTGTTTAGCACTGTGTGGTAAAAGACACTATAATTTCCAAAAATTTAAGAATCGATGGAACTGCCGTCAGAGGAATGATGGGAAGGACCCAGTAGTTTTGGGACTCTTTTGACGCGATCCAGATTCCAGACAGATTCCCAAACATGTAAATGCTCATCCTGATAATGTCCCTCGTTAAAGGATGAAACGATGGAGTTCTCACAACACAAACTAGGTCCAGAAGGCACAATGCGCGCCATTTTGTGAAAAGGATAGGCTTAAGATTTTGCTTTCATAAGAGCATACGTTTTTAGAACATGAAAAAAGCTGGATGATGATGATGATGATGAAATTTGTCTCTCTCTCCCAATAAGGTTTGCTGGAAGAGAACTCTTTATAGGGTTAAGCTCGCCTTTGCCATGATTTTTCCTGGAAAATTTTATACTTGTACCAATTTTGTGCAATAAAGAATTATGAATGATGAAGGGCAAACATCAAGTTTTTGCTTATTAACAAGAAAACTACACAACTTATGAAGAAACTGGTTCATGGAACCAAATAAGTAATTCATAATTTTATAAATACGTCAGTGCTCTTTGATAAAGTTAAACTGCAAAAGGCGCTGCTGCCCGTCCCCGGTGGATATCCCTTAGTCACCTCTTACGACACCCGCGGGAAGAATTGGAGTGGTGCAAATTCTGAACCAGCACCACACGGCACTGTGCAAGAGCGTAATTGGCGAGTCCGTGCAATGCACGTGTTTCTCCCTCTGCATCTGAGTCGTCCAGAATGTACTACTACGAAAATATTAAAAACCTTTCGCTTTTATTCACTTGAACTTGCCCGTGTATTGTCTACCGCAAGTTTCCCACAGTTTACAGCTCAATCTGTTGAATTTGCCCCACTGTTCAACACCGTGACGGCCTAGGCCGGGCGAAGGTCGTCGGAATAATTATCGTAATAAAGTTTATTATTGTCTGCATAATGTCGGGTTATGATTTGCGCAGTTATCTTGCATCTATCGCGGATATAAAAAGTTTAAAAGTTGTAAAAACTGCAGGTTAATAAAATTTTGTTGGAATTATGAATTTTCTTTTTCAGCTGAACGAGCATTTATAGAGGTCAGTGAATGTGAGCAGGTACATAGGTAGAGGGAAACACGCGCCTCTAATCATTTTTTAAATAAAATAATAAACAAATAATGCTGGACAATCCAAACAGCATCATCTAGCTACAAAGTAAGCAGAGCTTGTGTTATTGATACTAGATATCTGATATATTTATTAAATACATTATTTTATCTATACATATATATAAAAATGAAACCCGATTTCCTTGGTCACGGCATCACGCGTGAACGGCTGGACCGATTTCGCTAATTCTTTCTTTGTTGTGTTTGTTATTGTCAGGAGAAGGTTCTTATGAAAGAAAAAATTAAGAAAGTTGGAAACATAAATTTCCACGGGGGCGAAGCCGCGGGGCGCAGCTAGTTTATTATAAATAGAAAACACCCAAAACATTCGGAACAAATATCTGCACATCGTACAAATACCTGTCCCGCTACAGCCTGCGTCGCAAGTGGACCTTCGCCCGTCACGCACCAGTCGTCAAATGGAAATGCTCCAATGCTTTACCGAAGAATCAGATAAAGAGATCAGAGAATAATCAGAATCGTGTTTAGCGTTGTCATTGCTATGGAATTAAACGAAACGTTCTGTCGAAGGCAAGAATGACACATCGTCTGCAATAATATAGTCACTTAGCATGCTTGTTGTCAAACGAAGATCTACACTACACAATGACAAAAACTCTTTAATTACAGTCCTTTCTGCAGCTCGACTATTTGTTGGTGGAAATCCAAGTATGCAGTTTACTCTTTCGAGTTAAAATGGGTGCGCTGGCTGTGCTCTGCTTGCGGTGGAAACCCGGGTTTCGGTATGAATTAGCAAGTTTTACAATGGAACTGCTGCTGCTATAGAGCAGTTCCATTTGCAAATTCTAAGAGAATTTGCACCACCCCAACTCTTCCCGCGGGTGTCGTAAGAGGCGACTGGGATATCCACCAGGGGCGGGCAGCAGCGCCCTGAAGTACAATTCTACCACCGTAACTGCGATCCCCAACCCGCATGAGCAGCGTGGGGATTATGGGCACTACCCCATGAGATAAAGCCAATAAGGCGCTTATCAGGGGGAGGCCTGCTTTCTGCAGTGGACCAATACAGGCTGTTGAGGTGAGGTCAATGGAACAGGACCTTGATTATTACTTGCACTTTTCTGCCAGCTACTGTGAAGCTCAAGGGCCAGTCGGCCAGTCTTACGTAAACAGAGGCCAGCTAATAATAATAAATAATGATGATTCATTAGGATTGTTTGTTGTCATTGTGAATCTACGCTGTACGTTTGCAAACAAGTTGTGGAATTTCATAACGCTTGAGCTTGGTGCCGCTTTTATTGTTCAGAATTTACTTTATTCATCGTCTGAGTACAAAGATAAATAATGATGGACATGGACAATTCACACTGCATCATCTAGCCCTATGCTACGCAGATAGATAGATAGGAAATACTTTATTTGCACACTTAAAACTATTATAACCTAAGTGACAATTGGCGGTCCTATCGCTCAAGAGCGATTTCTGCCAGACAACCTGGTAAGGATAGGTCGTCGGATATGTACATGGGGTAAGATCAGCAGAGCTTGTGTTATGGCTACATATTACAAAATAACTGATCTCTACACTCCGTTTTTTCCGCATACAACATAGATATTTTTGGGATACACCCAGAACGAACATCTGCAAATCGTATAAACAATCATCCCGAGGCGAGAATCGAACCCGCAACCTCCTGCGTCGCAGGCGCACCTTCGCCCGCTTCTACAAAGGTCCTCACAGAGGTCGTCATGCTTAATGGTACTGCAAGTTTATGATCTGGCTTGTTTGAAGTCCACCTTTTCTGTCTATGTAGTCAGTCCATGAGCGAGCAGAGCACCCACCGCTAGAGAATAATAAAAAAACATAATTCTTATTTGCTTACCAGTCCGTCTATCTGGGCAAATATTTTTCCCACCGACCGACTTAATAACAACAAAACCGGGTAGACTCGTTTTGATGAGCTATCGCGTGACGATTATCCGCGAAACTCTCGCTCCCGAAGGTGGTCTCTAAGGATATACTTACCAGACTTATTCAATCATAGAGCGTGCACTCATAATGGGATTCCCATTGAACAATACGAGCACCTTGAAGTTCTCGCGGTAACACAATGTATTGTAACGGGAAACTTGGACTGGAGTGACACCTTGATATTTCAATAGGCGATAGTTATTTTATAGCCAGGACTAGGTTACAATACGTGACTTTTCGCAGAATACGCGGCTCTTGATATGATAAGACATGGACTTTCGTACAGGTGAAATTAAACTATGTCTCCTAGACATAAATATTCTTCACATCAATAAAAATGTACAGAAACAGCTTAGTACTTGTAATAAGTGTAGTTTTAACTCTTTTTTTATCTACCAATATATCCTGCGGTGTAAGGCCCTGGTGACCCGTACCATCTAATCTGTGCCCGTACCTACCTTCTACAGGTTTTATAAACCTCTCATGGGCCTCTTGCAAATGAAGATAGCTATAAATTAAGCGCATTACAGCCAAAATTATAGACAACTAGCTTCTGCCCGCGGCTTCGCACTCGTTGTTTCTATGGAAACGTTTTGAGGTTATTTCTATCCCTTGGAAACTGATTTATGGAATAAAAAGTTGCCTATGTTTGATTCCAGGGTTAAACTTACCTGTATGCAAAATTTCAGCCTAATCCGTTCAGTCGTTTTGGCGTGAATAGGTAACAAACATCCAAACTTTCGCATTTATAATATTAGTGTGATTATCTTTTGCAAGAGAAAATTAATTTAAAATTCAATTCAACTAAACATTCCAGTATTTTCACCTTTCCAATCAACAATTAGAGTCCAAATCAAGTATACAGGCTTGACACTATGTTATTTCGCCATCTGCCCTCAAAATAAAGACTTGAAAGCGAACGCATTCGCTACATGCATCGGCAGCAGGTGTTTTAAATCCAGCTTTTTGTTGTAGATTTACGATAACTTAAAACCAATGAACAACCACTCGTAAATCAAGAAGGACAAAGTTGGGTTTTCGTTGATTGAGCAAGACTTGTTTGATTGACAAAGCCCCGACTTAGGGGCCGGGATTCGGAACGATGCGAAAGGGATACATCCACGATTGGACAGATACGACAGGCTACAGAATCAGGGGGCTCATTCGTCAAACATTGCAAATTCGTTCCGACAAGGTCCGTTCTGTTTCTGTCACATGATGGCATCGATCGAGCCAATGTTGCGTATCGTAACGTACGGCAAGAAAAGTTAATGCGACATACCGCACGCGCTTGCGTTTTTACCGTAGATTTCCTCTGGTAATTACCTTTTATTACGAATACAATGTTTGATGATGATGCGCTTTTTGTTATTGTGGTTAGGAATTAGGAATTGATATGGGTATTGTTTGGGATTTGCTTGTCAGAATACTTAATTTTTGTTTTGTCATTGGGCTTAACGAAGATTACAAGGTGGTGGTTGATCAATTTGATCATATAACTTCATAAAGTATTTTTGCTTTTGTCGTGTCAAAAAAACCTTTGTGATAATAATAAAATAATAATGCTGGACAATCCACGAAGCATCATCTAGCCCCAAGATATGCAGAGCTGTGATGAACATATACACAAACAAGAAGTGCGTTAAGAGAGCAGATTTAAAATGATCAGGGTTTTATTCAGCTTTCAGCCGATGAAAACAAAGTCTTTTTAGAAGTAGGTATAGGTACCAACTAAGTAGAAAGAAAATCTGTTCATAACTTAGCCTGTATTTTGTGGAATTATCATCTTCAAATCTATAATCAATCGACGAGATAGGCATTTTCTAGAACTTCCGACTTTGCCATTAAAAACCAGTGTAGAACAGCAACAATTCTGCTCAAAACCACTCAAGGTATCGCCCAGCCCTAATGAAATGAGATTCCATATCATGGCTCGTCTATCGGCACCCCATGTTGTGGAATGCCACGCGACCACTACTCTGTACGTAGGTAGGTTACCTACCTACGTAGGTAGGTAGCCCATAGAAACCTGTACCACAGTGTGGTTACACAGTAGTGGAAATCTTATACTTAGATGATAATTTATGAAGATAAAACATTAATGGTATCTACTTAATTGAAAAGCTTATGGGGAATGAGGTATTGCTAAAAATAATCGTTTGAGCTCTGTGCTTGGATTGAAGGAGTAATTAAATGTTATTCTTTGTCTTGTAGGTGTACCAGCTGAGCTGGTCTATTCTGTTCAGATGGCTTCGTGGGTGTACCGTACCACTCATACTATTTTCGCCGTTCATTGGTTTATGTTCCTTTGTTTTTTATTCAAAATGAAAATGCATTTAACTAGGTAAATCTGATTAGACCAGCACAACGCACGCTGTTTTTCCTATATTTTCTGTCCTGATATTTGGGCAAAAATCTCGGTCTCCACGGAAGACCAGCGCTATGGCATGATCTGCTCTACATAGGTAGCACATGCAGAGTGGAGTTCGATTTTATCAGTTTTTCTGTTTATTTAAGGTTTATTTTTATATTTAAGTACTTATGTATCTTTGTCTTTTTACTTTCTGACAAAATACCTAAATATCATTTTACTTTTAAGTATTTTACATTAAAAACTAAAAGAAATAAGGGCGGTTTCTGCCCAGCAGTGGGAGGACGAAGTGAGCTGTAATACATGAAACCATCAAGTAAGCAATCCTACTTTTTGGACGTTTCGAGATGAACAGCTCATTAAACATTATTTGATTTTATTACCTCACATCTATCTCTAGATGAATTTACATGAATGTTTCACAAGACGGCCATGATAACTTCACCTCTGTTATTTTCCATCAGAGCTGTCTTGCGGGTTATCTGTCGCAAGTAATAAATATAAACATTGCTGGACAATCCACACATCATCTAGCCCCAAACAAGCAGCATAACTCAAGCTTTATACCTACTAGATAACTGATACACTTCATACATTGCATAGATATATATTTTTATTATACATAGAAAACACCCCGGACAAAAGTCTGCAGATCCTACAAATATTTGTCCCGAGGCGGGAATCGAGCCAGCAATCCCTGAAGAGAAGAAATTGCTTCTCTGGACGTGGATCAGAGACGCTGTGTTTAATGAAACTTACGCTGTGAATGGACCCGTAAAATAGGTATATGAGAATCGAACGAAAACAGTTCGAATTAATTAATGAATTTACGACTTTAATGCTCTTACTTAGTTTCGAACATTTACTTATTTACGATAGTAAAGTAAAACAGTCGTAAAATATTAAGAACGCTCGGCTGGCTCGGCGCTCTACCAAACGGCACGAATAACATAATTAAGGACGTTCTAACAATCGAAATGACGTAAAATTTCGTTGTGTTGAGTTTTGTTTTTGTATTCAATCAATTAACACTTTATTTCTTACTAGCCGTTGCCCGCGGCTTAGCACCCGCTTTTCAAGTAGGCTATGTTTGTCCTCGGAATACCATTTAACTCCCTGCTAAAAGATAGCTAATAGGCCTAATAGGACTCACTAATGCTGAATTCACTCCTTTCTGTCTTGATTTTTTTGTTTTATTTAAATAGGTGTAGGTATGTCTTATTTTTATTTTGTGTATTTTTTTTAATTAAGGCAAAAATTACTTTCTATTCCATGTATTCTATTCTAATGAGATAAGCCTAGGGTGTTTGACTTTGTTTGGGCTTAGAGCATGACGACGAGTTAATAAAGATTCAGTTTAAAAAAATCAATAATTATAGAGAAAACTTTCCACTCCCAACGCGTTACAAAAATCACTCAACAAGGCTAACAGCTATAAGGAAAGAGCCCTGCGCAATTGAGCAGGGTACAAGGTACTGCCAGAATGAGAAATTAACACCTAAACAGGCGTTATTCGAGTCAAGGTTTGACCCTTCACCTCACGGCCCGAAATACCCGTGACTCAGATCATCAGATGATCAGCATCATTATACAGTTGACGAGTGGCCGGCCTTGCTAGATGGAAGCTTCCTGGGGCCCAATTCTGTTGAACCAATCGCTACACTATTAAAATGGTGTAGATAAAGATCAGGATTGAAGGTGACAGTGGGGCAGCATGTTGGGACAACAACAGCTGTAATTTTCATTCCTATTCTTTATCAACACGACTTATATACCTAATCAATAAGACTACTGCTGAATATGGAGTTTCAGAGAGTTCTTTCATAAAATGTAAGTAAGTAATTGTACTATACTTAAATGAATTTTTACTGTCAAAGATTTTTCTGTTACATGCATGACATTCGTTATTTTTTTATATTAACTCCCGACGCAAAAAGGGAGGGGTGTTATAAGTTTGACGTGTCTGTCTATTTATCTGTCTGTGGTATCGTAGCTCCCAAACGGATGAACCGATTTTCGTTTAGTTTTTTTTTGTGTCAGAGATAATTTTATCCCGAGTGTTCTTAGCCATGTTTCAAGAAAATCTGTTCAGTCAATAAACGTCGGCGGGTTATTAAAATTTTAAATTTTGTCTTGTTTTAAAGTTGTTTTCATCCAACATTATTTTCAAGTTCAGTTTTATTCTATGTAGGTACTTAGTACATATTTTATTACAAGCTTAATAAATTTAATTTAATTGTTATTAATTGTACACAGACATTGCACACCGTAAACCGGTAGGAATACATGGTCTCGCATAATAGACATAAAAACACCTGTACCTACATGTATTTCATGCAATAAACAATACTTTACTTTATACCGACGCAGAAATGGCTACATAGAATACCAAAACGTGTCGATGGAAGCGATTGTTCAACGATACCATTATCATAGTGAAGCGATTGGTTTAGCAGAGCAGGGATCCTGTTGCTCTCTCTTTACCATGTGTGGGTAATGTAGGTACAGGAGCAGGTGATCGCATTTCTGATTGGTTAATTAACAAGTTTGCTCCGGGAGCCGATGAAATGTCAAGGTGGATTGTGAAATAAATTATGCGCGGAATAAGGATTACCTACGGCAGGTTTGTATCAGGTTTCGAAAAGGGAAGTTTAATTGATTTGTATTTTGTTAGTTAATGATGATTTGACTGATTTGAAAAGGGGCCTTTGCCTTGCTGGCAGTGGGCTGAGATGGTGAAATAAAAAATAATTTGTTACTTTAAAAGGAATTAAGATTCTTCTACTTGGCAAACCTTCTACAGAACGAAGCAATACTAATAGATTGTGATACAAAATACACCAAAAACAACACCATTTACAAAACGACTATCTACGTTTCAACTGAGAAAGTGCAACACTCTGGCTGGTCTTAATTTCATCATCATCAACAGCCTCTTAGTACACTGCTGGACATAGACCTCCGCTAAATTTCATGCTTTGGGTCAGCCGGCTCGATGCGTCGACGACATCCGAAAGACCGCGGGCTCCACCTAGCCCAGACTAGCGCAGGACCGAGACGAATCGCATTAACATAGAGAGGCCTATGCCCAGCAGTGGGACGACAAGAGCTGACGATGATGGGTAAAATATTAATAACTTGTGCTGGCTTGTAATGCTTTAAACTTAGAAATAACCATAATTTAAGCTACAAGTAGGTAACAATTCAGTAAACAGTGTTATATTTGAACAGGGTGTCATGTCGATGCTGTGACGCTGATAACCGTAAATAGCCATCAATGGGTATCTGTGAGATTGTGACGCGACGGGCGCCGATTCCTTCGCACTGAGTGTGACTCAGAAGCAAACAAGTTTGTTTTCAATGCTTCTGAGCTTCTATCTGTTCGGTTTAGTTAGGTACAATTAACGACAGAAATCGCTGTAAAGGGGCTTTTCGAAGCAGTTATTTTCCTGTGGTTTCCGTAAGTATACTATACATGTCAGAAGAACCTATAAATAATTATTTAAATAATGGCCTGACTAAGGATTTTGTGGACATAATAATTGATAATTAAACAGAATATAAATGACGAATCTCTATTTTAAGTAAATAAATACATAGATGAGATTTGTAAGAACTTTATACATACCTACCTATGTATTTGGTTCCAGTTCCACCTACCTACATAAATATCAAAGTAATTGCCGTGGTTTCAGGTACCCTATGTTCTAGGTATTTCGGAAATTGGATGATTCTTAAATACGTAATTATTTTGAAAATACATAACTGTTTGTACATTTTGCAATATCAAAATATCTAATAGGAGATTGCTTTCATAAAAGTTAATGTACCAAAGTAAGCATGTATAACTTTATAGCAAACAACTTTGGACTATAAACTGAAGTTGAAGAGATTCAAGGTCACTAACGTAATTAACAACTACAAACTACTATATATTTCATGTTGTATGTTATCATTAAATCAACTACTCTTTACAATGACTTTTTCCTGTTATTCATTTGGTTTGATTCACAGTGACCTTGAATCAAAGAGGAATTGACGTTGGTTTCAATTGATTGATTATGTGAAATAGTTCAAATTGTCGGATGCTTAATGTACCTTGCATATTTACTGAATTTTAGTTATGTTTAGATAGTTTTGCCATGGACCATGTTCAGCTGTTTCTATCTCTAAATAAGTAAGTAAATAAATAATACTGGGAATTTTCAAACAGCTTCATCTGGATACAAAATAAGCAGGGCATAAAATTTCTTGTCCAGGTTTGTAAAAACAAAATAAGAGTTGGTTTTATGATGATAGGTTTAAATAAAAAACTGTAGTTTACTCATTATGAATGTTCGCACATTAACTACAAACCTTGCTTGTGTTGCAAGACCACCAACATTTCATTCCTTAACGAGGGACAACTGCGGGTGTTCTTCCAACACAAACAGGGTTCATTGCTAACCCGCTTACATTCAGAATGATAACTTTGAAATGAGTAGAAACATATAATTTATAACCAACCTCGAAAATAGGTGCAAGTTCTATGTACTTAAGTATGTTTTTTAATGTATGTTCGTAGATTTTTCCATCAGTTATGGATCAATTTTAAAAATTCTTTCGCTTGTATCTCCAATGTAATGAAATATAAACAAATGTTCCGGAGGTGGCCCCATAAATAATTTATTCCCAAGGGATAAGTATTTGTTCCATAAAACTTAAAAACATTGTAAAATTAAGGGATTCGAAGTCAGTTTATTAGTTTCCAAAAAAAAATTACTGTCATTGTTATCATAGAGTACCACATGCATTTTTTCTATGAGCCGGAACTACAAATAACGAGTCTATTATCAACATAACAAATAGATAAGGACAGGAAATGAGCTTTACATCTGTTATCATAATGTACATGTGTTTATGAGAACCCAAATGATTGGGAGCGGAACGGGATGATGTTGAAATAGGGAAGATAGGGGGCAGCTGCATGATGTCCCATGTCTGCACAATCTGTACATATCTGTTGATTGCACAATTCATATTTAACTAGGCATGAGAGTGGGAGAAATGGAAGGCTCTTCAGTAAAAGTATAGTATCCTCATTTTGATTTTATAATAACTACTCAGTACAAAAAGCTTGGTGCGATACGGAATATGTGTCTAGAACTGCACCAAACCTGAAGAGTGACTCTAATGAATGAATTCAAACTACGATAGATTTTATAGGAAAATAGTACAAAAAGGCTTTACAGGAGTAGTGGAATGTAGGGATGGTTTTGTCCTGCAGTGGGACAAAACCATCCATCCATCATGTAACAAAGACTTGACAGTGTACTCAGAATTTCTAGATGAGATTATGAGGGACTTTTAAGTACTTAAGAATTCAAATAATATCCCAAAAACAATTGACTTTCACTGGACTTGAACCCGCATCCTTTCCTTTTTGGGGTATAAGTAATTTGAGTTTTTGGAAATTACCCTGAGTGTGAGGGCTTATGCACTCTATTATCAGAAATCTTTGGATCTATCCTATCCTAATACTTACCAGATGTAGATACCAAATAGATGCAACTAAAGTAATAATAATGCAAACACAGCCAAGGGTGGGGGAGGTAAGTAAGAGCCACAACAAAGGGAATTTTCAGTACTGTTGATTTAGTTCATAAATCAAAGTTTATTGTAGGCTTATTATGTGAATATGTTCAAATGGAAATGGTTTCAAATTGGATCTGTATCCCCCTTTGAAAGGGCACATATGTTCGAAAACTACGAAACAATGGAAAATGCAGGAAATTTATGTAATTATCAACGAAAACAACACCTCACCGCAGTTTTTGTTTACAAATAACTGAAATAGTCAGTTTCCGCTGCAGTTAGTTTCAATGCAGTAACATTCGTGCTCCGTCGAAATGCCGATGTTTGTAAACAAGTACCGGCGAATTTCAAGACTCACCAGAACTTTGACGAATCTGTTCTCGAGCTCGTCCCGGTCCGGCATGGGAGGCTTCGCCCGGCTCCGGGTAGAGGCCTGCCGGACATGCTGGCTCTTCACAGACGCGACCGGTCCGTCCAACATCGTTTCATCCCTCGATGTTATCAAACCCATTTTACACGAAACACAACACTGATCACATTTTCATAATTCACGACATATTTATCACAGATTATTGGGCACTGATTTTATACAGGTTTTAATTCACAAAACACGAGATTCACGGAACGTTTGGCGGCAGGAACATGGAACGCGAGCGGGCGCCGGACAATAAACAAAAACACAAAGCAAAAGCAAACGCACCGAGCGATGGCGAACGAAGGCCAATGTTGACTGAAGTTATCTGCAAGACAGACTGACTGAAAACAAGCAAAACTAGTGATGCCCCTGTTGTGGTACGTTTTTCCCCGTAGGGTTGATCGTTCGTGTTGGCGGCGGCGGCGGCGGAAATTTCATATTTTTTGTGGTTTTAAATTTTTCGTGCGTTCTACAGGGAATAAAACCAACACAAAAGTAATTCGCCTAAAATCGTTAACCATTTCTGTGAACCGATGATGAAACCCACTTCGACTCAACCGTATTTTGGGACCGTTTCGGAATATGTTAATGCTCAGAGTCTCATGTATTTTTCAACATTATTGTAACGATAGACATCGCCGTTGTTTCAGTAAATTTGAAATAATGTTCAGCAAACAGACGGGACACAGATTGAAGCTGGCATCACTGAACTTCAGTGACACATGACAGTGACATATTTCTTGTCTGAAGATAGTAACAATCGTCTGACACCTAACCAGCCAATCACGATGCAGCATCGTTGGAGGTAGGTTTTTATTTAGCCAATTTGCGCGCCTGATTTAAATCTAACGTGAGAAAATCAAAGAAGTAGGTACCCTATGTTCCGTTTGTTCACAAGGACGACTCTAGCACAATACATATCTACTGTGACTCTAGTTCGTGTCCTAAACATAATCTGTCCCAAAACAAAGGTTTCGCAGACTTTCGCAAGTGTTTCGTAAGGTGGTAAAATGTACGTACCTGAATAAATAAACAAATAAATAATGCTGGACCATTCACACAGCATCATCTAGCGCCAAGCTGTGTTATGCGTATGAAGTTGATCACATCATCCCCGAGGCTAGGTAAGATCTGTTGATTTCACCACTGAGTGAGAGCACTTGTGGAACCACAAGGATTTAAGAATCCTCGTCGTTACAGTTATATCATTTGCAAAATTTTATACAACTACCTACTGCAGCAGATGTCCGGCCTACCTGTTGTGTGCTATGGTGGTTTGGTTACACAGATGTAGGAATAATTATAAATCTGTGGGTGGTTATTAACGCATTCACTGCCCAGCTCCTGCGGGTCGCGCCGCCGCGACGACACGGGGATCGAGAGGCACGTCTGCGTCTTGGGCCATGAAAGTGTTAAGTATAGACTGAGCATTTACTAGTAACAGAACATCGAGAATTCGCTGTTTTTATATTCGCTCGAACCACACTTCGAACGGCGCTAGATATTTTTAATTTAAAATCAACGAGCGTTTTGGTGTCACATTTTATCGAGCAAAGGCACGAGCGCGGGAAATGGAGGGATGGAGCGAGAAAAAATTTAAAGATTGGCTAAACGAGAACTTGACGGAGCAATCAATGATCTTCATTAAGTCAATAGCAAATAGTGGATTGACTTAAAAGAATGTGACTCGTAGAAAAAAATGTTTCGTGGTAAGTAATTGCTGCTCACTAGTGGCGAGCATCGTAGGTACCTACGTAGAACACAGCAGCGTAGTATAGTATATAGTATAGTAGCGTAGTATAGTATAGTATACAGCGTAGTATATAATATCTGTGGCAGCGTCAAGGATTCGCAAGAACATCGAGGAAACAGAACATTGTACCATTCGTAAGAACGTTTCATTAGACTATACATTAACATTACTTAGGTCTACGTCTACCTACTCATTAGCAGCAATATCAAAGTAGCAGATACTTACTTTGTCCAAGACATTAGACTAGACCTATAAATGAAAAAAACGGATACATTTTATAATAATTTTATTATTGACTATAGAAAATTACAATGTGTTTATATTGGTAAAAAATTATAGCTGCGGTAACGAGAACAACGATATTGCCCGTATCCTATAAATTATAATTAGATAAAATAACAATTTATTTACTCAATACACCAATAGTTTTTTGTTAGCACCATTTTTTTTTATTGTTTTTTACTTTTTTACAAACGTATCTAATAAACCTTTACCTTAAATGGCTACGAATGCATTATACGAGTTTAGTTAGGTCTTTTAACATCGATAAAATAAACCTACCTATACCTAGTATGGTTAGCATCCCATAGGTTAGTTAGACAGTTATCGAATTATCTTTCGTTTCATTTTGATGCAGTATGTACTTAATATCCTAGGTACTTCCGTTTCAAAGGCTCGAAACATTTCAAAGATAATTTGGTCCATCTCAATGTCGTTAACAAAATATTAATGAATCTCGACATTATTACAGTCTTTGGTTAGGACAGAATATGTAGGCATACAAGATTACACAATTTTATTTTAAAATACTTAATATCACAAGCATAAACATTGAAATAATCATTTTTACGTAAAACTCAGTCATACGCTACATACTTATTTTACGACTACCTGCATTTAAAAGCAAATACTTAACCCCCAACAAGAATACCATGTGGGCTTGCTACTAAAATAATGTGTTCAACTACAACCCGAAGTGCAATAACTAAAAAAATATTACCGTGCAGGAACTAAATAAAACAAATCAAATAGCTCTAAGGGCCGACGCACACTTAGCGATGAGACAGACCGCAGATTATTCCGCTGCGATTTCGCGTCAGCTCTATCAAAAAGACCTACAAGCAAATAAAGAGCTACCTCTAAAAAGATACCAACAACACAAAAATCCGACAAGTCACAATGCACGAAGTTACTATGCGATCATCGTACAGTAAAGTACACAACATGTTTGTCTTACTAAAACACTACACGTACTTTCTTAATACTTTCAAGGCATAATAATGTACCGACACTAGTATAATAATCCGACTTAAGCTAAGAATTTAAAACCTTATTTTACAACAATTCTTAATCAGTACGTCCAAGCCAAATAATTGACTTGAATATACTTTTAAATATGAATATATTCAAAGGCACAGAGTGAGCTTATGGCAGCCAAATGCCTAAATACGTTAAGGACAACTTCACAATTTCGTGGATCGTTAAGTATAAATCGAACAACTATAGAAATGCTTAGCTAAACTTAACGGCACCTCTTCTGAACCATCGTGAGAATAGTTCCAACCACGACTCTAATTTACGTCCAATAATCATCCTTGTATTCCGATTCACGAACTGTTTTGGCGTCACAGAAACCAGAGTCTATATTTTATTTCGGGAATGGACAACGTGACGTGGACTGACCATCATGAAGCGACTATTTCGTCGAGGTAACTACGTCACACCCATTTCCAGTCAAATCCAATTAACCACATACACGTGTACTTCGCAGGGATGACTATCCCGCAGCGACTATTTCCAACACATAACATATAAGAGTTCTGTTCAGCCGTCACACCAATCGGTCCAATCTAAACACATACTCAGGATGACTATCCATAAGCGACTATTTCAAAGACGGATAGTACATACTTGTTAAAGCATTACACATCCTGGCAGCTGCCAGCGCGACGCATGCAGCTCAATCGGCTGGAGTAGCGTACGACGTATGAAAGGCACAACCGCTGTATTAGAGCGCAGTTTTATTCACCAAATTACAGTCCGATCCAACCAAACACATGCTTCGTAAGGATGACTACTCTTCAGCGACTATTTCGAAGACGGATAGTAATACAGCACAGCACATCCTGGCAGCTGCCAGCGCGATGCATGCAGCTCAATCAGCTGGAGTAGCGTGCGACGGATGGAAGGAACAGCTGCTGTGTTGAGGAAGGCATCCCGGACGGCGGTAAGTAGACGCTCCAGGTCACCGGGTAGTTGGGATTCCAGGTCACGGCCGATGTATGTGAGTACAAAGAAGAGGTTTTCCGTCTGGAAAGAAAGGAAAGCTTATAATGTCAAATACTACTTGATATTCTGGTTCCGAGACCCTTTTGATTGGGGTGCCCACCCACTAGGCTGGCACCACCACCTCAAAGTTAGCTAGTAGCTTGGAAGGGTCTTAGCCTGTGATACAATAGATTGCCACCGGTTTTTATCCTATGCTAACGCCACGTAATTCAGTCAATTGCATAGATTTAAGGCCAACGCAGACCGGGACAGGATGGCAAAGGATTATGCCGTCAGTCAGACACTAGCCGTTTAGATACCGCGGCATTCCACAGCGCCATGCCACGGCGTGCCACGGCACGACAAAGCATGCCTCGGCAACTCCTGCTGCCCGATACACATTTTGTCTTCAGTTACGTTTGATCGAGTGTTGACGAGCCTCAGTTATAAAATGGTAGATTGGGATAGGTATGGTGTTAATAGCGATTGTTTATTGCAGACGAAGAAGGAGCACAGACTAATAATAGGGATCGAAGATTTTGGGTTGATAATCTATGGAAAGAAAGAGAATCAAAGGGTGAATTCAAGAATTTATTTATTGACATAAGATAATGATGTGCAAAAATTGTATGACTCATAGAATGGATCACGCCTCACCCTGCGGTATGTCACAACGAGCGCCGGCGTCCTCGGCACGGTCCTCGGCATGCCGTTGCCTACCGCAAAACGCCACGGCATCCTGTCGCGGGAGTCCGTGGCGCGTCTTTCAGTGCCATGCAATGAAATCCCTTTCGATGCCACGGCATCATTTTAAAGCATAACAATTTATGTCGTATTTCTATAACAATACGTTTGAATTTAAATCCCTTGCCATGCCGTCCCGGTCTGTGTAAGCCTTTAAAGTGACCGACTATGGTTCGAGGATGTCGAACTTAGTTTCGACACCAGTGATTGCCAGATGTTCCTAAATCGGCATTGACCTACTGGAACTTTTCAGATAGAAGAAGAAAACCTCTAAAAGTAACTATACTCACGTCGCTGGGCGAAGGCACCGGCTGGCGGATGCAATCCTCGCAGCACTTGCAGATGAGCGTCAACAACACCTGGCCAGGCTGCGCGCTGGTGTTGGTGCCGCCGCGTCGCTGGATGGCGCGCCGCCGCAGCTGGCAGTACATCTCGAGAAGGAAGGACAGGAACGCCATCAGGCGAGGTCGACCACCGCCGACTATTGTGCCTAGGAGCTGGAAAAGACGATGGACTTTTATGTTGAGGAGGGAAGTTTAGTGGTCCACGCATTTCTAGAAATGCGTGGAATGTCTTCTCCATCGGTAAATGCATCCCGGAAAAGCTGTTACGGGGGCATAAGACTTGATGATGATCAATTCCAATGTCTCCGTTTAAATTAACAAGGGAAATTGCCTTAAAAAAATAACACCTATCGCGAGTTGGCTTGGCTCGTCTTTTACAAGCTTGGGCCTAATCTGCCGGATACCCCTGAACCCCTTCTTGCTCCCCATTTCAGACAAGCTTATAGTATAATAACGCATTTAGGTTGCTGTTGCGGCTGCTGCAGTTCTGCAGTGTCTCAGGTATGTTCGCCGAGGCTCGTACTGACTCTTTTGATGCAATATGGCGCAAAAAGACAGCCTCATTGCTCAGCAGAACCCGCGGGAGCAGCAACAGTATCCTAAATGCGATATCAATCAAACAAAGTGTACCTACCATAGTAATCTAAATAACAGTGCCTTGTTATTTAGATTTCTATGGTACCTACTAACAAAATAGATTAAGTTGTCTGAATAAAGAAATTTTATATTTTTATAGAATTCGGTATGATGCAGCACCTAAAATAACGTTTATCTTCTGGACAAGTCTCTCGAGACCCTAGAGCTTCTCTGCTCCAGAATTCACAGTATAATTACCTTCTCCCGGTCATGGTACCACTGCTGGCACGTATTGAGAAGAGACTCGAGGAAGGTCTCGGTCTGCTCGCGCTCCACAACGGCGATGCAGCGGCGCGCGGCCGGGAGCGCGTACCGAGGGGACTCCACCGCGCGACCGACCAAGTGATTGACGGCATCCATCAGGGTGCGGGCGCAGACGGCGTTTGGGTCTGGAAAGAGCCAGTTTCGTGGTTGGTTTGCGTCATCAAACAAGAATAAACAACAAAAAGAACATCGAGTCAAGTTTGTATAGATAGTTTTTGATGATGTAAGAATGTGCCGCGACCACAGAAATCTTAATAACAGTGCCTTGTTATTCAGATTTCTGTGGCCGCGACACTGTCGGAAAGATCTGACTAGATCTGCATAGCCAGCATTCCGTTGTAGAGTTTAGAGAGACGAGACAGGTACGACAACACAATTTGCATCATAGACCCGTGGGGATTAGCGAGATTTTGAAGAAACGATTTTACATGGTTAAATAGACAGTAATTTTAAAATGGTTTAAAATTGTAGGCTTTGTGCTAAAATCACTCCGTAGTCTCTTAAAGATCTGTCTACTTTCGTCTTCTTTTCGACTTATCTACTCATCAAATAAAGTTTCTTTTTTCGTCTTTCCTTTCACTGTATCCAGTGCGATAATTTTCTGTGTGATGTGTTTTGGTCCTCTGTGTTTTGTGTTCAGGGCCCGTACTCTTACGAAATGCAAGTTTCTGATTCGTTTTCGTGCAAACGCTAATCTTATGCAAGCGACATAAGAGTTCTTTTTGCACGACAACGAAAACGAAACTTCGATTTTCCTTTTCCCAGTAGGCCTTCTGCTTTTGTGCATAATTTTTTTTTGTTTTATTATCTCTCACCAAAGCCTGCTTTCTTGTAGTTCAATCTTGTAGTGACGTTAATTAATCCTAGCGTGAAACTCAAGGGGTATCTGAAATTGGTACCTCTAGCGACCAAAGTGAATACTCACCCTCCAAAGCCTTATCAATGCACTCCTGTATCTCAGCGGGGAAGGTCCCCAGGTCCCCGGCGTCCGCAGCCAGCCCCAGCGCCGCCATGCCGCTAGCGAGCGCGTCAGCCGAGGTCAGAGACTTGGAGCGTTTGATGCCGGGAGTGAACGATTGAGGGCGGATGCTTTTGCCGTTACCGTTGATGAGGGAAGAAGGGGGCGATTTCTTCTTCTCCGGGATAATGACTTGCTGCGGCTGGAGTTTGAAGTGGACTCGTGGTCCGCCCGACTGGAAAGTTACAAGATGACGTTAACATGTAGGTAGGTAATGTTCACGATGATATTTTGAAGGCAAACCCTGGCGACACGGAGAGACTCCGGTAGGTGCAGTTATCAAGAAAAACAAACAAAGCAGCCTTTTCCAAACTTAGCTATAGGAATGATATTTCAGTGTCATTGTTGAATTTTATAATTTGACCTTTTCTAAGTGTACATTTATTGTATTCAAGGAAATAAAGAGTTTTTGATTGATTTGATATCTAAAGGTCACAAAGGTGTAAGAGGTTTCAGCAGCATATCCCCCGAAAGTGTCTTGTCTATCTCTTGTCCATGTCTGAAGCTTTTGGATATTTATTTATTTATTTTTATTTATTTAGGGGAAAATTAAAGGCATAAAAATTAACAGAATTACAAATTAATAAGCACCAGAATAGTAGGTACAATGAAAAAGACTATGAACATGATATGGCTTACGTTGAATCGCGAAGACCTAGACTACTTTTCGTCAGGAAGTGTGTCAGGATTAAGTTAGTACCTACCTAGTAAAATAGTTTACGGTGTACATCTGAGGTCCAGAACTAACCTCATCATCATCATCATCAGCCTATATTAGCTGCTGGACATAAGTCTCCCCTAATGCGCGCCATAGCGCCCTGTCTTCAGCTTGCCGCGTCCAGCATCTGCCTGCAGTCTTTCGCAGATCGTCATCCCACCTAGCCGGAGGGCGTCCTACACTACGTTTGCCGAGTCGCGGTCTCCACTCAAGAACACGTTTATCCCACCGGTTGTCGGTTCTTCGCGAGATATGGCCGGCCCACTGCCACTTCAGAACTAACCTCAGAGGTACAAATGATAAAGGTAGAGCAGAACTGTTGCTTGGTGCAGTAAACAGTACAGCTTACCTGTGAGTGCGGTACATTCCCGCTAGAAGTGGTGCTGAGCAAGCCATGCGGCATCACAGGCCTATAATGCGGAGGCACCTGAGCGTGTAGGACCGCCGAGCGCGAGTGCTGGAGGCCTACGCTCGCGTATCCAATGCCCATCGCCGACCTGGAAATAGAACAGATTATCAGCTAAATGTTAGGAGTTTAACTAACCCCCAATTTAACAAACACCCTGTATAAATCACGAATTCACGATCCTAAAATCATGTCTACGAAATGTCAAATATGTAGGTACCTTCCTACATAGGTAGGTAAAATATCAGTTAGGTACTTTACTAGCACCCACAGCCGAAGCAAAAAGTTAATGAGTGTTGAGACATAATCATTATCAGGTTACTAATGAATCCTGCTTTCCAAGTCCTAAGCTATTGCAGGCGAAGGACAACACGAATGCATGTTCATGGACCATGTCCGATATCCTGCTCGTATTAGCAACATAATTAACTACCTACCTTATATCTCTTTTGTACTACATTGGTTTCTTTTATACCACTATGGTGGCACCTGTCTCCTAAGCGAGCACCCACCATCAGGCGTTGGACGGCGCAAAACTTTTAAAAAAACATCGTAAAATTGTTCGATTAGAGGTTGGTTTTTATTTTTAGATAAATCATACATATCTAACTAGGGATTTGTTTTTTTCATTACGAAATTGTATTGTCCGAAAGTAGGTACGGACAAGGAAAAGTAGGTTGAAACTGTTGCAAGCAACGAAAGCAAATATAAGTTATTGAGCCTACAGAAACGTAGAAACTTAAAACAGTGGAACAATAGCCTCTCATTTCCAAGCGGCACAAAACAATTTTTTATTATGTTTAATTAAAAATAATGCACCACAAACAACGTCTGTGAAGTTTATTTAGTTTATTTACTTATGTTGAAGTTTTATCTTTCACACAATGGCACAGTTTGTCTAGCTAGCTAGATTGTGAAAATATGCCCACCTGTAAAGCCTAGTGTTGGTTTAGTTTATGAAGCAGCTAACTTTCATTTATTATGTGTCTGTATCTGTGTCTTGGTTAGTGCTTTTGCATTTGCTGCAATTGTGAGAGAAAACAACTGAAACCTGCTTTCATTCGCTTGCCTTCTGTTCTTTGTGGCTATGACAGACTATGAGAAAATGAAACGGCAATATGGACCGGGGCAACTGGCCATCTCTCTTGTCGTAAGCCAAGATCCACTCGGGGTCACTTTACACGTTCCAATTCCAACAAGGTTTAAAAATTCATTATGAATGTAATCGGGTTAACTACGAACCTATTTTGTGTTGGAAGAAGAAGAGAAGTTGTTCTTCCAACACAAAATAGTTTCGTAGTTAACCCGCTTACATTCATAATGAATTCGTCAAACTACGGAAGTTTTTATAGTAAAATAGGTTTAAAAATTGTTGGTTGCATTTGAAACTCCTCTCGCAGGTCCTATAGCTGGATGAAGTATAACCTTATCTAAAGGCCTTAGTCATAAAGCAAGCCCAATTTATAATGCCGTCTGAAGGTGGATGTGAACGACCTGCTAGTCTGATGATTCACGCGGATTCTCATTTGATTGAGATGCAGCTAGACCTAGCTTTCTCGCATTCTATCTTGGGACGGCAATAATAATTGCAATTTGTGTTCTCGCCGGACGTATTGCACACACTTTAGATTAGTTTTGCACACTTGAAGAATAAAGCGAGAACGAGCACGTAACTCGAAAAACAAATTGAAATGGCTAAACTAAGCGACAAAGCTTGAAATTAGCGAAGTTGGGTGGATTGAAACAGGGAGTTTCAATTCCCATACTGAAATAAGTCAGCGCCATTATTGGAGCAACACTAACGAAAACAAAATGGCTCTGATCATCCTAGAGTCATGATCGCAATCCCTGACTATTCATGATGACAATGGCTAGCAGCAGCGCGTGTGACATGCTCCGATTGCTCATCATAAATAAATCATTGTCCACGCATTATCATTGTCCCGATGCAGCACACATCGCCTTGCCCGTTATGGCTGTGCGCAACGACCAGTCAAATCTATTGTTATAATATAGGTAGTACTTAATAATAAGTTTCAAGAAAGTGTTGACTGAGATTCATTTTGAATAAGCGACGACAAGCTAAAAACAGGACTCGAGCAAGAGCCTTGAGAAATAGATCGGGTAAACCTTGTTCATAAGAATGATGCCAAAGATTTAGGAATTATGATACCTAAGTTCCAAATATGGTTAGCTAGGTACCGCTTTGTGTCGCCCACATTATCAAGCTCCTAAAACGACGAGGAAGGATTAATGCACGAAAGATTGATCCCGTTCATATTTAAATAGCAGGATTTATATGCAGAAAATCCCTGGCCGGAAGTAGTACTCAATGCCATCAAGTGCCACGTAAACTGCCGACATAATGGATGCAATGATTGCTGGATTGACGCACTGGCGTTGACGAGGGCGAAATTGGGCCAAGTGGCGTGTCCTGCCTGTCTGCATTTACTATTGTCACTCATTCACTCACTCAGTGTCCTCCGATACACATACAAATGAGCTGGAAAAGAGCAGAAGAGTCGATCTCCAGCACTATTGATATTATGGCTTGTTATCTCAGAATTATGAATACCAAGCTGTGGTTAGATCTACGAGAAACTACGAACTAAGAGAAGTAACCTGATAACTTGGGCGAACTAATCATTCTACTAATGCAGGCAGATCGTCATAAAAAGAAGGCAAGGCAGGACTTTTCAAGGTTAGACCGTTTCGGACTATGATTCATACTGGCTCTGCAAGTGGACAGAACTTGAATTTGTCATGAGTATTCAGATTTTATGTATACCAGTCATCGCACAGTCTGGTGTTTGGTGTCAAATTTCATAGACTTGATAATAATACAATATTTCTAATCCTTTCCATTGTACCGACACTGAAGGATTTGAATACCAGTGTGGGATAAGCATGGGATAAGGGATAAAAAAAGACGGCTGTGTGAAAATTTAATGTCCAACTCCTCGTTCAATAAGGAATTAGTGGTTAATATGTTGCTAGACAAAGCAATTATTAACGGTACAACGAGTAAGTACAATAAACAGTACTACAAATGACA
Source organism: Eupithecia subfuscata (assembly GCA_963564075.1). Lineage (NCBI taxonomy): Eukaryota > Metazoa > Arthropoda > Insecta > Lepidoptera > Geometridae > Eupithecia > Eupithecia subfuscata. The sequence continues at coordinate 2,296,164 of OY751108.1, forward strand.
TATTCATTAGGTGGAGATCGTGTTTCTGCAAACATTTCGCCAGTCTATGACTCAGGGAATTGTATCGTGGTTGTTTCTACGCATTCAATAGAGAATAGATGAAAATGAGTCTTTAGACAGTGAGACCTATACCTATCTAATATAAGATACCTAACCTACATACATAAAGCAGAGTGATGATATGGATAAGAAACAATGATAACTAGTAAATTACCTGCATACAAAACAATACATATGGAAACAAATTCTAAAGAAAGATGACAGCATCCATATTTTTTTCCGTTTTAGATGTTTTTTATTTTATTTCCAATCGTTGTAACAAACGATTGATTCTTTAGATTCAGATTCTTTATTGAAACTGGCATTATATGTCACACATTTCAAATAGGAGAACAGCAATAGATAAGAAGGACTTGATTGCGCCCATAGGCTCAATAAAGTAAGAGCATTTCAACAGCCAACTTTAAATAAATGACTAAATCTTTATTTAGTTTTTATACAAAGTCTGCTAAATAGAACAAAGCAGTAGCAGAAATACACAGAGCTAGCGACCAAACGAAGCAATTAACTAAAATGGTTGAATGAAATCATATTTAGAACCGGACAACAATCAGTGACCTTGGAACCGCAGTGACAACACTATAATTCGGCGCAATGATCTCTAAACTTGATGATTATGACGCATGGAGAAGCAGCATCGAATAAACAGAGCGGAATCATCCGGCAAACTTGATAATTGAATTGTCAAAAAATACCACCATTTGAGACTGCATCGCATTAATGAGGACGACGCCTATAGGTACAAGTAAGATGGGTTAAAAGGTTACTGTAACTACTCCCGTTTACTAAAGCATACATGGTACAGTTACATGCAACGTACGCAACTAAAACGAGCAAATACTGTTTCACGGATGAGTCTTCTAAAAAGGAAATATTAAGTCAAATTAGAACAATGTGTCATGAACTAGATGTAGGAAAATAATAGATATAGAAAAGTCTGTTTAGTATCATACATGGAGCACCGAAAATAAGCATAAAAGATAAAGGTAGGTAGGTTAGTTCTATACAAACAAGGAAACTAAAAGAAAGGGCACTATCCAATGACATAGTTTACGTAGATAGAATGTCAATAGACTTAAAGGCTTCGGCAGATAAGATAGGAAATTGAAATGATGACAAAAAAGATAAAAAGAAAGTAGAAACATATTATAAAATCTTGGACAAGGATGATGCAACCAACAATTTTTGCATCATCCTTGTCCAAACCTTTGACTATATTTGAAGCGCAGCTAATTCAATTTCCTGTATTTTGCGGGAATATAAATCACACTTGCATTTACGAGCTTTGAAAGTGACCGCGAGGATTAACTAGGTACCTTTCATATACTTACAGGACTACGGTAGTTTATTTTGAAAACAAGATGAACTAAGCCGGTGTTCCGCTACCTATAGCCATTGTAATTTAATTACACATTTGTAATCAAAATAATCCCGAATTGTTATGACTACGACACAAAAACAAGTCGCAGGCTATCAAAACACTGAAGCTTGTGAATGATTGGTAGGTAGCAATATTTGAGACAATTTTACAAATTACCTACATCAAATTGTTGGCAACGAGTGCGCGAAAATATTACCGGGCTGCGAATACAGATTCTATGCTAAATTCTTTTTACAATTCAAGGTGTTTTAAGGCCTAGGGGGTTTTCCTGAAACCCCAAAAAATGGGTAGGTTTCCTTGTAAACTTACATGTCGGAAGTAGAGTATCTCCCACGCACCATTTTAACGTTTATAATTTATTCTGGTAAAAACAGCTCTATCTCACTACACTACAGAATCACACTCCACTATGCAAATAAATTCAATGTTTACATGAGCAACAATAAAATTTATCACAATCTTCAAGCTCGATGCAAATCTCAGCGCAAACTTGGCAATGTTAAGGAACTACGTCTTCCTATTCGTCGTTCCTTTATTAATAGAAGCCTGTTCCCGTGCCGTTCCCAGAGCTTTAGCATTCACTTTGCATCAGCTTTTGATCAGACTAGCTACACTATCGAGGGACTTATAATTATAAATACAGCGTTCGGTTGTGTTTCGTTCGAAGGCGTTCGCGTTTATTTCGATGTTTGCGTCCGTGTCGGGAACTCCGTGCGTCTCCCGTCGCGTGCGCACACTGCGCGGGGCGTCTGTCGGACCCGTTTCGGAGCGCGCGGGCGTGCTAACGTCACCGCACTCGAGAACAAAGTGATAACAAAAACCTCGCAATTGATAGATACTACGGTGGCAACGTCGCATCTACGCGTGGGACATCTCTACGTGTTATCTTGTTGAATTTTTGTTTTGCCTCAATTGGATGAGGGCCAACGGCACCGTTGCCGGTTACGTTGCTCCCGTTGATGAGAAACAACAGTGTTTGCAAGGTCAAATCCAAGTTTTTCCGACCAATATAGACTGATGTTTGACGCTCACTCACTATTACTTTTTATTCTCTACGATTCAATTTGGTAATTTCCAAGCCTTATAAACCGTTTAGATTTTATCATCGTGGAAAATCTTAAGGGAAAAAGGTTCATCGTTCGTCATGCTGCAAAGCCAAGGTCTCTGTTTCCTGATCGACAGTTGCCAAATGGAACGTGTCACTCCTGGCCAGTGATGACGAACAACGCCTGAAAATTACTTACATCACAACTTGTGTAGGTGCGAAATGCACCCAAGACTTCTATCGAAATGATTTGAGCTAATATCACAGATTCTAGTAAATGTTAAGGTGCTAAAGTGCAATCAAATAAACCTACCTTTTTAAAGACAAGGTCACTATGCAGCAACAAATGAAATCATGTTTTAAACACCTATTCGGCACTCTCAAAAAGTAGGTAGGTAACTGAGATTCATCGAAATAGTAGGTAACACGATTTATGGAACATGAACCGCAAAGTAATATGGATAAAGATAAGTACGTATCTAACTTCCGTTTCCTCTAATAATTTTAGATGTTCTATGCCAAAATGTACTAGAACAGAAGATAAAACTGCTGTAAATCATTAAATAAATAATGCTGGACAATCCACACAGCACCATTATTGTTTATGTTTGTCATGCTCAGACGATATGGCCTGAATCAGCGACCGTGCCAATCTAAAAACCAACTGAGCGGAAAGATTTAACGTTTTCAATCTGTACCGGTTTTTTATATCCTACTGATAGATGCAGAGCTGCCGGGTCTACATCTATCACTAGCGGATTCAACATTATAAACCATACGCCTGAGACTTCTACCGCATGGTGGAACATTTGAAAGACTTAGAATTAAAATCCCGTAGTCATTATTACATTAAGGTCAAAAATGTAGTGTACACAGTGTGTTGGTTCGGATGTTATGTCTTTATAGAGCGGGTGTTTATTGTTAGTGCATAACATTGTGGGAGATTTGAGAGAGTAGGACGCTCTCATAAAAATAAGGAGAGGACTAGCAATAATCACGTTCTTATTATATAAATATCGATACGTTGAGTTGATGACCCAACACTTCCTATGATGAAGAGAAGAATATTGACTCTACCCACAGAAATGTATTTAATAAAATTATGTGGCTCTACCTCATTTGGCTTAGCATGTTGCTTTTACTACTGGTACCTACTTAAGTCGTACTTATTTTTAATAAATGGAAGTAACGGGCACCTACAACATTTATGGCGTCGTCGGCAACGCGCGAGCACTGATACCAGCAAGCGTCCATAGCCTGTGGTAACTTACCACAGGCTATGGACGCCTGCTTGTATCACTGGTAAGTGCTCACCATCAGGGGCCAAATGCCACTAAATAAATCGCTTCACCGTAACAAGGAATCGTCTTACTTGTCATACCATACATTTTGGCATTTTAGATGGAGGGGTGTGTCAAAAGTGTCAAGGTTGAAACCATTCTATCAATCTCTCCGCGCAAATAGCACCGCACGCTCTATTAGTTTTTTTCATCTTTGGACGATTAAGCGACGATTCTATTTTCATAGTAAAGCGACAGTTTAGCAGAATTCGGCCCAAGGAGGGCCTAACACTTACAAAGAGGTTTATACAAAAAATACACTTACCTATTATGTAGATCGTTGGGCTTGGCCATAGTGAACTCCTTAGCGTGCACATTCAGCTTCCCAGCAGCAGTGCTGGCCGCCGTGCTGGTCGCAGCATTGACACCGTCTGTGCGGACACCTGGCGGTCAACATCGCTCGTCAAGAGAAGAGGGTGATTGGAAAGTACAGAAATGTGCTTAAGAATACTATGAGATGAAGGTAAAGCTTATCTCGTGATGCGATGTCACTGTAGTTTAGAAAATGATAACTGAACTGTCACTGGGTTTTGAGCTCTGGCTTCCAAAATTACCAGTACCTCCTAAATAACAGGCAATCATGCCTGTGTTAATACGCTGTCTGATAAGTATGTAAATTGTAACGGATCTGTATTTTGTTGACAGTCGGCTACTAATGATTTTTTTTTAGGGATAAAACTTTGTTTGGCGAAGGAGTTGGGCAGAGCACCTGGACAAGACAAAATCTGTGACCAAAGTGGCGAAGGTCAAGTGCAAGAATACGTGGACGTCCAAAGGGGTGTGGGGTTGGTGACATTATCAAAGTCGTTGGGCACACCTGGATGCGAAAGACAGGACCGAGGCTGGAAAAAATTTAAGGAGACATAGGTAACCCAGCTGTGGGAGACATAAAGGGCTGTAATGGTTCATTACGGATGTAAGCGGATTAACTACGAACCTTATATGTGTTGGAAGAACACCAACGTTACATCCGTAATGAATTCGTCAAACTACGATAGTTTTTATGGCTGTAATGGTGATGATTATGAAACCTTTGTATCAATGAAACAGGAGTCTTAGGTACCTTAATCTGGAATGGTAGGAAAGACCAAGGTACCTACAAATTTAATATTATAAAATTTGTAAATCTGAAATTTTTCAGCAAGCAGAATACAAAACGTGATTGCGTGAAAAATTACAACTTCATTATCACACGCATTGTACCTATGACAGTTTTCTATATTCTTGCCAAGAGAAAACTTTGTCTAGGGTGTTAATTCTAGGTAGCAGGCAGCTAAAGTATGAGCATGCTATGTGAATTGTCTATTATTATTATTTTTATTATTATTCCATTGTTCCCCGTTCCCCGGAAGGTACACTGCCGGAAATAATGCGTGAATACCGTTGAATGAATAATAATGGAACACGGCCAAACAAATCTGACGTGACTGGCCAAAAATAACGCAACTTAATCACTCAGCTGGAGAAATGCGAGGATATTTGATTTATAATAAAAACAATTCGCAAGGTCGAATAGTACCTACAGCGGCTGGATTTTCGTAAATGCTCCGTAAACTCGGATGTGATTGGTATCCTTATAAAATCCTAAGATCTTGGAGACATAAATAAATATTGCTCGACAATCCACACAACATGATCTATCCCCAAAGCAAGCAGAGCTTGTGTTATGGACCACTGATATGCTTAATATATTGCATTATATAATGTCGATAGATATTTTTTATTGTATTTAAAAAGCACCCGGAACAAATATCTGCAGATCGTACAAATATTTGTCCCGAAGCAGGAATCGAACCAGCAACCTCTTGCGGCTGAGCCACAGGCAGACTTTCGCCCACTGCGCCTCTGAAGTCGTCACATGGGTGGGAACTGGGATAGACAAGTGCAGCTTGGTCTTTCCAATTTCCAACAAATATCGGGTGTTCTGTCTGGTCTCTATTAGTAGTCGAAGATAAGAATGGTTTCCCCTGCGTCGACCTGGCTCTAAAAACCGTCAGCAGACGACAAAATAAAATCTCAATTCTTGAATGAAAAGGCGTCATTTGCACTGTGACTGATTAATGGATAATTTGGGTATCTGGGAGCTTTCACGAATCAAATAAGAGTAATGAAACAGGCCCAACCAGATCGCATGCGTAAGAGAATTACTACGAGGTTCTCTAATAAACTAGGATTGATACAACATCTGTAAAACACGCGATATGATATTGATTCGGCAGAGACCTTGATCTGAAAGATATTTTTAGAATTGCGATCTTATTTTCAAACCGCTGCGCTCTAGCAATTCAACTGAAAAGCTGGAAAACTTGTAGACTCGAGTTGTTGCTCTGTTCTTGGACATAGGTAGTACAATTAAATACCTATGTAGACCGAGGAAGCGATTGCTCAGGATCATGATGTGACCTATGGCTTGAACAGGGAGATTTTTCACAACAGTACAACAAACAAATGAATGAATGAACTGAACTGAGCCTTTTTATACAACCTTTTATGGACTTTTTTACTTTGGTTAAATATTTTGCTATAAATACTCAACAGTAAAGTTACCTGTTTGTTTATTAAGCCTTTGAATAAATATATTATACTGGACAATTCACACAGTCATCTAGCCCTAAGCTAAGCAGAGCTTGGTGTTATGGGTACTAGATGACTGGTACAGTACATTACCTACATAAATAGATATTTATTAAAAGAGACAGAAAATTCCCAGAACACCCAGACAGGCCAAATATCTGACGATCGTACAAACATTTTGTCCCAAGGCGGGAATCGAACCAGCAATCCCTTTGATGCAGGTTGTCAATTCTGATCGAAATCGCACATTATTAGGACTCCACGGATTTTCCGATTGATTTTTCACTTTATCAATCCCAAAAGATGCCACGGCTGATCGACATCTTCTAATCGGGTAACCGCGATCACGAAGCGTGAAGCACGTGCGTCGTGGTTGGATGAGCAGGCTTTCGTGGAAGATTTACTTGACAAATAACTATAATTGGACCGGCTCGTTAGAAGTAGGAAAGTTGATTCAGGAGCTGGAGTTATAGGTGACGTAACTGCGACGAATTATTGGTGACATTGTGATTCAAGAGAAAAAATATGGATGAGAAAACTGATCTTGGGATGGTGTGACTCAGTAGTCACGAGAAAAACTAAAACTTTGGATGAGGAAACTGGGGATAACATTGGATTAGCTCCTGGAATGGTTCAAGACACAAGCGACAGAGGACCGTTGTTGTAGAAGAGATGTTTGAAGAATCCTTTGTCGGCAGAGTTTGATGAAAATACGGTTTACAGACCTGCGCTAGTTGCAGCTTCAGAAACCGGTTGAGTAGTAAGCGCCACACTAGCCACGATCGCCGGCGTCACGGCCACGGATACCGGAGTCACGGCCGCGGTGGAAACCGACACCGCGACTGGCGTCACCTGAGCCGCCACCGACACAACACTCGCCACAGAGGCCACCGAAGGCAGAGTCACTACCGACGGCAGTGTCACAACCGTGGGCGCCACCGCCACCGGCCCCACCGGCTGAGACAAAGACTGCTTCACGATACACCGAGACATTTTCACAAATTCACAAAATTTCACGGAAATCACATACGCGACACAAACAAACACAGTCCGCCGCTGCAAACATCAGACTGTCGACATGCTGTTCCAAATATGAAGTTTGTTTATTTTTAAATTTTGGCGCCATTTACGCATAGTGACGCAGAAACCAGCAACATTCCCAGGTTGAAAAATAATCGAGATTGCAATCGAATCGATTAACCTACCATGTAAATAGAATAAAATGAATAAAAACAGTGGAATTTACTAATGACTGTGCCTACTGTGTGCTATGTAAAACGGTTAAAATATAACATAATGTGGTAAAAATTGGCAAATTGGAATTAGAGAAGAGAGATGAGATATAAGTAAGTACCTAGTAGAAACTCTAGGAAAAATGATTACGAACGAAATGTTGTTGATACAGCAACGAATTCCATAAGTAGGTACGAACCTGGTGGCCTGTAGATTTCAAGAGTAGGCTTTCCTTTGGCGTTGGTAAGAATCATACTACGGCGTTTCCCATTGTTCGGAAACTGAAAAAAAAGAAAGTTTTAATAATTTCATCAAACGTTGTAGGTTGAAGGCAGGAATTTAATTTCTACAGATTACGAGTTACTGTAGGTACCTACTACATGAACAGTAGGTAGTTGGCTAACGTTTTATTTTAAGCAGCAATACCTACGAGTATAGCTAAATATGAAACATTCAATAACCAGAACACAGCAAAACATTAAACATCAACATTAATAGCGTTGCACGCTACAACATTTTATTTACCCACTGAAATAACAGATATTAGGCTACGATTTCTAATTCATTAAGGTTTGTAATTAATTGAATAATGGGTTACCTACATACGTAATATTCATACTTACTAAGAATACAAATGGAATAATTATGATACCTAAGCTGATAGGTTCACAAATGAAAATAAAACTATTTTCACATTCGAAACTGTCCGAAACATTATTTTCAACACAAAATAATCGATAATTTTTTAACATCTCCAAGCTCTTTTTTTTCGTAAAATCAAAATTCCATAAAAGTTTGGTAAGGTTACAGAATGAGATTCGTTGCTTTCGGTTTGCAACAGTTTCCAAACAAAGAGGTTTTTATCGGCCTCTGTAAAAGAAGGTTCATTAACATCTAAAGAGACTGCTAATGCATCCGTTTGGTAATGGTCTACTTTATTTTGTGCTTTGGGCTTTGGTTTGATGTGGGTTTGATCAAGGTTCGATCCCATGTCGAGGTGCATTGCACAGAACGTAGGAGTAACCTATTGCAATTGTCTAGTTCGCCCACATCGTTAATTTAATCAAGTTTTGTAATAAAATATGGCTTTAATAAAGTAATGTCTGTGGTAATGTAGAGTACCCTGCCTGCTTTTTTCCTGTGCTCACCTGGTTATGATGCATGTTATGATGAGACTGCGGACGGATGAAGCTCCTTTCCCTCATGATGACCCCAGGAGAGGCGAAGTCCTGCATCCTGTAGCTTCTCTGCAGCTCGTTAGAACCCACTCCTACTTGTGCTTGCATTTTGAATTCCGAGTTTACTTTGTCTGTGGTCGGTGTACTCTTCTACGATTGGTCGACTGATAGTCGAAAGTAGACACTTTATCTGTGGTCGGATTGATTTCACGCTCGATTTTTGATTTGTCTATCTACCCGCGGTCTTTGGTTAATGCACTCGAGCAATTATTGAATTGAAGGAAATAAATAGCGGATCTTTATCATAATTTAAAAATTATTAAGAGATTATTAACAACAATAAATACACTAGATAAATGACTAGTATTATAGTTACTTTACACACATCTAACAATATTTACAAAAGTCCTATGTACGGGCAATATGCAAAAAGGCGCTTTTATAAGCGAAGCAGATTATTTACTTTATAATGAGTTTTATAATATAATCACAATAGTTTATTGTGACGTCACTTAGAGATCACTTTCTCCGATTTATATATGCATATATTAATTGTATAAAACCCTTCTGTCGTGGCCACTGATAGAGGGTGTTTCGAGTTTTCGTTTTGATACGACTAAATAGAGGAGTGCAGGTTTGATGCCTGACAGTCACCGAGCGATTTTAATTTTCGAGGGGCTGAGATTACAGCGCCGATCTCGATTCGTTTTCGTTCGGGTTCTATGAACCCTAATCTGGAACAAAGATAAACAAACGTTATTACAACCAGAATAAGTACATCATTCTTATGAAAATTGGTATAACCCACAACCATAAGGAGCGGTAGATATTCTATTACCCAAAAACAGGCAAATAATAGCAGAGGTCTCAATGCCTTGCCCTGTGAGACACCACACCACACAAAACAGGCATTTTGACAAAAGCTCCCCAAAAGCTTTTGGAGCATTCGTCTTGGTTCTCGCTTTGAATACAATAGCTCTATGATACTCATCTAACTATATTTTTTCAGGTACCAACTAAAAAGTAGTAACATTAAATGAAGTATTATGATAGGTAGGTTAGGTATCTATGCCCGGCAACGCTTAACGTATAGAAAGAGCACAAACCGGTTCCCAAAACATTGCGTTATGCGTATAAAAAAGGAAACAGCCAATTATATCGGCATTACTATGGTATTACACTTACAATAGAGGAGTGCTCTGTGCTCTGATATTAGGGCGACCTTCCACCATATCGTTCAAACCGATTTTATAACTTCAAATGCTCATGATCCTAATTTGTCAGGGTCTTTGGAAATCCAACATTAGTGGTACCTACCTAACCTACTTACTGGTACTTACCTACCTTTTTTCTTTTTTTTTTCTCGTCGAGGAAATTCATAAACGAATAAACTGGTCCGGGGGGGACCAGAATTATGTGGGACTCGACACCATGAGAAGGAAGTAATACCCACTAAAACCACTCCGGTGTCCCTCTCTCGCCATTTTCGCCGAACCACGGGAACATTTAAACATCCGCGGCTACTGGACCTACCAAACCAAATTTTAACTTTATCTCTACACTTCTTTTAGATAGATAGGTAGGTAGATTTATTTACATTTATCTTGAGTTCTAATCAAAAAATGAAAACCCTAAAAACAAGACAAAACATAGCTTAAAGCGCAAAAGCAAAACCGACTGATATTAGTTCGAGACGAATGTATCAAGCGTGGTTGCCCCCATTTCCTAAATAGATTTTCGGCAGTGTTCATGTGTGCTTCAGTTCAGTCAGACTCATTCGTTATTTTACTGGTTTTAGTAACTCTACTACTATAGCGATATTATTGAGATTATAGACAAAATGTCCTTTTAGATTTCAATGGATCAATCCATTCCCACAGTCAGCAGATTTGTGTTGTGTGATTTTTCTGACATAAGCTTCACCTGGACTGAAGTTCAGAAACACAATCAAAATCATCTATATTTCTCTCTTACTTAAATTCAAAATAAGGTCATCATCACCGTCATTAGCCGCATGTTATCACGCTGCGCACGAGTCGATAATGTTACAGGTAAAAATAAACTGAATTACGTCGGAGCAATGAACTGCCGCTGCTACAGATTCGAAACACCTTTTATCTGTCGTGATCTGTGTAACAGTTTTGTCCATTATTTTTTGTGCAGCTGTATTTCTTTTGCGAACATAGAATTGAAGTTTGTTACTTATAAATCTTTCTTTCAATGTTGTTGGGTCTATAGTTGGAATTAAAAATTTAATTTTTTGTTATGAGAAAACCCTAGCGATCGTTTATGTACTGGTATTTCCTGTTGGTACTGCTTCTGGTAGAGGGAATCTTATCTGTCGAATGGTTCGACCTCTATGCATTCAGAGTCCTCGTAAATCGACTTCCACAACGTCGGCTTTCGTTAAGGCAAGCGTTCTTCAACGGCGAGCATCGATCAGCGCCGTGGCACCAAGGCGAGTTCTCTTTACGTCGAGCCTCAGGGCTTCCCAGCCCTGAGGCTCGACATGAAGAGAACTCGCTCATGACGATGATGCCGTAGTTGCCGCAACTACGCCATCATCGTCTTCGACCACCGACACCTTCGATCCTCCTTTTGTTGCTCCCCATGGTCCAGCGGTCTCATGGTTCACTCACGATAGGTATCCCAAACAACTACTACCAGAAAATGTTAGTTTACGGTTTTCTATTTGTTTAGCTTACCGCTCTCTCGTTGTGTGCTGCTGTCGTTTCGTCTGCACTCGAGACTCGTTCACTTTACTCGTATATTTTCACTGTAACAAATAAAACCAGCGTTAGAAATTCAAGGAAGACAATAAGGACGAATGGGGTTGGTGTTTTTCAACGAGAATCTCGTAGGTATCTCACGTCATTTTTATATGTTCTTTAGCCGATTCTCAGACAAATTAACGGAAAATCTATTGACTCACTAGGTCTAAATGTAAAGATGACATAAGTAGTAATTTTAAGTGAACATGCTATTGACGACCTATGCAAAAACCTGCAAGATTACTTATACTCTATGAAACTGATAATCATGATTGCATAAACTCGTGAATATTCAACAAAACATTTGAAAACTCGGAAAACTTGGTGGAATGCAATGACATCATTCTGTTTGCGATGTCTCATAGCGTCGTTATATCCATCCAGGAAATACTAAACTCTATACACTCAAATCTAAAGTATATTTTCCAATGTAGATGTAGATTCTGTTAAGGATTCTGATCAGACAGAGGACTCTATATCCTTGGTTGAAGGTTTAGTTTGTAATGCGTGTATGGCTTCTCGAGTGTGACCAGGGCTGCATGTAGTCTTCAAGGTTCTAGGTCAATGGGCGCAAGCGGTTTGTTGTGATGAGTCTTTGTCGTGGACTGGCTGAATACAGAACCAGATCTCGTAAAGTATTGTGCCAACGAAATGTCCCGAACCTTCCAACAAGACGAAAACAAAGACATCAATTATGACCGAAAAGCGGTAGGTTGTTCGTATTCTGATAGCAACTGCGATTTTCTTTTTCTCTTGCAACAGCCAATGGTTTATTAGAGGTTTTTTGATTAGAGGGACTTAACTTAAAATCTCTTTCATTAAGTACGAGGAGATACTTATGATGAATCCCCACTTAGAAACACCCTTTATTGATCCATTGACTTTTCATTTCACGAAGTAAGTAGGTAAGTACTTTATCGACTTACGTCGTTTCCACGCCAAAAAATATGCAATGCCTACCTTTAACTACCTACGGCTACGACCTTTTGCCCTATATTTTAAGCCCGTTTATTATTTTTATAAGGAAACGCTGTCTACTCTATAAATACGTTGATTCAGATCTGCGCAGTTGTTCGGACCCAACCCATCGTTGGACGAAGGTCCGATGACTCACTGCTAAAAACGTAGGTATTGTTTGATTGGTCTTTGGATGTCGATTAATGATTATCTATTACCTATGTTTTTTAGACTTTTATAAGGCTTCGGACCTGGATAAGAGCAAATAATAGGAACCTATCTAATCAACAACTTAATTTATTCATAAAGAAAATTACAATCAAATAACAGAAATATATTAGAACTAGTTTTACAATTGAAACAATTGAGTTATAAATAATAATAATTAATTAATAAATAATGCTGGACAATTCACACAGCGTTATCTAGCCCCAAGCAAAGCTGTGTTATGTTATGATATGTACCTACTAGATGATGATAACTGATAATTATAATTATTACAATACATTACATAGATAAGTACATATTTTTTATTAGGTCCAGAACACCCGGAACAAATACTTACCTGCAGTTTGTACAAACATTTGTTCTGAGGCGGAAATCGAATCCGCAACCTCCTGCGTCGCAGGCGGACTATCGCCCGCTGCGCCACAGAGGTCGTCGAGTTAACTGCAGACTGTTGCAAACACGTTGCAAACAATCTAAAGGTAGCTCAACTGATCCATAAGTACAAGTTAATTAATTTGCAAAATATGCGATCAAAAAATTAAAACCGGACTGCTACATTTTTAGGCTAATTAGTGAGTTTAGGTTTCGGTGTCAACAGTACCGACACCATTGTCAAATTTCAAGATTGTAGAAGCATTTGAAAAAGGCAAGAAAACATAGCTCCAAACGCAGGTACTTAAAAACTAAATGGCTTGATGCAAAGATCTAAGTACCTATAATTTGCGCAATACTGTTCCTTTTATACAAAACACGTATCGCGGACTAAGGCGGCCTTCAGAAGAAATTATGTCATCTCTATTTCAGATGCAAATAGACTAACTGTATGACGAAGTAATTATCGCTGTCTCGTCGCTGCGATCAATCAACTAATGTTATGCTAATGTGTAGTTAAGTAAAAGCAAGCAGTTTACGAAAGTCGCCTTGAAATGCACCGCACCTAAATTCAACAAAAGAAAGAGCTGACCAACTCTAAAGGATCTAGTAGTTTCTATAGATAGGTGCAATAAAATCGCTACGTGTTTCAAGATATTCAGATTTCATTGACGACTCTGTGGCGCAGCGGGCGAAGGTCTGCCTGCGACGCAGGAGGTTGCGGGTTCGATTCCCGCCTCGGGACAAATGTTTGTACGATCTGCAGACATTTCGTCGCCGTAGAGCGAAAAGTCACTAACTCGCTATTTGGCCCAAATCGAGTTAGATGTGCCATCAAAATCCCCGATTTTTTCTGCATTTTTCAGTCTAACAACCGTATCCCTAGCTATCACGGTTTTCATTTTAGAATGTGCAAAAATTCACTAACTCTACATTTGGCTCACAGCATTTAATTCGAAAACTAACTAAGTAGGCTTAGATACTTTTTTCCTACTTGAAAGTATTGCAAAATATGAACCTAAGTCGGGTTGATTACTTTCTTTTCTAAAATAATAACTTGTTGCTAGGACCCAGTCTAGTCGAGAAATAACTAAATATACTTGATTAGTTATTTGGTAGCAGGTTTGATACACAACTTGAAAGCGAAAACTAACCAAGTCGACTTAGTGTCTTCTAGATCGCTGTTTGCGATAATTGTACTTCATAATTTTAGAGTAAGAAATCATTTAACATGATAGGTTAGTTTTCGCCCCAAAATTTTGGCTACAAAGTTTGGTTTTGAATGAAAGCTAAAGTGTTTTGTTGATTATTATAGCCAAACTTTCGTACGTCTGTGTTAGGATAGACAATTAAACGTGCAATTTAGTTACTTTTACGCTCTTGATTTTGCTTACTCGGCGGCTAGTGACTTATATTAGGCCCTAGCCACCTGTCTGAAACGTCTTCGTTGATTCATCAACATCGTTAGTCTACTGCTGGACATAGGCCTTCCCTTAATGAGCGCCATAGCACCGTGTCTTCAGCTTGCCGCGTCCGACATCTGACTGCAGCCTTTTCAGGCCGTCCCCAACTGGGTGGAGGGCGTCCGACACTACGTTTGCTGAATCCCGGTCTCCTCTCAAGAACACGGTTGTTGGTTTTTGCGAGACATGGCCGGCAAGCTACCACTTTAGCATGCTTATTCTTAGAGCTATGTCGATAACTTTGATTCTCTGTCGAATGTATTCGTTACGAGTCCTATCCTTTAGAACAACTCCGAGCATTACTCTTAGCTACTCATAGCTCGTTGAGCGACTTTGAACTGGTGGATCAGCCCTAAGGTCAGCCGTCTCAGCTCCGTAGGTCATGACGGGTAAGACGCACTGGTTGTAAACATTCGTTTTCAAGCATTGCAGTATGGATCTCTTTTTTGCTTTATTTATTTTAAAGGAGTTTTGTCAACATGACCATGTCACTCCCGCAAAGAATGGATGACTCGGCAAGGACTCAGCGTCGTTCGCTGTGTGGTGCCGGCTTAGAATTTGCACCACCCCAACTCTTCCCGCGGGTGTCGTAAGAGGCGACTAAGGGATATCCACCGGGGGCGGGCAGCAGCGCCTCTGCAAAACATTTACCACCGAACTGCGATCCCCAACCAGCATGCCCAGCATGGGGTTATGGACATAACCCCCCATGTGATAAAAACCACTAAGGCGTTTATCAGGGGGAGGCCTGCGTCCAGTAGTGGACTACTACAGGCTGTTGTTGCCTTCTCAAGTAGTCCAGCAGTTTAAATAAGCAGTTAATATAAAGGAATGTTTCCTTTCAGTAAAATTTGCTCATTTGAATATTTTGGGTAGCTACCCTCCGTCCAGGTAATGTTCGTTTGTACCACACTGTAATGTATTTCAGAGGCCAAGAAAATCAAAACCCGTCGATATTCGTTCGTCGTCTGAACTGGACCATTCCCCGTTATCTTCTTTGATTGTACGAGTACTCTCTACTTTACAGCTACACACAAAGATGTTGCAGAAAAGCTGCTGGAGCCCGATGCCACTATAAGCCGTATTGTGAAAGCTTACTCAGTCATCGGTCTATGTTAGAGAAGCGATTATGCCATGGAAAAGCGATAATCATGATCAAGAATTACGACATTCACAATGTTAAGACTCACTGGACCAGAATGCTGTCATTAATGTTTTTAATAGGATTTCAATATTTCAAATCTTAACAATACGTCAAAAATCATTAATTTGCTTATAACTTGTTCTGAATGCGTTTTTTTAGTATTTTTCAAGGAAGTATGACAACTGCATTTGATTATTTATCATTTTCTTATTGATTACCTGATTCGAGGAATATAAATTATATAAAATTAAGCAGATAAGAGCGTTAGAAAAATTACTTAAACACTAAATATACTTATCCAAACACGGGTGAAAAGTCAGTTGGTGACTTCTATCAAATCATTGTCTCACAAAGTTAGTACAAGATTTGAGGGCGAAAAGTAACTAAGTCAGTTTTTTTTTCATTATCCCTGAAAATATCAGTCATTCATTGACTGTAGTGAATCGACCTTAAGAGCCTTTATATTTCCTAACATATGAGACCATAAAATTAGAAATATCCCATACCGAAAGAAAGTTATGAATTTATTTGTTTTTTAAAAACTTTAAACCTCCATAACTCAAAACACCAAATGACCTAGTTAGTGACTTTTCGCTCTACGGCGACGTTGTTCAGGGCGTTCTGGATGTTTTCTATATATAATAAAAAATATCTTTCTATGTAGTGTATTGTATTAAGTATATCAGTTATCTAGTATCCATAACACAAGCTCTGCTTAGCTTGGGGCTAGATAATGCTGTGTAAATTGTCCAGCATTATTTATTATTATTTATTTATTTATTCATATTTGTATTCAAATTCGCAATCTACCTTTAGGAGTATTGCTCAACGATTAAACTCAAAATTCTATGGTTGATATTATCTGAATTCTACAGGTTCTAATGGATATTGAGTGTACAGGTGTACCTATTTGATCACCAAATTGCGCAGCTACATAAAATGGGCACTATCCTGCGTTTGTTTAGTTATGCAAACTTAAGGACACGACACATTGCCACAGGTCTGGCAGTAGTGGATTGTGTTTGTGTTCCAATCCAAGTTCCATCATGGCCGACAAGATCTGACTATTCATTTCGCGCCATTTTTGCAGCCCACACAATGGCCTACGCTTTGTAACACTTGTATGCACTCTGAATGAACAACTCAATTATGACTCTGATAACTTCGATTTCTACCAGACTCAAGGCGATTTTAGAATTCGGGGATAGTACTTAAATTTCTGTACTTTTATGGTTTTTTTTTCTGAAAGATATCTTCATTCCCCAGGTACTTATGTGATATGGTAACTTGATAAGTGATAATGATAACTGTAAAGATGGCGAGAATCTTTACAACTTACAAATAACTAGAAAGGAACACAAATTTTACGGGTTTCATGTTCAAGCAAAATCTATTGCATTTTCAATTCAAAATGGCTGCCGAAATATCTAACAGCCAACGAGGTGTGACGAGCCGAAAATTTGCAGATAATACTGTTAATTACATGTTTGTGAAATGCTAAAAGTATGAACATGAAACCTAGAATGCTAGTTTACCGAATACCGTATTTATACACACGCACGGGCTGAAAATTAACGTAATATTTCCTGACTTCTTTTCAATCTTAAATTCTTTGAAGCTAAGAGCTAAGGAAGGAAACCATAACAGCTAAGTTTTGGTACAGGGAGGAATTAGTGGAGTAAGTACCTAAATACAAGAAAATAACGACGAAGAAAAAGTATCTCTACAAAATGTCTAACTTTTGCACTTGCATAATTAGGTACCTAGGGGTGACCTTGGCCATGGAGTCGAAGCTTTTACTGAGAACAAAATGTAAATTTCCAAATCTAAAAGCAATGCAACAAAATACTTACAAGACTCACAATACCCGAAGCACCAAAGCAACGAAAAACGTAAAAATCCTGATATTCAGCTAGCTTAGCTACATTACGGTGTACATTTTCAACGCAGGATTGAGTTAGGTAACAAAAAGAAGCGAATGGCCACAGACGATTGCTTCGGGTCGTTCACCTATGAAACAGAGACGTTGCTACGGATGTTGGTACCTATTGGAAGAAGTGACGGGTGATGTTGATTAATTAGATACTGGGAGAATTGCTTGGCTAAAACAGAACACCTTAGCTGGAAGACAAATTTAACCAATTTATGAAAAAATATAGGTGCCTGGGAAAATCGAAAGAAAACAGTTGTTAGTACCCATTTGTAGCAGTGGGCGAATCCGGGCTTAAACGATGAAGAAAAAAAAAGCAACAGAAAATTATTATGTGAAGACAGAACGGTAGAGTCAAATTCGTTGATAAAATGGTGGTTTCTGCCAAAGAGACTTGGTCTAAGGACTCAATATATTATTATGATGACGAATGTACCTATAGTAAACGTACGATTGATTGCAAGAAACGAAAATACAATAATTGTAGAGTAAGGAAATAAAATAGCTCATGTTTGTTTCGTAATAAAAACGAGAAAAAGACAGAAGACAAGAGGAGAAAAGGAAAGTCCAGATAGAGATTAAGTACTATTAAAGTAATAAATAAAGTATGTTTTCAGCAAATACATGGCGTTGCATCATTACAAAGTTTTAATTACGAATTCACAAACAACAGAAACACTTGTTTAAATAATATCTACCAAACCAATCAATATTGAAATAAGTTTTAGTAACATAAACGTACGATTGATTGCAATAAACGAAAATACAATAATTGTAGAGTAAGGAAATAAAATAGCTCATGTTTGTTTCGTAATAAAAACGAGAAGAAGACAAAAGACAAGAGGAGAAAAGCAAAGGCCAGATAGAGATTACTATTTTGAGTACCTAATGAATAAAGTACAGGGGTGGAAAGTGATTCCATGGCCAAAAATACTGATTTTACTGACAATATCCCTTTAAAATACTGACCATTTACTGACCAAATCTCTAGAATAGGTACTGACGCCCGGTCGGTCAATTGGACATCAATATACGAATGTTAGTTGCATTTGGCAGAGCAACAGCTGATCGCAAATGTTCCCTACGAATTTATTATAAAATAATTGTTTTTACGTAGTTTTCTAAAGCCCTTTCGCATATTTCCAACATAAAACAAGTGTAGAAATAGATAATAGGCGTATAGGTCGTGATAATAGTGTGTTTATGGCCAACGGAAAAACGTCGTTTTCGGTTAGAATTATTTTGCTGGCTTGTGTTTTTATAGGTGTTTTGTGCTTACTATGCCAATTTCTATTCTGAAGGAATACTATTTCCAATAAAGTTTACATCTATAGAGTCACGTAAGTACATACCAACCTTTTTGAAAACATAACCTAGACATTGTTCCTTCTGCCTTTCGGTACAATACCTACCTACTTACTATTTGCAAGTTGTGTGTTAGAAACTTACTGCACTAATTCGTAATGATGACTCGTAAAGCCAACACATTGAATCAGCTAAATCAGGCTTTACAAGAACTAAAGTCAGCTAAGAGGCAGATTGGACAATTAGAAGCGGAATTAGTTGATAATGAAAATATCCTTATAGAAGCCCTTGACAATAATAAAAAACTTAAAGGCGAGATGTCTGCGTTACATTCCCAGAATGTTTCATTAACTGAGGAACGTGATAGGCTTCAGTTGATTATAGATAGGTTCGATGAAAAATGTGGCATTGAGTTCGAGTCCGTCCTGCATAGAACTTCAGTCCTGGAGAAACAACTAAATGACGCCCACCACCATATCACCCAGCTGGAGGAAGCAGCCGATAACTCTGCCACCGCGAAAATACAAAACTTATTTGATGAGTTAGTATCCGCTGAACCGTCCTCGGGCCAAGTTTCTGTTGCAGGCAGCAACTTACACACAATGCAAACAATTGACTTAACTAAAGATGACTCAGTGTGTAATGTGGAGGCTAGCAGCAGAAACAACAAACACAATCTTAGCAAAACTAAGTCTAAAAAAATTTTTAAAATAAGTAAGTTTATAAAAAATACTCAAAATTTATTAGAAAATCAAAAAGATGAGACATCTCGGCTTAAATGTAATAGAAAACTTGTTGAAGAATTAGAGCTCTGTACATTACAGCTAAACCATAATCAGCTGCAATATGAGGCTGAATTGCAAGAGCTGAGATGTAAACTTGGCCAGGCCGAGCACTCCCTAGGGCACTACATCAGCCTTTATGAACAAACTACACAACAGACAAGGGAACTCAATCTGGCCATGGATGCACTTCTCAGTAGCCAGCAGAGTCTGGAGGGCAGGATTCTGGAGGGCTGCGGCAGCTGTGATCCTGGCCCAGTCTGTGACCACTCAGGTCCGGACAGTACTGTGTCAATCGCATCCCTTCCGGATCTCAGCACTTCATGCTCAGGTATAAAAACAATAATGTACTGCGATGAAATTGGAATAAATATGGGCCAGTTCTTAAATATGAGTATGGAACATCCTTTTATAAATAATTGTTTTCCAAATTCCAACCTGCATAATATTATGCAAAAAATTGACAATGAAACTTTTCAAAGTAATTCAAACTTAATCATATGCCTTGGTAATAGGGGTAATGTGAACAAATCTGACTTGATTAGGTATTTGGACAAACTGTGCACATTAAATGTAAAAGAAATTGTGATGTTCACATTCCCCTACAGCGACAGCTTGCCACAATCAGAGAATAACCTTAGATATAAGCTTAATATGACGTTGCACACTATTTCATGCAACAACAATGTACATGTGATTGATACTAACAGTATTGTTGGTAAAAAATACTATTTGACTCAAGGTAATTACTACCTACCCAATTTTTATAAAAGACAGATAGCAATTTCGCTATCCTATTATTTTAAAACAACAGCCAAAAACTTGGCTAGAAAAAATGCTTCTTTTGAGCATTGCAATCATTTAAAAAACAAGACCTTGGAAGTTATTCCAAGTCATTTAAATTAGAAATAACGACAATAGAGGAAGTCTCTAGCCCTAAACAGTCTATTATTATTAATCACAAGAAAAAACAAATAAAGCAAGATTGTAAAATCAAGGCAAAGTATACTAACCTGGTACACCAAAATATTCAAGGATTGAGAAATAAATTATTAGAATTAGGATTGTACATGAACTCATTTGATATTGACATCATCTGCTTAACAGAACACTGGCTGAAAAGCTATGAGCTCATGTTTAACTTCAGTAACCACCAGGTTGGTAGTTCTTTTTGCAGATCACATGCTATTCGTGGAGGCTCTTTAATATTACTAAATAAACTCATAAAGTTCAAAGAACGCAAGGACATAATATGCTTATCCGTTGAAAGCCACATCGAAGTAGCATGTGTAGAGCTGGAGCAAAGTATTGTAGTAAGCGTATACAGCCCACCATCAGCCTCCTTTGAAATATTTGAAAAAATTATGGATGATATCTTATTTAAAATATCAAAATCTAATAAAAATCTCTTGGTATGTGGAGACTTTAATATTGATCTTTTAGAACTTTACTCCCTCAGTAGTAGACTAACTAATTTATTTAACTCTTATAATCTAAGGCCATTATTTATGGAACCTACTAGAATTACTGAAACTTCAGCAAAATGTATAGATAATATATTTGTTTGCCAAAATGATAAATTTATTAGTAAAAAAATAATAAGCAATTTAAAATCAGACCACTTAGGTCAACTAATTCAATTAGACATACAAGTGAAAAATAATAATTGTAAAAAGAAAATAAAATACATACCTGTGACCACAAGTCGATTTGAACGGTTGAAATTGGATTGGGATTCTAAGCCATCACCTAATTACTCACATAACAACCCAAATGAGTCGTATTGTAGTTTTTTTTATAAATTCACCAATGCGTTCAATTCAATATTCACATCCAAATCGATTATGGTCTCAGAAAAACTTAGCTTTAGTGAGTGGGCAACAGTAGGTATACATAAGAGTAGACAAACTTTGTATGAACTATATAGTGAAAAACAATACAATTTTAGCCAGGAGTTCAAAGCAAAAGTAAAAAATTACTCAAAAATGTTCAGAAAAGTTTGTCAAATAGCAAAATCAAATTATATAAGCTCCAAAATTAGAAATAGTGAAAATGTCATAAAATCAACGTGGAAAATAATAAATAGTGAGACTGGAAAGGTCAGTACCTACGTTAATGATTACAATTTAAAGATAAATTATTGCACAATCAAAAATGACATTGAAGTAGCCCAAGCTTTTGAAAACTTTTTTACTGACATTCCAATCTCTACTACGAAGTGTCTAAACTCTTCTCAATTAATCGCTGAGTCATTACTCATAGAAAATGTACCTAAATGCGAAAATAAACTTAATTTCAACTATGTCGATGAAAAAGATATTAAAAAAGCCTTCAAACTTTTAAATATAAAGAAAACTGCAGATCTCTGGGGCATTTCCGTTAAAATTATTAAACCTTTAATTGATACGATTGCACCAGATCTAGCTTTTATATTCAATGAATCTATTGATTGTGGCGTATTTCCTGATCTAATGAAATGTAGTAAAGTAATCCCACTTTTTAAATCGGGTAGTAGGTCTGACCCCACTAACTTTAGACCAATATCAGTACTGCCAACTTTCAGCAAAGTTTTTGAAAAACTTATTTTACATCAATTGCTTAGGCATTTTAATGGCAATGACCTGCTACATGGTAAGCAATTCGGGTTTACTCGGGGCAGGTCAACTACTGATGCCGGTGTAGAGTTAGTATCGCATATTTTTGATGCTTGGGAGAAGTCGCAAGATGCTTTAGGTGTTTTTTGCGACTTGTCAAAAGCATTCGATTGCGTACACCATGAAACATTAATCAGGAAACTACATCACTATGGAATAAGAGACACCTCTTTGGATCTTCTTACATCTTACTTGAGTGATAGGATACAAAGAGTTGACATTAATGGGAAACGGTCTTCGGGGTCTGTAGTTACAATGGGTGTACCGCAGGGCTCTATCCTCGGTCCTTTCCTATTTTTAGTTTATATTAACGACCTACCACATCTTGTTAAGAATAATCACGAGATTGTGTTGTTTGCTGATGATACTTCATTAATTTTTAAAATGAAACGACAAAACATAAATTTCGACGATGTGAATAATGCAATCTCAAAAGTAGTACATTGGTTTAGTGTCAATAATCTTTTGCTTAACGAAACCAAAACAAAATGTATAAAATTTACTCTACCTAATGTAAAACAAGTTAAGGCTGATGTAAACGTAAAAGGAGAAACATTAGAAATTGTAAACAGTACAGTATTCTTAGGAATAACCTTAGATAGTAAACTTCAATGGGGCCCACACATAGATAAGCTAGCAAAGAGACTTAGCTCTGCAGCGTATGCAGTCAAAAAAATCCGTCATCTTACAGACGTTGATACTTCTAGACTAGTCTATTTCAGCTACTTCCATAGTGTTATGTCTTATGGCATTCTGCTGTGGGGGAACGCTGCAGATATTAACACCGTATTTGTGCTGCAGAAGAGAGCTGTTCGTGCAATCTATAATATGGGTCCCAGAGAATCCCTGCGTGATAAATTCAAAGAAATAAACATAATGACAGTACCATGTCAATACATTTATGAAAACTTGTTGTACACTCATAGAAATATCAATCAATTCCCTAAAAATAGCGACATACATAATATAAATACTAGAAATAAGAATAAACTCGCTGTGCCCACAACTAGGCTACACAAGATAAATGCATCTTTTAAAGGGCAATGTATACGCTTCTACAACAAAACTCCAAGTGAGTTGCAAAAAATATCAATAAATAAATTCAAACAAATTGTCAAAACCTTGCTGTGCAAAAAGGCTTACTATAAAATATCAGATTATCTAGAGGATAAAAAAGCTTGGGACGGGTTTTGCTCCAACTCGAAAAATAACAACTAACAGGCTAAAGGTTTCTTCGTCGCTTCTTTACTTTAGTCTACATACCGAAGCGACAGAAATCAAAAAATATCACTTTATTTCCGTGTCAGTGTTTAGTTTTATATTTTGACCTTTTCTAAGTGTACATTTATTGTATTTATGGAAATAAAGAGTTTTTGATTTTGATTTTGATTTTGATTTTCCACCGCCGCTGTACAGTTAGTTACCTAAGTACCGTGTTAATAATTTATGATGTGTGCTTTTGTTCTAAAGTGATAGTGTATATCTAAAAAAGAAGGATTTAGAGAATAAATTCATAATTATAGGTATGTTTATGGAACTACTACCTACCGAAAAGAAAAATATATGTTATGAGATTTTTAAGGGACACACACTCCAAAACAGCATTCTTTTCATCTCAATCTACAGAAACCAGACCACTTTTGTGGGAATGTATCCCCTGATCCTCAAAATACTGACTTTACTGAAAAATTTTCAAAAAAACTGACTTTTACTGACTCTACTGACCATTTTCCACCCCTGAAAGTATATTTTTCAGCAAATACATGGCGTTGCATCATTACAAAGGTTATTACGAATTCACAAACAACAGAAACACTTGTTTAAATAATATCTACCAAACCAATCAATATTGAAATAAGTTTTAGTAACATTAATAAGTAAAGGAATCATGTTATCATGTAATCAGGTAGGAACTGTACTGAAATAAAAAACTTCCTGAATCTAAGCTCTGCTACTCTACTACCCATCAGACATCTAGAGTCAGTTGAGTATGTACAACGTAAAACTATAGTTTCCTACTGGGGTTCTGTTATATAGGTTTGGTAGGTCTACATAAGCAGAAACCTAAAAGATTCAATGTTTTTGTAAAACAGATTGAATATAAGTAAATATACGACTTGTAAGCTGCCGCGAAAAACTAAAGATAGATTTTATATTACGGGGCTACTTTTTATAAGTACAAAAAAAACGTGCGATGCCAAGGGCAGAAGCGAGTAATAAGATTTTAAAGCCCAGCTATACATACTGTTCTATACTGGTATTTAGGGCAGCGGCACAGTCGCTTCTAATGGGAAACCGGAGCAAAGAAAATCTATTTCTCTTGCGCCCTGACCGATGCACTTTCATTTTATTCAGTTTAAAATAGTCTGTGTACACGTACAGTGACGCATAGATATGGTCACAGAATCTTATATATAAAATTTTCGTGTCACAATGTTCGTTCCCGTACTCCTCCGAAACGGCTTGACCGATTCTCATGAAATTTTGTGAGCATATTGAGTAGGTCTGAGAAACGGCCAACATCTATTTTTCATACCCCAAGTGATAATTTTAAATTTCAACGCGGGCGTAGCCGCGGGGCGCAGCTAATAACTCTATATTTACTACTCTACCACGTATAGTGCGACAGGTCTAAAGTTGTGTGCGGCTTCGCGGCATTTTCGCATTAAAACATAACAAGTTAATTTAATAACTTTTCTAAATTAGAAGGGGGATGAGGAAATGGTGACTTGATAATCTTCGCAATAATAATTATTATAAATGCGAAAGTTTGGATGTACGTCGGCTGCAAAAATATGTATACACCCAAGTTTTCAATTTGACTAAATAGTAAATGTATAGTTAATTATGATAATTTATGTACCGCATTGTGACGAAGTACGATGACTACTTTGTACGAAAAACGTGTGCATGTCCTTTTATTGGAAAGTTCCGAGTAAAATAAAAGTTAAACCTTGGAAGTGTATACATATCTGTGCAGCTGACTGTACCTATGTTATCTCTTCAAGCCGAAACTAATGAACGGATCATGCTGAAATTCATGCATAGATGTGTAGTTCTAGACCTGGAATAAAATACAGCTTAGTTAGGTACTTTTTATCCCGGAAAAATGCGTGCGAAGACGCGGGTGGAAGGTATTTATAGAGGATAATAATACTATAAGTACAATTTAATTATAATAAATCTTATTGTTATATGTCGAAGTAATATGACTCTAGCAAATCTATCTAATCTAGCTAATACATGCGATCAAAGACTCGCGCCACTTTAGACTAGACGTAATCATTCCTATTTTCCAACCGAAAAATCGCCCAAGAAACTCAACCAAAGTACCAGGCAAACAGAAACAGAGAAGACAAGTCATGTCACCAGCAAAATCTCTGAATAAAAATCCTCAGCAAAACCTAGCGAATGCAACGCAGTACCAGGCGATCAGAACCGCGAAAGATATAACAGAACCTAGGCTACGTAAAATTTCTTACCAGAATCTGGCGCTTGCTAGCGGGTCGTCGTGGTCGGCTGTGTTTATTTCACTGAAACTATTTGCCGTCGCGTGCGCAGATTCCGGTCGTGTGGCGCCCGCCCGGGCGGATTGCCTACTGACGCGCGCGAGCGCGGCGCGGCAAGGGCCGGTATATATTGGAGGTGAAAATAGTCACCACTTGAGAATGGAAATGGTCACCACGGAGTCCATGGATGAGCAGCGCTATGGCATGATCTTCTCTGTCATATCACATCCTAATTGGTGGCCGAAAGCTCAATGGAAAATGGTTTTCAGTTAGGGATAAATAAAAATATGTAGAGGCCTTTGTTCAGCAGTTGGACGATATCTTTCAAACTTTTCTTTAATTGAATAAATTTTATGATCTGTCCAGCTTCTGTCCACGGCTTCGCACGCATATTTTCGGTATAATAAGTAGCCTATTGTTTAAGTTAGGCTATGTTCTAAATGTATGCTAAATTTCATCTTGATCTGTTCAGTAGTTTTGGAGATCCTGAGTAACAAAATTTTCACATTTCACAAATTTTCGCATTTATAATATTAGTAGGATGTATAATGCACATAAAGTGGATTTTAATTTTCTTTTGTTCTTCAATTCATGCTGTAAGCTACCCAACCCTCAATTACATCGCCGACTGAACCATGACAACTCTACAGCGAGTCGCGCTATCGATCGACATTGGATGCTCCTTTTAAATTTTGTATGAGATTTCGTGCAGCTGGTGCCCGTATTTGAAGCGCTAATACCACCTCAACTTAAATAACCACCATGAATTTTAGCTTTTACAGTTTCGTACGTCATCATCACTATGGTACTTGCTGAAAATCAATATTGTGGGGTTACTCGCACATTCAGCTGAGCATGGACCTTTTCTGATAGCACAGGCACAGGGTCATCAAATCACACACGGCTAGATCAAAACATTACTAGGCATGTTAGCTTTTAAGCAATTTATACTTACCAAAGAATACTCTATTCACAAAGAAAATTATACTAGTATTTACAATTGAAACAATTGAGCTAACTGCTGACTGTTGCAAACACTCTACACGTAGCTCAACTGATCCATATCAACACCAGTCGGAAGCATCCCCAAGACGCTGGCTGCATTGCCACGCTGTATGGCAATGCTGATGCGCTGTGCCAGATATTCACCAGCTCTCGGGTCACGCGTGGCTTCGACCAGACGCTCAGATAATTTTTTGAAAACCCGAAGAGCCTCGGTACCCCACGGACCTAGGGTCTCGACTCCAAGGGGAGCAAATGTCTGTGTGTAGTTACCTACATCTTATATTTTTTTAATTCGTGTGTCGTGATTGTTTCTCTAGCCAGATACTTAAGCTGACCTGTATATTTTCTTATATCTGTACCTATCAGATCGTGTCTCAAGCATCTGTCTCTGATCGGGCGATGTCCGAGATTAGCAAATGTAAGTCCAATGTAAACCGACCCTTACTCGTGGCAACAGCTAGTCTGGTAATTGACTCTGTGTTTCGCTACGCCTACTGCAGTTTATGCTAAGCTTTTGGACGGACTGTCTTGATTCCTAGAGTTATTGCCAATTGCCAAGGATTGAACGGTACAATAAACGGGGAACTAGGGCTGGGCTGTTCGGGCATTTTTATTCAGCCGTCGCGTCGGCTATGTAGGTTTCTATTTCTACCAGGTCGGCTGTGGAGGTTAATACCATCCTACAAATTATGATTGTGAGAAAGAAAACCGTAGCTGATGATTATAATTATGTTTAGCACAGTTGTCTAGTACATTTACTGCTTTATGTATATGCTGTTGGTTAATTTTCCATTAAAAAAAAAATAAGGCATTTTACAGCTAGAAAAGAGAGAAGGGAGATCTTTGCCTAGCAATGTGTGACCAAAAAAGGATTGGATAAAATTTTACAGCGCCATCTAGTCTCAAACTAAGCAATATTCGAATTTTAATCATCTGCAATAAGCTGTAGATTTACCTTTAGTTCCTTGTCATACTAATAATAAATTGTGTAGAAAAAATAAAAACAGTCTCGAAATTCCTTTATGTTTACACTGGTAAGTGTTGCGGGACAAGTAGGTAGGTAGGTACTAATCCCTCAGTAATAACATCTTCATGAGATCATTCTCTATCTACACAATATTTAAAACACAAAGCAAAGAATCATTAAAGACGAAGAAATCGGTGAACATACATACAACTGAACATAGAACCTCGTCCTGTTTTGAAGTCGGTTAACACTATCATGGCCCAAGACGCAGGCGATCAAGTCCACCGCCAAGGCTGGGCAGTGAATGCGTTAAAACGTCAACTTTAAAGCGACAGGGTACTAAAGTAAAGCTTTTAAAACCATTATGGTTATTAACACTAAAGTCACTTACAACAGGATATTTACCATGATTTGAGCTTTCTAATAAACTGTATATTGGACGACCTCTGTGGCGCAGCGGGCGAAGGTCTGCCTGCGACGCAGGAGGTTGCAGGTTCGATTCCCGCCTCGGGACAAATGTTTGTACGATCTGCAGACATAGAAAACATCCAGAACGCCCTGGACAAATTTTGTCCAGGGCGTTCTGGATGTATAATAAAAAATATCTATCTATGTAGTGTATTGTATATACATAGTATATCATTTATCTAGTACCCATAACAAGCTCTGCTTAGCTTGGGGCTAGCTAGATAATGCTGTGTGAATTGTCCAGCATTATTATTATTATTAATATTTTTTTATTGGAAAGCTCAAAACTCAAATCATGGTAAGTATCCCGTTGTAAATGACTTTTGGGTACTAAAGTGTTTAACACTTTCAAGGCCCAAGACTCAGATGATATCTCACAGCCCCGTGTAGCGGGGGGCGGCGCGGCGGCGGCGGCGCGTCCTGCGGGTCGCACCGCCGAGGCTGAGAAGTGAATGCGTTAAGGCGGTACCCTACCTCGTTATTGTGTGAAGAGGATAGGCATAGGATTTCGCGTTCACAGGAGCGGGACAGAGCAAAGCGGCGTAAGCCCAAAAATCAAGTTTTTAGTAGTTATTTGCTGTCCACAAACATTAGAATAGTTAATTGAAAAAAAGGCAACATATAAAATGTTCTTTATACTTACCTAGTTCAATTACTATGCTTAATCTCAAGATCGTATCATCTGTATTTATTGAGAAAAATTAGAGGTAACTTCGCGATTTTTTTCTATCGAGAAAATTTTATGGCATCGTGTTTTCGAAACATATGATCGATAGAATAAGTCCTGAACTTTACCATATATAAATTTCAAAGTTAAATATTCAGTAGTTTGGAAGATATGGAGGTCCGACGGAGTTGAAAATAAGCAATTTGAGGTTGTATACGGTTGTAAAGTGCAGACAACTGTACAAAACAATGCCGTGTTGCCTTGCTCTGGTGAAAGGAGCGACTAATGATAGTGAATTATCCGCAGACTATGTACATAATTGTAGCACTCGTTAACACTACGCGGTATCGTGTGTTCGACTTAGCATGCGTTATTTATTAATGTTTTTTCTATGGCTGACTGACGTTTGAGGTTAGGCTTGTTTCGTCTATCTCAACTGCACCCACAGTCCACTGCTGTAGGCCAAATACGAGGATTCTTCTCTAGGATCAAATAGACAATAATGACATTGCATCATCTCATCATACGTCCTATATTATTGAAGTTGGAGGAATGAATTTCAAATATTTAAGCATACGTCCGTGCGATTACAAAGTGACGTAGGAAATTTTTCTCTATTCCACCTTAAGACTTGCCCTACTGAACAAGTCTCCGTTTTGCCCTATCACCACGTTTGGCGGGCAGATTGGTCGTCGCAGTGGAGGTGTTAAAAATACAGAGAAGGGCGCAGAAAGATTGGCTACCGACACAAGACTCTTCCAGGTATAATGATAGGTTCTTAGCTGTCTCTCGTCTGCAGGTACCTACTTGGCTAACGGCATATCTGAGGTCTACTGATCTAACACTAGTGTTGATTCTGTTGGTGCATAAATCAAAAGGACGGCATATTTCGGCTAAATATGCCGTCCTTTTCTTTACGGTCGAAATAATAAGGCTAGCGACAGTTTTACTCACATTTTTCTCTGAATTTATTTATGTTTCTGCTTTTCATAAAGCTAGTTGCATTTTGACACCTAGAACATAAATAAATTCTTGAAAGATGATAACTTACATACATAAGTACAGCATTAACGTGGTAAAAGACAAATACTTACAATGAATATCTATTGTTTTGATTATTATTTATTCGTAGAGAATCATCATCATCATGGTGGCCTCGTATTGATTCCATCTTGGACTTAGGCCTCTTCCCTTCTTCTCCACTCCTGTCGATCTTGGAGACCGTCTCATCCAGTCATGTCCTCCGTGCTATCTGATATCGCCCACCCACCCAAAGATTCTGTGTCGGCTCTGGGTCTCCATTCCAAGACGCTCTGGGTCCCCAGGACTCCAGCGTGGTCCAGCGTGACGAATATGCATGCGTCACGCACGAATGGGCGTGCAATGTGTCCTGGCCAAGTCCATTTCCTTGCGATGGTGTTCACCACGTCACTCACTTTTGTCATTCTCCGGTTTAAACCGTTACGTTTTCGATCACGCAGCGTAATACCAAGCATAGCTCTCATTCGTAGATAATAAAATAATACAATACCACGTATTACCTATTTATGCAACTGGGTGTCTTTAACAGATCATGTGACGCGGGCCCAAGCCTCCCCTCGCATAAAGCGGTTTTCCTCCACCTTCATTATTCGCACGGCTAAGGAATGGAACTCGCTTCCTGTTTCTATTTTTCCGGCCAATAACAACCTGGGTCTCTCCTAGACCTTCGTGATACACCGTAGGACACATCTTCACTTCCCATCAGGTGAAATTACGGTCAAACGAAGGTCTATACTAATGGGACTACAAGAAATAGTCCCACTAATGGGACTACAAGAAATAGCCGTGGTCCCATTATTTGGGCTATTTCTTGTAGTCCCATTAATGGGACAAAATAATGGGACCACGAAAAAACAGCGAGTCTCTTGAATAGTAAAAAATGCCAAGCGTATTTCAGAGAAGAAGCGACGCGTGACCCGAGAGCTGGTGAGTATCTGGCGCAGCGCATCAGCATTGCCATACAGCGTGGCAAGCCAGCGTCTTGGGGACGCGACGACTGGTGTTGATATGGATCAGTTGAGCTACCTGTAGACTGTTTGCAACAGTCAGCAGCTAGCTCAATTGTTTCAATTGTAAATACCTACTAGTATAATTTTCTTTGTGAATAATGACTATATTTCAGAGCGCTTTTTGACAGTTTCGCTTAGGTAGTCGCGATTTAAATAACTTCATCATCATCATTTATGACCTGAGTACTCTGCTGAGTGCTGAGTACTTATATTATATGCCCCCTCTTGGGCCTATGGATCTGTGCTAGTTTTATCCATGTTTCTCTTCCTTGTGTGCCGAAATTAGTCTAAAATAAAAGGCAACATTACATTCTGGTCGAGTTTTATCAAAATATACCTGTGGCATGACTTATACTACTAACCCGTTATTTCTAATAATTACTTATACTGATTATTGCTTTGTGTCTATTCATTTGAGATACATTTTACTGATTTACAATACGTGAAATTTTACCAATATAATTTTTTTTAAGTATTTCATGAATTCAAGAGTTTATTAACATCCGATATCGAGTAAGGCGATAAAGAAACAGTTTTTTGTTCTCAAGAATATTTACCTGGCGCAAGTTTCACTGAGTAACCAGTGTTAATACTTACTAGGCCATAACTCATTTGTTCTCTATCACTGTAATGTGAAAATACGAGTATAAGAATATAAAATATGGTATTTTATGTGGCAATTTGGGTTAGACTGTTTTTTATAACCCTTTGAATCAACAGAAATATAGCAAGTTTTTTTAAACTTCGATAGAAGAGCACCCATAATTCGAGAGGATACTTTAAATGGTTTTAACCAAAAAAGGGCTGATGTGACCTAAGCAAGTTTCCCTGTAGGTACTTCCTCTGGTAATGGGTGCTCCTATACTGTCCCAGTTAAAAAAAAACTTAAAACTCGGTAACAAAATCTTGTGTTTTGATCCGAAAAAAAAATGCAAGAAACAAAATCGCGGGATTTTGCGGAATAAGTATTAGACAATACATTCTTTGAAGTGGTGAATCTGGCCTGATAGTATTCAAGAGACTAGTAGAATACAAAGCGAATAGAGGATGGACAATAAGTTCACAAAGCAATATCCAGAAATGTCTTAAATAGGTAGTACTTATATAACACGCCCGATACAAAGTGCACACACAATATTTTCAAATTACATTTAAACCATTCCCCCCCTTTACAAAGCTTATTTTATTCACTGAAAAAGGCGAATAATAAGAATTTTGAATCACTATTTTGGTGTTTGAATTGAGAACACACCAACATATTCGACCTCCATCTCAATGCTATAAAACCTCCTTGCGCAAAAAATACTCACTACAAACTCCTTGTGCAAAGAATACTCGACATACAAACTCCTTGTGCAAATAACTCCTCAAGATTTGATTGGTTCTTTTTCACGTTGTTAAGCAGGATTTATATCGAGGGCCATGAATAACTCGCGTCGCTCAGAATTCTAACACTTGAATCATCATGAATCACTCCCTACGGTCGATTCAGTCGTTAAAATCCTTCTCTTGCTCGCGATTCATCTATGGCCTACTAATTGCATAATATACTACTGTACAATTTTTAACATTTTGTAATTTATTCACAGCTTTTTTAATTCCATTGTCCAGGATTGCTTTATACATTTCATATTTGTGGATCTCCAATCGATTGACGATTTAAACAATCAATTGTTTGACCGAAATTATATGCATACAGTATAGGTATAAAGGTGGCTACTGACCGGTGTTACGGGTAATGTAACGTGTTACACAGCGAGCGTTCGTGCAGTCAGAACAAGGAATGAGGGCACTCGCAACAAACAACGAGGTGGCACACGGCGTAACGTAATATCAGTCTACCTATGCATAGTCGTTCGACGAAGGCATTTTGACGTGGTTTTGACAGTGTAATCGTGCGGGGGCAAGGGACGGGACGGGGGAGGAACGTGTCCGTCAAGGTAGCGTACACATAATCGATATCACGTTTGTTGATATGCCAATGAATACTGCATAAACAGAGTAGATTTAGTGCAAAAGTAAAATAAATAGTGCCTCTTTGGTTTAAGAAATAATGACCATTCTTAGTGGGTACGCTAGCTTGACGTCAAGCTAGCGTACACATGCCCGTACTCGAAATCGGCTTATACTATAGCAACAACTACACTAATAACACTAATAAATTATTTGTTGTGTGCGACTGTACCAAAATGCATTTGTTCCTAGCACTTCACATCGACTTTACGCTTAAGAGCACTATTTATTTTACTTTTGCACTAATTCTACTCTGTTTATGCAGTATTCATTGGCATATCAACAAACGTGATATCGAGTATGTGTACGCTACCTTGACGGACACGGGAGGAACGCTCCCGAGTTGCATACATCACAGTCTTAGTAACTCGGGAGCGTCCCCCAGACTCGTCCCTTGGCCGCACGATTGCCCTGTCAAAACGCCTTCGTCGAACCACTGTATGCATATAGGTAGGCTGTGGTATTATGCTCGCTGTGAATGATACATTAGGCGCCGTAACACTCACCGTACGTGTGAATAGTAACCATTTGATTTTGTAGATCTTATTTTATAAGTGGGTACTAAAATTAATAACTTTAGTGCATTTTTAAGTCCGTTCACAAAACTTTGGTTAAACATTCCAAGAACTAAAAAATACATTTTGCGTTCAAATTTATAAAATAATAATAACAAAAATTGGCTAAGGAATGTATTACTAAGTACTAATCTAAGTTAAACTAAAAATGCTAATAATTTAAACTAATCTAAGGTATTTAAGTAAATAAATGGCTTAACGCATTCACTGCCCAAACTCCGCTACACGGGGCTGGGGGACATCATCTGCGTCATGGGCCATGAAAGTGCTAGTTTAAACAGCCGTTTTTACTATAATGAAGAGTAAATATTACTTATATGAATTTATGTAAAATCTATATTTATTGCAAGTATTTATTATAAATCGTTATGGTATTGGTGTCAAACTTGATGTTGAATTTTACTAAACGGCAACATTTTTAGTGTTGTAGAAGCAACATCAGAATCGACACCTTTCTTTAGTTTGCCCATTCTCCCACGGGCTGAGCTATATAAATACACAAGCCAAATTCGATGTAGAATGTTTGTAAACACACCGCCCATATAACCTAAAATTCAGTATGTTCTGCTTTGAGATCCTTCCTTCAATAAATATTGCTTACAATTATAACTGAAACTCGACGCCAAGCGAGTTAGTTATTTGTGCCGTGGTTTATTTACATTCTACATCGAGTTTGGCTGGTGTATAGTTACCATGATGATGGTTTAATAAGGAACTGATTTACTAGGGTTCTAAGCACAGAAATAATTATTACAATTCTGTGGATCTAAAATTATTAGAATCGGTGGTTTGTTCATTAGGATTTTTAGGATAGATGGCTTGAACTTGTTTTTCCAATTTATTTAAATATATACAAATTTAACCGAATATTTGTATTTTTACAACTGTTGAGTATAGAGGGGTATTAAAAAAAATACTATCCATTTATTTATCAATAAAATTAGTTTAAGAAAATTATAATATAGAGAGATTTTATTTCCAATTTTGTTCCAATTATTGAGCAGTTTCGAGTTTACTCTTGTTTAATCCAAAAATTCAAATTTTGAGACAAGATATAGATGAATTTTTTTGTTTGTATTTTCGTATTATGCAGTATAAGCGATTTTAATAGTGCCTTTATATCAGAATCCAGAGTCTCGTTAACGATGGTATAAAGACGTGATCGTTACATCTCATTTTAGTATGGGATCTGCCTATCGGTACGACAGAGGCGCTGTACTAAATCCCATAGAAAAAGAGGGATTTAAGGCTCTGGTCCCTCCATTATCGTTTGTTTTAAGCAAGGTTACCAGCACCTATAATAATTTATTAACAAAGTTCTATAAACAATAAAAATACTACTAGTTACTAAGTTAATCTATGTATCAAGCAAACAATAATTTACAGTCACTTTTCCATTTACTCTATTCATCTAATAATTTTAAGACAATAACTATCTGAGCTTTTATGGAACAAAGAGTTATTGTAGATTGTAAAATTATTGCAAGCTATTATAATAACTAATAGATAGAGTCAAGCACCTATTCTAAGTTTCCTCAAAGGCTTAAAGACGTTTGTATAACAAAACATATCAATATTTCATTATAATTCATTTGAAAAATGCGTAATTTTATACCACATTGAGTCTCTGACCCCCGAATATTCAAACTATTCTACAGATTTCATAGAACACTGTCAGAAAATTGCGACTTGAGACACGTCTCTTTAAGTACGCTTAAATCTGAGTTGTGATTAAGTATTCGGGGGTGAGAAAAGGGCCTAATAAGATAAACTCAAGTTGACGTCACTTACATTTTATTTAGAAGCGAATAATTTCACATAGGACAGCTAAGTAAGCTATTTACAATTAACAAACGTGTTTTACAATTCATTACACTGAAATATCAGAAATTTGTTTTGTATAATATCAATTTGTGAATTTTTTTTTCCACGAAGATTATTCTGTCATTTCAAAATCAGTGGAGATTGTGACTTATACAAGTTATTCCTTATATCCCTCGTTAAATTCATGATCAATTAGAATCCCGCGCCTATTCCTTGCAATCCCTCGCCGGGCAAGTATGTCAAATGGTTAAAAACTGAAATTACGTACGAAGAGGGAATCAATTTGCAGAAAACTGTTCTTGGGTAGTTTGGAGTAATTACTTTAGTTAGGTACAATGTTGCGTTCAAAATGTGTAATAAGTTATTTAACTCATGTTTTGTTACTTAATCTCGACGCTTTTTTACAGCATACATTTTTTCAATGCCTGAAGCCAGCTTCACAACTAGCTTAAAAAGCCATCACTCTTACAATTTACATTTTGTATAACTCCCCATTTAAGCCTTTTTACAACCCCTTTAAGTAGCCTTTACACTTGCATATTTAACCTTAAACTTACACTTGCTCATTTAATTTACACTTCTGTAAGCCATAAGTTACTGCTCAATCACTGGTGTAATACCCGAAATCACATTCACTTGTGTAAAACTATCTAAGATCACGGTCACTTGTGTAAAACTGGTTACACTCATGTGGTGGAGTGAAGACCAAGCGCGGCGGATAGCAGGCGAACAACGCTCTTCTGGTCAGTTCCTTCGTTTTCTGGAAAGAGTGAGGGGAATTAGTGTTGGCCTTGGGAATCGAACCTTCAAACTCAGCCCTTGGACATCGTAAGAGGCAACTGAGGGAATCTACCAGAAGAAGGACAACAGCTTTCTTCTGAGTATTTAAACATCTCGGTTGCGAATACCAATCTGCTTGCCAAACGTGGTGGTTCTGGCAAAGCCTGCCTCGTTTGGGGAAGGTACGTTGAGCAGTGGATGTCTAGGGCTAGTATATGCTGTGTAGGATTGTCCAGCATAATAAATAAATCAATAATGCTGGAGAATTCACACAGCATCATATAGTCCCAAGCTAAGCAGAGCTTGTGTTATGGGTACTAGATGACTGATATACTTAATACCATATATATTGCATAGATATTTTTTATTACACATAGAAAATACCCAGAACGCCAGGAAGAAATATTTGCAGTTCGTATAAACATTTGTCCGAAGGCGGGAATCCAACCCGCAACCTTCTGTGTCGCAGGCGGCCCTTCGCCCACCGCCCGACTACGGTCGTCATTACATTATTTTATTACTAGTTTCTGCCCGCGGCTTCGCACGCGTTGTTTCTATGGAAACGTTTATAGGTAATTTCTATTCCATGGGAACTGATTTATGGGATAAAAAGTAGCCAATGTTTTATTCCAGGCTAGTTTTAAACCTAGACGTAAGTATGCACAATTTCAGCACGATCCGTTTAGTAGTTTTGGCGTGTGAAGGTAACAACCATCCATACATCCAATCTTTCGCATTTATAATATTGGTGTGATGTTATAAACTACTAAATTTAAGCAATAAATCTCACCATCAGCTCCAGTCACGTGCTTTTCAAGGTTTAGTTTCTCTTGCGCGACTTGGTAGATACCCTCCTCAATAGTCCCCGCGCTGAGAAGCCGGTATATCGTCACTGGACGGGTCTGACCCATCCTGTGACATCTGTAACGAGAATCTAACGTAAGGTATTGTAATTAAAAATAATAATATAAGCCTTTTTAGCTGAGTTTTACAGGGTATTTTTAAACCATGCCTTATTTATTACCAACTTATTATTTTCTATGTTTGTTACTATTCTAAATCGGCAAACGTTGATTTGTCTGTGACAAGCTTGTCCTCCGACATAGACCTCCTCTAAAGATTTCCATATAGTCTTGTCCTTTGCTGCACGAATCCCATAGTGGACCGGCTATCTTCCTTATATCATCTTCATCAAGATTTAATTAAAAATAAGTATTATATAAATAGGTACAATAAGCTATGTACTTGACTCTTTTATAAAGTAGGTCTTAAATTATTAATTATTGTCCGATTAGAGGGAAAAAATATATGACCATATTTTTTTAGGGCCTAGAAAGCCGCAAAACTTTATTTTTAAAGTCTACTTGTCGTAAACAGGCGAAAACGATGTCAGCCATATTTATCTGTACCGTGACGTCATACGGGTAGAAAACCACAGACGTAATACTAGCTGCGCATAGAAAACAAGCGAGTTCCGTCCTATCGGATTATGAGAGTGAGGGAATAGAGGGTGCACCTGTGTTTGCGCACACACTTGTGCACTATAATATGTCCTGTGCATCTGGCTAGTCCAATGAGACTGCCGCCGCCGAGGTCAAAATTCGGCTAGGAGGACATCACTAGTAGGGAGCGATCCCTTTACAGCCCGAACAAGAACAAGCCTATGGGATAGTATACGTCTTCCGCACGATTGTACTAGTAGGAACAAACCTATAGGATAGTATACCTGTCTTCCGCACGATTGTACTAGTAGGAACAAGCCTATAGGATAGTATATGTACGAGCCAACATCGCTCATACAGCAGATTTTCTTTAATAATTAGTAAACAATAAAAACAGTAACAAAACCTTTGCCACGCGCCCGTGTGTGCTCTTTACGTACCTAAACATTACGTGCGGCTCAGATTACCTAATTAAGGTTTGGTAGCCCAGAAGAGGCCGCACTTTTTTTGATTTTTAAAATCATCTGAGACTTAGAAAATAGGGTTTAAAATTCTGAAAAAATTATACATATATATTACTTAAGAATCTAATCTGGTCAAAGTCGCATTCAGTTCAAGATCTGATCAAGATCTAATAAACTACACTCGATAGAAAAAAAATCCCAGTTACCCCTTTTTATAATGTTTTTTCAATATTATGTCTAGCGAACTACAGATAGTTATGTTGATTTTGACTAAAAAAAATGATTTTCTTAATCACCATGTTTAAATAACTACAAAAAACACGAGCGCGGCGGCTTGGCAGGCGCGCGTTTTCCCTTACGCATCCTAAAGCAGGAATACCTGGCCTTAACGTTTAACTTGTTAATAAATCTAATCAGTGTCTTTAATCAGTGGTTTGTTGTTGATATATTACAAAGTCCTACCACCTAGTAAAGAATGCGTGTAGGGGAAAGTAAGCCTGTAATACAAATTTCCTTAGGAAAGCTATTTTAAGCAGAAATTTATGTCTTTAACTTTTCAAAATTTAATGTATTGGGTTGCAATTTCTTTATTGAAATAATACTTTTTAATTTTAACTGATTGTACTTGTTTTTTTTGTGAGCTGTACCAAGCGTGGACGTATAAAAAAGTGGTCAAATCCAGAAATGGTCTCCATTAAAACTGGTGCGTATAAAATGTGGTCGAATCCAGAATAGGTCATATCTAGATGAAGTCACATTAAGAAATGGTCACTGACCGCCTGAAGGCTACAAACTTAACTATAACTGGAGTGCCCTCAACGAGGAGACAACCCTAACAGTGTACCTGTCTTCCGCCTGCTTGTCGTTGTACGGGTTGAAGTCTATATCGTGTATGATGACGGTGTCGGCCGCCGTGAGGTTGATGCCCAGTCCGCCGGCCTTCGTCGATAGTAGGAATATGAAGATGTCTTCGCTGTTGTACTGGTTTATTAGGTCTTGTCTGTAGGGGGAAAAATAAGTTACTAGTTTCCAGACAATTCATTCTCTAAAGGGGTTCAGATAATAGTTTGAACAAGAATTTTATTATGTACTAAACATATTTCATAATGTCTGACAAATTAATTAGGTATGTTATGATTTTGTAATGATTTTTTTTGCAATCAATAAATTATTATTATCATAGATAATTTATATACAGAGTGCCACGGAAAGGGCCGACTAAGCCGAAAGGGGGCGATTCTGGACATCGAGGGGGTCAATTAGTGAATAACGATTTTTTGAATTTCGTTTTTTTTTTTGCAAAAATAAAGTTTTTCTTTTCCTTTTCGTATTCTATTCCACTCTTGCATTATTTAACATTACAATACATAATTTTGGTTTTCTGTCGGAAATATTCATTACAAATTGTATTCTACGGAGAAACTCCGACCGTAGCTCTCCATAGCTATCATCATCATCATCACCATCAGCCTATATTAGTCCACTGCTGGACATAGGCCTCCCCTAATGAGCGCCATAGCGCCCTGTCTTTAGCTTGCCGCATCCAGCATCTGACTACAGTCTTTCGCAGATCGTTAGCTCCATAGCTATACACTAGCCAAACTCGATGTAGAATGTTTGTAAACAAAACACGATACAAATAACTTTAATGTAACTCACTTGCTTGGCGTCGAGTTTCAGAAATATAATTATAATATTTACCTATTGAAGGAAGGATCTCAAGTCGACAAGTTATGTAAATTGCATTTAAAAGACGCGGCAACAAAGTGAATTTTAGGTTAAAAATAGGCGGTTTGTTTACCAACATTGTACATCGAGTTTGGATAGCGTATATCTGACTAATTTGACTGTCTACTCCAGCTATCGCCTCGCCATTATTTTTTTTTTATTGACGATGGTCAAGCGTTTGGCCACCAACTCGCTTAAAGTAAGTGAAGATGTGGTCTAAGATGGAGCACGCTTTCACAGAAGGAACTTATTTACCCTGGACTTGAAGACATCAAGGTTGATTACCTGTCTACAACAGCAGTGCTGCCGTCCAGCCGCAGGTACCGGTACCCGCGGATGTTGAGATAGGGCTCCAAGATGTCCAGCATCATGGTGAACTGGCTGAACACCAGCACGCGGTGGCCCTCGCGCTGCAGCCGGGGCAGCATCTCGTCGAGGTGGCGGAACTTGCCAGAGTCGAGGATCAGTTCTTCTGGGATGGAGAAGTTGCTGATGCACTGTTGGAGATGGAATTATTCATTTATATTTGTTCACAAACGCATTCTCGTGTCCTGTACGCCAAGGCACAAAGTGGACAAAAATACCTATACGCTGAGGAGCCGCAAGTGCTGGTCATTGCTGACTGTGGACTGTGGCCGCGCGGCGAGAATCTAATTAAACTTTTTACGTATACACAATTATCCAATCATCACGATTACACAATCATCCACGGTTGTCTGGTAGAGATCGCTTTTGAGCGATAAAACCGCCACTTGTCACTTAGATTTTAAGCTGTTTTGCTGTATTGTTTCTATCTATAAGTGTGCAATAAAGAATTTTCTATCTATCTATCTATTATCCGCTATACACGAAACCAATTCTCTGTTCACTAAATCACTCAAAACAATGCTTGATAAACATTACGAAAACCTGGATATTTTAATTGCCTTTTGTAATACAAATAAATAAAAAGGCCGTACTGTTGTGTTTAGTGTCTCAAGAAAACCGGTTTTATCATTATTGAGAATTCTTAAAGTAGCGAAAAAGACACTAATATTATAAGTGTGAAAGAATAAGAATTTATTGATAGCCACACACAACTTATTCTAAAAAAGGGAAATAAAAAAAAAACGTGATAATAAAAAACATAAACCTTTGGATTTAAGTTTAAAACATATTGTAAGCAGCGTGTATTACAGTCCCAAGGGTAAAAATAATTGGTCTTTCCCTATCTATGTGCGCGGCTAAACAGGTCTAGCCTCAGCTTGTTGTCGTTATTTACCGAGGTCGATAACGACGCTACGTCAATGCGTAAAGTTTGGATGGATGGATGGATAGATGGATGGATGGATGGATGGATAGATAGATGGATGGATGGATGGATGGATGTTTGTTACCTCTTCACGCCAAAACTACTGAACGGATCAGGCTGAAATTTTGCATACAGGTAAGTCTAACCCTGGAATCAAACATAGACTTTTTATCTCATAAATCAGTTCCCATGCGAGAGAAATATCCTCAAAACGTTTCCATAGAAACAACGCGTGCAAGGCCGCGGGAAAAAGCTAGTCTACTTATATTATAAATTCGAAAGTAACTCTGTCTGTCTGTTTTCCTTTTCACGCCTTTACGGCTGAACGGATTTTAATGAGATTTGGCAGGGAGGTATATGGTATCCCGGGGACGGGCATAAGGTACCTTCAAACCGCGAGCGAAGCCGCGGGCAGCAGCTAATTCAATGTCCATAATAAAACAACTTACCGCATGCTGCAGCGTCAGCTGATGTATTTGAAAGTCAGACATACACAGCAGGTCTTGGAACGCGTAGTGGTCATTCTTCTCTTTATACGTGGGATCCTTGGCCAGCCGAGACGCGATCTTCTTCAGCTGGTGGCCTTGGTAGTGGAAACGCAGGAGCAGCGGGTGGTTCGCCAGCTTACGCATGTCCATCATCATTGACATGCCGCTTTGTTCTTGGGTTGCGTGGATCTGGAGAGTGGAACATATAAGTTGACTGCTGTAAAAACCCAGGTTTTAGGACCCAACAATCACCATAACAATGGTACAGATATTCTATTTCACGAAGTCCGTTGAGCTATGTATGTCATAGTGAATGCATGTACTCATTGTTTTAATGTGCGTAAGCTCAGAAGCAATCAGTCACGCCCGAGACGCGGTCCGGGTCACTAGTGCTCATTGTATTCACGTCAGATTTTGGTAGCGAGTACCGTCAGCATGACAACTAAGCGCAAAGTTGTTCGTAGTGAGGTAAGTTAACGGACTTCGTGAGATAGAACAACTGTATCATTTCATGAATGACATCTTTTGGTACATATCTAACACGGCCTCTTCTCCAGCAGTGGAACACCTTTATGCTGAGCCTGAGACGAGGAAGGAATAAAGAAACGCTACTTACAAGTCCATCCCTCGATTTGAAGCCAGCAATCAGCTGTTCGTACTGGCCCTTCTGCGTGTCCGTCATAGGCACTTGCTCGGTGTGGTTGGTCTTCAGAGGCAGTTCTTGAAGAACGTCTCTCTTCAGCCGACGCAGCACGAATGGTTTCATGATGCGCTTGGCTTGGAGGATCTGGCTCTGCTCGAATGCAGGCTCGTCCTCTGGTGTGCCGGGGTTCTTTGTTGTTTTTGATTTCTGGAACAAGTTTTATATGTTAAGGACTTCTGTAGCATAATAGGCGTTCTGTATGATCTGCAGATATTGGTTTCACGACGGCGTAACTTGGATGTGGAAACCGGAACGAAACCAATATTGTTTCGGAATGCTGGACCGTCATGCGTATTCTTTCTTCTTGTATTTTTTTTGTTAATTGTGTACTTGTAAGCTTATCTGACGACTCCATTGCATTGTGCCGCGCTCTAGGTTTTAATAAGGACAATTTTGTAGTAGCTATTTTGTAATAGAATATCGTTTAACCTACTAATATTATAAATGCGAAAGTTTGTGAAATGTGAAATTTTTGTTACCCAGGATCTCTAAAACTACTGAACAGATCAAGATAACATTTGGCATACACTTAGAACGTAGCCTAACTTAAACAATAAGCTACTTATTATACCGAAAATACGCGTGCGAAGCCGCGGGCAGAAGCTAGTCGTGTATATACGATATTTTATTCTATTCTTTCGCTGCGCAATTATCCTCATTCGTGATGCGCCGTCACTCAGGACTTCAGGACGCAGGCTTTGTTTGTTTCGACGACCTCTGTGGCGCAGCGGGCGCCTGTGACGCAGGAGGTTACGGGTTCGATTCCCGCCTCGGGACTAATGTTTGTACGATCTGCAGATATTTGTTCAGTATGTTCTGGATGTTTTCTTAAAAATATCTATCTATGCAGTGTATTGTATTAAGTATATCAGTTATTTAGTACCCTTAACACAAGTTCTGCTTAGCTTGGCTAGTATAGTATTATAATATCTGTGGCTTGGGGCTAGATAATACTGTGTGAATTGTCCAGCATTATTTATTTATTTATTTGTCCCGAAAAGTAACAAAAAATGTAACTGTAACTTACAACATTCTTCTGGAACAAGCTCTTCAAGTCATCTGTCTTCCCGGAGAACATGTGAGGCATCACAAACGCCAGCAGGGACATCAGCTCTAGCAGGTTGTTCTGGAGCGGCGTGCCCGTTAGGAGGAGACGGTGTTTTGACTAAAAATAAATAAAACATAATTATTGCAAAAATAATCATTTCAAAAACATACTAAACTTTTTTTTTTAAATTTCATTCGATGGGTCTCTCAAAATCAAAATCAAAAAATCATAAAACTCTTTATTTCCATAAATACAATAAATGTACACTTAGAAAAGGTCAAAATATAAAAGTAAACACTGACACGGATATAAAGTGATATTTTTGATTTCTGTCGCTTCGATATGTAGACTAAAGTAAAGAAGCGACGAAGAAACCTTTAGCCTGTTATTTGTTATTTTTCGAGTTGGAGCAAAACCCGTCCCAAGCTTTTTTATCCTCTAGATAATCTGATATAAAACTGAGTCTAATCCATCAATATCTCCGTGCAAATAGCACCGCACGCACTATCTAGTGTTTCTTTCATTTTTGGACGATTCTGCAAAGATTCCATTGCCACAGTAAAGCGATTGGTTAGCAGAATTCGGCTCCGTTCAACTTCAGAATAACCACACGTAGTTAGAAGATAACCCGGTATTTTAAAAGACATAAATTCCAACACTTTATTTATTACGAATTCAATTAATTAAAGATTCGAATGTACTTTCGTAGTTCTTGCTTACATGTAGAGAAAATAAACCATAAGACAGTGAAGCAAAGGTTCAAATTACCTTGATTTTGAGCAGGTTGTCGTAGCGCTGGGTGGACATATTCTTCAGCATATGCG
This sequence comes from Eupithecia subfuscata, assembly GCA_963564075.1. Taxonomy (NCBI): domain Eukaryota; kingdom Metazoa; phylum Arthropoda; class Insecta; order Lepidoptera; family Geometridae; genus Eupithecia; species Eupithecia subfuscata. The sequence continues at coordinate 2,340,428 of OY751108.1, forward strand.
CCTCGTCGTATATGACGTAATGCATCGGCGTTATACGGAACATCTTCCGCTCTTCCGGACAACTGCTTACCATTGTGTATCTATTGATAACATATGAAAGTAATTAGTACAAAATTCGAATTAAAGTTTAGGTACGGGTAAGTACTTTAAAACAGCTGAGTTACAATAATGCGTCTTCAAATGAATACAAATTCAATTAAATTCAGGAGTTTCTTGCAGAAAATTTATTTTTTGTAGGTATGTCTTTTTTTTACCTTCTCTGAATGCATGGCATGTTAATTTGTGGGGGAGCGGGCGGTGCACGCGAATCGCATTTTGTTGGATGTCACCGGAAGATCAGTTTTTTATAAGATTATAAGTTGAATGAAAATTAGTTCTAACAACTGTTATATTGGAATAGACATTTCGTTTATGCCAGTCCCGTGCGTGATCCATAAAATACAACCACACCACATTTGGACTAGATGATGATGATGATGCTGCGTGGATTGTCCAGCATTGTTTAATGTTATTTATTATTTTCTACTATTTATTTATTTTTTTATTATTTCTCAAAATTCGTCAGCCATTTTTTACTACAGCGACAAATTTCGGTATGTTTTTCAATTGTTCGAGTACGTTCTTTTAGAATTTCCGTGGATCAGTCAGTATCCTAAGAGATCTCTAAATAAACTTCAAAGTAAAAGCATCCTTACGTGGTAAGCACAACGTCGTATTTGTCCAAGCCGCGCGCGTACTCTATACGGAGCTGCCGCCTGTCCTCCGGGTTCCCGTAGTACTTGCTGACGCGTAGCGACGGACACCAACGCTCTAGCTCCGAGCTCCAGTTATCTATAAACAGAGAATACTATTTTAATATATTGTAATGTTTTGTAGATTTGAGTACTAATACTGCTAAGGGTGAAGGCAAACGAGCGTAATTTTTTGAGTTGTGAGTCGCGTAAAATGAGTTCTTTCATACAAAAGTCCCTGCTTGTCGTTGTGGCTGAGGCCAAGCGAGCGTAATTTCTTGGACTTTGAGTCTCGTAAAATGCTTACCTTCAACATAAATGACTACTCAACATTAAACAAATACGCTGATGGGAATATTCTATACGCAATGACAGTTGAAAAATAAATAGACAAAACTTAAAATTTTACCAAGCCTTTCTTTTCCGTAGAAATAAAAGAAACATTTTTTTATGTAAGTAGTCTATTTCATTTTTTTAGAAACGTCTGGAAATTATTTTTTATTTATTTTATTGTTCAAACAAAATGAACAACCCTTATGTCGTAACAGTTCTAACCTAAATAATCTAACTTACAACCAATAAGAGATTTACATTTTTATAAAAATCTATATTATAAGTAATTATAACAAAAATGTGTGTGATAAATAACCAACATAAGTTCAACCAACTTACACACAAAATACGATAGCCACGTATTTTGCGTTTCTGACAATAGGAATCTAAGGTAAACGATCTTGTTAATAAACTAGGAAACTTTAAACAACTCAGCATTATCTAAGAGTAAACATTACCTCCCTTATTCATAATAAGTCTGCTAACTTCTCAATCTGTCTCCTTCTATTGACATAAGTCAGAGTGAGAAATAACACTGCTTAGCAACTGATTTAAGTTAGCAGACCGTTATGAATAAGGGGGTAAGTTTACAACAGTAAAATTCGTTTTGTGAAGAACAAGATGGTTTGTATTCAGAAAAGCTTCAAGAATGTACAAAAACAACATACCAAGAGTAGAAGCTGGTACGACGATCAAATGACAACCTTTAGCTTGTCCAGTCTCTTTCAAATGCGCCAGGAATGAAATTACCTGGAACAGAACAGTAACTTGTGTTTTACCGTAAAAACTTTCGTGGTTTGACGAATTCATTATGATGGCGGGTTATGTAGGCCTGTGTCTCAAAACGCACGCACCCTGATGAAGTCCCTCCTTAAGTCATGAAACGTTGGTGTTCTTCTATAACAGACTAGGTTCGTAGTTAACCCGCTTAGATTTATAATAAATAAAAGTGATTACGTTACATGACACAAATGTCAGAGGTCAGAGAATGTGCAAAGTGAATTTTTAAAGCATTCACACACAGCCCAGCCTCAGCGATGCGAGGCGGAGGGGGCGTCTCTGCCTACTAAGTCCTACTCTAACTACTAATGGAATCAGCATGCTACCTAAGCTATATTGAATCAACTGAAAATTCGATCCTAAATAATCCTAAATATTTTTGGACGTTCGTTAAAAACAGATCCAAATCTTTTTCAATGCCGAGTTCGATGACTTTTAATAATGCTACTTTTTCCAGTGGTGATTCCATTTGTAATGCTTTCTCATCTTATTTTCAATCTACTTTTCTACACTCTAATAACACTAGTAATTTCGCTCCATGCCAGAACAGCTTCGTTGTAAGTAATCAGTTAGAATCTGATATCACTTCTGACATTAGTAATATTGAAATTGTTCCAGCTGACATTATGATCCTACTTAAAAAGTTAGATGCGTCAAAAGCACCTGGACCAGATAACATATCTTCTAAATTTCTTATCAGATGTGCCTCTTCTTTATCCTATCCTATATCACTTTTGTTTAGAAGGTCTCTTTCAACAAATACTGTACCTAAATTATGGAAATCTGCATTTATCACCCCAGTTCATAAGAAAGGGTCTAAAACAGAGGTTTCTCATTACAGACCTATCTCTAAACTTTGCATTATTGCTAAAGTCTTTGAAAGAATTATTTATAATCAAGTATATTCTGCTCTTAAAACTACGTTTAGTCCCTTTCAGCACGGGTTCTTGCGAGGTAAATCAACAGTTTCAAATCTTATACTCCTAAATGATTATATCACTCAAGCTGTGGACAATGGTCATCAAGTCGATGTAATTTACACCGACTATAGTAAAGCGTTCGATAGAATAGATCATTTCACGTTGTTAAATAAGCTTTCTCAATCAGGTATAAGAGGTAATTTGCTAAGATGGTTTGCATCGTATATTGATAATCGATCACAGGCAGTCGTTCTCAATAACTACATCTCTAGTTGGGTTCCTGTTCCAAGTGGGGTCCCTCAGGGGTCTCTGCTAGGGCCCCTACTTTTTACATTATATGTTAGGGATATCGACTCATGCTTCAAATCATCAAATCTGCTATGTTTCGCCGATGATATGAAGATATTCTCCACTGTAACATCCAATCTTGACGTCGTTGCTCTTCAGTCAGATCTCTCCCGTCTGGAAGACTATTGCCTATTAAATAAGCTTGAACTAAATCCCAGTAAATGTTTTGCTACTACTTTTACTCGTAAGCCTCGGGCTATTCCAACGCGCTATGAACTGGCAGGGCAGCTACTTACCAAAGCTCCTGGTATGCGTGATCTTGGAGTCTACCACGACTCAAAACTACTCTTTGACGTTCACATCGACAACATAATTAGTAAGGCTTCGAGATCACTGGGATTTGTCATGCGAATCTCTAAGAGCTTTACCAACGTCAAAACTTTTAAACTTCTATATTGCACGTTTGTAAGGAGTCACCTAGAATACGCGTCTCAGATATGGAACCCGTGCTACCAGAAGTACATAGATCGTATTGAAAGTATTCAAAGGCGGTTCTTAAGATACATGTGTTTTAGAGTAAAGATTCCTTACAAATCTTTTACCTATGATGAACTCTGCAAGAGGTTCCATTTCTTGCCACTCAAAAACAGGCGGAATATAGCTGATTATCTTTATATTCTTAAGATTATCAACAATGATGTTGACTGTCCAGAACTTCTTAGCAAATTGGACTTCAATGTACCGCGTAAGCAGCTTAGACACAATCCCCTACTACATGTCCAACATGTTGGAACTAATTATAGACAAAATTCATTTGTAGTGCGAGCGAGTAGAACTGTCAATGATTTCAGCAAGATGTTGAACATTGACCCTTTCAATACCAGCATTCACAGGGCAAGGCGATGCATGACTCTTGACTTCTTTTGCACATGATGTAGTTATACACTTAATTTTTATTATTTGCTTTTTTCTTAATTTTATTTGTTATAATTTTATTGCTTCATTAAGTACGCAATTGTCGACGAAAAAATGTTTAGTGATCACACTTAGGTAGTTTATTATAATTCTATTAGTGAATGCCTATTATTAGCTTTCTGTGTCTATTTTAATTTCTATTGTAATTAGATAAGCTGATGGCAATCCGAATTAAATAAATAAATAAAAATAAAAATAAATAAATACGGGGAGGGGGTTTCTTGAAGGTCATGTGCGTGATGGACCGTCTAAGTGTTAAACTTTCTTAATTAGGTGGTATTGTGATTGTTTTAAATGATTTTTATAAGTTAGATTTATATTATAAAATTATTGATTTGTCTGTTTTGTAATATAATGATTGTGAATAAATTAAACTGATAGACTAATAATATAGACAAGCAATGAGAGAGAATCAACAGACATACCAAGGCATATTTTACATGAAACCTGCAAATCTAAAATTATAATTGAATTTGATAGTTCAAACTTGATTAAACTATCATAAAATATGAACGGTTGCACCAAATTCCATCAAACATAGCTAAAGGCTTGGCCAAACCAACGCGTTCAGCTCGCGTCCGCGGTGGCGTGCGCGGTGGCGGTCAGTTGTTGTGTAAGAAATTGTAGCGACGTGTTCACATCGATGCGTCCTCTGATTGGTCGCGGCGTCCGGTGCAGCGTCTGCACGCGGCGGTGGCGATCAGATCAGGCTTGTTACGTTAGGACGCTGCACGCAGCTATTTATTTGTTGAGAAGAACTTTGTTGTTTAGATTTAAGTATGGTGGAAACGGAAGAAATGACGTGACTCCAGCCTGGTGAACGCAAGAACAAACGCGACGGTGTATACAACTTTTGCACGCGCAGTATCGCCACCTTGCACTCCACCGCGGACGCGAATTGAACGCGTTGGTTTGGCCAAGCCTAAGAACACTTTTGATCAAGTCCTCTTTCAAACCAGTCCCAGCTTCTGGAAGCTAAGACAGACATGTTAAACTATAACACAACAAATAAAAATGGGGAAAAGGAGCTCCCTGACTTGAAGCTTCATACCTGCACAGTCTTGCCAAGACCCATCTCATCAGCCAAAATCCCCGACACACCTTGCTTGTGAAGAACCGCTAACCAGTTCAGTCCTACGAGTTGGTATGGAGCTAGTTTGAGGCTGTAAAACACAATCAAGTTAGAAAATACAAGAATAACTGTTAATTCGGTTAGTTTACAAGAATAACTGAATAGGTTTTTTAGATCTTTCGGCTGTTTTGGATATGACTTGACAATAATGAACTGCTTGCAAAAGAAGGAGATAAAAGGGCGGGTTTGGGCTTAATAACCTTTGCAATAAGGACTGGTTGCCAGTAAAATTTTAAAACTAAAACGAGTTACAACGAGATCTAAAGCAATAAGAGAACGGGAGTACCCAAGGGCTTAATACTAGGTCCAATATTTTTCCTCTTGTACCTTGATGAAGTCAAAGAAGACACTAGTGTTTATCAACACTAGTTTCTCCCCGCGTCTTTGCTTACATGGTACCGTTGCCCATAGTGTTGTTAAATACAATACAAAAATACTTTATTGTACACCAACAAAAACATTGAAGAGACATTATAAAAGACATGCCCAATGGGCAGGCTTATCGCTTCTCCTGATGTCTTACAGGCAACCTTAGGATGGAAAGAATATGAATAAAAGTATTTTAAGAATCGGACCTGTCAATCCGAAGATAACCTCCAAATGTCAAATTGACATACTTACAAATATTACCTTTTTAAAATATTAGTTTAGAAATAGATTACCTGGCGGCCATAATAGCAGGCTGCCGCAATCTCCCCGCCCCGGCCGCGACCGCCGACTCCAACTGTTGAGCTAATCCAATGCACTTCTTCATGAGCCTCTGTATATTGCCTCTGGTTGCGAGGAGTTCTTGGGTGGAATTCAGAAGTTCTGTGCTTAGGCCTTTGGTGGTATTGAATTTTTCGACCTATGGAGAAATTGAGCAGAATATGCAAGAAGTTTTATGTTTAGTGTAGCGGTGTGGGTTTTTCGATTTTGACAGTTCTCATTCATCATTTTATTCGTCTCTCGTCGGTTTTCAAACTCGAATGGACACATTTATCGATGCGCGTGTGCATTTTGTGTTCAGAGGAATATGTTATTTTCAGTTATTACTGCTGTGTGGTGCCGGCTTAGAATTTGCACCACCCCAACTCTTCCCGCGGGTGTCGTAAGAGGCGACTAAGGGATATCCATCGGGGGCGGGCAGCAGCGCCCCCTGCAGAACAATTCTACCAGCGAACTGCGATCCCCAACCCGTTTGCCCAACGCGGGGATTGTGGGCTAATGCCCACAATCAAAATAATGTCCCCCATGACAAACACCAATAAGGCACTCATCAGGGGGAGGCCTGCGTCCGACAGTGAACCAATATAGGCTGTTAAGGTTGAGGATGTTTAGTGTGTCTAAAGGTTTTGATTTTGACAGCTTTCATTCATCATAATCATTCATCTCTCGTCGGTTTTTGAACTAGAATGTGCGCCTTTTCGCTGCACGTGTGCAATGTTGTGTTCCTGAATATTTTATTTTCAGTTATTACCTTGCTGTTCATCGTCAGCTCATCGTCTTTGTTTACAAAATATATCGTGTGGATTTTTTCGACGGGACAGTAAGGGCAGGTACCTTAACCGGTGTAGCTAACGGAAAATTATTCTCAGGAGACTGACCATATCTATATTTTTTAGATAAATTTTCATCAACGATTGAAAAAAATGTACATTTCGCAAGAAATGGGCATTTACACAAAAACTTTTTTGATGCCAATCGATCCTGTTTTTTATACTGATTAAAAACTTATACCGGACCAACTAAGGTTGGAGAACTAGAAAAGTCAGAAATCGCAAAAAACGGCTTGTAGATAAAAATTCAAGACTTACCATATCAAGCCATCCATTGAAAGGCCTCAGCGACATAATATAATCTGCTTTCTTTTGGGAACACCCGCTCAGCAAAGAGAGTTCACCGTGTTGACTTGTGTTCAGGAACTCGAATACTTTCTTCTTGTCACCGATCAGTTCATTTGTTATTTCGTTGTCCGAGTCGTCACTGCAAGAAATAAAGATAACAGTTGAGATTGATAGCTTTATGGGATTCTTACATAAATCAATCAATCACTTATACGAATTGACCGATGTGGCGCGGTGGGCAAAGTTCCGCCTGCAGCGCAGGAAGTTGCGGGTTCGATTCCCGCCTTAGAACAAATGTTTCTACGAAAATCAAAGATATATTTCTGTGAATGTCGGATGAAGGATGAAGGATTGGATAAACTTCAATGTTTCCCCTGTAGGTGGAGCTAACGGCGCTAGAGTCTGTAGGAAATCCCAGAAGCTTTTCGACTCCTACGTCACGTGACCTCGTAGTGACTGGTGTAGTTGGTTAGCACATTCCTGTACTGAGGGAAGTATGCGGGTTTAAGTCCCATCAAAGTAGTTTTTTTTATTATGGGGTACTGAGGCTCTTTGGGTTTTAAAAAAATATTTGAGCGTCTGGTCGAAGCGACGCGTGACCCAAGAGCTGGTGAGTATCTGGCACAGCGCATCAGCATTGCCATACAGCGTGGCAATGCAGCCAGCGTCTTGGGGACGCTTGCGACTGGTATTGATATTTGCTGATATTTGCGACTGGTATTGAGCTACCTATAGACTGTTTTAGCAACAATTGAGCAACAATTAGCAACAATTGAGCAACAAACTGTTGCAACAGTCTGCAGTTAGCTCAATTGTTTCAAAAGGCTATTGTTATTTATTAAGGATATCAGTCTAGTACCCATAACACAAGCTCTGCTTAGCTTGTGGGTAAATGATGCTGGATCTACCTAGTTCTTGGACGTCAATCAGGTAAAGTCTTACTCCACCTGTAATCTTGCATCTGTGCAAGGCCTGCCCGCCTCGAGTTTAGTTCCACTCTATGTGAATTTTACCTTTGTTCGACTACAGCCTTCATCATCATCATCTGCCTTGGTCCACAGCTGGACATAGGCCTCCCCTAACAAGCGACATAGCACCTTGTCTTCAGCTTGCCGCATCCAACATCTGCATGTAGGTAGTCTTTTGCAGGTGTTGCCATCCCACCAGGCCGGAGGACGTCCTACCTACACTACGTTAGCTGTTAGTGTATACTTTCTTATTGGTGATTGTAAAAATCGAGTACACTCTCCTCTTTCTTCCTAAAATTAAAACTTTACCTTACCTATCATAAACCCTATCATCCTTCCCCTTCCGGACTCCGTAATCGTCGTCTTCACTGCCACTGCTGCCGCGGCGCGCCTTGCCCCCTTTGCCAGCCAGCTGCTTGCGGACCACTACTATATTGGTCGGTTTGGGAGCGCTCTCTCGTGCCATGTTCATGCTAGGCCTTTGCCCTGTGGCTTGCAGCTGTAAATAACAGAGCGATTATGATACTGAAATGGCTAGGGCAGGGCTGGTTAACTTGTATTCCCATGTAATTCTATTCCTAGATTTTATGAATCTCTGCTCAGGGAATCCGGCTTGTAGTGTAGACAAGGTTAGTAATTCTAAGACATTAAATACATGTCATGTTGTAATTTTAACCAATATTTTATCATTAAAAGCTCGGTCGTAGCGTGTCCTGTGTGTTACACACTAATTAATCATCATCATCAACCTATATTATTCCACTGCTGACATAGGCCTCCCCTAATGAGCGCCATAGCACCCACACACTAATTGCCTAAGTCCAAATGACCAACTATTTTCTGGTAATGTAGTATATGCTATGAATGCGGCGCGTGCGTCGGCGTGGCTTGCCATAATGTTTAAAGATCTAACCTGGAGAGACCGTCGAAGTGCCGAAAACCTAGATTCTTTTTGAATTGCTCAGCTACTGGAGAAAGTTAATAAGTAAGCCATACCCTGATCTGTCCAGAATTGCTCGGTTTCAAACCGAAATATGTCGTGATGGGGGGCGGGCGCCTCTCATTGCTCTCAGGGTCATGCTTCAGAAGCTCATCCCTGGCCCGCTCTTCGCTCCAGCTGTGTTTCACTAGGGTGTTCTTTACAAACTAGAAATAATAAACAAGGACTATTGTAATAAATATACCATTTCTTTGTAGTAGGTACTCAACCCCATAAAAATACATTTACAAAGTGACTGTGGGGCAATGCAGCTCATGTCTTGGGGACACTTCCAATTTGAAATTGATATGGATGGATCAGTTGAGGTACCTCTAAACTGTTTGCAACAGACTGCAGTTAGCTCAACTGATTCAATTTTAAATATTAGTTTTTTTGGAAAGTATAAAAACGCAAAATTACAATTGTCTGACCATTACACTACTACAATTTACTACTTATTTTTCTATAAACTTTGAAAAAGCTCAAAGTGGTTGATGATAATAATGATTAGGAATAGGGAATGAAAGACAGGCCTAGTTAGGGAGGAGGATAATAAATAAATAAATAATACTGGACAATCGACACAGCATCATCTAGCCCCAAGCTAAGCAGAGCTTGTGTTATGGGTGCTAGATGACTGATATACTTAATATAATACATTACATAGATAGATATTTTTTATTATACATAGAAACGACCAGAACACCCGTAACAAATATTTGTAGATCGTACAAACATTTGTCCCAAGGCGGGCATCGATCCTGCAACCTCCTGCGCCGCAGGCGTACCTTCCCCCGCCGCGCCACATCGGTTGTCTATAATGCACAAGACAATCCCATGAAAGATGTGACCATGGAGCTAGTAACTTGCTACAAAACTCACAATAGGGGATATATCCGGAAACATTTCCACCATGTTCCTGAATCTCCGTTCCTTCACCAACGTGGTGAGTTCTACGGCTGGCTCCGGCGCAGGCGCCACTTTCTTCGCAGGCGTCACCGCGTCATCGGAGTCAGAGTCTGGGATGCGAATGCGCTTGTACACCACCGGTACTCCGTTGCGGACCACTTGGTTTGGCGCTCGGGCAACTACTTGATTTGGTGCCAACATTCTGATTTGAGTTTCTGTTGAGGGAGATTTGGCTATTTATTTGTGTGATTTTTTGTTGTTTTGATTGATGATGTTTAATAAAAATCACATAAAAATATAGATAGAATATATACTTTATTGCACAAAAGTTGTACATAGGTGAGAATAATGCTAGATAGCATTCTCTACCTGCTAACTTTTAGGTAGTGTGGACAACAATTTAGTTGACCAGGTAGTGTTGATTACAAAATTTACAAACACGTATTGAGTGTAATGAGTGACCAAGAAAAAGAAAATGAAATAGATGCTGCTTTATGTTCATTTTGTTGAATTGAGATACTAGGTCACTCTCTGCACTAAACCTACTGCTTAAAAAAAACAGGTTTTTCAGACATTGATTTATCAAAAGTTGAAAGTTGCTTAAAGTTTACACCAAAATGCTTACTATGTAGACATCTCTTCTCTGTACCTCTTTGTATTATGCAATGTTGTGAAATCTTCATACCACACAATTTAGCTAGGTTTCATAAAAACTGCTGTGGGTGGTATTAACATAAATCTGTTGTATTTCAAATATTGATTGATTTATGCTAAACATACCCTAACATTTTGACCCAGTAAAAAAGTTGGACAAAATCATGCTACCAACTATGGTCTGGCTGAAAATTAACATCTAACTAAATAAACATCATCGATAAATTCATTTGATAGATCTCTCGTAAGAATTACGTGTAAAATTCATGAAACTGAATGAAAAAGTTGGGTTATAAAATTGTAAGGCTATGTTTTCACTGTGAATCATCATGATCAGCTGATGCAATGTTTTGGTTCGAAGTCAACCTCTGTTTAACTACACACCAAATTAACTTTTAAGGACGCGATTTTAAAGCGTTTAGTGGTAAAAAACGAAACCTTGAAACGGGCACCTCACCGTCACGGCGACACGCCAGACATATTCGTCCTACAAGCATCTAATGAGAAACACGTGCAACGTGTTCGTTTCAAACGAATCTTAAGCTGTAATAACTTAGAGATACTTACGAGGATACGAAGAAGAAGCAGTAACTGTTACAGGACTGCTGGGACCAGCAGGACCATTCGGTTTTCTCTGGAACCTGTACTGCCTCAAATGACTCAACACACTTGGACTTGTGCTATCGGACATTATAGTTCAGAACGCTCTGTAAACTAAACATAAAAGAAACGTCTTCAAAACAGATTTTCATAAAGATAATCAAAAGTTTTTCAAGCAAAAAGTCACACACAACACGAAAACAACACTACACGGCCATTTTACTCCGCGAGACTGATTGAAAATTGATTCATATTTTGTATGGACGTAACGAAAAAAATAAAATTTATGGCCAATAAAATGCAACGTCAAATGGATAATTTTAAGTTGCCACCAATTAGAGTGATTATGGGCTGGTATTGACGAATGACATGAAACTTGAAATTTTAACTTTTTCATTGATCTGTGATTGGCTGAAAAAAGTGTTGCCACTTTCAAAAATGTTTTCTTTGGAAATTAAGCGCCTGATACACTTCCCTTTCTTAGCTCGGGGTTTAATTTTCTGAAGAAGGATTTTATCAAGCCAACCCACACACTCAGCTCTTTTGAACGGGTCGGACGACCGAGACGGCTCAGAAAAAGAAGCCTAGACGGACTGTTCGAAGCATGAATCTTTAGAGTAAACTGGATCGATGGTTTTCTTTGTGACATCTCGGAGAAGAAAAACGAGCCGAGTGAGAGGGCTTGAAAGTAGTAGTTGGCTCCCTTAAAATAAACTAAATATTCCATGGTATTATAGGAGTATGATAAAATAAAAGGAAAATCAGAATCAAATGCGTTTATTTTCTCATGGCTTATTCCAACATTGTAACTTTACATCTACTAAATAGAAAATGTACGACTATTTGATTCTCTTCGCTTCAATCTTTTATAAGCTAGTGCAAAGAAGCGAAAAAGAAATCACTAGCTGGTTAACTAAATATCGCTTATCGACTAGAAAAACTAAGAACAGCAAGAAAATAACGTACCTTAGCTTAACTGCCACAGCTGACGGGCACTCACTATTGCAATTTCACACTATTAGTGTGTTCCGAGGGGTCGACCGCTTCGTTCAAACGCTCCAACAAGACTGCTAGTTTCTACCTACCTCCAATAAGAATTTACATCTGACAGTTACTCTGGAAGTCTAGTATCAACAACCAAGTATCAACAAGATTGTAACATTGCTTTTAAAACTATCTGAACATAGTATAACAATATTAAGAGCTGTTTACGATAAAAACATTTAGCGTAAACAACTTCGTTACAATATTAGCTTAGTTTAAACAAATCAAGATCTAAATTACATTGTTATTCCTTACAGCTCGACCATCCTGCTAGAGCTAGTCCCTACGCGACAAAGTATGTAGATAGGTGTAAAATGGTTCTGTTGAGGAATACGTTAATTGAATTAAAATTTGAATTAAAATCTCTAATTAAAAATAAAGTTCTGGCGTAGATTTTTTTACTATATAAGTTTCAACACTTATTACTTGTAACCAATTAATCATGTAATCTATAGTTAATATTATATTTATTCATCAATATTATTCAAGCTTATGAGCACGTTTGAATGATCTGTCGAATTGTGGTCTAACGAACTGTATTCAGCCTGATTTGTATTTCTGAATTATCGTCCCATGTTTGTCGTATTGGCCATTACGTCTGAGTTACCAATGAGACTTAATTAAGGATTGTTCAATTCTCTTAGCATGGGATCTAAGTACCTACTTCAAAGAATTTATTAAGATGCCCCGCCTTTTATATATAGCCTTACATATCGCTCTTGCTATTGGATACTTCGAGGAAAGATGTCCCTCTTCAGCGCTGTTGTAGCGACCAGATTTTTTTGAAACAGCTGGATTATCGAATAAAACCACTACACCCACAACAACACGCCTACAGCTCAGGTAAATCAACAACATCTGCGCTGCACACAGTAGTTAGCAGATTAGAACAAGACATCTCAATCAAAACGCTCCATTTCGCAGCCTTCATAGATATCGAAGGGGCTTCTGACAAGACAAACTTTGACAGCATCAATACATTCCTGCAAAATCACGGAGTGGAGCTAACGATGGTAAACTGGATCATAGATCCTATCCATTCACGGTTATCTGGTAGAGATCGCTCTTGAGCGATAAGACCGTCAATTGTTACATAGTCTGTAATTTTGTTGTTTATTTCAATATTGTAAATTATTTTGATAAGTGTGCAATAAAGAATTTTCTATCTATCTATCTATTATCACGCTTAAGCTGAGAGCAGTACGGGCTTTAAGTTTATGGGACAAGTACGCAGGGAGTAATCCCATGCTACTCTCGATTTATGATAGGGTACCAAAAAACACATACTCTCAAAAAGCTTCACCATACAAACGCACGAAGAGCCAAGTGATAGCTCAAACATATACGAAATAAAAACATACACAGATGGCTCTAAAATGAATTATTTAAAAGTAGTATATATTTCATTGCGCCGGCGATTTACCCTCAGTACCACGCGAGCGCTTATCGAGGGCAGACCTATGTCAGTTCAATCGCGAGACAATAGAAAGTTACGCTTGAGTAGCTCGCTGCCCGCTCGGTGCGTTAAATAAAAAATAGTAGCGCCGAGATGTAAAAGCGCTCTTAAGTCCAAACTTCAATAGAGTAACGATACGCCGTACATCTCGTTCACTTGGACTATCACCTTCCTCATAACAAGGCGCTTCGGTACCCTCCTCATAACAGGGCACTGGATTAGCCTTCTCATAATAAGGTTCTGAGTCCGTGCTAGCGTGATGACTCAGCGAAACTGCTGCGCCAGATTTAGTATGGAAACTGTACATTTTTGTAAATAAATAAATTAGAATGAAGCACTGATTCGAGTATTACTCCTCTCCCTCTACGAAGACCTTACGGACCCTGAAGTATCAGCACCCTCTGATGAGCGAAGACATTTCCAAACAATTTATTTACACAATGAGTTCTTACAATGAATAAACGTAAACATGCCGCGCATCCGCGCGGAAATGGGATATGATGCATTATTTTAAAGTTACATAGCTTATCGTTACAATAGAAACAAAAAAAAAAGAAAACATAACTTATACAAAGAAAAACGATAAAAACGATGACGCACGCGTCAGTAACTAATTTTGAATTTTACGATTTTTTTTAAAATTTATAAATTAAGCTATTTTATGGGCTAGACGCACTGATAGGGCTACACCATTAGGGATGATAGGATACGTGATACGTATTTAGGGTCCAAATTAGATTCCGTAAGTAGGGGTTAGGCTACGTAGATTAGGTAATAGTGAGTAGGTACGTTCTGTGCCTTTAGTACGCCCTTGTGTAGGTACCGACATTCAACGCCTACACGTACGTAGGGTAAAACACTGGTTTGTCCTGCAGTGAGAGTTAGTGTTTGTATCACCGGCCGGTCATGACACCCGTGCGGTCACCAGAAACGCTCGTAGGGTTAAGTGACGATTATTAGGTGGTTTTACACCCGGACTCGATAGATTTCGAACGCAATCGACGTATAATCCCTCTACTGCGTGTTCAACTTCGACTAGGTGTTCAACTTCGTGATTGTTTTTAAGAATAACGGCAAATTTCAATCGGCAAATCAAATGAGTAATTATAGCGTCTGACCAAGATATAAAAATAAATTATTTAGACATCAAACAAGATTGACATTATCCACGAATAATAGTTTTATGATGGCAATTAAAATATACAATAAAATTCCCGACAATTTTAAAGAAATGACATTATTAACTAGATTTAAATGTAACCTGACAAAATGGCTGACCGAAATATGTTTTTATAGTATAAATGAATTTTTAAATATAAACTGTAGGTAACTATTAATTGATTTTGCATGATTATGTGTGACATGTTTCTTTTTTTAATGTAAATTTTATTTAATTTGTATTTTCATTTACAACCTACAATCATTTATATTCTTATATTATATTCATACGCCTGAAAAGGCAGGTTTTGGTAATAGTAGCTATAATAATAATTGTAAGATCTATGTATAAACCTGAAACTTTATGAATAAATGAAATCTGAAATCTAGGATCCCCACAATAACGCCGGCAATGACGCTAATGACGACGCTGCTATGTTGACTCCACGCTTGAACTGCTTGAACGCATTATCACCTTCCTCATAACAAGGTGCTTCGGTACCCTCCTCATAACAGGGCACCGGATTAGCCCGTCTCTCATCACCCCTATCACCATAAAGCTCCGAGTCCTTGCCGACCTGATCAGCTCGGTTCTCACCAACCTTACCATGATAGGGTACTGAGTTCGAACTACATTTGTTAATGATGCTCTCTCCACGAGAGGGTGGTTTCTCCTGCTGACTGTTATGCCTCATCGACTGAACACGTGACCGGAAATATAGCTGTACCGGTCGGAGAAGTGTACCTCGATGAGATGCTCGATCTGGTGTTCCTTGGTTGCCGTCGGAGGCGGCCTGCCCGTAGCTGCTGCATCGTCACCGCCATCCCACCTTCCTCATAACAAGGTGCTTCGGTACCCTCCTCATAACAGGGCACCGGATTAGCCCGTCTGTCAAAACCCTTCTCATAATAAGGTTCTGAGTCCGTGCTAGCGTGATTAGCCCATCTCTCATCACCCCTATCACCATAAAGCTCCGAGTCCTTGCCGACCTGATCAGCCCGGCTCTCACCAACCTTATCATGATAGGGTACTGAGTTCGAACTACATTTGTTAATGATGCTCTCTCCACGAGAGGGTGTAGTGTTGAGATGCTCGATCTGGTGTTCCTTGGTTGTCGTCGGAGGCGGCCTGCCCGTAGCTGCTGCATCGTCACCGCCATCCATGTAACTGGATCGACTTGACGCCATAGCTCGCAACAAGAACGAAAAAAAAACACAATTAAACACAGGCAAACTAACAGAAAAACACAACCAGTTGCACAATGGGCGGCCCTTACGCTAAATGCGAGGTACGTAATTATTTGAACAGGTATAGACGAGGGCGTATTATAGAACGTCCTACCTTTAGTTAGGACGATTTGTATTTGTTTATTGAATTAATGTTCAAACTGTATTTTTTTTTTACAAACCTAGCCTAAAACAAAATATAAACTTCCGACATCATAAACTACCATAATCATTTATTTTAACATTTATTTATTGTCATTATTTTTAATACAAATTTTAACCTAGCAACTTATTTCCACAACCGGTATTCAATACCGGTATCCCATACCTGAGGTACCGATATACCCGCTATCTTTACCGGTATAACCGAAATCCATACCGGTATAACCGAAATCCATACCAGTATAACCTAAATCCATACCGGTATAACCGAAATCCATACCGGTATAACCGAAATCCATACCGGTATAACTGAAATCCATACCGGTATAACCGAAATCCATACCGGTATAACCTAAATCCATACCGGTATAACCTAAATCGATACCGGTATAACCGAAATCCATACCGGTATAACTGAAATCCATACCGGTATAACCGAAATCCATACCGGTATAACCTAAATCCATACCGGTATAACCTAAATCCATACCGGTATAACCGAAATCCATACCGGTATAACTGAAATCCATACCGGTATAACCGAAGTCCATACCGGTATAACCGAAATCCATACCGGTATAACCTAAGTCCATACCGGTGTAACCGAAATCCATACCGGTATAACCTAAATCCATACCGGTATAACCGAAATCCATACCGGTATAACCGAAATCCATACCGGTATAACCTAAATCCATACCGGTATAACCGAAATCCATACCGGTATAACCTAAATCCATACCGGTGTAACCGAAATCCATACCGGTATAACGATAACCGTTATGAACACAACCACTTTCGAGCTTCCATACAAAAATTGTAAAATTTTGATATCTTGCCTTATTTTGATATGTTTTTTAATTTTTGTGTTTAATTCTAGTCTAGGTTAAGTAATTTATAGGCAATAAATGATATATAATTATTATTATTATTATTAAAATCGTTTCTCAAAACTATTAAAATGCTTTAAAATTATAGTTAAATTATTTGACAATATATCGAGTTTCGTATTATTACTTGGCCCCGTATAATTATTACAATTTTGGTCCTGCAGAACATTCTACCACCGAACTGCGATCCCCAACCCGCATGCACAGCGTGGGGATTATGGGCATTACCCCCCATGAGATAAAAGCCAATAAGGTGTTTATCAGGGGGAGGCCTGCGTCCAGCAGTGGACCAAGACAGGCTGTTGAGGTTGAGGGTTGATCCGGGAAGTTAGTGAAAATATGGTAGTAAATGACAAAAATGTCAAATAACAAGTTGAGAACTAATTTACAATGAAGTTTGTGCAGTTTGTAATCGTTTTCTGGTTTTCTACCCTCGAATACTTATTAATTACCTAGCGATTATTCTTCTTTCATGGTTCGTGGTTAGATAGAATAGTATATACCGATTACGGTATACCGATGAGTGAAGACAAAGAATAATAATAATAAAACCAGACAAAAAAAAACAAATAAAGAAATAAATTGGATATTATGTTTAAAGACACTTTAACAAGCCATAAATTTTCATGACGCCGAACAAAATTCAACCATAGGAATAGTGATGTTGATGAGCAAAAAGAGAAATGAAATAAAAAGGAACACAAAAAAAAAATTAAGCTGTTAAACAAATATCACTCACGATAGTTCTGTGTTCTGCAGTTAAATTGGCCATGACAAAATAAATAAATGTTTATTTTTACATTGAGACATGGGCGCGGCGAGTAATTTATTTCAAATACTCGCCTTATCCCGCTTCTGAGTTATAGGAGTATGATAAAATAAAAGGAAAATCAGAATCAAATGCGTTTATTTTCTCATGGCTTATTCCAACATTGTAACTTTACATCTACTAAATAGAAAATGTACGACTATTTGATTCTCTTCGCTTCAATCTTTTATAAGCTAGTGCAAAGAAGCGAAAAAGAAATCACTAGCTGGTTAACTAAATATCGCTTATCGACTAGAAAAACTAAGAACAGCAAGAAAATAACGTACCTTAGCTTAACTGCCACAGCTGACGGGCACTCACTATTGCAATTTCACACTATTAGTGTGTTCCGAGCGGACGACCGCTTCGTTCAAACGCTCCAACAAGACTGCTAGTTTCTACCTACCTCCAATAAGAATTTACATCTGACAGTTACTCTGGAAGTCTAGTATCAACAACCAAGTATCAACAAGATTGTAACATTGCTTTTAAAACTATCTGAACATAGTATAACAATATTAAGAGCTGTTTACGATAAAAACATTTAGCGTAAACAACTTCGTTACAATATTAGCTTAGTTTAAACAAATCAAGATCTAAATTACGTTGTTATTCCTTACATTATTTCCTTACGTTATTCCTTACAGGGTGTCCATAAAAAACAATACGATGTCACAGGGCTTTTGAACAAAGATTCTGATAAACTTGCTTCTGATATATGTAGGTACTTTTTAAAAAGCTGTCCAATTCATACAGGAACAAACATTGCCGTAAGAATGTTAAACACATGTTTTCAAATCTTTGCCGCTCTATGAAAGTAGTACGTAATAATGGCTAGCAGACAGTGAATACTAGAACAACCTAGTAAAAACTTAATTTTCAAGTTATTATGTTATTTTAAGGTATCATTTTTCAAAAGAACAAGTTTCTATTACCAACACATCACAGTTTTATTAGATGATGATTTATAAAAACTTTTTTATAAATCCTAATAAAACTGTGATGTATGGACATCCTACTCGAAAGAGATGAACTACTACTTCGGGGCCTCCCACTCGGCTCGTTTTCATGAAACACGTGCTCAGTACAGCTTGGCTATTCAGACTCTCCGGTACCGAAACATCGACTCGGAATCTGACACAGATTCGCGCGAAATTCAAATATTTTAGCGGTTTTTAACGGTATTTTTTGCGTTCTGCTAGGAATTAAACTACCAGAAAAGTAGTTTTCCACAAATTCTAGACCATTTTCCATGAACCCATGTTAGAATAAAGTATGATATAGTGTAGCTTTAGGTAATATGTTGATTTTTAGTAATAAAGCTCTTATATTATTAATAATGACTAATGAGGACCCGTAAAGTTTTTAGTTGAGAACGCAGTTTTATAGAGCTAAAAAATCCATAACAGACAGTGCAAAGATTATTGTTCTACGACAAAAATTGACAAAGTTATGACCAAATTACTAGCGAAGTTCACTAAGTAACCGCCGCCGCGGGTGCGTGTGACGTCACTTGCTCGGTCGCCGTCTGTTAACCATAGGCAGATATCAGATTTAAGTGATTTACTCCGAAAATATAAGTTTAGGGGAAAAAATTACAGAACCAAATAGACTCAGTTTTGAGAGACCCATCGAATGGTTTTTTTTTTGACGTGACAACGTCTTATAATTTGATAGAGCCGGCTGCACTCACGAAAAAACATGATGTCATGCGGCGTTACCTCGTCATGCGGCATTACCTCGTCATGCGGCATTACCTCGTCATGCGGCGTTACCTCGTCATGCGGCGTTACCTCGCTCTGAGTTGTCACGTTCAACTATCGTCAGTAAACCGACTTTACAGACAACCAATTTTTTTTTAGTTTTTACCAGCGGCGTGGCTTCGCACGGGTGGACATTTATTTATAAACATTTTGGGATAAAGGTAGAGCAAATGTATCTCATTCACGTTGCTACCTGCGCTGAACGGGGCCACACCGCCACCGGCCATGGCGCCGCCGCCGCCGCCGGTGCGTCACTCGCGTTGTTGATCGGATAAATCGTTAAAATAAAATGAGCGGATACTCTATCCGTAACTATAAGTGTGAAAGGCGGTAAAATAAGGTTCCTTTCATTCCAGAAAAAAGAAAATTTGGCTGAAGAATGTTCCTGCGATTGGATAAATTTCATTTCAACGGAAAAATTTATTTATCCATGTGCAGAGCTAATTAGCGTTGCTAAAATTGAGGAAACTAAGTTTGAAGAATTTCATGGAAGACCTCAAACCTAGATTTAGATCTCGAATATCCCCAATGTAAAAAGTTTGAGAGCCACCGACATTATGACGTAGACATGGGAAAACCCACGTGACCGTTGTTTCTCAGAGTGTCATACCTTGTATTATTTTACCATGGATTGTACTATTTATATTAGTGAATCGCACAGAAAATTGGTTGGAGCCACACAGATCAAAACATTGTTTATTTCTTCTAAAAATCCTGTGAGCAAAAACCGGTGATTTGCCGATGATTGTTTTACTGGACATCACTATTTCAATGGTGCCACAATGACGTTAAATGACTGATGGCTAACTTCACTCACCAGGCTGTCAAATTCACGTCAAATTATTAGGTGCGGCCATGTTGATCTGTAGTGAATAAAATTGAGTTATTTATTTTACTTTTATGGAATTATAATTGACACAATATGCCCAAATGCGACCTCAAGACGAGATACATCCCCGCGACATTCGCTTGGACATTATTGCTGGGCACAACTGCCCTATTTTTCTATTTTCCGTAAGTACACAATGTCCATCAAAGAATAAATCCAAATTTTTGATCTGACAACTTTCACATGGGATTGTTGATGTGTTTCTATTAATATCTTAGGCCTGCACCTTAGCCCTGTGAGCCTATAGTTCGTCAATTCTCGCTATGCACCATTCTTGCTAGTCATGACCTCTCGTATCAGACACTCGCCCACCAAGAAACAGCTTGAAATCGTATCGAAATTGGCATGAAATTTAATTATATTGGTTATAATAAGCTTACCTGATCGGCCGTGAGCATTACTAATACCTGATTTAGAACTGCAAGTTAAGGTTACAGTTAATAAATAATTTAGGTCCTCAACAAGTTTTTGTAAGTCAATTTGAAATTTATTAGGTTTTGCTGACCATGAAAACTTGCAGGTAAAACTGCCCATGCTTGCACTAATACTACAGGTTTCAGAACGTAAGCATCAACACCTACCTGCAAAGTGTCCCACAAAACAATCAGACTATGTCTTAGCTGATGGAAATTTCCTGTTTCATTACTTTCACTATCTTAATTATCTTAACATGTAGCTGATATTCTTAAAAAACCTACAATTAAATTTCAATAACTCTGACCATAAAATGCATCTCAGAAAATACTCGATTCTAAAACTTTTGTGGTCATGCATTATAAAAAAAAGAATCTTAGGACCAACCAAGTGCTCTTGGGCTCAATTTTCTTGAGCTTAAATACTTTTGAAATTAATAACATAAGCTCTGCATAACTTGGGGCTATATGATGATTTCCAGCATTATTTATGATATGTTTATTTATAAAATTCATTCCTTCAAATTCATGTAGGTATGATTATATTTATTATAATTCTTCATTTCAGATGTCAATACTACCTCTCACACCACTCATGGGTACCAGCATACCAAGGTGTCATAACCTTTTTTGTTTTGGCCAATTTCACGCTGGCCACTTTCATGGACCCGGGTGTCATACCAAAAGGTAAGACATTGTTTAAACTAATAAGGCCACCCATACCCAATATCCCATGTCCAAGTCCCATGTCAAAGAAAATCTTTGCCCATTATTTTCACAAATTACGGCACGCTGAGGAGAGCACATTTTCGCAAAGGGATGGGGGGGGGGGGGGGGGACAGAGCCGCACCGAGCTGGGGTGGAGCCCGGTAATGAAGTCTGTGATGTGATGTAGTATGTCCTAGAAGGGGGAGAGACTCGAGTCACCCGAGTGGCAGTTTCATTGGGATAGAAATAACCTTTAAATATTTCCATTGAAACAATGCATGTGAAGCTGCAGGCAGAAAGTAGTAGAAAATATAACACAGGCCTTACTGAACATTCTTTGATCTATCCATTGACTTAACTCGACTTTGTTATTGCCAAATTTTTACTGTTTGGACACTTTTCTGCCAGTGTCCCATCCATAGATTACATAGTCATATAGAGATATCATTAACTACCTATCCATGGGATAAACAAGTGAATATTGTTCATCATCACTTTGTTGGTCAGCCTTCCCCGTCTGTTCAGACATCAAGATAATGCTTGGTTTGGCTTAGGTATTTCTTTTTTGGCTTTATAAACAGATACTTCTTGAGATGTTATGGTTGAATTTATAACTTAATAAACACCATTTTGCATTTAAGATCAACTAAACATTGATCTGAATTCACAGTTTTGTTTTTGGTTTAAAAATCTTTTATTATTTATACTCAAAAAAGAACAAACAAGTTCAGTCAAAATGAGTATACAACATTGGTATGGTGTCTAAAAATAATTATTACTCAGATAAAGCTACGCTAGGTCTATTTTGGTAGGTCTATAGCTTGAAGCTACGCTAGGTCTATATCAGTCTTGATATTAATAAAGAAGGTCACAAACACATAGCCCTAGTTTTGAAAGTAACTAACTCACAATTAGAATACGTACTCAGATAAGAAATATTATTTGGTTACTAAACAGTTGTGTTCTCAGAATAGCTACATTAGTCATACCAGTTTACTAATGTGACAAAATACATAACTCTATCCCTATAACTTAATTAAATACCTACTGAATGTATTCTGTTATCTAACAGATAATGTTAATGCAGTCAGTTAGCAGATACATAGGTTCTGATAACTTTTAATGTGTTTATCTAGTAATTGTACTAACAATGTCAACATAGTGATTATTATTTATAGTTGACAAGTCCTAATTGCACCTATCAACTGTCCATTGCTGGACATTACAATGACCCATAAGACCCATATCCTGCAGATTTTTGATTGATATGTCCTTAGTTTTTCTTACTAGTTGGGTATTTCCTATGTATAATAAAAAAATCGATCTATGCAATGTATTGTATTGTAATAAGTATATCAGTCATCTAGTAGTCATAACAGAAGCTCTGTTTAGTTTGGGAATAGATGAGGCTTTCTGCATTATTCTAGCAGCCGTCCTGGCTTCGCACAGGTGGACATTTATTTCTTAAACTTTAGTTCATTCGTTTAGTTGCACACCGTTGTCAGTGTGGTGAAACCGTCGATAAGTTTGGTCACCATGCAATGGCATGTGTCTCTAGTGCAGGACGTGTGTCCCGTCATGGTTCAATTAATGACATCATCCGTCGGGCTTTTACCAGCGTCAGTGTGGCAGCTACCCTCGAACCACGTGGCCTTATGCGAGATGATGGTAAAAGACCTGACGGTATGACTCTGATTCCATGGAAGATGGGTCGGCCTTTAGTTTGGGATGCCACGTGTGTAGATACCCTAGCGCCTTCACATCTTGCAGGGACATCGGTAAGGGCCGGTTCTGCAGCAACATCAGCGGAGTCTCTTAAACGGCGAAAATACGCTAACCTTGACCGAGGTTACCATTTGAGCCGTTTGGGGTTGAAACCCTTGGTCCTTGGGGTCCTGGGGCACACGCAATTTATAAAGATCTTACCAAACTTCTTATAGAGTCCACAGGTGATCGGAATGCTGGCTTTTATTTAGGTCAATGAATTAGCATTGCCATTCAACGTGGCAATGCTGATAGCATTCTGGGCACTCTGCCTTCTGAGGACGGCTTAGATTTTTAAGAAATAGATATACTTACTTGTATATACTAGTTGTTATTGTTTTATTCTGTTAATGTAATGTTCATTCGTTACAATCATACAAAAATACAAATCTCTCCTCTTTATAATATTAGTGTAGATTATATATTTTTTATATTTAAAGTTGCTGATTGCAATAAAAGTCATTAATTATACCCAGAAAGAAGCTGCTGCCCTACCTCTGCTAGGTCCCTTAGTAGACTCCTACGACCTCCACGGGCTAAGTTGTAGGGGTTCTTACGTCCCCCCGACCACCACGACAAATATCAAATATCAAAGCGCTTTATTTCCTTTAGACCTCTAATGTAAAGTTATTTCTAAGCGGGGGCACTGTGGTCTATACTGACACCTTTAATAATAAAATCTATTATCTAACCCCGACTCTTAGTAGTGAAGAACTTAGTGTGTAGGTACTTAAAACTTGTGATCAGAACTCGAATCACGAATCTTTAAATTTCTCTTTTAATTATTCTTCTACCTTATTTCTTGGCCCAGGACAGCCTTGACACATAGCCGACTTATCCAAACAATATTACTATTTCATGTATTCATGAACAAATCCAACTTCAATTTCTTGATTAAGTATGGTCGACTTGTTTGACATAGTTGCATATTGATTGAAGTCAAGTGCAGACTTACTTTAAACGTCGTGAAGACCTTGACCTAAAGCCACGACAAATATCTTTATGGATTAACCATTGACATTTCGTGTTTATTCCGATTTATTTTCGTCGATTCGTGAATCATTTTCAGCACAAACAACAATGTCCTACTATGAGTTACGACGAGAAATTATAATAGACCGATAGTATTTGGTTTGCACTTATTGTTTTTGAATCTGGTGACTGAATATGGCGATCAAAATTATAATCGATGTACAGGGGCCAAATTCCACTACTTAAATCAATTGCTTCACCAAAACAATGGTATCGTTTCAGAATGAGTACATTTGGGCATTTTACCTTTGATGTAAGAAACTACAGATGTAGGGCCTTTCTTTAAATATTAGGTCCATAAAAAGGTTATCTGAAGACAGACAAGTTCCTTTAAAAGTTGACGAAAATCAAGAACAAATCAGTTCATAAAACAACAAAAATCAACGAACATAGAGGTCCATTCGATCCAGATTTGAACCCCAGAACACGTGCGTAGAATTGTTTTCTTATAATAAAACTAAGGATGGTGACATCACAAGTAAGAAAACCCCGTCCTATCTATGCCCTGACGTCAAGGATTCGCATGTAATCCGTCAAGGGTGGGTGACATAATCGCTCGGCAGACGGTTAAGTAGTCGCAGTGAAGGCAATAATTTTGTAGGTACCTATACTGTGGAATTCTCGATCGTCTGAAATTGACGATATTTGCGAGAGCTGTTCGATTTTCTAAGCTGAATGTTGTGGTTCAATTACGCGAGACAAACAACTTATATGTTCTGCTTATATTGATTCTGGGTCTGGGTGTGTGTATAGTGAGAAATTATTTAACTACCTTTACCAGTCAACTGGTACACAAACTAGGCTAATTGTCCAGATCATTCTATGTGAACGTATGTGGCTAATACTCTTTTAGCTCATCTCATCTTGACCTTGACTTCCCCAAGCATCTGGATGGCTGGGGAAGTGAAGAAAGTAATGTGTATCGGAACCGAGGTTGCGAGCGGTCTCGTTAGTAGCGTCGAGTTCGGGGAGGTCGGCTTCCACTTTCAATTCAGCGCGTCCCGGGGCTTTCGACTAGTCTACGCCCCGATGATTCTTTTGTCACAAATTTCAGTATTAAGGTTTTGTTATTATAGTGCGTAAGCCTCGCACTCTGGATAATTTCTAATTTCTAAGAAATAGAATTATATCGCAAAAATTTTCGATTTCGACGGGACTTGAACCCGCGTCCTCCCCTCAGTACGGGGATGTGATAACCAACTACACCACGAAGTCAAGTGACGTGGGAGTCGAAAATCTTTGCGACTTTCTACGGACTCAAGCGCCGTTAGCTCCACCTACAGGGGAAACATTGAAGTTTATGCAATCCTGTTCAAAGACTAAAGTTACGTTTAGTTCGTTTGACGAGAGGTGTCGCGTTGCTCTAAGTCTAAGGTTTTGTTATTATAGTGCGTAAGCCTCGCACTCTGGATAATTTCTAATTTCTAAGAAATAGAATTATATCGCAAAAATTTTCGACTTCGACGGGACTTGAACCCGCGTCCTCCCCTCAGTACGGGGATGTGATAACCAACTACACCACGAAGTCAAGTGACGTGGGAGTCGAAAATCTTTGCGACTTTCTACGGACTCAAGCGCCGTTAGCTCCACCTACAGGGGAAACATTGAAGTTTATGCAATCCTGTTCAAAGACTAAAGTTACGTTTAGTTCGTTTGACGAGAGGTGTCGCGTTGCTCTAAGTCTAAGGTTTTGTTATTATAGTGCGTAAGCCTCGCACTCTGGATAATTTCTAATTTCTAAGAAATAGAATTATATCGCAAAAATTTTCGACTTCGACGGGACTTGAACCCGCGTCCTCCCCTCAGTACGGGGATGTGATAACCAACTACACCACGAAGTCAAGTGACGTGGGAGTCGAAAATCTTTGCGACTTTCTACGGACTCAAGCGCCGTTAGTTCCACCTACAGGAGAAACATTGAAGTTTATCACATCCCCGTACTGAGGGGAGGACGCGGGTTCAAGTCCCGTCGAAGTCGAAAATTTTTGCGATATAATTCTATTTCTTAGAAATTAGAAATTTCAGTATTATATTATTATTATTTACTTATAACTGCCGTGCTATCCGTGAATGTCGTAAGAGCAGAATGAAGGAACCCTTTTTTTATTCGACGAGGATATTCGTTTACGAATGAACTGGTCTGGAGGGGATCAGAATTATGTGGGACTCGACGCCCTGAGAAGGACGTAATACCCACTAAAACCTCTCCGGTGTCCCTCTCTCACCATTTTCGCCGAACCACGGGAACATTTAAAACTTAACGCGGCCCGACTGGTGCCCTCTCTTCCTCCTGTACATGGCCGGCGAGCCCACCAATCCACACACCCGCCGACCCCATTCTTCCGTCACCTTTCCTCCCCCATTAGGGCACAGACAGGACAGACAGTTGGAACCGCGAATGTCGACCTCTGTGCCCAGGACTAAAGGAACCTGCCATAGGAAAAAGCAGCTGCTTCCTTTTGTGTATTTTTATCACTTCCACTGCGATCATCATTAGGGCAAAACACCCCCGTATGGTGGAAGTGGTACATTCAGTGGACGTATAATATACTAATAATATACTAATAATATACTCATCAGCACATATGATGTGCTGATGAGTTATATCATATCTCTGGTTAGTTACGAGAATATTCAAGTTTCTGTCCGCGGCCTCTACGCGTATTTTCGGTATACTAAGGAACCTATTATCTGAATTATGCTATGTTCTAAATGTACGCCAAATTTCATCTTGATCTGTTCAGTAGTTTTGGAGATACTGGGTTACAAAATAAAATTCTGCTAGGCTCTTTACTGTCATAAGAGGATCTTATGAGAATATCTTTTGTGATAGTTTTAGTACTCATTATGAATGTAAGCGGGTTAACTACGAACCTATTTTGTAGTTCGTAGTTAACCCGCTTACATTCATAATGAATTCGTCAAACTACGAAAGTTTTTATAGTAAAATAGTTTTAGTACTGTTTGGTACCAAACTACTAAGAAATCGTATGTGAAAACATTTTATTAAATTTGACTAACTTCCGTTGCTCAGATTTTTTTCATTCGATACCGTAAAATGATCCTTACAAAGGACTGAGTCGATTAAATAAATAAATAAATAATGCTGGACAATTCACACAGCATTATCTAGCCCCAAGCTAAGCAGAGCTTGTGTTATGGGTACTAGATAACTGATATACTTAATACAATACACTACATAGATAGATATTTTTTATTATACATAGAAAACATCCAGAACGC
The DNA here is from genome assembly GCA_963564075.1 of Eupithecia subfuscata. Taxonomy (NCBI): domain Eukaryota; kingdom Metazoa; phylum Arthropoda; class Insecta; order Lepidoptera; family Geometridae; genus Eupithecia; species Eupithecia subfuscata. Next base: position 2,368,080 of record OY751108.1, read on the forward strand.
CCTGGACAAATGTCTGCAGATCGTACAAACATTTGTCCTGAGGCGGGAATCGAACCCGCAACCTCCTGCGTCGCAGGCAGACCTTCGCCCGCTGCGCCACAGAGGTCGTCGAAGTTGGCATCAAAAATTTTATTTTACCAACTTGTTTCATTTTAAGGCGCTACTCGCGCTCTACCAAAAAAAATTTAATGCAAAAAAAAAATTCTCCAAAAAGCAGCTGCTGTTTCAAAAGAAACTGCACCTGTATCTCCTCTGGTTATGGTGCCCCCGTACTGTCCCAATTTAAAAAGAACACGTGTATTGAATTTAACACAAGCTCTGCTTAGCCACCAGCATTATTTATACATTTATTTATAATTTATTTTATTCCAGCCCCACCTGACGAGGATCGCGAGGATGACTTTCGAGCGCCTCTGTACAAAAGCGTGGAAGTAAACGGCATCACGGTTCGGATGAAATGGTGCGTCACATGCAAGTTTTACCGGCCGCCTCGGTGTTCACATTGCTCTGTCTGCAACCACTGTATAGAGGTACGCTATAGAACCATAGACAACCATTGCACACCGCATAATCTAGAGATAGTGTAATCGCCTGTTGACATTCGTTTTCCGGCCTATCTTGCTGAGCCTGGAAAAAATCATTTTAGATTCTAAAGGCAACGCAATAAAGTTCGTTTCAGCTTGTACTTCTCCGTTAGAGCGCTAAATGGCTAACAGCTGTCATTCTGCGTTGAAATAGAGATAAATAATAAATAAATAAATAATAAATAATGCTGGACAATCCACACAGCATCATCTAGCCCCAAGCTAAGCAGAGCTTGTGTTATGGGTACTAGATGACTAATATACATAATATAATACATTACATAGATATTTTTTATTATACATAGAAACGACCAGAACACCCGGAACAAATATTTATAGATCATACAAACATTAGTCCCAAGGCGGGAATCGAACCCGCAACCTCCTGCGCCGCAGGCGGACCTTCGCCCGCCGCGCCACCGAGGTCGTTGAAAGGTCCAAGGTGATCCATATAAACTACAATAAAAAAACGCACTGTTTCGCACTTAATTTGGTCGATATTTCAGGAAACCTGGGGTCTATTGAAATTACTTATATTTTAGTTCGTAGACGAATTATTTGGTTTATTGAACCAGTTTCTCATATGTTGTGTAGTTTTCTTGTAAATAAGCAAAATACTGATTTTTGCTACGCTGTTCCCACAAACGTATGCTCTGTCCCGCTCTTACGAAGGCGAAATCCTATGCCTATCCTTTTCACAAAATGGCGCGCATTGCATCCTCTTAACACCTATGCCTCAGGCAAACTGGCGCGGGAACTATTTTATAATCTCATACTGATTATCTCATAACTATTATCCTATGAACATGCCGTAAAAGTTTTTAAATCCGCCATGGTTATTAACACTAAAGCTATTTACAACAGGATATTTACCATGATTCGAGTTTTGAGCTTTCCAATATTTCAGCACAGTTTCGATCATCATCATCATCAGCCTATATTAGTCCACTGCTGGATATACGCCTCCCCTAATGAGCGCCATAGCGCCCTGTCTTCAGCTTGCCGCATCCAGCATCTGCCTGCAGTCTTTTGCAGATCGTCGTCCCACCTGGCCGGAGGGCGTCCTACACTACGTTTGCCGAGTCGTAGTCTCCACTCAAGAACACGTTTACCCCAGCGGTTGTCGGTTCTTCGCGAGATATGGCCGGCCCACTGCCACTTCAGCTTGCTAATTTTTTGAGCTATGTCGATAACTTTGGTTCTCTGTCGGATGTATTCGTTACGAATTCTATCCTTCAGAGAGACTCCGAGCATAGCTCTTTCCATAGCTCGCTGAGCGACTTTGAATTGGTGGACCAGCCCTACCGTGAGTGTCCACGTCTCAGCTCCGTAGGTCATGACGGGTAGGACGCACTGATTGAAAACTTTCGTTTTCAAGCATTGCGGTATGGATGACGAGAAGACTCGACGTAGTTTCCCAAACGCTGCCCAGCCTAGCTGGATCCTCCTCTGGGCCTCCTTCTCAAAATTATTTTTACCTAACTACAGAATTTCTCCAAGGTAAGTATACTCGGAAACAATTTCGAGAAGGTGGCCATGTTCGACGACCGGTCCCGGATCAATGAGGCCATTGATCATGACTTTGGTTTTATCCAAATTCATGCCGACACCGATGCGTCGCGAGGCTGAGGCTAGGCCGTCCAACATCTGGTTCAGCTCCTCTAGCGACTTGTAGTTTCGATATTTCGAGAAATCTCAAAACTAAAATCATGGTAAATATCCCGTTGTAAATAACTTTAATGCCGTAAAAGGAAACGTATTTTCTTCGTTTTTTAATTTGTTGAAAAGGCAATTTTTTGTGCGATAAATTGATAACGCCCTAAAACTAATCTACTATTTGATAAGTTTTTGATGGTACAATAAAGATATTATATATCTACAAAAATTTTGTTTCAGACGTTCGACCACCACTGTCCATGGGTGAACAACTGCATAGGACGACGGAACTACAGATTTTTCTTCTTCTTCCTAATATCTCTCTCGATACACATGCTTAGTATATTCGGACTAAGTCTATACTTTGTCATGAACTATAATGGGAAGAATCTCACCGAGGTCAAGCCTATAGTGTCGTATCCTTTTAAAAAATGTAATTTTTTGGGTGCTGCACCATATTTGCACAAGTCATGCATGAACAGGTTTCTTCAAGGCTGAAGAAGGCTGAGAAATAAACTGGGAGTTTTTGACATAGGACATTCATTATCAAAACATCATCCATCATTGCGATATTTGGAAAAAAATCCGGCAACTCAAGGCAGATGCAATGTTTTCGGTACACTAGCCAAACTCGTTGTGAAATGTTTGTAAACAAACCACGACACAATAAACTGAAACTCACTGGTTTGGCGTCGAGTTTCAGACATAATCGTAAGCAATATTTACTGAAGAAAAGATCTCAAATTTAGTATGAATATAATTGCGTATTTTTATACGCAATTTGATATATGCGGCAACAGAGTGAATTTTAGGTTAAGTATGGGCGGTTTGTTTACAAACATAGTAAGTACGTCCGATTTGGCTGAAATATAGATATAAACATCTCGGCAATTAAGTAAGTCGTATAAAATGCTAGTGGTCAAGTCGATGCTGCCTACTGCTACAGTAACAATGTAAGTACAAGAATTCTCATCGAACAATGTGTCTAATCCCGTATCGATTGCGAAATTTGATATTTTAATCACATCATAAACTTGATAAAATCCGCGTCCCTTGCTGTTCTTAAAGCAATTGTAACATTTAAAAAATTTACATGTATTTGTACAGTGATCTAGCAATCAGGTCGCCAAACTTAAAGCCTACTATAACTTATCAGTTTTATACAAATTTCTAGAATTATTCTCAAACATTTAAAAAATTAACATAAATTTGTAGTGATCCAATCAGGGTTTCAAAGTTAAACCCTACCCTAAAGCTATCAGTTTTATACAAATAACTAGAATGCTATATAAACATTTTGATAAATTACAAATATTTGTACAGTGATCTAGCAATCAGGCTGCCAAACTTAAACCCAACCTAAAACCTATCAGTTTTATACAAATTTCTAGAATTTTATACAATGTTTTAAAAACTTGTTACCAATTTTTATGCAAATTTCCCCGCGTGATTTTCTGAACGGCATAAACCAGAATGGTAATAATGGGAATCATCGCACTCCTAGCGATACCTATATTCGGTCTCACGGGTTTCCACATGGTCCTCGTATCACGAGGACGGACGACGAACGAACAAGTCACGGGCAAGTTTACGGGCGGCTTCAATCCATTCTCAAGAGGCTGTTGGTATAACTGTTGCTACACGCAGTTCGGCCCTCAGTATCCTAGGTAAGATGCTGTTTTTGTTATTAGTTTGAGTTGACAGCCCTGAATATTTTTAGCTTTTAAAATAAGTTCGTTTTGTAAATTTGCGTTCGTCTACAAGATGTCCCTGTCGTTTGTACATAAAAATATATGATAGCTCGTACTTTTGTCGTCTCCTCTGAATTTATTAGTTTGTTAGCAGTGTTTAGTTTGTATTTTTTTTAATCCGTTTTTATTTCTTATCTTACTGCGGCTAGTCTTTCCATGTTGTCTTTAATTTCTTTTGGCCTTCAATAGTTGCGATCAAACCTATCATTTATCCGTAAAAGTTATCCGAATTTTTACTGACTGTTACCATGTCTTTTATCACCTATTCACCACCCGAAAGACACTGCTGCTACCCCCCACTCTTTCCATTTCATTCTTCACCAATTCACCACCCGAAAAAAATTATACCGCCAGTACTGGACCCCCTTTACCTTCACCTTCTTCCCCTCTTTTTTCCTAAAAATTGTCCCTGGAAAAGGTCCCACCCCCTCATTTCTTCCACTTGCGGTCACCACAATATCGTTTCAAAAAATGCACATTTGTCCATGTTATCAAGTAAAAACACGGATATGTCAAAGTCAACTCTCAGTTTGCATGTTTTATTTTAACCTCAAGAAATTCCTTAATAAATCCACCAGTATGGTTATAATGGGTGTTATCACGATGCTAGCAATACCAATATTCGGTTTGAGTGGTTTCCACATGGCGTTGGTCTGCCGGGGGTCTACCACCAACGAGCAGGTGACTGGAAGGTTCAAAGGGGGGTACAACCCCTTTTCTAGGGGGTGCTGGTATAACTGCTGTTATTCGCAGTGCGGGCCTCAGTTTCCTAGGTAAGATTTGGCTTGGCAGGTCAGCTAAAAAGTACGTAAATTACTACTACGTAAATTTAATAAATAAAATGTGTCCGTCGTCGGTGAAATTTTGCCTACTATGTTGGTTACAGAAATATGTAGCTGAAATGTTAAAAGACGGATAGCAAATTTAATTCGTATCCGACAGTCAATTTCACGATTTTGAGTTATATTATGAAACAAGAGTATAGAGACCAAATCAGTTTTATTTGTAAGGACAAAGCTTATTTAATTTACATTTAAAGAGTATCGCTTAGTTTTGTGCTAGTAATATTACTTACTAACAGATACTCAATCTGTGATTTAAAACAGATTACGATTCAAGATTAAATTAGTGTTCAAGATCGAAAGTTAGAGTTTAAGATCTAAAATTTTACCTTTCCTCAGATTGTGTTCTTGAAACGATTGAAAAGATCCTAAGATTCAAGGTGATCGTGAAATTGACTGCTAAGGTTAGCCATTTCAAAACTCTTGTAGATAATATGTAGTAGTGCATTTTTAATACTAAACAAACAAAAGTGGACGAACTTGCAATATTTTGATTCAATTCTAACAATTTACAGTGTTGTGTGTTAACGTGATAGATATTTAAGGACAGATCATTACTACATGCGCAAGTTAGTTTCCATCATTGTGATGCATTTTTTTAAATGAAGTTCACATGCTGAACATTAAAAAAAAAGAGTATCGTCAAATCTATAGGCCATGGGCAAAATCAGCTGTATCATCAAAATCTTCCAATTGGAAGATTTTGGATTCAGTTTCTTCCAATTGGTGCAATTCACCATAAAATAAAATAAACTACTACTACGGCTAATTATCTAGTACCCACAACGAAAGCTCTGCTAAGCTTGGGACTGGGTGATTCTGTATGAATTGTACAGCAATATTTATTACTAGCTGTACCCGCGACTTCGTTCGCGATTGCCATACCTGCCGACTAATTAAGTTCACATTTATATAATTTGTGTCTTTTTTTCTCGTGCTTCACTAAACCTTTTCAAACCCCCCCTTTCCAGCCTAGCACGCCCCTCAAAATACATGTACAAGAGCAGTAAGAAGCGCCGAGAGATGCCTCCACATTCCGCCTCTGCGATATCCACGATAGCGACAGACACGCATCAGGTAAAGACGTACACGGCGGACAATGGCAACGCGCATCGACCGCAGGGAGCGCACGCGCATTACAACAAGGTGAGAGCCAGACGCTTGCGGCTAGATCACTTAGTTAAGTTCTGCTGTGCGATTACGCAAATATCACCCATCCATAATTGACATTTGAAAGCCATTAGAACTCAATAGGGTAAATAGTACTTTCTTAGGGGCCCAGTTCTATATGCTTTTGAGCGCCCCGCCACAAACGCATTCCGTACGCCAAGGCACAAAGTGAACAAATATACCTATGCGCTGAAGACCCACAAGTCCTGGTCATGACTGTGGCGTTCAAAAGGTTAACAGGCTAAATGAAGACATTAAAGGTGCTGGAATGTTTGGCGTGTTTAAAACCAAATTATATATACGAGGATGTAACACTACTAGACTAAACTTAGAAAGTCGAAAAATAACATAATATTAATACTTTGCTTAAGTTTCTCATGTAAGTAACATGTTGTTCTAAATGAAAAAAAAAAGCGTTTAAAAAATAAAGATCTTTGAACTGATTTGATGGCCTTCGTAATTTGATATTGTTTATATAGGACGCGCGAAGGCTTTTAAATGTCCCTTATGGGATGGGTGGTTAATGCGTAATCGCACAGCTGGTTGGTTTTGCACTGAGGGTAGAACGACACAAAATTGTCTAGGAAATTTAAAAATTTATTCAGGTTATTAACGACTGGTGGTAATTTATTAACTATCTTCACTTTCATATGTGAGATGGTGGTCAAACGCTTCACGCGCCATTTTCAATTAAAAAAGCTGATTCACATAATCTCTCCACATTATAAGTAGGAATTGTTTTACGATTTTGGTTTCGGGTAGATAGAATAGACATATATGTCATTGAATGTAAAAAATATTTCAAGTTCATTTAAATAACTTCAATACCTTACGCAATAAAATGCTATTTTCTCTCTTCTAGAGCCTGGACAAATTTTGCTATTCTGGGGTGGCAGGCTGGTAAATGTAAAACTTGCGACTCAGCGACCCCTTTTGGGTGGGTTATTTTCAAGCTGAAAAAAATAATTACCGAAACTGCACACAAAGGATTTGTGTTTTTCGCACTGAACCTTTGGGTGTACCTATCTCCTAGCCTCCTAGACCATTCTGTAAATGTTCTATTAACCCTCAGTTTGAACGCAACACTATGCTATTACATTAAGATTCAACAAATAAAACTATGCTATAACATTATGAAAAATATTTGGATAGGTACAATACAAACCAAAACACACTATTAACCTATTTGAGATAGTTTCTGGATTTCATTTAATTTCTTGACCATGATAGGACACCGGTATGAAAAAGATACACTCTGTTTAGAAAATTTATTTAACCAATTAACCATAAAACTTAAATTTCATCTCTTTTATATTACAACATAGACTTTCGTTATTTCTGCCTAAAATATACATAGCAGATACCTCGAAAATACAAGTAGTAGGTATCTGTAATTTGTCTAGTTGTATGACGATCTTTGCATCTTAGTACCTAATTCATAGAAATTTTACTTTGATCATCTTGGTAGTTTTCTCTATAGAACTTTTATTCGACTTCTTTGAATTTTTTCATAAAATCATGCTTAGTTTAGATAAAATAACAGCTCGTGCCATCAACTGTAGATATATCATTTAGTTATCATGCTTGTAGAGCGAAAACATACCTTCAATTCACTGCAATAATTGTTAAATTTGCACTTGCACTTTAAATTATGTGAATTGAAGACATGATGTCTGGCTCTCTACTAATCTGTCTTTTCTTTGTAAATCAGGTTTTCCGGCGTTAATATTTATTTGATTCTATATTATATACAGATAGAACCTTCTTCTGATCAATTTAGAGTTCAAATTGGGTATACATTTCTAGTTCTATCAATAATTGTAAAAATTCGAGACGTACACAGAACTTTCTCTTTTATAGCTTTAGTAAATTTACTAACAATGCAGTTAAATATTGGATATGATAACACTCAATTATTCGTCCCTAATTGATTTGATAATTTTATAAATTTATTGATGTGATAAATTTCACCATCATAACAATATTGCGTTGGTTTTTTACGCGGCAACATTAAGCCAATAATTTTACGTAGGTATCCATAAAATACTTATGCAAATTTATAAACTTTCTTTCCTTGTTTATATTAGTGAGTCTCACATACTCTTATACTATTTATTGCACAGTAACCGAGCTGACCTCACTCAATTTAAATATATCTTCATATAATGTTCTATTTACCATTATTTTTACAAACTCTACTCAGTTCTACTTATCTAATCTAATCAGTCTACAATCACCCTATTTAAAAAATCCACAAAGTATTCAGACTTAAAGCACACCCCCATGGACCATATCACCATAGATCACTTGTACCCCTAACCAAGTCCATTCCCCACCTATTGCTTAAAATAAAGTATAACAAGATTTATGGCACATACGATCGAGCTCTAAATCCCGGTCCCCACACTAAACTACGAAAATATTCCATACATAATTTACTCTAATATTCCATAACCTGTCACCAGTCTAGTGGCATACCAAAAGGTCTAAATCCCCTCGTAAACCAAGTTAAGCCGCTGACCAATGAAGAATGCAAATATTCCACAAAGTATTCAGACTTATGTCACACAAAGTCAAAATCCCCATATACCCATCACCAAGTCTATTCCCCCACTAACAAGGTCAAAATCAACAAGTCTTCCCCATCTATCACATTAACATAAAGTATGACCAGAATTATGGCACCTAAAGCTCCATATACTCATCACCAAGTCGATTCACTAGCTACGGCAAAGGAATACAAGTCTTATGGCACACAACCAAGGCCCAAACCCCCATATACCCATCACCAAGTCAATTCCCCAGCTATCACCCGGCCGAGAAGAGCATGAAGGTGAGATGGAGGGCCCTGGGGCTTCGCAAAGCGCGGACTGCGAGCCTACGCCCCCGCCCTTGCAGCGACGGGGCTCCAATGCGAACTTGTTCCCGCCGCCCGGCGAGCCGCATCATCACTTGCCGCCTAGGCCGCACCATTATCCGAGACTTAGTCCACTTTCTAGAAATACGAGGTATGTACACTAAAAGGGGTCCATTATTCACGTGATGTTTTTTAGCAACTTTTTAACCCCCCATGGTGATACGTGGTGAGGTTTTAGACTACCCTCCCCCACCCCTTACTACCCAAAATCACATGTATTCTTTTGTAGGTACAAAATAAATCAGAATATTGTGTCTAAATACAGGTATAATCTAATTGAATTCTGGAAAATTAAGCACGGTGAAAAAATGTCTGTGAGTTCAGTTTTGAAATCGAATCAAGATCGCGCGTTCAACGAAAAATAAATACACGTAATATCTCACAACACAAGCATTATCCACGAAAAAACGCATGCGAAGACGGGGGCAGAAGCTAGTAAAAATTATTTGTGTGTGACCGTTGAAAAACAAAACGACGATGATTATATAGATGAGAGGCTGAGATGACAAGATGAGAAAATGACCCTGTAACTGTTTGATTGTCTTCCAGAAGAAAACCAATCTTATAGTGCTGAAACAGGGTTTTTTGTTGTTTGGTGGGGGTCTACGCTACTGTCCCAGCAAGCGATAATTCATGATTTGTCACATCACAGAAGGTTCTAGTATGTTTTCTAATAATACAGATGTATGTAGACTGTGAAATTTGTTGTTTGTTTATTTGAATTCTCTTTGTTCTTAATAATATGGCTGTGTGATGCCGGTTTAGAATTTGCACTACCTCAACTCTTCCCGCGTAAGAGGCGACTAAAGGATATTCACCGGGGGCGGGCAGCAGCGCCCCCTGCAGAACAATTCTACCACCGAACTGCGATCCCCAACCCGCATGCCCAGCGTAGGGATTATGGGCATTACCCCCATGAGATAAAAGCCAACAAGGCGCTTATCAGGGGGAGGCCAGCGTCCAGCGGTGGACCAATACAGGCTGTTGAGGTTGAGGAGGCCTACATTTGCCAGCAAATGTTTTTTTTTGTTAGCTTATACTGTTCCACTACTGAGTAAAGGTCTCTCTCCACCACTTTACCTCCTAAGGGGTTAAAAAAAATCAGAGACCCGTACAAGCACACGTAAATATAAACAAACCTAAACCTTAATTACGGGTGTAAGCGGGTTAACTAGGAACCTTATTTGTGTTGGAAGAACACCAACGTTTCATCCCTTAACGAGGGATATCTTCAGGGATGAAATAAGGTTCGTGATAACCCGCTTACATAACATCCGTAATGAATTCGTCAAACTACGATAGTTATAGTGAAAAAAACCTAAGCCTGTCTATTTTATGTTATTCTAGTCATAGTGGTACAACGACAACGGGCTACCGAGTGGTAATGGAACCACTTCGATGCGAAACGAACGGCGCCCGACCGTCGCCTACGATGCAACAACGCATCAAGGCGTTAGGTGTGCCCACACCTTTAGCTGTCAGCAGCCCTGTTCGAAGGTATGTGGGGATTCGGGGTAGAGGGGGCTGAAAGAATACAATACAAATTGAAATGACAGTAATTTGTTAGTCAATAACTTACCACATACCCTATACTTACATTCGTAATTTCTGGAGGACTTGATGTCAGAAATTTTCAATTTTGTGAAATATATTTTTTCCACCTAACCATCTTACTTTTAATATGTAATTCATTACAGCAGCTTCCAAATCATGGTTTAGTTTGTGAAACAGGAAAAATTTTGAATGCCATCTTTTATCAAACGAAATTTTTTTCTAGAAGTGAAATATCTGTCAGTGAATTATTAAATGGGGTGTATTCTTCAGCCTCCAACAATGGATGATTACAAGTGTGTCTGGTTATAACCACACCACTACGAACAAAACGTTCGTAGGTACACTATACTGTGCTTACAATGTTTAGCTCAAAATTTACAATTCGGACCAATTGGCGATAAGAAGTTCCCATATAGTGTTATAGGTATTTATTATTTTACATGTGTCATGGCCTGTTCCTTTCATTTGACTAATGTTTTCACAGTTTAAAAGTTACGTTACTGAATTTTAATTTTCATATTTGTAAATTTTTAGGACAAAAATTTATGAAAATTTGAGATTTGGTCTCGCAACTAAATGTTTACTTCAACCGTCTGAATGAATGGTTAAATCTATGTGAATAATATCGTATGAAAAAGAATTCCCTACCCCCTATGCATCGCTTTGAATTTTAGTTACTGTTAAGTGTTTATTTGCATGTCAATTTGGTTTGCATTATCACTGTTTTAGTGGTTATATTGGGAACACTGTATTGAATATTGTATGACGTTTGATTGTATAATGTGTAAATTGTGCTTTGTTGTCATGTGGTTTGCTTAAATGCTCGAACAATCCCTTTTAGTTATTTTTATCCCAAATATAAATTTAAGGTAAATTTTCTAAATTTCTTGCGGTAAATCGATACAACATAATGCAATATGTCCATTAGCAATGCTTTTGTGAAGCAATGGTGCAGTGAAGATACTGTTGGTACATAAACTAAACAAATTTGACAGCGCGTCTGTCCTTTTATTATAAACTTTTATTTAACTAGTCTTGTTAGTATGTGTGGGACAAATCTTGCAACTGAATTTTAGACCAGTTATCCCCAACCAATTGAACTGAACCATCGACCAAAACTTTATTTCCTTGCTTATCCTTGTTTAAACCCATCGAGCTGGTCTATTGATGGAGACAGAAGGTTGTTAGCATTATGTGGAACAAATCTTGCAACTGAGTTTTAGACTAGTTATCCTCAACCTTTTGAGCGTAAATTTGGTATACTTATGTAACTTTGACAACGCAATGTTATGGTACCATCCAGCTGCTCTGATGATGGACACAGAAGGTGGCCATAGGAACTCCTAAACGAAACTCCGTCGAGTTTGCCTTCGTTGGATTTGTCTTCACAAGCATTTGCTCCTATATGATACAAAAACTTGTTATTTATTAAACTTCTTTAAATATGTGTATTATTTCGATCTAAAATATTTTCTTTGCGCTGTCAAATTGGTTTACTTTATGTTCAAACAGAATTGCCACCAATATAATAGTATCAATGTATAAAGTACTAGAATTTAACCTATAAGCAAACCCATGACACCAGGAATGCGAAACTAATAGTTTTTAGTGACAAAACTCGAGTTTACACTTACGTGCAGGTGGACGTAACGTGTACAGCGAAATACGGTAAATTATTATGTTATGGTTTGTGTGTGTGTGCGTGTTTGTACATACGGAGAGTGTGTGTTGGTGGACTGAATAATCAAGATACTGGAATAGAAAGTTCACAGTTGTTAGGATCAAGATCAGAATCCTTTCGTTATCGCCTTCAAACAAGACACATTAATATTCCAGGATTTGTTTTAATTACTGAAATTGGTTATGAACTCGTAAGATATTAAAATACGAGGTACTTGATACTTGGCGTCGATTATTATTCTGTGGAATCTATTGCCATGATTTTCCCACTCTCAAAGATCTTAATTTAATTGTCCACCAACGCACATACCCGAGTTGTAAATTGCCTGCACTTTTAATTTTTTCTAAAATTTTCTTTGTGCACTTTTCACAGATCTAAACGGTAAATACGGATTACTTAAATTAATTATTACTCTCGTCAAATTAAACAGTCAATCTAGACTAATATAAAACATATAAATATAAAACATAGATTTATTTAAAGTAGTAAAAATATCGAATCCTAAAATATCGAATCCCATAAAAACAGCACTTTTTGTCTTGAATTCAGATAGCAGCATGATTTTAGCATTAACTTCTTATTCCAAGCTTTATTTTCGACCAGAGAAAGACAAGCTATAGTTATTGATACAGATGATTTATCGATGTCATTGAATGGTATAAAAATAAAATCCTTTTTTCATTCGTATAAGACTTCGATCAGGTATTCTGCGGCCTAGGGCCGGCGAAAACCTTGATCGATGATATAAGATTTATTATTTTGCTCTTTAAAACAATCTGTAGTCAATAACTATACTTGATTTATAGATAATGGGTGCTTTATTTGCCTGTGATGTCCATATTGTATATTAATTTGTCAGAAATTGTTTTAAACTAGAAAAGTTGAAGCATCTTCGTAGCAAACAGTTTCATAACTCACATTATTTTATTCTAAAAAGCTGTTATTCATAAAGCTGAAAATTCCCAGGGCCTTAGGTCTGTAGTTCTGTACATGAAATTCATTTTAAACAAGAAATTAATCGTTTATCTTTTTATTTGCAAGCTGTTGTGCCAAAAAGGAGCGAAAACGTAGATCGAGACAATATACAATGGCTGGTACATACCAACGGTTGCCTATGGTCGAGTTACATAGACCATAGGCAACCAAATCTATGGTAATTTTTACTTTATTAAGGCCAGAATTTCCTTTAGGCCCTTTATTCCTCTCCACGTATATTTTTACGTTTAAAATTTGTAGTTTTCGCAACATTTTTGCATTTTTCTTTTCATTTTCATCAGCCATTGTATATGTCAAGCTAATTCGGGTTTTTGCATGTTGTTCTGGTGTCTTTTTGAACTATCTATTGATCGATTACTTTTGAAGTGCTAGGCTCGTCCGAAGCCCAAAGCATATTAACTATTAATACACTAGCCAAACTTAATGTAGAATGTTTGTTAACAAACCACCCATACTTAACCTAAACTTCACTTGCCGTTACCGCGTCTTTTTAATCGGAATTTACATAACTAGTCGATTTGTGATCCTTCCTTCAATAACTATTGCTTACAATTATATCTGAAACTCAACGCCAAACAAGTTAGTTTTAGTTTTTGTGTCGTGGTTTGTTTACTAACATTCCACATCCAGTTTGTCTAGTGTATAGATTCTGCTGCCTAAGAGGAATGCATTTTAAGAGCTTATTTTTTTATTAATCTGTTTTACTTAATGTGAGGCATTTCAATTTCATGTAAAAATGTCCTCTCAGTCAGTCTAAAAGGTACCATGCATGTAGCTTTATTTTGGATCATTTGTGTCAATGTGTGTTATCCAGGACTTTAAAAACATGTAATTTTTTTGAATTTATAATATAATTATTTATTTGGACCTAAATTCTGTTTACTATGAAGTAATTCACTTTACAATTAAACTCATAATACGTACCTACCTCTCTTGTGTACATCCGAGTATTATTTCTCGAGTACCACGCGGTTGAAGCCGCAGATAGAAGTTTAGGTAGGTACGTAACCGGTAAGGTAACAGAAGAATGTGAATTTTAAAAAAATACTGTCTTACCAGACTTTTTAATTTCTATTTTAATAATTAGGAGAGAAAAGCTCTTCAAATCTTCTATAGATATCTCAAACGCACCATTACAAGCATGTTAGTAGCTAGTTAAGCTCGCGCCAAGTAAGAGGAACAAATATCAAAGAATAATGATTATTGGCTTCATTTACGTTACACAAACGTCACAAAAACACTTACTAGCATAGAGCTGTGAAAACAAACACTGGTGTCATTGCTGTTGTCGCATTCAGCGTTTTTCCATTTGTCCGCTGGCATCGGCAGGCACGGAAGCAAAATTGTATGTAGCCGTGTCGTTGCTAGAGCAATCGGGCCAGTGGAAAAACGCTCTATAACTCGTAACTAAATTGACAGCACTAAATATATAGCTGTCCTTTTTAATTCGATCGTAAAGAAAGGGACGACCACATTTTATCGCTGTCAAATCAAATTAGCTTAGTTAATCCCCGAACACTCAAACGCAACTAAGATTTAAGCACATCTCAAAAGACGAATTTTTTACAGATTTTCATAGAAAACTGTCAAAAAATCGCTACTTGAGACGTGCTTAAGGCGAATAGTATATAGTGTATGTAGTATATAGTATATAGTATGATAGTGGCGCCACTACATATTTAATTTAATCATTAAGTTATACAAAGGAATTATCAAAAACTCGGACCGCTGGTAGACGATACCTATCACAAGCTTTTATTTAATGTATCTGTAATAGTTTTGTTTTGTGTTATTCAATCAAAAACCTTGTTTGGAGAGCTTGGTGGCCACCAATAGGAACTAAACTCTTGAAACAAGTATCTGCCTAAATAATACAGTACAAAACTATTAAAGATACATTTATAAAAAGCTTATGATAGATATCGTCTACGCGTGGTCCGATTTTTTGATAATTCCTTTGTATAACGTAATTATAAAATTAAATATGTAGTGGCGCCACTATCCACCCTACTATTCGCCTTAAATCTGAGTTGCGTTTGAGTATACAGGAGTTATGGCTAATACAAAATCGACATCAATGTGCGTTTAGACTTAGATGAGATGAGTTAAATGAATCATATCCTAACGTTTCTATTTACTTGGTGCGCACAGTGATTCACTTAGAACAAGCTAGCTGGACAAAAGTCATTGTTGAATTTCCCGGATTTTTTTACCTGAGCCCCTAACCGGAACCCCCACTGTCCCAATTCCGAGAATTGTTTTGCACTAATGTCAACCACTGATACACTGATATGATAAGTATTTAACAAAAAGGGTTAAAAAATACTGATTAGTTGCATTTTTGCGCTTACCGAAGTAACACTATATGTCAGTGAGTTTTAGTTATTTGAAAAATATTTGTGATGGATCTTCAAGTTCAAGGTATGTACTTTTTAATTATAATTAGTATATGGATATACTTAGCTCAATGTTTTTTTAATACCTCGAGTTTAAAGAATTTATGTAATTTTTTGAAGATTTTCTGTATTCGTTGGACTAGGAAGTACTTGTACCCTCTTGTACCCGGGCTAGAAATTATATATGTCATAGCCATGTCTGTTATCTTTCAAATGTTAGACATTTTAGCCTGCGCACTTGAGTGCAACTTAGTTTTTTTTTCTGTTTTTCAGAACACGAATTCTCTATTTCAAAGATGGAGTTCTTTGATGAATGGCAGAAACATCCCAAAGAGAACCGTAATAGTAGACTATATCATTTTCTATTGATGAAAAATGGTTTAGCAAACATTACGGACGCATCTGCGAGGGAACTTAACATGGCAATTGGAAGATTTTCATCCAAGTTGACAGAAAAATGGGAAAGTTCTGGGAAGCGCCGCGATCGCTTCCTGACTAAGAATTCTGAGTGGTTGGCTGGATATTTTACGTTCAAAGTATCCGTCCACCACTCAGCACCATCAACATCAAGGACTCCTCCCTCGACTCCCGGGCGTCCATCAGTGGACTTCAATGAAGCTAGTGAAAAAACAAAAAGGAGGCGCGTGGACGACCTTCTTCAGTCGCGGGACGTTAATGAATTGGTAGTGGCAGCTGAAATCTCGGCGCGAATGTCCGGACATCGGAACTTAGCTTCTGTGATCAAGGAAGCAAGTAACAGTCCCGACAAGTGCCTATTGATGAAAAAAAGTGTAGGTGATCAGGAACAACCAAGATGTTTAACGAAAGAAGAGGCTTTGGCATATTATGTAGATGCCAAATCTACAAGCCACTCATACAAGCAAACAAGAAAGTGGAGCATCAAAGCGGGACATCAGGTATTTCCATCATTTTATAGTGTTAGTAGGCAGGCAAAACTTGATTGTTACCCTTCCGAGGAACAGATTTTTATTAACGAAACGCGTGCAGAAATTAAACTTCAGGCGGTTTTAAATAAAACGGCTGAACGTATAATTTCTACACAGCATGAAGTTTTAAAATCTTTGACTCCTGGCTCATCATTCTCCCTTATAAGCAAGTGGGGGTGCGATGGAAGTTCCGGTCATAGCACTTACAAACAAAAATTTACAAACAGTGAAGACACGGATGAGTTTTTGTTTGTATTCTCATTCGTACCGCTTCAGTTACGTGACAATAGTGGTAACGTGGTTTGGCAGAATCCTCGACCATCTTCTACTATGTATTGTCGGCCGATTAAGTTTATTTTCTCCAAAGAAACTACAGATTTTACGGTAAGAGAGACCAATAAAATTTTGGAGGAAATAAATCAATTGGTGCCAACAACAATAGGTAATGAAGATGGTCATGAGGTATCTGTCAAACACGAATTACTGTTCACGATGATTGACGGTAAAGTGTGCAACGCTATGACTGAAACTTCTTCAGCACAAAAATGCTACATTTGTGGAGCTACTCCTAAATTTATGAATGATGAGTCTAAGGAATTTGTAGTAAATAAGGAAAACCTTGGTTTTGGTATATCTCCCCTCCACGCTTGGATACGTTCCTTCGAATGTTTACTTCACATAAGCTATCGTCTCGAAGTTAAAAAATGGCAACTTCGAGACGAAAGTGACAAAGCAAATGTGAAGCAACGTTCGGCTCTTATCCAAGATAGGTTTAAGGCTGAAATGGGTTTAATTGTAGATAAACCAAAACCAGGATTCGGTAATACGAATGATGGGAATACTGCTCGTCGGTTTTTCAAGAATCCTGAACTAGCTGCCGATATTACAGGCTTAGATGTGACTCTAATTAAGAACTTTGATACAATCCTTAGAACTTTGGCTTCAGGTTACGATATTGATGTTGAAAAATTTAATTCTTTAACACAGGACACAAAAAAATTGTATCTCAGTCTCTATTCGTGGTATTATATGCCTGTTACCGTGCACAAAATTCTTGTGCACAGTGTAGATATTGTGAAATCGGCTCTTTTACCTATCGGGCAGCTTTCTGAGGAAGCTCAGGAAGCGCGCAATAAAGATTGTAGAAGATTCCGAGAGCACAATACTCGAAAAAATTCGCGTATTGCCACGAATAGGGATTTACTGAATATGTTACTGATAACATCTGATCCTGTAATTAATGGTTTGAGAGAAGTTCCCAAAAAACCGACAAGTAAGCTTCCAGCTGAAGTTTTACAATTAATAATACCCCCTACTGTAAATATAAGTTCTAATGTAAGTGTTAGTAGTTTTAGTCAAAATGTTAGTAATATGTCAGATTATAATGTAGAAGATTCTTCAGAAGAAGAAGTTAGTGATGTAGAATAAATAAGAGATGTAAATATTATTGTACTAATAAACTAAGCTTCGTACCCTACTAACTTTATTATTAGTTGTAACTATATTGATTAATTTAATACTAAGTTAGTTTTATTATCCGCATGTTGTTTAAGTTAACAAAATTTGTTAATAAGTAGTAACAAATGTCCCAATGTTAATAATTTTTCTACTGCTATTTTTCTACAAGTCTTAATATACGGAACATCAATTATTATATTTTGTTTTATTTGTACCCACGATCCTTACCTACCTACCTTCTTATATTTTGTTGTTTTGTACTAAAACCTCATTAAAACACCATAAGAAAGCCGTATGAAGCAAAATACCCCAATAAATAATTTTGTCCAGCTAGCTTGTTCTACGCGAATCACTGTGGTGCGGTTTGTATATTATGTAATGTATAATGTGTACAGTCAGTGGCATGTGCGTTGGCATGTTCGCATCGCAGCCGCCGTTGCCGGGCGCCGTTCAGATTCGCCCCGTACAAAACTATGAACCCGCTCTTGCCTCTAAACCAGGTTTCAGTCACTTCAGCACAGACCAGTATCCATTGAATATCTATTTTTGACTTTACTAATTACAGGAATAAAAAAATCTGGATAGTTCACAGCGCCATCTAGTTCAATACTGGGAACTCTCCAATAATAATTAATTAATTTATAGCTTGTTTTACAATCGTTCAAGTCGTTAGCTCCTTGCTTTGTTTAAATATAGTCATTTAGGGGTTGTAGAAATCAAAGATGTTTTCCAATTACCCTGGTTTAAGAGCTATATTAACTATTTCAGCTTTGTAAAATTAATAAATTGTCAAGAAATAGCTGAGGTGATTGTAACCTGTATATGACGCTGCTAATAACGCTACTGTAGATTAGCTTTACCCCCCGACTTTTCTTAGAACCATTTTGCGACCATAAAACCACACGGCAAAATCAATACAAATGAGGAATCAAAGTTTACCGTTACCCGTTCATAGATGGCGCTGTTTTAAAAGAAAACATGGTCACAATTTCGTTCTAAGATCACGGGGTCTGGTAAGTAGACGGGTAATCTGTAAGGGTAACACTAGTTGATGTACACGGGCTGAAATATTACCTTGTTTTTGTGGAGAATCAATCAATAATTGCTACCTACATTTTTATTATTACAAGTGGGTTGCTCGAGGTTGTGTATCTCATATCAGCATTACATGTTTTTACCTGCTAAGTAATCGTCTGCTACTGCAACATTAAATTTGTTTGATTTCACCACTTCCTGGACCAGGGCCTCAATCGAATGACTGAGAATAAAAGTCAAACAAAAAGAGAAACTATTAGAAAATGATAAATAATAACATCAGTAGGTATGATTAATTGCTAATGCTGTCATTAGCAATCAATCATGTCGTACCACCTGGACTAGACAGTTCCGGTGGTACATGGTACATCAAGATTGATTCTCTACTATTAAAGGTTTAATCCGAGTAACTCAGTTCTGAACGGGAACGCCCGGCGGCGGCCATTGCGTCCGCACGCGCAACCGCTTCGCCCCGCAGCTCCCTTTTCCTCTGTCCGTAGGGCGTACGATAACGATAGCGATGGCTCGGACGAGCACGCGCGATTATACCCCTGACGCCCAGGTCCAACCCCGGCACACCGACACAGCCGCGCCGGCCCGACTTCATCAGCGTAGCGAGCAACGGCAGGCAAAGTCCTCAGCGGCGGTTCCTCTCCGAGGGTGAGCTGCTGCGATGCGAACCGCCGGCGCCGCATCGCCCCACCGCGGACGACATCAGAGAACTCGCCGCTTCACCACAGCGGGGCAACTACCTCTGGGCGGAGCGTCATCCTCACCCCCCCAGAGGCGGAGTGCCTGTCTTCCCTCCCCAGCCCTCCCCCTTACCCCGCAGACGGCCGCCGCCGGCACCGCAGCCGCAGCGGCCGACTAACCCCCACCACCCCCCCAGACCGTTATCGTTCGTGCGCGCTCTCGAAGTCCAGGACCAGTTAGAAGCGCGCGCGCCGCCCCCCGATCCGCCGGACCGGGCGTCTGTCTACGATTGTAACTACGAGATCTCCGTCTGATTGCGACATAACATAATACAGCGCTTGACAGATACTATAGTGAACAATGCAGCGCTGGAAAACTATAGTGATGTGAGATTGCTTGACGTGACACACGCACAATGCGTTAGCACATAGTGAACTAGCATTTGTATTGTACCGGAGTGGAAGTAAATGTATGTATATTTGTAATTTAGTTTGTAAATAGTCCCCCTGTGTTGTGATTCCGTGACGCGTGATTGCACTCATTTTTTATTTAAAAGCCAGAGGATAATTATGTGTGATTATAAAAATTGTGTTCAAAGGCAGAATAAAATGTCGAAGTATCCTATGAAGAATATCAATGTTATGTATCATATTTTTTTAAACATCGCGGTATTTGTATACTTTTGATAATGTGTAATTTTATAATTTGAGCCGTTTTAATGACTCATGACGAAGGCTAAGGAATTGACTGATTCTTTAATCTGCTTTATTTGACGGTAGTGCAGCGATGTATGCTACATTGCCTTCTCCTTCTAACTACGGAGGTGAGAAAGAGATGGGCAAATAGAAATGTGCCAAATATTCCGTAGTCACAGTAGCTTATCGCACATCGCTATCAATGGAAAATCATCTCAAAATGTTCCCGATTTAGAATTATTTTCAAATGACAAATCTGCTTGACGGATTTTTTCTTCGAAAAAATCGGGCTGGATACATTTTGATAATGACCGGGATGAAATTGGATAATTCATTCCGAATATAATTTTGTAGATTGACTTTATGCCACAGATTTGAGCCGGAACTGATTGATAATGACACAATTCAACTAAATAATTTCAATTCGTCGGATATTTCATGATTGTGAAGTATTTGGGCTAAAAAATTAAGTAATGTCAAACATATATTTAGTTTATTGATTGGATGATTTTCACAGATCTCAATGCCGAATTTAGTCTCGTACACACGTACTTAGATTTTGTACATTTATAGTTTATGTATATGCATAGATTATATATAATATTTATTATATGCACTGGAAGTATAGATGACAGTCAGGTTGAGATTACAATGTTTGTAAATAATTTGTGTTAAAGAGCTGCTGTATCAAGTGGTACAATTATTTATGTCTAAATTTAAAAAGAAATGAAAAAAGATATATATGGCATTTTTACTTGTATTTTAATTTAATTCTAATATTTTAATGATTTCGTCCATTTTTGACAGCGTAACATGTGAAACGTTTTATATATATTCAGTTTCTTCCTATTTATTCTATGTTTTGTCATGACGAAATATAAATAAATGTACACTTGATACACCATATTAATTTGTATAAACGATGTTTTCATAAGTGATAAGAATGTAAATAGGAGTATAAAATATCTAAGTATAATTTTGTATAGTTAGTATAATAGCTTCTTTCTGTTGTGGATGTACTATTAAACAAGTTGAGCATTGATTATTTGATGTGGCACTTTAAGTCGAGATACCTTACTCATAATACTGGAAATTAATATCAATCTCCTAAATTTGCACCAGCAGCAGTGCCATGTTAAAATCCACATATAGCAAGGTCTACGGCCTATTTGTTGAAATTAACATATATTTATTTATACATTTTAAATTCTTCTGACACTCAAATATGTGTACACTTTGAGAAGGAAAATTGTTGGCTTTATTGTTCCTGAGATGCTGTTCTGAGAAATATATTCTGTATTGTTAATAATGCCCGAACTACACTTCCGCCAAATATCAGAAGATCATCCCTAAAGTAACGACATATCTAATATTTATGAGATGAGATTATTGAACAGAATGACCTCATTTTTATATTTATTATGTCTAGTTCAGACAAGATTTCACAAGTCATCCAAAAAATATTCAGGCTTGGCTTAAACCAAACGGGTTGCTTGCGTAGAGACTGCGTTTAATTGAGTCCCCTACGCCTGCCGCTAGGTGGCACTAGAAGTCGAAGGTTTTGCCATTAATTCTATCTTTCGTACTTTTAATAATATATTAGTTCGTGAATGAAGCTTCACAACGTTCGTTAAATCCTGTCTTTTTTCACATTCCGATTCCAATTTTATTTTATTTGTAAAGTTTTTTGACACATACGTGTTGTTTGGTACTTAACCTAGGTGTATTGAATTGACATAATTAAGAACCAAAATGACACTAGGATTGTAATATACAGAATTAAATACCAAATATAAGTAACGCAGGGTGTTTTTATACACTTTCCGAGTGGTAAAAATTACGCACTTGTTTCAAGTTCAGTTGAACACCCTGTTTATGGAAAGGAGGTTAAACGTTTTGTTTATAGTTCGTTCTGCTGTCTATGTTACCAATTAATTACTAACATTTCATTAACTTCCTTAGTTATAAGTATTTTGTATTTGTCTGTCTTTTGATTATGGCATTTCTTTTCGTTTTAAAGCGTTCGGTAACTTACAGACCTATTAGTAAAGTTACAATGTACAAATTAAATAGGCAAATACTGAATATATCAATAAACCAAAGTGTATAAAGACGAAGACGTAGCTAATTTAAGTTGAAGGTGAAATATTGTAGAGATTAAAATTGAAAGTTTTCCGAATAGTACCGAATTGATAACATGCCTTAAAAACGCTAAAAATATGAGTGTACAGAATAAGAAAATATTGTTGTTATCAGTCTTAAATCTAAAGCCTGTACTTAACTAATTAGAGCAGGAATGTAGGTATTTTTGAAGCAAGGAGATTTGTGGCATTATTGGCCTGGCACAGGCTTTTTTACAAATATCATACACAAATGTATTAAATAGATACCACAAAATAAACTCAGGTTAACGTCAGTTATTCCTGTTTTGGGATAACATATGTCACATATTGTCCTAGGATGGCTTCCCTGAGCATAAGTGGCGCCCTATTGTCTGAACTTTAAGTGTCATTCAATAATGATCAGGATTTTAATTTTATTTTTACACAAATTAGGAGATTTGATGAGGGCAATACTTATGTTGAGTAAAAGGCAGGAATGCGTAAACCAGCAACATTGGACAATGTTATATTCCTAGTATGAACAATGTACAAAATAGTGTTCGTATTTTGAAGTTTTTTGTCCGTAAACAGAGAAAATAGTAAGAAAATGTGCAGCAAACTGTTTTAGGAATATTTGTATCTATAGAGTACCTCCACAAAAAAGTTATTACCTATGTATGTAAATGTGGCAGTGTTTTATTTTTGTATTTTGATAAAATTTGTGTAAATAATTTTCTTATTTTATTGATATTAAACTCAATTAATCAAGTTATGTTTTATTTTATTTTACCCGAGATCCAGATAGGTATGTAGGTAACTCTAAACAGGGATAAGTAGGTAGATATTCACAGCCATCAGCTATGAGAATATACAATATTGATACGATACAATACTAACATCATCATTACGTTTAATTTATGTGAGGCAAATATTATTAAATTCAGCTAAATGCTGAATTCGAAAGAGGGAAGCTTAACCCTTCTAATGGAACTACGGCTTAGGCACAGTTTATAAAGTAACGAAGAAATCATCATCAACCAGTGGAAGTGGACGGTACCTAATTCAAATTAAAATTTTTGAATGAAATGAAAGATGAAGAAATTAGAATTAATGATTTCAAGATTTCGCTGATTTGGGGAACTCCCTCGTTAGGGTTATCTACTTAGGTACTCTTCTGTCAGAGTGCTAAATGGATGTCAGCAAAGTTATTGTACAGCCACAGTAGATAAATTTATCTATTGTGACTATGATGATTTCATAGTGGTCTTAGTGGTTTCATAGTGGCGGATTTAAGAAAAAACCGGAAGTTTTCCGAAAATTACGAATGTTTGGCAGAGGTCGACAGCTGTCAATTTAACGTCAGTCAGTTGTCACGTCAAACAAATAATTTTTTATTTGGCAACACGGTGTTCTTTTCTTGTTGACTGGTAAAGCGAATGTGAGTTTCCGAATGATTTTCGAATATCTCTAAAAATCTGTGAATCCTGTGAAAATCCTAGATAATCCTGTGATTAAATGTTTATTTCGGGACACAGAGCATCGTTCCAATAAATTATTTTCTACATACGTCGCGGACTAATCGTCTAAAACAGACTTGATAGATCCGTGTTATTACTAAAGTTTTCAGTGATATCTGTGCAAAATAAATGGATTATTAGCTAAATATTCCCATAAATTACACCAGAGAAGTTTGATAATAAGTGTGGTTTGATTTAGGAGTTCTGTAAAGTTGATAAACATTGGTCATTGAAGGTTACTTTTTGTTCGCCAGATCCATCCAAGATGGGTAAGATTATGAAACCTGGGAAGGTCGTGCTGGTCCTGAGCGGCCGATACGCTGGTCGCAAGGCCATCGTCGTCAAAAACTACGACGAAGGCACGTCAGACAAGCCCTACGGACACGCTTTCGTGGCCGGCATCGACAGGTATCCCCGCAAAGTACACAAGAGGATGGGCAAAAACAAAATCCACAAGCGCTCCAAAGTCAAGCCTTTCGTCAAGGTATGTGGAGGATCTCAATATTCGGTTTTCTAACCTCAAAGTTTGTTTTGATTTGTTATTAGACCTTCTACCTTCTTCCATGTAGTGGTGTGCCAAGTTCGCGAGTTCCTAGACTTCTAGAAGTTGCTTGATGCTCCACATCTAGTATTCTGCCCCTTATTTTATTTAAAAAAGCAGATGTTTACTTTAGATAATAGGTACCACACATATGCTATGTACTGTACTAAGCAGCAAATTACAAATGAATTAACCTTATTTAATGGCATGAAGAGCTACTTTCAGTTTTAGACTAGCAAGTGGTTTTCATATTAAAATAAGGTCTAAATTGGATTCTCATTCTTTCCAGGTAGTAAACTACAACCACTTGATGCCCACCCGTTACTCTGTAGACTTCAGCTTTGAGAAGTTTGCTGCCAAGGACCTGAAAGACCCCGCTAAGCGTAAGAAGCTCCGTTTCAACACAAGGGTACGCTTTGAAGAGAGGTACAAGAGTGGGAAGAACAAGTGGTTCTTCCAGAAGCTTAGGTTCTAAGAAAAGTTAAACAAAATAAACATTACTTGTAATGTATTTTGTTGTTTTACTAAGTCTATCATAAAAATTGATTTATTTTGCAACATGACATCTTACAGATAAATTTTCATAGCTGCTTCTTCAGAATAGTGAAATAAAGGAAAGAATACTCTTACAAGAGACTAAAAATCTTTTATAAGCTAGTCAAATTGACTCCCAGTAGTCTTCCACTGAAGATGTATTTGTGTGATGTGTACCTTTGTGAAATGTACTTATGTACAGTACACTGCGACATCTTTGGTATCGGTCTGGCTAGGCTATTTATCTTTTGATGTTGATTTGAGTGATTAGTAGGCCAACTAATAAACTCTTCACAACTAGCTCAAATTATTTCTGATAAAATGTGGGCTGAAATAAATAAAAACACATGTGGCTACAATAATCAATTTATTTCAAAATAAATTATTTTAAGCAGTCTATATTTGATTGATAAATATTATATTTATTAGTAACATTATAGGTTAACTGTAAATAATGAGTCCAACATCTTCTAGCTAGGTACCTACTTATCAAGGCACCATCAACTTAATTATGGTAAAAATTCAGTACTTATCCCTAAGCCATGCAAATCAATACCGAGTAGATTAAAATAGTTCAAATTAATAGCTATTTTGCATAAAATGCGCAAACAAAATTAACTAATTGCAAATGTACAGAAAAACAATAAGTTATGAATTCTGGTAAAAAAATAAGTTGTTCTATTGGTCCACCGCCACATTTTGCTGCCACAAAATAAGTTCAAACACTATCCACTGATTTATTTTACTTTTGACACATGCACGAGTATGAAGTTGGTAGGAATGCAGACTGAGTGAAAGAAAGCAATATTTCAAATTAGTCATAAGAAATGTAATCGGGAAAGCAATAGGAAATAACTATTTGACTGTCACTCGAGCTGTCAAAAGCAAAATTAACATTGACGGAGTATAGATGCTTTTCAAACAAGCTTCACTGTGCAATAAAATGCTGAAGATAG
Source organism: Eupithecia subfuscata (assembly GCA_963564075.1). Classification (NCBI taxonomy): domain Eukaryota; kingdom Metazoa; phylum Arthropoda; class Insecta; order Lepidoptera; family Geometridae; genus Eupithecia; species Eupithecia subfuscata. Next base: position 2,394,105 of record OY751108.1, read on the forward strand.
ACGCAAGTGCAAAATCAAAACTAGAATCATCATCACGCAGCTAGCTTGCTGATCCTTTCGTTGAGTTTCTTTATTTCCTTCTGGATGCTATCGATGTTCATCGCGAAGATCTCTTGGACTCCTTGTAGCAGTTCCTTGTTGTTCTGGACTCCGCTCGATATGGTGCTCTGGAGAGTTTCCAACTCTGTCAGCGACTTGCTGAAGTTGCTTGCTGTGGAAATAATGGGAGGTTATTGACGACTTTTGTGGAATAATTGGGGAAGGTCCGTCTAAGACGCAAAGGTTGAGTCTTAGCTAGCCGGTTCGATGCCCGCCGCAGGACAAATGTTCACGTGATCAGCAAATATTTGTTCTGGGTCTGGATGTCATACAGGTTGTTAGTCAAATCAGTGCGCCGTACTGAAGGTCATTCACCTGCTACCACAGATTAATGTTCAGTGAACAAACCAAGCCGCAAACTTTTTTTTTTGCTGAATTTTTAATTTTATTACCTACTGTACTAAGCCATCCCAAATATTGACGACAAATGACGGCTCGCAACTATGTACCCAACCCACTAAGTAGCTTAGTACTATAAGTCGCGCAAAACTTTAAGAATTCGGTGAACATAGCCTCGACTGCGCAACTGCGCATCTATACAGTTGTATGCATAATCAAATCATTCATCATAATTCGGTTAGGAACGTAGCACTCGCGCATTAACACACGGCGGCGTAAGTATGCAGGGTGCACATTAGTGTAGTGTACGGCCAGGTGTTCTGTACCCTCCCCGCACCTTCTGGTATCCCTCTTGACACCTTAAAATAAGCTATTGTTTATAAAGTTTTGCGCGTAGGTAGTTTATGTATCAGTCATTCTAGTACAGTTTATTTCGAGATTTGATGTTTCTGTATGAAAATTTCTTATAGCTGAATAAAATAGAGGCCAATTTCCATAGCACCTTTTCTTGAACATTAGATTAGATTACCTTGATTATGCAGGCCCTCCAGCGCCTCCATACGCTCCAGGATCTCGGAATGTGAAATGCCTTCTATCTGCTTCAACAGCTTGTATAGTTCGTTAACCTGGAAACAAATAATACTCGTTTATTCACAGCTTGCACATATTCTGGAAGCATAGGTAAACTTACTAGATACTAGTTTTTGCCTCAACTTGACACTCCCAACTTTCCGACTTATTTTTATTTACCTCTGTGACTCTTAACTGCGCAGACGTATCTAGATCGACACGGGTGGACGCCCTCTTTTGCTAAACCCCTAACTCCAGTTGGTCAGTCCGATTACCTACCCAGTTGTTGTAACTCCATACAGCCAAGTGTCCTGCTTAGCTCGATTTAAGGCTGCACAAGTCGTCCGGTCCAACTCATCAGTGGGCGTGGCCTAAATGTATGCCATCTCACCTGACTTAATAGACATTCCCGCGCGCTTGATGAAATGCACATAAATTCGTAAAACGGCCGCGTAAAAAAAAAGGGAATAGATGCGCATGCACAAGGGTTATTATTATAGAAAAACTATTGAGAGTATCTTTTCAAAATAAATTTATTTCAACTTTTGAATAACTAAACTATGTCGGTACGGGCTTTATTTTAGAGTTTTCTTTCTTCGTATGTTATTTATTTTCGCCCGAAGTTGGACAAAAATCGGTGTTGAAATACGAAAGTTTAAAAGCTCGTATTTTTTTATTTATACTTTTTTACGGTTTCGGGTGTGTACAGACATAGATAATGACGAGATAAATTGATACTATCCTTAGTTTTGGATGGTCAACATCAAACAGCGTAGCAGTTACCCTTCCACGTTTGTATGGAAAGATGAGCGACTCGTTTAGCTTAAATCCCAATATCCAGAAACGTTAATACTAATGTCCCCAATAACCGGCAACTGAGGTAAACTAAACCTGAACTTTGTTCCGTCCAGATTTTAAGGAAGTCTACACACCAAAGTGCGTTTCTCCATTGGCCGGCCCGGCACCGATACCGACACCGACAGTACTCAACAACACTGCACCGACAGCTACATTCTTCATTTGACCGACACGACACAACGGCTTCGTAATTCCACAGAGACCTCGCACGCACGCACGGCCAGAAGCTTGCATAGTACACAACACATACGTAAGTTCCAGCCCGACACAAGTGGGAGACTTGCTGCAACGACATGTCGGCGGCGGCATGTCGGCATGTCGGGCGAATGAGACAGTGTGCCATACACTTTCATAGAATTATGCATCCACCAATATCGGTTGGTATCAATGCCGGGCCGGACCGGCCAATGAAGAAACGCGCAAAGGCCAACTAGTTGATAAAACATGTCAGCTGCCTTCAGTATTCATACATTGAAAAGTCGCACCAACCCGCCCGAATTTACCCAACATGAACAGGGGTCGAATTCCACTAAATTAATCGGTTCACCGTAAAGCCGGGTTTCCACCGCGAGGGGAGCGCCCGCAAGAGTAAACTGCATACTTGTATTCCACCAATAAATAGTCGAGCGAAAAGGAGTGAGTAAGCAGAAAGCGTCATCTCTCATTTCCCACTCATTACTCTTTTCGCGGTGGAAATCCGGCTTAACAATGGTATCGTCACAGAATTTTCATTTTACCTCTGATGAAAGAAACTACAGATGGAAGGACGCGTGTCAAAAGTCGAGGTTGAAACCAATCTATCAATTTCTCCGTGCAAATAGCACCCACACGCACTATCTAGAGTTTTATCTATAGACGGTTCTGCGAGGATAGGTACCATTGCCATAGTAAAGCGATTGGCAAGCAGAATTCAGCCCCAGGTATCCTAAACTTAAACTACCTTAGCGTCGAGCTCGGGCTCCACGGGCCGCACCGCCTGCTTGAGCGCGTCGACGTTGGCCAGCAGTGACGTCACTCGCGCCTCCGCCGCCGCCAGCTCTGGCCCGCCGCGGACCAGCGCCGCCTGCGCAGCTAGTGTCGCCGCCGCGCCGCATAGTGTCGCCTGGGGAATGCAAAATGGTATCTAGCCCCACGCTAAGCAGAGCTTGTGTTATGGGTACTATACTGTATTAAGTTTATCAGTTATCTAGTACCCATATTTTTCATTAAACATAGAAAACATCCAGAACACCCTGAACAAATATCTGCAGATCGTACAAACATTTGTCCCGAGGCGGGAATCGAACCCGCAACCTCCTCCGCAGACGGACCTTCGCCCGCTGCGCCACAGAGGTCTTCAGGTCGTAAAGGGGTAGGTATACCTGTCCAGTAGACGCCTGTAATCTTCTAAATGCTTCTTCGTCTCTCACTCCAGCTGCCTGCTCTAACTTGTGTAACCTGGGTAAAGAAAACCGTATTACAATACAATACAAAATGCTTTATTGTACACCATAAAAATAACATTACAAGGACACATTACACAAGACAAGTAAAATGGGCGGCCTTATCGCTTAGAAGCGATCTCTTCCAGGCAACCTTTGGAGGGAAGGAATGTATTAGTTTCAAATCTATCTCTCTCTCCTCTGACGAACCAATTCTAAGGCCAAATTGCTGGGCGGCTACCTTCTGGACAGTCGCGTATTTTATTCATTTAGAGTTTTTGTTTCAATAAAACTTTTAAATCCATCATGGTTATTAACACTAAAGTCATTTACAACGGGGTATTTACCATGATTTGAGTTTTGAGCTTTCCTATTTTTCGGCACAGTTTCATGCGCCATGATCACGGAATAACTGACGGCACTGCGAGTGAGTTCTTATTGGCAGATACATCGATCTACCCTCATTTTTTGTCTTTTGCTACGAACGTTACCACTACCACGGGCTTCATTATCGAACGCAACTCGATCACGACACACAACACTGACGGTATCAGAACGCGGCCCGGTTGGTACATCACTTCTATATATACAGGAGCCCTAACCCCCAGAGGGTTAGGGCTCCTGTATATACTATACCTGTGCTCCAGCTGCGCCACCCGCGTGGTCTGGGCGAGGTTCACGTCGGGTTTGAGCTTCAGGTGCGCCGTTACGATCCCGCCTTGCTTTCTTCTACCGTTTATTGAGAGGATTTCCCTGAAATATATTATATCTCAGTAATGTTATGTTCATCTTCTTATCCTACTAATATTATAAACACCTGCGGCTTCGCACGCGTTGTTTCTATGGAAACGTTTAAAGGTAACTTCTATCCCATGGGAAGCAGAAACCAAGGTTTTTTGATAGTGACTATAATATCAAAAAACCTTGGTTTCTGTTTGATTGAAGTATTTTTTATCTTTCATTTCAATAGGTACCATGCAACTAATTACACTAATATAATGCTGTACCTGATGTGAGGTTATGAAGAGTGGGCTCCATTTTCCAGCAAGCTTACATACATAGGTGATTTTAAGATAAATAAGAAAAGCAGAACATACTTTAACTTTTCAGCTTTAGGATCAATTTGTTCTCCTTCCTCCAATCCTAATCCTTCTAGAAGTTTCCTTGTCGAGTTGATTTGAGCTGCCAGTTTTGAATAGTCTTCCTGAAAGTTTAATAACGTTAGTAAAGGGAATCATGAATGACGACCTCTGTGGCGCAGCGGGCGAAGGTTTGCCTGCGACGCAGGAGGTTGCGGGTTCGATTCCCGCCTCGGGACAAATGTTTGTACGATCTGCAGACATTTGTCCAGGGCGTTCTGGATGTTTTCTATGTATAATAAAAAATATCTATCTATGTAGTGTATTGTATTAAGTATATCAGTTATCTAGTACCCATAACACAAGCTCTGCTTACCTTGGGGCTAGATAATGCTGTGTGAATTGTCTAGCATTATTTATTTATTTATTTATTTAATCATTGCCTGTCTGTTTTGCCAAGGACAGGGAAGCAGCAGTTAAGGGGAGGCCGATACCTGGTAGGGGTAAACAAGCTAACATTAACTAAACAAGCAAATGATGATCATGGCAATAACATAATCTTCTTTTATTTAGTTCATTTATTTGCAAGCCTAGCACGGGGATTGTTGTCTATGGTAGAATAGAGAAAAACTACGTCACATCGTCGTCGAATGTGTAATATGCTTGAAACTCGTTCCTTCAACTTCAATAATTTACGCAATGTATGACAATGCAATGTCATTCTTCTCGTATCTTATCTACACAACTAACCCCGTGCTAGGCCTACTGCAGTTAACTCAATTGTTTCTATTGTAAATACTAGTTCTAATTTGTTCCTATTAATTGATTGTAATTTTCATTGTCAATAAAGTATTGTACCTAGTTTGTTTATTTGCAGCGTTCGCACTGCAAAAAGGCTTTTTTTGCTCTACTTCCTTATTCATAAATTACATTATACTCGTAGTATCGCATCACATCAACAGCTTTTACCAGTTCACAGCTGGGCATAGGCCTCCCTGATAAGCACTTTATTGGCTCTACATTACACTACAGTATAATATACAAGGTGTAACAAAAAGTAAGGACCAAGCTTTAAGGGGGGGTTGAGCTTCGATCACAGTACACGGGGTATTTTTAAAAAGTATTTTTCCGCATGTTCTGTGATCAAAACTGAAGCCTCGCTTAAAGTTTCATCATCATCAGCCTATATTAGTCCACTGCTGGACACAGGCCTCCCCTAATGAGCGCCATAGCGCCCTGCTGCTTGCCGCATCCAGCATCTGCCTGCAGTCTTTCGCAGATCGTCATCCCACCTGGCCGGAGGGCGTCCTACTCTACACGTTTGCCGAGTCGTGGTCTCCACTCAATAACACGTTTACCCCAGCGGTTGTCGGTTCCTCGCGAGATATGGCCGGCCCACTGCCACTTTAGCTAGCTAATTCTTTGAGCTATGTCGATAGCTTTGGTTCTCTGTCGGATGTATTTGTTACAAATTCTATCCTTCAAAGAGACTCCGAGCATAGCTCCTTCCATAGCTCGCTGAGCGTCTTTGAACTGGTGGACCAGCCCTACCATGAGTGTCCTTGTCAAAATCTTTAGTTTTCAAGCATTGCGGTATCTTCCTCTTGGCCTCCTTAAAGTGTGCTTACATTTTGTTACACCCTGTATAGAAATCTAAACTCAAATAATTAATGTTTATTAACCTTTTCACTTTCAGTAGAGCTGTTTTGTTGCTCGGTGACTTGTTCCAAGAGCTCGGAGAACTCGCAGCGCAGTCGGTTATAGCGCTCCAGCACTGTCTCTTGTGTGCCTTCAGCAGCTAGCTCCCATTCTCCTGCCCTGCAGGTTTTCAACATAATTAATTAAGAATTAGAGGTGTGTAGATCCGGAGTCAAACGGCTCCTGGAGTCGTGTGGTTCCGCTCCGGATTGGCCTTGTGTGATTGAACGTGTCCGCGGACACGTTGGCCACGTCGGTCTCGGTCCATCGAGTCGAATGAATGTAACAGCTAGTGATTGGAGCCGTGTGGATCTGGGCTTCGATTCGGGTTCAGACGTGTTCGATCGACAAATCCGGATCCATTTACGAGTAAACGAGTGACAACTACAGTCAAATTATACTATAATATAATTTGCTAAACAAATCGAATTATGCCCACTTATTTAATTAGGTCGATACTAGTGTACAAGTATATTCTTATGAACCTAGAAGTACGGAAACTTTTGTAAGTAGGTACTAAAAAATAAGTAATTATATAGGCTATAGCTTAAAAACATAAGCTAGTATTTGTCACAGATTAGATCCAACTAACAAACATGTCATCCTAAGCATTGCTATGTTTTTATTAGTCATTGATTCGTTAGATCCACCAAATCAAACATGTCCTACAAAAAGACAGATCCAATGGACATGGAACTGTTAATAAAAGCGGATCCTAACCGATCCGCTAGATCCACTGAAACAAACTGATCTAATGGACACTAACTCTGGGCGGATCCAAACAGATCCACTGACACGACTCCTGGACACGTGTCCGGACCCAACTGGAATCGGATCAGATCCGGTCCAGTCGTGGACATGTTTAGCGCATGCCTATTAAGAATTGCATTAAAAAAATTATTAGAAGAGTCCTATAGTAACATCAAGAATAAGTACAGAATTTCTATACAATATAATATTTTTTTAATGAACACTACAAAATACACAAAACACTTGGGTGGTTGACCCTGTTTAGCGATTTATGTTTTTGACTATCCCAACGAATACCTATAGTCTTAAACATACTAAAGTACAGACAAAGTACAGAGTCTTAACGCATTCACTGCCTGGCCTCGGCCGTGGGACCCGCACCCCGGGACGAGCCGTTGCACCACTGGGCCACAGGATGACATGCGCCTTGGGCCATGGACGGAGCGGGCCCAAACATTGCACGGCCCGCTCCAGACCCGATCCCTCAGGCCAATATAAACCTGATTATCAAAGGATAAGGGTCACAATGGCTTGAAGTCTATATTTCATTTGATTCAGAATATACAATTACTTAGTTTTAATGGTTTTCTCACCAGTTATGCAATAAAAACATGTGTACAATTCATGGAATTAGAGTAAATACAAAATAAAAATGATGCATTGACAGTCAAAAAGGGGTGCGAGTGAGCACTACCCCTAATCCTTGAGGGATGAAAGCTATTATAAGTAAGAATCTCTGATAGGTTGAACATACTACAGTACAGGGATGAAATGTTGTTGTTCTTCCAACACGAATAAGGTTCGTAGTTAATCCATTTACATCCGTATTGAACTAAAGTACAGAGTCTACAGACACGAAAAAGGATCCCATCAGTGGCCTAGTTGAAGATTCAGTCCAGAAACAGTATCAGTTTCTACAGGTATGTTACTGTCACTCTTTGTTGAAGCTCATACAATCAATAAAAATAAATCTAGTTTAGTTTTTTACCTGTAACCAATTCTAGCTTTCCTACTAAGCCTGTCTGAAAAGTCCACATTTCCCGTCAGGAATTTCCCTTTAAATTTGTTGAAGGAGTCCTTAACAGAAAGGTGAAGGTTCTCGATGCATTCGTTTTCTTCTTCTTCGAAGGGGTCTTGCTGATCAGCTTCTGGTAAGTCTCCAGTTTCATAACAATCGGGTTGGTCGTATGCCTGTAAATGTCGACAAAAAGCTCGAGTTGTCAATAAGGGATAGATTACTGTGGTCTTTAAAGTAAGTGGATAGTGATAAAATAGAAAAACTGATTATAATGAGACAATGGTTCATGGAAAATCAATATCCTATGATATTTGTTGACTACTCACGATTCCTGGCAGGTTTTCGTATTTTGGATCAGCCATGGCGATAATTTAAAATCCTTTTGGTGAATTCTATTGTTTTCGTATTGAGTGCTATGCTATTTATCGAGTTTTTATTATTTTTTTCGATACTTTTACAACAAAATCCAACAAATCGCAAGCAATGACGTCACGTCAGCCCTCCCAGCCCTCCACCGTTTCTGACAATTGACATTGACTTCAACTGTGACAGTGAAGTTAATGTTTTCGTCTAAAAACTTTGAATTTTTGGAACCATTTCTAAAGTAAAACTATTTTGAAATCATTTCAATAGGTTTTGATTCGAAACAAACAAGATTACACCGACAGACAGAGACATGACACAAAAAATCCTACGTACGGGGCGGGGGCGGCTGGCTGGCAGCGACCGGCGGCGGACCGGCGGCGGCGACGGCGCGGCAGCGGTGGTGTCTGGTGTCGTCACATCACATGTGTCGTCGTCATCTGTGTTCACGTACATCCAGTGGTCTAGAACGTCATAGTACGAAATCGGTAGAGCCGCCAACTAAAATTGGTATATTTGTACCCAAAATCGGTATAAATTACAAAAAATACAATATTATTCAATAAAATTCGTAAATTTGTCAAAAACTAAACTAACAGTCTAATTTACTTTTTTCGAACACACTTAAATCCTAGCCGCACTCGGTATTATTGTGAATTTCTGGTGTTTGTTCCCGAAAAACAACACAAAACTATAGATGGTACTAAGCAGCAAACAGTTCGGAAATGATGATAGAACAAGGTTGAACAGTATTGTACGAACAATGTGTAAATACTCACCAAATTAGTCCAAAACAAAAATTAAAACACTAGGCGTCTAGCCGTCTGCCATCTAGTGTAACCCTAGGCGCACGCAGTACTTACAGGTTTTTTTCCCGATCTTTAGGATCATACCAATATTTATTGGCCATAGCCGCGGTCATCTTTGAATAAATTTCAAAGTCCTAACAAATAGCGTCATCATAGTCGTTTAGCATGACATGTGATTGACTCAGTAGACAGCTTAATTCGCTGTTTTGTTTTATAAGATTGATTATGAAAAATCGGCTATTGTATTCTCTGAGATCGTGGAAAAATCGTTGCATTTCGGTATTTCGGTAGGACAGAGCTCATATCGGTAGAAATACCGAAAAATCGGTAGGTTCGAGACCACTGCGTACATCTGTGGTGTTCACCTATTCCTTGAGCTTTCGTCCGATTGCACCGAGTCTGAAAGAGAAACAGCTGATTATTTCGTTCAGAAATAGAATAATAACACGTCATTCTTTTGATGTCATTTTCTCGTACTTTGAGCAAACCTTGAGTCACCGATATTTTTGACCTTCGTTTTCGTCATAATTTCAGTGATTTCTCGTATATCCACCACATAAAACTTGGTAGCTGGTGCCGGCACACGTTTCAAACGAACCAAACAGTGATAAACAAGTGCTACAATGAGTCTACAGTGGACCATCATCGCGGCGTTTCTGTACGCAGAAATAGCCGCCGTGCTACTTCTCACCTTGCCGATCGCGAGCCCCAGTAAATGGTCTAAATTCTTCAAGTCAAAATTCCTCGCTTACATAAGCGGACAAGCTTCAATTTACTTCTTCATCCTGATCGGAGTTTTGGTGCTATGTCTTCTAGACGCGATTCGCGAGATGCAAAAGTATTCCAGTCTAGAATCTACGGACCACCAACATTTAGATGCGGAGATGCAAGGTAACATGCGCTTGTTCCGTGCTCAGAGGAACTTTTACATTTCTGGTTTTGCGCTGTTCCTGCTCGTTGTGATTCGTCGTCTTGTGCAGATGATCTCACAACTGGCGACCATGACTGCTCAGTGCGAGGCGAACTTCCGTCAGGCGAAAAGTGCCACCGTCACTGCCAGAACTCTGCTCGACCAGGCTGGAGCTGGAGATGAAAAGACCAAGAAAGAGGTGGAGGAACTTCAGAGCAAAATTACTTTGCTAGAGAAAGAACTGTTAAAGGAGAAGAAAGATAAGGAAGCTGTCAAATCCCAAGCGGAGAGCCTCAACAAGGAGTATGACAGACTGGCCGAGGAACACAGCAAGCTGCAGAAGAAGATTACAGTTGCCAGTGGTGGAGATTCCAAGAAAGATGAGTAATCGGTCTGTGATTGAAATCAATCTTTGTCTGATATTCTAAACACCTACTTTTTAGGAAATAATTCCATCTAAAGATAAAAGTAACATTTAACAAGTGTGGTGAAATGCTGCAAATATGTTTACTCAAGTGCTTTCACCTTTGTCTTTGTTTCCTTAGCCATAATTACAAATGTTCTGGAAAAAAACTGGTGGCTAAGTAAGATGGCATTAAATACTAACTATCTTGCATTTCTATCTATACAATAGTATTAGGAAATCAAAATTTTGTCACTAAATATTAAAAAGGCTGAGGCTTGCATCTTTGTACTTATCAATTCAACTAAATTTGTATTGTAAATAAATCAAAGGGTTATATTATGTCTGGAGCAGGCACTTATAAATATTGAACAAAAAGCTTTTAGAAATACCTATAGCTTTTATAAAATAAGTTTTGAGTTCTGATTCTTAACTGTATAATGCGTGTACTTTGATTTTTTTACTAATAACACTGTTTCAGTGTTTCCATTTTGCTTTTCCTAAGTTTCGAAATTGTGTTTGAAGCAAGTGTTAACGCATTCGCTGCCCAGCCACGGAGGTCCGACATGCTGTCGATACTCGACATGTGCATCATGGGCAATGGAAGTGTTAAACAATGTTAAGTAGTATTTAATTTTTGTATTTCATAAGTCTGAATAATTATTTATTTGGGTTTCATTTTGTATGTTTGGTTTTGTTTCCATGAGATGGGATGAAGTTTTTTATTATAAAAGTTTTCAAATATATTTATAGTGTTTCTTTTCATTAACTCCTGACACCTGAGAATAAATACCTACCATTTACTTATCTTAAAAAGTCAAGAACCTCACACCCACATTTTATTTATCAAAGACATACCTAGTTAGGTACTTCTTTTAAGAACCTACCTAAATATGTAGGAACTGAAGTCTGAATAGGTACCTCCGAAAATAGTAACTGTAGTTATTCTTCCAAGTCTGGACTAGATTGGTACTTGTCCCTTATTTATGAGGAGTAAACAGGTAACTATAGATATAAATGTCAACTAATGTGTATCAAAGTCCAATCGTCTGCACAGTCGAAGAACATGGTAGCTGATAATAAGTCTAGGTAGATGCTTGTTTGCATAATTTGAACAATGAACCTTGTAGAAAGTTCCTGTCAGCTATGAGTTCATTCAATTTAGATTAGCATCATAATCACAGAGCTGGTCCCCCACACAATTGAATTTGTTGAGTCCTTGGGCTGTCTTTCTGGAGAGATTGTAAATCTTTTCTACCCTGGTAGGTAGGTACCTCACCAATCATCACTATCTCAGCTAAAAGACGCCCACTGGTGGAGATAGGCACAGACAGAACTATGTCTCGATATAGTGTGGAGGTAGGCGTATTTTTTTATATAGGTAGGTACCCACCTACGTAAGTAACCTATTCCATAGAATCTTTTATTAAATCGTTGTTTCGTCTGTTTTACACCGAAACACGGAAATACCTATGATTTGATTACAAAGGTACTTACCAACTTAATAGGTCTGTGTTAACAATTATGCAACATCGGTAGGTATACCTACCTACCTACTACATAAATGAGAGGTCTGACTTCATCCGCATTCAATAGGTAATACCTAGCAGACAAACACGTCGTGTCTTCTCGGACAGATAGATTCTGTGATGCTACGGCTCCACCTGCGTCCTATCGCGTTACTTAGCGCGCTAATTTGGGCGTCACGCAGATGTGGCCAAGGTGTTAGCGTGTTCTTTTCTTCGGCATTACTAATTTGACGCTAAGCGATAGCTCAGGTGTCGGTATTTTCCACACATAAAAGGGTTTAGCGCATCGTTTAGCATGTAGCCAGCATCGCCTAGTTGCCTGGCTACATTAACGCCCCGTCTCATTCCGCGGGCCGCATGCGTAGATAAAGGATGACGTGTTGTGCGTTTTGTTGTGCGGACTGCATTATGGTGGCAACTGTGGGTGGCAATCGAATGATGCAATGAATAGGCGTTGGAGTTCCTGGAATTACTCAAAAAAATGGAACCATCCTTAAGGAACGTCAACGCTAACGCGCAGGTGGAGCCGTATCATTATGCTACGGCTCCGCGCCACGCGACACGCTGCCGCAGAACGACATGCGAGTTGTTCGTGGGCACTCTAAGTGGTAGGTAGGTATAGTATACAAGATAGATAAGGCATTCACTGCCCAGGCTCGGTGGTGGCGGGCGGCGGCCGCGGCGCAGCGCAACTCGGGTACGGGCGGACCAGGCAGCTAGCGCGCCCGCCACGCGCTGCCGCAGAACGACATGTGAGTTGTTCGTGGGCACTCTAAGTGGTAGGTAGGTATAGTATACAAGATAGATAAGGCATTCACTGCCCAGGCTCGGTGGTGGCGGGCGGCGGCGGGGCGGCGCGGCGTAACCCGGATACGGGCGCACCAGGCAGCTAGCGCGCCCGCCACGCGCTGCCGCAGAACGAAATCTGAGCCGTGGGCACTCTAAGCTAGAAGATTTATGTCGTTACTAGCTTCTGCCCGCGGCTTCGCACGCATGTTTCTATGGAAACGTTTTGAGGTTATTTCTATCCCATGGGAACTGATTTATGGGATTAAAAGTCGCCTATGTTTGATTCCAGGTAGACTTACCTGTATGCAAAATTTCAGCCTGATTCGTTCAGTAGTTTTGGCGTGAAGAAGTACCTAACAAACATCCATCCATCCATCCATCCAAACTTTCGCATTTATATTTATAATAAAGGGTGATTTTTTAAGAGCTTGAGAACTTTAAAAAAAAAAAACGCATAAAATTTGCAAAATCTCATCGGTTCTTTATTTGAAACGTTAGATTGGTCCATAACATTTACTTTTTGAAGATAATTTCATTTAAATGTTGACCGCGGCTGCGTCTTAGGTGGTCCATTCGGAAAGTCCAATTTTTGGCAACTTTTTCGAGCATTTCGGTCGGAATAGCCCGAATTTCTTCGGAAATGTTGTCTTCCAAAGCTGGAATAGTTGCTGGCTTATTTCTGTAGACTTTAGACTTGACGTAGCCCCACAAAAAATTGTCTAAAGGCGTCAAATCGCATGATCTTGGTGGCCAACTTACCGGTCCATTTCTTGAGATGAATTGTTCTCCGAAGTTTTCCCTCAAAATGGCCATAGAATCGCGAGCTGTGTGGCATGTAGCGCCATCTTGTTGAAACCACATGTCAACAAAGTTCAGTTCTTCCATTTTTGGCAACAAAAAGTTTGTTAGCATCGAACGATAGCGATCGCCATTCACCGTAACGTTGCGTCCAACAGCATCTTTGAAAAAATACGGTCCAATGATTCCACCAGCGTACAAACCACACCAAACAGTGCATTTTTCGGGATGCAAGGGCAGTTCTTGAACGGCTTCTGGTCGCTCTTCACTCCAAATGCGGCAATTTTGCTTATTTACGTAGCCATTCAACCAGAAATGAGCCTCATCGCTGAACAAAATTTGTCGATAAAAAAGCGGATTTTCTGCCAACTTTTCTAGGGCCCATTCACTGAAAATTCGACGTTGTGGCAGATCGTTCGGCTTCAGTTCTTGCAGGAGCTGTATTTTATACGGTTTTACACCAAGATCTTTGCGTAAAATCTTCCATGTGGTCGAATAACACAAACCCAATTGCTGCGAACGGCGACGAATCGACATTTCACGGTCTTCAGCAACACTCTCAGAAACAGACGCAATATTCTCTTCTGTACGCACTGTACGCATTCGTGTGGTTGGTTTAATGTCCAATAAAGTAAACTGAGTGCGAAACTTGGTCACAATCGCATTAATTGTTTGCTCACTTGGTCGATTGTGTAGACCATAAATCGGGCGTAAAGCGCGAAACACATTTCGAACCGAACACTGATTTTGGTAATAAAATTCAATGATTTGCAAGCGTTGCTCGTTAGTAAGTCTATTCATGATGAAATGTCAAAGCATACTGAGCATCTTTCTCTTTGACACCATGTCTGAAATCCCGCGTGATCTGTCAAATACTAATGCATGAAAATCCTAACCTCAAAAAAATCACCCTTTATTAGTGTGATTAGCTAGCTGTAATTACTTATAATATTAGTGTGATTAGCTAGCTGTAATTACTTACCTTAACGGTAGGCACCTTCCTTGTAACCAAACAGTTATGTTGAATTACCTAATTCCATGTTAATCTGGTTGTCCCCGCGGAAAATTATTTTTAACGTAGACAAGTTTGGTTGTCTGGGCCGAACAAACCAAACAACAATATACCTATTTTATGTAGTAGGTTAGGTACCTAACGTATAAGTTTGATAAAAATTGCTGAATTTAGTAATACTTATTACAGGTTATCACGGAACTGTTTGTTACAAACGTGCTCCAGCTCTGCAGATCGTGCCCGCCTCCTGGCCGTTTCTAAATGGGAGTCAGGACATTGGTTGCAAGCATTTCCTTCATATAACACTGGTACTTTATTGGATCCCGTAACTTTCCGTATCGCAACATGTCTCCGGTTGGGTGCAAGGTGTTGCGCGCCTCATCAATGCCAGTGCGGTACTGCTGTCGAACAGCTTGGTCATCACGGATTATCGTGCACTAGGGCCGCTGGTCGGATATCGTCACCTGTATGGCAAACTCACGAATCTGCACTTTTTACGAAAATGACTTTTTAATGCCAAACCGCTTCTATTGCGCTGATACACACTGTGGCAAATAATTGTATCTCTAGCTTTTGTAGTTTTTAAGATACGATAACAGCAAATGAGCGAATTTTAGCAATTTTTTATATTGTACCATGGTAAATTCTCGTAAGTGTAGACTAAACATTTTACTACCGAGTTCATTGTGTTTTAAACCAAAAATGCCCACTGCAAACAAGCGAATATTGAACTATTCGTGTATTTGATGCCATCTCTCTTGATAGTACGCATTGAATTGACCACGGTAAACTAGCGTAAATGGCAGATTCGCGTTTTTGCTAACATTGTTTTATTGTAGAGAGCACTAATTTGACCGTAGGAAATGAGTGTATGTGGCAGATTCGAGTATTTGCCAATGTTGTAATAAGGCCGAATTACCGAATTAGGTTTTCACCACAGGTAATATTCACGAACGACATCAAAATTAAACTCTCGTCGTGTCAATCTGAAGGTTTGAAGTCTGTTGCTAATACTTGTGGATAATACTGAACAATAATTGTAAAACTGAAGCCAAAACTGTAATTTTTTTCATTCATGTCTGTCTGTTTCTTAAACGCGCATCACGTCGAAACTACTGAACGTATTGCAATGAAACTCGGCACCATTTTAGGTCATACTACGAGGAAGGACATAGGATACTTTTTATCCTGGAATTCAGTAAGGTTCCCCTGGGAGAGGGGATGAAAGTAAAATTCCTTCACCGCGCATCACGCCGAACCTGCTGAATGAGTTGGAATGAAACCAAGCACAATTTGAGTTCATACTACAAGAAAGGACATGGAATACATTTTATCCCGGAATTCAGTAAAGTTCCCCTGGGAGAAAGGATGAAAGTAAAATTCTTTAACGGCTCATCACGACGGAACTACTGAATGAATTCGAATGGAAGTCGGCACGATTAGAGTTCGTACTACGAAAAAGATACATTTTATCCCGGAATTCAGTAAGGTTCCCTTGAGAGAAGAGATGAAAGTAAAATTCCTTCACCGCACATCACGCCGAAACTGCTGAATGAGTTGGAATGAAACGTGGCACGATTTGAGGCCATACTACAAGAAAGGACATGGGATAGGTACATTTTATCCCGGAATTCAGTAAGGTTCCCCTGGGTGAGATGATGAAAGTTAAATTCTTTAACTGCTCATCACGACGGAACTACTGAATGAATTCGAATGGAAGTCGGCACGATTGGAGTTCGTACTACGAGGAAAGATACATTTTATCCCAGAATTCATTAAGGTTCTCCTAGGAGAGGGGATGAAAGTAACATTCCTTCACCACGCATAACGCCGAAACTGCTGAATGATTGGAATGAGACTTGGCACGATTTGAGTTCATACTACAAGGAAGGACACGGGATACATTTTGTCCTGGAATTCAGTAAGGTTCCCCTGGGAGAGAGGATGAAAATAAAATTCTTTATCCGCGCATCACGACGGAACTACTGAATGAATTCGAATGGAACTCTTCACGATTTAAGTTCATACTACGGGAAAAAATACATTTTATACCGAAATTCAGTAAGGTTCCCCGTGGAGAGGGGATGAAATAAAAATTCCTGGGCCACTCATCACGCCGAAAGTACAGAATGAATTCAAACTATTTATCCCGGAAGCTAGCGTGGCGAGATATTATCTCGCCACGCTAGCCTTAACGACATCATCCGGCGGGCCTTTGTCACCGTTAACGTACCAGCTATTCTCGAACCGAATGGTCTGTTGCGTGACGATGGTAAGAGGCCCGACGGTATGACACTAGTCCCATGGGAGTTGGGGAGGCCCATTGTGTGGGACGCTACATGCGTCGACACACTTGCGCCTTCCCATCTTCCGAGGACATCCGTGAGGGCGGGTGCGGCGGCAGATTTGGCCGAAGATCTCAAGAGGCGCAAATATGCAGGTCTCGACAGAGCCTACACATTTGCTCCCCTTGGAGTCGAGACCCTAGGTCCGTGGGGTACCGAGGCTCTTCGGGTTTTCAAAAAACTATCTGAGCGTCTGGTCGAAGCGACGCGTGACCCGAGAGCTGGTGATTATCTGGCACAGCGTATCAGCATTGCCATACAGCGTGGCAATGCAGCCAGCGTCTTAGGGACGCTTCCGACTGGTGTTGATATGGATCAGTTGAGCTATCTGTAGACTGTTTGCAACAGTCGGCAGTTAGCTCAATTGTTTCATTTGTAAATACTAGTATAATTTTCTTTGTGAATAAATGTATTAATATTACAGGTATTAAAAAATTCAGCAATTTTTAGGGTACCGTTCCTCATAAAGAAAAAAGGAACCCTGATCACTTTGTGGTCCGTCTGTTTGTCTGTCTGTCTGTCAACTCAGGTAGGCAGGTATCTAGTTGAAATTAAAATACTCAAGTCCGTAACCTCTTGGAGCCTCGATATTAATGAAAATTCTAAGTCAAATCAATCAAAAATTACAGCCGTTTATGTCCGAATATTTTGAAATTTCCAAGGGAATTTTGGACACAAAACTAAAAAAACTAGTTATCTTCACGTAGACCTAGAATTATGAAATTTGGCAAGAAGCAAGGTCTTATAACAGAAGTAAAGAAAAACTTCCGAAAACTATAAATTTGTAGTTTATTCACTAAATAAAATTACTTTTGAATTCTCGCCATGGACCAAAACCTATAGGGTACTTCTCGTTGACCTAGCATCAGAAAATTTGGCAAGAAGCAAGGTCTTTTGGCACAAGTAAAGGGAAAAATCTGAAAACCGTAAATTCGTAGTTTATCACAAAAATTACTTTTGATTCTCGCCGTGGACCAAAATCTATAGGGTACTTCCCGTTGACCTACAATCTTACAATTTGGTAAGAAGCCAGGTCTTATAGCACAATTAAGGGAAAAATCCGAAAACCCTAAATATACTTGTACTTAGTTTATCTATATATTGTTCAAAAAAATATTTTTAATTCTCGCTATGGAAAACCTACGGAGTAGGTAGGTAGGTACCTACTTCCCGTTGAACCTAGAATCATGATAGTATTTGGCAAGACACGAGGTCTTACAATGAGGATCCGTAACGTTTTTAGTTAAGAATGCAGATTTATAGAACTAAGAAATCCATAACACAGAGTTAAAAAATTATCCCCCGAAACTGAGTCTATTTGGTTTTGACATTTTTTTCCAAAATTTATAGTTTCGGAGTAAATCACTAAAAACTGATATCTGCCTACGATTAACGGGTGGCGAGCGACTTAGTGACGTCACACACGCCCGCGGCGCTCACTCAGTGAACTTCGCTAGTAATTTAGTCATAACTTCGTTATTCGGATAATTTACAAAGATATATCATTCTAATGTCATAAAGAATAACTTGGATACTATATAGTTCTATTGAAATTGCTATAACGTTACGGATCCTCAATATAAGGAACCCTTAGTGCGCGAGTGTCTCGCGCTTGACGTTTTATTTATCGTGGCTGGCCTCCCTATTTCAACATCGTTTCCTAAGGCCATGTGGGGCTTCCCTTCCCTCAATGGTAAAGTTAAAAGTTAGTTACGAGTTTTAGGAAACTTTGATGTTGGCGCAACCAAACTCGTACAAATACAAACTAAGGGAGATGAAAATTAGTTACGCAAATGATTTACACTCACAGTTTTATTTGATCAAAAATTATAAAAGATATCGATAACATTAACAATTAAAATAGGTAATAATTAATTAGGCCACAATCTTCACACTAAGTTTAGAAATTCAGTTTTGAGGTTCACGAGACAAACCTAATTCTTTTGAGAAATGAATTATTCGTTAAACAATTTGCCGTTCAAAGCTCATCTCTAATCTGATGGTAATAGTTGCTGTTTTCGAGGAAGCCGAGGCCGTCCCAAAAGGTCCTGTGTCCGAAGTCCTCACTGGCTTTCAACTCTATCTTGGTCGGCGACGAGATCTCTAGGTAGGTAAGGTTATTGTCTCCTGGTGTCACCGTCTTCCATTCAGGGGCAGTGTTGGTTAGCCTGGGGACTCTGTAAAGGAACAAACAAAACAACGTGTTAGGCGTATAGGTAACACACTGCCGTCGAGCGACGGGTGCAGTTGTCTTGCCGTCTCGCGTCGTGTCGTTGGTAACGTGCAGTCCGAGTATGTATGTATATGAGCCCTAAGAAGACGCCTGGGTCTATGGCCGTATCAATACGGTAGGTAGGTATATGCACGTGACCTCAATAAAGCTAATAATTTTTTTACGTGTTCTCTATTGATATAGAAATAATAATGTCTGTGGTATACCCACAGACATTATTATATTACTCGTATATTATATTTTTGTATTTTTTGATGTTTTTATTGTAAAATAATAATAATAATAAATCATTTATTGCCTTAAAAGACATTGAAAAGTAGATAATTATGTATTTTAAATCTCAATCGCTAAATTACGATCGCCTCGCGGTTTCACCTGCGTAGTTCCCGTTCCCGAGGGAATTCCGGGATAAAATTTATAAAATATATAAGTAACCCCATTTCACTCCCTGAAAAGTAAGCTTCCTAAAGGTGAAAGAATTTTTCAAATCGGTCCAGTAGTTTCGCAGCCTATTCAATACAAACAAACAAACAATCAAATCTTTCCTCTTTATAGGTAATATTAGTATAGATTTACATATAATTTTATTCAAAAAATCAATGAAGAAACGGAGGCACTCTGAGTTGACAATGTGAAACGTGACGTCACAGAACAATGGCCAATATGGCAGCGTTTTTTTTATCCACCGAAACTTATAGCTAGCTATGCAGTTTTGCTTACTACTACCACAGATTAGATAACGTTACTTGCTACTACTACTAACGTCAAATAGACTCTCTCCTTTCCGACCCCTCTGGGCAGTGAATGAGATATTTTATACTATTCTGACTCTATGGGGATAAACTAATTAGTGTTATTAAGTGGCTCATCAAGATCAACGTTCGTCGGTATTAATATGTGCTGAAATATGTACATATCTTATTAAGATTAAATAAACTTATTGAATTGAATTGCATTAAATGTACCCGTATCCCAACTAATCCCGCGGGTCTCGTAAGAGACTACTAAGGGATATCCACAGGAGGTTTGGCAGCAGCACCTCCTCAACAATTTCACCACCAAACTGCTATCCCCAACCCGCATGCCCAGCCCAGGGATTATGGACATAATCACATGTTACAAAGCCATTAAGACGTTTATGAGGAGGAGTCCTGCGTCCAGTAGTGGACCGGGCTGTAGATGAAACGTACCCTGTGGTAGCATAGCTATACAGCATATCCAGTAATGCATCAGTCATGGCCATGTCATCCGGAGACGACGCCTCCAGGCCGGGGAACTTGAAGATGCGGAATACGTCGTCAGCATGGCTCACTCCTGCAGCGAAGGTACATGTATGTCAGAGAGCTGTTCGTATTAGATAACTATTTACTCTACGGTTTTAGCAACTAGCTTCTTCTTCTTCGCTTTTATATCAAAAAAATACAAATCACAATGTTATAATTTATTGACGACCTCAGTGGCGCAGCGAAGGTCCGCCTGCGACGCAGGAGGTTGCGGGTTCGATTCCCGCCTCGGGAACCAAACAAATGTTTGTACGATTTGCAGATATTTGTTCAGGGTGTTCTGGATGTTTTTCTATGTATAATGAAAAATATATAGTTTATTTTATTATATATATCAGTTATCTAGTACCCATAACACAAGCTCTGCTTAGCTTGGGGCTAGATAATGCTGTTTGAATTGTCCAGTATTATTTATTTATTTATTTATATTATAATGCTACGGCTCTACCTGCGTCTTAACTTAGCGCGCTAATTTGGGCGTCACGCAGTTGTGGCCAAGGTGTTAGTGTGTTATTTTCTTCGGCATTTGACGCTAAGCGATAGCTCAGGCAGGTGTCGGTTTTTTCCACACATCAAAGGGTTCTAGCGCGTCGTTTAGCGCCCTAGGCGATGTTGGCTACATTAACGCCGTCTCATTCCGCGGGCCGCATGCGTAGGGAAAGGATGTGTCGTGCGTTTTGTTTTGCGGACCGCAATATGGTGGCAATCGAATGATCCAATGAATAGGCGTTGGAGTTCCTGGAATTACCTACTCAAAATGGAAGGAATCAAAAACTTCAATCACACAAGAAACGCTCGGCCACCAAACATGTTTTTCTCGATATTCTAACCAGTATATTGCTTAATAAGCCATTAATAGTTTATTTTCCTAAAAAAAACAAGTAAAATATTTTTGGCCATGTTTTGAGGTCAAATACACCACTGTGCGGCGTTGTTACGCAGATGTAGCCAAGGTGCATTTTTAGCGCCTTAATTAACGCGTTAATGGAAATTAACACTTACGTCAACGCTAACGCAGGTGGAGCCGTAGCATTACATATCATAACAAAATAAAAAATAAAATTAATTCTTAAATATCTGAGAGTAGCAACAAATCGCGCGACTCAAAACGCCCTTCACAATCGCGGCTGTGGGGTGCAGGCTTTATTCATAGCATGTAGGTAATTTAGATAATGTAAAACACCATAAACACAACTTACAATATTATAAAGCTTATTGCTTCGAAATGGTGTCCGACTCAGCATTATGATAGCCATCAGTAAATCGAGGACTACCGTTATAAAATGCGTATTTTCGGTATAATCAGTACCCTATCTATATATAATCAGTACCTTATCTCAGTCAGTTAGGCTTTGCTCTAAACGTACACCAAATTTCATCTTGATCTGCTCAGTAGTTTTTGAAATCCTAGGTACCTGCCTAACAAAAATTTAGATTTCACAAACTTTCAGCTTTATGATAATTAGTAGGATATTAGGATAACAACTGGTGTTAAATTATACCTACCTGTGCATAGTTTTATTCCGATCTGTTTAGTGGCTTTTCGTTCCACCCAAACCACTTTTTGCCAATTCTAAATTCTACTGATCCTTCCAGTCCTATCCTGTTATCCTACTAATATTATAAAGCCGAAAGTTTGTGAAATCTGAATTTTTGTTACCTAGGATCTCCAAAACTACTGAACAGATCAAGATGAAATTTGGCGTACCTAACCTACGTTTAGAAGTTAGCCTAACTTAGATAGTAGGCTACTTAATTATACTGAAAATATGAAGCCGCGAGCAGAAGCCAGTCTCTAATAATTTCCTCCTTCCTTCTTCGCGGCGAGCGGCGAGTTCCATATTTAAAATTTAAAAAGTCAACAAAAATTGGCGGGATACTAAAATCTGTCATGTATGTATGTATCTGTGACGGACTTTTGTGCTAAGATTTGAATTGAATATTAAAAATGAGTTCAAGCGAAATATTGACACCAGATTCCATTACAGACGAGGCAAATTGTGTCATAGATAATCTTTTATTTTCCTGATATTCTAAATGAAAAGTAGAGTGTTTGCCACGGGTAAAATAATCAATTTACTCCTACTCGGACTATAGCCGTCTAACTACCTACCTCGGGAATTGATTCTTTTCAACCCTAGGCCACTAGGCTAACAATCTACTATTCTATCTCAAATCTTGCCATTTGCGAAGATTTCTCTGCAAATATACAAATAATATATTTCATTATCAAACATGTCCCTATTAATTTCATTTCAACGGTCTATGCTTGCTACCTTCATTCCGCTTTCTCAGAATATCGTCTGGATTTCTGTTTGTACCTAAACGTATTAAATTCTGAAACCTCCTTGCAAAACAGGTTGATTGTTAATTGCGACAAGTAGCTAGATATTGCTCATCCCGCTTTCTTGGAATATCGTCTAGCGATCACAAATTCCCAAGTATACAGGGTGTCCCATGCAACCTGTCCCAGCGAAGGTCTGTGGTCTGGGGACACCAATATCTATCGATTGGACCCTATCTATGTACTGCGATTTTTTGTAGTTTTCGAGATACTAATATTTTGTTTTATTTCAGGTTTTTAATTTTTTTATGGTGTTATTTATATATTTTTCTGTGAAGTGATTCTTTAAGATTTTTTGTTAGTATCATGGCTAGCGCTGTGTGTGTTTGTTTGTAAAAAACAGTGAACACCAAAATTCTAACTATAGGTAAGTAGCTCAGATTATAATCACGAAATTAAAATTTCAGTTTGAGATAAATTTTCACTTGATTTCAACATGAAAAAAAAGTTACTTAACCCTGACTGAAAAACTTCTTGGTAATTTAAAAAACTTTATGGGTTCCTTAGCTCTCAAAATAACACAAAAAAGTTGGTAGGTACTACGGCACTTTTATGTGTAAACGGAGTTGAAAGTAGATCCTACAGTCGAAAATAGTTAAAATTATTTTATGCATTTGAAATGACTTTTCTCACATTTTTCACATTAATATGGTGAATAACATCGATGTAAGTAAAATTAGGGTGAATAATTATGAATATTACTTAATTAGCTAAAAAGATGTGCGCAGATCAACGTGTCGCACATAATGAGCTTAGGTAAAAATATGTACCTATTCTACGCCTGATAACGGGCGGTTACGGCGCGCAGTGCGCCTATCTAGGTATCTAGGTACCTAAAGGTTTGCAATTTGTTTAAAACATAGTCGTGTTAGTTACCTACACCATTTTTAACTCAAGAACAACGGCTGGACGCTGGTTTTTTAATGATCTTTGATTTGTTTGATTTGTCTCCGCCCCGAATAGCAAAATAATTAATTTAAAAGTCGAAATATTCATGAAAAAAATTAAAGAAAATTCGTTTTACCTTACATTTTTCGCGTGCAACGCCATCTTTGATTCTAAAGCGGAACGAAGTTTGCTGAGTCAGATAGTTCCATAAGCCAGAACTTGATTTGTTCAAATGAATTGGCTTTTTTATTTCCGACTATTCCTACTTATACCCAATTATGTGAGTAGTAAATAGTAAGATTTAATATTTCTATAATTAGAAAGTCAGCGGGGTGGTTTAGTTTACTTTAATCAAGTCAATGGGGTGAAAATTCCCATCCACCCCATTGACTTGAGTAATGGGGTCGATGGGATTTTTTCCCAACCACCCCATTGATGGGGAAGTCAAAGGGGTGGTTGGGAATGTATCTTATTTTATAAAAACACCCAGAAGAATACCCAGAACAAATATCTGCAGATGCGTCAAATATGATCGTCAAATATGGATGCTAGGATTATCCAGAATGCTGTAAAATTATCTAAAGGTAATAGACATCGAAGTAAGATTACCATAGTTGACTTCATTGTGTGCCATGAGTCTGGACAGGCTAGAGGTTGCTCGGTAGGAGTAGCGGTACACGTACACAGGCTGCCTGGACTTCCTCGCGTGGAGCTGAGCTAACCGTCCGACGTCAGCCCCGAATAGACGGTCACCCAGTGCCTGGAATGGAACACATTATGTTTATGTTATGTTATGTATGTATGACACAGCTTCAGATGTAGGCACTTTTTTCTGAGACGGACGCAGACGCACCGACGGAGCCCAATTTTAGTATTAGTTGTAGGTATGAGATCGAATCTAACCCTGGGTCCGTAATCTTAAAAACGAAATCGTAGTTTCTGGTTCGTTTTCGTGCAAACGCTAATGTTATGCAAGCGACATAGAGTTCGTTTTTTCTGAGTAGGCCCCCTGAATACTCGTCTGAGTCGAGTTGGACTTTGAGTAGAGACAAAATAATTGTAACAATTCGTCTGACTCGATTTACGATATTTACGATATTTCGGCTACCTCGGCGAAAATCTAATACCACTTGCCTATCTAAAACTTTTGGTTGGAAGGCTGGACACGGACTTTGATTTCGAATTTGAAATCGCGCTTTCGTTTCAGCTAGGTATGTGTTCTGTTCACCTTCCGATGTATTCCCGTTGTCCCCATTGACGGTGTATATTCGATGGGGACAACGGAACTCTATAAAATAATTAAAATTTATTTATGTTGACCCGATTGACGGTGTCCTTGTAAATGAGGACAGCGCGGAACGCAATCAAAATAATTAAAAAAAACCCCCAATCTAACACATTTCAAACCCATAGAGGTTTGAAATGTGTTAGATTTAAAATTCTGATGTTTCTCATCATCTTCAACACCAACAGTCTGGTAGTTTTTATGGTCAAATAGTCTGGTAGTCGTTCAGTGAACTCAGTAGCAGGAAAGCTGTTTTAGTTTTAGTAGTCAGAGAACATGCTATACATATGTATAGCGTGTTATATAGGTCACTACAAATATCACCTGAACATTACCTGAACCAGTTGTGGGAAAGTCTCCTGACCAACTGGCTTGTTGTTCAGGTATTGCGCCTTGATCTTCGCGGCCACGTCAGCGCGTTGCACGAGGGGCAGTGTGTCGTTGTACTCGAAGATGTTGCTGGCAAGCTGCTGCCAGTTGGCTTCCAGTTCAGCGAGTAAGCCTGGCTCGGCTTGGTAAGCTGAGGGGTAAATGCTGGTGAGATAGATTGAAATGGAACATCATCATCATCATCCGCAACCCGACTTCACCCACTGCTGGGTATAGGTCTCCAAACTTTTGTGCCACTCCACACGGTGGTGTTCTGCCTACCAGGTGGTGGTGTTCTGCCTACCATGACTTACGGTGCCGAGACATGGACACTCACTCATGAGGCTGTGTACAAGATGAGAGTTGCACAGAGAGCCATGAAATGGAACTAAACAGTTCAAATTTAGGGTCATGCAATATGGGACATAAGTCCTTTTTACACTTTCATGGCCCAAGACGCAGATATCCTCCTGTCGCTCAGTGGTGTGACGGCGCGCCCCTGGGGGTCGCACCGCCGAGGCAGCAAATGCGACTATTAGTTTTCAAGGGATGCAAGTCATTGGATGACGCGATAGCGAAAAGGCATTATACTTCATACTTGACCGTGGATGCGAATGGGCTAGATGGATGATGATGGAGGGTTTTCATAATTTGGCAGGTGGATTTATCGAGTTAGGGTACATCTGGTCCGAATCTCAAACTGATCCGCGGACGAGATGTCCGCTTCACTTTTGAGTAGGGGTACACTATGCCATCTGCCCTCTGGTGAGATCCTGTTTGCTTTATAAATATCAAATTGGCTAAGTTGTAGGGTTTGCGGATTTATCTAACCACATCCTATGAAATGTATTCTTCCTCCTTACCAGCAGCGGGGTACAGTCCTTCCTCTGAAGTGACAGAGGTGATGAGAGGCACAGGCGCCATATTCCCGTCAATGGCCACCTGGTACGGGTAATCTCTTAGGAATGGCTCTCTTACTGCACCCTTCTCGGCAGTCGGCGTGAATGGAGTGAACATTTGAACCTTCCAATCCTGGAGATTAAACGAACAGGTTGAAAGAAAATATGTTTCAATGGATGGGGGAGGGAGGGATATCCCTAGGTATCCATGGAAAGAGTGACCGATAGGAATTAAGGAGGAATCCAAGGTGAAAGAAGTACCGAGGAGATGCAAACTTCCAAGTGATTAAGGAAATCATAGGGAACCAAGGAAAACAAGAGTTCAAGGTAGGCAAGTATCTTACAAAAAGGTCTAGGAACGTGAAAGTACACACGCGACAAAGGAGGCTAGGATTCTCATCATATCCAACTGCGCATCAACCAGCGCCTCTGCCAGCCTGTACTTGAGGCACTCCAGGATCTCATTAAACTATAATAAAAAGAAACTATGGTATCGAAAAACCCAGAGAACCAAGGAGTTTCAGATGACAAAGGAATCTAAGAAGTTCAGAAGACGTTAGATACTTACCATCATATCCACCTGCGCATCAACCAGCGCTTCTGCCGGCCTGTACTTGAGGCACTCCAGGATATCCTTGTTGCTGGTGAGGGGACAGCCCAGTAGGGACGCCAGGGCTCTCGCCTTGTGAGCTGGTTTGACGGCATGGGTCCACGAGGCGAAGGCTGATCCGCTGAAAGCGATGCCGCGGTGGAAGGTGCCTGGAGTGAAGACAGATGGGATTGGGTTAGCAGGATTTATGCACTGGTAACCATTGGTACACTGGTAATCATAGGTAGAGGAGCCAAGCAAAGAGAAAGCCGCTGTCACGTCGTCTAAAGAAGTAAAAGAGACCGCATTGGATAGAGAAAAGTGGAGGAAATTCATTGCATCATCGTAGTGAAAAAAAGTGTAGGTATGATTGCATCGACTAGGCTCTTTAATTTATATCGATAGATAGAAGATCGACTAGAACGCATGAGTATACAAATAAAAATATTTCTAATTTCTGCTACTAATGCTGCACAGCATCATCTGTTCCATAAGCTAGAAAGATTTATAAAAGCTGTATTGATTTAACCGTTCTTGATTAAAACAACAGATATTTCTTGAGAGTCAGAACTTCAGCGAACGTTTAAACGAGTTTAAAACTATTGCGTTTAAAGTTTGCAATAGAGTTTCCTCTTTTCCTGTTAAATCACAGTCTTGGAGTAGTACCCCAGTTTCTCTGCAAGTTTTATAAGAACTACATAAGTTTCTGCCATATAGATAGAAGAGTTGAGTGTTGTTTAATAGATTTTAACCGGCTTCAAAAAAGAAGGAGAAGGATGTTTTTTTAAATATTAATGCCGTTTGAAAAACGATAGTAATAATATTAGCAAATAAAATTTATCACCTTACTATTTCCAAAGTTAGGTTAGGTTAGTTACCTACTCATTATACAGTCGACCAAATTAATAACTATTTTATACAAAACAAAACTCGTTTTTGTACCTACACCACAAATAAAATACAACATGGGCACAGATATTAAAATACTATAGGTACATGGGTAGACATTTTATGACACAAATGTACAATGGACGGTTTTATCGCTTAGAAGCATACATCAATGCTTAGAAGCGATCCTTTCCAGGCAACCTTTACCCGGTAGATTATGACTATTTAAGACATGTGTCTACGTGAATATAAATGACTTTAATAATGTATACTGATTCTTATGTAAAAACTTAAAAATAGAGATTTAAACTGTTATTTAAGTTTTGCGGTACAAATAAGTACTAGTCCATTTCTCGGGATTATTCTATATACAATGGCGAAAGAATCATCAAAATCGTTAAGTACATACATAATTGACGGAGAAATCGACAGCCATGCATAGAACCTCTTTCTTATTTTGAAGCCCTTAAGTTTAAAAATAACCGGCCAGACAACGAGGTATTTTGTAAAAGAAAAGGTGCACAGAAATAATCGAGAATATTTCTGTGTGCGGGCTTTAATAGGTACTGTCCAAAGTTTAACCTCCTTTCCAGGGCTACGTGAGAGAATCGACGATCTCTATAGAACAGTGGGTGAAAAGCTGTCTTAGATTTTGGTAGAGGGTACGATTTCTGCGTGGCATAATTGATAGATAGATAGAAAATACTTTATTGTACCATACAAAGACATGAAACAATACAGAGAAACAGAACTTAGAATACAGGAAGTATATAGCCTTATCGCTGTGAGCGATCTCTTCCAGGCAACCTTGGGATGGACTGGACATGAAAAGAACAAAATAGACGGTAGCACTGAATAAATCTATTTAGATCACAGAATAGAGAATTCGAATTCCGTGATTTAGATATATAAAGAAACCAAATACTTACACTACATACTATAATACCTACATGGCCTACAAACATTATATTTGATTTAATTTTGATTTAAATTTAATCATTTTATTAACATATTCATGGCCCAAGACGCCCGTGTCTTGGGTCGCACCGGCGAGGCAGTGAATGCGTTAATTATTCTGCTACTATGCCGTTCTTACAAACTGTTTGTGAAACTAAATTTTTTGTTTATGCTGCTGAGGCATGAACTTGATATGTGACGCAAATTAGCTCGACTTATCTGAATATTTTTATGCTCTCTTACCAAATAACAAATTTTCGCATAAAGTTACTAAAGTCATTGATTTGATTAGTAAAATCTCATAATAGCGGGGTATTTATATTTACCACGGTCTGTGTTGTTTTAAGCGTTCCTTTCCTATACATTGTTATTTTTAATTATTTTCACTGAGACTGCGTGAAGTAGGTACCTACAGGTTCTGTCCATAATTACGAACACGTTTGTGAAGACGCAATGTCTTAATTCTTAAAATTAGTGCAGTTTCAGTGAATTACCTGAATTAAACCGTTTCAGAAAGGCATCGTGGTAAATACCCAGCCATTATGAGACTTTAGTAATCATTTATCAATGACTTTAGTAACTTTATGCAAAAAATTGTAATAGGTAGTAGCAGCATGATCACGGCCCATAGAAATCTAAATAACAAGGCACGTTATTTAGATTTCTATGATCACGCCACTATTTTTAATTAAAGATACAAAAAGGTATTGCTTCGAGCTGCAATTAAACGCGACTCTATTTCTATCGTCATTTTGTTGTTCTACTTCCCAGTATTTATCTCACAGGTCATCTCTCCGAAAGGCAAGCAGCTTCTTAATTGGCAATTATCTACGTCGGTGTCTTATGAAAGCAATCACTGCTGTTGAACCAAGCTCACGTAACTCATTTCCACCAGGTATATCGCATGTACAATGGAGGCACATTTAACTCTAACATATTTATGTTTAGACAAATTTATGTGTTAAAGAATATTACAATCAAAGAATGGAAACAAATGAGAACTAGTATTAACAATTAACAAATATCTAGAGGTATCTCAACTGATCCATATCCAGGGATTCTAACTAAACAGAAACAAATTAGAACTAGTATTTACAATTGAAAGTAATTAAATTATTATAATGAAGTGAATGACAAAAGGAAAAATTAATAATACTAAACATCCGTACCCAACAGGGTAAACATCCGTACCCAACGCGATGTACCCAACATGTGTGTGTACTAACTTTAGCTAATGTAAACTAAGCTATCTACCTATCTATGTACTAATTTCCAATTAATAAATGAATCTGAACGTTATTAGTTAGCTAGGGGACTTCCAAGGTTTGTGGTCATTTTGGTGTCCACGGCTGGTCAAGGTCTGCGTCCAGCAGTGGGCCAACAAATCTACATCTATAGCCCATACTGCTATACCCAGTTTTTCGGTGTTGTGCACTTTCGGTATTCCGTTATGCGGCCTCATGTGTTTTCGGTATTTCGATCTGCGGTTTCGTGTACATTCGATATACCGTTATCCGGTATTTCGACTGCCGGTATTCCGTAATACAGTCATCTAGATAGATGTGTTGGTCACAATATATCTTGTGACGAAATATTTAATTTGGTGCTTTTGGTAGGTATATTATATACCGTGGCATTGTTATAGCGTTGGTTTATAAATTGGTCAGTAACATAGGTGGGTACCTAACTTGTGTACCTACTTATTATGTGTAAAAGATAAAAGTACGTTATGTAACTACTTAGCGAACTTGTCGTCGAAAAGCCTCGCTCAAATAATTCTGAGAAAATGTTCAAAGTTGCCATCAAATTTTAAAGTCTTCAAACTTTCGACACAGATTATAATTTAATTGCCAACTTCGGTAACTTTATGTGTAAGATTTTCTTATTTGTTTAAAAAAAAGAGTAAACTTGTAAAATAATTACTTAATAGGAGTTTTATGACTGTACAAGTACAACAATTAATATCAAACGGAATTCTTAGCAGGAACGTTTTTTAAATTTTTCAAACAAAATATACCTACCTAACTCTTACAGTGTTGAAACCACGAAGTTACGAAGGAATGGGTTTCCTTGTAAATAACTTTAGCCGGTATTTTGCTGTTATTTCGCTAGGTACTTTTATTAGACGACCTCTGTGGCGCGGTGGGCGAAGGTCCGCCTGCGACGCAGGAGGTTGCGGGTTCGATTCCCGCCTCGGGACAAATATTTGTACGATCTGCAGATATTTGTTCAGGGTGTTCTGGTCGTTTTCTATGTATAATAAAAATATCTATCTATGTACTCGTATATTATTATGTATATCAGTTATCTAGTACCCATAACACCTTAATACCTTGGGGCTAGATAATGCTGTGTGATTTGTCCAGCATTATTTATTTATTATTTATTTATTATTAGGGTAGTATTTAAACGAGTGACTGTAAATTAAAAAATAATTAATTTACGTTATAGTATTACTAAGTGAACGACTGACTGAGAGTTACGAGAAATCAACAGCATCTTACAAACATTAATTTTAGTTAAGTACTTAAAATACAAAATGTGAAGTCGTATCAAATAAAAAACATAAATTGTGTGTCAACATATGGCTCTCAGTACAATTATACATAATATGCACACCGTTTCAGTCATCAGAGTCGCCACGAACCCGCCCCCCCCCCCGCTTCGTGGGGGTGGGACGCCTACAGGTCGGGTCAACTGAAGGTCGAATTGCTTTAGTCGCATTGTTGATAGTCGAAAAGTTTTTAGTCGAATTGTGTTTGCCCTCTCTGTATTTCTAGTCGCTCACTTAGTTATTTAGTCGCACAACTAGATTTTGATACGATCGTTTCATAATTCCCCCTTTTATTATAAGTTTTTAATTTTTATATGGACGATATCTACTAAGAGATGAGTTTAATTTGAGTGCAAACTATTCTACGCAGATCCAGAACCATGTTTTTCAGATCATACAATCATACGTCCTGCGACGGGAATCCAACCCGCACCACCTTCTGCGTCTTTCGCCGAAGTCGTTTCTCATTGACACGCGTGACTTTTAGGTATACCTATCTGCCTAGTTATTTTTAACCGACTTCAGAAAAGGAGGTTCTATGTTCGGCTTTATATACCTACTAGCTTCTGCCCGCGGCTTCGCACGCGTATTTTCGGTAGGTATATTATGTAGCCTATTATCTAATTTAAGTTAGGCTATGTTCTAAATGTACGCAAAAAATTTGGTTTGTTCCGCCCAGACAACCAAACTTGACAACTGGTTGTCTACGCGGAAGAAATTTTCCGCGGGGACAACCAGTTATATGGGCGGAATTTTATTTCCGTCTACACAACTGCTTGGTAACTAGTTGTCTCGACGGAAAATTTTCTTCCGCGGAGTCAACCAGTTGCCTGGACGGAATTTTATTTCCGTCTACACAACTGTTTGGTAACTAGTTGTCTCGATGGAAAATTATCTTCCACGGAGACCACCAGTTACCTGGACGGAATTTTATTTCCATCTACACATCTATTTTTTATGCATCTTTTTTCAGTTTCCGCATCAATATACTGAAAGCACCCTTTTGTCTGTGAATAAGATTCGAAATCGCGTACTCCTTTTAATCCTTTGTTTAGACATTGTCATAAAAAAAAATTGGTTGTCTGTAAAGTCGGTTTACTGACGATAGTTGAACGTGACAACGTCTTAAGAAAATACTGATGGAATGGTAGCATTTGATACTCGATCAAAACATGTAAATGTACTATAGTATAGCAGCTGTCCACGCAGACGCATCGCTCACTCAAGTAGGAGAGAGACGGATGTCGAGCGCTCTCGCTTGCACTTTAAGCCTTACATGGAACGCCTCAGAGCGAGGGAACGCCTCAGAGCGAGGTAACGCCGCATGACGTCATGTTTTTTCGTGCGTGCAGCCGGCTCTATCGAATTATAAGACGTTGTCACGTCAAAAAAATTGTTAATTTCGCAATAAAAAGTGGTATTTACACCATGGATCACTTGAGCTACCGGTTGATTGTTTGCAATAGTCTGCAGTTAGCTCAATTGTTTCAATTGTAAATAAATTCTAATTTATTTATATTATTTCATGTTTTTTTTGTGAATAAAGATTATGTATACCTACTTTATTATAATATGAATTTTTCTCTTATTTTTGCATGGAGTCAATCGCATAACGGTCACAATTTGGTTTTCGTTTTTTTTTCAAATTAGCGGTGCACAACAAAAAACATAGGTACCTATTTGGATAGAAGACACTAAAACAAAAAAAAAATGTTCTCTAACATAATTCCGTCCAGGTAACTGTCGGTCTCCGTGGAAGATAATTTTCCATCGAGACAACTAGTTACCAAACAGTTGTGTAGACGGAGATGAAATTCCGTCCAGGTAACTGGTTGTCTCCGCGGAAGAAAATTTTCCGTCGAGACAACTAGTTACCAAGCAGTTGTGTAGACGGAAATAAAATTCCGCCCATGTAACTGGTTGTCCCCGCGGAAAATTTCTTCCGCGTAGACAACCAGTTGTCAAGTTTGGTTGTCTGGGCGGAACAAACCAAAAATTTTCTTACCTGTTCAGTAATTTTGGAGATCCAAGCAACAAAAATTTCTCATTTTCAAAATGTTGGATTTATAATATTAGTAGGATGTATTTATGTACATATGTTCGTTTCGTCGATTTTTCCGTCAATGATGGACTGATTTTGATCATTCTTTTGTATAGAGCGATAATTCATTTATTTTAAAAGCTTTTAAAAACTTAAATGAGTAGAAAAAGTGGTGGTACAATTTAAGCTTAAGAGTTTTCACTTATAGAAGACTAGTTTATGCCCGCGGCTTCGCTCGCGTTGTTTCTATGGAAACGTTTAAAGGTGATTTCTATCCCATGGGTACTCATTTAAGGGATAAAAAGTAGCCTATGTTTTATTCCAGGCCTAGAATTATCTGCATGCAAAATTTCAGCCCGATCCATTCAGTAGTTTTGGCGTGAAGAAGTAACAAACATCCATCCATCCATCCATCCAAACTTTCGCATTTATAATATTATAAGTGTCATCATGACCACTTATAGATAAAATTGTTATTTCCGAGGGATAAGTATTATTCCCTAAAAAAACTTTAAATTATTTTATTTTTTTCATCGATAATTAATTCCAACCGCAGTGGGTACACGGGTAAACAGGAATTACCTCTACACCCACCGGTGGGTGAAGCCAGTGGGTGCACGGATCGCGGGTCAAAAAAACATTTAAGGGATTTGGAGTTAGTTTTTAGTTTTTTCCGAAAGAACCAAATCATGTTTAAAAGTTTGCCGCTCGTATTTAAGAGGCGAACCTGGCGGGTTTGCTTGTCAAAGTAGACCTAGATCTTAGTACTCACGGGATCCCCGTGGTAAAAAACTAGAATTACATAAAATTCAACATTTTTTTCTTCGGATCCCTAAATGTGAAAACACATTTGCGAAAAAATAATTAAGATAAAAAAATCACGAAGTGCACTGTTCTGCACCTAATTTGGTCAAGATCTCAGGAACCCTGAGGTTTAAGTATAGAAAAGATTTTTAGTCGTAGGTTATTACTAATTCTTTAGTTCCTTATTACAGTTTCTTCATAAGTTGTGTTGTTTTATTGTAACTAAGCAAAAACATCACTTTTGCGCTTACGCCGTTCCAAAAACGTATACTCCATCGCGCTCCTATGAACGCGAAATCCTATGCATATCGTTTTCGATGACGACCCCTGTGGCGCAGCGGGCGAAGGTCTGCCTGCGACGCAGTAGGTTTGCAGACATTTGTCCAGGGCGTTCTGGATGTTTTCTATGTATAATAAAAAGTATCTATCTATGTAGTGTATTGTATTAAGTACTAGCTGCGCCCCGCGGCTTCGCCCCCGTGGAAATTTATGTTTCCAACTTTCTTAATTTTTTCTTTCATAAGAACCTTCTCCTGACAATAACAAACACAACAAAGAAAAAATTAGCGAAATCGGTCCAGCCGTTCACGCGTGATGCCGTGACCAAAGAAAACGTGTTTCATTTTTATATACTTACTAGCTGCGCCCCGCGGCTTCGCCCCCGTGGAAATTTATGTTTCCAACTTTCTTAATTTTTTCTTTCATAAGAACCTTCTCCTGACAATAACAAACACAACAAAGAAAGAATTAGCGAAATCGGTCCAGGCGTTGTTGAGTTATGCGCTTACCAACACATTTTGCGATTCATTTTTATATTATAGATATAGATATCAGTTATCTAGTAGCATAACACGCTGTGTGAATTGTCCAGCATTATTTATTTTCACAAAATGGTGCGCAATGCGCCCTCTTAAGCCAGTACTGAAGTACCTATTTCATTCTCATTCTAATAGTTACATTATGTTACCTCTAGACAGCGGTGAGAGGTAGTGATAGTGCACACTGGCGCCCCCCGCGGAGCACCCCGTCAGGGTGATGCTGTCTGGGTTCCCCCCGAACAGCATGACGTTGTGCCGCACCCAGTGCAGCGCGGACGACTGGTCCTTCAGACCGGCGTTGCCGGGGATGGTCTCGTCTCCTGTGCTGAGGAAACCTGCAAATTTTTAAGGCACCTTAAGTAAAGGAAACCTGGAATGTATTCGTCTCCTGTGCTGAGGAAACCTGCAAATTAGTAAGGCACCTTAAGTAAAGGAAACCTGGAATGTATTCGTCTCCTGTACTGAGGAAACCTGCAAATTAGTAAGGCACCTTAAGTAAAGGAAACCTGGAAAGTATTCGTCTCCTGTGCTGAGGAAACCTGCAAATTGGTAAGGCACCTTAAGTAAAGGGAACCTGGAAAGTATTCGTCTCCTGTGCTGAGGAAACCTGCAAATTAGTAAGGCACCTTAAGTAAAGGAAACCTGGAAAGTATTCGTCTCCTGTGCTGAGGAAACCTGCAAATTGGTAAGGCACCTTAAGTAAAGGGAACCTGGAATGTATTCGTCTCCTGTGCTGAGGAAACCTGCAAATTAGTAAGGCACCTTAAGTAAAGGAAACCTGGAATGTATTCGTCTCCTGTACTGAGGAAACCTGCAAATTAGTAAGGCACCTTAAGTAAAGGAAACCTGGAAAGTATTCGTCTCCTGTGCTGAGGAAACCTGCAAATTGGTAAGGCACCTTAAGTAAAGGGAACCTGGAAAGTATTCGTCTCCTGTGCTGAGGAAACCTGCAAATTGGTCAGGCACCTTATGTACAGGGAACCTGGAAAGTATTTATTTATTGCATTTATGTCCATTACAAAAAAATAATATAAATATTTAAAACTAATAAATGTCAATCAATGGTAAACGTATCAAATGTCAGAATTCGTGATTGATAACTGATCAGCGATGATGTGCCCACTTATCACGCATTGCATTATTAAAAATTAAAATCAAAGTTCTAATTAAATAAATATTTGTCATAAAAATCATTTGAAATACTCAAAGAAAATTATACTAGTATTTACAATTGAAACAATTGAGCTAACTGCTGAATGTTGCAAACAGTCTACAGGTAGCTCAACTTTGTCATAAAATAGTTATACCTATTCCTACTAGGCTACCTTTGCAGGTTTGGTCATTAAGAAATTCTTTCACTGTGTAAGAATATTTGCGTATAGGTATAGATTTTAATCTCGTCTTAAACATATTGTTAATAAGTAAAGTAAAATATGGTTTACTAGCTGCGAGCCGCGGCTTCGCACGAGTTGTTTCGCGTTGTTTAAAGGTGATTTCTATCCCACGGGAACTGATTTATGGGATAAAAAGTAGCCTATGTTTGATTCCAGGATTACAATTACCTGTATGCAAAATTTCAGCCCGATCCGTTCAGTAGTTTTTACGTGAAAAGTAACAAACATCCATCCATCCATACTTACAAAGTTTCGCGTTTATATATTAGTAGGATTAACGCATTCACTGCCCAGCTTTGTGGGTTCAGGCGTTTTTAAGTTTATGTATTCCTTCCTACTTTAACTGTGTGCAATGTCTGTGTACAAATAATAACAATTAGGTATATTAAACTTATATTAAGCTTACAACAAAAGATAAGATAAGTAAGTCGCTTTATATTCTTTGAACATGTGCGATCCACAGATTACAGGATATTTCTGTATTCTATGGTGCGATCAAAACCCAAACCCTAATTTTAAAATAGCAAAACAAAATAGCAGGCATTGTTTGTAGATTTCAAGAAATCATTATGGATGAAATTCAAAAAAAGCAGCGTAGGTATAGACAAGCAGAATCGGATTTTTCACAGTTTTTAATAAGTAATCGTAAAGAAAAATCATCAATTGATCAATCTAAGGTTTCTTGTTATTATAGTGCGTAACCCCACACTAAGGGTAATTTCTAAGAAATCAAATAATATCGCAAAAATTTTCGACTTCAACGGGACTTGAACCCGCATCCTTCCTTCAGTACAGGAATGTGCTAACCAACTACACCACGAGGTCAAGTGACGTGGGAGTCGAAAATCTTTGCGACTTCCTACGGTCTCTAGCGCCGTTAGCTCCACCTACAGGGGAAACATTGAAGTTTATCCGCACCTATTCTCATCACCCATCAAATACGCCTTCAAAAAATGGCACAGGAATACACACTGACCTAACGGCCCCAGCCTGTAGTTGAAAGTCACCACCACCATATCCCTGTCCATGATATGCGAGGGGTCGTATATGCCCGCCTCTCCGTACATGAAGGCTCCGCCGTGGATGAACACCAGCACGGGGAGGTTCGCAGCCGGGGTCAGCTTGGGGGAGTACACGTTTATGAAGAGACAGTTCTCGCTACCTGGGGACAAGAGATGACTTTACAGCGGAAAATATATTAACCAGGTTCATCAATAGATTATGTAACACAGCAGTATCCTTGTTTTGATTATTAAATTAGTAAGTATAGATTGCTTTGTATAGCTTTGTTTTCTAGAAAGTGTCATTAAGTATATTTTAACGCACTTAAGTTAAAATGTTTTTATTGGTAAGAAACTATTAGTATATTATGAAGAGCGTTACCTCCTAATACAGGTATTTGATACCACTGAAATTTATCTCTGTTTGATACTTAAACGGAGGAAAGGAGGTTCCGATCGGAGCACGGATGCGCGCTTAATGCACAGATTTCAGAATCTGTGGCCGTTCTCGTAGCTCGTTGTAAGCGCCTTGTTTCCCTGTACTGACTACACGAACGGTCGCTGTGTGATACGTAACAATACAATACCCCCCGTAACCACGTCCCGTACTCTTAAAAACGACATCGAAGTTTCCGATTCGTTTTCGTGCAAACGCTAATAAGAAAACGAAACTTCGAATTTCCTTTTCCGAATAGGCCCCACAGTCTACGACAGATTTATTTATTTATTTTAGGAAAACTTACGGCTAAACATGAACAAAATTTAAGTACAAATATAAGGATTTGTGACATAATACACTGACTCACTTCTATGAGAAGACAAAAGACGTTCGCGCCTTCTAAAAACGTTGTTTTAGCCCGTCAGCCAAACAAAAGGTCATCAGGAAACTAAGGGTAGGTTTACCTACCGGTGATCCTCTTGATAAAGGGGTCGTACTGCAGACAAGCAGCCATGGGTTTCGTGGCGTCCCACGTTCCGGGCCATGGCTTCATCTGCTGCGGCTCCTGGAACAGATGTCGTCATGTGGAAGTGATTAGGTACAATACCAGATATTTGGTCCGAAAAATCTAAAAAATTTCGCAACTTTCTAGAAACTGGTTTATAAATCTGCTGGATTTTTTTTCATATTTCTCTCAAAATCCACAGCTCTCTTATTAAGAGTGGGTAGGTAACTTAACTTATACATAACGATTTGATGAATCTTGATTATTAATATAATAATTATTACCTCAACAGCCTGTGTTGGTCCACTGCTGGACGCAGGCCTCCCCCTGATAAACGCCTTTACGGCTTTTATCTCATGGGGGTAATAATTATTAATAATAGGCCAAATAATCACAAGCGATTAACTTGTGCGGTTTCACGCGTTTAATATAAAATATATTTTTAATATCTTCTTGCATAACTTTAGTACAAATAAATGAAAAAAAATGAAGAACACTTTGTTACATACTAGCTGTAACCCGCGACTTCGTACGCGTTATGCGTACAAGCCTAGAACCAATAGTTCGGGCTGTGCGTTGTCTGTCAGTGAGTCAGGTACTCCTAATAAAATTATAAAGAGGAATATTTGTATTTTTGTATGTTTGTAACGAATAAACTCAAAAACTACTGGACCGATTTTAAAAATTCTTTCACCGTTAGTATGCTACATTATCCCTGAGTAACATAAGTTATATTTATTACTAGAACAAATTAAGGATCCCGACTAAAACTTCGATAATGTAACCCAAGGTGTAAAAAAATTGGCTTAAACTTTTTAATCCTGGGGATAATTAAATTGGCACTTTATTCCCGCTACGCTACGCTATAATGACAAACTTTTTGAGCATGACTAGTGAAAAATCTCTTTCACAACTCAATGGTCCGACAAAACGTTTAGCCAAGAATCAAAGGGTGTCCATAACGACCTCACGGTTGTTAAGGAAAAGTGGACGCATTCTCGTCTTTTCCCGAAATGCGAAGAAAGATTCATCTTTTGTATGTTGTTTACGTGTTGAGGGTCTGGATATTTTCTGCGCGGGTGAGCTCGCATGAGATTAACTTTTACTCCCTTGAGACTTTTGTTAGACTTCAGCCTACTGAAAAAATACGTAAGTATGCTTTATCAGTATTGTAGGGGTGCCTATGGCCGATTGTATACACGATAAGGGATACATCAGATCGGCACAGTCAATGCATTCTATCAACTGCACATCCCTGGCCAGTAGGCCTCCGCGAAAAAGACCTGGCAACAGCGTGAATTTTAGGTTAAATAGGGTTTCTTTATTTCCTCATAGTTTTTATGTGATTTTAGATTACCAAGACAAAACTGTGAATTTGAATTTACTTGGTGGCTTTTTAAACCTTATAAAGGGTTAACATTAGCTAGGCTGGTTATACTAGCAAAACAAAACATGCACAATGGACCAACCCGAGTCTCAGTGGGGATATAAGAGTACACACACGAAGACCAAGAAGGGTTAAGTATGTCCGGGTGGTTTCATTCTACGTTGAGTTTGGCAAGTGCTTATGAGAGTTCTGAAATACCACAAGCTGGGGATGATTCTCGTTAGATCCATTGACTAGATCCATGATAGATCAATCGAGAACTTTATTTCTCCGTAGATCCATTTGAATACGTCGTGGTTCGTCCTCAGAGCAAAAAGCTCTCAATATAAAAACGTTCGCAACGGGATTCGTCATGGGAGCGAAACGTCCTCAATTGAAAATGAGCTGTCTTTCAATTTCAGAAAGTGTCTAAAATGACAGAAAATGTCAGAAATGAAAGTGGATCTAATGAAATAAAGTTCTCGATCATGGATCTAGTCAATGGATCTAACGATAATCATCCCAAGCTGGTAATTTCTAACATTTTTATTGTATTATTCGTATTGGGAGCAAATCTACGTCCAATTTTCTTGTTAGTTCGTTTTCTCCGTTTATTAATTTCAATAGGGAATTTCCTTCATTCCCAATAGTTCAATTACCAGTTCAATAGCTCTATAGGTAATTCGTCCGGTCCCTGGTGGCGAGTCTCGCTCGAGTCTCGTTGCATTCTAATGGAGCTAGATCGTGATCTGAACCCAAATGGCAGCTCAACAATGGACCGTTATTCTTTTTCCTCTGCATTGTCTATGTACTCTACAATACAACAACCAAACAACCAACAGGCAAAATTATGTTTGTTTATGAGTTTGTTTGGTGTAGCGGTATTTCGCTTCGCAGGTTCTTACCACAAATTCATTTTCGGCGTTTCACACATCGATCAAAAATTTCCGGCCGGCCCCCCTTAGATGCACAATGCGCGCCCTGAAAACGTCAGTATCAAAAGGTATCCCATTTGGCATTTTGGGATACCTTTTCAACTAGTGTCATTTTAGCTCTCGGACCGAAAGCATGGTCAAGTGCTCGTATAAAAAATGCAATAATCGACCGACCAAGCAACAGAAAAAGGATGGAATTTCTTATTTTCAGTGAGTTTAAATGTAATTTTTACCTGTGTATTGTGATATGAGCCAATTGAGCCTTATATACTTGAGAAATCAGCATTGAATATTGTTGTTGGGTTTGCCTATGTAAAAATATTTATTTTGTTCTAAGTTGATGAATGGAGCGGCTATTGTTTCTAATTTTTTTTTTTACTTGTGGTAAGTTGTAAGTGATAATTTTTTTTTCATGAAAAGACATTTAAAATAACTGGTTGAGGTTTATAAAATAACTAGCTGACCCGCCCTCAATTTTATTTGCGTGGACTCTCTAATAAAAGAAAGACTACCAAAAGAAAGGAAAAGGAAACTGAAAATTTAAATTAAAAAAACCTTTAATTTATATGAGAGTACCTAGGTATTAAACATTTGGAAACGTCATATTTTCAGAACTTAGGAATTACTGTAGGTAGTACTAGTAATATAAAACGGGTATTTATTGCGTTTATTTACCTATTGTTTTCGACGTTCTAATTTAAATAGTAGGTACTTAAAAATAAATAATGCGTTCATATGACGTAAGTTTAAAAATATTTTATAAGATCCTAGTTGACTTGAAATAACGTTTTTTTTGGCCCATAGAAAAACGATGCCGAAGCCGCAGGCAGACACTAGTTCTTTTAAATTGAAGTACCTGCCTGAAATTGTATTTAAGGTTTATTTCACTAGCTTTTGTTAACTTATTTATATTATTGTATGTATGAATGACCCTTTTGTTTGTTGACTGTTGCGTCGCTAATTTATAGTTGTATCAATAAATGATTCGTTATCTTTACCTGAATTCAGTTGATTTTATAATCCTTATAAAAGTAAACAGTGTATAAATTATTTTTAGGTACCTTCCTACCTACTTACAAAATAAAATAAAATAAATTCGACTCCACTAATCTCTTGTTCCGCATGCAAAAAACTTGACAGGCTCTGCGCAAACTGTCTGCGTCAAAACAAAACGTGGACACTTTTGAGTGTCATTCTTGTAAGGTTCTAGGTATCTACGGGGGAGGCCGCATACTTGATCGATGGTTTCACACCAAAAAATGTCAGTGTTTCAACCCACATAAAAAAATATATTTTTGTATGAGGGGTAATCTCTGCTGGAACTACTGATCCAATTTTGAAAATTCTTTCACTAATAGACAGCAGAAGTCTTAAGTGGAAATGGGCAGGCTACGTAGCTCGCCTAGAGGACATAAGATGGGAACCGAGGGTCACCAAATGGTGCGGCCCGGTTGGAAAGAGATCCAGAGGACACCCACAGGAACGCTGGGCAGATGAAATTAAGAAAACCGCCGGAAAAACATGGATAGAGAAAGCCCAGAATAGACAAGACTGGATAAACTTAGAAGAGGCCTATACCCGAAAGGGACCTAACTAATTAGTGTTTAAGTCATAAGTTAAATTAAGTAATTTATTGTAAATTAGTTTTGGAAATAAACGGCTATATTTTATTGTTTTTATTATTATAAATAGACAGCTTACATTTTACTTTACCTGACATACTTACCTACTGTTTTATCTAGGCTAGCGATGCCGCAAACAGAATCTAGTTGATTTTTGACTGATCTCATTCCAACCAAGATTTCTAGACGACGTTAAATATATTTATATTTACCTTACACTGATAAACGACGTTCTTCTTAACAAATAAAATAACAATCAAATAATAGAAACTAATTAGAACTTGTATTTTTACTATTGAAACAATTGAGCTAACTGCAGACTACCTGTCGATAGTTTCTAACAATCTACAGGTAACTCAAGTGATCCATATCAATACCAGTCGGAAGCGTCCCCCAGACGCTGGCTGCATTGCCCCGCTGTATGGCAATGCCACAGAAATCTGAATAACAAGTCACTAGAAGTCGTAAGCGCGCGTGACCTTGTCGCCGCTCAGGTGAC
Organism: Eupithecia subfuscata; assembly: GCA_963564075.1. Classification (NCBI taxonomy): domain Eukaryota; kingdom Metazoa; phylum Arthropoda; class Insecta; order Lepidoptera; family Geometridae; genus Eupithecia; species Eupithecia subfuscata. Next base: position 2,436,608 of record OY751108.1, read on the forward strand.
TCTCACGCCACCAGTGCGTTCGTTGCTGTTCAGTTGCTCTCGAAACGTGCGTGTGTAAAAATGGTGTGTTGCAGCATTTCCCATTGCGGAAATTCTTCCACAAGTTGTAATTATACTAATAAAGGAATAACATTTCATCGGTAAGTATTGTTTTTTCTAAATAATGTCGTTTTTCCTTAAAATTATAGAATCTTTAAAAGTAATACGAAGGTCACAGTCGACCGTTCTTATTATCACGTTTAACTATACATTGCCTCTTATTTTTGTCAACATCGGGCAGGTACCTCATTACAAAAAGCAATGTACTGCACAGTGAACGATAACGTTGCGCGCTCGATTTCCTAGTGGTACGGCCGCAGAACTCGGTCGCGAGCTAGTGTTGTGACACGGTAATATTATCCTTAATATTACCTTGGTTGTGATTTGTAAAACAACTTTGCATAATTTAACATAGTATTTTAGGAATACGATGTTATATTAAAATTGTTTGTTTATGATTTATTATAATAATTATAATATTATACTAACTATCTATACAGCTCGATTACCACTGACTGACTGACTGGCATAATTGTTCTCCTTGATGGTGGAGGGGGAGGTATGTTTTTTTTTTGCAGAATCATGTAGGGGGTGTCCGGGGGACCTAGGAAAAATTCTTAGGGATAACCCACAATAACCATTTTTTATCCTTTACTTCTTACGAGAAATAATGGCTTATTTACGAGGCGATTTTAAGCAGTACAGCATTAATCCTTATCCAATTAAGTAACTTAGATACATTGTGCATTTAATATAGATTAATATTGCCCTTTACAGCATGTAATTTGAATGAATATTTTCGAAGATATTACAGATTTAAAATGACAGGGACATAGCGATTGCGGTATCGGCCGGAGTACCGATTCTGCAGTAGGTATATTTAGTATAAGCATTGCACCCGTGCGAAGCCGGGGCGAGTCGCTAGTTAATAATAAATGAATATTGAAGTACAAACTATATTTTTATTTTATTAGTACAATGCCCTAGTCATAGAATAACAGTACGATAGGTACGTGACCTGTTATTTCGTGCCCAGCACTAGTGTAGATTACATTAAAATGACGTCATAACGACAACAAATGCAAACTTGTCACTAATGTGTGAGTAAGCGAACGTATGCAACTACGCATAAGGCTTAATTTGGTTTGCACTGCATTTTTGGATGGGCGTAGCCGTAATTCCGTAGTTATTGTCTGTGTATGTAGTGGTAAGGTAGTAGAGGGGGCGAGCCGGCGACACGCATTCCCGATAGATCGGATGGTACTCAGCATTTCTAGCTTGTTATTCAGATTTCTGTGGGCAATGCTGATGCACTGCCAAGCCTACCAGCTCTCGGGTCTCGCGTCGCTTTGATCAGACGCTCAGATAATTATTTATTTATTCATCAAATGTACATGACTGTACTCTATTTTTACAGACGTACCCAATGCAATAGAATATCTAGTCTTAACATTAATTAATATTTTGAAATTAATTACAAACATTCATAACAAAAAATTCAAAACAAAAAGGACCTAAGTTAATTTCTGATGATTAACTTAAATTTATACATTTGATACAATATTTTATTACTAGGAGTCTATTTAATTTGCTTAAAAGTTGTTTAATCATTTTCTTATCATTTTATCTTTACTCTGTAAGCTTGATCTCTGCTAACATTTGCTCTCGTTGCAATGCCCCTGACTCATTATGATAAACAAAGGATGCTTAGTCTAATATTATAATAATAGTCATTTATTTCAGATAATAATTAAATCCATAGAATAGTAACAATTGTCGTAATAATTATGTTAGTTTATCATAGGAGAGTGAAATGCTGTGTTTGTATAGCGGTATTTAGCTTGTCCGCTAGAATAATTCGCTAACATAATTAAACTTAGGTACTTGTTATGTACCGTGTTTGCTTCATTGCATTATTGTCTCTGTAACAAAATAGGGCTACTTCAGGGCATAGAATTTCAGGTTCTGAACTTTACAGTTAGGTCAAAAGACATTGGACAGAGTTTCGTATCATACTTACGTATCCTAAATACTTTGTACCTAGGGTTGAACGTTTCGTTTTGAAGCGAGATTCAATATTTTTGGGGTTTGAATTTTTTCTGCTTTCTACAAGCAATAAAACTAATAGCGGAAAAGTAATCTGCCGCAAATCGTGAACCATTTTCTAAAACCATGATAAAACCAACTTCGATTCAATTGTATTTTGGGAGTATTTGGGAATATGTTATTTGTATCCCAAAATCTCTTATTTTCCCAAATGATTCTAAAATACCACTAAATCGAACTTAGATTTTGCTAAAGTTTATAGAAAATCGTTGACGATTTGCGGCAAATTACTATTCCGCTTGTATTATTCCTTGTAAATCGCAGAAAAAAAATTTAACCACATAAAAAATTAAATCTTAAACTAGTTTGTCATTAATAAGATATATTTTTTATTTCAATACAATTTCGTATTGAAAAATCTCTATGAACATTTTTCATGTAAGTTTCAAAAATCAGTTCGAAAAAATTTATCAATCAATTGTATTTGTGTAAGTTTTTCGGCGAAGAACGGATTTGGTTTACTTTGCCTAGGAGAAATATTTTTATCGTTTTCAAAATAGCTTTTGATACAAAGAGCCTCGATAATTCAATATCGGAACTTGGAAGGTGCGATACCTTTCCTTCGAAAGCTGTCAAACTGTCTTCCGAGGCCGGAACCCCCGTTGTCCACCGAAAATGTATTTAGCACAACGCGATATTTTTCACTAGTTTCTGCCCGCAAATTCGCACTCGTTACGGGATATAAAAGTAGTCTACCTCCATAGAGGAAAAACACGCTGCTGTAACAGCAGAATAGTGTCACTCAACAATTCTCTTCATTTTGAAGCCAGACTGTAGGTACCTTAACATTTATGCATGGATGTGAGTGGGAACTAATGTATGATCGAAAAGTATTTTAAATTTATTATTAAAATGGTCATTGGATGTATTTGGGAAGTAATGTAAGAAAGTTTTCTTTTCCGAGAAAAATATTATGGGTTTGGATGTGGTGGGAAGTAGGCAAACGAAACGAATCTATGTGTGAGTTGACAAGCATATAGGCGATCAACACACTGCGGCAGTGTTGAATTATCGTATTTGTACGATAATTAGTTATTAAGTACGATCCTAATTCATGGATCGTACGCAAAAATACGATAATTTTCATATTGACAACTTATTTTAAAAAATGACATAAAAACACCTTTGCAGCGTGGTGCGTGGCAGTGTCACTGCCACGCACCACGCTGCTGCGTGAATGCGTGTTCTAACGTTGCTTGTAGGTATCTCCGTTTGTATAGAAAACACGCACAGTCCAACACACAGAAAATGCATCCACGCGCGTTCGTGCAGATCCCGCGCTCAAGCGCGGAGAAACATGCACCCACGCGCGGCGCGGGGCGAGACGCAAGGTATGACAAAACGCAACTACGCGCGTGAGTACGTGAAAAACCCGCACGATGATGCAGATCTGAACACGCTAATCTGTGCCTTAAGGCGTATATATACCCCGATACTAGCGCCACTACATATTTTATTTTATAATTACGTTATACAAAGGAATTATCAAAAAATCGGACCGCGCGTAGACGATATCTATCATAAGCTTTTTTTAAATGTATCCGTAATAGTTTTGTACTGTATTATTTAGGCAGATACTTGTTTCAAAAGTTTAGTTCCTTTCGGTGGCCACTAAGCTCTCCAAACAAGGTTTTTGATTGAATAACACAAAACAAAACTATTACAGATACATTTAAAAAAAGCTTATGATAGATATAGTCTACGCGCGGTCCAATTTTTGATAATTCCTTTGTATAACGTAATTATAAAATAATATATGTAGTGGCGCCACTATCGGGTATATATTCGCCTTAACACGCTATGAACGAGCTCGTTTATTTGACAGTTCAAATCGTGCCGTGCCGCGGCTTGGAATGACAACTAGGGCATGCGGAATACGGTTTTGTCCGATTCCACGCTGTTGTCTTGTCGTAGGTGTGTAACACGCTTGCATTGGTCATAGTGAATTACCCCCTGCACTCCTGCACACGCAATTTGCAGCGTGGTGCGTGGCAGTGTGTAACCGCCATAACTTCAGTGTTTTCACGCACACGAGCGCACGTATACGAATACGAAAATGAAACGTATTTGTCGCATTATTTTGGCTACACCTGTTTGTGTCTACTATCATTCTAAGTCTTCTTCTAAGCCTATCTCTATGTATAAAGCGGAATAAAAAATCAGCTAACTACTTTTTGTCCCATAAATCAGTTCCCATGGGATGTAAATTATCATTAAACGTTTCCATAGAAACAAATTGTGCGAAACCGCGGACAGAAACTAATCATCACACTAATATTATAAATGCGAAAGTTTGGATGAATAGATGTATGGATGGATGAATGTTTGTTACCTCTTCACGCGAAAACTACTGAACGGATCAGGCTGAAATTTTGCATACAGATAATTCTAGGCCTGGAATAAAACATAAGCTACTTTTTATCTCATAAATCAGTTCCCGTGGGATAGAAATCACCTTTACACAATCCCTCTGGCCTTCACTGAAAATCAGCGCTGGGTGGACACATCAGTGTGCATCCAGCACTACGCTGAGCGAAGGGCCATATTTGCCTTTAACGCTGCTACGCACAAAACATATCTTTTTCTTTTTGTAACTATTTGGTAGTCTTAAGGTTAATTGTGTATAGTAGTTTTTAAGGTAAATAAAAATATTTTCTTTTCTTTTCTTTTTTTTCTTTTCTTTAAACGTTTCCATAGAAACAACGCGTGCGAAGTCGTGGGCAGAAACTAATCTATATATATAAAAATGAAACCCGTTTTCCTTGGTCACGGCATCACGTGTGAACGGCTGGACCGATTTCGCTAATTCTTTCTTTGTTGTGTTTTTTATTGTCAGGAGAAGGTTCTTATGAAAGAAAAAATTAAGAAAGTTGGTCAATTGTAAATACTAGTATAATTTTCTTTGTGAATAAATTTATTACTTATCAAAAGAAAGTTGGAAGCATAAATTTCCACGGGGGCGAAGCCGCGGGGCGCAGCTAGTGTTTAATAAAATACCTTCTGCCTATAACCAAAGTTTCAAGAATCGATCTAACTGGTATCCAATTAAGCCTCATTATTGGTAGTTGTCCGATAGAACCGGTGCGTGGTCAGCCACAAACTGCCGGCAAATGTGTTGATTGCTCGTGTAATTTGTCACCGGTTGGACGACTTTGTTTTGTTTCGATGAGCCAAACTTTCGAGTGGGTTAGGTGGGCGTTCGAATTACCTACAATACAAGTAAATTAAACGTAAGCTACAAAAATCACTAGGAATTCCCCAGAAAAAGCTGAACTTATTAAGTTAATAAATAATAAATAATTCTGTACAATTCACACAGCATTATCTAGCCCCAAACTAAGCAGAGCTTGTGTTATGGGTACTAGATAACTGATATCCGTTATACAATACATAACACAAATCAGAACACCCTGAACAAATATCTGCAGATTGTACAAACATTTGTCCCGAGGCGGGAATCAAACCCACAACCTCCTGCGTCGCAGGCGGACCGTCGCCCGCTGCGCCACTGAGGTCGTCATCGAATTAATCACACTAATATCACATCACATCACAATAATATTATAAATGCGAAAGTTTGGATGAATAGATGTATGGATGGATGGATGGATGTTTGTTACCTCTTCACGCGAAAACTACTGAACGGATCAGGCTGAAATTTTGCATACAGGTAAGTCTAACCCTGGACTGGAATCAAACATAGGCTACTTTTTATCCCATAAATCAGTTCCCATGGGATAGAAATAACCTTAAAACGTTTCCATAGAAACAACCCGTGCGAAGCCGCGGGCAGAACCTAGTTATCAATAACCCTGTATACATAGGTTAGTAACTCTATTTTATTTCTATTAACTAAAGCGGTTTTAGTCTAAAACTTACCCTAAACCGGTATTTGCCGACCGGCGGACGCGCATACGGGATCCCCTGAAAGCTGGCAAAAGGTCGGCCCTTCGTCGAAACCTTCCACGTTCCCTGAACAAGGCCATGAGCTATCCTCAACGTGGGGTTCGGACCCTCAGCCGATACAGCCACGACAGCTAAACTTAGAAGAAGGAATGTAAACACCGCCATTTTGAATTAGACACGTGCGTCTGCGCATCTGGCTGGCGCGACACTGAGCTCGAATATCGTTTATTTTTGTTTGACATCTCCCGCGGCGACCGTTGCTGTGTTCTTTATCAATGTTTACGTGGATAAAATGTTGATAATGATGTTTGAACGAGGTAGGTATAAAACTAACGAGGTAGGTGTTACTAAGTAGGTAAATCCTGAGTACCTTTGTTGTTATCCAGTTCAGTGCTCGGTAGGTAAGGTTATCTACTCATTGCAAACTCGCTGCGCCCCGCGGCTTTGCCCGCGTGGAAATTTCAGATAGGTATTTATTGCCCCTGGTGTAGTTTTGTAAAAATAAAAAAAAAGTTACGTGATTCATTAGTTTAATTTTACCGAGTTTTGAGTAAATCGAACCAAGAAATAATAATTTTTCATAGAAACTTTACCACATTTTTAACCCCTTCAGAGGTTGATTTTGAAAATTATATTAGCCCATGTGTTATTCTAAAACCTAAACTATCTACATACCAAAATTACATCTAAATCGGCTAAGTAGTTACGGAGATACCTACGTGGTAAATAACATTCACACAATCTTTCGCATTTATAATATTAAATTCCCTCTATCTTTGCAGATTGGTAGGTAGGTACCAATTAAGAAATAGTGAAACAATGGACTCGTTTAAGAAATAATGCAGTGTAAAAACGCTATTCAAGTAGACAATGAAAGCGAAAACTAGGTACTTACGGATTTTTTAGTAGGTAGGCTTGTTCAATGTTTTGGTCTTAAACATTTTAAAGTGCCATTAAATATCGTCATTCCATACTTACATCGTTTTAATTTTACCATCCTCTCTAACTTTTAGCAATAAAGCCATTTCTGTGTAGGTACCTAGTTACAAAGAATATTGCATTTAAGTCAAAATTATAGTAAGCAATTAAATTGAAATTATTCTCATAATGTAGTAACAGCAATTTGGCTTTATAAGAAAACACTTGATTTGCAGTCGCCCATAGCAGACTTTGGGTAGTGGCCTTGATAAAAGATGCGAAAATACCTTTCTCATAAAAAAATATACTTGTGCGATTAAAATGAAATGATTTTATTCTGAATTCTCAAAAGTTTTTTGGCTCTGGTGAACACTTTCCATTTTGTTGGTTTCCATATTATCACGAAGATTGCTAACAATGCGATGAGCCCCAAACCGTAAGAATCGACCTCCCCAACTTACCCCGTGGATGACGTAAAAACCGACTGAGGGAACCTACCAAAGGAAGGGTACTAGCTTTTTTTTGTGCATTTTAACACCTACTGCGATCACTAATTTACCTGCCAAGCGTGTACGCCTTACATACATATAGGTGCCAAGCGTCTACGCCAAGCGCTTGGCACGTATATGTACGTTTATGTATATACAGCCTATACCGACCCATTGCAAGACACAGGCCTCCCCCTGATAAATACCTTATTGGCCTTTGTAACTGGGGGTAGTGCCCATAATCCTCACGCTGGGCATGCGGGTTGGGGATCTATCTCAGTTTGGTTATAAAATTGTTCTGCAGGGCGCTGCCCGCCCCCGGTGGATATCCCTGAGTCGCCTCTTACGACACCCGCAGGAAGAGTTGGGGTGGTGCAAATTCCGAGCCGGTACCACACGGATGGTACCTAAAACCGATAGGATCATTCTCTATTCAAAAGCGAAAGAATCATCAATATCGGATATCTAACAATTTGCTAAGATATTTATTTATTGCGGAACAACATCAGATATAATAATATCTATAGAGCTTTAAATAACAACATAGAGCTAATAATATGTACGAATAGGTACATATTTTGAATTCACTGATAGAAATGAAATAAGCTATTTATATGTGAACGCTAACATCGGTGACAAAAAAGAAATCGTACTTTGGGTGAAATCATAAAGTGCTCTTACTTAAAATAGCGATAAAAATAATAGAAAGTATAAAACACAAAATATGTTAGAACAATCATCAAAACCTGACCTATGCCTTAATCATGTGCCGAAGAAATCAAGAGTCATGCGTCTTATCGCAATATCGATGAATAAATGACTGTATAGATGAATCATTAAACCTTCTACTTTTTTGAAGTATAAGGTTTGTTCTATAATTCATGTAGAGCGAGAAGTCTAGTTTTAATAACACAAGTTAAATACCTAACTATGTATGTTAGTTTACATTTAAAAGGTCTTTCACTATCTCGTTAACTGTACTGTAGCGGTTTAAAAGTTGGGAGTGACAAACTTACCCTAAAAATATTAAAATAATTTAAGCGATGACAAAGTTACACTAGATTTTTACGATGACAATTTTACCTGGTGACATTTTTACCCTAACCCGTCAATTTTTAACACCTGGTGCGATAGTCTTTTGTTTTTTTATACAATAATCACGTTGACTGACGTCGCAAATCCAGCCCTCCATTGAGGCAGCCCGCACATTGAGCCACTAGTCGCGGCCACTAAACGCGACCACTAGTGACTCACTCAGGCCTCTAGACGCAGCCACCAGTCGCAGCCGCTAGTGGCTTAGTGGCGGCCACCAGTCGCCGCCACTTAGCCGCTACTTTTGGCTGAATTCCGTTCATTTTCGTCGAGACCTTGCAGGGGTCGACGCGTTTGTGAAATGGAAACGGTACCTATTGATTTCGTTGTTGTTGATTAACTGCGACGTAGAAAACGTCGTCGAATTCAAAACCATCGACGTATGTACAATTGGCTCGAGCGCGGCCACTCGAACGTTCGGTTTGCGCCGATACTATACAAAATGTATGAAAAAAATCGTCCGCAGCTTGTGATCGCGTCTAAGTGGCCGCGACTAGTGGCTCAATGTGCGGAAGCTCTAAACAAACAAGATCCGTCAAGTGCGAGTGTAACTCCCGCGCCGAGGGTTTCGAACGTTTGTCAACAAGTAGGTATGTACTAAAGGTACCGGTTAGAGATTTCGCAATTTAATGAATACCTAAAAATAGTAGCTACTAACCTACATTTCAGATGGATCTCTCTGCATGCTTCGGTGATAGGTAGCGGTAAATTTTTCGACTACATATTTTCAAAATATTTCAAAAAGTATGAAACTTACGAAATTTTTAAACTATTTTGAAATGTACAAACTAATACATTTCATATGATACCCCACTTGACTTTGTAGGTCTCTTTTAAAATTTCAGCATCACAATTTGTATGGAAAATATTCATTTTTGTTTATTTTAATTTTTTCTTAATATCTGTACAGGCGCACGAAATGTTATTATTATTTTAAATTTCAAGTTGATAGCTGCGGTAGTTGCTAAGATATTAAAGAGGGAAAAAAGGACAGACAAAGCGAGACCATAGGGGTTTCGAAACCGATCTCCGATCTCGAAACCCTGAAAAGAAAATGTATCATACATGTTGTTTCGCTTTGTTCATAATTCATTTCCAGGCAACACAAGTGGTCCGGGCGAACTCATCAATGGGCGTGGCCTAAATGTATGCTATCTCACCTGACATCATAGACATACCCGCGCGCTAGGATGAAATGCACAACGATTTATTAGTAAAACAGCCGCGTAAAAAAAATGCAATAGACTTTTAGCACAACGATTTATAAAGAAAAAATATTGAGAGTATATTTTAAAAATACATTTCTTTCAACTTTTTAAATAGCTAAACTATGTCGGTACGGGTTTATTTTATAGTTTTCTTTCTCCGTATATTATTTATTTTCCCCCAAAGTTGGGCTAAAATCAGTGTTGAAATACAAAAGTCTAGAATCTTGTATTTTTCAAATGTAGGTACTTATACTTATTTACGGTTTTGGGTCTATAAAAACATAGATAATGGCGAGATAAATTGATGCTATTCTTAGTTTTGGATGGTCAACATCAAAGAGCGTAATAGTTACCCTTCCACGTTTGTATGGAAAGATGAGCAACTCGTTTAGCCTACCTTAGGACAAGTACCCGTGGACTTGTTGCTTACTTCCAGTCAACTGATAACCTGTTAAGGTTTGTGTACGTAACCTTATTTGCTCAATAAATTTATTTTGAATAAATATTAGTTTAGTATCCTATCCTACCTAGACAGATTGATGAATAATATTTACAGTTAGTAAGAAATTAAGTAGGTATTGTAGGTCTATTACCTTTAGGTATACCATTATGAATTTGAGATTTATTACCTCGCTCAAGTACCTTCGGCAGAGTTTCAAATGGTCTGGCAGGGCAAAGTCACTATGGAAATCGTCTGGCGTTGTTGGAAAACACCTTGTGATAGTTCCCCGAGTAACATAATATAATATTAAATTCAGCTTTTATATTATGACGTCAGAACACCTTAATTTTTTTTGAAAGTTTGAGGCGTCTGACAGGCCAAAGCCATTATGGAAATCGTCTGGCAGTGTAAGTACTCGATTTCTAATAGTATCCCGAAATAAATATAAAAAAATAGCGAATTTTTGTTTCAAATTCAGCAACTTTGCAAGCCGATATCTGCCAAAGCCACTATGACTAAAACTTCATAATCGGTGATCGTTCCTACCTGTGTGGGGAACTGGGGAGCTTACACAGACAAACTCTCAGCCTTTATAAAATGACGAGGGTCTGGCGATCGCAGACTCTTGGTCCATAAACTGAACCATGTATTCGGTATTTTATTTTTCTGCAAAAATATTACAGAGGTTTGTAAGTACATAATGTTTCCTGTCAGATATGGTATGGCGACAGATTTTACTACCTACTTAATCTATGACTACTCATCTATAATAATAACATCTTTATTCACAAAGAAAATTACAATAAAAAAAAAAAAATTAGAACTAGTATTTACAATAGAAACAGCTACAGCTAACTGTAGACTGTTGCAAACATTCTACAGGTAGCTCAACTGATCCATATCAATGCCAGTCGTCGCGTCCCCGCTACGCTGGCTACATTGCCCTATGGCAATGGCATAATATGCCAGCATATTATGCTGTATGGCAATGCTGATGCACTGTGCCAGATACTCATCAGCTCTCGGGTCACACGTCGTGTCATCGTCCATACTAATATTATAAATTAGAAAGTAACTCTGTCTGTGTCTGTGTATGTTTGTCTGTTGGCCTGGACAGTAACTTGATGAACAAAATTATGTTTAAATTCGCTATTCATTACGTAAATGTGGGATCATGATAATGTAAAATTTATGGCTTGTGCGTAGGTACTGTTTGTGTAATTAGAGACACGCGTATAGTGTTTTATCTAAATAAATAAATAAATTGTTTACTGGCAAGTCGTGTTACTACCTTTTTACGCCTCAACGGCTGAACGAATCTTATTGAAAATTTGTAGGGAAGTAAATGGTGCCCCGGGGACGCATAGGCTACTTCAAAAGCGCGTGCGAAGCCGCGGGCAGCAACTAGTATTATATATTTTAGGTAATGTAGGACTTCAGATAAAGACTTAACTACATACATATGTGGTATGTATATTTTTACATTTCTACATACTAATTTCTAAGAAATCAAATAATATCGTAAAAATTGCCGACTTCGACGGGACTTGAACCCGCATCGAGTGCGAGGTTTACGCACTATAATAACAAAAACCTTAGATTTCTACACACTGTTGAGAGCTGGTGAAGGCCTACGCAGACCGGGACGGCATGGCAAGGGATTTTAATTTTTACTCATGGACATTCAACCGTACTGTTACAGAAAAACGACATAAATTGCTATGCTTTAAAATGATGCCGTGGCATTGAAAGGGATTTTATCGCACGGCACGCCACAGGCTCCCGTGGCGGGATGCCGTGGCATACTGCGGTAGGCAACGGCATGCCACGGACTCCGGCGCTCGTAGTGATACACTGCGGGGTGCGGCACGCCGTGGCATGCCGTGGCAAAGTGCTGGAATGCCGCGGTATCTAAGCGGCCAGTGTGCGCTGACTCACGGCAAAATCCCTTGCCATGCCGTCCCGGTCTGCGTAGGCCTTAAGGCTCCTCCTCCCCGAACACTAGCGCCGCCACATATTTTATCTTATTATTACGTCGAAGAAAGGAAATTCCAAAAATTAGGTTGGGCGATTTGTGATTCCTATCATAAGCTTTTTTTTAATGCCTCTATAAATTTTTTAGTTTGTATAGTGTAGGCAGAGATGCGAAGTTGCTCTTTTTTGCCACCATGGTGGCCAAAAACAGCAACTTCGCAACTCTGCTTAAAGTATACAAAATAAAAAAATTACAGATGCGCTAAAAACAAGCTTATGATAGGATTCACAAATTGCCCAACGTAATTTTTGGAATTTCCTTTCTTCGACGTAATAATAAGATAAAATATGTGGCGGCGCTAGTGTTCGGGGAGGAGGAGCCTTAACATACAGCCATAGCTGACTGAAAGGGGACGCTTCGGATTTGAATTACTTGTTTACCACAGTCTAAACATAGCTGCAATGATTCATGTGTAATTTGTACATTTTGAAAAAGTTACTTGTAGGTAGTTTGGTTTCTATTTCTTCTCGACTGCCGAGACGGGTCGGTAGTTTATTCGAACAAGAGTTGCTATTGTATTTAATTCCCTGAATGAATTCCCATCGTTCATTCCCTAAATGAAAACTCGAACATACTCGCCAAATCTAATTCCTGCCAAATCCAATTTGTGTCTTATTCCGAATTTGCATTACACCACGCCATTACTGCGCTACACGAATTCCAAGGCCCCGACTTTGCTAAATCGGGTCAAAGAAGAAGAAGATTTTGTTATCACGTCCTAGGACTCTCCTTACAAATACAAATATTTATTAAGTAAACTTAAATTAATTTACATAGCATGGGTCTGGAACGTTCTTTTAAGTATAGAGATACCTGTGTTAGAGGGTTCCGCTCTTCCGTAATATACAGTTATATTGGAAGGTGCGTTTTTGAAAGATTGAAATTAAAATTAAACAGAGAATAAAAATCTCTTATATATATAATATAATATAGAATAGTCCTGAAGAAGAAATCCTGGGTCGGACCAATAGTTGTTATTGGGGTTTTTCTAGCAAGAAAAATTCACAGTAGCAGCCCGGAGTCAGGAAGTTGGCGGTGTTACACCCCCGTGCCTCGGAAAGCAGGTTTAGCAGTTGGTCCTGCATTTGACCTCTCCCCGGTTGTGTTGGTCTGTCGTCCCATGGGATTATTAGAATGAGTATTGTGGACTTACTTCAACAACATTCTGTATGGTTATTCTGTGGTTAGGTACTAATTTGTTTTTGCTGATGATTTGAAACTGAATGTTGTATAGACGACCTATGTGGCGCGGTGGGCGAAAGTCTGTCATCGACGCAGGAGGTAGCGGGTTCGATTCCCGCCTTGGACAAATGTTTGTACGATTTGCAAATTTTTGTTTCGGGTCTTCTGGGTATTGTCTATGATATGTAAAATATCTATCTATCTATGTAATGTATTGTATTATGTATATCAGTTATCTAGTACCCATAACACAAGCTCTGCTTAGCTTGGGGTTGATGTTGTGTAGATTATCCACCATTATTATTTTATTATTATTATAGATAATATAATAAGCTGTTGTGTTGTTTCAACAAGGTATAACAAAATTGTCGCTCAAAGTCGGAGCCCTGTGATTTGAATACCCTAGAGAGGGTTTCCAATTTTGAATCGTTTCAATAGTTATTTCATGATACGAGCTGTTAGGATAGAGAGGTTAGGTAGTGATAGTAAAATAGTTCTGTAACAATGCACGTACTGTCAACTAAAGAAAATGTTGCTTTTGGAAGAATTTGGTCGAAAAATATTTCGTTGACTGTACTTGTATATTTATACAAGCTTTTATTTATTTATGACTTAAGGCTTGGTATTCCAGCAGAGGCCACATTTTTGTGATTTTTAAAATCATCTGAAACATAGAAAATTGTGTTTAAAATACTGAAAAAAAGATGTAGATATATTACATAAGGATCTAGTCTAGTCAAAATCGGATTCAGATACAAGATCTAATGAACTTCACTCGATAGAAAAATATCCCAAAGTTACCCCTTTTTCTGATGTTTTTTCAATTTTATGACTAGTGAACTACTGATTTAATTACTTTTTTGTACTCAACTAACGACACTTAATATTTCTAAACAAATTCGCAGAGTTTCACTTACTAAAATGTTTTTCTTAATCTTACTGGCATGCGCGCGTTATCTCTTACGCCTACTGCTACAGGAATACCTGGCCGTAAGTAAATTAATTGGCAAAGCGACTGTAAGTTTTAATGTACATTGTAAACAACCTGAGTTTTATAACAATGGACGCGCGGGCCGAAGAGGTAATAGAAATATATATTTTTTAATACCGTACTTCGGCCTGCGCTATTAAAAATATTTTGGGGCGAGATGATACCCGCAATTTTCAGAACGGAACATGAAATTTGCCCTCATTAGACGACCTCGGTGGCGCGGCGGGCGATTATTATTATTTATTTATTATTATTTGTTCCGGGTGTTCTAGTCGTTTCTATGTATAATAAAAAATATCATATTAATAAGTTTTAATGTACATCAAACTGAGTTTTATAACAATGGACGCGCGGGCCGAAGAGGTAATAGAAATATATATTTTTTAATACCATACTTCGGCCCGCGCTATTAAAAATATTTCGGGCGAGATGATACCCGTAATTTTCAGAACGGAACATGAAATTTGCCCTCACAATGGAACCCTTTTTGAACATTCTCAAATGAGATACTTATAACAATGGCCTGGCATTGCACGGACACACGTTATTTCAATATGCCTCGAACTCGTAATTCGAAATTGTAGCAGAGAATCTAACTTAAGGCTCATCGAGAAGGAGTACTATAAAGATTTTCATGACAAAAAGTTGTGATGTGACGTAAATTTTTTAATTAAATTATTCTTATTTAATAAACTCATAAATAAGAACTTTATTCACAAAGAAAATTGTACTAGTATTTACAATTGAAACAATTGAGCTAACTGCTGACTGTAGCAAACAGTCTACAGATAGCTCAACTGATCCATTATGAACACCAGTCGGAAGCGTCCCCAAGACGCTGGCTGCATTGCCACGCTGTATGGCAATGCTGATACGCTGCGCCAGATATTCACCAGCTCTCAGGTCACGCGTCGCTTCGACCAGACGCTCAGATAGTTTTTTGAAAACCCGAAGAGCCTCGGTACCCCACGGACCTAGGGTCTCGACTCCAAGGGGAGCAAATGTGTAGGCTCTGTCGAGACCTGCATATTTGCGCCTCTTGAGATCTTCGGCCAAATCTGCCACCGCACCCGCCCTCACTGATGTCCTCGGAAGATGGGAAGGCGCAAGTGTGTCGACGCATGTAGCGTCCCACACAATGGGCCTCCCCAACTCCCATTGAAAAACTCCCATAAACTCATTGTATTAATTATTATTTTACTCTGTAAAGAATTTTATTTATCGCTATATAGATAATTGTCAGTGTCAGTGTACTTTATTGGATAATGATTAATTAGTAACAATTATTTTAGTAGGTAATTTTTTTATTTAATTTCTTAGTAAGTAACAATTTAGTAGAATGAACTCTCTTCGCCCCCCACCTGGACGGAGCTTGCTCACCCCACCGGCCCCTAGGCGAGTTTTATTACGGTGAAAATAGCCTACGCTGTTTGATGGTTTCCTGTTTGATCATGGACATAAGAAATTTCTTTTGTTTTGAGGTTTGACTTAGCATAGCCCGTTGGCAAATCGGAGACCTAGTCGTAGGCTCTCGTAGACCCAGCGTAGCCCGTAGGCAAATCGGAGACCTAGTCGTAGGCTCTCGTAGACCCAGCGTAGCCCGTAGGCAAATCGGAGACCTAGTCGTAGGCTCTCGTAGACCCAGCGTAGCCCGTAGGCAAATCGGAGACCTAGTCGTAGGCTCTCGTAGACCCAGCGTAGCCCGTAGGCAAATAGGAGACCTAGTCGTAGGCTCTCGTAGACCCAGCGTAGCCCGTAGGCAAATCGGAGACCTAGTCGTAGGCTCTCGTAGACCCAGCGTAGCCCGTAGGCAAATCGGAGACCTAGTCGTAGGCTCTCGTAGACCCAGCGTAGCCCGTAGGCAAATCGGAGACCTAGTCGTAGGCTCTCGTAGACCCAGCGTAGCCCGTAGGCAAATCGGAGACCTAGTCGTAGGCTCTCATAGACCCGTAGTTTGTTTTAGTTTTTATTTATTTTTTAAGTTTTTATTTACTCGGATTTCGGGGTAACAAACACTTACTTACACTCTTAGCCTAATTAAATAGATACTTATTCTAAGTGTTATTCTTTAAGTGTGCAATGAACACCGTTACCCTCTTAAAGATATTAACAAAAAGCAAGGTAAAAGTTGAAAACGTTGGAAACTAAACTAAAGCGGTTACTCGCAATTTTTTTTTTGTTTTGTAAAAATCAAAATCATGTGTTCAAATCTTACTGAACCTAGTTCAAATCTAACTGATTATTTTAGTAGGTAATTTTTTTATTTAATTTCTTAGTAAGTAACAATTTAGTAGAATGAACTCTCTTCGCCCCCCACCTGGACGGAGCTTGCTCACCCCACCGGCCCCTAGGCGAGTTTTATTACGGTGAAAATAGCCTACGCTGTTTGATGGTTTCCTGTTTGATCATGGACATAAGAAATTTCTTTTGTTTTGAGGTTTGACTTAGCATAGCCCGTTGGCAAATCGGAGACCTAGTCGTAGGCTCTCGTAGACCCAGCGTAGCCCGTAGGCAAATCGGAGACCTAGTCGTAGGCTCTCGTAGACCCAGCGTAGCCCGTAGGCAAATCGGAGACCTAGTCGTAGGCTCTCGTAGACCCAGCGTAGCCCGTAGGCAAATCGGAGACCTAGTCGTAGGCTCTCGTAGACCCAGCGTAGCCCGTAGGCAAATCGGAGACCTAGTCGTAGGCTCTCGTAGACCCAGCGTAGCCCGTAGGCAAATCGGAGACCTAGTCGTAGGCTCTCGTAGACCCAGCGTAGCCCGTAGGCAAATCGGAGACCTAGTCGTAGGCTCTCGTAGACCCAGCGTAGCCCGTAGGCAAATCGGAGACCTAGTCGTAGGCTCTCGTAGACCCAGCGTAGCCCGTAGGCAAATCGGAGACCTAGTCGTAGGCTCTCATAGACCCGTAGTTTGTTTTAGTTTTTATTTATTTTTTAAGTTTTTATTTACTCGGATTTCGGGGTAACAAACACTTACTTACACTCTTAGCCTAATTAAATAGATACTTATTCTAAGTGTTATTCTTTAAGTGTGCAATGAACACCGTTACCCTCTTAAAGATATTAAAAAAAAGCAAGGTAAAAGTTGAAAACGTTGGAAACTAAACTAAAGCGGTTACTCGCAATTTTTTTTTTGTTTTGTAAAAATCAAAATCATGTGTTCAAATCTTACTGAACCGTGACCGTGTTTGGTCAAACATAATTGAAGAGAACCAAAGTTATCGACATAGCTCAAAGAATTAGCAAGCGAAGAACCGACAACCGCTGGGGTAAACGTGTTCTTGAGTGGAGACCACGACTCGGCAAACGTAGTGTAGGATGCCCTCCGGCCAGGTGGAATGACGATCTGCGAAAGACTGCAGGCCAATGCTGGGTGCGGCAAGCTGAAGACAGTGCGCTATGGCGCTCAATAGGGGAGGCCTATGTCCAGCAGTGGACTAATATAGGCTGATGATGATGATGAAATAAATATTTTTAGCCGGCAACTAAACATATGATTATCATTATATTGATCCTAATCTAAGTTTTCTAAGTTAGTTTTAAATAGAGTTAGTAAGTTACCTATTACGCTAACGTACCAGCTATTCTCGAACCGAATGGTCTGTTGCGTGACGATGGTAAGAGGCCCGACGGTATGACACTAGTCCCATGGGAGTTGGGGAGCCCATTGTGTGGGACGCTACATGCGTCGAAACACTTGCGCCTTCCCATCTTCCGAGAACATCCGTGAGGGCGGGTGCGGCGGCAGATTTGGCCGAAGATCTCGAGAGGCGCAAATATGCAGGTCTCGACAGAGCCTACACATTTGCTCCCCTTGGAGTTGATACCCTAGGTCCGTGGGGTACCGAGGCTCTTCGGGTTTTTAAAATTATCTCAGCGTCTGGTCAAAGCGACGTGGGAACCGAGAGCTGGAGAGTATCTGGCACAGCGCATCAGCATTGCCATACAGCGTGGCAATGCAGCCAGCGTCTTAGGGACGGTGTTGGTGCAAAAAGGCTTATTATAAAATATCAGATTATCTAGACAATAAAAAAGCTTGGGACGGGTTTTGCTCCAACTAGAACAATAACAACAGGCTAAAGGTTTTCGCTTTTTTCTTATAAAGCTTTTCCGTTTCTTTACTTTAGTCTACATACCGAAGCGACATTAAATCGAAAGTATCGCTTTATATCCGTGTCAGTGTTTAGTTTTATATAATATAATAACCTTTTTTCTAAGAGTACATTTATTGTATTTATGGAAATAAAGAGTTTTTGATTTTGATTTTGAATATTATGAAGCTGAAAGTTTGAAATGTGAATTTTATTTTGTTACCTTGTATCTCCAAAACTACCAAAATGATTAAAATGACATTTGGCGTACATTTGGAAAATAGCCTACCTTAGATAATATGCTGCTTATTATACCGAAAATATGTGTGCGAAGCCGCGGGCAGAAGTTAGTTCCTAATGAATTCAGTCATACTAGGTTTTATGGCACTAAACGTGTTAATACGTACCTACAGTTTATGCGAAGGAAATCGTAGACCAAAGTTGAGTGAGTAAAAAATAAAATTTCTATCGAATGGTAAGTAACTGAGATATTACAACAGTCAAAAACTTGGAGTTGGTAACGCAAATTCAGAAATTGGAAAACCGTAACTGAATTCGGGTTAAACATTACCTACAGACCCTACGGTTAACAAAAACAATTTACAAACAATAACAATAAACATTATTATGTTGATAAGACCTGCCAGGGCGTTTCTCACTCGGTTTTAGAATTTTAGATATTTATTGTAAACAAGGTGTTAGAAACCAAAAAATATTGGGTGAAATTACTTATGAATGAAGAATAAATTAAGAGTAAAGCTCTGCGCTCGTTAATCCAATACCGATGCCACACAGCACAAGAACGTGCATTTAAATATAGGCTTAAACTCGTTATCTTTAGATACATTTTACAGTGACAAAATGGCTTCCCACAAGCTTCAAATGACGGTCCGTGACCTGTCTGCTATCTGTCATCTGATGACGTCAATATAAAATTCGTCTTAATGTTACGAGTTAAAGCCGATATTTGAATGCTTTCTGTGGTCTGCGGTGCTTTTTGATATAACTGGTAGGTTAGTTAGTAATAATAATTAGCGGTTTTTTTACGTTATTTCCTTAAAATGTTATTCTCTTTTATTTTGTAATTAGGAACCAGAAGTTTTCTCGTGTTTCGTTTTTAAGTTTCTATTTGCCTTTATAATTTGTACTATACCTAGCCAACTGTCATGAACATGTTGTAGAAAACTTGAGAGGTGTCAAGCGACACCCGGATGGAACGAAGTTCCTTTTCAATGCGAAATACACTCGAGAGCAATGAATCCGGGTCACTCAAAGAATCCAAAAAATCTCGGAAAGTAAGAATGCTAGGTTAATGCAATAAATTGTATTTAATAGACAATTTAATACTCCTTAAATGAAAGTTAAGAAAATATGAGTCACCATACATTTTATTTACACAAATTTCATAAAGAAAAAAAACTGCTGATCTCTCCTTAAAACAAAAATAGGAAACATGAAATTTTTGAACTTTATGACGATTTTCTTGAATTTCAATACTTCGTATTACCTCCTCGTGCTTCCATTAGTGCGTTTACGCGGTTTGGCATGCTGTACACCAAGTTCCTTATACAATTTTGGGCAATATTCTCCCATTCCTCTGTGAGAGCAATTTTGAGCTCAGGAAGCGTGATTGGGGGAGGGTTTCGTTGTTTTACGCATCTCCCTAGCTCGTCCCAAGCATGCTCGATCGGGTTGATATCCGGGCTGCGCGCTGGCCACTCCATACAAGTAATGTTCATCTCTTGAAGGTAGTTCTTAATTAATTCACAATCCTACCTGTATGAGGTCGGGCATTGTCATGCATAAATATAGCATCCTCACCCAAATTGACCATAAATGGACCAACGTGTTCGTTGAGGATTTCTTCCACATATCTTACGCTAGTTAAAGAGCCGTTTTCTATGATCACCAGCTCTGTGCGACTTTCAGAGGAAATTCCGGCCCACACAAGTACAGACCCACCACCGTAGGCTACTTTTTCTTCGATGCATGCTTGCTTGAATCTTTCCCCTGGTCTTCTATACACTCTGTGTCTTCCATCGTGCTTGTAGAGCATAAATTTTGATTCGTCGGAGAACATAACTTTCGACCAATCTTCAATACTCCAATTTACGTGGTTCTGGGCATATCTTAGTCTTGAAATACGATGGCCACGCTCCAGTTTAGGGCCGTTTGCAGGTCTAAGGGGTTTTAAGTTAGATTCAGCAAGCCGACGTCTTACTGTCCATGCACTTGGGTTACTTCCTCCGAGGCGTCGAAACTGATTTGTGAGTTCAGTTCCTGTGAGAAAGCGATTTCGAAGCATGGTGTTCACCAAGTATCGGTCTTCTCGTGCTGTGGTACACCTAGTTCTGCCCGTTCCTGGTCTGCGTAGGTTAGAACCAGTTTCTTCGTAACGTCGGAGAACTCTTTGTACTGTTGACAGCGACACACCGACAGTCCTGGCTGTATCGCGCTGACTCCGGCCGGTTTCCACCAATGTAAGTATTCTGGTGCATTCTTCAAGTGTAAGCGACATGATTTCAGCTTGAATAATGAATATTGAGCACTATCAACCTGGTTTATGTACCAACATAAATGACAGATTACAAACAAAAGCAAAAACAAATCCTGTAATTTCGTAGTTCCATCTTCGACAGTGTTCCCTTTTCAAATTTGATTTTTTTATGATATAACTTTACAATAACTAAGAAGTTTTAATACTTTCATTTAAGGAGTATTAAATTGTCTATTAAATACAATTTATTGCATTAACCTAGCATTCTTACTTTCCGAGATTTTTTGGATTCTTTGAGTGACCCGGATTCATTGCTCTCGAGTGTAGCAAGACGATACGAAAATAGCTGGCTTGCTTTCTATGAGAGAGAGAGAGAGAGAGACAGACAGAGAAACACGCGCACGCCGCACGGCTTACAACTATAGCAAAAAGTGTCGTTACAACTTTTGGTCTTAATTTTTTCCGTCTAGCCCCCTTTCGCAACGCGCGATAAGGAACTTTGTTCCAAAAAGTGTGTGACAAGCTTAGGTAATTCTGTCGGGTTGCTCGTTGCGAGTGCCTTGTTTCCCCGTACTAACTGCACGAACGTTCGCCGTGTAAAGCTTTGGTCTGGTGATCATTACGCACAACGCTGCGGTATGCGCCAGCACGCAGCATTTACCGTATCTGCGGAGAGGTGGTCAGTTGATTTTGCCGCAGCTACCAATCCATATTGTCAACCCGTGACGCACACCCGCAGACCGCAGCGTTGAAACGAGAATGACGCCGCGCTGTGCGGGAGTACACCTCCCCACTTCACCGCGCTTGCTCCTCGTCGCTGACGCATACTGCGGCGGAACAAGAGAACATTCTCTACGTTTTTCATATGATTGAGTGTCCGGCATCGCATACCGCATACCGCAGCGTTGTGCGTCATGATCACCAGACCAAAGCTTAACACGTTACATTACGCCCCGTAACGCCGGTCGGCCCGGCTTAACGCCACACGAAATATGTTCCAACATTTTAATAGCGGTTTTTATTAATAACGCGCAGATGATAAGATGCGAAGAACCAACAACCGATGGGGTTAGGTTAGGTAGAAG
Source organism: Eupithecia subfuscata (assembly GCA_963564075.1). Classification (NCBI taxonomy): domain Eukaryota; kingdom Metazoa; phylum Arthropoda; class Insecta; order Lepidoptera; family Geometridae; genus Eupithecia; species Eupithecia subfuscata. The sequence continues at coordinate 2,458,687 of OY751108.1, forward strand.
TACTCTTGTTTCCGCATTCAGACTCGTAGTTGGTCCATTGTGCGTTAAAATTAGCTAGCATAGCCAGCCTAGCTCCGTCCAGAAGCGCAGAATCTTCCTGGGGTCTTCACAGGCTTCGCGGAGTGACCTCGGCAAGTTAAGGATTTCTGTTCGTTGTGTTGTATGTAACCGATGATGGGGTAAACGTGTTCTTGAGTGGAGACCGCGACTAGGCAAACCTAGTATAGGACGCCCTCCAGCCAGGTGGGATGACGACCTGCGAAATACTGCAGGCAAGCTGAAGACAGGGCGCTATGGCGCTCATTAGGGGAGGCCTATGTCCAGCAGTGGATTAATATGTATAGGTTGTTGATGATGATGATGTTGAACGAGCCTTCTCAAAACCCAAAAGCAAAATGATAAGCCTAACAAAACAATCCTTATGGTTGGTTACAAACAACAATAAACAAACAAATTCACAGCAAAATTAGTATTTCCTTGTATCACGCGATAATATCTGTTGCCCTCGGAGCGTAAAAGGGGCTAACCTTTTCAACCGACTTCGAAAAAGGAGGAGGTTCTATGCTCGTCTTGAACAGATGAAATAACTATATTTTTCTTCTTATGTGAATATCTCAGAGACCTGAAGATTTAGGACATTATTTTAGAGAAAGTTTTTCATATCTTTTAGTATCCTCTATCCAAATAGAATATTTAGAAAGTATGCATGTGTGTATGAATGTTTCACAAATAAACCGCAATAGGTTTGTCTTCCTACTCACTCTACTCATATACAAAAATGTTAGTACAATTTAATATAATTTAATAGTACGTTGTAGTACCATTTAGTATTTTTTTTGTAAATCGCCGCGCACAATAAAAGTAATATCTGTATTTAGAATGATACATATTAAAACTTTTATTGTGCGTGGCGATTTACAAAAATAAAACTAAATGGTATACTACAATGTACTACATAATTCTACTAACATTTTTGTATAAAAAGAAAGTGAGCACTATATATATAATATAAATTTTAATATAATATTGCGGTTTAATGGAGCAACATTCAAACTCCTTATTAAAACGAGTTTATGTACAAAAGAGTGTTATATTTGACGACCTCGGTGGCGCGGCGGGCGAAGGTCCGCCTGCGGCGCAGGAGGTTGCGGGTTCGATTCCCGCCTTGGGACTAATATTTGTACGATCTACAAATATTTGTTCCAGGTGTTCTGGTCGTTTCTGATATTGAATATGTCTATATTATTCTATGAATACCTAACACAACGCCTATTACTAGTGTTCACTGGTTAATTTTTTTTCTTGTACACCCTATATCATACCTAAATATTGTATAAGACAATAGTTTATTTGTTTGCTAATTAAAAATAAAAACATAGTACTTAAGCAAATGTTTAGCAATAGGATATTTATATGTAAATAAAGATAAGCAGATACAGTGCATTAACCTACTTACTCTTTATAATAATAGATAAGTTAATATTAAGATACCTACTTTAGGTTAAGTTATGTTAAGTACATAAGGGAAGAAACTGTTCGCCTGTAACACAGCTACATTGTAGCTACCACAGGAGACAGTGCTCTAACTGAATTGTTACACACATTTCTAAAATAAACGTTTTTGTGTTTTTGTATTTTTTTTTTGTTTCTATGTATAATAAAAAATATCTATCTATGTAATGTATTATATTATGTATATCAGTCATCTAGTACCCATAACACAAGCTCAGCTTAGCTTGGGGCTAGATGATGTTGTGTGGATTGTCCAGCATTATTTATTTATATATTTATGTAATTAAATATGTTGGTTGGCAGTCGTGCCCTTCTATTATTAGAAGTCAATGGAATCTAAGCTTTTTGTGCCAGAATTTTTAATAAAAAAACACATTTTAAAAATCTCAGCAATATTGAAAACTATCTTCTGCCCGCGGCTTCGCAAGTGTTGTTGCTATGGAAACGTTTAAAAGTGATTTCTATCCCATGAGAGTTTCTATCAGAAAGAAAGAAAGAAAGACATTTATTTATAACAACATACAGTAAGTACAAAAAAAGAAAACACACTTATGGGGTATAGGTACGTTAAAAAGTGATTTCTATCTCATGAGAGTTTCTATCAGAAAGAAAGAAAGAAAGACATTTATTTATAACAACATACAGTAAGTACAAAAAAAGAAAACACACTTATGGGGTATAGGTACATAAAGTTGTTATAAAAAGGCCCTAACTCAGCTTAATGCTGGCTAAGCTCCCGTAGGAGGCCTAGCCAGCGCTGGTCTTCCGTTAGGACCCGTTATCACATTTTTGACGTGACAACGTCTTATAATTCGATAGAGCCGGCTGCACGCACGAAAAAAGATGACGTCATGCGGCGTTACCTCGCTCTGAGGCGTTCCATGTAAGGCTTGAAGTGCAAGCGAGAGCGTTCGACATCCGTCTCTCTCCTACTTGAGTGAGCGATGCGTCTGCGTGGACAGCTGCTATACTATAGTACATTTACATGTTTTGATCGAGTATCAAATGCTACCATTCCATCAGTATTTTCTTAAGACGTTGTCACGTTCAACTATCGTCAGTAAACCGACTTTACAGACAACCATTTTTTTTTAACAGTGGCAGAAGCCTTTATTCACAAAGAAAATTACACTAGTATTTACAGTTAACCATAAAATTGTTAATTATACTTAATTGTCTTTAAGATAGTCGAGCAGACCCTCTAGCACAGGTATTATATTACTTAAAATAGGGTCCCATACCACAGAAATGTATTAGATTAAGGCGAATAGTAGGGTGGATAGTATAATTTTCTTTGTGAATAAAGGCTATTGTCCATTTTTACGCCAGAGAATAGATTGTTCACAAAAGTTTTACAAGGGTATTATTTTTATTTGTGCTATTTCTATAAAAATGAAATAAATGTACCTAATTCCTATTTCCTAACTTCTTCAAACTAATTGTACTTACCTTTATATAAGTTGTATATGCTCGAAATAAATGATTATTATTTTTTATTTTAATTTATTTTTATCTAAACGTCCAAACTTTCGCATTTATAACATCAGTGTAATGCGTCTGGAATTTACTACTTTTTAATTAAAAATTGCGACTGCAAGCAAAATTGAACATTTTGTATGAACCAACAACAATCTTCAATATTTATAGTTGTGTTGGTAGCGTAGAACTACTACCACGTATTTCATTATCATCGTTTTCGACTTCATCGAGTAATAAAACCCACACGTATACAGGGTTACTGGTAATTCACTGACACTGGGCGAACCGCAGGCTCTGCCCATTACCATGAACACGTTTGTTAAGACGACTGGTTTTAATTTTGACGTGACAACGTCTTATAATTCGATAGAGCCGGCTGCACGCACGAAAAAACATGACGTCATGCGGCGTTACCTCGTAATGCGGCGTTACCTCGCTCTGAGGCTTTCCATGTAAGGCTTGAAGTGCAAGCGAGAGCGCTCGACATCCGTCTCTCTCCTACTTGAGTGAGCGATGCGTCTGCGTTGTCACGTTCAACTATCGTCAGTAAACCCACTTTACAGACAACCAATTTTTTAAATTGATATTGTTAGGAGGTACCGCCGTTCATTCAATACTCGTTCTTTTGAGGAGTTTTATTGAAAAATAAACTTAAACGGCCATAAACGGCTTTACATTGAATTAACTGTGGGTGTGGGAGTGGGAAATCGGTCTTCTTCAGTAATTTATTGGATTCCGGGAAAAAGCATTCTTAAATTTTTTATAAAAGGTGATTTACAAAAAAAACTTGAGAGGTGTCAAGGGACATCCGGATGGAACGAAGTTCCTTTCGATTAATTAGGTAGTGAAGGAATTGTAATAAAATTTTACACACGACACCACACTGTTCAATGCGAAACGAAAATAACTGGCTTGCTTTCTATAAGAGAGAGAGAGAGACAGACAGAGAAACAGGCGCACGCCGCACGGCTTACAACTATAGCAAAAAGTGTCGTTACAACTTAATTTTTTCCGTTTAGCCCCCTTTCGCAACGCGCGATAAGGAACTTCGATCCAAAAAGAGAATTAAGACCTCTTCACGGATGTGTTCGTGATGGTGGGCAGAACCTGCAGTTTACGAAGTGTCAGTGAATTACAAATAACCCTGTATAAGACTTTTCGTAGAATTATCTCACGCGTTATATAAATGTATTTTTGTTAGACTTTTGTCAAACCTAATTATGAGGTTTTTCTCAAGAAAGAAGTTTTTTGAAAATCCTACCAGTTATTGCGGTTTTTGCTTCAATATATTTATTTTTGTCATTACATTGATAGATAGGTAATTTTCTATAAGTAAGTATCACAATCTGAACCTTGTTGGGCGTAACAACAAGTGGAAGGCAGACCGAGGTTGTTTTTAGGGTTCCGTACCTCAAAAGAAAAAAGGAACCCTTATAGGATCACTTTGTTGTCCGTTTGTCTGTCAGTCAGTCTCTCTGTCTGTCCGTATGTCAACCCCGTTTCTCAGGAACGCGTGGTCGTATTGAGTTGAAATTAAAGTCAAATACTCAAATCCGTAACGTAACTTCATGGAGCCGCAATATGAATTACTATTAATGCTCGCCATAGACTAAAACCTATAAGGTACTTCCCATAAACAAAGAATTATGAAATTTGGCAAGCAGCAAGGCCTTATAGCACAAGTAAAGGAAAAAATCCAAAAACAGAAAAGTAGTTTATTCACCAAAAAAATATTTTTGATTCTTGCTATAGACCAAAACCTATCGGGTACTTCCCGTTGACCTAGAATCATAAAATTTAGTAAGAATAAATAAATAAATAAATAATGCTGGACAATTCACACAGCATTATCTAGCCCCAAGGTAAGCAGAGCTTGTGTTATGGGTACTAGATAACTGATATACATAATAATATACGAGTACATAGATAGATATTTTTTATTATACATAGATAACGACCCGAACACCCTGAACAAATATCTGCAGATCGTACAAATATTTGTCCTGAGGCGGGAATCGAACCCGCAACCTCCTGCGTCGCAGGCGGACCTTCGCCCACCGCGCCACAGAGGTCGTCAAGAAGCAAGATCTTATAGCACAAATAAAGGGAAAAATCCAGAAACCGTATTTTTTTTACAAAAACATAATTTTTTGATTCTCGCTATGGATTGGACTATATACCTACAGGGTACCTACTTCCCGTTGACCTAGTAATTTGGCAAGACAGGGTCTTACGGAACCCTTAGTGCGCGAGTCCGACTCGCACTTGACGTTTTTATTTTTAGTAAAATATGTAGGTCTAAGGTGAGTACTATCTACTTGTCTAGTCTGAGTAAATAAAAATTATAAAGTTGGTAAGAAAATAAAACAGTTCATTTAGGACTAAAAGACAACACGTAATGTAACAAAAATAATAGTCTCTCACCATTGTAAGCTGTTTAGAGTCTCGTATGTCTACAAGCCGGTTTTACGCTCTCCCGATTAGAGGTGGCTTCATGTTTAACCGACTTCATAAAAGGAGGAAGTTCTGTGTTCGGCTGAATGTCTGTTTTTTCATTTGTTTTTTTTAATGTTTCATGCATGTTTGTCGATAACTCGTCAATTGTGGATGATTCTTTCGTTATTGCACAGAAAACAATCCCGAAACGGTCCCATAAAAATGTTATTCCGGAGTATTTGTCCTACACAACCTAAAATCAGTTTAAATAATAGAATCAAATTAGAACTAGTATTTACTATTGAAACAATTGCTAGTTAGTTAACTGCAGAATGTTGCAAACATTTATTTGCTTGTAATTTTCTGTGTAATTAAGGAATACGAAATCGCTTTTTAGTTTTTTAAAACAATCAAATTGTTGCCCAAGATTGAACATAAACGAGTTGAAAAAGCAAGGCTTTCAAACTAAGTTATGCTTTGAGTAAAGTACGATTTTTATCTTGTTCCCAAAACGCACAAGAAAGGTGAAAGGAAAGAAGCAATTCATAAATAGTACATTAAGTTAGGTTACAAGCATAGTAAACAGCGCCTGCCGGAAAAAGCGTAGCACTCGACGACACTGCATTACGTTCCATCCGGCCTGTTGCCAACTCACGCAATTTCGCCAGATCTGGCCGCTTTTTGGTGACGACATGCGTGTGGCAATACGAAATGTCCAAGATAGTTTCCGATTCACGTTAACATAAAATTAGTAACGTATACAATTTTAATGTGTAATTCGTTTATAGATATACAGTTTATGATATTGATTGTATGAGTCTGAATTAACGCGTCGTTTTGTTTGGTAATTCGAACGAAAAAATCATCGCTACGACTTTTTCGTTCGAATTACCAAGGGCATAATATGCAAATGTATTGATTTAGTTCGAAATATAAACATATTTTGTAGGGAACTCGTGATAACTTTGAATTATAGAGGTTCGAATTATCGCAGGTTTGAATTAACGAGAGTCAGCTGTATTACATAATGTACCTAGGTAATTAGTTGAAATAATACGCAGAATGTACAACTACTTCGGTATCAACCTGTCATTATGGAGTAAATTATTTAAATGCCTACCAACCAATCAAGGTTTTATTTATTTACTATTTATTAACTGGAAATCTTAGCTGGAAACTAATAAAGTAAACCTATATAAAATTATACCTTCCCGTGGTGGTTGAACATTAATGGAACGAAGTCCTATAAACTCACGACGACGTTCTTATAACTTCAATTTCAAACTCTTTGAACGAAGCCGTAAACTTTACACAACAAAATTAATTACAAGCTACAAGTAATTTCAAGTTGGCAACTCTGTGTTCTCGTAAACCGGGCCAGTAGCTTTTGCTCAGGCAAACGGATCAGGCGCGTCGCGGTGCGTTAGCCACATTTCGCTGTTTTTGTCTTAAATTCTACGATACATACGTATTGACTGACAACCATCACAAAAACTAACTAGTTTGTTTTATTTTTTCGGTGAATTTAATTGTAATAACGCGAATAAGTGTCGCCCGTCTTAGGATTCGGCTTTCTAATACGGCATTCTAATACCATCTAAGTTATTTTTGTGGCACATAGAAGTCGCCTTGTCCCTGCGAAGACACTTTATTGAATTCCTATGTGAAAAACAAAGTTGGGGGTAGACGATAAAAATAAGAAATACCTTCGTAGACTCATAAACAGTAAATAGGTGTTTAGTCATACAGTTGTGTTTTGCATACTTGTTAAATATTCTAACTCTTCCAGAATTTACATCCAAAATGTTGTGACGAGAATAACTTATATTTTTTAGTGTGTGAATGAACTTATTTTTCTGTGAGAGACATATGACGAAGTAATTAAAATGGTAAGCAATTCAAATTCATTTAGTACAAACCACTTTTCAACTAAAATGTTAGTTAATAATCTATAATTATTATAATGATCAATAAAATAGATTTACTGAAAATGTATGGCAAGCTCGTAGAAAAGTCGCCGGCATGTACTTACCTGCCAGCTAAGGCCTATTCTAAGGTTAAAGGGTTTTTGAAGATTTGAACCTAACATCCTACCACACTGTTTTTTTACTCAAAATTGCCGCGCACGATAACGTAATAAGTATATTTGGATAGAGGAAACTTAAAGTCCCGCTACTCTGGTGAGATCACTCTGGGATTTAGTCCTTAAATTTTTAATTTTTATATGTTTTGATTTGCTTACTAATCATTTACTGTATTTTATTGTGTTAGTATACCATATGGATCAATGTTGTCCGAAATAAAAGGATTTTTTTTAATGTTCCAAAATAGAATATCCTAATGATAATCCAAAATAGAATGTCCATGAAATAATATTGAGCATAAGGTATTTTCATCTCTGAATATCTCAGAAACCTGACGCCTTGACGGACATTATGTTACTGGACATTTTTGATTGAATAAGTCTATCCAAATATACTGGGTGTTCCGCGGATATGCCACATGGAGGGAAAGTATCCTCAGTATATTATAGACTAGATGATCGCCTCGCGGTTTCACCCGCGTAGTTTCAAATCAAATAAGGGATCAAATATAACCTATGTCACTTCCTGAAAAGTAAGCTTCCTAACGATGAAAGAATTTTTCAAATCGGTCCAGTAGTTTCGGAGCCTATTCAATACAAACAAACAAACAATGAAATCTTTCCTCTTTATAATATTAGTATAGATATAGATAGAAAATGTTACTTAGAAGACTTCATTTTGATTTTAAAAGCAATTTAAACTGCATTCAAAGATTTTTGATATTATCGCTTGTCTGAACCGGGAATATATATATATATATATATATATATAAAAAAACCATCCGTAATTTTACAACATCGATCAAAAGGCTCAATAGTAAGGATTTTTTTTCCAAGATTCTAAAGTTTTACGTTTATTTAAAATAATTACGTCTTGCTTACCTCAACCTCAACAGCCTATATTGGCCCACTGCTGGACGCAGGCCTCCCCCTGATAAGCGCCTTATTGGCTTTTGTCTAAAGGGGGGTAATACCCATAATCCCCACGCTGGGCATGCGGATTGGGAATAGTAGTTCGGTGGTGGAATTGTTCTGCAGGAGTTGGGGTGGTGCAAATTCTAAGCCGGCACCACACAGACTAGTTTTGCTAACAATTAATTTAATTAAGCATATGTTCAAAATGTGTCCTATTCTATAGTATACAAATTCTCACTATTCATTTTGCTCCCTATTGATTTATTTATCTTTCTATGGCTGGCTTTCAGCTTGGTCATCACGGATTATCGTGCACTAGGGCCGCTGGTCGGATATCTCGCCACGCTAGCCTTAACGACATCATCCGGCGGGCCTTTGTCACCGTTAACGTACCAGCTATTCTCGAACCGAATGGTCTGTTGCGTGACGATGGTAAGAGGCCCGACGGTATGACACTAGTCCCATGGGAGTTGGGGAGGCCCATTGTGTGGGACGCTACATGCGTCGACACACTTGCGCCTTCCCATCTTCCGAGGACATCCGTGAGGGCGGGTGCGGCGGCAGATTTGGCCGAAGATCTCAAGAGGCGCAAATATGCAGGTCTCGACAGAGCCTACACATTTGCTCCCCTTGGAGTCGAGACCCTAGGTCCGTGGGGTACCGAGGCTCTTCGGGTTTTCAAAAAACTATCTGAGCGTCTGGTCGAAGCGACGCGTGACCCGAGAGCTGGTGAATATCTGGCACAGCGTATCAGCATTGCCATACAGCGTGGCAATGCAGCCAGCGTCTTGGGGACGCTTCCGACTGGTGTTGATATGGATCAGTTGAGCTATCTGTAGACTGTTTGCAACAGTCGGCAGTTAGCTCAATTGTTTCAATTGTAAATACTAGTATAATTTTCTTTGTGAATAAATGTTCTTTCTATGGTAAATTTATTAATTACACTATTTTACCATGGACATTTAATGGGAAAATGATATGTGTTTCTCAAGTGGGTACTTAGTAGTAATACCTTAAAAAGATTCAAACTTACTTTAAAAATCAGTTGTTAGGAGCACGGTAAAATAAAAGAAAAGGCTAAGATTAATTTTTCTGAAATTGTAAATGTAAAATTTTTTTTTTCTTTTTATTGAACTTATGTAAAAAAAATAATTCTAACGATTAAGCCTTTTGATCGGTATCGTAAAAATACGGGTATTTTATATTACAATTTGACGGGTTCGATTCCAGGTTCAGACAAACGATTATTTAAAATCTTCGAATGCAGTTTAAATTGTTTTTAAAATCAAATGAAGTCTTCTTTCAGTAAAATTTTCTACCTACAATATTTATGATAATTTCCCTCCATGTGGTTTACCCGTGGGATGCCCTATATAACATTCATTGTATGCGACGATTTAAAAAAAACCAACAGTCTGGTACCCGATATGTTAGGCGTTGTCCTAATTGGCGAAGATCGCACGATGACACGATGCGTTCTCGTCGTGCGATGAGTTCAAACATACAGATTTCATCAGAGTGTCCTATTTGAACCTCGCAAGTAATCGTGCGAGCACATGAAATGTATTATGAAACTTTGATCGTGCGATGAAACGCATCGCGCCATCGTACGATCGCTCCCAATTAGACGCCGCCTTAGGGATAAAATCTTCAATCCCCATAACTTTGGCACGCGTCAATATCAGTGACGGTATTTTTTTTTATAGTACCCTACATCATCACCAAGTAGGTAGGTAGGTACAGTCGGCTGCAAAAATATGTATACACTCCCAAGTTTTCAATTTGACTAAATAGTAAGTGTATAGTAATTGTGATAATTTATGTACTTACCGCATTCTGACGAAGTACGATTACTACTTTGTACGAAAAACGTGTGCATGGCCTTTAATTTGAAAAGTTCCGAGTAAAATAAAATTTAAACCTTGGAAGTGTATACATGTCTGTGCAGCTGACTGTACTAGCTGTAGGTGTCTGCCTTGTTGGTCCAGCGGTCAGCTTGTTCAACCGAGGTCCTGGGTTTGAATCCCGGGTCGGGCCAATAGTAGTTATTGGGGTTTTTCTAGCAGGGAAAATTTACAGTAGCAGCCCGGAGTTAGGAAGTGGGCGGTGTTACACCCCCGTGCCTCGGAAATTACGTTAAGCCGTTGGTCCTGCGCCTGACCTCTCCCCGGTCGTGTCGATCTGTCGTCCAATCGGATTATGAGTGTGAGGGAATAGAGAGTGCACCTGTGTTTGCGCGCACATTTGTGCACTATAATATTTCCTGCGCATCTGGTTAGTCTTCGATGAGACTAGCCGCCGTGGTCTAAATTCGGCTAGGAGGACATTAGGTGCTACCAAAGGAGCTGAAGCAGGTCGAAGTCGTCCTAATGTGCGTAGGCGGCAGTGAAAGTGTTAATTAACCCCTCAAAAGTTTGACTTCTTTGTATGGCTTTGTAACTCACTTAAGAACTTCTTAATAGTAGCTAGGAATCTTGTAACAGTATCTATACTCCAGTCGAATTTGACGTGAAATTTTTGTAAACAAACGATGTAAACAAAGGAATGATTTTTTTTTTATATTAAAATTCTTGTTTTTATAATCAATAAATTATCTTTTATCTTAAAATTATTATCTTATCTCATCGAACTGCACTCTGTTGGGGTTTAGTTTTAATTTTTGTTCGCAATTTACATTACTTTCCTTCAATAAATTTCGTTTAAAATAATATCTGAAACTGAGCTCGTGATTTTTTTTGGTGCTTTGTTTACAAACATCGACTTTAGCTGGAGTGCCTGATCATGTGATCATTTACTAATAAAATTAGATTTTTCTTTAATATATTTATAGGAGGCTTTTGACCATACTCAGAAGGATGGCAGGATCTCAACATAAAACACAGTTATCGTATATACTTTATGTATTGAAATACTTTTACAATTTAGAGGATGATTTTACTTTAATTTCTTGCAACGGAATTTACATTAAGAACAATTAGGAACAAACGAACTTCTTCTTACAAGTACAAAATGAAAATGGTAAAGGTATATCGACAAGCAAAGTAGCAACGTTCGTCTAGCTCTGTGGTTTTCGTGAGAATGGGCTCCGATCGAGCGCGCTGACGCTCGTCGGCTCGTCTCGGCACTCATCGGCTCGTCTCGGGTCGCCAAAACAAGGTGCAGTGCGCGTGACTCAGGCTGCTTGTGCTTCTTGGGGATTTTCCGCTGTATTTTCAACAATAGCAAATGATAATTAATTGTACCTAGTATTTCATAGTTATAATATTAGTTCAAAACACAGGTATTATTAATAAAACTGTAACAGCTCGGCCATTCACTCACTAACGAGTCCCTTCGTTATTGTTAATTAAAAAAATATATTTTACTTTATTAGCTAGTTCATTATATTAACTAGGGTACATAAACTTGAATCTGTTGCTTGATTCAAGACACTAGCCGCCGCCGGCCATTAAATAAATTTTAATTAGTTGCTCGATCCACGACATTAAAATGTTACTTTCAAAATAATAAAATAAATTAAAATGTTTAAATTAAAATAAATTAAAATGTTTTTTTTTTTATAATATTGAATTTGTAGCTCGATCTATGACATTGATCGTTACCAGCCATTCATAATGATTGAATCTGTAGCTCGACCCATGACATTGACCGTTACCAGCCATTGATAATATTGAACCTGTAGCTCGATCCATGACATTGATCGTTACCAGCCAGTTATAATATTGAATCTGTAGCTCGACCCATAACATAGATCGTTACCAGTCATTCATAATATTCAATCTGTAGCTCGACCCATGACATTGACCGTTACCAGCCATTGATAATACTAAACCTGTAGCTCGATCTATGACATTGATCGTTACCAGCCATTCATAATATTGAATCTGTAGCTCGACCCATAACTAGATCGTTACCAGCCATTTATAATATTGAATCTGTAGCTCGATCCATGACATTGACCGTTACCTGCCATTGATAATATTGAATTTGTAGCTCGATCCATGACATTGATCGTTACTAGCTATTGATTACGATTTACAGTGAAAGTCCGTTACATTGACTAGCACACTTAATTGAATATTTTTGAGGTTGTCTGTGATAGCGATACGAATCTTACATGTACATAACTACACGCTATTTACCATATATGTATATACAATAGTAACTTGATTAAAGCACATACAAGCATCAATATGATATCAGTCCAAAATTGAGAGTTACTACGCGCTTTTGTGTAAAATCTTAACTTGATTAAAGCGCATAAAAATAACAATGTGTGGTATCAGTCCAAAATTGATAGTAGTGCTATAACCTAAATTCACGCTTTTGTGTAAAATCAAGATTAAAGCGTAAAACATACAAAGAACAATTTATGTGATCAGTTCAAAATTGAAACTGATGGAACAAAGTTACTTACATTTCTTCTGTGTAAGGACTCTGTTTAATATTTATTAATATATCATATAATAATCAAAATCACGGAATATTTATTTATTTCAAACAAAATCCCTCAAAGAACTGAGAAGGCTTCAATTTACAAATAACGCAATAGTAACTACTGCTCCTTTTTTTTTTTTTTTTTTTAAGAACAAAGCTAGTTTTGATGTCATTTGCCTGTCTCCAAGCAATATACCATAAGACATAATACTATGACAGTAACTGAAATAAACTTACATAGCTGTATCTTCTTTGGTAATATGTCTAATTGTTCGAACTAAGTCTGCATGCGAAAGCATCATTTTATGGCTTCCATTGAAGACAGGAATCAATAATTATGTAAGTAACTCTAGGAAAACAATGGAATCATAAAGTGAACAATCTCATCTTTTAGCATAATTTTGGTTGAGAATTCTACATTTGGTAACATGAATTGGCGGTGAACCAATCTAGTAAGTATTCGTGAAAGCGAATCATTAACTTCATTGTTATTATACATTGCTGTCATCTCTAAAAATCAATTAAGCAAATAACAAATTATCAGAAATAAAACTACGTCACAAACGTCTTTCTTTAGCAATATTTAAATTTATAACTCTATCAGAAAAGTATGATTATATAAGATCCAGTGTCTTATTGTTAATTCCATAGTGTTTCAATTTCCTAATTAATGTATCATGAATGACAAACAAAAGCCTTACAAAAGGTCACAGTATATACCAATAGCATTTTTTTTTTTGCTTTACCTCACGCATCAAATATATGCTTTAGTAGTACTATACCAGCATGGGTTGTAGATCTACCCTTGGTGAAACCAAATTAATGTCCATGGAATAGCTTATCGAGATCGAAATGTCATCTTGGTGAGAATATGTTGTTATTTTAGTGTGGAAAGTATTGAAATCGGTCTCTAATTGCGGAATTGCATATGGATCAGTTACCAGATTTATAAACAGGAGACCCTTTTACTATATTTCATGAGATCAGGGAAAACAACTCCCGCGTCGACACAATTATTGAAAATGTACACCAAACAGGGAGCCACTTCCTTAAAGCATCGTACTTTGGTTGAAATACCTCAGAGATCCTCAGTATTTTTGATGTTAACAGATTTAAACCCTTTCCAATAAGTAATCACTACTTTACATGACTAAAGAGAAAGACCTCCTTACATTTTCAACAATTAGTAAATAGTAATTCAACTGCCGTTGATGCCTAAGAGCAAAAAGACTAGGGAACAACTTTGAATGCAAAAACCGCATAATTTTTTTTTTTTTTGTAAAGAATTAAATTATTAATTTTTAACTTCATTCTTCTATTCATGGCTTTGATGTACCAGTTTCGTTATTTGTAAGTCTCCATGTTGATTATACTTTATTATAGGAGTTTATAATAATTATTATTATTATAGTTAAAATCGTAAATTTGGCTTTCTTGGAAACTTTCTTAAACATTTTAGAGCAATTGGTTATAGCTTTATATTCTGGTATATACAAACAAAATACGCAGGATCATGTGTCATAGTCTTTCTAGCACCATAAAGATTATACCGATTATTATAACCTAATCCTACTTTTATATAATACCGGGAGTGGCCCAATCAGTAAACCCGACCCTATTATGTCAGTGTGATAAGTTTGAGTACTGCTTTTTTTTTCTTTGCTTACAACATTCAAGAGATTGGCAAAAAGATCGTTGGGGTCATCAGAACAAGCAATATTGTTGTTAGCTACTTAGTTCAAAATCAAAAATCAATCGCTCTACTTTCAAAATTCTTAATACGGCCCTCTGTGATTGGTCTGAAGGTGTATTTATCGTTCAAACTATATCATGACCATAATTATGACAGCACTATGTCAATATAATATAAGAAAACTTGTTGTGCACTCATGGAAATATCAATCGATTCCCTAAAAATAGTGAAATACGTAATTTGAATACTAGATATAAATATAAACTCCCTGTGCCCACAACTAGGCTACAGAAAATTCAAGTATCTTTTAAAGGCAATGTGTACTTCAACAACAAAACTAGTGAGTTTCAATCTCAAAATTAAGTCAAACAAATTGTCAGAACGTTCCTGTGCAAAAAGGCTTACTACAAAATACCACAATATCTAGAAGATAGAAAAGCTTGGGAAGTCTTTGCTCCAACTCAAAAAAAATAACAAACATAATAAAAACTAACAGGATAAAGGTTTCTTCATCACTTCTTTACTTTAGTATACATACCGAAGCGACAGAAATCAAAAAGATCACTTTGTTACGGTGTCAATGGTTAATTTTATAATTTGATTAAGCGTACATTTATTGCATTTTATTAAATTATATAGTTTTTTTTTTTGTTTGATTTGTTTTGCCAATGACGCGACAGTAGTAGTTACCTAAACGTACAGATTGTATTGTACAAAAATGAAATAAATAAATTATTAAAATTGACATGACTAAACTTGTGTAATTTTAAAATTACAAAAATTAAATCAATAAATTTGTACCTAAAATATCAATCAATTAATGTAAGATGTTGTGTTGAATCATGTATTTTCTTAGGTATTAAACTTGACGAACATCCTAATTGGAAGCCGGATGTTGACTATATTTTAGTAGCAATCATAGATTTGTTTTACCTTGAAGATTAATATTAATAGTTAATTAGGAAAACTGTGTCACAAACAGCAGCACTTGCTGCCTATCATGAATAATATTATTTGTCTTCTGCGTTGCTCTATGGGTCACCATTGCGAGGTAATTCGGCGGAGTTACTCAGAGCCTGCATTTTTTGAGACTTTTCGTATCAAAAAAATGCACGCGTGTTCTTTGCGGAGCCTGGTTACTTGATAGCATAAACCACTTAAAGAAAACTTAGTTCTTCACTTGCCACTTATGTACCTACACTATAGAGGTAGAAATCTGCATATTCGTTAAACAATACTTACATTATTTCAAAAGAAGTGAAGTTTATCCAGGCATACTAGACATATAAATAAGATATTATATTCCAAATCACCATTCTAAGTTTTCATGGCATTTCAGACATCTATTACGTTACCAAAGGAATTTAAGGACTTGCCAATGACTATGTTTAAAAATAGACAAAATAAAATAATAACCGAGTCATTGTTTCATAGCCTGGTAGAATATTTTGATTTTGCGCAGACAATACATTTTAAATGCATTTTCTAAATCATTATTTTTATTAAGTAGGTATATAAATAAATAGATAAATAATGCTGGACAATCCACACAGCATCATCTAGCCCCTAGCTAAGCAGAGCTTGTGTTATATATTAATATTCTCATACCAGTCCAAAACTACTGATAGTATTGCATTGATACCGCTGCTGATAAATTTAAGAGCACTGCAACACTTGACATGTCTTCTAAAAATACATTTAAATGATTCTATTCTAGGTAGGTATTACTAAAATTAACACTGACCATACTGGTCCGATTTGAAATGCTTGATTACTGCTTTGTTGGTAGAAGATTGACTGCGGTAAATATTGTCTAAACAAGGTGTTAAATGTTAGGATAACCGTAGTACCATAGTACGTCCATTAAAAAGATGTTGTAAAATAAACATTTGAATAATTGATTTTGGGCAACCGGCAATTTCATGGCCCAGTGGTTTGTAGTTTGAGCAAAACAATTTCAGTCTCGGACAATAAATAAATTAATAATGCTGGACACTTCACACAACATTATCTAGCCCCAAGTTAAGCAGAGCTTGTGTTATGGGTACTAGATAACTGATATACTTAATACAATATTCGACATACATACTACATAGATAGATATTTTTTTTTATTATACATAGAAAACATCCAGAACGCTCGGGACAAATGTCTGCAGATCGTACAAAGATTTGTCCCGAGGCGGGAATCGAACCCGCAACCTCCTGCGTCGCAGGCAGACCTTCGCCCGCTGTGCCACAGAGGTCGTCTAACAATAAATAAACGTACGACCTTTTTCGTTACAAAGGAGGATATTGACCCATTTAGATTTCTAAACCTTCGAAATCTCTTAAGAAAATCTCCGGCCAGCGCAGCGCTCGCTGCGTGTGACGTTATAGGATAACAGTAAGTTGCGCGCTCCCGAACGGTTCATTTAGTGGTTCTTGGTCACATGCAGGCGCACAGGTGGCCTGCCTTCACATCTTCACCGCGACCTGCTGCAACCTGCCTTGTGCAAAAACGGGACACCACTCGTCACCGTGACTAGCTGCGCCTGGCCTCTCTTTCATCAGAATCAGCAACCTGGTGGCGCGATGTTGCTGCATTCTTGAACTTAGACCTCGGGTTTTCTGTTTGCCCATAACCTCGGAAGAAAGAAAACCATTGTAATTTACATAATACGTAAACATCTCATATTTAAGTAGACAATTATAAAAATCAGTGATGATCGTAACGTTTCCTATTCTAAGCCAATAGTAGGTTGCAGCCCGAACAAATCACAACTTAACCGTTACGGTATAATAAAGTGTTTTCGATCTATTTGTTTCTAATTATAGCCTATAAGAACATGACCTTCAAAGTGGTCTGCAACATAACCTGAAACATGACCTGCATCGTGGTCTGTAACATGACCGTGACGTAGGTACTTCGTCAAATAATTATTAAATTTACCGAATAAAGTTATAAACCTTCTTTGAAGGTAGATCTAGTGAAAAGCAAGAACAAGTGCCTCATAAATTATCAATAGTGGTAAAAGGTTAAAATCATATCTAGATTCTTTCATCTCTCAACATGAGGGTAGAGAAAAAACTGACGGGTAAAAACCAAGCCTGGTGCAAGAGTTGGTGTGATAAATCATAACATAACATAAGTTACCTCCTTTCTTGTCGAATGCCTTATGATATAACCGTAAGCCTCAAAATACGACAAGAGGGTGTCCTTGCGACGTATTCGAGACGAGTTACGCAATGGATGAAAAAATTTACGGGAGTACCCCCATCAATTTTCTTTCTGTGCTCACTAGTCTTTCTCGTACCTCATGCTACCGTGATCTGCGAAATACTGCAAGGTCTGCAAGGGAGTGCCCCGGCCAAGTATTCGGAGTAACGCGGAAAAACACCATAAAAGAGAAACACGGGGTGTGCCCCGATCGGTTTCTCTTGCCAGTGCTGGCACAAAGGGACAAAGAAATCGGCAAAAATAAACAACACTTATATTACTTGGAACAAAATGTGTACTTACACTTCTTTGTGTGCGTAGGTTTTCGAATCCCGATTCTGAACTATAGGAGGCTTTTGACCATAAACTCAGAAGGATGGCAGGATCTCAACATAAAACACAGTTATCGTATATACTTTATGTATTGAAATACTTTTACAATTTAGAGGATGATTTTACTTTAATTTCTTGCAACGGAATTTACATTAAGAACAATTAGGAACAAACGAACTTCTTCTTACAAGTACAAAATGAAAATGGTAAAGGTATATCGACAAGCAAAGTAGCAACGTTCGTCTAGCTCTGTGGTTTTCGTGAGAATGGGCTCCGATCGAGCGCGCTGACGCTCGTCGGCTCGTCTCGGCACTCATCGGCTCGTCTCGGGTCGCCAAAACAAGGTGCAGTGCGCGTGACTCAGGCTGCTTGTGCTTCTTGGGGATTTTCCGCTGTATTTTCAACAATAGCAAATGATAATTAATTGTACCTAGTATTTCATAGTTATAATATTAGTTCAAAACACAGGTATTATTAATAAAACTGTAACATATTGATGTAGCTTTTTATTCATAGTAAGATAACACAATATCATCAGAAGTGGTGCACTGTAGGTACAAAAAAAAATACAATTTGTGCGCAATGCAAAACTAAATGTGGCCCATGAGGGGATCGAACCCGCGACCTTCGCGTTATTAGCACGACGCTCTAACCAACTGAGCTAATGGGCCGATGTTTCGATGCTTGAATTTTAAAATCTGATTGTATCGATTAGTTAGTTCAGTTAACTATGTAACTGTAGGTAGAATCCACATTATCTGATATAATACAAACAGAGACAAAGATAGACACACTTTAAGAAGTAAGAAATAAAGCCCATTATCGGTATTCCATTTATACAACTTTTGTTGTAAACATTGTAGCACCCTCTACGGCGTAGCAAATCTTCGTAGCGCATTGCGTAGCACGTCTACAGCTTACAAACATCAGCTTATTTGGCTAATTGTTAAGCGTGAATCTAAAATAGGCCTTATTCCTTAAGCAATTCAATTCAAACTGATCATTATTTACAGATAAACCAGCAGAAGTTGAACGTGCCTCAGTCGGGAAATGGGTAAAACAACAATCATTTACTTACCTACTTAAGATAATGGCTGAAAGCTGAAACTCGAGAACAAATCCGAAAAACGTACTCCTAAACTAAAATAATAAATTGTTCTTTTCAACTTGGCTGGCAGATATTCAATGTCACCTACACTACGTTTGCCTAGTCGCGGTCTCCACTCAAGAACACGTTTACCCCATCGGTTGTCGGTTCTTCGCAAGACATGGCCAGCCCAATGCCACTTCAGCTTGCTAATTCTTTGGGCTATATCGATAACTTTGGTTCTCTGTCGGATGAACGTAGTGTAGGACGCCCTCCAGCCAGGTGGGATGACGGCCTACGAAAGACTGCAGGCAGATGCTGGATGCGGCGAGCTGAAGATAGGGCGGTATGGCGCTCATTAGGGGAGGCCTATGTCCAGCAGTAGACTAATATAGGTTGATGATGATGATGATTTAATGTCACCACACTAGAATCAAACCCACTTGAGTCACGAGAGTCGCTTCTAGTTGTTTACTTACCAACACCGCAAGGACTTAGTATTTACCAGGAGTTTATTATAACCTTCTTATGAGACCATACGAAAGGACTGATTTATGACATTAATTACACTCTGTATACCTTTTTAAGGTTTGGTCTGCAATTTAGTTATGTATGGTAAAGTTTTTTGAACAATTTGGAGGCCTCTGACGTAATCCCAGCAGTGGGGGAAGGGCTCCGGATACTGATATATTTATTTATTTATATATTTATTCAATAACAAAATCCACAGCTCTTAGAGAAAATTTAATGAAACTTATACTATCTAACCTACAGCCACTAAAGGATTTACATTTTATTAGTTTGTCACCAGTTGACTATCACTCAATCTAAAATATAGCCTCAAAGCAAAGTAAACTAAACATAAGGCTTTGACGTAAATAAATTTTCTATAATTACATTTTTGTTTAAATTATAAAATACTAAGCTTAATCGTTACACAACATTATAAGAGCCTTCTAAAAAACAGAGCTTATAAGTTTGCTAATTTTGCAATTTTGACTAGTACTTAAACTTGATTAGTAAGTCGAAAAGGTTAACCATTCTCGACCAATTTGACACACGTTAAGAAAGTGTGATTCAAAATACCCAATTGTTGACTTTTTTTAAAGTGACTATAAAACTTAGTAGGTAGGGTAAAACAGAGCCTATGGGGAGGCTGGAATACTGTATAAGCTGTATCAGAAGGCAATTATAAAACGGGATTAATGTTTTGTGCCATGTTTCCCTATTGTACCTACTTATTAAACTTTCGCGATTTGTTAACATAGTTTATGATTTTATCGGGTATTTATCGCGTACCTTTTGTTTTATTTCCCCTACGTTTCTACCGCGTTACAGCGATCGTGGTCACGGGGGGTGACTAGGGGAAATAAAACAAAAGGTACGCGATAAATACCCGATAAAATCATTAACTATGTACCTACTTAGTGTAATTTTTGTTTTTGTGTGTCTTTTTTATTATTATAATTTGTGTATTTTTCCAGTATGATGACGTCAAATACTCTAAGAGTGGAGAACCCGTCGCACTGCACCACCCCCTCGGACCGTCCTGATGCGACCCTGGCGACCGTCAAAGTGGGCTGCCTTCATATCGACCCGTCCACCAAGTGAGTATAAGTGTAAAAAAAAGGGCGATCCCCTTTTATTTTTCATTTTACCGGACTTAACGAATGCAGGCCGCATTCGTGATGCCAGCGTTAATAATTGGGTGACTGTAATCTGGACCCGAAAAGCCCGAAGAATTTGTTCCGCAAGACAAAAAAAAAACAGTGAATGAAGTAGGTAATTTGAAGTCTTTTTTATTTTCTTTGATATAGATAGATAATACTTATATTCAACACCTTAAAAAAACAAATTTTACATCTAAACATATTACTTAGCGATTTATTCAAGGCAACCAAAACGATGGGAGAAAAATAAATGATGGCGGTGCTTCTTAACATAAATATAAACTATTTAAAATACGGCCCTGCGTCTGGTTAGTCAATAGAGTTCCGAGATTTGCCCTTTGATTATTTATTAATTCATCAGCAGATATTTTTTAAGGTATAATTTGTTTTCTGATACATGTTTTCCACGTGTAACGAAAAAAACTATCTATCTATGTAAGTATATCAGTTATCTAGTTGTTTTAGGTATTGATGGTGCAATAAAGTACCTAATAATAATTTATCTATCTAGAAACCATAACAGAAGCTCTGCTTATCTTGGGGCTAGATGATGTTGTGTGAATTGTCCAGCAACCTGTTAAGTACCTCTTGAAAAAAACTGCGCAATTTCAGGAATCCACGAGGGCGGTGCTTCGGAAATTCATCACAAAAAGTGTTTTTTAGGGTTCCGTACCTCAAAAGGCAAAACGGAACCCTTTTTGTAGTTAATTTGTAGTTTATTCACAAAAAAAATACTTTTGCTTCTCGCCATGGACCAAAACCTATAGGGTACTTCCCGTTTACCTAGAATCATATAATTTTTGTTTTTCTGAAACGGTTCAATAAAAACGACACATTTCAAATTGTCGTTCATTTGTTTCCAGGTCGAACGACATCCTACTTCCTTCCTACTTACTATACCTATTTATATTCTAAAGCCGAATGTTTGTGAAATCAGAATTTTTGTTACCCAGTATCTCCAAAACTAATAAACAGATCAAGATGAAATTTGGCGTACGTTTAGAGCAAAGCCTAACTTAGATGATAGGGTACTCTTATTATACCGAAAATACCCGTGCGAAGCCGCGGGCAGAAGTTAGTATAGACATAGGTTACAAGCCATATTAAACCCGAACGTTTGAAAATAAAGTTTTAATTGGTCTGTGGTATCGGTCCTGGAGCGGGACGAATTCGCCTTGACGGAATAACAACATCGGTCCCAATGTGGGACGAATTCTCCTCTAGATGTAGAAAAAACTCAAAATCTTATCAGGCATACTTGAGTCCAACCCGCGGGTTAGTCCAGTAACGATAGGGTTTGACACATCTAGCTAGATATATAGATTAATAGATCAATTATTCATAAAAAAATCGGTACATAACTTAGTTAAATATGTAGTAGATTCTTAGTTAAAAAAAATTGAAGACCTCTGTGGCGCAGCGGGCGAAGGTCTGCCTGCAACGCAGGAGGTTGCGGGTTCGATTACCGCCTCGGGACAAATGTTTGTACGATATGTCCAGGGCGTTCTGGATGTTTTCTATGTACAATAAAAAATATCTATCTATGTAGTGTATTGTATTACGTATATCAGTTATCTAGTACACATAACACAAGCTCTGCTTAGCTTGGGGCTAGATAATGCTGTATGAATTGTCCAATATTATTTATTTATTTACAAATACTAAATAAATAAATCACTACACAAAGCTCTCTAGATCCCTCTCCTTCATTTCTTTCTTAATCTCCAGTTAGCCACATTCCTTAGTATCCTATCAAGCAAAAAGTCCTTCTATCCGTTCATTACGAATGGTATTTCATTTCGTATTCATATCGCGGCGCTGCGGCACGAGACTGGTAAAGCGTGGGTTTTCTGATAGGTACATTCACTGATTAAAGGTGCTGAACAAATGAAGTTTCCAAAACCCTATGTACACACAAAACTATAGAAACAGCTTCACCACACTTTTACTAAAGCCGCTAAAGCATTTAGAAGCTGTAAGTGCTGTACCGCCTAAAAGAGTTGAGCAGATGATGACTCGAAAACCCCATCTAACTAAACAAAGCCGTATAATAACAGCATAATAAGTACCTACGCTTTTATTTAGTGGTACACCCGCTTGGCTCCAGAAGGCACTGAACAATTAGGAACCAAGGAACAATTACGAAGTATAAACCATAAAGTCAAGTTCAATCAGGATTAGAACCAAGGAACGTCTGAATGAAATCCAGCGCACCATTCATCATATCGTACTGAGGTGAAGAGGTGAAAGTGGCATTCCAAATCTTTGCACATTCAGCGCCTTCTGGAGTCGAGCGGGCCTAGGGTTGTGGTTGCGGTTTAGCAGTTTCTGTGGTTTTGTTTGTTCACGGGGTTTTGGAACCTTCCTCTGTTCAACTCTTTTAAAGGCTAACAGCTGTTGGTTTTCGAGGTTCCAAATAACAATGCGATAAAAATCAACCTTAATTGTGCAATTGACACAATGTAAATCCGTAGATGTAGATCTGCGAAAGACTGCAGGCAGATGCTGGATGCGGCAAGCTGAAGACAGGGCGCTATGGCGCTCATTAGGGGAGGCCTATGTCCAGCAGTGGACTAATATAGGCTGATGATGATGATGATGATGAAATCCGTAGTATTGCGATAAACCGGGAAAGTGTGAGTCAGCCTGGCGCCAAAGGTTCCGTGCACATCGTGTCAATGTCAAATTGTCAATGTTTTGTTTTCCGCACGCACTTTTCCCAGATTTCTTTTGGTTCGATACCCGCCTTGCTACTTGGACTAATGTTTGTACGATCTACAAATATTAATTCCGGGTGTTCTGGTCGTTTCTATGTATAATAAAAAATATCTACCTATGTAATGTAATATTATGTATATCAGTCATCTAGTACCCATAACACAAGCTCTGCTTAGCTTGAGGCTAGATGATGCTGTGTGGATTGTCCAGCATTATTTATTTATTTCTGGAGATGCACAAGATGACGTACAGCGCAGTACCAGCATTACCAAGCGAATATACTTACTTTACTCGCACTTAGCGGTTTCCCCTACCTGTAAGTCAAGCACGGGGATTGTTCTCTAGGGTAGAAAAAACAATGACATCGCATCGACATACATTGCGTACATTATTGAAGTTGAAGGAATTAATTTCAAATAATTTACGCATTCGATGACAAAGTGACGTAGTTTTTTTCTATTCTACCGTAGACAACAATCCCCGTGCTAGGCCACCTGTAGTTGGCCTAGCACGGAGTTTGTTGTCTAGGGTAGAATAGAGAAAAATTACGTCACATCGCCATCGAATGCGTATCATGTCTGAACCTCGACTTCAATAATTTACGCAATGTATGACAATGCGATGTCATTCTTTTATATTCTACCTAGACTAGTTGCTATCCCCGTGCTCGGCCTAAGCATTCGCACTGCTAAGACTTGGAACGCGTTGCCTGCTGCTGTTCTTTCGGAAAATAAAAATCTGGGTCTCTTCAATACAAAAATGAAGTGTCTCCTAGACCTTAGAGATAGATAGAGATAGAGAAACATTTATTGACAAACACAACTCTGATACAGCACAGAACAGAAATAGTAGGTAGGTACCTACATAACTTACAATACAAACAATGAATGAAACCTGCAATACAGTACTTATTACATAAATTAAATAATATTAGAACGAGAAGGTACGTACCTACCCACCCACTCACATAAAGGGCTAAACGAACGGAACTAGAGAAAGAAACACATAGCAGGACAAGAACAAATTAATTGACAACCTAATAAATCTAATAGCAAAGGTAAGGTACTTTGTACCTTACCTTTGCTATTACTAGGTACTTTGTATTAAGGTACTTTGTAGGTAGGTAGGTAGGTACCATGTAACGGAATGCAGGACACAGAGGTGTCAAATCTATGGAGGTACGAGGTGGTGGATGAGACCTACCATACCTTCGTGATGCATCTTCCGCCACATTTTCCATTCAGGTCAGACGAATCCATTCATTATATCCGGTGTGAAAACTAACAGTGCCGTGTAAATAGCTCTGCTCGAATAATATTCTAAACTTTTCGTAAAAATTGCACAAATTTCACAAAAACCACTTATTATCTATAAGTGATAAACAAATAATAAAAATCAAGCGAAATCTTAGCAAAAAGACTATAAAATCTCAAAAATATGAAGAAGAAAAAGTTTAGATTGCACCGACATCAACAATAATAAATAAAACGTCAAGTATGAGTCGGACTCGCGCACTAAGGGTCCCGTAAGACCTTATGTCTTGCCAAATTACCATGATTCTAGGTCAACGGGAAGGACCCTATAGGTTTTGGTCTTTAGCAAGAATCAAAAGTATTTTTTTTGGTGAATAAACTACAAATTTACGGTTTCAAGATTATTTCCTATATTTGCGCTATAAGACCTTGCTTTTGCAAAATTTTATGATTCTACGTCCACGGGAAGTACCCTATAGATTTTGTGTGCATGTGATTCCCTTGGAAATTTCAAAATATTCGGACATAAACGGCTGTAACTTTTGAGTGCGTTGACTTAGAAGTTTAATTTATATTGAGGCTCCAAGAAGTTTAAATTTAATTATGAAGTTAATTTCAACTCGATATCTCGACGCGTTCCCGAGAAACGGTGGTTGACAGACGGACATACAGACAGACAGACGGACAAAGTGATCCTATAAGGGTTCCTTTTTTCCTTTTGAGGTACGGAACCCTACGAAGACTATAAAATCACATTAAGCCGAAGAAGAAAAAGTTTACATTTCGCGGACAAAAACAATTTTAAACAACTACATGGTGCGGCGTAAGGATATGCCGGGACTAAATTGTCATACCGGGGCCTCTGATTGACCAGAACTAAGATCAGGCCTATCGCACTCCGTTGTTCTGGAGATACCTTTATATTAGGCAATTCGCACACTTACCCACTGCGCACGGTTACCCCTGTAGGCCACCTCTAGGCGACAACGGCCGAACTACAAGGCTAACATGTCAATAGAGGCGCTATCACCGATAAAACTGAAGTTAGTAAAAACCTAACTAAGCGCTTCAATGAGTGACCGCTAGATGTCGTTAAGAAAGATGCAAAAAGTGACCATTCCTAGATCGCGCAAACGCTGAATTCAGTTACAACTGACCTTAGAGGAGTTTCCGACATCAACTGTTGGTCGAAAGGCCACCGGGCTCAGTGGACCAGATGGGTCGGGCCCGGTTCAGAGGAGATCTCCCTCTGTTTCTATTTGGGGGAAATCCACCTTTACCAAAACCCCAAATTACTATACTAACTAGTTTACTTATCTGCTGATCAGCATTGCCATACAGCGGGGCAATGCAGCCAGCGTCTTGGGGACGCTTCCGACTGGTATTGATATGGATCAGTTGAGTTACCTACCTCTGAAATGTTCGTAACAGTCTGCAGTTAGCTCAACTGTTTCAATGGTAAATACTAGCCCTAGCCCTAATTTGTTTCTTTCTTTAATTGTGTTTTTTTAATAATAAAGATTTATCTTAACTTTACTAATAAGCTAATATTTAACCACACAACAAAAGAGATTATTATAGTATCTACACTATCTAACTTAAATAAAAGAAATTGGTCCTATTTCCTAATAGTACTTATTACACCCTGGATCACTATTCTGCTTAATTAGTCACACAGACAGTGGTATCGTCACAGAATGACACATTTTTTGGCATTCTACCTGAGACAGACATACGCTTCTACGTGAGACGGCTCAAAAAAACTAAACTTTTCGAGTTAGTGTAGTGATAGTTAAAGTGTAAGTGTATATGCGCTAATTTTAAAGACACATAAACCAAGTGTCTCCCATAAATAGAGACAATAAGAAAAGTGCCGATGGACACGTTCACTGATATGTTTTTATAAAATTGATTTAAAACAATATTACCCACCAGTCAAATCCACAGATAGATAGCAATGTTATTCTAGTGTATTTATAATATGACAGACTAAGGTAAAAAAATCTACCTTAGATTAAATAAACTGCAGATTGAAGGACGCACGTCAAAAGTGTCAAGGTTAAAACCATTCCATCAATCTCTCTACGCAAATAGCACCGCACGTACTGGGTACTACATATCATCTAGAGTTTCTTTCATCTAACTTGGATTCTACGCGACGATCTGCGACGATTATTTCATTTCATTTATTTTATTCGCAAACAAATACATTTGTGTCAGAATATTAACAGTTTAAAAGTATAAAAAATAATCACAGAAACAAAATACAAAGTAATTTAAATCATAACATAGATTAAAATACACACAAAATAATCACAAAATCAAAATACAAAATAAATTAAATCATAACATAGATTAAAATACACACATGGTAAAAATAAATAGTAATTCAAAATACGTAACATTAATTTGGATTATCAATAAAAATAGCATAGATATCTTTTATTGTTTAGGCTAGATGTGTTTGATTTTTATCATTATAGAATTCGTCAATAGAGTAGTAACACTTTTCCAGTAAGAAATGCTTCAAATGCTTTCCAAACATTTGAAGCATTTCTTATTGGAAAATTATCATTGTCACAACTCACAGTAAAGCGATCGGTTGGCAGAATCGGGCCCTAAGGATCCTCCGAATAAAGAAATACCTACTTGTGATTATTTGGGCTGTTTATAAAGTCAGGGAAGCGCCCATGGGCTTTGCTTCGAATAAAAACACTGGCTTTGATTAAGAAATACAAAGCTTCGGTCCCATTTAATTTTCTTAAGGTTTGTAGATAGGTAGCTATTTATGGAAAGATATTATGGGTTTATATTATCTCGGATATTTCATCGGATAACTTTTATTTTATTTTATCTTTAAGAGTATTTAAGGAAAATCAAAGGCTTAACATTAACAGAATTACAAATTGATTAATACCAGAAAGCATATTGAAGGTTTTCACGGATGGAAGAAGTTATTGTTATAATGTCGCTCGCACACCGGACAGCCAATGAATGTACCTCGCTTGTATTTTCTTGGCTTCCAGATTAATGCGCAACTATAAAGGTACATTTAGTTTCTGATGTGATATTTCGGTATGTGTTTATTTTGTTTTTATTCGTGTGAGAGTTTACTGTATTAAACTACCTATGTACTTACGTAGGAAGATACATAGTAGGTACCAACTATTTATAATATTAACTATATCGTACTATAGAGACTGAGGCTGACCGAATTACGGTTTATGCTATCTGTAGATAAAATAAGTTAATAATATGTAACATAAATAAATGAAAAAAAATTGGTTGCCTGTAAAGTCGGTTTACTGACGATAGTTGAACGTGACAACGCGGACGCATCGCTCACTCAAGTAGGAGAGAGACGGATGTCGAGTGCTCTCGCTTGCACTTCAAGCCTAACATGGAACGCCTCAGAGCGAGGTAACGCCGCATGAAGAGGTAACGCCGCATGACGAGGTAACGCCGCATGACGTCATGTTTTTTCGTGCGTGCAGCCGGCTCTATCGAATGATAAGACGTTGTCACGTCATAAAAAAGAGTACATTGAAAAAGACTATGAACATGATGTGACTAGTCTACATGCATCATCTTTAAAACATTATTCAGTTAAGTATAATCTAATCTACGTTGCAAAATTTTTAAACTTAACATTTACTTTATTATCAATATTATCATCATCAGTGTTTCACGTACGTTCGTGTACGTACTTAAAGTTTCAAATTATTTACATTCTATTTCTTAAATTTTTACGGTTCCAATAATTACCTCTCGGCTAGTTTTGTATTATAATATCTGTAGCCATACAGCGCCAGCGTGGCAATGCAGCCAGCGTCTTCACAGCTACCTGTAGATTGTTTGCAGCAGTTAGCTGAATGGTTTCAATTGTAAATCTTACTATATATAATTCTTCTGTGAGTGTGTATGTCACTGAACTTCTCTCAACGACTGGACCGATTTTGATGAAATTTTTTGTGTGTTCAAGGGGATCTGGGAATGGTTTAGATTCACAATTTTTTTTTTTTTACAATATAAAAATATGAAGGTTTAAAAGGCGAGAGCGGTACGAAGTTCGCCAGGTCAACTAGTATTAGTGTAATTTTCTTTGTAAACAAAGGCTGCTGTCATTAAAAAAAATATTTGTGCTCTCGGGAATAAAACTTTTATGAAACCACCTCAGGATTATCCTACTATCCAACTAATATTAAAACGCGAAAGTTTGTAAGTATGGATGGATGGATGTTTGTTACTCTTTCACGTAAATACTACTGAACGAATCGGGCTAAAATTTTGCATACAGGTAATTATAATCCTGGAATCAAACATAGGCTACTTTTTATCCCATAAATCAGTTCCCGTGGGATAGAAATCACCTTTATACGTTTCCATAGAAACAACGCGTGCGAAGCCGCGAGGCGCAGCTAGTTTTCAATAAAAAGCAGTATATCGAGTAACAAACACATATTTAGTCTGTCCTCCTTTTTTCAGAGTTTCTAGAAATTGCCACTTGCCATCAGTTGAGGTTTTGGATTGTGATCAAAAGAATCTATTCACGACAATAGATCTATTACGTTCTATTTATTTAGTCTATAAAATAAAATAAAAATAAAATAAAAATTGTTTATTTCAAGTAAGGTACTCATAAGGTCTATACTTACTTAGTATTTATTTACATTTATATATGTAACCTACATAAGTTCTGTATAGTATAGTAGTCTGAAATACGCCACCATCTATACCTGTACAATAGTTACGTATCCCAAGGTTGCGTAGAAGAAATCGGTTTTAGCGATAAGGCCGCCCATTGTGCAACTGTTTTTGTGTTTGTGTTTTTCTTTTCTGTTTTTCTCTATCTTTAAATTTAATAAATAAATAATGCAGGACATTCACACAGCATTATCTAGCCCCAAGCTAAGCAGAGCTTGTGCTATGTGGGTACTAGATAACTGATATACTTAATACAATACACTAAATAGATAGATAATTTTTATTGTACATAGAAAACATCCAGAACACCCTGAACAAATATCTGCAGATCGTACAAACATTTGTCCCGAGGCGGGAATCGCACTCGCAACCTCCTGCGTCGCAGGCGGACCTTCGCCCGCTGCGCCACAGAGGTCGTCAATCTTGGTGTGGAATAAAGAGGATTTGTATTGTATTTTATCGTATCTATGATTCACGAAAAACAACATTCATACCCATTTCGGTTAGACACAATTTATGTAGGTACTTAATCGAATTCTTCAGCATCAAAAAGAACTCGAGATCTTTACTGCCAAGATTTTACTTAATTCACTTTACATTAGAATGGAAACCTTGGAAAATATTTTCCTCAGAGGTTCTTCAATTTTATTAAAGCTAAATTGACCGTGAAGGCGGAATTACGGTTCTAGTTTTGGAATAAAGATAATAAAACGTCGATTATCGACAAAAATTGGGTACGATAGAGTTCTAAGCGATATAAATCACAAAGAGATTTTTAGCTTGGATATTAAGTTTAAGGTATGATGCGGTAGGATGTTATATCTTGTACTTACAGATTTATATTAGCGAATTTCACTTGCAAAGTAGGTACAGCAAGAAAACAAAGAATAAATAAAATACTATTATAATAATACTATACATTCAGTCGAAAAAATATCGGGAATGGATGATTTGTTCCAAATTCTAATTTTTTTTCAACTGCTTTCCATTTTGGTGCGGCGTTTGAGTTGCATCTGTTATAAAAATTAAATACAGTGCTGTTTTTAGTTATATCATATCTAGTGTGTATTGCGAATTTCATAATGGACAAAAACATCGAACAAAGAGTTTGTCTCAAATTTTGCATCGCCAATGGAATTTCGTGTTCGGAGTCACTGAAAATGTTACAAAAGACTAGAGGTGAATCGACTTTATCAAAAAAACATGCTTGTGAGTGGTACAAAGCTTTCAAAAGCGGTCGAGATGTGATTGAAGATTTGCCTCGCTCTGGTAGGCCATCAACGTCTGCAACTGAAGTTAACATCGCAAAAGTGAAAGAAAAAGTGACTGCAAATCCTCATTCAACTTTGAGAGAGATAGTCGCCGAACTATCTGTATCTCAAGAGTCGAGCCGTACCTTTTTAAATAATCACTTGGGTATGAAACATGTTGCCGCTCGACTAGTCCCAAAAGACCTGAATTTTCTCCAAAAACTCAATCGCATGAGAGTCGCTGAGGACATGCTAGAACGAGTCAATTCCGTTTCATTAAACGCATTGTTACTGGTGACGAGACGTGGGTTTATGAGTTTAACATGCAAACTAGTCAACAAGCTTCGGAGTGGCACCCGTTTTCAGTCGGTAGAAGACATAAAGGAGAATTCGCGGCGAGAACTGAACTCAATTCCGGAAACAGCGTTTAAAAATGTTTTGACGATTGGATTATTCGTTGGCGTAAGTGTATCGTTTCTGAAGGAGCATACTTTGAAGGTGATAAAATAAATTTAGAAACATTTTGTGTATTATTGATATTTTTGGAACGAAGTTCCTTATCGCGCGTTGTGAAAGGGGGCTAGACGGAAATTTTGTAACGAAAAGTTGTAACGACACATTTTGACGAAGATAACCGAGGAGAACCGAAGCGACCCGAAGCGACGACCGCAGCCGAGTTGAGCCGAGCGATGACGGCAAGCGTGTGTCGGATTGCGTGACCCTCGCGTGCCCACCCGGAACCCCCTCCCCCTGAAACTGGGGGGAGCATTGCGGCGAGCGCAGCGAGCCGCAACGTGAAAACAGGGGAACAGCACTGCTGCAGTGCTGTGACCCCCCGTGCCCCCATCCCCCCTGAAGCCCCTCCCCCATCAAATAATCTGATATAATATCGTTTTCGACTAACATGGGGGTAAGGATTACGAATCCCCTCCCCTGAACCCGTCTAGTATAGGGGAACAGCACGGCGAGCGAAGCAAGCCGTGCTGTGACTCCCACGCCCACTATTAATCGAAAGGAACTTCGTTCCATCCGGGTGTCCCTTGACACCTCTCAAGTTTTTTTTCCCGGTATTTTCTTGACAGAGAAGGATAATACAGCGCATCAGCATTGCCATACAGCGGGGCAATGCAGCCAGCGTCTTGGAGACGCTCCCGACTGGTATTGATATGGATTAGCTACCTGTAGATTGTTTGCAACAGTCTGAGGTTGGCTAGATTGCCTCAATAGTAAATGCTAGTTCTATTTTGTTTCAATCATTTTACTTTGTTAATAAAGGTCTCTATCTATAATAATAATTAAAAAAAGTATCCATCGCACCATGTATGCTTCTCTTTCTCTTCACGTCTTCGTATCGTATTCGTTTCGTGTTTTCTATCTGTGTCTACATTAACATAAAATCCTCTTGTTTTAATGTGATTGCTTTTTTAAATCTCAATTTTTGTTACGTTTATCACAGATATTTTTTTACAGAAATACAGATACACAATTTATTTATCAAACCAATTAACATGTCGAATTATTGTAGGGAATACACAATTGTATTGAAATCACAAAATAATAAAACGATATAAATATTCTGTCCTAACCTAGAAGAGAAAAGTGACGAATTTGCGATGCTGACGAATTAGCGATTTTCAGGAAATGGATCAATAAACACCCAAACCCTTATTTATTCTCATGTGCATAATCAAAATCAAAATCAAAAACTCTTTATTTCCATAAATACAATAAATGTACACTTAGAAAAGGTCAAAATATAAAACTAAACACTGACACGGCAATAAAGTGATATTTTTTGATTTCTGTCGCTTCGGTATGTAGACTAAAGTAAAGAAGCGACGAAGAAACCTTTAGCCTGTTAGTTGTTATTTTTCGAGTTGGAGCAAAACCCGTCCCAAGCTTTTTTGTCCTCTAGATAATCTGATATTTTATAGTAAGCCTTTTTGCACAGCAAGGTTTTGTTAATTTGTTTGAATTTATTTACTGATAATTTTTGCAACTCACTAGGAGTTTTGTTGTAGAAGCGTATACATTGCCCTTTAATAGATACATTTATTTTGTGTAGCCTAATTGTGGGCACAGCGAGTTAATGTTTATTTCTGGTATTAAAATTATGTATATCGCTATTTTTAGGGAACCGATTTATAATATATAATAGTAAATAACTGTGTATAAACACTGCATCAGTCAAGATCCAACATGACTTAAATACATAATAATGCATGCAATCACACATTATGTTTTATTAGTGTTTCATTCTTCTGGTCGCCTCTAAGGGTAATACTGAAAATCAGTGTTTTGCTATTGCCTTTTTGACAGGCTGCAGCACACACACAATTTCTAAAAAATATACCTACTTCTTAAATTATTTACTATTACTTATATATTATTCTCAAGTTTTGTACCATCAAAAAACTAATATTCTCTGTGTTATGTTAAGATGTGCCTTAATTATTGTAATCTACAATCTACTGTAATCTACATATCGAAGCGACAGAAATCAAAAATATCACTTTATTTCCGTGTCAGTGTTTACTTTTATATTTTGACCTTTCCTAAGTGTACATTTATTGTATTTATGGAAATAAAGAGTTTTTGATTTTGATTTTGAATCGTTTTGTATTATGTGCTGCAGTGTCAAATAAATCTTTTATCTATCTATCTATCTAAACAAAAGTGACTAGTTGACGATAGTGACAAATTAAAGAAACTGTCGAGTAGTGTTCTAACTCGGTCGCGAGCTTTCCGGCATTCCGCGTTCTGTACGAGTGGGTGTCGCCGTCCTTCATGAACTCGTTCAGGTTCGAGCGAACAATTTTTTTAATAAATAAATAAATATTAAATAATGCTGGACAATTCACACACCGTTATCTAGCCCCTAAGTAGAGCTTGTGTTATGGGTACTAGATAACTGATATACTTAATACAATACACTACATAGATAGATCTTTTTTTAATACATAGAAAACATCCAAAACGCCCTGGACAAGTCTGCAGATCGTACAAGCATTTCCCCCCGAGGCGGAAATCGTACCCGCAACCTCCTGCGTCGCAGGCAGACCTTCGCCCGCTGCGCCACAGAGGTCATCAATATAATAATACCACAGTATAAGTAAAACATAATAATACTATGTATACCATTTATGTTCCTATAGCATAGATCAAGGTATCCGCCGCCCGCCCAGCGCTAGGCGGCGGATACCCGATCCAAGACTACAGGTATTTAGTAAGTAGCTTAATTCCGTGGAGACGTGTACCAGAGTACAGCGACTTTTCCCGGATAGGTAGGTAATAAAAAAAACAAAGAAATTCGTAAATAGAATAAGTGTGCCAAACGAATAAATGTAGCTTATTATAACAATTTAGCCTGAACTAGGTAATCCTGTGTTTCAGGCGACAAATAAAGTAGTAAACCTATGAAAATTAAGACACACGGGTCTCAGTAGGTAGTACTGTACGTACGACTACTTTACGTTACTTTACATTCACGTGATGTTAAAAAGAGTAATTCTCATCTTTATATATATAATTCTTCTGTGAGTGTGTATGTCACTGAACTTCTCTCAAACGACTGGACCGATTTTGATGAAATTTTTTGTGTGTGTTCAAGGGGATCTGGGAATGGTTTAGATTCACAATTTTGTCCGCTGGACAATGTTTTTTTGATTAATTTTTAATTTATTAGTAGTTGTTGATTTTGGAATGTTTTACATTGGATCCGACAGACGGCGCTACCATCGCAGTGTCAAATTTTAAATAATATTCGAATTTTAATTTTAGTCTGTCCCGACAGTTAGCGCTGCAATCAAATAAAAAAAAAGTTTTGTTATCATTGTGTTATTGTAGACCATGACATGTGCTGGATCAAATATTAAATTAAAAGGTACTGAGTGTTTTGAGAAGAGTGGTAATCAAAATGGTCCAGAATGTTTTAGCTTATTAAAAAAAGTTTGAAATTTTTAAATTAAAGACGTGTAGACAGGACAACGTCTGTCGGGTCCGCTAGTAGTTATATAAATAAGTAAATAATGCCGGACAATTCACACAGCATTATTTAGCCCCAAGCTAAGCAGAGCTTCTGTTATGGGTACTAGATAACTGATATACTTAATACAATACACTACATAGATAGATATTTTTACTGTACATAGAAAACATCCAGAACCCCCTGGACAAATGTCTGCAGATTGTACAAAAATTTGTCCCGAGGCGGGAATCGAACCCGCAACCTCCTGCGTCGCAGGCAGGCCTTCGCCCGCTGCACCACAGAGGTCGTCAAACCTATGTACCATCTCAAACGTGTGTAGTACGTAATGTAGGTTAGTGCATGTCCTGAGTGATGGCGCATCGCGGAAGCGGATTGCGGAGCGGAGGAATATTTAGCTACGCTGATTATGGCTGTCTGATATGAATTCTAAGTTTTTTTTTTGTGTTTTATACCACGTGGTAACGGAACGCGGTTACCGCAGCCTATATGGAGACCAGCAAAGGACTTTTCTTAGACATGCGCGGAAATATTGTCATTACTTTTGAATAAAGAACACGCGAATATTTACGTAGACTGAAAATCCAAAATCACTTGCCGGTGCGTTCTTTGAATTTGGAACGAAGCGCGCGTCGGCAATGTTGTATGAAACGGTGTGCTGTTTGAATTTAGAACTCTTTCATCTATCGTAAACATTGCGTTCTCGTGCCACAGATGCGTTTACCTTTTGGCACAAACGGGAAAAAAAAATGGCGGTAAAGCGGAGTTCGTTGTTATTTTGATAATAAAATAATTAAAATGAGTTCCAATGATTCTGAAAGTAAAATGAAATGAAAATTGACTGCACTCCCCCAGATTTAAGATCGGAAGCTAAATTAGCGATGGAAAACCTGCTTCCAGCAAAATCAAAAGAAAAATATATAAAAGTATATGAAAATTTATGATGTACCTAAAAGGCCCTTTTTTATTTCCTTGCATTTTTTGACGTGACAACGTCTTATAATTCGATAGAGCCGGCTGCACGCACGCAAAAACATGACGTCATGCGGCGTTACCTCGCATGCGGCGTTACCTTGCTCTGAGGCGTTCCATGTAAGGCTTGAAGTGCAAGCGAGAGCGCTCGACATCCGTCACTCTCCTACTTGAGTGAGCGATGCGTCTGCGTTGTCACGTTCAACTATTGTCAGTAAACCGACTTTACAGACAACCAATTTTTTTAAGAAAAGCACTATATGTGCCTCGGTCGAAATAGCAATTGCCTGTCTCGTATCATTGAAGTCCTCGCCGCAATTGCCTATTTCGCTGCCCTTGCAATAATGTACTATTACACGTGATTGCCGACTCTGTAATGTGTCTTAGGTATTATTGGTGTGTGCTACGAAAACCGCCATCGCACGATGCACCGAAAGAAAAAAGAATGTCCCAAGGGAAACTATCACAGGCATAGTTCTACTAACGTTTTTGTTATTAGGTACAGTGCGTATAATAAACCATCAAAGCACACTCATAGTAATTTCTAGGAGAAAATTATACTAGTATTTACAATTGAAACAATTGAGCTAGCTGCCAACTGTTGCAAACAGTCTACAGGTAGCTCAACTGATCCATATCAACACCAGTCGGAAGCGTCCCCAAGACGCTGGCTGCATTGCCATGCTGTATGTCAATGCTGATACGCTGTGCCAGATATTCACCAGCTCTCGGGTCACGCGTCGCTTCGACCAGACGCTCAGATAGTTTTTTGAAAACCCCATGAGCCTCGGTACCCCACGGACCTAGGGTCTCGACTCCTAGGGGAGCAAATGTGTAGGCTCTGTCGAGACCTGCATATTTGCGCCTCTTGAGATATTGGCAATATTCATAATAGGCATATTTCTAGGAAATTGAATAATATCCCCAAATTTTTCGACTACGACGGGACTGAAACCTGCTTCCCCCAGCACGGGAATGTGCTAACCAACAACACCACGAGTCCACGAGTCGAAAAACCTTGGGACTTCTGTCGGTCTCTAGCGCCGTTAGCGCCACCTACATGGGAAACATTGAAGTTTATCCAATCATAAATTTTGGTATATTATTTAATCGACACTAAGATTATAAAGAGGAGAGATTTGTATTTTTGTACGTTTGTCTATACTAATATTATAAAGAGGAAAGATTTGATTGTTTGTTTGTATTGAATAGGCTCCGAAACTAATGGACCGATTTGAAAAATTCTTTCACCGTTAGAAAGCTTACTTTTCAGGGAGTGACATAGGCTATTTTTATCCCGGAATTCCCACGGGAAAGGGAACTACGCGGGTGAAATCGCGATGCGATCGTCTAGTAACTAATAAACGCAAAAACTACTGGACCGATTACAAAAATTCTTTCACCATTAGAATTCTACATTATCTCTGAGTAACATGGCTATATTTATAATGTTTGAAAAATAAATGTAAACCATTTTCACCCCCATCGCAAAAAGAGAGGGGTGTTATAACCAAGACGTGTCTGTCTGTGTATCTGTCTGTGGTGTCATAGCTCCCAAACGGATGAACCGATTCTCGTTTAGTTTTTTTTGTGTCATAGATAATTTTATCCCGAGTGTTCTTCGCCATGTTTCATGAAAATCCTGTTCAGCTAATAAACTTCGGCGGGTTTTTAAAATATTTAATTTTGTCTTGTTATTAATCTATTGATCTTGATTTGTTGTCCACCAGGAGGGGCAGACGCATGTTCTTGTTCCAAATGCTGGTCCTCTGCTTCGTCCCACACGCGGCTCTGATCATCCAGAACTGCACCATCATGGCTCAGCTCTCACAGACGCTGGATTCTGCTCTGTACCTCAACACAGAGGTGAGTTTACATTATTGTATTTACCTAGGCAGTTCCTTGTCAAACAGAAATTCGTATAAAACTATGACAAATCCGACTTGTTCCCAGACTATTTTTGGGGTAAATTCCTACAAAATGTAAGCTAAGAAGATTCTTAAGATTATTAAAATGGAATCTAAACGAGTATTTTAATACCTCATTTATCAAAATCGATTTAGCCGTTGATGCTTCGAGGTAATAAAGAGAATTAGATAACGACTTCTGGAATACGTAAACCTCGTGGGGAAAAAATGTTAGGTAGGTACATTGTAGTACACCAAGGCGAGAAAGGGGCCGATTCCTTACAACAGTGTCATTTAAGGCCCGAGGTGCAGCCGAGAGCCCTAAAACACACATGTTAGAAATTGCACTTTCTTCTGAGTAGACTGTTCTACATAAAGCTTCATACTACACCTACGCGGAAAACCATAGTTTTTAATCTAACTCAATGACTTTTTATTAGAATTAAATTTAAACAAAAATTGAAATTGGAAGCATGAAAATCAATTTCTAATAGGAGCGAGTGTGTCGTCAACAGAATTTCCATTCACGTTTTTATTCCACGTCACGAAACTATCTAATGGGCAACAATAACCGTTAAATAACTATCCATAGTTAAAAATCGTTATAAACTAGGATGCTGAGAATTTCACGATAGTATGAAGCTAAACGCGTAAATGTTGACGTTCAGCAAATGTTGAAAACTGGTAAGAAACGAGTTTACTTCGGGCATAGCGTTCTGAAAAAACTTCCCCTTATACTTTTTCCGGGTTCTGCTTGAAAAAAATAAAATGAGAAGCCAGCTACACCATGGGAGTGGCTACGTGATCATTTCGTTGAATCATGAATAACCTTTTCACTCATCAATAACTACACAATCAAAATCGCTGTGTGCCCCAACCCCAACTCTTGCCGCGGGTGTCGTAAGAGGCGACTAAGGGATATCCACCGGGGGCGGGCAGCAGCGCCCCTGCAGAACATTCTACCACCGCACTGCGATCCCCAACCCGCATGCCCAGCGTGGGGATTATTGACATCACCCCCCATGAGATAAAAGCCAATAAGGCGCTTATCAGGGGGAGGCCTGCGTCCAGCCGTGGACCAACACAGGCTGTTGAGGTGAGGTTGAGGAGTCTAAATCGCTAAACGAATCAACAACGAATGTGATATAACGCAACTCGCATATTCATTATTCACACACAGGTAAACGAACCTATCGCATTGACGATTCACTAACTGTTGCGATCGTTTAGAAAATAAATAGTTATTGAATCCCGGTTTCACGTTATTTTAACGGAATTCCATTAACCGTTTATTTTAAAATCTAGTGAAATAACGCCACGCTCCTAATTTCTAACGCGCTGAGCAGGACGATATAACGTGTATTTTTTTTATAATTTGGTGAAATAGCCTGATATAACTATAACGGCGGAGGTTACATACTATAATTGTGGGTCAAACGACTAAAAGTTTTACTCCCAAGACCGCTAAATGATATCGTAAAAAGTACCTAGTGGAAAACGCGTGCGGGTATTGTCACAGATAAGGTAATAGAGTTTTCCCTTCCGCGTTTTAGTACGCCTGCAAGTACGTACTTTAAAGGAATAAGCCACTTTCCGAGGTGTAGTTTAAACTTAATTTGTCGGCTTGGACCCCATAAACATTGTCTATGTTTGTGGGGTCCGAGCCGCGTTCTACTGCGCTGCTCCTTGAACCCCACAGTGACATAAAATTCAAAGGTCTTGGATAACTTTTATTTTAGCGTCGCCATGACAACCTCAACCAAAAAGTCCAAAACCAAAAAAGGTATGTCTTCATATATTACCTAGGTACTTTACTCTTTGGCCCGGTCAGAAGTTCAGTAGGGCGAATCGGGATTGAAAAGTTGAGTGAACTTTGAGTGCTCGAGTGCTCGTTCTATTTTCGAATGAAACTTTGTACAACCTATTTGTGAGATGTCTGTGAATGTGTGGAACAAGAATACCAATGAGACGTTTACTTAATGTAAAAAATAAGTTCCACCCAATAAAAAAAGAGATCACCTTTGGTCTACCCTCCCTTTGGTACAAAGAAGGCCCTAACAGGCCCTAACGTAGAATTAGTAACTTCATATCCATGGCCGTCAGTATGGCCATGTTCTGAAGTCAAAAGTTTTCCATGCTCTATGGTTTAATGCTGTTTTGTTTCGAGTTTAGTGGTAGATCTGCTGTCAGTTGGTGTTTTTTCATCGGTGTAGTCTACGAATAAGTAATAAGACTTATTATTTATTCGTAGGGTAAAGTCGCCATGTTGTCAAGTTAAAATGTTTTAGGTTATGAAAGTTTTATAGTTAGGGCCCACCCATAGACTATAAAACTATAAATCACTGGTCAGCTGAAAAGGCAGCGCTTTTTTACGTAGGCCTGTCAAAATAAAGTGGTATTAATTTATCCCATTAAGAACCTAGCTCGTCTCCGTTAAAAATACACGCCATCTATTAGTTCTAAGGTAAATAAAAGCTTTTATTGTTAGCCGACTTCAAAAAAAGGAGGAGGTCCTATGTTCGGCTTTAGTAAGTTTCTTTATGTATGTTCGGATTGTTCGATTACGGAGTGACGGAGAAATCGCCGAACATACATAAAACAATATCCGTCAAGTGCGAGTGTAACTCGCGCGCCGAGGGTTTCGAACGTTTGTCAACAAGTTGGTGTATACTAAAGGTCTTCGCAATTTAATGAATACCTACAAATAGTAGGTACCAACAATAACATACATATGAATCTCTGCATGCTTCGGTGATAGGGGGGTAGCGGTAAATTTTTCGACTTTATTCAAGATATTGAAAAAGTATGTTATTACAGAAATTTAAAAACTGTTTTGAAATGTCCAAATCGATACCTTTCATTTGATACCCCACTCAGTGCGGTAGCCTCCCCTTTTTAAAATTATTCCCATCATTTGACCATTTTTCAAAAAGTGTTATTTTACACACTTCTCTATATTTTTCCTGTAAAATATAGATTCATATCTAAAACGCTTCATACATTGCAAATGAATCGCTCTGCAAACTTCGGCGATAGGGGGGGGGGGGGGGATGGGTATTTCTTATATTCGTCGGTAGCGCGTATACGTTGACGCCGACCGCACGCTCGATTTCCGAGTAAGTACGAGGTATTAGTACTTACTTATTTAACCCCTAAAACTTAAAAAAAGTGTAAAATAAATTAATTATATTTTTAGTTTTTAAATTATTTAGAAAACGCCTCCTTATTATTTTCATTCAAAAAATACCCATTGAAAAATAAAACATTCGACCTTCTGATTTTAAGAGAGCTTTACCTATGTAGCACGAATTGCCAGCATAAAACCTCCTTGCCGCCTTTCCCAATTTGTGATTTTAAAAAGGTAACAAAAACAAGGTCCCACTCAGTTTTGTTTATTTAAATTTACTGAGCCCGTGACATGCACTCCACTCACAGCCACTTAATTTACCTTTGTACAAGGCTAGTTGATTTTTTTTAAAAGTAGGTCTTAAAGTATTAATTATTGTCTAATTAGAGGGAAAAGTATTACGTAGGTTCCATATTTGTTTAGGACCTAAAATAACAGCAAAACTTTATTTTACAAGTCCACTTTTTGTAAACAGGCGAAAACGCTGTCAGCCATAAATATAACTGTGCTGTGACGTCATACGGGTAGATATAAGAAGTATTTTTTTTAATGTAAAAACTACAAATTTATGGTTTTTGATTTTTTTCCGTGTGCTAAAAGATCTTGCTTATTGCCAAATTTCATGATGTCTACGGGAAGTACCCTACAGGTTTAGTGTTCATGTGATTCCCTTAGAAATTTCAAAATATTCGGACATAAACGTATGTCACTTTTGATTGCGTTAGAAGTTTTATTTATATCGAGGCTTCAAGAAAACTTGAGTATTTGATGTTAATTCCTATTTTCCTTTTGAGGTACGGAACCCTAAAAACAGTGTAAACACAAATTTGAAGTTCGTGTTTGAGTTTTCTTTTCAAAGAATCAAATTAGTAAGATTATTTACCGAGTCCTCAAGGAACTCTTGGGCTACGGCCGCACTGCAATTGCGTAGGTTGGCGGGGTGACCTTATAGTTTCGTGTCGAACACAGTGTAAAGCACTTAGCCGTTTTAATGGATGTAATAATTTTCAATGTATTATTGGTTTGTCGTGATTCGCGGTAATTACGTTCAAAACCAATTTTAGTAGGTAAGTAAGTAAGTAAATCATTTATTTATTTGGTATGACAAAGTGGCAAAATTTAAACTTAACATTTCAGATTTCAGATTTACTTATTGCATACATATACGATAATACAGTTTTTGCTTAGGTGGTAATTAAAGCTAATTACCATTACAATATAAGCATATTATGTAAGTACATGTACCCTGTAAGGGCGCAGCAAATGATGTAAAGATTGTTATAATACAGGTAGTTACACAATCTATTTCTTGCTAGGAACATAGTCGTAAAATATAAACATTGTCACCTACAAGAATCAAAAAAATTGTATTAGTAATAACTGGGTAGGTAGGTATGTCAATTTATTACGCAGGCAGTCAAATAATTATGGGTTAGATTTATCATTTAAAAATTCGTCAACGGAGTAATAACATATTAACATACAGGGTGTTTGGTGCATCGTTTGCCAAATTATAATGGGGGATGGGGGGGGGAGGGTTTGCTACCTCCTCAACCCCCATAAAATATTCTTGACCCCTTGGAATTTTTTATGACGATTTTTTTAAATTTTGAACTTTAAAAAAATAAAAATATTAGGTGGAGCCTTTAAAATTTGTATTTGACGTCGTGAATGAAGTGAACGAAAGTCTTCGTTTCAGGTCTGGCCAAAATAGCGTTTTTGTCAGTATGTCCGTACTCCTCTACAGGTCGTATTTTACAACCGATCGGTACGAAACTTTGTGTACAGATTCTATGATTTTATAGAATTTTATTGTCGTCGGGATTTTTTGATTAAAGGCGTACTTCTTTCACAATAAGGCAAAAAGGCGGATTTGGAATATCTCCGCTTTAAGAGATCTGATTTTGATGATTGTATTTTTAATTGAAAGGTAATAACTTTAAACTGTTCTTATAAAAATTTGGTAAAGATTAGCGCGGCCGCATACACCGTCGTCGTCGGATAAATAATAACAACAACTTTGCGCTGATGGATCAACGCCATCTATTGATACCTAGGTACAGAATTTCGAGCTTTGCTGAGGAACGTAACTTAGGTACTTTGTATGGACAATTGGTCTAATGGTTGATGTGTTTGTGCAACATTTCGTTCAAAAAATCCGACAACAATCGTATCGCAAGTGAAG
Source organism: Eupithecia subfuscata (assembly GCA_963564075.1). Taxonomy (NCBI): domain Eukaryota; kingdom Metazoa; phylum Arthropoda; class Insecta; order Lepidoptera; family Geometridae; genus Eupithecia; species Eupithecia subfuscata. The sequence goes on from OY751108.1 coordinate 2,501,631, forward strand.
TGATATGTAATGCCTACCTACCTTTCCAAGTGCACCTTACCTACCCTGAAAGGGTAACCATTTCGACTATTTTCAAAATATACCTACCGAACCTACCTACCAAAATATCCCGTTTTAAACTACTTTAGTACTACATTCAAAAGTTCGCGACGTCTACTGTTCGTAGAACTACTAGTTTATTTGCATTTGTATTATTGTACGGTTCTATTAAAAGCAAAATTACTCACTAGCATTGTCTAGTTTTTTTTATATTAATTCACAAAGTCACATCTACAACACTAAACGTTTCCATAGAAACAACGCGAAACCGCGTGCATAAACTAGTTTATAATAAAACCGTCAATTTCCCGAGTGGACCGGATGTATGATTTTGAACGAAGCGTGTGAAATTATCGAAAAACAAAACACGGGGCATAGTCTTATGGCATGCAGAGTACAATTTTTCGATTCCACACCAAGGCTCGTTTGAATCACGTTTGTGTTTAGAACACGTTGTGACGTAACACGGTTTGGGCATGTTATCTCCTATGTCATACAGAATCATACCCCTCTGTATGACATAGGAGATAACATTAAAAAAAATGATGAGGTTTTAAAGAGCTAAGTCGTGCGCGCTCCGCGTACTATCTGGCTTTTATTGCTTTTCTTTTCTCCTTCGTCGGGACGTGTCGCTTACAGCGACAGATATTGGTTCTTCTACAAATATGGTCACTTCAGCATTCTAATTCTGTTTGCTGTCGATGTTTGTTGACTCGTTACTCTCTGCCACTGCCTCGTTAGTCTAGCGGTCAGCTTGTTCAACCGCTGATTATGAGGTTCGAATCTCGGGTCGAGCCAATAGTTGGTATTGGAGTTTTTCTATCAAAGAAA